>OY282516.1:13151225-15551225 GCA_958296145.1 Hydrotaea cyrtoneurina
ATACATAAAGTCAATGCACAGACAATAATAGTTTGCCAAACAACAACAGCAGCAAAGTCAGCCCTGACAGACAGACACCCTCTTCGTATTGGTTTGGATTGTGAAAGTGTACGAGTGTAAGTGTGTGGGGCGGTTTGTGTCAGATTGAGTCCATATGTGTGAACTCCACTGTCAGTCTGCCTGTGTGTGTGAAAAGGCATTTTGCAAAGTGTTAAACGGATTTCCGGTGTTCATATAAAGTTTGGCACTTGTTTTCTACAAAGAAGGCGAACGGAGGCAACAACAACAACCGACACTATGCAATGCCATAAAAATCCCCGGCAGTGGCTAGAGTGTGCGAGGGAGAGCGAGAAAGGTTAAAACTATTTGTCTCTTAAAATAAATTTATTACAAATATGCTTAGGAAGCAAGAGGGGAAAGAATAACAACCCAGCAGAGGTAACTAACTGAAAAGTTGCAGAAAAAACAAAGTTTCCAAAAGAGGAACTTGACAATAAAAAAATGTTATCCATAATATTAATAGTAATGGATTTTTGAAAAACAATTCCTGGTTATCGAAGAAGCATGGATGGAGAAGGGAGGATAATAAAAAAAAAATAAGTTCAATGCCAGAAGAAACACGCTACAGTATTAAGAGCGAACAATGGACGACTCTACCGACTTATAGGTATTCAGTTCCCAAAAAACATTTCAAAACTAATAAAGAAATGTAATCATAAATTTTTGTTTACTGTGTCAGTTTTCCAATCTCTCTTCATCTGAAGAAGAAGATGCATTGAACTCGAAAAACCAAACCAGCTACAAACGTGAAATAACTGCCATTCTCTTTTTAAATTGCAAATTGCACAACCGTGTGCTGTGGCCCCAGAAAACAGCAGAGGTGCTAGATAAGCCTCCTCCTCTCACAAAGACGAATATTGTATCCATACAGCACAGCTTTGAATTGGATCCGGCCGCATGGTCCAGAGTTGTTGTAACTGCCAAACTCGGCGGAACAGCAACGAGAGCAAGAACCATCGCTTCGATGCCCGATCGGATTATGTGATATTTTAATAAACAGGAAGGTCAGAGATTTGTTGCTAAGTCATCTAGTAACTTTTTGGCTCCCGGCCCCATAAGCTCCTTAGCTGGCCCATTCTAGTATTTATTGATTTTAATACGAAATTTTAGAAAACTTTGTTATTTCTATTTTAATTTTTTTTTTAATTTTAAAAGACCCACCATAAGTCTCTGTGGTGATATTAATAAGTGTTTTAAGTATATGGTTTGGATTATGTGGTATTTTAATATACAGGCTGAACAGATACGGAAAACCTTAGGCTCCCGAACCAATATTTCAAATAAATACCATTTAATTTTGGTGGTATGTACTTTCTCCCCCCCCAGCTAAGTGCTGCTCTCGTTGCCGACTGTAGCGACCCACTTAAACTCCTCAAAAATATTATCAATACTCTCTTAGCCATCACCAGATAGATTACAAAGTTTCTTCCTCCATCATCTACAAATAAAATAAAGTTTTATTTTTTTTTTTTGTCTTTTTCAATTTGATTTTCTTCTCACTTCTCTCTCACTTATAAGTTTTGAAACCAATTTAGTTTTATGGGAAAATATTTTTTAAAATGCTTTTTAATAAAAATGTCAACATAAAAATTCCCCTTAACTCTCATGAGCAGTTCTGTTTTTTCGTTGTTGTTGTTAGGCGGCTGGAGTTGGCATCCATACTCCATACAAATCGACACAAAGCCCTTAGAGACCACACACTTACGCGAGCACACGCACAACGAAAGGGAGCTCCTTGACTAAGGGACAATTTTCTCGTTTTTAGACTTTTTTCTTCTTTTTCGCCATTCCTCCCAACGTCCTTTTTTCCCCCCCTGATAAACACATATGAATACTCTCGTATGACTGTTTATCATAAGCATTTCAGATATTGTTATTTTGCGATAAGCAACCAAAACCACAAAACGCCGAAGACGAAGAAGTCAAAATAACCTACAGATTGAGGGAAGGACGAGAAGCATTTTGTTTTTTGTTTCGCAATATTTTTAATATAATCATAATATGCAAAATACCACACATTCAGTAGCACATACTCTATCTGTTCGAGTGGTAAGTTCTCCTTCCACTGGGCTTTTCTGGGATTTATCCTAGACAAAGGTCCTGGATGCCGCTGTCCTTTGTAAGAGTCTATATATGAAGTTGTTGTGTGCGTGCAAAGAGAAAATATTCGTTGAAATTCAATGTTATTTTTTAATATGATACGCATAATCTTTGAATATGTGAAAACAATTGTTGTGGTCTGCTTTTAATATGACATTATTTCGCAGCATTGTCTTCGTTTTTTGTTGTTTTGGTTAAGACTCTTGAGGACCAGTAAGTAATGGTCGTAGGGGGGTGGTATTGAAAGTTGGGTGAATCATTTGTGAAACGTTCAACTCTTGCAAAACATTTAGTTTTATTATCAAAATAACACTCTGTAAATAATGTGTGTTGCCAAGTTGCGGCCATTTTGTGGTCGTTGTAATCGACCCACCGAACAGGCTTTCCAAGCCATTGCTACCCAATTTCGCAAGAGTTTTACTCCTCTGGACATCAATCTATCAATCTCTCCCTGGGCGAATATTTCTAACCTGTTCGCCACTAATGAAGATCGCGTTAAGTCCAACTATCGTCAGCAATTGGGGTTTGTGACATTCGATCACCTCGAATATTTTATGTAGGGATCTCGGTCAAAAGCCTTCCAAAATACAGCCGGGACATGTGCTAAAGCCAGAAGGCCAACAAGACATGGACTTCTTGAGCAAAGAGGCTAATTTTTCGATAAATGGGAACGTCAATAAATAGAATTGACAAATTTAAAAGAAAGATCAGGCACCTGTTAAATAAAGGTTTTAAAATACCCCAAATAAAATCGTTAACCCAACTTATCACACCGCCATCTTAAGTTCATGTATAAGAAAAGCTATAGGTGCAGATATGATAATATCACTTTGTTCACTTCACGTTGTCTCTTATCACCAGCCATTGGGTCCAATATTTTATGGGCTTTAGTGTTGTTTTTTTTTGTTGCCACTTGCCCTAAGTAGACCACAGCCACACAACAAAAAATTGTGTTGGCACTAAAAAAAAAAAAAAAAAGTTATCAAAACCAAACAAGGTTGTTAATAAACATCTATAAAAATGTAAATGAGTTTCTTTCTCGTGCCCCGGCCGCCTTTGTCTTGCGGTAAGTGTCTCTGGCGTTCTGTAACAATTTTCTTCTTGTGCCATTTTCCTGATTGTCATCGATATTGTTATGCTATTATTAAATTTTGTTTTCAGTCGTCTCCAATGTTTTTTTTTTCTGTGTTTGCCCTCCACGGGTCTGCTTTTTGTTGTTGTTGTTTTGTCCTAAATGGTCTTAGCATAAATTTTATTCGTTATGATGATAAAGGTTGGCAAAAAATGAAAATTGCCCATACATTTACAAATAAAATGATGGCAGAACTAGGTTGGTTCGACTAACCCAAAAGTAGGCAACATTTTTTATATATTTTATTCAAAGGGAAAAGGTTTTTTTTTTTGTCTTTTATGGCTGGGTTGAGTTAGTAGAGCAATCGCCTAAAAAGTTAATGCCGCAGCAATGTAGAATATGTAAGTAGTTGATGTAGGACAATTACGTTGGGAGAGAGAGAGTAGGTGGCCAAGGAGGTGTGGTGGACATTAAACATTGGAATATAGTAACTACTTGATTCCCTCAATATTCAACTCTTTCATACAACACACATACTACAGTAACTCCTTGTTTCCCTGAATATTCCACTCTTTCATAAATCACATTTTTATGGGAGATTCCGAAAGGGACATTCACAAAATTGTAAATAAAAGCGCAAATCCTCCATCGATTTTAATGACCTGGACCTCATTTTATTTGCAAGATATGTGCCTTTATGATAAACTACTGAAAATTGGCAGTTTTTTGTTATTTCCAATATTTTATAATTTTTTTTTTTTTCAACAAAAAAAAAATGACAACCAAATATTATCGGCCTAAATTTGTTTGTAACTGGGATACTGTTATTCATAAAATGGTAAAACAAAGGGAAAATCCCCCATCGATTATGAAAAATTCTGAATATTTACACATATTTGAAATTTTCGATTTTTGTATGCTCTTTTTTCACAAACAAATTTACGAATACAAAATTTCGGCTTAAATTTGTTTATAAATCGAAATCGATGATTAAATATAATTTAGTAGTAAATTTTTTAAAATTTATTTCACATCGCATTTAAATTGTAGGGTATCTTTATGATAAACCACAGAAAATGGACACTTATTGTCTTTGAAATTTTTTTGAAAAAAATTAAAAAAAAAACGTTTAGGCAATTAAAAAATTTAATGATCTACACCGCATAGTAGACGTTTACGCCGCCGCGCCACGCCGCCGCCGCCGCCGATTTTTTGCTTTTTATGACGCGCCGCCGCCGAGTCACATAAATAATGGCGCGGCGGCGGCGGCGTTCGGCGTCAGAACTTTTTATACAACTTTAAAAAATAAAAATTTTAAATATATCGTAAAAAGCCGTCAAATAGATATTTCAACTAATAGATTAATCGTTGAGATTGTCTCATCTCCCAACTCCCTATGTCCCATCTCTAGAACATTTATCAGCTGTAGTTCAAGTGTTGTTTACATATAATTTGTATGCACGTAAATAATTGTATAAAGTGCTGGTCTTACAATTACTCAGAAACGATCGCAACTCAGTCCTCACAACGTCAATAAAATTGTTTTCATACATGACAATTACGATACATGCAAAGAAAGTTTAACTTAATTTTTTATTTATTAATTTAATGCTGAAGAAATGCAATGACTTGAATTTTTTATATTATTACATACATATATGTAACAAGTCTGTGAAAAACGACTGTGAATTGATTTTATAGCAATTTTTGTTTTTATTAAATACTTATAAAACATTTAAAGCGTTATTTTTTTAAATTAAAATAGGAAATTTTTATTTACTGTATGCTTACGCCGCCGCCGACAAATTTGACGGCCAAGAAGACGCCGCCGCCGCCGGTTATATCTACCGGCTAAGCCGCCGCCGCCGATTCTTGCCGGCATCCACGCCGCCGCCGAAGCTAACACAGTCGGCGTAAACCTCTACCGCATAGTTGCTTTGTGATAAGCCACTGACAATGGACACTTTTTTGTCATTTTCCATCTTATTTTAGAAATAATTTCACCAATACACATTAAAAAAATGATCGTGTAAAATTTCGTTATAACTCTGAAACTGTCCCTAAGGGAGAAAATTATAATATAATTGGTGGTAAATTTTTTAAAATTTCGAGTTAGGATAATTATACAATTTAATGATCTACGCCGCATTTCAATTGATTTGTGATAAACCACTGAAAATGGACACTTTTTGTAACTCACCAATTTATTTTTTTTTTGGAATAGTTTTCACGAAAAAAAAATACACAAAAATGGAGAAGACAAGAATAATTTATAGGACAACTTTTTATAATTTATTTCAACGTAATTGGATAAGCCATTGTAAAAAAAATTAATTTAAAAAAATTTAATTTTAAAAGCAAATGATTTTTTAAAAGAAAAAAGGTGCTTCAAAAAAAATATTTTTTTAAAAAAATGAGTTTTAAAGAAAAAATAGGTTTCAAAGAAAACAATTTTTTAAAAAAAAAAATTTAAAAAAAGGATTTTTGAAAAAAATTGATTTCTACAAAAGATTTTTTTTTTTTAAAAATATTAAAGAAAATTTGATGTTTAAAAAAAATATTTTTTAAAAAAAAAATTTTTTTGAAGAAGAAATTTTTTTTTTTTAAGTAATATTTGAAAAAAGTATGTTTTTAAATATTTTTGACAAAAAAAATGTATTTCCAAAAAAAATTCGTTTATAAAAAGGTATTAACCATAGAAAAAAGACTAGTTTTTGAACTCAGGTTGACCAAATTACACCAAAATATTAAAAAAAAAAAAAATTTTAAAGAACATTTTTTTCAACAAAAAAATATTTTTAAAAAAAGTATGTTTTGAAAAAAAAAATTGATTATTTTTGAAAAATTGATGTTTAAAAAAATGATATTTGAAAAAGAATATATTTTTGACAAAAAAAATGTTTATCTAAAAGAACGTGATTTCCAAAAAAATGCATTTTAAAAAAAGGAATTAACCATAGAAAAAAAAAGTTAGTAGCTTTTGGACTTAGTCTGACCACATACACCAAAATTTTTTTAAAAAAATGTTTTTTAAAAAAAAAGGTTTTAAAGTAATTTAAAGGAAAAGATATTTTTATAAAAAATGGTTTTTGAAAAAAAATTGATTTCTACAATATTGTTTTTTTTTTCAAAAATATTTAAGAAAAATTTATGCTTAAAAAAATTATTTTTATAAAAGAAATAATTTTTAATTTTAATTTTTGGAAAAAGTATTTTTGAAAAAAATAATATTTCTGAAAAAAACAGATATTTAAAAAAAATATATATCCAAAAAAAAAAAAATATATCTAAAAAAATGCCTTTAATAGGTAAAAAAATACTTTTGAAAAAGAAAATTTTTTTAAAAAAAAAATAATATTTAAAAAAAATATATTTAAAAAAAAATGTATTTCCAAAAAAATTATTTTAAAAAAGTTATTAACCATAGAAAAAAGTCTGTAGTTTTTGGACTCAGTTTGACCACATTACAACAAAATATTTAAAAAAAAAAATATTTTTAAAGCAAAAAAGGTTTTTGAAAAAAATTTATTTCTACAAAAGATTGTTTTTTTAACAAAAAAAAATATTAAAGAAAAATTTATGTTTTAAAAAATTATTTTTGAAAAAATATATTTTAAAAAAAAAATATTTTTGTAAAAAAAGATATTTAAAAAAAAATGTGTGTATGAAAAAATATATATTTTAAAAAAAAAATATTTTTGTAAAAAAAGATATTTAAAAAAAAATGTGTGTATGAAAAAATTGATTTAAAAAAATGCATTTTAAAAATAGGTCTTAACCATAGAAAAACAAAAACTATACCTTGAAATCTCAAAATACGAAGCCCCTACTAACACCATGAAATTTATACTTTTCAATAAAGCTAATCAAATCGCTATGAAAACATCTATCCTTATTAAATTACATCCAATATATATTGTTAAAAATCTCTTTCATTCACTGACAAGAGAGCATTCTGTAATACTAGATCCATGTACAAATTAATTCCACACTTCAGCCCTTCCCATGTGTAACGGAAATCCAAATTGAGAAAAACAAAACACATCCCATAAATCTAGTTTAACTCTAACGAATTGCAACAACAACCAAAATTCCCCGAAAATGGGTCATATTTTGGTAAACTAAAAATGTTGTAGTAAGAAAAAATCCCTAAAAACTGCAACTAAATGTGACTGAATGCCATTTACAAAACAAACACTTAATGACGCGGGCTTTTTTTCTCGCATTGTCTCTGGAATATGGCACAGACATAGTGTGACATATCCACATGGATATGCACAAAAAAAATCATAAATATTTGATGGCCTATCATGGGGAGAAAGGGGGGGAAATAAGTGCAGGCATAATATGACAATGTGGCTATCCAAATATTGAAACAAATAGAACAAAAGAGTACTGCAAATGGAAATGAATTTGGAGTGGATACACTCAGATATTGATTAAAAGCGCTAGAATGTTGAGTTTACTTTGTACAAAATACAGGGTGATGAACAAATCATATGTGGAGCGAAATCGTCCTTATGGATATGTTTATGTAGAATAACTTTAACGGGGAATTACAAAAATGAGATATTTTTTATTAAAATAGGAACTATAGAATTTATTTGGAAGACTTTTTGAATAAAAAATCAATCAAGTGACCGCCTTTGTTGGCTACGGAAAACTGTGCCCGTTCTCTATCAGTTGAACTTCTCAATGTTCGAAGTATTGCTGACACACCCCTTGCTTTTCAAATTATCCTGCCAAATACAGTCCGGAGTCAATGTCAGTAATCAGTCAAAATCAATTTCTTTTGAAACCAGACGTCCAGGGAATTTTCATTGCTGGAAATTTCATGGTAAGATTTGTCATTGCTAAACAATTTGTAGACAATTGGAAGACATGTTGCGACCTTTTTTCGGACAATAAGAAAATCGCATATTTCCGGAGGACCAAGAAACTAATTGTTGACAGACGAAAGCACATTTTCACATAATTGAAAAACATGTTGACGATAGACACCGGAAAATTTCCCGATGGTCCAGGAAATTTTTGTAGTAAATTTTAATAATTTCAATGCGTTGTTGCAGCGTGTATCGTTCCATTTTTAGTAGTGGCGTAGTTTCTACTTGTCAAAGGTCAAAGAGTAAAAGCTTCAAAAGTGACAACTACCGAAATACCGGCTGATTCCATATAACACCTCTTGTTGGAGAACCCTGTAACATAAACTACTTCTAACAGCAGATGATGCGTTTTTAGTTATATTCTAGGGGACAAATTTATCTGCACATAAATTACTTTTCCGAACACTGTGAACCTGTGCAATATCATCAGTTTTTTTAAAAAAAAAATGCCAACATAATCCAGCAGTTTTTTTTGTGTGTGTTGACTTGCCGTCAGGGCGCGTAAATGAAAATTGAAAATTGTTTAATCTTCTATTTTTTATTTATTTTGAAAATGCTTGTGTCACTCTGCTGTATGTTGTTGTTGTTGTTTTTGGCGGCCTGTCCATGGAATATACAAACAAACATAAATTTTTCAAAATCTACAAACATGTGTACATATGCATTCTCGTAACATAACAAACAGATGGGCCTAAATATTTAGTATATGAATACATCAATATTTAAATATTAATATATCATACTTTTATAGCCAGCAAATACTACCCTACACATACACACATATACATGCGTATGTACTATGGCACTGTTAGAGCTTTTTGTTTTTGAAGGAAAATTACATTTCAGTATTTATTTATGAGTGTATGTATTTCCCAAAAGGTTGGCATTTTGACAGTCCTGTCTGTCTTCTGTACTAGAGGGGGCGTTTTTTCCTGGCAGGGCTTATCATTCCGGTGGTATGTGTGGCTTACGGGGGGGAATTTCCAAAGTTCAATCCAGCCAAATGCTATAAAATATAAATATTTCGTACTTTCAACACTTGTACGCCAGTAGGAGGAGTTGCACATACACTTACACTTACACATGCATAATGTGTATTAGTGTATACTCGTTAAGAAGTATGCGTGTATGCAAGTACATACGAAAGTATTCTTTAGATCATTACGGTTTATATGCCCCTAAAGAGCTGTTTTTAAATTTTTAATATTCGTTGCAAAATAACAACCAACAACAAGAACAACAAATTCGAAACATGTTACATCCAATGACAGTTTCATGAAGGCAACATTTTCACTTTCCCGCACAAAACAGAGAAAAAAGCCCATTAAAAAATAATGCTTTGCCCTGTCCTAAGCCCATGTAAGTGTAGGTCTAATGTAAACGAAGCCTGGCAAAAAAAAAAGTTTGCCCTGTATTTGGGCAAAGCCTACAATTACCCAAAGTCTGTAAACCACATAAGGCCGAAAACAATGTTGCAAATCGTTCATAAATAATAAAATGTTGACATAAAGTCCCTTAAGATTCCATTGAATGATTTGTCAATACATGGAAATTGTGATAAGATCCGCATGGATATAATTTCAAATCATCACATTGGAGACTGGTAAACTGTCAAGGACTCGGCAAGTTTTGGTAATTAATAAGGGACGATATCTTATGGTCCTGTGTTAATGGTGGAAATATCCAAGGATTAAATAGAAAATTGAATTATTATGGGCGTATTTGGTTTCATTTGTTGGTCTCCCAGAAATCAGCTCTGCTGGTTGAGAAAGATGTCCAATGAACCAGCAACGGGGCCATAACTCCCCCCCCCCCCATCCCTCTCGGAAAATTGTCTAGTTACGCTTATGGGTATAAGTTATTAAAATCAATGAAGTATTTTCGATTTTATTCACAATTTACAGAATGGGCCATCTGAAACCTACCCTAACATTTTTTTTTTTTTTTTTTATAAAAAATGCTGTTGGAGTTTCCAGAAGGAACCTTCACAAAACTGTGAATAAAATTCAGAATACTCCATCGATTTTAATGATCTATACCTTTTTTTTATTGGAAAATAAATTTTTTTTGTCATTTTCTATTTTTTATGAATTGTCAGTCGGATTCAAAGACACTAAAGATGAAAAAAAATATGGTGATAGTTTTTTTTTTTTAAAAAATGCATTTCAATTAAAACCGGCACTTTGTTTTCAATTTATGAGAATTAGGGTTTTTTTATGAATCGTCATTCGGATTCAAAGACACTAAAGAAGAAAAATAATTTGGTGATAGTTTTTTTTTTTAGAAAAAATTCACTCAATTAAAACCGGCACTTTTTTTCAATTTATGAGAATTAGGGGTTTTTTATGATTCAAAGACACTAAAGATGAAAAAAAATATGGTGACAGTTTTTTTTTTTTTTTTTTTTTTTTAAATTCATTTCAATTAAAACCGGCACTTTGTTTTCAATTTATGAGAATTAGGGGTTTTTTATGAATCGTCATTCGAATTCAAAGACACTAAAGAAGAAAAATAATTTGGTGATAGTTTTTTTTTTTTAAAAAAAAAATTCACTTCAATTAAAACCGGCACTTTGTTTTCAATTTATGAGAATTAGGGTTTCCACACCCGGGTATTCCCGGGGACATTTACCGATTTTACTTATTGGTCGGTATTCCCAGGAATAGAATACAACCAAAAAAAATTAAACTATCTACGATTTTACGGTCTTTTTCCAAATTTAAACGGTAAGATTTTTTACTTGCTGGCACATTCCTGAAGCAGTTCATCTAAATACATTTTTAATTGTACAGTAAAAATAAATAAAGTCCCGGAAATTTCCCGGGGAGACGTCGAAATAATCAAAAGTCAGGAAATTAAAAACCGTATTGACAATTGAGGGGTGCTGGGGAAGAACGACCTAAGTCAGGCCAAACGGAATTTGAGAAAAATTAAATTTAATGTTTCCCAACTAAAAAAAGTACTTCAGACTCATGAAAAAAAAATATTCAAAAATCAGCATTTGATCAGAAATATATTTATTACAAATCGTACAAAGCAAAACAAGTTTCAGATGACAGTTTCCACAATAATTTCAAAATATTCTCTAAAATATACGGACTGATGTCACTTTTCCCTGGCATTAGGTCAAACGTCTGTAAAAGTCCTTAGCTTCTGGTCTTACAAGGAATGATGTAAGAGCTTGTAAATCGTCCCACTTTGCCTTTTTGATAGGTATCTGGTCAGGGTAGAATTTGGTCAACATCACAGCTGTGTTTGTCTTTATCTTTCTTGATGTGCTTTTCGCAAACAACGGAGATTGTTGGTAAATGCCTGTGAATGTTCCCTTGTGGAAAATCTTGCTGGGGTTTTCATTTTCGACTTTCAGCATTCTGACCGGTCGGGTAGGGAAGCGGCATTTTGCTGCGTATAGTAAAGAGAGAAAGGCCGTCTAATTAAGAAATTCAAAATTTTGTCCACAGTCGATTACGTGGAATGGGTTCGGTTTTACACGACAGCTTTTGAATTCTTCCCTCCAGTCATCTGGCGTCTCTGTATATGTGTTTTGATTAATGAGAGACATGTTCCGATCGCTGACAATTTCTTGATTTAAGTGTTCATTGTGATAGTCGCGCTCACATCATAATCACGGTATCCCCAAAAGTATGCCATGATTTTAATAATAAAAAAAAACTGGTGGTTTGCCCAATAAATAATTATGACGGCTATCATCAAACCCTTTCAATATTCTCTCAATACCACTCATCTCGTAGCTCTGCAACTAAACCGTTTCGTCAACATTTTCTCTCTCAGTTAAACTGAAACTGATCGCAGACACCAGCATTGCCGCGGCAGTTATGCATAATTAAATGTATTTCATTATGCGGTTTAATCTCTAGCAAATAACGCTAGCACAAACAAATCCATGAGGCCCAAAAAAAAAAAATTACCTACTTATTCAGCCGGAACGCCTAAAACTAGGGTTTATTTATACTTCCATTGTACGTATGCTACACACACACACACACAAAGAGAAAGTGTTACATTTACTTCATCTGTTTGAGTCCCTCCCCGTTGACAAGGAAATACATATATTTGCGTTTTATGCCAAATCCACTTAATTTTAGTACACCTCTGCAGAGGTGGTGCCGGTGTTATAAAGATAACAATTTGTTTGGTAATTAAAACATATACATTAACTGTTTCATTTCGCTGGCTGTTTGGCGGTTGTACACTTACTTAGTTGCTTTTTGTTAATTAAAATTAACTCACACCGCCTCCTGCTCTATTTGTTCTACCACACACACACACACATACATATAATGTGAAAATATTGCCTTTCATTTCACTTCACCGCAATACGAGTGCTGAGGCGACGTCACTCATTCGAATGTTAGACTCCCATGTCCCGGAATGAGAATAAAACACGTTAGCTAAACAAATTATGCAATTTTTAACTTTTTAGATGTCATAAAGCTTATCTTTTCATTAGCACTTGCTTTTTACACCCACACAAACTCATATATACACATATATATTTTTTTTATGGACCTCTTCGCCACCACAACAACAGTAACAACAACACTTTCTACCGCAACGTAATGCGATGCCGAGCAAGAAGGAGGTAAGTGCAAAAGGAAACTAATACTGATAAAGCGGGTTCATAAAACAAATGAAAGCTTTTAAAGTGCGCTTTTAGGCTACCGCAACCGGAAATGAACTAAAAAGACGTAAAGTCATGATTTTCTTTTTCTTGGGTTGTTAATTGCGTGTGATTTAACTAGCAGAGCGAGACATTTTCAATTACGTCAAGAGTGGCAAGTGACGTCTGAAATGAAATCTTTTCGATCAGTTCTTGTAAACTTTAGCAAGATTTATAGTGTGTTTTCGGAAAGGGGTAATGTGTGAGTTCTATGAGTTCACAATATTTTATTTCAATATTGAGACTTCATTTGTATGATTTTTGATTCAAGTCAGCAAATTTTCCATTTACGACCCTAGAGCATTTAAAACGATGTAGTTCTATTGACCAATATCAAATGACCCCATTTAGCCCTGTGAGACTTTGTCTGGTTAGTTAATTACCAACTCTGACAAACCTGGCCAAGGCAGCCATATGAGAGAGATCGTGTTCCATAACTAATGGGACTGTTTGCTTTATCGATTTGTTTATTGTTTTATAAACCAATTAAATGAAGAAAAAAAATATTTTTTAATTAAAAAAAAAAACTTGTATTTGAGCCGCCAAAACCATTTCTCCACTGACTGAATTGGGCACAATATTCAGGTTTGAGTTTTCCATTTCAAAATTAAAAACAAAAAAAACTTGTCATTTGTTACCTTGTAAAATAAAATTACATTTTAGTTAAGCAGATTCTCTGTTACACACCGTCTGTCTGAGATCCTTTGGCCCAAAAAGGGGCCAATTGGTTTTACATTAACATTCATTCATGTTTAAATTAACTTTGTTGTTTGGTTTAAACCCATTGTGACACGTACTCCTAAATAAACATATTTCACTCTCGACGCAAAACAGATAAAACAGAAAAACTTTAACACTTTTCTGGCAACTCACTAAATTATTAACAAATGTTATGGAAAATGTAGACATACCTTGAAAAATTCTACACCTTTTTTGTGTGTTTGTGCATATTTAAAAAGGTCCTTAGGACTGCATATCGAATGCTGTCTGTATATGTGTGATTCCTTTCCCCGGCTATGACCTGAATTGTGGAAATTTGTTGATGTCGGTCTGTCCTTGTATTCCAACTCATTCCAACCAGGCTTCCGATGATTGCGTGTTTTGTTGCTGTAACCTATTTAATTGTGTGATCTTGTCTGAATTGATGCCTCAACATATGGCAGCTAGTCCGTTGTTATTCGCTGCGCTAGGCATTCGCTACATTTGTAACATTTTCGGTAGCTTCCGTTTCGGTTGTTTTCTTCTTCTCTCGAATGCGTGATTTATCATTGAAACAAAAGGCATTTGTTTTGTATTTCTTGTGATAAATCTCCTCTGTCTGCTCTATTTATGGGCAAAATGTATGAATGTCTATGTTGTTATTGTATGGGGTATATACTCACTTACTTACTTAGGTCGCATTCTATGTAATGTAAGATTTTTCCTAGTTACATTACATACGATGATACGTTTCGTTCGGTATGGATTGCTAAACATTTTGTTTTGTTGTTCTTTTTGTTTTTTGGAAAGCAATCCGTCACTTTATTATTTGCGTGTGGTTTGAAGTAGAGAGAAAACATGAATAACAATACGGCACACTCGGAGGAAAAATTCAGTTGAAGCCGATAGAAATTGTGAAATTGCGATACGTGACGTTTTCCAACTTCCCTCGTAGTTATGTGAAATGCAACAATGCTCCCATCAAGTACCATTTGTTAACGGACTTCTCTGAAATTTTAAAAGAGTTCCGTCAATTAGTTTGTGTTTAAGAGTTGTTAAAAATTGTAGAAAAAACAAATTTCGAGTGCTTATTGAACATTATTTTTGCGATTTATTCGAAAAGTCACGGAATTGTTGTGATTGTTGAAACGTTGATTAGAATGGCTGGGTTGAATCTTATGCAGGGTGGTTTTTATAAACATCAATTATTTTGACCGGTTCAACTCTATTCCTCTGATTACTGACTTTCTCTTAAGATTTCTATCTTTGTGAAACGAAACGAAATGAATCGCTTTACGCTTGAACAACGTTAGGAAATAATGCACACGTTTCAATGCATTCATAGAAAAATCTTTTGGTCGACAAGAGCAACATGGCTCTTTATATATTCCTATGTCTTCTGAATGACACCGAGTACAATACACTACTGACGTTTTGCGTGGCTCTTTATGTATTCATATGTCTTGGTATAATCTGAAATGAAAAAAATCTTTAAATGAATCTAAATCTTTATATATTCATATGTCTTGGTATAATCTGAAATGACACCGAGTACAGTAGTGAAGAGTACAATACACTACTGATGTTTTGCGCGGCTCTTTATATATTCCTATGTCTTGGTATAATCTGAAATGACACCGAGTACTATAGTGAAGGTTGCATTAAACTACTAAGGTTCTGTCTGGCCCTTTTATATATTCCTATGTCTTGGTATAATCTCAAATGACACCGAGTACAGTAGTGAAGAATACAATACACTACTGATGTTTTGCGTGACTCTTTATACATTCATATGTCTTGGTATACATTTGTTTTGATGTATGTGTGGTCGATGAACGATCTCTTCACTATTCATTTGTTTTTCAATGCACTGAATTATTAAATTTTCTCCTGAATGTCTTCAAGTTTTCCATATTCAAACTCGAATTTCTTCAAATCAAATGTCAGTTAAAGGTGGCATAGATCTCCTAGGCTAGGTGAAAGACACCTCCACTCGAAGACCCATAGGTTCCATTGTGAATCTCTTCTTCCCTTAAAGATTTACCCCCGTATTAATAAAAATTTAAAAAAAAACAATTGTTTTTTTTTTTTCTTAACAAAGGTTTGGGGGGTTAGTAGATAACAGCTGAGGGAGATTGTTAAGGGAAAATAAATCGGAAATGGGAAACGTTGTAGTTAACCATTTAACCACTAAGACCGTCTATAGACGGTCATTGCTAACTGCCGTTTCTTATGGTTAAAGGGTTTGATTACAGTGGTTAAATGCTCAAGTATAGTCTGCCTATTGAATAGTTATTATTTTGGATATGGTCCCCTGATGTTTAGTCATCTTATGTCACTTTATAAAGTCATCGACCATGATCTGGGTAATGTCCCCCAGTTCTATCGGGAATCTTTCCCCTTGGACAATGACTATACTATCTATAACGCATTAACATGCTCGCCTATCCTGCAGAAGTCTGTACAGCTTTTATCTCATTTACTTGTCCTGGCCCTAATTGAACAGTGGCCCTCGGTAATTCGTATAACAAGTCTCAGACTTGTTCTCTACGGTTCAGCGGTACAGTTGTCCTCGCCCTGATTGAACAGTGGCCCGTGATAATTCGACTCAGACTTCTCCTATCCAGTTTTTTGGTACACTTGTTCTCTCTACATCTTACCTAGGCCATATGACCTTTAATACATGGCAAACAACTCTAGTATTCCATTTCTGGAGGGTTCTTTTCTCTAGAGCTAGAAGATTGGCGCTTTAACCGACCTATCCGCTTTCACAATAAGAATAGTTGAGCCTAGTGGAGCTAGCTCCTCCATGGCCTCATTTGCTTTATTATCGTAGTGTCCGGGCATACAGCATAAGCCCACATTTTTGTCACTCAAGGGTACAGTCGAGTCCGGTTATAACGTACACCGGTTATAACGAACTTTCGTCTATAACGAACACTTTTTAAGTCCCCAGAGTTTTGCTTCTACCATATTTTTCCCTGGATATAACGAACCAATTTGTCGAGTCCCTAGGAGTTCGTTATGTATTACTATTAATTATCCTAGATGGAACCTAATGCCTTTTAAAAAGAAGGTAATTGTGCTCCTTTCGGTGTAGTACCGCCTTCGGCAGCCCTCGGGCACTCCTTTTCGATGTGCACCCGACCAACGTTAATGGAAGTTATTTACTCCTACCCATGAGTCCATTACTGGGATTTCTAGCCTGGGCATGGTCAGAAACTCCATTTTCTTTGCTCTTTAGTCCGCTAGTCCCATTGAAACTCTGGACTGTCCTAGATCTCCTAGAAGAGTAAACATTTCAGCTATCAACGTCAATTTCTTACATTTTTTAAAGATACTCAAATTATTATTTAATAATTTTTTAATAATTATCAAGAGTTTCCTGTATAAAATTTCTTAAAAATTGGAATAAAGTTTATCTTTCACATTTGACTGAGTTGGTTTTTTTTGCTAGGTTTAATGAAACGTGGCCCGTTGTGCATTTATCAACCAGGATTTCTTTTGAGAAAGACTTCTTTTTTTTCATTTTTCTTTTATTTTATTAATTTTTTTTAAAAATATCTCAGATCCTTTTCGTTTTACTGATACCTAATGCAGCATTTCTTACATTGACCAAGGATGGAAGTCCTTTCAACACTCATACAATTTTGGCTGTATGACTTTTCACGTATCCGTTGTTGTTTTTTTTGGTTTCCTTTTGGAGAAAAAAATAACAATGCTATATATCCGTTTCCGTTTGTCCATATATGTATTGGTATGTTCGAAGACGAGTGTTTTTGTGTGTGTGCCGGTATGACATACATTTTTATTGTATCGTGTTATGGTGAAAAATTGCTAGCCATTATTCTTGTTGTTGTGCTGCTTCGTCTTCTTTTTGGTTCATCTTTACTGGCTGTTGATATTACTTGCACAACAATTCCTTGGGCCAGCTCCCCTCCAGCTTCAAGCTCATGCCAGGACATCAGTCTTTGCCAATTTAAGCGGCGGTTGCGTGTAGGAGTCTGCCTGTGTGTGTGTGTACGAGAAAATAGAATTGTTACAATTGTCTTGTGGACAGTTTCGTCTTTTTGCGTGCTGTTCTAGTAGACGTATGTCATGGCATCATCTATTGTCTACTTTCATTTCCAGTATATCTTTGCCTATTTTGGGGCTTTTTATTGTGTGCTTTTGTGTTTGACTCGGCAATCAATACCAAAAGTTAACAAATTGCTTGGGCGGAGAAAATGGTTGCCAAGGCTAACAGGAAAAAAAACACACAATCTCGTTAACAGGTTAAAAAATGACAACGAAATTCGTTTGAAATTTAATTTCATTACAAAAAGTAATCGAAAATGAGTAAAGCACTTTAATTGCAGAAATTTAAATGGTTTTAATTAAATTTCCAGGAAATCTTTATCCAAAAATTATTGTTTACATTTCGCATGGAGTGCATGTTCTTTTTTCCCCTTTCAGGTCCTTTGTCATCAATGGCACTAACGATAGTTTCAATTGTCTCGTTGTCAAGGACTTAATGGGGTACTTTATGCATATACGGCTTCTCGTACCTCTGTCCATTTCTATAGAACGAACTTCACCAAAAAAAAAGAAGAAAAAAACACACTCGTATACAGAGCGACTGGAGCATAGACCCGGTGCAGCACACAACCATCAGTTGGTGGAGTCTGCGATGTTCAGATTGCCCGTGTGTCTGGACGTGTGTTATGGAGTTGTGAAAGTGGCAGACAAAATGTCATCATTGTCAACATGTCTGGCTTATGCTTGTGCCATGTTCCATATGAATTTCTCATGTTCATATCGACTGTAATGTTGTTTTTACTTGTGTTATCCCTTTTGTTGGTTGTTGTTGCTGCTGTTGTTGTTCATTCGAGCCTCGCCATCATCCAGACCATGCAGATTGGCAGATTCGATTTATATTGCAGTTGTCACAAAAATTGTTATATGAATATATGATGTCGTCGTTGGCTATATCGACAATCTGTGGAGAATTCTATAATGGAATATATGGAATATATGTATTAGTGCATGTGTGTGTGTGTTTTTTTTTTTTTTTTTGGTATGAATTTGCACCAACTTTCAAGGAAATCAAGTGTTTGTCTGTATTCTGTGACTTCATGTTGTCAGTGTCAAGAAATGAAATTACGATGGGAAAGAAATTGCATTCACAATAGTCATATCACAATCAAAGTCATCGTGAAGTGCCAGAACCGCAATAATCAAATCCATGGTGGCCTTTTTTCGTTACATTTTGGTGGCATAATCACGTCGTGTCAAGTATATTTGTCAGCGAGAACAAAATTATAAACAAGTCAGCCGCAGGCATGAAATCTTCATCCTGGGGTTGCCAGCTTTAGTTAGGGTTGTTCAATAATTTCATATATTATTTTTAAAATTTATTTGGACTTTTTAGTTATTTTCCATAAATATTTTTGAAAATGACTTCACCATTCTAAAACCAACTATTGAATTTTCAATCGAAATGGCGAGAACATGTAGGCGATACGTTATCGCTGTATTGTGGAATATTCGTTTAGGTAGCTGTAATACTGATCACTGTGGACGGCCGTGGTAGGTAGTGGGTTCGAAACCTGGTATGATCATCAAACATTTTCCAGCGGCTGTTTCCACCTCTTAAATACTGTCGACTTTACGAGTACGAGAGGGGAATTTCTAAGCCAAGTATAACTTCTATAGAAAAGCATTAGCCGTTCGAAGCCGTCATTAGTATACTAAGTATATCGTGCACAGCTCACTGATTCGAGAGAAGTTCAAAATGACAATTGTCGAGCAGTGTGTCAACCGCCTGTTGCAAATGCAGTTCCAAATACTCAATCCTCGCTCACCAGTAATAGTAATTGCCACGACACACAGTGGTCCAGAATTTAATTCCATCGGCCAAAAACTCTGTAATTTTTGATTTGGTAAACATTTTTTAGCTCTGTAAACAACTGATTGTAGACAAGGAGTAAGGGATTGCAATTGAGTGCATTTAAGAAATATTTCCAAATTTCACTACTTTTCGTATTTTTTGATTTTAGGAGGATTTTTTTTTTGTATTATTTGCTGTTAGGTTGTTTTAAACACATTTCATAGTGCATTTTAAAAAATTTTCTTTTTTCTATACAAAAAGTTTACAATTTTTAAGAATTAATTTGATTTTCAAAAATTTACTTTTTTTCATACTAAATTTTTTTAATGTTTTAAGTCATAAATTTTAAAATTTTCCAAGTTTTAAAAATGTATATAAATTTAATTTAATTTTTTTTGTCTTTCTCAATCTGTAAGTGTTCATGGTGCATTTTAAAAAAATACTTTTTTTTTATATTACAAATTTTTAATTTTTTTAAATACAAAATTTCAATATTTTAAAATTTATAAAAATTGAATTTAATTTGTTTTGTCTTTGTCAAACTGTAAGAGTTCATAGTGCATTTTAAAACATTTTATTTTTTTCCATATTAAAAATTTAATTTTTTTTTAAACTTTTAAAATTTAAAAAAAAAATATTTGATTTATTTCGATGAATTTTTAAAAAAAAAAATTTTTCATATAAATTTTTTTTTAAATTTTAAGAAATTTTCAGGCTTTTTGAATTTAAAAAAAAAAGATTTTTTTTTACTTTGTCAAACAGTAATGATTTAAAAAAAATCAATTTTTTCATATAAAATTTTTTTTTAATTTTTTATGATAAAATTTTTAAATTTTTTCAGACTTCAAATTTAGAAAAAAAATTATTTGATTTTTTTGACATCATGCATTTAAAAAAAAATGTTTCATACTAAATTTTTTTTTATTTTTTATTATAAAATTTTAAAAAAATTTCAGACTTTTCAAATTTAAAAAAAAGTATTTAGTTTTTTTCAAGTTCAAGATTAAAAAAAAAATTCCATTCTAAAAATTTATAATTTTTTTCAGGTACAAATTATAAATTTGTTCAGACTTTTAACTTTAAAAAAAATTAAGTTGATTTTTTGGACTTTGTCAAATTGTATAGTTTGTATAGTAAAAAATTTAAATTTTTCCATACTAATTTTTTTTTTAGTTTTTTTAAATTTGTTTAGACTTTTAAAATTAAAAAAAATTTATTTGATTTTTTTACATTGTCAAACTGTAATTTTTCTAGTGCATTTTAAAAAATTTTCTTTTTTTCCATACTAAATTTTTTTTAATTTTGTGTGATAAAAATTGTATAATTGTTCAGATTTTAACAATTTAAAAAAAAATTAATTTGATTTTTTGACTTTGTCAAACTGTAAGTGTAGTGCATTAAAAAAAAAATATTTTTTTCAGATTCTTAAAATTTTAAAAAAAATTTGTTAGATATTTTTGACTTTGTCAAACACTAATTGTTTATAATGCATTTTAAAAAATTTACTTTTTTCCACACCAATTTTTTTAATTTTTTTAAGGCACAAATTATCAATTTTTTCATACTTTTAAAATTTAATTTAACTTTTTTTTTGACTTTGACAAACTCAACTAAAAATGTAAAATTTTTTCGGACTTTTAAAATTTAAAAAGAAAATAATTATTATTTTTTGTCTTTGTCAAACTGTAATTGTTCATGGTGCATTTTAAAAAAAATACTTCTTTTTCATACAAAATTTTTTTTTAATTTTTTTAAACACAAATTTTCTATTTCTCCAGAATTTAAAAACATTTAATTCAATTTGTTTGACTTTGTCAAACAGTCCATACTAAAAATTTTGAAGTAAATTTGGGTTTTCCATCATATTTCACTTGTATTGTCCACTTGTTAGCCTCACTCCGTCCTTGGAATCTCCATGGCAAAATGTTTAAGTGAAGTTGGGTTTTCCAAAAGCCCATTCCTTTGTTTGTGTCATTTCATTAGACACGATTTTTAAGAGCCTTAACTTTAAAAAGCATTACACTGATTTGTCCTACATTTATTGTTTCCTAACAACTCCATTTATAATTTCTAAAATATCTCTCTCTCTTTTAAGCAGACCTGCCACGAAACAATGAAGAAAAGTAGAAAAGCAAAAAAAAAAAACATTTCATTGTCTCACATATTTCCTACCACCTTAAATGTTACACATTAAAACAAAACGAATTACTTCAAATCCGCATCACACTGTGGGCAATTCATTTTCGAAACAATAGGACATCATCATCATCCGCGGCAAGAGCATAATAGTCGCCCGTCATGCCCGTACCGAACAATAGAGACCACACCACGTACCAAAGGTAAACCATAGAATTACGCAGAGTCGCATACAGGACAAACGGGACATAAACAGAAAAAAAAAGCAGGCAAAACACCCCAATTGATAATAATGAAATTAATGAGACACATTACAACAATTGCTGCAACAAAGCCGAACAAACAACCGTCTCTGCACTGGCACTGGCACCGGCACTGGAGGCGGCTCACAATCAAATTTGAGTAATTTTTATTTTACACGGGATTTCCCCCGTCCGGGCGGTTTTCTTTTTTTTTGTACTTCTTTTCTGAACATCCATTTTATTTTGTCGTCGTTTGTTTTTGTTTTTTGTCTCCGTCTTGTGGGGGTTTTTTTTTATTGACTTTTTGGTCGCATTGTTGAAATATTGCTCCCATTATGTCTGTTGCAGCATAGTCAAGCTCGCGTCACATTATGCTGTGTCGCACGAGACACCGAAAGTACGGCCGCAGCTCATAAACGGGCAAATGAATTTGACCCACGTGTGCATGCGACAGATGGAGCAACGGGATGTGAATGTATGCCAATGCGAGCGAGTAAGCCAAACAGAAATTGTTGTGTTTACAGTGCCAGTGCTTACCGCAGTGATCTCCTGTGGCTTTTTGTGTGTGTGTTGTTGTTTTCTTCCATGGTTGTACTGCACGGGGTCTACACGTGTCGTCCTAGCTGGTGGTGTTTGCAAGACCCATACACACGGTGCCACAATCACTACTGGCCGGCCAGCGAGCGCATACGCACAACATTGACTTCTAGCGTTCGTGGATGACATGTTATGAAGGACATGTAAGGATACAGCGAATAATGTAACGTATGACTGAGAGTCCACCTTTTAGTTGGTGTTGCCAGAGCTTTGTCGTCGATGGACAGCTCAATGTCCGGTTGTTATTGGCATATGACTTAAGATAATTCGGTTTTTCTTTTTGAAAAAACCGGTGGTTGTTGTTAGTTGGCTGGAGCTGAAAAGTGTACAGACATGCCTCGTGCAATACGGGCGAGAGACTACACCAAAAACGATATGATTTATCAGAATGTTGTTTTCTTTTTTTGGAAATACCCGTGGGTAATAAATTGTTGTACCAGGACAGTGATTATAAATAATATCGCTTGTTTGTCCAGCTCGAAAAGTTCGCACTAAAGTATGCTGTCAGTATCCATGAAGAAATTAGACCAGCAGTAACAGTTTTTTTGTTTTGAAGATATGTATCTGAAAATAAATTTAGAAAAAATATGTTAGATTGAATTTTAAATGAAAAATTAGTAACCATTTCAAATAATTTGGCACTACAAGCATTGGAGCTGTTTTGGTACATTCTATCCATGATTTAGGACCAACTGGTATCCCTCAATACAATTGGACCAGCAGTATTAGGTTGTTGTTTTTTGCAGATATCTGAAAATAAATTTTTAAAAAAATATATCAGTTTGAATTTCAAAAATGAAAAATTAGTAACAATTTACAAGTATTCCAGCAGTTTTGGCACAATCTCTCCACTATTTTGGACTAACTGGTATCCCTCAATACAATTGGACCAGCAGTAACAGTTTTTGTTTTGTTTTGTAGATATCTGAAAATAAATTTTTGAGAAAGTATATCAGTTTGAATTTTAAATGAAAAATTAGTAACCATTTCAAATAATTTGGCACTACAAGCATTGGAGCTGTTTTGGTGCATTCTATCCATGATTTAGGACCAACTGGTATCCCTCAATACAATTGGACCAGCAGTTTTAGGTTGTTTTTTTGCAGATATCTGAAAATAAATTTTTAAAAAAAAATATATCAGTTTGAATTTCAAAAATGAAAAATTAGTAACAATTTACAAGTATTGCAGCAGTTTTGGCACAATCTCTCCACTATTTTGGACTAACTGGTATCCCTCAATACAATTGGAACAGCAGTAACAGTTTCTTTGTTTTGCAGATATCTGAAAATAAATTTAAAAAAAAAATATGTCAGTTTGAATTTCAAAAATTAAAAATTAATAATAATAATTATAATAATAATAATTTCCGCACTACATGTATTGGAGCCGTTTTGGTACATTCTATCCATTGGTCTTGATGGCCTTGATAAATAAATAAAAATATCTGAAAATAAATTTTTGAAAAAATATGTCAGTTTGAATTTTAAATGACAAATTAGTAACCATTTCGAATAATTTCGGCACTACAGATATTGGAGAAGTTTTGGTACATTCTATCCATTATTTAGGGTCAACAGGTATCCCTCAATACAATTGGACCAGCAGTAACAGTTTCTTTGTTTTGCAGATATCTGAAAATAAATTTTTGAAAAAATATATCAGTTTGAATTTCAAAAACGAAAAATTAGTAAGCATTTCAATTAATTTCGGAACTACAGGTATTGGAGAAGTTTTGGTACATTCTACCAATTATTTGGGACCATCCACCAATACAATTGGACCAGCAGTAACAGTTTCGCTGTTTTGCAGATATCTAAAAATAAATTAAAAAAAAAAAAAATATGTCAGTTTGAATTTAAAATGACAAATTAGTAACCATTTCGAATAAATTCGGCACTACATGTATTGGAGCCGTTTTGGTACATTCTATCAATTATTTGGGACCATCCATCAAGCAGGAACAATTTGTTTGTATCTAAAAATAAATTTAAAAAAAAAAATATCAGTTTGAATTTTAAATGAAAAATTGGTATCTATTTAAAACCATTTTTGCTCTACAAGCATTGGCGCTGTTATGGCACCAACTGTACACTATTTTGGACCAACTGGCAACACCACAACATGATAAGGCTGATTATTTGGTTAGACACCGTATCCTTTTTGGTTGGTCATCAAAGTCAAAATTTGTGAAAAAATCAATTTTATGGTAACTAAAAAAAAATATTTTTACCAATTTTTAGATTTTTTTTTTTACTATTTTTTAAGGTTTAAAAAATTATTAAACCACAAAAAAAATTGGTTTAAAATTTTGTATAAGTTATAAAAATATTTTTTTTTTTAAATTTTTTGAAAAATATATTTCATTCGTAGGAGAAAGTAAATGGTTATCCATTTTGCTTTTTAAAAGTAAACGTAAATAAAATACATATAAATTATTTTTTTTCATGATATTTCTTTTTTTATTATAAAGTTTGAACGTTGCCATTATGTGTGAAACACTACATCATTTAAAATGACCACCACGCGAAGTGTTGCAAGCATTGATTCTGTTGAGGTACTTTTGGACCACTTTTTGGCAGATATTGGGCGGTATCTCAGCCATAACGTGACGAATGTTGGTTCTTCAGTGCTCAAGAGTTAAAGGTTTATCTGCATAAACATGGTCTTTCGAATAGGATTCTTAGAACCCCAAATATGACAATTTTGTTTATTAACATACCCAGCGAGTGAGAAATGTGCCATAAACCCTAAACTCCACTTAAACCACGATATGTGGCTGTGCCAGAATCACCATTTTTGCAGTAGGTTTTAATAATTTTAACACGTTGTGTAATAGTTAAGCGATCCATTTCCGCTAATGTCAAACTTCCAACTGAAAAGAAAAAGAAATTTGTTTAACAACTTAGTTTTACAGATGTCTATTTCGAGCCCTATACTTTTGAAAGCACGAACTAGATAACCCTATATAGGAGAATGTACAGTGTACTCTGTCCTTGAGGACACCTCTCATAAACGGACACTTTTTTCAGTACCAATCCGCTTCAGTCCTCTTGTGTACTTCTCTCATAAGCGGACACCTCTCAGATGCGCACAGAAGTGAGAGTACACTGTATATCTAAAAGACTAATCATTTCTAAACTATAATTGTTTTTTTTAATGCGTAACTTCAAATTTCGCTAGGAAGACATAACATGTTGAAGAGGTCTTCATTTTGTCACACCCTTGATGCTTGCAAGGTGTTCTGCAATCGATATTTTGTATACAATTTGTTACAAGGATTAGGTTACAAGGATTTTCCAGTTTTTCTGTTTGGCCGGTTAGAGGGATAATATTTTTTATGAAATATTTTTATGAAATTAAACACATTTATTGATGACCGACTTAGGGCGGTCTTGCCGGTTTTTAAGGTTTTTTTTTAAAAAAAAAAAACAGATGTTATTACCGACTTTCACTTAAATCCGCCTACATGAAGATAAACTGATAAATCTCCACTAACACACCTTTCCATGAAACCTACGACCATACAGGGTGACCTGTATCTCCTGTACATCGACCCCCGACAAGGAAGGACACACAAAATAAAAACAAAAAAACACCACCACCTCTCTTGCAATTACGATCATCATTGTCATCATCATCTTTGTCGCAATGATTGTCAATATTATACCAATTCAGCTTTATATGCAGCAGGACATCAAATTCCCCCTCCCCGCTCTCACACTCTGCTGCTGCTGCTGCTCTCTGATGACATATATTTGTATCGTGTTGTTTATGCCCTGTGACTAATAGGCCCTCATTATGATGTGCATTAACTGTTAAGTACCTTTGGTGTATTTGTTGTTGTTGTTGTCGTGTCACTTTCGGTCGTCAAAAAATTTGTTTCTGCCCACTCTGTGATGTGGTGAGGGCTGTTGGGGCCCAGCAACACATTCCGCAGGATTCTTGCTTATCAGGCTATAGGGTAAACGCTGTGTGTACCGGAATCAACATCCCCTATGGTCGTCTATGTATGTATATAGGGATTATATTGTTTTTCTGTGGTAATATCATTATTTAAATTTGACTGTTGTCTGTTATTTTATATTTATTTAGCGTAACTATCTTGAGGTGTATCGCCTAATGTCCGGCATCATTTGTATACAATTTCAACAACAACATGCACGATGACGGACGAGAGACAAAGTGCCCATGGAAATCCTTAACATTATTGTTGGTATTTTATTTTAATTTTCTCTCCCCTAAAATTAATTTGTGTCATTTTATACGAGTGTCTGTCTGTAATGATGATTGTAGCACTGAATGCGCTGTGACGGTCTTGGTTTTTATTTTTTTTTTTTGGGCCATGATCCTTGAGTCAGTTTATTGTTATGTTTTATTGTTGGAAATTTATCAGCCTAAAACATATGACATCTATTTTAAGTCGTTTGGCAGCCGGACACGAGTATATGTGTTTGTGGGGGGGGGGGGGGGTAGTGTTGTCCTACATGTATGTCTTTGGGCCATTACAGACAATGTTAACAAGGAGTGTTTGCAGCAACAAACATATATCACAAATTATGACAAAGATAATAAGGGGGAAATGCTAATGTGAATGGAATGCATACATTTTCAAAATGAACTGATGGGCATATTTCATACAAACAAAAATAATCGCAGCCTATATTTTGGGGAAATCTTTGTAAAATACTTTGAAGAACTGAAGAACGAATTTTCTCCACGGTGCGTCGTCCGGTCAATCGACTGTTTGACAATGAACGGATGAGATTCCGTGGATAGCCGGCTAATCCGACTAAATGTTCAGGGACCAGACGACGGTTATCTGACGAACTGATGCCATTGAAATATCTAAAGAATTCGATAAACCCACGGCTTCTGTCGGGGTTCCAACAGTTAACCCAGCCCAGTTTCTTATTAGACCTATGAAAAATGTCCCAAATGCAAAATGAAAAACATTCCAAAAAAATGAATGATTTTTTCCATAATTTTTAGTTATTTCATTTTTGGGCCATTTCGGGTAATTTTGCATATGAAAAAATGCCAAATTATCCAAAATTTAAGCATTTGAAATCTCCCAAAGACTTCTCGTTTTGCTGTTGTGGCGCCGTCGATTTTACATTGGAAATTTCTTTGGCTGATTTTTCCAAATTTTTGGGGACAAACCAGTTTCCCCCAGTTTCTTATCATTTCGTCAATATGGTTCTATGAAAAATGTCCCAAATGCAAAATGAAAAACATTCCAAAAAAATTAATGAATTTTTTTTCATAATTTTTAGATATTTCATTTTTGGACCATTTCGGGTAATATTGCCTATGAAAAAATGCAAAATTATCCAAAATTTAAGCATTTGAAATCTCCCAAAGACTTCTCGTTTTGCTGCTGTGGCGCCGTCGATTTTACATTGGAACTTTCTTCATAAATTATTTGGTTGATTTTTCCAAATTTTTGGGAACAAACCAGTTTCCCCCAGGTTCTTATCATTTCGTCAATATGTTACCTTTTATCATTTCGTCAATATGGGTCTATGAAAAATGTTCCAAATGCAAAATGAAAAACATTAAAAAAAATGAATTTTTTCATAATTTTTAGTTATTTAATTTTTGCACCATTTCGGGTAATTTTGCATATGAAAAAATGCCAAATTATCCAAAATTTAAGCATTTGAAATCTCCCAAAGACTTCTCGTTTAGCTGTTGTGGCTCAGTCGATTTTACATTGGAAATTTCTTCATAAATTATTTGGTTGATTTTTCCAAATTTTTGGGAACAAACCAGTTTCCCCACAGGTTCTTATCATTTCGTCAATATGGGTCTATGAAAAATGTCCCAAATGCAAAATGAAAAACATTAAAAAAAAAAATATTTTTTTTCATAATTTTTAGTTATTTAATTGTTGGATCATTTCGGGTAATTTTGCATATGAAAAAAATGCACAATTATCCAAAATTTAAGCATTTGAAATCTCCCAAAGACTTCTCGTTTTGTTGTTGTGGCTCCGTCGTTTTTACATTGGAAACTTCTTCATAAATTTGTTGATTTTTCCAAATGTTTGGGGGAAATTTTCATGTTGGCCTTTTTGGGGATTTTTTCATCTATTTGTAGTATTCTTAGGGCTGGTTTCCGATCGCTCGTTATGAATCGTTAAAAGGCGAACCAGGTTCCTCAGTAAGGGAACCTGGTTCTTTTGAACATACGTTCCATACGTCATTCTTAAGTCTAACTGCCTGTTTCCATAAAACGAATTTGTTCGTTCGTTACAAATTGTCAAAATTTAAGTCGCAATAAAATGGATTTATGTCAGTTATGAAAGCTTATTCTTTAGGATCTGACATATATATGAAAACCAGAATTGAATAATGCCTGTAACTCATTTAATAAGGCTTCCAATATTGACCATTTGTAACGAACGAACAAATTCGTTTTATGGAAACAGGCAGTAAAACTCATTTCATAACGCTTCCAATTTTGACAATTTGTAAAGAACGACTTTGTTTTATAAAAACAGACAGTTAATTTTTTTTTAACATTTTATATTTGGGTTATTTCTCATAGAGCCGCCCAATATCTTGTAAATACATTGTTGCTGAACATAACATGCGACAGGCAGAAGTTCGAAAATGAATACGAGCCCTAACCGCGAAAACGACATAAGCCCCAAAAAGAACATTTTACAGGTGAGGGTTTTTTGTGTGGTCAAACATAAAGGCATGTGGTGCTTACGATTCCATTGAACTTGCTATATATTTGTAAATATGAATTTTTATATATTTTTTTATTAATTTGACATTAATAGCGTTCGACAATTTTCTATCGAATTTCGCGAAATGGCGCTTATGTATTTTAAGCCTGCCTCTACACTTTACGACTTTACTATTCTAAATCCAAACATTGTGGACTTTCTACGTCAACCAAATTTTTTTTTTTTTTTGGATTAAACATCAATATACAATGTCCATGGGATTCTGGCTGAATGTTTACCGACTTTCCATGCCCTTAAATATTTAATATTCTATTGATGCATGTCTGCCCCAGATCTGTGTGATTTCATCGTTTTCCATTACTATAACATTTGGTCTTGTGTTATTTTGAAGAACATTCGGATATCATTTTATAAACACCAACCAATTTGTCATCAATATTCACCGCTCACCAACACAATTGTTGACACAATTGAATGCAAGTCCAGCCCAAGTTCGCCATTAATGCCTTCATCACAAACAGTCGTTCAGTGTCCGGAAGGCCGACAACTCTCCGTTTGCCGCCAATGACACGGGACAATATCACTTATGGCTGGCTGGTGTTGTGATCAAATAATTTTCTGGGCCAATATTGACTTTGCCAGCATACACATCAGTATGTGTGTGTGTGAGTGCTCACAAAGACCATTTCAACATTTTACCATTTCACCTCATATTTGTCAACATCTTCATAAACGCACACATATGAACGAATACACACACTAAGGACGAATGTCTAAATAGAGATAACAAAAACATAATGATTGTTGCTTGCCAAGTATCAGTTTTTCCTTTCGGTGTCTCTTTTTTCATTTTTTTGCGAAGAAGGCATAAACGTAAATATTTGTTTGTATGAAAAGTCGTATTATTAAACTGTCATTTGCAGTTATTGATATGAAGGTCCTTTTTCTCAACGTCAGATGCCAGTCGCAGCGGAAGACAGACAGAAGAAGCGGAGCAAGACATCAACAAATTGAGTGTTTAGCAAATATAAATTACCAATTCAATTTGTTAAAATGTATGTACGTCCTTTCATATACGCTGTTTTGTTCAAAATTCAGGTTTTTTTTTAAAAATGACCTCTTAACATTTTGTCCCGAAAAAAATGTTGTTTTTATGTTCTATGTGTGTGTGTGTGTGGTTTCAATCGCCAATTCGACTGACTGTTTCTTATCATTTCAGTTTCATCTAATTTGTTAATGGTTTCCCGTAATGATCTGTGTGCGTTTTTGCCCTCGTCGTCATTGTCGTTGTCGTTACTATTCCAAATACTTGCCAGCTTAAATATTCCACCCACCCCCGGCTCTAGGCGACACTCATTCTCCCCGTGGACAAGGGACTGCGGCACTTTAGCTGGGGTCCCAACTAGTTGTAACCAATTAACAAAATTAAACGTGTTATGGCTACCAAACAAAAAAGGGTCATTGTCACCAAATGTCGAGTGCAGCCAAGCGTTAAATATTCCAAAGGACATGCCATTTAACAGCAGCAGCAAAGCCGAATTATTCTGATATGTTTATTACGGATGATTAATAAAAATGTGTTTTCATTTTTGCCGTCTGTCATAGAAATTTTTAAATGGCCATGTTAATGTTCTCGGCCAGAGACAAGTTAATTAAAACTTGGACATACACACATGCATGTCTGTATGTATGTGTGCAATACTGGCATAGCTTTATGGGATATGTGACAGATGCCCTATTACTGGGTTGATTGTGCTCATCAAAGTTTTGAAGACGATATTTGTTTCGCCTTTTTTTTATTAAAATTTGTTCATACACATTTTTGTTTTTTCTTCTTGAACTATTATCCGCATGTTGTTGGCAAAAATTTGTTTCCCATTTTTTTTACCCCTTTCTGTCCCTTTTTTATCCAGTTTTGACCAGTTTTTGGTCCCTTTTTTAAATAATATCCGCATGTTGTTGCCAAAAACTTGTTTCGCCTTTATTTTATAAAAAATTTTCATACACATTTTTGTTTTTTCCCCTTTTGTACCATTTTTATCCCGTTTTGGTACGTTTTGGCCACTTTTTCGTCCCTTTTCGAAATAATATCCGCATGTTGTTGGCAAAAAATGTTTTTCCCCTTTTTTTACCCCTTTCAGTCCCTTTTTTTATCCCGTTTTCACCAGTTTTTCATCCCTTGTCGAACTATTAACCACATGTTGTTGCCAAAAATTTGTTTCGCCTTTATTTTATTAAAATTTGTTCATATACAGTTTTGTTTTTTCCCCTTTTGTACCATTTTTATCCCGTTTTGGTACAATTTGGCCACTTTTTCGTCCCTTTTCGAAATAATATCCGCATGTTGTTGCCAAAAACTTGTTTCGCCTTTATTTTATTAAAATTTGTTCATACACATTTTTGTTTTTTCTCCTTTTGCACCATTTTTATCCCGTTTTGGTACAATTTGGCCACTTTTTCGTCCCTTTTCGAACTAATATCCGCATGTTGTTGCCAAAAATTAATTTCCCCTTTCTTTTCTGTTTTTATCCCGTTTTGGCCACTTTTTCGTCCCTTCTCGAACTATTAAATACATGTTGTTGCCAAAAACTTGTTTCGCCTTTATTTTATTAAAATTTGTTCATACACATTTTTGTATTTTCCCCTTTTTAAAATTTGTATCCCGTTTTGGTACATTTTGGCCACTTTTTCGTCCCTTTTCCGAACTAATATCCGCATGTTGTTGGCAAAAAATGTTTTCCCCCTTTTTTTTGTACCCTTTTCTGTCCCTTTTTTTATCCCGTTTTGACCACTTTTTCGTCCCTTCTCGAACTATTATCCGCATGTTGTTGCCAAAAATTTGTTTCGTCTTTTTTTACTAAAATCATACACATGGTTTTTCCCTTTTGTACCATTTTTATCCCGTTTTGGTACGTTTTGGCCACTTTTTCGTCCCTTTTCGAACTAGTATCCGCATGTTGTTGCCAAAAATTTATTTTCCCTTTTTTTACCCCTTTCTGTTCCTTTTTTATCCTGTTTTGGCCACTTTTTCTTCCCTTTTCTAACTAATATCCGCATGTTGTTGCCAAAAATTTATTTGCCCCTTTTTTTGTACCCTTTATTTTCCCTTTTATTATCCCGTTTTGACCACTGTTTCGTCCCTTCTCGAACTATTAACCACATATCGTTGCCAGAAATTTGTTTTTATCCCGTTTTGGTACATTTTGGTCACTTTTTCGGCCCTTCTCCAACTATTATCCGCATGTTGTTGCCAAACATTTATTTGCCCCTTTTTTTACCCCTTTCTGTCCCTTTTCTATCCGGTTTTGTCCACGTTTTCGTCCCTTCTCGAACTATTATCCACATGTTGTTGCCAGAAATTTGTTTCGCCGTCGCGGTTGCCGGTCACAACCACAGATTTATGCCACCACCAAAAATGGAATATAACTCCCACATGTGGGCAGGGCTTTCTAATATGGGAAGTGGCTTCAAATACTGTCCCAACAATGCTCGAAGTTTTAAATTCCTCTAGACTATTGTGGTGATTTGCAATGGTAATTTGAAATGTTTAAATGATTTTCCGGAAGACTTTTGCCCCACTATGGCAAGTCTTTCAAGTTTTTTTTTCCAACATAATTACAGGCTTTTAACCTTATGAAATCTCAACAAATCTCAATTGAATAAAATAATCAAAACCAAATAACATGGAATTGAATTGAACAGTTCAATCGGAAAAATCCCATTGTATTTACAACCCCAGCACGACAAACAATGCCGGCATGTGCGTGTTAGCCTCTCTCTTGTCAATATTCGACCTTTTCGTAGACACCCAGCACTTTGCCTAACAACTTTCCCTGCAGTTAACATTATAATTTGGAGAATTTTTCTTTATTAAAATCGGTGTATTATGCACACACACACACACACACACACACAGATACATGGGTTATTGTGTAAGAGTGTGCCTCTAACTGGGGCCTTACATCCGTTCAAATACGTGGCCGAATGAATATATAAATATGAATAATCGTCTGAATGTGTGAGTGGTGGGTGTGGTTGGGCACGCGTGTATGTTGGAGTTTCAAATTCAAAAAGGCTCTAGCGTTGGCTAATACCGTGGGCGTTATAAGTCAAATGGTTATAGTGACTTGAATGTGTGTGTGGTGGTGCGATGATAACACAATAACCAAACATGTCTGCATTTATGACAACAATACAGGAACCGGATAACGGAAACAATGTCTAAGAGTTACAGTCTTGTTTCTTTTCATTTTCGTGAAAACCTTGGAGAAAGTGGGTAGTTCGACGAGGTCGTTCATTGAGAAATTCATCCATTGTTAATGTTGGCTTAATGTAATTTCACCTAAAAAAAAAGTGCATTAGCGCTGAATGCATTAGGCGACCGGGACCGGAGAATTTCGTTCGCCCCTGCACGTGTCTTCGACTGATAATTACTTTTTAAAGAGTCGGCAATTACAAACGTCATGTCAACGGACATACACACGTGTTTCTTGTTTCCGACATAGAAATCTAATGAGAAAATCATTAGATGAGTGGTGGGAAGATTCATAAAGATCATGGAGAAAAACGGGCAAACATGTAAGTTCCATCAAGATTTCTTGAATAGCACATTTATTTATTAACAATTGTATTTATAATTCAATTACAATATTGCAAGCTGAAGCTGGAATAGTACATTTATAAAGGGTGTTTTTTTTAGACATGTGGTTTTCGAAAAGAAATAAAACGCATATAATGTTAATGTTATGGTTATAAATAAATTCTAACATTTTCAAATGCAAAAGCGAACTTCGTTAAGAGCCTTCCACTTTCCATTGTTACACTTTATGGTCCATTTGTTCTAAACACAACCTCACATTCCCAAACATTTCTTCGGGGTAATTAATAAAATAAGGACATATATGTGTAAGTTTCCTTTAAATTTGCCGTTATGCTTCATCCCTACGCCCCAAATAAACCACCAACCAACAACGTATGTTTCATATTCTTCGGAAGTAGTGAAGCATCATGAGCTCCTTTGTTTGGCCATGGAAACCCTTTGGCATTTGTTTGGTAATAAAACAATTTTATGATGCAGAAAAATAACTGGCAATGAAAAGAGCCCTTAATGAAATCCTTTTTGCAACAAATCGTGCCTGGAATTTTTTTTTTTTTTTTATTTTGCGTTTTTCTTCTCCTTTTGAAGATTCGACATGGCGAGATATCTTCTTCACTTTGATAGATTTTTATTAAAAGCAAACAAAAAAAGGACAATTGTTAGTTAACCTAAGTAAGAAGGGCCAAGTTTTTGCTGTCGCTGTTGATGAGATGATCCCAACACCAGTGGATGGATTTGCCATAAGGTCAGTCGTGTGTAAGTGTTGGGACAACATATTAAATTAGATAAAGAATGTTTTGTTTCTCTTCTTTCTCTTCTTCCTATTGCGGCGTTATGAAAAAAAAAAATATATACCAAAGCCCCTGGAAACGAAGAGACGACAACATAAATACATATGTTGTGTGCGTGATTTGAAGCTTGAATTGCTGTCAAAGTAGTGGTCCACTGACTCGACACGATAGCGATCCCATTCAAGTGGATTTAGTTTTGATTGAAAAGCCCAATTGTCCTTTTCAGGTTTAATGAGGAGTAAAATTTGTCTTTATTACAGAATGGAATTTTCACAATGAGGCTATAAAGTGTTTAGTTTTTGAAAAATATTTAAAGCACGTAGTAACATGATGGTCAGCACATAATAATGTGTCAACGCCATAAGGTATGCTAGACACTTTCAATTATTGTAGGGTATTTTGTTAAATGATTTTGAATGATTAAAAAAATATGAAATTAAGCCAACAAGAAAATCAGAAAATTTTAACTTCCAAATTCATAAAAATTTAAAAAAAAAAATTATGAAAATACAAAAACAATATTTTACACATTTTTCTTTTTTTAAAATTGTTGTGAATACTGGGGTAAGACTTTAGTAAATACGGAATTATTTTTTTTTTCACAAAAACTCAATCTAATGAAATCTTTAGTAAATTCCGTATTTGGGTAAAATTGTTGGGTAAAATTGTCTTCATAGCAATACTGTTACAAAATGTACAAAGTGGGCGGAATGCTACACTTGTATGGAATGAACCTGAAGGGGTGTGGCCACATAGACCATAAGTATTTTTCAGGAAAATACTTACCCACGACAAGTTTCAAAGCAATTTGTTAATATTTTCGAAAGTTATCTTGCCAATCGAACATGGCGCCAACGTCTTAAAAAGTCGTAAATCGAATTTGGTCACCTAAGGCCTAAAGTGACTCCTTCTATGTGTTACAATTTTGCATCGTAACAAATAATATACAATATACCCTCCTACCCATATAGGGAGTATATAAAAAGGAAAAGGAAAACACGACAACATGACATACTAAGAGGTGGCGTTACGAAATAAACTCCAAACGAAAAAATTAAAATAATGCCAATAAAAATTGGCAAAAATCATTTGGGCGTTATTTCATATAAAAGGGGTCGCAAAAATAAACTTCCGGTGTTTTTTGGCTGTAATTAAAAAAAAATTAAAAACTTTGATTCTTCTTGTGGATTATTTTTATTTGGTCTTTTAATTTTTTTTTACATCAAGTCGATAATATGATGTCTTTTAAATGGCCGCCGCCAGATTTGCCACTGACATTAGGGGTCAATAGCAAAATTTATAGAATTTTCTGATAGGAGGATTACTTTTACGCCACCCTATACTTTGAGAGTGATTTCATTAAATATCTGGGGATTATTTGATAATGGAAAACTCCCAAGATATTTAATTTTGTCTTGGAGTATATTTCATTTTTTATTTGGGGATTATTTCACTACAATTTGGCTGTAATTTCAAAGATTTTTCTTTTTGGGTTTTATTTCATTTTTTGAGCTTTATTTCATTCGTTTTTCGTTTGGGTTTTTTTTTTTAGCTCCATGAAAAATGTCCCAAATAAAATTAAGAATGCCCAATATGAAGAATTCCCCTCAAAAAAAAAATTAAAAATCGCACAAATATTACGAAAATCATCCCAAAAAACATCATAAAAAATCGAAGAATTCCAAAAAAAAAAATAGGAAATTTTTCATTGCCCAAACAATTTATGAAAAATGACCTGAAAAAAAATTCTCAAAAATAAAAAATTGCTACATTTTTCATTGCCCTTCTTTGGGGCTTTTTTCATATGAAAAAAATTAAATGTTACCTACAAATTATGAAAAACTCTCCAATTTTTATGAAAACAGACCCCCCCCCAAAACAATTTATGAAAAATTAACAACAAAAAATCCTAAAAAATAAATATTTTGGAAATTTTTTATTGCGAAAAAAATTAAAAAAAAATAAAACAATGCAAAATCCCCCAAATATTATGAAAAACAACATTATAAAAAAATATATATACAGTGTACTCTCTCATAAGCAGACACCTTAGCTTATGAGAGAAGTACACAAGAGGAGTCAATCGGATTGGTACTTAAAAAAGAGTCCGTTTATAGGGAGGTGTCCGCAAGGAGAGTGTACACTATGTATGATTGGCCTTTGTTATGAAAAATTCCCCAAAAATAAAAAAAAATTGGAAAAATTTTCATTGCCCAATTTCATTTTTATTATGAAAAAAATTAAAAATTATGAAAAACTGCCCAATTTTTATGAAAAATGTCACCAAACACACAAAGGTGTCCGCTTAAGAGAGGTGTCCGCAAGGAGAGTGAACACTGTGTATGATTGGCCTTTGTTATGAAAAATTAAAAATTAATTTTTATTATGAAAACCTTCTTTATTCCCAAATCGCCAAAACCCTCCAAGTATTGTGTGAACTTTTTTATAAAAAAAAATGGTACCAAAACCGGGAGCTAAGGCGGCTCCGAATGTTTTACACGGCTTAGAGATTACTCTCTTACTGATAGAATCACCCACATTTACAAGGTGAAAGCAGCCGCCGAAAAATGTTTGAGGATCTTAGCCGGTTTCCAAACTGGCTTCTTCCGTCTGATAGTCACACACACAATATAAACTTCCTTATATTACTGCAAATATACTCAATATAATTGTCTTCTACTATTTCCATCTAATGGCACAGCTAAACCCAGTGTCTAGTTTCCTTTGAGCTAATAAATTCTAATTACATGATTTCCAGCGGTTTACTATCCCAATCCTTTGTACTCTCAAATAGTCGTATCTGAATATTTTACAATAACTTCCCCTTGTGTTTATCGTAAATCTCAGGCCGACTTTACCAATTCATTAAAATCTTAATTAATTTTCACTTTCACAATTCCACATGCATATTTGTCATACATTTATAATTGCCATCCGAGACAAAAGCAAACGCCGCAAACAAAATATATTCCCAATTCACATAAAATATTTGAAAATAACTTTAAAATTGATCTTGATTAAAGTGTACGTTAGTGCGGTTCGCACGTGCTGGCAGGGATGTGTTCAAACAAAAAATCTCATAATTAATATGCACATATCAAATTGCAATATTGTGATAATTAGTAAACGTGACTTAATTTTGCCACCCGCTTAACTCACCACCACCTCCGCCAGCCGATTATGGAAGGACATGTCACAGTGCGCCAAAAAAGGAAAGGGGTTTCTAGTCCCAGTGTGTTGTAAGCCCCACACTCGGAGCAGAGCATATTTAAATTGTATACCATGTTTCCGCTTCTTGTCTCATATGACACAATATTTACAATGTAATGTGAGACCTTGTCTTGTTTTAACGTATTTTGTTTTTTTTTTTTTTTTTTTGTACAATGTACACATTGCCCAACTCATACCAGTTAGCCCGGGAAGGGAAATAAGACAAGTTAAGGTGGTATTAAAAACTGGTAATATATTATAAGGATACCAACGCCAGCACATCCATGCATGACTAACTCGAGGGTGTTGAAAATATGCCGCATACTGAGGGGGGAAAAGTGATCCCTAAGTATGGGGAAAAGGTTATGCTGTCATGTCGTGTTGTATTCCTGTTGTCGGTGTCGGTGTTTGTGTTGAGAAGGTGAAAAATTTCCAACATTATACGTTGTGAATTTTAAATTAAGCAAATTAGATGTGATAAGAGTTGAGATGTGAACATTCACAATCGAAAGCACCGTAGACAATTTGTGTCCCGTAGACAAAGGGTGTTCCCGGTGCGCGAATGTTGGAAGTTGTGCTTACATAAGTAATAAAGTCATTCAAAGTAGATTGACTTAGAAAGTGTAGAACATTGTGATACAATAGAATACAATAGTACACTAGCCTCTTAAGACTGCAGACTACTTCCAGATTTGATAGTACCTGCAGCTACGCCCCTTTTTTATCTAGAAAAGCTACACCTGTATAACTTGATGTCAAGTAAACCCTTAACGACGCCGATTTAGCCATGTAGGACAATCTCAGTAGATTTCCACTTGCCCTTTGGCCGTCGGACAGCAGCTCCCAGACTATTGTTGCCCTAAGGTAACTGTTAAAGAGTCTTTCCAGTGTTTTCAGAAGAAATTCAAAAATGAACCCTTTTTTATAAAAAAAAGGTTCACAAAGATTTTTTTAGAGAATTTTATTTATAAAAAAAAGCTCACAGATAATTATTTATTAACAAAAAATTCACAGAGAATTTTTTATTTACAAAAACTTCACAGAGAATTTTTTTACAAAAAAAAAGTTCACAAAGAATTTTTTTATAAAGAAAAGTTCACAAAGAATTTTTTTTTTTAAAAAGTTCCGATAAAATTCTTGTTAAACAAATTCACAGAGCATTTTTTATTAGAAAGAATTTTGTTTATAAAAAACTTCACAATGGTTTTTATTTCTAAAAAAAAGTTTACGATTTTTTTGTTAAACCTTCACAAAGTATTTTTTACAAAATATTTTTTAAAAAAAGTTCAAAAAGATCTTTTTTTTATAAAGAAGTTCATAATCTTCACAATGAATTTTTTTTTATAAAATAGTTTAAAAAAAAAATAAAAAATTTTTTGTTTGTTTTGTAAAATAGTTAAAAAAATAAATATTTTTTTTTTGTAAAAAATATTTTTTTTTTTAGTAAATCTGTTTTTTTAATAAAAAAGTTCATAATGTTTTTTTATAAAAAAAAAAGTTCACAAAGAATGTTTTTATTTAGAAAAGTTCACAAAGAATTTTTTTTTTTAAAAAAGTTCCGATAAAATTCTTGTTAAAAAAATTCACAGAGCATTTTTTATTAGAAAGAATTTTGTTTATAAAAAAGTTCACAATGTAAATAATATTTTTTTTTATAGTAAATCTGTTTTTTTAATAAAAAAGTTCATAATGTTTTTTTTATAAAAAAAAAGTTCACAAAGAATGTTTTTATTTAGAAAAGTTCACAAAGAATTTTTTTTTTTAAAAAAGTTCCGATAAAATTCTTGTTAAACAAATTCACAGAGCATTTTTTATTAGAAAGAATTTTGTTTATAAAAAAGTTCACAATGGTTTTTATTTCTAAAAAAAAAGTTTACGATTTTTTTTTTAAACCTTCACAAAGTATTTTTTACAAAATATTTTTTAAAAAAAAGTTCAAAAAGATCTTTTTTTTTAAAATAAATATTTTTTTTATAAAAATCTGTTTTTTTATAAAAAAAAGTTCATACTGTTTTTTTTTATAAAAAAGCCGACAAAGAATTTTTTCAAAAATTCATAGAGCCTTCATTACGTAAAGGACCCCGAATTTGGAACACTACTGAGTTTCTCTTATTACCGCCAGTGAGGATATGTGTTTGGCTGCCGATGTAGGCTTTCCGCCTACACACATACCATCACTCCCTTTTCAAACCCTTTACATAGATGTGTGTCTATTGAAAATTAAATGCGAAAAAAAGAACTTTCCACATCCTCTTTTCAACGAAACATCAAAAATTCTGTTATGTTTCCGAAGAAGAAACAACAACAACAACGGAAAAGAGATATTTCAGTTTCCTTTGTTACGCTTCCGCCAGGATATCACCACTACGTCTCTCATCTATCCTCGGATGTTTTTTAATGTTTATAAATTAACCATGAGACTTCCCTTTTTCTTTTTTTTTTTTGTTCTCATTCATGAAATTATTTAAAAACAAAACACATACCCCGAACGCAAACACTCCATCCAGGCCAGTCAAAATAGATACTTACACCTTCACGCCAGACAAATACCAACCGGAAGCCTGAGGTGGTATTAATATTAAGGCGTCAGCGAGAAGGAGCGTAGGGAGATATTATGTGTTCAAAATTCGTAATGAATGACAGGCAACAGGTTGTAATAGCAGCTTAACATTTGCTGTTGTTGTTGCTACGAGTATAGCCACGAGTGTGGCAACTTCACGGTTTGCTGGCAATGTCGGCGCCAAAGATGTTATTGTTGCTGCTGTTATATTTAAGGCATAGCACAATATTAGCATTATTACAATAACCTGACAAAAAGATAAAACTCTCAGGTGTGAAAATTAAAAGCCTTTTTATTTTCTAAAAATTTGGCCAATTTTTTCTCGGCTCTTCTGTTGCGTTTTGAATTTCTAAAGTAAAACTTAATGAGCATATTTATTTTAATTAGTTAAGGGAACCTGCTGCCCATGAACACAAAAAGAGAAGGAAACACCCGACAAAGGCTTCTTGTTTTTCTCAAAGATTGTTAATAGAGTGTAATATTTTACCCGCAGGGGCTTGTGGCTGGCGGAGGGAGAATAAAAAAGAAAAGGTTGTTTGCCTTGAGTATATGAAACTTATTTCATACGCATTTACTTATCCTCTCTGGCAAACGAACATTTTAATTAAACTCATTTCAATTAATCTGTATTTATTTAATGGGAAACTGTTCAAGTAGGCTCTAAGTACAGGATCCGCCAAATACCTTCTTTTTTTTTTTGGAAATTCTATGAAAAAAACTACTGGATATTTTCTCAAATTTCAGGACGCAAAACATCGAGTGTAGCATCGGCTTTGTGGCACGTAGCGCCGTCCTGTTGAAAACAAATGTTGCCAATATCCTCCTCTTCAGATTTTGTAAACAAAAATTCGTTCAACATGGCCCGAAAACGAAAATGAAATAAACACTAGTTGAAAAAAAACGTAGATGGCGGACCCTTTATTTTCAAATCAGCTCAAGTGTTGTAGTCTACAATTAGAGGATTTCTCGAGAAAAAATATTTTGGGTCACAAAATATTGTCTAGTTTTGAGGTGTTTAGGGTGTGATGTGTAATAAAGGCTGAGAAGATTTCTGGATATGTGTGAGACATGCTCTGCAAAAAAAAATCTCGATTGAATTGTGACATTTACAACTAGCTAGTCCGATGTGACTGACATAGATCTAGGTAAAGGGTTTTTTTCATGTTCTCATACCTATAAAATCTTCAAAGGAACCTGACTGTTAAGAGGTTGTCGATTTGTATGCGTGGAGGATAGCATGGAAATTTCACCAAAAAATTCTAAAAAAAAAACCAAATTGATTTATGAAAAACCCGCAAAATACGTAATAACAAAATTTCCCAATGACAAATCGGCGGTGCTTTAAAATAGGCGGTGCTTTAAAATAGCCCGTTCATTCGGAACAATGACATGTATATTCAGTGGAACTTCCATAACTCGAACTTACATGAGTCGAATTTTCTTTAAGTCGAAACCCTTCTAGTGGCACTAGCGTTAAGTAGACAAATTCCCTTAAATTGCTTTCTATAACTCGAATTTCTCTATAACTCGAAGAAAACTAATGTCACAAACTTCCATAATTCGAATTTTTCGAAGAAATAGAGTTGTAATTGCATTGAAACGTGTTCTGAGCTTAAAAATGAATCCAAAAACAAAAAATGCATTGCTCAGAAATATCTGAGGTCGATAATGAAGAAGATCATTAGACTGTTCTACGGATGCCGATATTGCTGATCATTGTTCCTCCGCATCGATAAGTTCGCAGAACGCGCAATAAATCATGATGAGAAGGTGGTGGCTTGTTGTACAACCTTCCCGACTACTGATGACCATTACAAAGTTCTCAACAAATTGGAGTTACTTTTTATTCATAACTGTAAAGAGGATCCGGTTCGAAGGACCAAATGTAAAGAGAATCCGGTTCGAGGGACCAAATGTAAAGAGGATCCGGTTCGAAGGACCAAATGTAAAGAGAATCCGGTTCGAGGGACCAAATGTAAAGAGGATCCAAATCGAAGGCCCAAATGTAAAGAGAATCCAAATCGAAGGCCCCAATGTAAAGAGGATCCGGTTCGAAGGACCAAATGTAAAGAGGAATCGGTTCGAAGGACCAAATGTAAAGAGGATCCGGTTCGAAGGACCAAATATAAAGAGAATCCAAATCGAAGGCCCAAATGTAAAGGGGAATCGGTTCGAAGGACCAAATGTAAAGAGAATCCAAATCGAAGGCCCAAATGTAAAGAGAATCCAAATCGATGGACCAAATGTAGAGGATCCGGTTCGAAGGACCAAATGTAAAGAGAATCCATATCGAAGGACCAAATGTAAAGACCTAATTAGTTATTGACTAAATTTTAATAGTGATCAGTCAACAATGTTTCCAGACATCAAGCACCGACTAAACCCTTTAACGACTAAGACGGTCATCGCTTACAGCCAATTCTAAATTTGAATAGTGATCTGTCAACAATGTTTCCAGACATCAAGCACCGACTAAACCCTTTAACGACTAAGACGGTCATCGCTTACAGCCAATTCTAGGTTATTGACTAAATTTGAATAGTGATCTGTCAACAATGTTTCCAGACATCAAGCACCGACTTAACCCTTTAACGACTAAGACGGCCATCGCTTACAACCAATTCTAAGGTTATTGACTAAATTTTAATAGTGATCTGTCAACAATGTTTCCAGACATCAAGCACCGACTTAACCCTTTAACGACTGAGACGGTCATCGCTTACAGCCAATTCTAATGGTTAAAGGCTATGATTTCAATGTTTAAGGGTTAATTCTAGCTCAGACCTCAATCTGATCCGCGTTTCTGTCCTCATTTGGACATTTTGGGCATGCTACTGAGCCCCCTTATCCAAATCTGTATAAATACGCTCTCTGTAGATATGCCTCGAAGCGGTCTGTGCTAGTCCCCACCATTTTGCTAAACCTGGATAAATCTCCCTCTGCCAGTCTTAGGGCCTTTCTATGGGTCAAGGGAACGTCCGCCTATCCTTCGTATACATGGTCGAGTTGTTTTGTCTATATCGATCAGAATAACTCCAGCAACAACTCATGCAGCCTCTAGAGACATCGAACGATATCTCTTGCATATCCTAAAACTAAACAAAATTTGCCCACACTGAGAGATCCGTAACCATTGACTCAATCGGGGACTGTCTATATCTTAATATATATTTACCCTCGACACTGATTCACTGATTCACTGATACACTGATTCCCTGATTCACTGACTCTGTCACGCAGTACGTAGGAATTTAAATAGGCATTCTATAATAATTCTATAAATAATAATAATAAAAAAAATAATATTTTTTTTTTGTACAGAAATTTTTTTTTTTCCAAAATTTTTTTTTCCACAAAATTTGTTTTTTCCAAATTTTTTTTTTTCCAAAAAAATTTTTTTTTTCAACAAAATTTTTTTTTTCAACAAAAATTTTTTTTTTCAGCAAACATTTTTTTTAAACAACAAAATTTTTAAAATTAAGTAACAAATACTTTCTCAAGCAAATTAACGGGCGCCATAGGCGCATTACAACTTACTAGTTTGAAATAATGCTAGCCCAAGTATTCCTCACAAACGACAAATAATGCAACCCAAAACACTGCAAAGCCATCTCTATTTTACAGTTTGCTCCATCCATCTCATCAGTTGGGAAGAAATCATATCTCATTTCTCCTTAAGTAATAAAAAAAATCTCATATCAAAGTTCCATGTAACTTAGCAACTCGATTCATGTTAAGATTTCATAATGTTCGATTCTAAATAACCCCATTGAATATCCTTGCACAATGTGTATAGTTAGCGTACGCTTTTACAAAATGTCTTCATGAGTTTTGCATTAAATTAACTCTGAGTAGATGTGTATCCTTCAAACAAAACACACACAATGCTGCCTTGCGTTTGTCGTCAAAGCAGATTCCATTTCAATTTTATGATGGCATTGTCTTTGCTCGCATGTGCCCATATGCATGTGTCTCCCTCAAAGGACTTTCGATTTTTACCCCCATTTATAATTTGCAATCCATGTTTTCCTCCGCCATTCTTTCTCTCTTCTTTGACAATTTCAAATAAAAGTAATTTGTTTGCATTTTTTGTGTGTGTGTGCAATGGTTTTTTTTGCATTTCACAGCGGCAAACTGGTGCGAGTGTGTGTGTGCACATGCACACATGAAATTCAAACAATGAATGCTTTTAAGAATATAAGCACATCATATGCATTTATATGTTGAATTGAAAACAAAAGTTTTTTTTTTAATAAATTATGCATTTGTACTGCACTTCAGCTGTAGCGGCGTCGTCGTCGTTGCCATCGTTGCCATCAGCAGCAGCAGCAACAACAATAAAATAAAGCAAACATAAAGTTTATACCCTCAGCTGATTTACATTTGTTTTATATGGAATACCCTATAGACGATTGTAAGTTGGATGATTCAGATTTGAGGATAGTTCAGTCCAAAGAACATGCAGAGGGCAGATGTACCAAGTCGTTGTCGGACTCTAGATGTCAGTAATACGAATGGCACCCTGTGACAGTTTTACAAAGGAGATAAGAGAAAATTGTGGCTTTAGGCTGACAATACACACATATTTAGCTAACGACTTGGGGCGTCTGTGTTTTAAATGGTCTTTGGTTGTAGTCGAGTTATACATATATTGGCTCTGGAGGCATAGGTTTCCTTCTTTAAACTGTAAAATATTGCATTTTAGAATTTTTTTCTTTAAGTTAACCCGAATCACACTGAATTTTGTTGCTTTTTTTATTTAAAAAATGTCCCAATGAAAAATCGGCGCTGGGAAAAATGCCCATCATTTTTGGGGTATTCTGGATTTTTTTTGTTTTGAAAAATCCCCAAATACAATTATTAAAAATCTAAAGTAACACGAGAACAGCATGAACATGTCACCAAAAGTTCTGAAAAATCCGTATATAATGAAAAACCTCAACAAAAAAAAATTATAAAGATTTTGCCAATGAAGAATTAGAGCTAGGAATTAGGCGGCGCAGGCCGGCCGCGCCTTTGTCGTCGATTTAATGCCGACAAATCAAAAAAATAAATTTTGTAAAAAATAACCCAACATCCTCAAATTAATTTATGAAAAAACTCCATAATAATTTATAAAAAATGTCCAAATAAACAATCGGCGCTAGGAAGACGGCGGAGAAGGCCGGTCGAGCCAAACCAAAAAAAAAAAATGTGAACAAAAAAATCCCCAACAGAAAATCAGAAAACTCCCTAAATAAATTTATGAAAAATGTAACGTTACACGTGGACAGCATTGAAATTCAACCAACAATTTTGAAAAAAAAACCCAGACAAATTTATGAAAAATCTCCAAAATAATTTATAAAAAAAAAATCCCAATGAAAAATCGGCGCTGAAAAGACGAAGGAGCCAAATCAAAAAATTGGGAAAAAAAATTGGGGTATTCGGAAAAAAATTGTTGGAAAATCTCCATAATAATTTATAAAAAATTTCCCAATAAACAATCGACGCTAGGAAGACGGAAAGCAGACCTGTCGTGCCAAACCAAGAAAAAAAATGTGAATAAAAAAATCACAAAACTCCCCAAATAAATTTATGAAAAATGTAACGTTACACGAGGACAGCATTAAAATTTTACCAAAAATTTTTAAAAAAAAAACCCCAAAACAAATTTATGAAAAATCTCCAAAATAATTTATAAAAAAATTTCTCAATGAAAAATCGGCACTGGGAAGGCGACGGAGCCAAATGAAAAAATTGTGAAAAAAAAATCCCAACTTTTTGGGTATTCTGTAAACATTTTTTAAAAAATCCCCAAATAAATTTATGAAAAATGTAACATTACAGCATTAACAAAATTTATGAAAAATCTCAAAAATAATTTATAAAAAATTTCCCAATAAAAAAATCAGCGCTGGGAAAGCGACGGAGCCAAATGAAAAAATTTGAAAAAAAAATTCCAACTTTTATGGGGTATTCTGAAAACACTTTTTAAAAAAATCCCCAAATAAATTTTTGAAAAATGTAACGTTAGCCGAGAACAGCATGAGAATGTAACCAAGAATTGTGAAAAATCCCCAAATTAATTTATGAAAAATCTGCAAAATAATTTATAAATAATTTCGCAAATGCATAATTGAAGCTTGGTTGGTCGTTTTAACGCCGCCAAATCAAAAAAAAAAAAAATCATAACAGCGAAAAAAATACCAACTTGTATGAAGTATTCTGAAAAATCCCCAAATAAATTTATAAAAAAAAATTCCCAATAAAAACCGACGCCTTTACGAAGTCATAAAGCCGCCAAATCAAAAAAAAAATTGTGAAAAATTTCGATTTTTTTTGGGGGGTATTTTTTTTAATAAAAATTGCCCCCGTTTTGGGTTTTTCGGCCATCTTTTCTTTTTTTTTGTAGTTTTCAGACATCTACAAAATTGAAATCACATAGTAAGGACTTCCTTAGTTTCAACTCGTTAAAACGCTCTTGGATCTCATGTGGATTGATATTGTTCAAAATTCGTTAATTTTGTTTGTGGGACGTAGGCTGGTAAAACATCCTGGTTAGCCGGTATTCTGTTACTGAAGATTGTCCTCCTTACAGTCGCTCTGATGGACTGTATATGTCCTGTGTCGCCTGCCCCAATTCTCCTCGGCTTTTCAGTGACAATGTCTCTTCGATGTTTTTATTTGACCAACACTCAGCGGAGGGCCCCCCTCTAAATGCAAGTCCTTGTGTTAGACAAAGAAAATTAGGGTATTGGCCTTAGGAAAGAGAGAACAGAGTGCCTAATTTTCGTATCTTTATAACTTTTATAAGTTCTCTATCGCACGAGCGTTTTTCTTAATGCTTTAGCATTTGATATAATATCGGTCCAAGGTATTCTCAATATCCGTCCATATATCCGTATTTGGTAGGCTTTCTAGCTTCTGTATATCTGGTCAGATTAGAGGCGGTTAACGTTATTAAATCCAGAGCAGAACACGACTTTCGTGAGAATCTGAGTTGGGAGTTATCCAAAATCTGAGCTTCGCATGACTTTTAAGTGATCTTAATTCTAATGTAGGGCATTCTATGGGCCATAACAACCACTTTATTTCACTTACCCAGCGGGTGACATAATGGCAACGGCGATGATGCGCTGAGTGATGCTAAGGCAGCTGACGATGATGACGTTGAGGATGATGACTGCTAGAGTGCACACGCAAACAATTGGGGACAATCTCGAAATGCAAATAGCAAACAAAACAAATGTTAACATTATGCGAGGACGAATATGAGATGACGCCCTGGCTGGTATGCGTTTTGCTGCCTCTGCATCGCCCTGCAATGAGACACTGACAATAAATGTGTCGTTCGTCGTTCGGCCGTCCATAAACCGAAATTGGGGAATTGTGCTTTTAATGCGTAAAGTGCAACGTGCAAAACCAAAAAAAAAAAAACCAACCACCTCGAACGCTGCTCAACAGAAATGCAACAGAAGGAACGAAAAATGAAAGAAATAAAAAGGAAAAAACGCACGTAAAAGCTGCACTTGTTATGTTCTGCAGCAGTTACATTCACCCTCTGCTATATGGGGCGGACCGACAACGGTGTGTATAACTTTCATATGCCGCACATGCCACACAGCATGTCAAGTGTGCAAGTGTATGTGTGTGCAGGGGAACGAACACACTCCTTATGCGAATGCATGGCATCATATTCGCATTTGGCGGCGCTGTAATGAACGAGCACCACCAGGCAACATAAGAAGTTGTAAGTATTGCATCGACAACCAGAAGCAGCATGTTGGCTTCCACATACTAACACTCATAGTGAAGGGGTTTGCTGGTTGACTGACTGACTAATGCGTTTTATTGTTACACACACACAAATGCAAGAAATTAAATGAAATGCAGTGGCAATGTGACGCACTTTTTTTGTTGTTGTCATTGCATTTCTTGACTTTGAGGGTGTTGCCGTTGTTGTCCGCCTTGTTGCTCTGTCCGGGCGGGGGACGTATAACTTCTTAAAGCTAAAAGTATTGATTAAAATTGCATGCTTGTACATTTTTAATTATGTTTTATGCTTGAAGTATTTGTTTTTCTTCACTTTTTTTTTCTGCCAGCGATTTATGTGCAACCCTTTTGTTGGCATTTGTTTTAATTAAAAAAAAAAAAAGGAAGCAACTGAAGATTCCCCATTCAAATGAAGACACCGGTGCAAGTTTTAAGGGAAGTATAATTTTGTAGTGGGGGGAGGCCCCCAATTTCCTATGACAGCATGACCATTTGTAAATTGTATAATACTCCTAATATTGAGAAGGCTTCACAATCAGCTCTTAAATAAGAATTTTTCCAATTCCAAATCTTTCAAAATATGGGCTTGCCTACTCCAAGAACGTCTGCGGGTTTTCCGATACCTTGATGGGGAAGTTTTGATGGTTAACATACACAGAAACAAAAGACAACCAAAAAATTTCAATGAAAATATTTGTACAAGAATTTCATCACTTCTCAATGAAACTGTTCGTTAATATGCAAAAAAAATTGTCAAATATTGAAACAAAGTTTGGTGAAATGTATCAACAAAACAATTCATAAAATATTTGAATATTTTTAATGAATTTTTTTGTTGATCCCATTTATAAAATGTCGTTTTAATATTTGATAAATTTTTTAGCATATTTACGAAAAATGTTATCAAATGTTGAAAGAAATTTGATAAATTGAATTGACAAAAAATTTTATATTTTTTATGATTTGTATTTTGGTTAAGTTGACAAATTGTTTTATCACAGGATTTTCAATGAATTGTTTGTTTGAATTCGTGAATATTTTCATTGAATCGAAAAATTATTTTTTTCTGTATAGAAACCGAGATGAAAATGTGCTTGGTCGCAAATTAACTTGTTCCACAACGGTGCAGGGCATGTGGCTGCCTCATCTCGACCTGAACTTACTTATTTCCCTTAACATTCCATGAAGAAATAGACGGGGGACTTCCATCGAAACAGTGAGCTGTGTACGATATAATTTGTATACTCACTGGCCGGGACCTACTGTTTAAAGCCGGCTCCGAACGGCTAATGATTTTCTAGAGAAGTTTTACATGGCACACCACGGCCGTCCACTTCGGACGAAACTAGTTTTCAATAAACTCTCTGTTTTAATAAGTAAGTTCACATTCATTTTTTTTTCAATTGACAGGCACACAGGCGAAAGCACTACCCAAAGGTTCATATACTTCGAAGGACATGACCAAGACTGGCGGACACAGCCACCAAAAACAGATCAGAGATTGTAAGGAAAGTCAACCCATATCGAAATAAAATACAAATCTGCTGGAAGGCGACAGAGATCCAATCAGATACAAGACAAACGATTCAAAAATGGAACAGAGTCTGAGCTAATGGGAACTGGAGGTGGCGGCTTCTATATGAAAAGTATAATATAATTAAATTTTCTTTTATTTTTATATAATTTCATTTTTATCGGGGATTTTAGAACTAATAAAAATTATATAAATAAATATTTATTTTTTAAAATTTATTTACTAATTTTATTTATTAATATTATATATTTTAATATTAATTTTATATATATATTCGAGTCCTTTAAATTGGATAACAGTTGTAGTGCTTTTGGGCAGTCAGAAAGCTTCAAAAAACTGTAGAATCGAACTGGGTGCAACCCAAACTGATAAACAGTCTCTAATCGACCTGAGAGCGCCCAAGACCGATAGACTCTGCTGAGTTTCTGCACACACTGAGGTGTAGGGGAAGAAAGTGAAAGATGAACTGGCACATTTGGGAACGTCTTCGGAGGCCGAAGATGCCGACAACTCTGCAAAAATTCCCTGTATGTGCCCTCAACGATATTAGCAGATATAAACTATATGGCCGGGAAGATCCTTATGTTCAAAGCTTGATAGAAGCAGAACTAAATATGTAGCGGCAAAGACGTCTTTGGAGTCCATACGTTTAGTTCCATCGTTTCACTCAAATCCTGAAACGGTTTCACTAAAAGCTAATCGATATAGTTTTTCACCAGTTATCAACTGTTGGAGGACAAAACCCGAATTAAACGATGACTTTCCACCCAGACTAATCAGGCACGACTGTCGACGATTGATGGCCTTGCCTAAAAGACTCATACAAATGATTTCACTAGGGTTCAGTTACTATTTTATGATTCTTCGAACAACAGATGTAAGTTCATCTATTATTTTATGATTCTTCGGACAACGGATGTAACTGGCCCACTGTCAGCGAGCGATCGGCGCCAAATGTTCGATATTGCATTTTCTATCAATAAAATCAAAAACACCAAATGTGACAGACGATTTTTTCCAAATATCTAACCGTTCCGCATTGAATGCATTTTTAAAAATGAACTATAGAAACCCATAAATTTCAGTTGTGATCAACAGGAAGCCACCGCAATCTATGAAACGTTTTACAATTAGTTATGCCAGCGGACAATTTTGCCATAGAACATTTTTGAACTGTCTCATGAAATCCATATGTGCGTGATTCTAAACAGTTCCAACGAATTATTGCAACTTTTTCATAAAGAAAACAAAAACTAAAATACCATCACTAATTGTTGAACAACAACAGCAGAACAAACCAAAAAAAAGGCGATGACCGTACGGACACATATGCTAAAATCGTCCTTTATCGAAACGTGTTGCAAAAACATATTTAACCTCATGTGCAATTTTCGCCCCTAAAACGAAACGAAACGAAACGTGTTGTGTTTTCCTTTTTTTATCTGAAGAAGAATTGGAAAAAAGAGGAAAATCTGCAACCAGATTGTTTTGACACATTTGCAATTGTGAGAAGAATTTGAAATGATTTCCATCATAAAAAGAATGATAACGTTTTATCTGGTCACTGATGGGTATTTTCATTTTTGGGGGAGGTTGGCTTTTTCTCGTTATTCCTGCAACCGTCTAACTATTTGATTTTTTTTTTATTGCATTTTCTTCTTTTTGGCTTAAAGGTTTGTTTCCTCCCTTCTTTGTTTTGTGTTTGGTCATTAAAGTTATATTGGCGAAATACGGTTGCAGTCGAATGGGGTTATAAAAAAAAATATTGTTGCGAGACATATTAATGAGTGTCATAAATTATGATTGGCGGGGGTGTTTTGTCTGTTTACACGGCCAGGTTTTTTGTTTTATGAACAAATACGGTCATAACATTTTCAACATGAAATGATAAATTTGATATCGTTCATTATAGCGTATACAACATTCATAACATCTCTGACACCGACTCTGACATTGTCGTCTGTGAGCACAGATAGCTTTCGGTTTCTGTTTTTTTTTGGTGCCAGACAGGTGAAGGGTGTTGGAATATGTGGTGTTGTCACACGTGTCTAACGAATTGTTGATTAAAAGCCATGTTTTCGTACAGCATACAGTGTGTCTTAGAAGAGTTTAAAATTATTTAGAAAAAAATTGAAAAATGTAATAAAACATAAATTTGAGAATCGTACTCCTGTATTCCTCAAAAATTAGAATTGCTTTATAAACCTTTGTTAGGAAAAATGTGTGTGAGGGAGTATTTCAAGGTATTGGCATTAGAAATCGCTCAATTGGATAGATTTTAGAAATATTTCCAAAGTTAACTATCATATTTTTAGATTTTAGGAAAAAACTATTTTTTTTTTTATTTTTTGGTGTTGGGGTTTTTTACACACTGAACAAATATTGCCAATTAGTAAATTAAAATTTTTCATTTTAAAACTTCTAACATTTTTCAGATTTTGAAATTTGAAAAAAGTTCTACTTGATTTTTTTGACTTTGTCCAACAGCTGCATTACTCAACATTCACTATAAAATGGGCTTTCTTATCATTATTATGAAGTCGACATTTTTTAAAAATTTTAAAAATATCGATTTATTTATTGTATTGCTGTAAATGCAGGGTTTTCCAACAAGAGGTATTATTTTGATATTCAAAGAAAAATGTCATTTTCTGAGATTTTTTGGGGGAATTTTTTTTTTGGATATTTTTCAGAAAATGAAATGTTATCTAAAAAATATGAAAAACTTAGCAAATTATTTTTGGAGATTTTTTCATAATGAAAAATTACCCAATTTTGTATGAGATTTTTATGGAATTTTTTTTTTGATATTTTTCAGAAAATGAAATGTTATCTAAAAATTATGAAAAACTTCGCAAAATATTTTTGGAGATTTTTTCATAATGAAAAATTTCCCAATTTTGTATGAGATTTTTGTTGGGGAATTTTTTTTTGGGCATTTTTCAGAAAATGAAATGTTATCTAAAAATTATGAAAAACTTCGCAAATTATTTTTGGAGATTTTTTCATAATGAAAAATTTCCCAATTTTGTATGAGATTTTTGTTGGGGAATTTTTTTCTGGGGCATTTTTCAGAAAATGAAATGTTATCTAGAAATTATGAAAAACTCCCCAAATTATGTTTGGATTATGTTTCATAATGAAAAATTCCCCAATTTTGTATGAGATTTTTTTGGGGATTTTTTTGCATTTTTCAAACAATGGATTTTTTGAAAATGTTCCCTAATTTTTTGGAAATTTTTATGAATGAAATTTTTTTGGGGAATTCGTTTTTTTTTTAACAACAAAGATTTTTTTTTTAATTGTTATTAATATTACAAATAATAATAATACTTCTGTAATTGAGTGTATGTCTTTGTATTCGACCTTTTTAATGAATATCAACTAATACTTAATTAATTTAAGCTCGAGGTCTTGTTGTTTTGTTTTTATATTAAATGTTTCTTCTTGGTATATCTTCAGGAATTCTATAAAGAACATATTTTCTTCTGTATTAGTTCTTGGCATCATTTAATATGGGGATTTTCTTATTTGTTTATACTGGCAACGCCATGCCATTCTATCCAAAAAGTAAAAATTTGGCGAAAGTTTGAATTTTTTTATAAACCAAGGTTCCCAACTATGGGACCTTCTGGGTATATCCACGTGGTTCACTTCCGGACATAAGAACAAACATTAGGTCTTAGAGGAATTTCAGTACAATCGTTACAATTTGCTAATTGCCCCACTGTGCCTCGGCAGACATATGCCGGAAATTATTTTTAAAAAATAAATGACATAAAATGATATACCCGATTGTCATGCCAATAATATTTCTCCCCTGTGATATCCTTTTAACTTTCCAAGATCTTAAAAAACATATATGGGCAATTCCATAGTGACGGGTGAGACCACGCTATTGAATTTTTTGTTATAATTCAAATTTATAAAAAAAAAAACGCAGAAACTTTAAAGAGAAAGAAGACAGAATATGCTTATTTAAAAATATGTAAATTCTTTTTTGCATGTGATAGTTTTTCGTGGAAATTCCCATATTTTTATGATAGGGCTCCACCCAGCTCTACCCAGCTCATTTTTTTTTGCCTAAAAAAGACAAATATGTCTTTAAATACATAAAACAAAAATAAAGGTCGTTGCATAATTTTTGGAGTTTTTTAAAAAAAAATCTATAACTTTAAAGTCTCGCACTTTTTGCCTAAAAAACAAAAAATTCTTTAAATGCATATTTTTTTAAAAAAATAATGTTTCATACTTTTCGGGATTTAACAAAAAAATCTGTAACGGGAGAATTTAAAAAAAAAAATCTGTAACATCAAAATTTAAAAAAAAATCTGTAACATCAAAATTTAAAAAAAATTCTGTAACGTCAAAATTCTGTTTTTTATTATGTAGACATTTTCTCAATAACTTTGCGAAAAGTCTCCTCACAAACTTTTCATATTGTACATCATTAAAACCATATTCCTAAAGTATTGCCTACTTTTAGGTGTATTAAAGCTTAAAACGATTTCTATAAATCCATAAAGGAAACATTACTACAACAAATACCTTAATGATGTTTTAGCAAAAGACCCCAAACGAAACATTCACAACACCCCATACCAGACAACAGTTTAACTAATGTATTTTGTTTACTACCAACACCGCCACCAACACACTAACACACTTTCTAAGTGTTAATTTGATTGTAATAATTAAATGATTTTATGTTCATTGTTGTTACTGTGTTTTTCCCTTCATTTTTTTTTTGCTGTAGCTGCTGCCGACACTAAATATTTTTGCTAACTTTAGCAAAAATTAAATTAAAACTTTTTGCACAACAACATCGTGCAACAGAGTTAGATACGATACCTGTACATAGACATAAATCAACCTTAACTATTTCAGCCATAATGGTTATGCCACAAAAACACAAAACATCACACAGACCACCGAGCAACAGTTATTAATCGAGAGATAGCGAACAGAAGCAAACGACCGAGGGAAATGGCTCCTTAAGATAGGCTACAGTAAATGAAATGGAAAACGAGCGCGCAACTACTGGGCCAGCATACCTGGGCCCATGGTGAAAATCATCAATGTTAATAGAGTAATGAAACGTAAGGAAATAGTAAGAAACCGAAAAGGACGGAAAAGGAAAGTCTACATTTGCTTAATGAAATCAAATAAACAACTAATGTTTTTGGTAAAAAGAAGAAAACCACATAAAATTGTAGGTGGCCCAGGAAAGGAAAGGATACCGGCAGCCCAATTCGATGTTCGTAGTGCGAATATGCCGATGATACTGCTGATACCGTCGCTGCTGCTGCGAATGCCAGCGATGATAATTGGAGGAGGGTGGCCTTGATGTTGCTGGCCGGCAATGTCTATTAATGGCATTTAAAAGGATCCATAAGATATTTACTCTTTGCGGTTGTGTGTATTTCGAGAACATTATTGAACATCTTCCAAAATGGAGAAAACTTTTGTAATAATTTTTTACGGCCTTTGTCGTTTTTTTTTTGTTGTTGCTTTGCTCTGCCTTCATTGTGTGAACCAACTCAAAGTAAATTAAGAATTATAGTGTTGAGGTCAATCTAATAAAAACGGGAAAGAAATTTATATTTATTTGTTTTGCAGATAACAATGGTGAACAATTAAAATTTATCACTTTGAGTTTATTTTGAGCAGGGAAGACTAAGAAAAAAATCGCTGTACTTCAAAAAAAAAATAGGCCAGACAAGTAGAATGGGAGTAAATAACAACATAGTGAATTGAAAAAGGTTTAGACTTAAGACGCAGAATACCTCGCCTAAAAACTCTACTAGACAAAACGGGCTCCATGAAAAATGGACCCAAAAAAAACTCACACAAAAAAAATCTCATGCTAAATTGGAAAAATTTTCATTATGGAAAATTCACATCATAGGGAATTGAAAAACGTTTTATTCTTAAGACGACAAAATGTCGCGCCTACAAACTCTAGCAGGCAAAACCAGCACAATGAAAAACGAACCAAAAAAAAAAAGTCTCTACAATTGGGAAATTTTGTCATTATGAAAAATTTACATCATAGAGATTGAAAAAGGTTTAGACTTAAGACGCCAAGTGTCGCGCCTACAAACTCTAGCAGGCAAAACTGGATCTACGAACTGCCCAACCTCCCAAAAAAATGAAGAATTCGTAAAAAATAAAAAAAATCTAATACAAAATTGGAAAATTTTTCATTCCAAAAAAATTCATACAAAATTGGGAACGAAAAATGCACCCAAAAAAAAAGAATTCCCAAAAAAAAGAAAGTCTCTACAATTGGGAATTTTTTTCATTATGAAAAATTTACATCACAGTGATTTAAAAAGGTTTAAACTTAAGACGCCAAGTGTCACGCCTACAAACTCTAGCTAGCAAAACTGGATCTACGAACTGCCCAACCCCCCAAAAAAATGAAGAATTCGTAAAAAAATAAAAAAAAATCTAATACAAAATTGCAAAATTTTTCATTATAAAAATTCCCATCATAGTGAAATGTCCCATCTACAAACTCTAGTAGACAGAACTGACTACGAAAAATACACCAAAAAAAAAAAAAAAAACTGAAGAATTCCAAAAAAAAATTCATACAAAATTGGGAAATTTTTAATTAAGAAAAATTCACATCATAGTGATTTAAAAAGGTTTAGACTTTAGCCAAATGTCCCATCTACAAACTCTAGTAGCCAAAACTGGATCTACGAACTTTCACGCCTACAAACTCTCTTAAAAATCACAGGCTCTATGAGAAATGAACAAAAAAAAACAATTCTCAAAAAAATCTTTAACAAAATTGGGAAATTTAAAAAAAAAAAGATTTCTCAAAAAAATGTCTCATACAAAATTGAGAAATTTTAAATTATGAAAAATTTTCAAAAAAAAAATTCCCCCACTTCAAAAATGAAAAATCACCCCAAAATGTTACATTAACCACAAAATCGCCCAAGGGAAAGTCGCCCAAAACGAAAAATGTACAAACGCCCCAAAAAGTGCTAAACATTTTTGGGCGATTGTGATTTTTTCATTGTTAATATATTTTTGTATTTGGGCATTTGTGCGTTTTTTGAGCTTTCTTTAAAATGAAAATTCACCCAACTTTTTTGGCCGTTTGTTCATTTTTAATTATAGGCGATTAACACATAAATTTGAGCTGATTTTTCATATTTTGCTGGAGCCATCGTTCATTTTTGGGGTGATTTTTCAAATGTGATAATTGGGCTCGCAGACCCGTCGCGATATAACAAGTTTTCACTTTTGTTTAGGGGTGTTTTTGTTTTACATTTTAGTTTGGGGTGATATTGCATAATGAAAAATCATCCCCAAATTTGGGGCGATTCTTCGTTTTTGAATTTGAGCCATCTTTCCTAGGAAGCACTGTATACGGAACCATTGCAGCCAATATGAATAAACTAAAATGTTCATATTGCGGGAAAGACGTTGAAGGTATTTTGCCACTAAATCTTTTGTTGTTGTTTTTTGGGGTATTTTTCATACTATTTGGGGGAATTTTGGATTGGGTAATTTCTCATAAATTTTTTGGGGACATTTTCAGGGGGGATTTTTAATTTGGGGTATTTTTTAATGGCTCCATGATAAATGCCCCAAATAAAAAATTCCGCAAAAAAAAAAATTAAATAAAATAAATGTAAAATCCTCCCAAAAGCCCAGTACGAAAATTTTCCCCAAAAACAATTTAAATAAAATAAATAAAAAATCCTCCCAAAAGCCCAATATGAAAATTTTCCCAAAAAATTCTGAAAAATCTCCGAAATAATTTATGAAAAATCCGTCAATGCAAAATCCCCCAAATATTATGAAAAATACCCGAAAAACGAAATTATAAAAAAAAATCGATATATGATTGACTTCTGTTATGAAAATATACCCCAAAGAAACGAAAAATTTCTCAAAAATAAAAAAAATGGGACAATGTTACCTAAAAATTATGAAAAACTCCTCATCTTTTTCAATATGAAAAATTGCCCAATTTTGTATGACATTTTTTTTTTTTTGGGGCAATTCTTCATTTTTTATAGAGCCGTCGAAACCTGTCTCTCTCAAGTTGAGGTGGCAAGAATACACTCCTTTATATCCCGCGACGGGTTAGCTGAAACTGGCGACCGTAACAAAGAAAGTTAGTATAGAATTTTGGTGAGGAATTCACGGCATCACAACGGGACGTTTTGATTGATCCAAGTGAGTTGAATCGATACAGAGCTGCCACGTTAACCTAACCTAACCGGTTATATTAAAATTTGTACAAAATACAAATTAATTTATAAAAAAAAAAACCCAACAGAAATTAAAAGTTCGACCAATCTCACACTCAAGGCACATGTCCATACAAATTGTATAAACGTTATGATTCTCAAACATTTGATTTAAAAAAAAAACTAACAGATACATTAAGGCATAATATTACTTTTATTTTCCAGTGCATACTGTCAGGCGGTTTCCGACTACATCCATTTAAAGTCTACTCGACAGGCGCTGCCATCTTCTTCACAACACTGTGAAGTAGACAAAACATCAGGAAAGTTTTCCACTTTTCTTCTGCCATTCATCAAACATAAAGAAAGGCATTCTGCATAATGTCTGTTTCCAACTAAAAGCACATCTGAATGCTGAAATACTTCAGACAAATGAATTAATGTGAAATAGACAAGCGGAGCGAAGACCCTGGCACTCCTACTCGTATCGTATATGCACATACACATACATTATGCATCAGTTGTTGTGAACTGATATTGAGTCGGGATGCGCTCGCTGCCTGGCGTATGTGTGTTTTCACATTGAAAGGAAAATGGCAACAGCGTCCGACAGTTGCGACTACAAACAAATAATGCAATATAATTATAGCTTGAATATATGATATTATATTTACTTTTCATTAAATGGCAACGCAAGGACAGAAAGAGAAAGCAAATACTTTATTTAAAATACCGTCTCAAAGAATAGGACTCTACCGGTGATTGACATTGAATGGCGAATGGAAGGAATGAGGTTTGTCACGGTGACGGTGCCGATGTAAGGCAGAATAAAAAAAAAGATAAAAAGATAGACTTTTCATCAAAAGAGAATAATTAAATTAAAGCAAACAATTCGGTAGAGACCTTCACAATGGTTTGTTAAAATGGAAACTCTCGTATAAGGACATACAAACTGTGCATTAGGGTGTCCAAAAAAAAAAATATTTTTAGTGGCACAACCTGATTTTGATAACTTAGTATTTTTGAGAAGATTTTTTGGAAAATATTTAAATGAGTCACAAAACGGGTTTTTTGCGAAACAGTGTCAAAAAAAAATAAATATTTTTTCGGCACAATCTGATTTTGATAGCTTAGTATTTTTGAGAATTTTTTGGAAAATATTTAAATGAGCCACAAACCGGGTTTTTTGCGAAAAAGTGTCCAAAAAAAATATTTTTTCGACACAACCTGATTTTGATAGCTTAGTATTTTTGAGAATTTGTTCAGATTTTTTGGAAAATATTTAAATGAGCCACAAAAGGGTTTTTTTGCAAAAAAAATTTCAAAAAAAATAAATATTTCTTTGGCACAACCTGATTTCGATGGCTTAGTATTTTTGAGAATTTTTTCAGATTTTTTGGAAAATATTTAAATGAGCCACAAACCGGGTTTTTTGCGAAAAAGTGTCCAAAAAAAATATTTTTTCGACACAACCAGATTTTGATAGCTTAGTATTTTTGAGAATTTTTTCAGATTTTTTGGAAAATATTTAAATGAGCCACAAAAGGGTTTTTTTTGCAAAAAAATTTCAAAAAAAAATAAATATTTCTTTGGTACAACCTGATTTCGATGGCTTAGTATTTTTGAGAATTTTTTCAGATTTTTTGGAAAATATTTAAATGAGCCACAAACCGGGTATTTTGCGAAAAAGTGTAAAAAAAAAATATTTTTTCACCACAACCTGATTTTGATAGCTTAGTATTTTTGAGAATTTTTCAGATTTTTTGCAAAATATTTAAATGAGCCACAAAACGGGTTTTTTGCGAAAAAGTGTCAAATAAAAAATATTTTTTCGCCACAACCTGATTTTGATAGCTTAGTATTTTTGAGAATTTTTTCAGATTTTTTGGAAAATATTTAAATGAGACACAAACCGGGGTTTTTGCGAAAAAGTATAAAAAAAAAATATTTTTTCAGCACAACCTGATTTTTGAGAATTTTTTCAAATTTTTTGGAAAATATATAAATGAGTCACAAAAGGGGTATTTTGCGAAAAAATGTAAAAAAAAAATATTTTTTCACCACAACCTGATTTTGATAGCTTAGTATTTTTGAGAATTTTTCAGATTTTTTGGAAAATATTTAAATGGTTCACAAAAGGGGTTTTTTGCGAAAAAGTGTAAAAAAAAATATTTTTTTGCCACAACCTGATTTTGATAGCTTAGTATTTTTGAGAATTTTTTCAGATTTTTTGGAAAATATTTAAATGAGCCACAAAACGGGTTTTCTTGCGAAAAAGTGTCCAAAAAATTTTTTTTCGCCACAACCTGATTTTGATAGCTTAGTATTTTTGAGATTTTTTTCAGATTTTTTGGAAAATATTTAAATGAGCCACAAACAGGGTTTTTTGCGAAAAAAAATGTTCAAAAAAAAAAATGTCCAACCTGATTTTGATAGCTTAGTATTTTTCAGAATTTTTGGAAAATATTTAAATGAGCCACAAAACGGGTTTTTTTGCGAAAAAGTGTCCAAAAAAAATTTTTTCGCCACAACCTGATTTTGATAGCTTAGTATTTTTGAGATTTTTTTCAGATTTTTTGGAAAATATTTATCCGGGTATTTTGCGAAAAAGTGTCAAAAAAAATATTTTTTCGGCACAACCTGATTTTGATAGCTTAGTATTTTTCAGAATTTTTTCAGATTTTCTGGAAAATATTTAAATAAGTCACAAACCGGGTATTTTGCGAAAAAGTGTAAAAAAAAAATATTTTTTCGGCACAACCTGATTTTGATAGCTTAGTATTTTTGAGAATTTTTTCAGATTTTTTGGAAAATATTGAAATGAGTCACAAAAGGGTTTTTTTGCGAAAAAGTGTAAAAAAAAATATTTTTTCGGCACAAAGGAAATGTCTCTTTCAAATAAAGCCATATTCGCTCGAGTTGTGTGGCATGTGGCACCGTCTTGTTGAAACCACACATATTCTCCAAGTCTTATTCTTCAAAAAAAAAATAGCGCACCAAACAGTGACTTTTTGTGTATGTAATGGCTTCGCTGAGGATTCTCAGAACCCCAAATACGACAATTTTGTTTATTAACAAAAATTGCCTCTCTCTTCAATTACTTGAGGATTCTCAGAACCCCAAATATGACAATTTGGTTTAATAACATACCCACCGAGTGAGAAATGTGCTTCATAAACATAAACCATAATCTCCTCTTGAAGCACGGTATGTGGCTGTGCCAGAATCATCATTTTTGTAGTAGGTTTTAATAATTTTGACGCGTTGTGTAATAGTTAAGCGATCCATTTTCGTCAATGTCAGACTTTCAACTGAAAAGGAAAAAAATTGGTTTAACAACTTAGTTTGACAGATGTCGAATTCCAGCCTTATACTTTTGAAATCACGACATGGATAACCCTATATGTATTTCATTTAGTTTTTTAATTTTCATTTCAATTAAGGTGATAAAAATGTTGATATTCAAAAAAAAAAAAAAAAAAAAAATTTAAATAAAATATATGCAACAACTGGATAAGCCACAACTATATTTTTTTTTTAAAAAATAGTTGTCTTTCCCTAACACTAAATACAAGAATAAATTTCATGATTTCATCAAATCCCTATTTTCTGCATTTATATCAAACATTGAGTATTTCGATTTGTTGCTTAACTATTGTGTTTTTAGAATGGCCCCTTCAATTAGTCCACTAAAACTAATCCGACCCTGCGATTTAAAGCCTCCGAATTACTTTCATTGGTTAAGGCCGTGATCGGATGGACCGTGTAACTCCTGGCCGCGGTGGACAAATGCCGGAAATCATATTTAAAAAATAAATGCCATGCAACCGTCGAACAGATTGTAATAACAGGAATTTCATTCCCATAATACTTCTGTCTTGTATTCTCATTTTAAATTCTCAAGCTCTTCAAAAACAACACCCGATGATATCATCGCTACCAACTTATTTTTGTTGTGTTTTTCATTGCCCCTGTGATATTGCCACTGTTTGTAGATATCGTATTTCCCTTAACACTCCAAGAACTTCTCTCAAATCCGTGTGACTTATCCGAAGACTTATGACTATGCAAATTCGGCAATGGCAGAGAGTGGCTGTTAAAGTTTTTGTCCGGATTCGTTCGTTGCTTTGTCTTGTTTATGCCCCAGTCTATTAATTTCAATTCTATGCAGAGTACAAAACACCGATCCTTCTGCACAATTAAGTCATGTTTATTAGCTGCATATTCCCCCTCCCCCCCCCCTCCCCTTTCAACATCATGGGCAAAAGTTGGTGCACAAGATCCTTGGTCTTCTTCCATGGTGCCAAAAAACATGGCAAAACACCAGGAAATACAGCCATTATTCGAAACCAGCAAAAAAACACGGAAATGAAAAGACTCATTATAAAAAAGGATGCTTCACTTGACTACAAGAACCGAACCAGCAAACAGCAGTGGCAGCGGGAGTAGAAGAGAAAAACACCACTAAAGACAGAACTGAACAAAACATGAAACCCAATGAAACAAAACAAAAGCATAAAGACTACAACCTTATGGTGCGAAAATGAAAGCACTAATTAACCACAAAAGAACACTAATAATGAAAACAGACAACAGACAGTACAGCATTATGCACAAAACACTCGCACTCGCATTCGCACACCACAACACAAAACCAAATGCCAGCAGACGGAAACTGAGTAACAGACAGGATGCGAGAACAAGAAGTTCGCCAACGTTTCAATACAAGCATGTACAACAACAACACCAACGACGACGACGTCGGCAACTCCCCAAAAGAAAAGGCCAACTCAAAACTGTGGAGTTACAAAGAGATCTGCTTGCAACATGTACCAAGAGACCCATGTATTGTTAAGAATTCCAAAAAAAAAAAAAAAGGATAATAAGCTAAAGTTTGGCAAAGAGGAAAACCGGCTGAGAGCGTTAACAAAAACAAACAACATCACCATACAATGCCAGCCAAACACATTATGTTTTTAATTTTTGAACGTTCATATATCCTCGCGGTATCCGTTTGTATGCAATTAAAATTGTTAGAGTGGAAACGAAGCAAGATGTTTACGTAAATTAGCGACAGTTTCCAACACACTTACCCCCCTTCCCGCCCCCCCTTCCCGCTCACCACTTAACAAGCATTGCCCATGAGCCCATACTGGCATTAGCAAGAAAGGACACGCGGTTGGCACAAGTAGTCAAGAGCCAAATTAGTTTTCTTTGGCATATCCTTTAACCCCTTTCGAAGGAGTAGTACAAAAAGTAGCACAAAAAGTGTTAAATGAAACGAAAACATTTGAGGACTTGAGGAAGTGAAATAAATTCGTATAAATACAGCTTTTTAGTGTGAAAAGGAATAGCACAAGAAACATCAACAGCCAGGACGAACGATATTATTTTTATAGAATAAAATAACTAATTTTAAAATTATAGGAAAATCAAAAAAAAATTCTTCAGGGTGGGTAAGTGTAAAACTTACTTCATGTTTACACAGGACATGTCACCTTCTAGTAAATGTGTTTTGGCAGAACCAAGAATCATGTCTTTTGTTTGTAACCAAAGGATCGCTGGCAGTCTCTGAGTAACTAGAATACTTGCTGGCCTAGCAATCACATCATAAAAAATCCGAGGGATGTTCTATCCATAAATTTCAGACCACTGATATAAAAGACCTAAATCCCGGTCTTTGTGCTCAAAAAAAAATTATATTTTTTGCTGGCTGATTTCTGAACTGTTGCTCCATGATTCCTGTAACTTTCAGTGTGAAAAGAAATACAACAAAAAAACAGCCAGGACGAATTTCTAATTCTAAAATTATAGATATTTTACTGGCAGGCGGGTAAATGTGAAACTTACTTCAGGTTTACGCAGGAAACTTTACCTCCTGGTAAATAAGTTTCAACAGATCCAAGAAACATGTATTTTTTGTACCCTGGAATACTTGCTGGCCTAGCAATCACAGGCTTAAGTAACCCCAGGGATGTTCTATCCATAAATTTCAGACTACTGACATAAAAGTCCTAAATCCAGGTCTTTGTGCTCAAAAAAAAAATTATAATTTTTGCAGGCTGGTATCTGAATTGTTGCTCCATGATTCCTGTAACTTTCAGTGTTATTTTTGATAATTTCTAATTCTAAAATTATTGGAAAATGGATATTTATCTGGCAGGCGGGTAAATGTGAAACTTACTTCAGGTTTACGCAGGAAACTTTACCTTCTGGTAAATAAGTTGCAACAGATCCAAGAAACATGTATTTTTTGTACCGTGGAATACTTGCTGGCATAGCAATCACAGCCTTAAGTAACCCCAGGGATGTTCTATCCATAAATTTCTGACTCCTTCTAAAGCCAGATCTTTGTGCACATAAAAAGGCTACAAGAAAAAAACAAGGTTCCAATAGGCTTTTATTTATTAAGAGAGTATTTTTCTTTAATAAACATAACAAAAAATATGCATTTTTTATTCTTTTGCCCTATTCCTTTTCCCCAAGTTCCCTTTCAAGTTGAAAATGTTATTAAGCAAATTCCCATACTCTTTCCAATTTCTCAATTCGTAAAGCAAAACTTTCCTAAGTTAGGTCTGATTTTGTTGCCTTCTTAACAATGTTCGCCTATCTTAATATATATTTACCCTCGACACTGATTCACTGATTCCCTGATTCACTGATTCACTGACTCTGTCACGCAGTACGTAGGAATTTAAATAGGCATTCTATAATTTTCTATAAATAATAATAATAAAAAAAATAATATTTTTTTTTTTGGACAGAAATTGTGTTTTCCCCAATTTTTTTTTTTTCAAAATTTTTTTTTTGACAAAAATATTTTTTTTTACAAAATTTTTTTTTACAAAATTTTTTTTTACAAATTTTTTTTTTTTCAACAAAATTTTTTTTTTCCACTAAATTTTTTTTTTCAACAAAATTTTTTTTTTCCACAAAAATTTTTTTTTTCAACAAAATTTTTTTTTTCAACAAAAACTTTTTTTTCCAACAAAATTTTTTTTTCAACAAAAATTTTTTTTTTAACGAAAATTTTATTTTCCAAGAAAAAAATTTTTTTTCAACAAAATTTTTTTTTTCAAAAATTTTTTTTTCCATATTTTAACGGGCGCCATAGGCGCATTACAACTTACTAGTTAGAAAATATTTTGTTAAAAATCCCAATTTGGGAGATTTTCCCAAACTATTCTGGGAGTTATGAGTTTCTTCTGATTTATTTTTCAATTTCTAATACATGCAAAAATGTCATTGCAAATATGTCAATTAACAAAGATTTCATTGAATATTCAGTCCAAGGCCAGCTATGTATGTGAGGTACTATTCCCGTTCGACAGTAACGTCCACTGATCCTCTCCAGAATCCTCCCAGGATTTCAGGCGTGGTCAAATTAAAACAATTAAAGTTGGTTAGAGTCTTTAATGGGAGACTATGAAAAGTTGTTCGATGCTAGTATGAGTGTGGGCCCTGTGACAGGAGACCACTAACGACAGAGAGAGGATCAGCAGGAGACTACAGTCAACGTTATGAGTGTGGGCCCTGTGGCAGGAGACTACTAACGACAGAGAGAGGATCAGCAGGAGACTACAGTCAACGTTATGAGTGTGGGGCCTGTGGCAGGAGACTACTAACGACAGAAAGAGGATCAGCAGGAGACTACGGTGAACATTATGAGTGTGGGCCCTGTGACAGGAGACTACTAACGACAGAGAGAGGATCAGCAGGAGACTACCATTGTTGATAGTCGGGGCCCTGAGACAGGAGACTACTAACGACAGAGAGAGGATCAGCAGGAGACTACAGTCAACGTTATGAGTGTGGGCCCTGAGACAGGAGACTACTAACGACAGTGGGAGAATCAGCAGGAGACTACGGTGAACGTTATGAGTGGGGGCCCTGTGGCAGGAGACTACTAACGACAGTGGGAGAATCAGCAGGAGACTACCATTGTTGATAGTCGGGGCCTATGGTAGGATATTTCTTTTACGAGTTGGGGGATCGTATGAATACACTTGGACAATTGAAAACAGGCATTCAAACATACGTGAATAGTGAAAATCTATTTGTCAACAAAAACGTAGTGGAGTGAGTGTGTAAGAAGGGCGAATCTATATGTATAAAATTAAATTTATGTTTGTATTGATTTTTGTGTGGATTGTTTGTCTCGGCATCATAAATTGGCCACATCGGGCAGGGATTTGACGGCATTACACTTTCTTTATGGAGTACCACAAGGGACCGCTGTGGTGCGATCAGACCATTAAGGATTCAAATCGAATATCAAGCCAGCCATAGTGTCAGAAAACGTTACCCAGGTCTTGGGAAATTGTGTTGACAGTATGCTCTACTGTGAAGCCAGCCGAGTCAGTCAAATGAACGAAATCCTGTTCCTTAACTAATGTCTATAGTAAGCCAGTGGAATATTTCCCATGGCATTACGCTGCCGTCTACTCTACAGTGACTATTTCGCATTCATTTAAATATTTCTGACCGGGTCTACCGATACATTCAGTTCAACTTAATCCCATTCAAACCAATCAACCACAAACTTTTAATTATTTCGTAATTTTTTAGAAAACAAAAAAACTTATTTACATGTGTAGAATAGAAAACGCTTTCCGGCAACAATTATTTAATGTCATCATTCACTCTTCACACAGAGTTTAATATTTCCCAGAAATTTCCACATATTCATATGCAACTCTGAAAGCGTTAAACCTGAAAATTTGCAATTGCAAAAATGATAAGTAAAAGTTTTTGGCACTTTCGACCAATTAATTTAGTAAGTGTTGTTGAATACTCCGGTGTCTGCCTGGCCATCTGTACATGAGTATGTGTAATGAAATACCACACACACACACACACACGGAGACACACCAAAAGGACACATTGGCAAAGTAATGTGTCTGTGGTTTTCATTGACAGCAAACGCTAGCAAAAGAGGCACAGTGGGGGAAGTCAGTAAGAATTTGGGAAATTATAAGTGAACAAGGGCACCTTGGTTTCAGCACCAGTGGAGCTGTAATGGTTTAAATTAGGAAACCTTGGTTTTTTAATTTTTATATGTGAGAGGAAAATTATAAAAAATATTATTTCTTAAAACAAATGTTAAATATCTTCCACTGTTAAAGAAAAGCAAAAGGAGACACAATAACAACGAAAAGCCTGTGGTTTGACAAAACATAATTTAATTTTTTTTTTTTTTTCATTAAAAAAGTCTCTGTAAATTCTTAAACATTTTGACTTTTACCGGATTACGTAATGCAATGGAGAGGAAAACACAGAAGAGCAAGAAACAGAGAGTTAAGGACGTGAGTTTTTTTTACGACCAATGAAAAAACATTTAAAACTATAATAAAACTAATTACACCCAAATGTAAGAAAGGTAAGTAAGTGGCACAAATGAAAACCATACCTCACAATTTCTTTGTCAGGTCAAGTAATTTTTGGTGTTTTTGTTTTCGGAAAAATGTTATGAGTTACTTGGTTTTGGTGGTTTTATATACTTCAAGGCAACCACAGAGGAGGGAGAGAGAACAATATGTCCCATGTTTATGCTTCGGTTGGTCACCCTTGGGGGGAACTAAAGTATTTGGACAGAATAATTTCCCAAAAAAAATATACTTTTATTGTCGATTTTTATGAGATGCTTAATAGACGTCTTTTCGTTACTCCGCCTGCATTGATTTTTGCTTATATTATTTGGAAAGCAAACAGATATTTAGACACATGTTCGCATGCAGAGCTGAGCGATGGTAAGCGGGACTTGAAAGTATCGCTTAAGTTGTTGTCTTGAGTTGGTACGGCATTGCCAGCATAAAAACTAAATAAACGCCAATATAAATTGGTGCCATGTCTTTTATGTGACCAAAGATAGAAGAAGAAGAAAACAAGTACGAAAATCATATATTTGCAATTGTATTTTAAATATTTTCCCACAACACATACTTATGGCCAAAATACTTTTTTTTAAGAATGTCTTTAAAAAGAAAAATTAAGAACCAATTTTTTTTTAAAAAAAAATAATTTTAAAAAAAAACTTTTAAAAGAAAAAAATTTACAAAGATGAAAAATTAAATTTTAAAAAACATAAAAAACAAATTTTAAAAAATGTAAAAAACAAATTTTAAAATATTTTCAAAAATTTAAAAAAAAGATGAAAAAATGTTTTTCAGATTTTGTTCAATGCTCTGACAACATAACTTCTTATAACTTAAAAATGAGTTGTCCCACAACATACTTATGGCCAAAAATTTAAAAAAAAAATAAAGAAATTTTTTTTTTTAAAAAAAAAGATTTTTTATAAAATTTAAAAAAAATTACAAAAAGAAATTAAAAAACAAATTTTAAAAAATATATAAAACAAAAAGAAAAAAAATTTAAAAAAAATTAAAATTTTTTTTAAAAAGTATTTAAAAATAAAAATATTTAAAAATACATACAACACATACTTATAGACAAATTTTTTTTTTATAAGTATGTTTGTTAAAAAAATTATGAATCCATTTTTTTTTAAGTTTAAAAAAAAAATTTAATAATTTAAAAATAAAAATTTAAAAAAATTAAAAATGAAATTTTAAAAAATTAAAAACAAAATTTAAAAAAAAAATTCTTTTTCCGATTTTTTTACAACGCATTTTTGTCAGACATAACTTCTTATAACTTACAACGGAGATGTCCCACAACATACTTATGGCGAAAATTATATTTTATGGGTAGTTTTTAAAAAAAAAAGATTTTTTTTAAACAAATTTAAAAAAAATTAAAAAAAAAAGAATTTTGTACAAAAATTAAAAAAAAAAGACTAAAATTTTATTTTTTTATTGTTTAAATCTCTTTTTCATATTTTTTTGCAATGCATTTTTGTCAGACATAACTTCTTATAACTTAAAAACGAGTTGTCCCAGAACATACTTATGGCCAATATTATATTTTATGGGTAGTTTAAAGAAAAAATAAAGAAAAATTTTTTTGAAAACATTTTCAAAAATTTAAAAATAAAATTGTAAAAAAATTAAAAAAAAAATTAAAAAAAACTACAAAAAACAAAAATAAATTCACAAACATTTAAAATTTTTGTTTTTTAATATTTCTTTTTCATATATTTTGTTAATTTTTTATAATGCATTTTTGGCAGACATAACTTCTTATAACTTACAACGGAGATGTCCCACAACATACTTATGGCCAAAATTATATTTTATGGGTAGTTTTTAAAAAAAAAAGATTTTTTTTAAACAAATTTAAAAAAAATTAAAAAAAAAAGAATTTTGTACAAAAATTAAAAAAAAATGACTAAAATTTTATTTTTTTATTGTTTAAATCTCTTTTTCATATTTTTTTGCAATGCATTTTTGTCAGACATAACTTCTTATAACTTAAAAACGAGTTGTCCCAGAACATACTTATGGCCATTATTATATTTTATGGGTAGTTTAAAGAAAAAATAAAGAAAAATTTTTTTGAAAACATTTTCAAAAATTTAAAAATAAAATTGTAAAAAAATTAAAAAAATTTAAAAAAAAAATTAAAAAAAACTACAAAAAACAAAAATAAATTCACAAACATTTTAAATTTTTGTTTTTTAATATTTCTTTTTCATATATTTTGTTAATTTTTTATAATGCATTTTTGGCAGACATAACTTCTTATAACTTACAACGGAGATGTCCCACAACATACTTATGGTCAAAATTATATTTTATGGCTAGTTTAAAAAAAATTAAAAAAATTTAAAAAAGATTTTGCACAAAAATTAAAAAAAAATTACGAAAATTAAAAAAAAATTTACAAACATTTTTTTTAATTTTATTTTTCATATTTTTGTGAATTTTTTTCAATGCATTTTAGTTTAGACATAACTTCTTATAACTTAAAAACGAGTTATCCCACAACATACCAAAAATTAAAAAAAAAAAAAATAACGGAAACATTTTTTGTACAAAAATTAAAAAAAAATAAAATTTATTTTTTAAATTTTTTTTTTTATTTTTTTGGAATGAATTTTTGTCTGACACATACTTATGGCCAAAATTATTTTTGTATGGGGAGGTTATCAAAAAAAAATTAAAAAAAAAAATTTGAAAAAGTTAAAACAAACATTTTTTTTAATAAAATACAAAAAAAAATAAAAATTTTCAAAAAAAAAAAAATTAAGAATTTAAACAATAACAAAAGTAATTTAGTGGTAGTTTTTATAAAATGTATTTCAAAGAAATGAGACAACTCGTTTTTAAGTTATAACAAAAATGCATTGTAAAAAAAATCTGAAAACGAAAATTTAATTTTTTTTAAATTAAAAAGGATTTCTTTTTATTTGAAAAAATTAGACGAAAAGTAAAAAAATCCTTTTTTTTATAAAAATTAAATAAAAAAATTAAAATATCCTTTTCAGATTTTTTTACAATGCATTTTTGTTATAGTTTAAAATGAGACAATATTATTTGAAATACATTTTAAAAAAAGGACCACTAAATTATTTTTATTATTTAAATTTATTTTTTTTTAATTAAAAAAAAAAACTATTTCTTTTTATTTATTTTTAAAAAAATTAGACGAAAATAAAAAAATACTTTTTTTATAAAAATTAAAAAAAAAATTAAAATATCCTTTTCAGATTTTTTATTTACAATGCATTTTTGTTATAGCTTAAAATGTTCTATAGATTTTTGAACGGTATCTGGTCCTCAGGTATCCGTCGACTAGTCCCTGATGTTAGAACATTTAACCGGACCCAGTGATGTTTGTTATCACACAAACTATACAAGAAGCTTGTACAACGTTGTTCTATAGATTTTTGCACGGTATCTGGTCATCAGGTATCCGACGACTGGTCCCTGATGTTAGAACATTAGCACTGCTATCCAGTGATTGTCATCTGTTCATTGTAAAATGGCCGGTTGTTCGGACGAAGCCCTATAGAGACAATTCGTTCTACAGCCGAACCTGCCCTATGTGGAATATTCTTCCAGCAAGTATGTTTCCTGGCAGTTGTGACATTCTGAAATTCAAAACTAATGTGAACACACTTATTTCCTATCGCTAACAAAGTGCATTGCATTTAAATGGAGACATCCCCTGTTGGTCTCTAAAAAATAAATCAAAAAAAAGTGTGTACTAAAAATTACTCTAATTTAGATTTTCTCTGACAAACATCATCACAAATCACCGAAATATTAGACCAATTCAAGGCAAATTATTTACCATTTCCTTGTTATTTTCTTAGAACTCGGCAACTTTTCGCAACAAATTGTCGTGGCCATTATTGACTCACATCACGTTTGAAGTCAACAATTCATGGCTGTGTCTCTTAATGTAAATCACCGTCTTGGAAAAGCGACACAATGACAGCACAACAAACAAAAACACAGAACCACATGACAAATCTTTAAAAATCACACCCACTCGCTGAGGGGGAGGAAAGGCAATTGTAATAATCTTAACAAATAAATGTAATCATTTCATATTTACGGAAAATCCTTAAGGTGTAACTAAAATGTGATTCTCCAACTCCCCGGACATATTCGTACATACACATGAACGTATTGTTTCCGGCAGGACTCGTATGTGAACATATATCCTTGTGGTGCCTTGTGAAAGCCAAAGAAACATTCTTAAGTAATCGTGGTCTTAGCAATGTTTCTCCGACATAAATTCATAACTCAACTTACCCTTAAATTTTCGTTTTCAACAGGATTTCGGGAGGGAGGATGTGGGCGATGGTGGTGTGCTTGTTGTCGAATGTCACATAGTTGGGTTTGTCTGTATGTGTGCATGTGACCATTTGCAACGGTGTTAAGTTTGCAACGTGTCCTTCATTTATAAGGCTTAAAACGGACGACAACACGAACACATAAACCTACTTAGGGCCCAACAAGACGACGAAGAAGAACCGTACGAAGGAAAAATGTCAAATAACAAATAAATAAAGTATTTGCACTAAATGCATTTCAGGGCTAAAGAAATAATTGCCTGAGAATCAGCCGAGAAGTCAACCAATTGAGGGGTGATTTTCTTTTTTCGTTGAGATGTTTGCGGGGGTGGTGGGTTTGTTTTGGCAAAACTAAAACACATCATAACCTCGTATCTCAAGACTTAATACTTTGTTTTCATTATTTTTTATGAGTTTTTATTGCTTCGCCCTGAATTACGAGCTGTGGAATGGGGGAGGGTACACCCCCTCTGAACACAATAAAACATAAAATTTCCATTACGACATGGTGGGCTTCGTTTTTTTCTCTTTTTTTTCGTTATCAAAATATGACAAGGTTGGTGTTTGCTGTGTGAGAGGTTTGTTTGCAGCACTCAGACTCTTTTCTAGCTCTGGAAGTGCAAGTGAGAATTGGTAGCAATTTCCTAGCATGAGGCAGATCATATTGTGATTTCAAAAACTGTATTGGACGTTGAACTTTTTAGATTACGACACATGCGAAAAAACTCAAATATTTTTCAGCGGCTGTTTTTCAGAACCGTTCAAACTAACCTAAACTCGACCGCGAAAAACAATACAATTTCGATCCTCCTCGCATGGACAATTGTATATCGCCTGTTAAATCCATATTCCATATAATTTATACCGAATGAAAATGTCCCCATTGCTGCAATTTGGAATGTACTTCTGCTGCCTCCGTGTTGGACTAGAACTGTAAGTCTTACCGGGTTTGGCCATTGGGAACCAAAGTACATCCGGAATCCGAAGCACAGTTTCAGAGTTATTGAACAAGTTAAGATGCAGACTTTTTTTATTCGTACTTTTCTTGTTGCAAAATCTGAAATAGTTCCAGAGTTAAGAAGTTGTTGAAAAATCTGAAATAGTTTCAGAGTATTTGAAAAGGCTAAGAAAAATATTCAAAATTATTGTTGAAAAATATTCATAAAAAATCCAAAATGACAAACAGTGTCCATTGCCAGGGGTTTGTGGTAAAACCACATCTATTACGATAAAAATGTGGTATAGATTATTAAAATCGGTTTGGTATTTTCGATATAATCTGCCTTCCCGCTTATTTTATAAATTACACATAAACAACAATTTGTATGGGAGGCAGCAGAAGGTGCCATCACTAAAGTGTAAATAAAATCAAAAGTACTTCATCGATTTTATTGACCTATACCACATTTTAAATAATAAAAGATATGTGGCTTTAGTTTTAGTTTGTGGAATAGTTTTCCAACAAGAAAAATTACGAATAAAATCTTTGCGCCTTAACTTTCTCCACAACTCTGAAACTAAATCGGATTCATATGTTCTAAAGGCAAATTTAGTGGTAAATTGTCCAAAATATCTATAAAGGACACTGATAATGAAGACTTTTTTTGGTCGTTTTCAATTTTTTATAAATATTTTTCAACAACAAAAATTACGGAAAAAAATTTCGTCTTATCTTTCTCAACAACTCTGAAACTAAATCAGATTCATATGTACTAAAGGCGAATTTAGTGGTAAATTGTTCAAATTATCTATAAAGGACACTAATAATGAAGACTTTTTTCGGTCGTTTTCAATTTTTTATAAATATTTTCTAACAACAAAAATTACGGAAAAAAAATGCGTCTTAACTTTCTCAAATACTCTGAAACTATTTTGGATTCAAATCTACTAAAGGCGAATTTAGTGGTCCAAATTATCTATGAAGGACACTGATAATGGGCACTTTTTAGTGTCATTTTCAATTTTTTATAAATATTTGCCAACAACAAACATTACGGAAAAAAAATTGTGTCTTAACTTTCTCAAATACTATTTTGGATTCAAATCTACTAAAGGCGAATTTAGTCGTAAATTGTCCAAATTATCTATAAAGGACATTAATAATGGACTTTTTTTGGTCGTTTTCAATTTTTTATAAATATTTTCTAACAAAAATTACGGAAAAAAAATGCGTCTTAACTTTCTCAAATACTATTTTGGATTCAAATATACTAAAGGCAAATTTAGTGGTCCAAATTATCTATGAAGGACACTGATAATGGGCACTTTTTAGTGTCATTTTCAATTTTTTATAAATATTTTTCAACAACAAACATTAGGAAAAAAATGGGTCTTAACTTTCTCAAATACTCTGAAACTATTTTGGATTCAAATGTACTGAAGGCGAATTTAGTGGTAAATTGTTCAAATTATCTATAAAGGACACTAATAATGAAGACTTTTTTCGGTCGTTTTCAATTTTTTATAAATATTTTCTAACAACAAAAATTACGGAAAAAAAATGCGTCTTAACTTTCTCAAATACTCTGAAACTATTTTGGATTCAAATCTACTAAAGGCGAATTTAGTGGTCCAAATTATCTATGAAGGACACTGATAATGGGCACTTTTTAGTGTCATTTTCAATTTTTTATAAATATTTGTCAACAACAAACATTACGGAAAAAAAATTGTGTCTTAACTTTCTCAAATACTATTTTGGATTCAAATCTACTAAAGGCGAATTTAGTCGTAAATTGTCCAAATTATCTATAAAGGACATTAATAATGGACTTTTTTTGGTCGTTTTAAATTTTTTTTAAATATTTTTCAACAACAAACATTTCGAAAAAAATTGCGTCTTAACTTTCTCAAATACTCTGAAACTTTTTTGGATTCAAATGTACTAAAGGCGAATTTAGTGGTAAATTTTCCAAATTATCTATAAAGGACACTGATAATGGGCACTTTTTATTGTGATTTTAAATTTTTTATAAATATTTTTCAACAACAAAAATTACGGAAAAAAAATTGCGTCTTAACATTCTGAAATACTCGGAAACTATTTTGGTTTCAAATGTACTAAAAGTGAATTTAGTGGCTTAGCTAGCTGTACGAGTAAGAGAACCATTTAGAAACATCTCTGGAAAAAGCAATAGACCTTCGCAGCCGGCTCAGTGATTATCAAATTATACTGTACAAGGATCGCTGTCTGCCTATCCGGAATGGCTTAGCTAGACGTCATTGGCTGTCCAGCTAACACCTACCAGGTCAACTGACACAATCTCCCAAATCTGGAATGTAATACCTACATGTTTAAATATACACTTGATAGTTTAGGCCGATAGCCTGAGTCGCCAGTGGTGTATCATAATTTCGAATTGTAATGAATACAGAAATAATTAAATAAAATAAAACAATTGATGGCGTGTTAAGAGCTTGATGTAGCTTCGAGTGACTACACAGGTAGACTCGAATTTTTCGAGTCCACTCTGAGGATATTGTCGTAGAAATGTGTTCGGTGTCTGTGAGCTACGAAAACAATCATTAACGCCCCTACACGCCACGTCGAGAACTTTCTCAATTACTCTCGTAACGTGTTCTGCTGTTAGGAATTCAACAAGACCACAAAGCGATCTTTTTGAAGTTGTTCGTTACGTATTCGCCTATTTCGTTCACTTTCAACAATTTCCAATAATGACCCTTATAGTTTTAGCAAAAGATTATGGTTACGGCAAATTCAACTGCAGCTCTCCAGTGTCGTTATGGGTGATGCCAGTGATGCTGTTGCTTTGTATGTCTATGTGTGTGTGTGTGTGTTTGTGACTTTTGGACAATTAAGTGGATTTGTATGTTGGTAACTGACAATCAAGTGCGATTGATTTGTGCTTAACAACACAAAATCTCTTCTATGCCAGCAAAACGGAATCTCTGTGTGTGAGTGTGTGTGTGTGCGAGTGTCCGGGTTGTCTGTGGGTGGGTGTGTGCGTTGTGTACCAGCCTTCAAAATTTAATGAAGCCATAACATAGCAAGCAGCAAAGCTGATGACCTGACAATCATGCTCATCCTCATACCGCCGACAAGTAGACAGCAGCAGCAGCAGCAGCAGCAGTATCGACATCATCAATATCTTAGTTTAGCTCTTTATCGTGGGCTCGCATTAATTTCTTCTGCTTCGCCCCTGTAAGTTTTTGTGGAAATTGGAGCCACTGACAATAAGTATCTTAAATGTACTCCCACTTTGGGAAAAATGAAAGTAAGTCTGAGAAAAAAAAACCCCCCCTAAGATACTTAAAGGAACAAAGTATTTTTTGGCACTGGCCTGTGCGGCGTGGGGGAGGGTTATCGAACATAAAAGGAATCCTAGAAAAAGCTTAAATCGGTATAAATGTTTGAGTATTTGTCGATTACCACAAACAATAATTAAATCATTGCTTTCATTTGCTGCTTCTGCCAGAGCTGTTGTTGTTCTTCTTCTGCTTTTTGTCCCATTGTTGTCCAAAAGTCTACTTAAAATCATTTGTTCGGGCAGTGGAAAGGGGGGGATGGGGCAAGTATTATTTTTCCAAATCTCTTACGCTTCAACGTCTATTTCATTGCGAAAATATTGTTGTTCCATTTTCATTTCATTGATAGACATGGATTCTAATTCCTGTTCCAATTTTCTACTAACCAAACAAAGCCAGGATTTGAAGAACATTCGAAGGAGATGAACAACAACAAAAAACCAACGATTGTGCTCAAGTGCTTTACAGCACAAATTGATTTCTGATTGAAAGGGGATAAATATCGTATTTGGAGTATCTGTAAACATCAAATTCAAATTGAAATTGTGCACAAACATTTCTAGGGCTAATATAAAAGTAAATCCGGGGAATTTGCCGACAATCAAACTCAAATCAATTACATCAAATTCAAAACGTATGGTGAGGGATTTAAGAAAAAAAAAATTGACACAATGTGGATGAAATATTAGGAACTTTTGGGGTTTTTATCACCTGACCGATGAGATTAATCAAGTGACCTGGCAGTAGTCAATTTGGGCTAATTTGAAATTGGGGAAAAAAGCTCTTTATATTCATTATTCAGTAGCTTATCATAAAGTCACATAACATACAATTAATATGAGGTACAGATAATTTAAAACACAATTTTTTTTTGTAATTTTTCTTGTTGAAAATTATTTATAAAAAATCGAAAATGGCAAAAAAAAGTGCCCATTATCAGTGTCTTTTACAGATAATTTGGAAAATTTACCACTAAATTCGCCTTTAGTACATTTGAATCCGAAGTACGGTTTCAGAGTATTTGAGAAAGTTAAGAAAGTTAAGTCGCAATTTTTTTTTTCGTAATTTTTGATGTTGAAAAATATTTATAAAAAATCGAAAATTACAATAAAAAGTGTCCATTTATAGATAATTTGGAAAATTTACCACTAAATTCGCCTTTAGTACATTTGAATCCGAAGTACGGTTTCAGAGTATTTGAGAAAGTTAAGACACAATTTTTTTTTGTAATTTTTCTTGTTGAAAAATATTTATAAAACATCGAAAATGACAAAAAAAAGTGTCCATTTATAGATAATTTGGAAAATTTACCACTAAATTTGCCTTTAGTATATTTGAATCCCAAGTACGGTTTCAGAGTATTTGAGAAAGTTAAGAAAGTTAAGACACAATTTTTGTTTTTGTAATTTTTCTTGTTGAAAAATATTTATAAAAAATCGACAATGACAAAAAAAGTGTCCATTATCAGAGTCTTTTACAGATAATTTAGAAAATTTACCACAAAATTCGCCTTTAGTACATTTGAGTCCGAAGTACAGTTTCAGAGTATTTGAGAAAGTTAAGACACAAATTTTTTTTTTTTGTTATTTTTGTTGTTGAAAAATATTCATAAAAAATCGAAAATGACAATAAAAAGTGTCCATTTATAGATAATTTGGAAAATTTACCACTAAATTTGCCTTTAGTATATTTGAATCCCAAGTACGGTTTCAGAGTATTTGAGAAAGTTAAGAAAGTTAAGACACAATTTTTGTTTTTGTAATTTTTCTTGTTGAAAAATATTTATAAAAAATCGACAATGACAAAAAAAGTGTCCATTTATAGATAATTTGGACAATTTACCACTAAATTCGCCTTTAGTACATTTGAATCCGAAGTACGGTTTCAGAGTATTTGAGAAAATTAAGAAAGTTAAGACACAATTTTTTTTTTTTTAATTTTTGTTGTTGAAAAATATTTATAAAAAATCGAAAATGACAAAAAAAACGTGCCCATTATCAGTATCTTCTACAGATAATTTGGATAATTTACCGCTAAATTCGACTTTAGTACATTTGAATCCGAAGTACAGTTTCAGAGTATTTGCAAAAGTTAAGTCGCAATTTGTTTTCGTAATTTTTGTTGTTGAAAAATATTCATAAAAAATGGAAAATGGACAAAAAAGTGTCCATTATGAGGGGTTTGTAATAAAGCCACATATCTTACATTTAAAATGAGGTATAGGTCAATAAAATCGATGAAGTACTTTTAATTTTATTCAAAAGTTAGCAAAGGCACCTTCTGGAGACTCCCCTAAAATTTGTTGGTTATGTGTGATTTATAAAATAAGCGTAATGGCAGATTCCAGAAGGGCCCTTCTTTAAATTGTAAATAACATCGAAAGTACGGCACCGATTTTAATAATCTATACTTCATTTTAATCGTTATATATGTGGCTTTATCATAAACCACTGATAATGGACAGTTTTTTGTCATTTTCGAGTTTTTTATGAATATTTTTCATACGATGTTGGGAAAACCATAAGAAAAAAACGAAGAGGAACATTGAAGGCAGCTCTGGTGCAAGTGAAGATGCGGCGAGGACAGAACAATCGGACGGAATACAATTTACTATACAGATAGGGGGGAAAGGGGCGACACAGGACTAGACAAACAACTAAGAGTTGTGGTGGGTTTTCGGCTAGAGGACCCACGGTAAATAGGGCGAGATCTGGCGACAAGCCTTCCTTAAAGAGCAAGAAGGCAGAGTCGTCGCACAGCTCTGGTCGGCCAGACCATCATCGATCGATCTGATCCGAATGGTAAGATAAGTGCCGATCGCTGTTAGCTTATTGCCCTCTTTAAGGGTGAGAGGGTCAGACTCTGTCGGAATGGAATCAAGTGAAAGGAGACAAGAAAAATCGAACTGAACTGAACTGAACTTCGCTTCCCTGAGCCGGAAAGGCGTTAGACAACAACTGCTAAGAGCAGAGAGGCTAGACCAAGACTCCGTTGGAAGGACCAAGTCGAAAAAGACATGGAAATCCTTGCTACCGCTTACTGAGGACAAGCACTTAGAAGACCGAAGTGCCTGAAGTATCTTAAGCAGCTCTCGCCCAACAGGAGGTAGAGCTCAATTTTTTTTGAATAAGTCAAAACCAACAAATATGTGTTAAATCGTCTGCAATATACGCTATGCACCTAAGCCTTAAGTCGACTTTTTCCACTATCCACAAAAATCCGAATCACACTTTTCCACAACATCATTGTCCTCCGCTAGTCCTTTGTGTGTGTGTGTAAAAACATTTCGCATCCGTACCCCATCAGGGCTCATAATTCCCCCAACAAAACATTGCAAATCACTTTAGAGAATATTTTGTGGGGATTTTTGTCCATACAACGAGTGCAATTGTTGGAAACATTTGAATTTGGAGAAGTGTAAAACTTCTGCTAAAATTTCTGTTAATGTTGTTGCTGTTGCTGTTGTTTTTTTTTTTCTCAGATAAGCGCCCAGGGAGAGAGCCAGCGAACGGGGGAAAGTAAATCCTTTTGTGGTTGGGTAAACCACGTTTTGTAACTTAAAATATCCTCATGCATGTATTTAAACCATGTAGTTAACAAAATGCTTATATCCGGTTTTGGCAACACCAGCCAGCCATTCATGCCATGCATCGTTGGAAAAAGACGAAAAAAAGTGGTCCTCCAAAAAAAAATAGCTACAAAAACAACAACGAAACTATGGAAAAATCAGCTTCCAACTTCACTTATGCCATGGCCACAAACATCATACATACATTACAAATTTTAGTTTTATCCATAGATTCCGAGTATGATTTTTTTTTTCTGTTGTTCTGCTGCCGTTCTCCTCCAGCGTCGTCTGTATTTGTCTCTGGCGGAACTACGCATATCTAAATTTACTCATACTTACATGGAATGGTAGCAGGACTTTTGCATGAATGCCTTTGTATGTGTTCGGTATGTGTGTGCTGTAATGTTGTATCCTGTGAATGTGAATGGCTGTGTGTGTGTGCGAATGCGACAATGTGTAACGCATATGCAACGACGCGGTTTACCACATATATGGTTAAATCCTAGAAAATTACACACACACACAGCCACACATTCGAAAGGCAATCGCACAGATACACCAACAAGAGAAAAGTTGTTTCAAAACTTCCGTACATGTTACCATTTTAAGTGGCTGTAAGTAATGCTTGGTAATGTATAGGTTTTCGGATGTACCCTACGCTCGGGCGGCACTGTTCATAAGTATATCCTGACATATCGCAGTTGGTAACTGTATAGCTGTTGCAGTTGATGCATCAACAGATTCGATGTAGTTATGGCACGCTATACAAAAAAAACATTTCATAAATTTTAAAAATTTCATGATAGTGTAAAAAAACTAATATGAAAGGCTGTCAAATTCTAAGTGATTTAAAAAAAAAATTTTAATTCTACTCTTGTCAAATAAAGCCATATTCGCTCGAGTTGTGTGGCATGTGGCACCGTCTTGTTCAAACCACATATTCTCCAAGTCGTATTCTTCAATGGCAGGAAAAAAAATCGGTTATCATACGACCACAATGATCCGAATTGACGGTGACAGTTGTTCCCTCGTCGTTTTCGAAGCAGTAAGGTCCAATTACACCTTCCGACCAAAGAGCGCACCAAACAGTGACTTTTTGTGGATGTAATGTCCTCGCTGAGGATTCTCAGAACCCCAAATACGACAATTTTGTTTATTAACACACCCACCGAGTGAGAAATGTGCTTCGTAACCATAAACCATAAACTCCTCTTAAAGCACGATATGTGGCTGAGCCAGAATCACCATTTTTGTAGTAGGTTTTAATAATTTTTACCCGTTGTCTGATAGTTAAGCGGTCGATTTTCGTCAATGTCAGACTTCCAACTGAAAAGAAAAAGAAATTGGTTTAACAACTTAGTTGGACAGATATCGAATTTCAGCCTTATACTTTTGAAACCACAAAATGAATAATCCTATATATAAAGGCCAACGGTACCATCAGCCATTCCAGCTTCACATGAATCACTTGGTCAGTAATCGCAGTTGGTAGTAGTTTGGAATTGCTGATACTCATCTCTAACCTTTTCTCACGTAATGGTCAAAATTTTTAATGAAATTATTCACAGCGTTCCAGTTCGCATTCTCTATATTCTCTACTACAAGTCTCTCGGCCATATAGGACTCTATTTCCCGACGGTGTTCATCAAAACTCAGGCAATTGAATACAACTGAACATGATCCCAAATTTCCTCTTCGTTTGGATTGTGAGCACCGGGATGAGCTATCTAACCCGAAGTGGTATACACAGCTCCTAAACCCTCCAGGCTCTGACCTAAATTTTTGTCAAGCGGTTGTTAATTTGTCCGTGTCTACGGTAAAACCTCTTCTCGATGTTTGGTATCAGTTTTTAGGTCCAACAGTCTTAGGGGAGATTTCCCATATGACATAGTTGCACGTAGTCCATACTTAATAACCTCAGATGAGATGATTTTGATTCTGCCTACTGGAATCTTTGGCGTGTCTATATTTGTTTACCACTTATAACGATTTTCATGTACACGTCAGAATTTTTTTTTTAAGTTTGAAGTATGAAGCTCGTAGTGGCCTGTGTGAAAGCCTTTGGACCAATTTTTAACCCTTTTTCAGTGATCCAATCGATCTGATTTTTTGCAGGCAGACTCGTGGAAATGTCTGTATCAGGTATTTTTTTTAACACGGTGTAAGAACAGCCTCTGCTTTGTGTTCTGCCAGTTGAAGATTCACTGATTCCAGCCAGAATTTAATGGTCGTTCTTTCGTTTAGTGGCTCCAGATTCGAGCCTTGGGGAACTCCAGCCCTGTATCTCTGTCGGTGTCGTCACATAATCTCCTAGTCCTTGACCAATCGTATCAGGTATTCCAGCACATTTATGTTCCTCTGAAAATAATTATATTAAAAAAATGAAACTTTTTAAACAATGAAAGTCCTTGAACATCATTTTATAATACCAACCTGTGTAAAGTGCTTTCTGGTCTTTATGCTCCAAATGTGCCCAACTCCTTCATCGATATTGTATCACTTCCTATTCGCATTATAGCATCGTTTTACGTTTAGCAATCGGTTTTTTTTTTTTTTTGTGCGTCGTGAGATTTTGTAAAACGGATTGGTTACAAAATCAAAATAGTAAATTTGCTTAAATATTCGATAACACTATGAACTCAACTGTATTGTATGGCACAATGCGTTCCTATGCCGTATGCATGTGTGGAGCTGCGGCTTGGATGGATAATGGCTGGTGATTGCACCGCAGACATAAAGAAGACACCGCTGGGTTGTAGACGACGACGACGACGACATCAATGATGTCAACAATTTTGTACTCGGTTAGAATTTTAAAACAGAACAGAACATGTGGGTGGTAGAGCCAACACAATTTAAACTTAAAGAGCAGAGACATTTTTGGTTAGGCAGACATTGTTTCATAAAATGCAGTCATGCTGCCAAAACGTTCGGCCCTCAAATCCAAATAATCCAATTAGCACAATAGTCTTTAATTAAGGTCTGATTTTTCCGATAGAACTTCACCTTAGAGACATCAGCAACGAAGGATGTTAATCCTTAACCTCCACCTTTTAACTGTTTATCATCCTCATCATCAGCATCATCATCATCGGCAGCAGCAGCATCAACTGGGCTGAACTGCCGAGGGTACGCAACGTTTCCGTCATGCCCTCACTTCCTGCTCAACTTCATGGATGGTCAATATTCCATCATAACGACGTTGAAAAGTCAGACCATACATGCGCATATGTAGGAGTGTGTAGGCATAAGGTTAATTGCTACATGCCACAATAGCATCAAAATCAGTATCATGCCGCCTGCCTGCCTGCCTGTCCGGGGCAACCACATTTGATCAAATACTAAATGTCCTACGCAAAATTATGACAACAAAATCTGTAAGATATGCTCGCATCTAATGGTGACGAGACAATGAAAACGTTTATGAAAATCCATTTGTAATCAACGGACGGCAGAAAGGCTCAAATTGCCAATTGTTGATTTATGTCTGGGTTGGCCGGTTTGTTGGGCTCTTTGTCGTAGACAAAACTTTGGAAAGTGTTTCAAGTAGAGTGAAGTAAATCCTTGTTGAGGGCGAAGGACTAAACATGGATCTTAACGCCAGCTTTTCCATAAGGTGTTATAGGCGGCAATAGGTGACGGGGGGTGCAGTCCTATACCATAGATGACTTTAAATCTTGACCAGGAATGGCCAGCGTCGAACTCGCTGACTGGAGATTAGCTGCTCGATAAGCCGCCTGTTAAAGTGGATTTTTAACTGTTTTAAGCTTCAAAAAGGAATTCTGTGGTTTTCACAAATAATCGCTTAAGTACATTTTGGGGGGATTTCGATTTATGGATGTCAAAGTGCAACGTTTTCAAAGGGCTTTCCTTTAAACTCAACCCGGCCTGTGAGGCAACTTGAATTTTCTTTACACGATATTTTACGATCGTGTGGAAAGATCAACACGTGGTTTCGTGCCAACACAGTCGACTGCGGTACGAGTTTGTGTGTAGACGTTCCTAATGATTGTATTCTACAAGATAAGTCCTTTTTATTTATACAATTATTTTAAAAATTATAATTTACTTTTTAAAAAGTAACGTTTAGTATTTAAGTGTAACGAAAGAGGTTTAGTGTTCTAGGGTTAATACAAATGATTCGTTTCTTTCTTAATAACTATGCAATTTGCAAAATTATTAAATTCAACGTTTTTTAATACAAATGATTCGTTTCTTTGTTAATAACAACGTAAGTTGATATTTTTACAGAAGCCGCAATTTTCAAAATTACACCGTGTTATACACATTCTGTCCTATAAACCAAATGCACATATTCGGAAAGAGGGGAAAAAATAAAAATACACGTGTATCGGCGATTTTCATGCACACGTCAGAATTTTTTTTTTTTTTTAAGTTTGAAGTATGAAGCTCGTAGTGGCCTGTGTGAAAGCCTTTGGACCGATTTTTAACCCTTTTTCAGTGATCCAATCGAGCTGATTTTTGGCAGGCAGACTCGTGGAAATGTCTGTATCACGTCAAATTTTTTAAAAAAAATAGATTTTTATCAATTCTCAGATTTTCCTAATTTTTTTTTTTTTTTTTTTAAATGGTTATCGTTTTTTATTAATGTTTCAGTTCAAAAAAAATTTTTTTTCGTAACGCTTATGTAGTTTAAAAATTTGGAGTCTCTTCAAGTTATGCTAAGAAAAGTGAAAAAAATATTTTTTTTCAAAAATAATTCGGAACAGAAACATCGATGTGAGGAAGACTAAGGCGTCAGTTCCAGAAAGGCCATGGGCTTTAACGGGGGCGTGAACCCCAAAGGTGTACACTAGGGTGTCCAGAAAATCATTAGATTTTCATACATTTCATAAAAAAAATGTATCTTCTTATGCGCAAGAAAAATGATCAGATTTAAAATATCAATGCTCTCATTTTAAGTTTCTGGATACTCGCTATGATTGGTCCCAGAAATATCTATTTCTTCTAAAAATATTGTTTTTTTTTTTTGGAAAATTCCTTTAGAAATATTCCAATGTTTGATCAATAGCTTATCAATATTCTTTTGCGATGTCATATGACAGACACACAGCTGTGATTTTATACTGTTCGTCCAGGATAAATCAAAAAAAAGGCGCAGAACCTTAAGATTCATATGAACCGAGTAATCACTGGAGAAAAGGCCAAACAGTTTCACCAAGATAATTAAAAATTAGATTATACGGAGGTGATAGGGCAAATTTATTTATTTAGTTATTAATTTATCTTGCAATACCTCAGACTTCAAGGCCAAACATTGTGTGACATGGCAAAAAAATAACATAAATAGAAACCTCATTTTAAATGATTGGCTCCCCCGCCATAATTACATTAACACACATTTACAAATTTTAGTCCTGACTATCAAAAAAAATGTATTTTTATTATCATTTCGCTCTGTTACAAATAACAATGTCAGTGCTGTCAAAAAAATATCGAACCATTTTTAAACGGAAAACATTACCAGTTCATAAGGCAAATGATTCCAGACAAGGGTGTGACAAAGGCAACTCGTACAATAAATGACCTTTCAAACATTACAGTGAACATTCTTGGTATAACAATTTGGATATTACGGGTTGAGAATGAAAAACTCAATCCAAACAGCCACATAAATGAAATCTGTTCCAAATCGAAAAGGTGTTATTACCAAACTTTGTAAAGAAAAATATATCAAAATTGTTTTTTTTAATTTTTCTTAACACAAATTTCTAAAGTTGTTCTAAATTTGTATGTTTACGGGGGTAAATATATTTAAAAAATAATCTAATTCAGTATAAACTTGATCCTTGACCCTCATTCATTCCCCTTTGTCAATCCACGTGCTGCTTGTCCACATAGGACAGTTAGCAAATCAACATATGTTTTACAATGCACACTAATCATCTGCTTACTTATGTTTGTCTATGTGTAATCTTAATGACCCGCATTTGGTCATTCATCCAAAGAACTCGATTGAAATTTAAAATCGCTTTTGTTCAATACAATATTAATTACTCTCAATTATGTACATAAAATCCATTCAAATGTCTTTTTTGTCCCCTCAATATTAAATAATAACAAAAAAAATATATTAAATAGTTAATACAGACATATGCCACACATACTCATATTTATGATAATCATATACAAAAGACCTATTTAATCAAAAATTATTAAACAAATATTCGATAATAATCGCATACACTGGCTGTCGTAGCTGTAGGGACAGCTTGCGAAGAAACTGATACTTAGGCGGCAAATCAAACAAAATGTGAAATTTCTATGGAATGTGAGTTTATTGTGTGGGAGTGCCAGAACATTCCATGGAGGAACAGGCAGGGAACTTGGCTTAAATCAGTGAGCTGTGTAGGTTATGATTTGTATACGCACTGAACGGGCTTCAAACGGCTTATGCTTTCTCCATAGAAGTTTTACATGGCTCAGAGATCACTCTCCTTCTCGTGCTAGTAGTACCACCTACAGTGGCCTTACTCTCGTGGTGTGATGACAAATTTCAAAGCTCCTGTCGAGTGTTTTCGTGCCAACCGAATGGATGTTTCAACCGACATTTAACTACTTTAGTATTCATTTCAATCAGTTGCACTTTGTCGATCGTCCCGAATGATATTCCCCCTCCCTGCCACCAGGCTGAGTGTAGACACATTTAAGCTGAGAACAGCCTTCCACATTTAAATCACTCGCAGTGTAAATATGAATATAAACATACAATTACGCATTTGTGTTGCTTTTTATTTGTAGACTATCGAATAACTCATTTCAACACCTTTTTTTCTTTGGTAGGCATTAAAAATATCCACTACAACTCCAAAAAAAAAAAAAATGAAACAGAAATGAAACTCTGTGTAGAAATTACACGGAAAAGAAAGTTGTTTTGCTTTGGTAAATTCATAACAAATAATTTTTTATAACCTCTGGTAATACATAAAGAGTTTTCCAACAAGAGGTGTTATTTTGTGGTGTTATCGTGGTGGCCATTTGGCTGATGTTCTTTTTCATTATTAACGGCATACCTTCCTCTTTATTATGAAATAAATATCCGATCATTTATCTCAAAAAAATTCATTTTTTTCTTTGAATACCAAAATAACACCTCTTGTTGGAGAACCCTGGAAAAAGATTCCATGCCATCTGTGCATATTCTAATTTAGAACTGGCAAAGGTCAAGCTTTCAAACATATGGATCAGTAAATTCAGAGCTATGACCTTTAATAAAAGCTAGAATCGAGTAAGCCTTTGCAATAATGTAATCAACATGAGAATGAAAATGTAAGTGAAAGTGAAAATCTTTCCCGTCATAGGTGTGACAACTTTCACCGAAATTTTGGAGAATGTGTTTCCCTTGAAAATAAGAAAAAATAAAAAGAAACTCATTTTTTCTATATTGAATGATGAGTTAATCGAGTAAAAAGAAGTTGAGACACAAAGTTTGAAAGGTTTTCTGTCCATTTTGGATACTTCAACAATTATTTTTAAGCCATTTACTAAACAAATAATTGATTTAAAAAAAGTTGATCATTTTAACCCATATTTGTCACAGCTAACATTCACTTTGGTGGAATGAAAGTGAAAAGTGAAATGGAATGAAAATGAAAGCTGGAGCAGGCCTGTTAGAGTCAAACAGAACGGCAAGATTAAGAATTTCCAAAAGCTGTTTAATAAGTTTACCACTAGCATTGATTGGTTTTAATGTCCCCCCTTAGAAGTTTAAGAAATTTCAATATATATTTACCCTCGACACTGATTCACTGACTCTGTCACGCAGTACGTAGGAATTTAAATAGACATTCTATAATTTTCTATAAATAATAATAATAAAAAAAATAATATTTTTTTTTTGTACAGAAATTGTGTTTTCCCCAAATTTTTTTTTCAACAAAAATTTTTTTTCAACAAAAATTTTTTTCCAAATTTTTTTTTTTCAACAAAATTTTTTTTTTCCCCAAAATGTTTTTTTTCCCCAAAATTTTTTTTTTCAACAAAAATTTTTTTTTGAACAACAATTTTTTTTTTTCAACAAAATTTTTTTTTTTTTCATATTACAACGGGCGCCATGGGCGCATTACAACTTACTAGTTGTGAATATTTTAACATACCTTTTCATAGAACAAACTATGGTATGAATCAAGCTATTTATAAGAAGGACGCTTAGAGTATTCAATTTGAATTCTGAAATTGATTTTTCTTACAATATAAATCAATTAAAAAAAAATTGTTAGAACTAATTTATTAGTAGGCACTAGTCTGTAAGGAAGTGTATTTCCATAGACGTAAGTAATAAGTAGCAGTGCTTCTGTAACGTGTGTTAGGACCCATGGATCAGCAGAACTGTCTGGAAGGACCCCAGCCTTTGTCAAGGTAAAAGTTATGCCCATTCGAATTGGCCTAGGACGAAAATGGTTCAGGGCTGTTCTAAAGCTGGCGCTGGTCCCCTGTGTACATTTATCACAGCGAGAATCGTATAAACCACACGGATACAGTGTCTGGAGATCAATAAAATCCCATAACTCCAGGCACATGCCTACATGGATGGCTGTGGATCAGCATCAGTTCATTCACATTGAGCCCGAACTGCCCGAAAAAAGACGTAAGCGCCAAAAATGAAAATTTTACAGGAGAGGGGTTTTCTGTGGTCAAGCCAATAAGCTTGTGGCGCTTACAATACAATTGAATTTTCTATATCTTTGTAAATATAATTTTTTTTTATTTTTTAATATTTTCGAATTTTTTTTTACCGAATTCCATTAACAAAAGCATTACTATATTTTTCACTGTGTACACACACACATTTTCATAGCCAATTCTATGTTTTTTTTTTCTCTCTCTGTTATTGCATTCGCATCAATGTCAGAGAATTTACGTATGTACGTGCCCCGGTGTAGGTATACCCAAAGTATCTGTTAATGAAATCATCAATAGTCATACACTTAATTAAATATCGATCTGTAAATCCCGTGTTGTAATTACAGCCTCACACACACACACACATACAGAAAATGTTTACAATTTAATAAAACTGCCACACACACACAAAGTAAAATAACTGGCATAACTATTTATTATACATGTGATATTTTGATTCTGATGTGATAAACTACATAAACGTAGAGAGTTTCATAGACATAAAACAACGTGTCATTCATTCATGCAGTCGAATAATAAAAATCTGAATGAGTGTTTTAATTGTTAAAAATATACAAAAAAAAAAAATGATTTTCCAATACAAAACAAAAAACGATTCGGAGAAAGCAACTTATACGTATTATTAACAATTTAGCCAATGTAGTGAAGAGGATTGGCCAGGGGAGTGGTAGTATTTGTTATTTTTTTTTTTTTGAAAGTTAAACTCTATACAATTTTAAAAATCAATACATACATTGTCCTATGACTATGTTTTAAATATTGAAGGTAGGAGGTGGACTAATCAATGTCCGGGAACCAACTAATGCAATTCCGTTGAGTAATTACATCTTTAGCAAAGGAGGGAAGGTATAATCGGGTAAAGGTAAACAGTTCAAGGGGGGAATCCACTTAAGTACGATTTAGTGACTTTACAATCGTTTCCCTTAACATTCCATTGAAGGAACTGACGAATCAGTGAGCTGTGAACGATATAATTTGCATACTCACCGACCGGGACCTAAGCCAGCTACGAACGGCTAATGCTTTTCTAGAGAAGTTTTGCATGGCTCTCTCCATGAGCCTACTGATAAAGTCGCCAGCAATTACGAGGTGGAAGCAGCCGTTTGATGGTCTCTCAGTAGGTTTTGCCAAAGATCACCTAAAGTGAATTCCGCTGATGCTAATACGAAAGGAGTTCTGGCAATGTTCAAGCAGAAGCATTTTTTTCGTAAGAGTGGACAAAACATGTTTCTATCACAGCGGTGACTTCGACCGGTGAATGTGCAACAAGGAAGGAAGGCCATGGTGGTTCTGTCGGCCAAAAATTCATGGCATTTACATAGATAACCTTGAAGAGGGTTAACCAAAGCTTGAATACTGGAAATCGTTTATTTAGTTTGAAATCGTATACTTGTCCGCCCTTAATGATTGATTTCAAATTGATTATGACTCTTCTCGCAATTTTGCAATACTAGTATTTATGTATTTCAAATGCGCTCTATGAAAAATGACTCCAAAGAAATTAAGAATGCCCCCAAAATAAAACAACAACAAAAACCCAATATGAAAATTTCCCTAACAATTCTCTAAAAATCACCCAAACAATTTATGAAAAATTACAAAAGGCAAACTCCCCCAAAATATTATGAAAATACCCAAAAAAAAAAAAAAAAATATAACATAAAAATCAACATGTTATTGATTTCAGTTATGAAAATATCCAAAAAAAAAAATCGAAAACATTCTAAAGAGTCTGTTGGAAAAAGGAAGTAGTTTTTCTTACACTGTAGTGTTCTTCTTCCACTGCAAAAATACTTCGATCAAAGTAGTCTTTGAGTTTTTGTATGAAATTAAAATAATCGAGTAGCTTTTGAATGTTTGTTTGTTCCTGTGTACATACTGATTGTGACAAGTTGTGTGAAAAGAAAATAAGAAAAATTAAAATACGGTTTTACAAAACAGAAAACTAGTTCCATTGTGTTTGTTTTTTAATTTGATCGTGAAAATCTAACAGGGTCCGCAATCTAAGGTTTTTTTCAACTACTGCTTATTTCGTTTTCGGTTTTTTCGTTATCGGGCCATGTTGAACGAATTTTTGTTTACAAAAATTGAAGAGCAGGATATTGGCAACATTCGCTTTCAACAGGACGGCGCTACGTGCCACACAGCCGATGCTACACTCGATGTTTTGCGCCCTGTTTTCTGAAGATCGCATTATCAGCCGCAGAGCTGATGTCGTTAGGCTACTGCATGGCCAGCCGACGCAGCCATTTGAATGAAATTATTTTCCATTATTAACCGGAAGGATTGTACTTTCAAATAAAAAAAGAAATTTCAGTAGTTTTTTTTACAGAATTTTCAAAAAAAAAAAAAAAAAATTATTTGGCGAACCCTGTATGAAAAAATACCCAAAAAAAATTTCATACAAAAAAAATTAAGAATTTTTAACGTGTAACGGAAGAAGAGGCTCTCAAATGGCCGTTCGACTGTCAGCGCCCTATGACAATGTTGACCATGACAAAATGTACAAGACAATGAAAACTCTCACGTATCCCATAAATGTGGACCGTAACATAGCCCGAAAATCGGCAAATACACATTTTATATTTGCCGGTGACATCGAGTTGTTTCCCAGTACCGGGTTAATCGAACAATTTCTCCAAATGGCATTTGCCAATCCCGAGTCCGTGCTGAGAGGTGACAATCCGCCACGTGTCTTCCCCTTTGGCCGTCTTTGAATTGCAGAGCAACGGAGACAAAGCCCCAATTAATGGCCATGCTGAAAAACCTGAGAACCAAAATTGAAAATATCTCAAAAAAAAAAAAAAAAAAAAAATGGAATTTTTCGTTGTCCATTTTTTCATACAGCCCGATTCTGATTACTCCCGGGGAGATAATTCCCGGGGAATTAAATTTTTTTTTCGAAAACAATACCGAGCGAAAATTAATAAGGGACATACAATTTCGATTATTCGGAGTCAGATGATTTGTTTGATTCCTGGTCTGTTTAAAAAACGATAACCATTAAAAAAAAAAAAAAAAAAAAATAGGAAAATAGGAAAATCTGAGAATTGACAAAAATCTATTTTTTAAAAAGTGTTACCTGATACATACATTTCCAAAAAAATCAGCTCGATTGGATCACTGAAAAGGGTTAAAAATCGGTCTAAAGGCTTTCACACAGGCCACTACGAGCTTCTTACTTCAAACCTAAAAAAAAAAATTCTGACGTGTACATGAAAATCGCCGATACACGTGTATTTTTATTTTTTATCCCCATTCCGAAAAAGTAAATTCTGTTCATAGGACAGAAAAAAATCTATTTTTTGTAATTTTTATTTTTGTGGATTTTCATTCTGAAAATTCAACAAATTTTTATTTGTGGGGATTTTTTTGTGTTTTTTGGGGATATTTTCAATGTTGTATGAGATTTATTTTCCGGAATTCTCCTTTTTTTCATTGGGGTTTTTTTTTATGTAATTTATACAGATATTAAAAAACGATAACCATTAAAAAAAATTAGGAAAATCTGAGAATTGACAAAAATCTATTTTTTAAAAAATTTGACCTGATACATACATTTCCAAAAAAATCAGCTCGATTGGATCACTGAAAAAGGGTTAAAAATCGGTCTAAAGGCTTTCACACAGGCCACACAATTTTTTGTAACACGGTGTAATTTTTAGATAACATTTAATTTTTATTTTTGAGGATTTTCATTCTGAAAATTCAACAAATTTTTATTTGTGGGGATTTTTTTGTGTTTTTTGGGGATATTTTCAATGTTGTATGAGATTTATTTTCCGGAATTCTCCTTTTTTTTTTCATTGGAGGTTTTTTTTATGTAATTTATACAGATAATTTTATAGATCCTTTCAAATGTTAAAAGAAAAAGAAGGGTTATTACTTTTGCATTATTTGCAAAATAATTAAAAAGTTTGCCATCAAGCCAACATAAAAAAAAGGATATCATCATGATATGTGACTGCAGGTTTGACCATTTAGTTTTAACGTTTTTGCTAACCCTTGTCCAATTTGAAATTGAAAACCATGTAATATTTTTGACAAATCCTTACAATTTGTTCTAATTTGTTAATAGGAAATGTTGTGATACCAGCACCTCAATCAAGCTTCATTAATTTCCAATATATTGTCTATAGCATTTGGTTTCAACGCCATCAACAATGTAATCATCATTGGCGTTATCAGCAACTTCAACATGATTAGCTTCATTTCAATCATTATCATCATTGTCATCAGTAGGAGCAGGAGCAGCAGCAGCAACAGAGGCAGCGGCAGCTTTGTTTTTCATCATTTATCGCGCTGTCGTTTGCTATCAATGTAAAGTTATAATTTGAAAACAACTTTTTGACAGTTTTATTTGCTGTTTTATATGTAAACTCCTAACAACGACAGCGCAATATCATCAACAATTTTGGAATTTCCCAACTTCACGGGTTTCCTGTTTCCCAGTTTTTTTTCTTCTTTTTTTTTTTGATGCGGCTTTCCGAGTAAAAGCAGAAATCTTTAATAAAGCACGCGTGTCATATATGACAAGTTGCAAGTACACGAAACTGACAAGCAATCACCAACATGTCAATCATCACGAAAGGAAAAAAAAATTGCGATGCTCAAATGTACCAGCATCGTTGGAGTGTCTCTCTCTGCGTACTTTAAGTGAGCAATTCTTGAGCTATCCGGAGGAGACAGGCCGACGTCTGTATGTATGCGGATATATCCACCCACAGCCGACACATTAAATCGAAGCTACGAATGAAAATGAAAATGAAAATACAAGGAAAAGCCAAGGCAAAAATCCCATCAGTGGTGAATGAACAAAAAAAATCCAGCTTTTTCTGTATTGTTTTTGGTTTTGCAGCGGGGGGAAGAAAAAAAATCGTTAAACTTGTGCGTGTGTGAATGTATCGTTTGAATGTATTGAATATGGCAAATAATGCATATTCACTTTTTGACAAGTTCAATTTCGTAAAATGACAGAGACGATGAAATGTCATTTCTGTAGACATACGTACACATATACCCTACATACACACAGTACCACCCACCCCCTCCCTTTCCAATGGCTCTTGTGATTTCTACGCCTTATTCCACATCCCCATATTGATATGACGAGTGGGGTGGCATGGTGTGGAGTACGTCCGATAATCATCTCTCTCACTCTCTGCCTGTATTTCTATGGTTTCTTGATGACACACATAGTATACTCAGGGGCATGCAGTCGGAATTTTCCTTGGACTGGTCATCTTTAATAAAGACATACAAACAATTTTGCGGCTGTGTTATTTTCTTTTTTGCCACTGTCGCCTTGTATCGTCTACGACTTCCGCCGGATGTGGTAGTGTTGCATACGAATAATGTGTTTAAACGGAAGTAATAGCATTCATAGCTAAATGACAACATATTCGTGCACACACACACACACACCACCACTAATTCATACGGACACACACAATCACATGTGCTATATGTGGACATCAACCAATTCATTCCGTACTGTATAGATATGGGTCGAGTGCACCATGGAAGATAGCCAAGTGCTTGTGCATTTTTCGGTGTGTGTGTTTGTTTTTTTGGGGGAAGATTCGACTTCTTCTTTGCCTACTGCCTTGGCCAGGGGTGGGCAAACGGGAGCACAAACACTTTTCAAACCTGCTTCTCTGAAAATGTATTCAGCACGATGGCGCTGTTTGTGGAGAAGTACCTCGCGCCGAAGTACTCTGGCACAATTGGATCTTGCCTGCTCAGCTCAGTGGTGACATTTTAATGTAAACTTCTTTGCGTGTCTGATTAAACCAACAATTCTTTGGAAGATTTAATCGAAGTAGTCTTCGAGGGAGTAAACATGTTTATTTCAAGAATAATTCATTTTTTATCGACGATTTCAGCAGCAGCATCGACATTATGGTCTTACTTCCCTTAACAATCCATGAAGGAACAGACGGGGAATTTCTCTGGAATCACTGAGCTGTGTACGATATAATTGTGTATACTCACTGACCGGGACCTACTATTTTAAAGCCGGCTCCGAACGGCTAATGCTTTTCTAGAGAAGTTTTAACTGGCTTAGAGATTGCTCTCTTACTCGTAAAGTCGCCAACAGCCGCCGAAAAATGTTTGATGTTCTTACCCGGTTTCGAACACGGGATCTTCTGTGTGACAGTCGCACACACTACCTACCACTCCACGGCCTTCCACATAATGGTCTAGAGAACATAATATCCAGTTAAAGTATATGTACATTAGGGTGGAGTAAAATTCAAAAATAAAAAAGTTAACCTCGGAAAGAGATGTAGTCTGGGGTCCTAATGAGGGGAAAAATAAAGAAAAAAATTTTAAAAAAATTTTAGGGGTCGCGCCACTCCCTCGAAATTTGGAAATTATCGCTATTTTGGCGTTGATTTTAGACAAATCCTAAAAAAATTTTATGTCAATAAATGTTTGCAATAGCGTAAACAATGAAATTAGGGCATGAACAAATTTAAAAAAAATTTTCTCATTGTTCAAAAATTTCAAAAAGTAAAATAAGTCAAATCGTCCCTTCTTCAGAAAATTGACTGAACAATGAAATCGCCACCAAAGCTACAAATATTAGTCGATTATCCTCATATTTGCCTCAAATACTTTTGTTTGGGCACTGAACAAGCTCAAACTTTTAAATTTCGAATAAGTTAAGTCGGTAATTTTTAGGATTTTTCTAAAATCAACGCCAAAATACCGATAATTTCCAAATTTCGAGGGAGTGGCGCGACCCCAGACTACATCTCTTACCGAGGTTAACTTTTTCAAATTAAAAAAAAAGCATGTTTTCACTCCACCCTATTTTACATTGTCCGCTTCATGACTGGGTTCGATGAGGCTCGAAGATCGGAGAACGAAAAGGATGCTGAAATTGTGCAATATCTGAGTTACCAAGAGGTAAAAGAATGTTAAGCTCGTACTTTTGCAGGGTGGGAGGTTAAAAAAAGGTCAAGAATATTTTGTTTTGTGTTGGTTCATTCACTAATTGCGCCAAGTCATTGGGCGCGGCAAACACATCAGCCTGTTGAACCTCCAGAGATGTTTGGCACGAATGGGAAAGCCAAGAATTATTATGGTCATTGAAATCGCCAGCAAACTAAAATTTCACTGTCCGAATAATTTTCTAAAATTTTTGAAATGGAATCGGAATTCGAAAATGTCGAAGTGAAAGCATTAACAATAAACAGCTGATCGGTCTTCACGGTTGACGTCAATTTTCGTTGTCTCTTTCTAACACATGATTAATTCAACCTCAAACAGCTGATCATCTACCGTCAAGCGTCAAGACTAATTGGACCTTAAGCTGGACTAAATGGTTCCACCTGTGAGTTAACATAATTAACACCATTACTCTAGAGACATACACCATACATCTAGAATCGTCTTTATAATATTGATAACCATCAGGGGATTCCATTTAATACGAAACTGGGTCAATATAAATTGAGGTTATGACATATTATTATGAATTTCCATACATTTCATTGTAATATTTTTTATTTTCTTATAATGTCTCATTGTGCTTGGGGCACACTCAAAACAATACATTTTGTTGGAGGAATTTCCTTTTTTTTTCTTTAATTTTACAAAAAAAAAATGTTTGCATTTGTTGAGGTTGCCATTATTTGCGGTTTTGTATGGAAATGCAATTATTAAAATTGCGTAAATCGATAAAGGTTTAATGTAAATTCTCATATCATTGCATAGCTTGAAATGGTGAGACTGCAATTGTTGTGGCATACTTTTAGGCCACGTGTGAGTGTGTGTGTGTGCGTGTATTGCATACTTTTAGTGGCATAGATATTGAAATATTTAAAAAAATGTGTCAACTAATAAATTGAAATTAAATTTAATTACCGACAATTTAAAGCAGCCACAGTTTGATTTGTTTTCTTTCTTTCTTTTTTTTGTAAACATTTTATTACATATTTGTAAATGTAGACAGATGAGTTGTAACTAGGGTTTTTAATTTGCCCACCTTTTTCAACTCCCGGGAATTGGGAATTTTTTCGATGTCTTCCCGGGAATTCCCCTTTTTCAACTCCCGAAAATCGGTAATTTCCCGGGAATTCCCCTGACTTGATTTCCTATATGAAATGTAATGGGAAAAAAAATATAGGCGCCCTGGTAGGCGTGTTGGTAGCATGCTTGCCTATCAGCGTGGGGAATTGTGGGTTCGATTCCCGCCTGAGGCTTTGGACTTTTGCATCAAAACTCCAGCCATGTGGTCTGTGTCACCCGGTTTTCGGTTGACTCAAAAATAAAATATAAATTTAGATTGTTTTTTTTACCAAAATTTCAACAAATAAATAAATTAAAATATCAATTTAGTTTATAAAAATTATTGTTTTTTTTCCAAAATTTCAACAAATAAATAATTTTGTTATAGTAATACAATACAACTGATTAATACAACTTTAATTATGAATCCCAGAAAACAAAAATCCTATACGATTTAAATCGAATAAGAGCAACGAGATCAGGAGGTAAAAATCGTTTAATTTCCCGGTTAAAAAAACACAATCACAGTTGTAAAGAAATGGGTAAAATCGTTCATAGTTTAATTTTTGGTACTATTTTATTCCCGGGAATGCCGACCAATAATCCCGGGAATCGGGAAGTAAAAAAAACGGGAATTCCCGGATTAACAGCCCTAGTTGTAACAAGCGTAAGAGAAAATTTGGTGGTCGGTCTGAAAACAAACCTAATCGAATGTTGTCTTCGTGTTGGAGAGAAAATAAAGCCTTAACATCACGCATACGGTTGTTCTGTCCCGCAATTTCCGCCTTTCTTTGTAAAGGAAATAAAACACAGCACCACCCTTTGCTTTGTTGGCCTGCGATCCAGTTGTGCTGGGACTGCCCTGTATTTTCCGGTCTCAACAAAGTCGACAACGAAATGGGTCTCGTCTATAAGAATTAAAACGGAAGTTAGCTTTTTTCCTTTTTTTTTTGGCTTTTGTTGCTTTTGTCTCAAAAGATTTAATTTAGATATCAAAATCCAATTCATTATGTACACTAGTTATAAGCCTCCAGCCCCCCACCAAATACCCACCCACCGTCTGACAACAGGCGAAGCGTAAATAAAACGTACAGCAAAAAGCCAAGGCCAACGGCATTGAAAACAGCCTCCAAACCGCACACAATGGAAGAAATGGGGGTTGTAAGACAACTGGCCATGCTGTAGACTACAGTGCAACCCTCCCTGCGCCGTCAGGACAAGAACGTTTCACAAAAGCTTAAAGTTTAGTCATGCCACCCTTAAATTTTCTACGGTTGCTTATTTGCACCATAAGCCGCAAAAAATGTTTAAATATGTCACTCTAATGCGTATCAAATAAAGAACATCATGCATTTCCGGCATCCGTTTTGTTTCTCTTTCCTAAACCCCCCACACCTCTACGCTACCCCCCCTCAACAACAGGCCCGGCATGCCCCAGCACTCCAACATGTGTATCATCACTGAAGTGATAATCAACAGTAAGTGATACTTATCAATATCATATTGGCATCGATGATACAGAGTTTTGTTTTCTCTTTGCTATTTCTACTGGGAAAAGGGGATGTTGTTTTGCCGCAACGGGGGGAGTACGAATGACTTGGGGTTTTTGGGGGGGGGGCGGCCGATGTACGTTCCACATACACAAACACCAATGCCACAGATGACATCACATGAAACAAATGTTGTCTTAAGTAGTTTCAAGTCACAAACGTTTCGTGCGAAATTTTTAAATAAATATTCAACTACAAGTGTTTGCTATCATGTGTGATGCATACTTTTAGGGGAAGACGGCAAGATTGTCACATTGCGAAAATGAACAAATCTAAAAATATTTGGATTGCTTTCAGAACAATAATAAAATCAATAAACATAAAGTGTTTGTCAAGTCAGTATGAAAGAAAAAAACAACGTTTGATTTGGCCATAAAAAAAAAAAAAACTTTAAACAATTTGCAATTTATGCTGGCTTTCTTTAAGCTGTGTCAGGAATTTGCACATAACGAATGGGGTTACATTTTCCAGCAAATTCCAGAGCATCTGAAAAGGGAGATCTGTGCAAAAAAAAAGAAAATTCAATAAAAAGGCGATGTGTTCAAGAAAAGATAAAGGGCTTGGCTAGGAGTGATAAATAATGTCCTCTCATGCCGCGAAAAAAATGGCACAACCAGACTTAGCAATCTGGGTAGAGAGAACACACGGAGACACGAACTACAAATTATCCTATGCAGTTGCTTAACTAGTCACGAATGTTTTCGGAAGTATCGGCACATAGACGGACATGATAGCTGGCCAAAGCTTGTGTGGAGAAAAGGGAGGATGCAGATCATGTGGTGCGAATTCTTCCTGTAACTGAATCTCAGCATGTGGTGGAATTCATGCTCTAATGTAAGCAAAACCGTGGCGTTCTCAACTACCTGGTAACGACAACTGTCGCAAAGTTTCGATGCCTGGAAAGAAAACGGCCTGAGGAAAGCAGATCAGCAAGAACACATGGAAATAGATGGATTGGTAAGCAGCCTCCACGAAGTAATGCCTACACAGAAAAAAAAGCGAAATTTTAAATTCAAGCCGAGTATTCATAATTCGAACTAAACTTGTAGATAAACAAATAAATACGATTCGTAGTTAGTTATTCTTAAAACAGGTACAAATTTGTCATTTTAACAAATTTGCATCAAACATATAGAGGGTTCTACAACAAGAGGTGTTATTTTTGAATCACTGGGTATTTCGATAGCTGTCACTTTTAAAGCTTTTATTCGTTGACAAACGCCATTACTAAAAATTAAACGATATACGCTTCAACAACGCATTGAAATTATGAAAATTCACTCCAAAATGGTGAAAATCTTGCAGTCACAGTTCGCAACACTAACAAGTTGCCGGACCGTCTTATCTCTCGCAGAGGTGATCACAAGTGGTCACCGAAAACTGGTGATTTAACACCTTCGACTTCTTCCTTTGGGGCCACCTAAAAGATAAGGTCTACGCCAACAGTCATTCAAGACCTCAAAGATAGAATTGAGGCTATCGCGGAAGTAGGGCAGCCACTTTGCGATTTGGTTATGGAAAACTTCATGAGGCCATTTGGCTGATTTTGAATCGGGGAAAATGTTAAGGACCCCTGACAGCCAGCATTACTAGATTACAGACTCCGCTGAGACTGCGTAGCATAACTACTTCCAGTAGATCTGGGAATGGGTACGCTACAGTGAGAAGACTTTTCCAGCCTATTAAAGTCATTCCTTCTTTCACATGCAAATGACATACACATGATGGAGGTAACAAAAGATCGGTGACTACTCCCATTGGAGGTGGGAAAGAGGATTTGACAAAACCGGGACTAGGGCTACAAGAATATAGTCACACAGGTCATACTATAGCCAGATAGTTGCAACTGCGATGTAGTGGAACGAAGTAGTACTCCTCGGATGGGCCATGAACAAAAATAAACAATGTCATTGTGGAAATTACATAGAAGAAAGTAAACCAACCACTCGCAGAGCATGACGAAGACTGTGTTTAAAACAATTTCAAACTTCCTTCTCCTTACATTATAAGGGTTTATTTATAATAAGAAAATCGGTAACTGGCATCTTGATACGAACTGTACATTAGGGTGGAGTGAAATTCAAAAAAAAAAATCTAACCTCGGAAAGAGATGTAGTCTGGGGTCCTAATGAGGGGAAAACTAAAGAAAAAAAATTTAAAAAATTTTTAGGGGTCGCGCCACTCCCTCGAAATTTGGAAATTATCGCTATTTTGGCGTTAATTTTAGAAAAATCCTAAAAAGTTTTATGTCAATAAATGTTTGCAATAGCGTAAACAATGAAACAAGGGCATGAAAAAATTTAAAAAAAAATTTCTCATTGTTCAAAAATTTCAAAAAGTAAAATAAGTCAAATCGTCCCTTCTTCAGAAAATTGACTGAACAATGAAATCGCCACCAAAGCTACAAATATTAGTCGATTATCCTCATATTTGCCTCAAATACTTTTGTTTGGGCACTGAACAAGCTCAAACTTTTAAATTTCGAATAAGTTAAGTCGTTAATTTTTAGGATTTTTCTAAAATCAACGCCAAAATAGCGATAATTTCCAAATTTCGAGGGAGTGGCGCGACCCCTAAAAATTTTTTTAAAATTTTTTTTTTATTTTTCCCCTCATTAGGACCCCAGACTACATCTCTTTCCGAGGTTAACCTTTTCAAATTAAAAAAAAGCATGTTTTCACTCCACCCTACTGTACATACTGCCGCTTGGCTAGCATCTTATATTACCGAATAATGTCTTTAGTTTCGTTAGTAGTTTCAAATTATAGCTGCATACATTTAGTCCTCTTTGCCAGCCAACCCTGTGGCATGTGTGGTATTTGTGTGGCATAGTTTCAGGCGACCAACCTCTCTGCCTACTGTCAGTTCAACCCGAGTTGTTCCTCGCCCAGTGAATGGCAGTCGCCCTGTAACATGACATCATAATATTCTTACTTCCCAACTAGCTATCGACTGAGATTAGGATCTTTGATAACAAATTGCCAACCGATATTATAATTATCTCAAGAGACAACCGAATCAACAGTTTTGCTAAATTTGTCTTCTCTTTCATTCCTGTCGTTTTGAAGAATCAGGTTTTGAAGAATCAAATCATGGTGGAAAATTGTGCTCTATTTAAACGTTATGATAAGTTAGTTCATCTTCTTCTTCTGCCTACCTTTTATTACCCACTACACGAGTGCCAACAACTCCGGCGTGTCTTCATGGCCAGATAAGAACGGTTGGGATGCGCCGCGGCTCCACCACCACTCCACACGTAGCACTTAGAGAACAAGAATTGGAACATAACTTTAGTTACTTTCTTGCCAACGTCAAGAAAGTTTAGAAAACGTACAAGTGCCGGAGAAGTGGAAGGAACGCTGGCACAGAACGTAAAAAAAAAAAAAAACGCAAAAGAAGAAGTATGCGAATAAAATGCCATTATCAACTAAAATAAACTGTGGATGGAACACATACTTGGAGCCAGCACATTGCAAGGATACTTTCAACATTGTGCAGATAGCGAGCGAGCGCGCGAGCGAGTGACTGTGTCAGCACGAGTAAGTAGTAAATTTTCTACTTCAAATGCCATTAATAAAAATTTCAAAAGTAAGATAAATGATGCTTAAAATAGCAAATGCAAGTTGAGAACATAATTGAAATTATGACAAGAACCTACAGATTGTCAATGACTGAATGAATAAAAGTCCTGGCGCACTGGGGCCGCCCAATGTCATATCGTTGTCCTTGTTGGTATGGTGCAAGAAGGTTCGGGCGGGCTGCAGTTGAGGACGTAGCGAAGTTATTATTACATGCGTTGCGAGACATTGTTGTCTTCAGCGATGTTGATGATGAAGATGATGATGATGGGTAATGAAAGGGTAGAAATAGTCAGTGTGGTTGACCGAAAGTCGATACACTACTCTCTAACAAACACCGAATATACAAAGAGCAACTGAAAAAGACAATCCCTACTTTCGGCAAAATAAGCCAAAAGTAGTCAGTGTGATTGTCTCTAACATTGGACAGCGGACTGTAAACACCGAAGATACAGAGAACAACTTAAACAGATAGCCCCTACTTTCGGCAAAAGAAGCAAAAACTTTTATAAAATCGACATACTTCCTTATTTGCACAGGATCCCATCATGATGTACACACTCCATGAAACTTTCCCGACTTACTAACGCCAGCATAAAATTTTCGCAGAAGGAATTTCAAAGTATCTAAAGGCATATCCGGAGATTCAAGTCAGCAACACACACGAGGGATATTCAAAAAATTATTGAAAATAAATCAGACATTTCTAAACCGAACCGTTTCTAACAAACAATGGACACTTGATTTATTGATATTTATATTTAAAATACTTTACGCCATTGCTATGCTACCCTCGTTCTAATAATAATGATGACTTTCTCTTTTGAGCAATGTTACATTTTATTCCCCGGCTGTAGTTAGTCTTCGGTATATACACATACTAGTTGTATACTTTCGACTACGATACTATATGGGAGGAGAACATATAATATCATAACAACAATACAGAAATGATAATAGCACCTAGGACAGTTGAATTACTGGCACTTGTTCCCGGTGGGGCCAAAAAAAAACAACAAAAAAATCTCAAGGTACTCAGCGAACCGAACATATAAAATGTCAAGTATTAAAGTTTTTCTGTGGAATGTTTGGCCAGCATAGCAAATATCCTCACACTGTACAATAGAGTGGTCCAAAAACTTGGCAAAAATTAAGGAAAATGACTAACAGGAACTGTTCTCACTGTCCCAACCCAATTGAAAAGCTGAGTGATTGTTTAAGGCTTTCAAAAAAGGTGTAGCCAGCCCGCCACTATCAGCCCGATTCGGAAAACTCCCGGGGAATTTGCTTTTTCCCGAGAACAATGTCCTGCTAAAACAAACCGAGCGAATAATAATCAGGGACATACAATTTCGATTATTCGGAGCCAGATGATTTGTTTGTGCGAAAAAATTTAAATTCCCCGGGAATTATCTCCCCGGAGTACTCAGAATCGGGCTGTATGAGTCGGCGAGGGCACAATTAAAATTTAGTAAGCAAATTCCAGAATTGCTGAAACCTTTTCCTGCACTCTCTGCAACAACAAACCTTATTTATTGCATGGCCCCTAAAACGTTAGGGGAACAATTTCGATGCTGGTGTATTTCGGGCGAACAATATTGCCGATAGTTTTTGATTTGGTCATGTAGCGTTCAAAAACTCACTTATTTTGTCAGATTTGTATATGGCTATCGATGTTTTCGAAAATTTAAAATTTGGTTTGGTTGGCAACGCTATGGAGCAAGGTTGTTCTTAGCTGTTCAGTTACTTAACTTAGGGTAGGACAATAATCGCTCAAACTCCAAGGCATTACATATTTTTCGCAGATCGAAAAGCATTTACCTCTGTTAAATATCAAAAAATGATTTCACTTTCTCTAGAAACATAATAACAGGTGGCGCAAAAGTAAACTTCCGATGTTTTTTGGCTGTAATTAAAAAAAAAATGAAAAACTTTGATTCTTCTTGTGAATTATTTTGATTTGGTCTTTTAATTTTTTTTTTATATCAAGTCGAGAATATGATGTCTTGTAAATGGCCGCCGCCAGAGTTGCCACTGGCATTAGGGGCCAATCGCAAAATTTATAGCATTTTCTGATACGAGGATTACTTTTGCGCCACCCGTTATTAGACATTCGGTGCCGTCTGAAGAAGTCTCGGTCCCGGTCAATGAGTCTACAAATTATAGAAGTTTTCCGCCTGCTCCCTCATGCAATGTCAAAGGGAATTACTACTGACATTGTCCACAGCAACAACCAAGCTAAATTCACTTCCTTTACACCTTCACTTGCAATTTGTCATGCTTTGAGATTTTTCCACATAATGTTGGTCCACACTGATATACGCACAAATTGACTTAGAAAACCATCTACCACTGACAAGCTTAAGGATTTGTCATCATCATTCTGGTTGTCGTTGTCCATGTCCATGTCCTTGTCATCGCCATCGCCATAGTCATCGTCAATGTTGTAATTGTGTAACCACTGGATCCGCCATCCATCCATTCAACATCCATAGTGGAGAGCACAATATACCGTCAATGTGTGTACAGGAAAGATATATATTTACTTAAATCATGGGGCATATCAAAGTTCTTTAAGGGAAATCTCGGGAATATGTTTATATGTTGGCACAGTGCAGTTTTCTGACTGTAATGTCGAAGGTTAGCTATTTTAATTGTGAGTTATAGAAAAAAGCTTTAATTATTTTAGAAATTGTCTAATTCGTTTTTATATTCCATATCTTCCCATTTGAGAGTATGTACGATCTTCAAAGCTCTGGAGCAGCGCTTCTGTCTTGTGCATGTAGCCTTCCGGTTGCTAGCGATGGATACCGGATCATTTTCATGCATTTCAAGGACCCAATCAGCAAAGAAACGACGTTGCTGATGATCGGCCGGCTTGAGTTCCTGTGTTAACTGAACTTTATAAGCCTTAGGACCCATTTTTGGAAAATACGGTGTAATGACGTTTGTGGAATGCCCAATTCCAAAGAACGTCGAGGAATGGATAAACCTGGGTGTCTTGGCTAGTGAAAAAATAGATAGTATGCTAGAAGAATGAAGAACAACTGAACTTTTTCAAAGTGAGAGTGAAACCGAAAGTTCTTCAAATGAAGTAACTGAAGTAATGAAGTAAAATGATCATATGGAACAAAAATGTTCCAAAGGGTGGAATTCTCCTTTCTTTTTTTTAAGGAGCAATCTACGGTTAAGTGTCTTGGCTACTGGCGAAAGGACAAATATCAGCCAGCATCCTTGTCTGGCTTCTGTATCAGTATCATCCTGGACATTTCCCAGTATTGGCATTTCGAATAAGATCAGCCACCTCAGCTGGTGGAAATTGAAGTGGTGCGTCCAGACTGCATTTCGTCTTGTCCATCTGGTGATGGTCTTCGAAGTGCTTTCGGACCACTGTTCCTTCTTTCTACGATTTTCTTGCAGTATTTGTTTTTTTTCTATTTCCAGTGTCAGACACAATAGTCGTTTAACAAAAAAAATTCTATTAGATTCGGGTTATTTGACATATTCGAGAACATGATTCTAACGATATTCATTATGAATATCGATAGAATCAAGTATATTTGCCTATGGCATAAATGTAAATCCTTCAGAGTATGATACCCGCATATGCTCTCTCCCATAAATGTTGCTCCCGGAAATATTCAATGGAAACCACACACACCCCCCCAAAAGTATGCAAAATTAATGAGTTTAGCAAAAGAAAAAATCATAAAAATCATGAATATCAAAAAGAGAAACTCTACCAGGCGACCGGTTGCCTTTAAAGATTCGCATCAAATTCCATTCAAATCATTTCTTTAGCATTCGCATCACACACTCGCTCAGCAAATATTTTATTAGAAATTATGTTATTTTATTTGATGGCTCGTCACCTCCCCACATTCGAAAAAAACACACCCACACACATATAATCTGATGGCATGACATCATAAAGTGTGTCATACATTAAATATGCATTAATATGATTATGACTTTTTATGATCGCTCTGCATTTCATTTATTTTCATTTGTTTGCCATATTTTTTTTTTTTGGTTTTGGTTTTGCCAGTAATTCGCAAATCGAAATGAAACAAAAAACGAATATCAATTTTTGATGAAAATGGGCGATAATATCGTGCAGGGTGTGTAATGCATTTTAAGAAAAGCAAATATATAAACAAATACTGGCAAGCAGATATTTGCTATTCAGCTGAAGAAGTCCAAAACAATTTGGCTGTGTGGATGTCTGAAGGGGAATCGGTGTTAGGCGGGCGGGGACATTTCAAAGATAAAAACGTAATGCATTTAAAATGTTAACATACCGCACACATACACACCGCATTGGAATGACATCAATTGTTTGATTTTATGTATTTTCGTTATGTTTTGCTTGGATTTAAATATAAATTGGAAAATATGTTGGCTAACATTTTTGTTTTTGAATGGCCTTTTGGTGTTGCCATTAAATTAGGTCCTTAGGAGAAATCGTGATCTTATTAGAGGCCAATACGACCTGAATGAAGCAAGCACATACATAATGTAACGATATGAGTGGGGGCCCGAGTAGCCCAGAGAGCGGTGTGCCTAAAAGTAGGCTATATTAATTAGCTGAAATTGTAGCCATAAAATATGCAATATAATATAGGCCATTTATTGTATTGGCTTATGTTAAAACAAATGCAATTATCTTTTGGAATTCCGTAAATCCATTCCATTTACAAAATAGTATATATAAATTGTATAAAAAATGTTATTTGAATTTAAATAAGATTTAGGCAAAGACTATACAGAGGGCAGACGTCCCAAGTCGTTTGCTGGACATTTCCAAGAGGGCATTTTGAACAGTATTTGTTTTGAAAATGTAGGTATTTGTTAAAAAAACACAGGATTTGCTTTGAAAACCTTCCGATTTTTTCATGCCAATTACTGACATCTAGAGTGTGTCAAAGAACAACTTGGGACGTCTGTCCTCTGTAAAGTCTTTTATTTAGGTAGATTTCTGTGTAATATTTTTCAGACAAAATTAATACCAATAAATTTGTTGTAGAAAAAGTAATTTTTACTCAATTGAAGTTATTGGCAAAAATTTAAAAAATTATTTTAAAAAAAAATCGTTAAAAAGTTATTGGCAAAAATGTGAAAAATTATTTAAAAAAGGAACAACATTATAAAAAAAACCCCGATTGTTTGTGAAATTATGAAAATTTACGTATTTCGATGTATGACGATCTGTAATTGTCTTTCATTTGTGTTTGTAAGAGTATTGTGTATGAATTTAGTCAAAGCATTTCTAATTCGGACTGCAAAATTATTGCAATGCATTAAAAAAATGCGCTAAGTCCAGTTATTATGGAAACTGAATATTTAATGTGGGCGTGGTTAAAGCTAATACAGGCAATATCCGCTTAGCGCGGTTTATTCGTTCCTCAAGGACTGCGATTAATCCATTAAGCCAAGATTCCATCTGTGAAACCTCACGGCGGTCATCACTGTTCACTGGCCTCTAGCGTACACCCTCGGAGACTGCATATCCCATACAACGACTTCTGTAGAAGCTGCAACCATGAAGAGGAGGACGACATTGCGGCCCTCACACATACAACTGGTTGAATAACCATGTTGGTCGTTCTCCTCACACGCTACTACGTTTCAATCAATTTCTTATCCAATTTCATTTGCAAATATTTTCCGTAGCGTCAACATAAACGCATATGTTTTTTAATATATATATTTTTATTTCAATTATTTGGTTTTTATACTTCGAATTCCATAACTGAGTCATATTTTTATATTTCTCAATGAAATCAATCACTTTTTCCACACATTCTTTCATGTGTTTAATTCATTCATCAATGACAAAATGCGAAAGATGTAAACAAGTCCTCACACGTGCCAACCAAGCTGGCCAACTTAAGCTGAAATCAAAATATTTTGATTTTCATCCAACGAACGATTAACCTAAGACCAACAATCCCTCACACGACTGGTTACGACTGGTTGTGCGTCTTGATCAAATTTTACAACCAGTCGTAACGTGAGGGCCACACAAACTGACATTGAGAAAATTGACAACAATTCCCTTGCCCAACTTCAATTACTCAGCATTAAGCTGTATTTTATCATATTACTTTATATATTTTTCCATCTCAATTGTTAATGTTCTATTTAACATACATTTCTTCCAAATATTGTCAATTTTGCAATTATTTATGCATACCCCCCAAAATTATGCTACACAAAATAGTATAATTAATAAACCTTAAACTGTAGCCACAGCTTTAAGAGTTCAACTTTAAAATTGATTTCTCGGCCAAATTAAAGGCTATTGTTTAAAATGTAGAAAAATTGAATGATGTAATTGAAAAACTTTTGTTGCAACGCAAATCCTTTCTACAATTTTCATTTCCCCGGTTGTTTTTCAAACATAGCTTTTCGCTTTTCGCCATTGTTCTTCGAATGGAAACTTTCTAAAGTGGGCAACAAGTAGTACACACAGAAATGAGAGAAATCGACAAGAGAGAGACAGAGAGAAGGAGAGAAAATATTGAAAAACCATTTAACAATATTTCTGACCCACATTTGGGAAATCTAAACTTTTACTAGAAACTCAAAAACACACACACGCACACACCACTCACTCACTGGAATCTGGGAACTCGCATGGAGACGGAAAGGGAACACATTGTGGGAAAACCAATAAGTATCCATAAGTATTATTGGTCAGTAAGAAAACACTTAAAACACAACGGAAAGCGGGAGACTCCAAACAAACCGCACTACTGTGAACACAAACGTAATCATAAAAAAAACGGCACAGCAGCAGCACAGGCAACATCAGCAACACTGGAGTGTCCTTAGAAGCAGAAAACTACAAAAAAAAAAAAAAAACTACAAGTAAAACGCATACATTCACACTCCAATACACTTGAGGAGAGTCTTTAAAAGAACAAAGAATATAATAACAAGGATAACAACAACATGGACCAGGACTAGGACGACAACGACAACAACAACAGCATCATTCACATCCACATCCATACACATCATCGCCAGTAAAGTTAGAAAGGGCTCGCTGAAGCATGACTAAGCAAGAGGAAGAACATATGTTGCGGTTTAATATCAGCACTCGCATGCTCGTCTGTATGGGTGTACGGATACCGGATGCACATACACAGACTTGTGCGAGACACACGTACTTACATGTGTACAACTCAACAAAAATATGTGCCAGATATCGTCGAGAGACCGTGTATACAGTGCGGTTAAAGGATTTAATGTTATGCGAATATGGATTTAGTTGAAAAATGAAAATATTTCCACTGTAGGAACTGTCTGTGATGTAATAAATTCACATGTAGATGGTGTTGCTGCTAATGCGTGTTCAAGCATCTGTGCTTCGTTCCGTTTAATTGGTAATTTAGATGAGCCATATAACTGAATAAAGAGAAACGATTCTAATTGCATAATGGTTAAAACTTTGTAAAGATCTTGTAAGTTGGCGTTATTCCTAATGTGTATTAAAGCATTTGGGGTTCGGTTCATCTAACTGGTCATTTGCAGAATAACAAAGTTATAGAAGTCCCAAGGAGAACATAAATCCCGAATGAACAATGGTTACCACTTTTATAGTGCCCGCCAACTGATATGTAGATGGCGTTGTTTCACATGCATATTGAATCGCCCTGGTTTAGTAATTTAGATGACACATATAACAGAATAACCGAAGTTCCAAGAAGAGAATCGATGGTAATTGCAAAATGGCAACTTTTTTTATAATTCTCACGATTTGACTCTAGATGGCGTTGATGACGATGTTGGCAGATAATGATATTACGTAAATAATAACCATAATGTTCATATCTAGATGGCGCTATTTTTTTTATTAATTAAACCATAGCTGTTAATTAATGATAACTAATCGTAATAATTAAATTACAGTCATAGATAAATTTCGATTATATTCAGTTTTTCAAGACATGTATTTGATTACAATTTACAAATAATCTTAAAGTAATTAGGATTACTATAAATAAACAAAAAGAATCAAAAGTAATCAGAAAATAATCCGACTACTTTTAGAGATTACTTTTGATTATTTTTGATAATTTATGGTAATTCGAAGTAATCCGGATTGCTGTCATTATGGTGATGCAATTTTTTACCGGAATAAATTATATACGATTTTTGTTTATCGGTTTTTTTATATTGCTAAGCCGATAGCATTCTATTTGATTTCTTGTAAAGGGTTTTCCAACAAGAGGTGTTATTTTGAATGACTCAGTATTTCGGCAGCTTTCACTTTTAAAGTAGAGACTACGCCATTACTAAAAATGGAATGATACACGCTTGAACCACGCATTGAAATTATTAAAATTCACCACAAAAATGGTGAAAATCTTCCAGTAACAGTTCGCAAAACTAAATCAGTTGTGGGTCGTCGTAAAGCACCTTGACGGACCGCAATAAAGAAATTGGTGGAAAAATACGAGCTGTTGGGACAAGTTAGTGATGTGAAGAATAAAGAATTGGGTCTTAAGGCTTATACAGTTCAGTTAACACAAGAACTCAAGACGGCCGATCATCAACAACGTCGTGTCTTTGCTGATTGGGTCCTTGAAATGCATGAAAATGATCTGGAAGTAATCTTAATTCCATTGGGATTATTTGTAATTGTAAAGAATTATTTATCACAAATTGTTTAATAGATGATTATATACTCAATACAATTCAGTAGTCTGAATCTAAAGAGGTGCAGGATCAGACAACTGCTGGCTCTTTGAACGACACTCAACACGACGCTGTTGGCGAACTCTACTCGGTGTTCTTCCTAAGGATTAGCTGGTGTATTTGCAGAACGCAGTTACTGTACTTTTCTTTTCTTAAATCTACAAGGAAGAGGTATTAGCATGGGTTCAACCTTAGACATCCGCGCTGCAAATTGCTTTTGGTAACTGAGAAAATAGAGTTGGAATGAACACACTCCCCTCTCAACTACAATTTCCCAGACCGGCCTCGTTTAATCCCAACAAAAATATGTCTAATATGATTACTAAAAACTCTCGGACTTTTATTACACACATCCAAATACACTCTCGCCAAAAAACAATGGATTCTATACGGTGTAATATCTATGGAAAAAGACAAATGTAGACTAAGGCACACATTCAAACACACACACACATACACACTCACGACAGATTCGCAAGGTATTAAAAAAGTTTTCATCCTCGTGATGAATGTAAGTTGTCAAACATGGTGGGGGTGGGGGTGCGGGGAAGGTTTGGGAAAAAGTGAAAATTCCAACATTTGCTGGACATGACATGTGATGAAAATACATACTGCAAAACTTACAAGAACATTATAAAAATACAAGCACACACATACATAATTCGACATACAGACATGGTGACACACACATGCTGTGTAAGTGTGTTCATACACACTTACACATCTTTACGTACCGGACGTCTACTCTTACAAAACTAAACATACCAAACATTTGTTTCCAAAGTGCAGAACAAAAGAAAAAGAACCCCTGGCGAAAAACAGGACTTGGCTATTTTCTTTTCTTTTTTTTTGTGTTGCTATCGTTTTTTTTTATTGTCCACTGTTCGCAGTTTGGCTTTTAGGTAATGGCAAGAAATGGAAAATAATGGAAAATCTCCCTCGAGTCGCACACAGTGGATCACTAATTAAAGAAAAAAATGGTTCGGGCAACTAAAAGAAATTACTATACAACTCTCTATATGATTAGTTACGATTAAAATGAAAATGGTGTTCATCTCTGTTGAAGTCAGCCTATCCCAAACCAGAGACCTATGCTAGATATAGCGTTCCTATTTACAGACCGGGGCCTACAGTTAAAAGACCCAAAGGATCGAAAGCGAATACCTTTTGTAGAGAGATTTTACATGACTTTTATACTCGAAATATCACTCGGTTGGCCTTCTCCCGAAAAGTCCCACTGTGCTTCGTTATTTTTGTGCATTGAAATGTATGCGATGCATATGTATGTATGAGTGTCTACTCTATTTTTTTTTTTTTGGTGAGCTTTTCACCAACTTTATCCTAAGGAAATTAAAGTTACACAGAAAACTGTGCTATGTGCAACTGTATGCAGTTCCTTTTAGTTTCCATTATATGCACGTTTCCTGTTGTCCCCCTCGTACCGGTTTTCTCACTAACTGACTTGGCATTTCTCTGTTTGGAAGTGTTGCTATCACGTGGTTGTTTTATAAATAAATTAATGAAATCATTAGTTTTCTTTCCTTTTGGGTGCTGTTCTTCTTATCCTTTTGTTTTCTTTACTGAACACTCATACACACACACACACACCGATTAGTGGCATTCTATCTGAAAACTCAAAGTGTTAAATTAAATTATGAGTTTGAAGTCAGTTGTTGGAAAATGAAATTAGCAGCAAAAAGAAAAACAAAGGATATTTTTTTTTCGCAGAAGTTAGTTTTACGTTTTTTTTCCACTATTTGGTAAGAGAGCAAAAGGACCAAGATAAACAATGAAGCCAGCATGCAGAACAAATTTGACCTATTTGTTCACAAATGCGATGGAAAAAATAAATGGGTTGGCAACAAATTTAAAACTCGCCTTAGTTTTTTGTCTTTTGCACAGTGATAATTCGGTTCCCCAAAGGAAAGGTATACGAATGGAAATGCAGGCTAAGTGTAATCATAATATATTAACACGTTCGGGCATATGTTTGTCCGAGCATCAGATCTTAACGATTAGAGTCTATATAACATAAAATATTTATTAAAAGCGGGACTAAAAATACCCTGTCGATTTAAAAGATCGAAGACAGCAACATTCTGCAGAGATTTACAGAGTTCATAATAAAAAAAAACCGTTCAAGGCCAGGAGAAATCTATTGCAGGGTCAATATAAAAAAAATGGACTTACCGCCAATTGTATTCCATTGGATAAGATCCGTTTTACATCGTTCATAGTTCATATACTTGCGAGACTTTCTCAGTCAGAGTTTCTTCATGATGTTAATTTTCAAAAACTGTTGTTAACAAAAATGGCGGAGGCAACTGGAAGAAAAAAAAGAGAACTGTAAGAAATTGTAAACAATATAATAGGCTTATATATTTCCACGGGTAATGATAGCATAGCATTTCTTTCAATGCAACCATATTTCTTACTGTCGAAAATGGAATTTTCTAAAATTATTTCCAACATCAATGGTAGTGGCAATTAATAGAAATTTGCAATACAACGTTGGCTCTTCTAAGGGACATCTTATTTAAGTGTACAACTGCCATAAATGGACACTCTTGCAGTACCAGTCCGCTTGTACTTCTCTCCGAAGCGAACAAATTCGTCAGTTCCATAGGAGAAAGTTCCATTAAGAGAATGTAATCGGTATTACTCTGCATTGAAAGACCTATAATAGAATGTAAAGAAATAGTTTTAAATAATTTTAATGTATTTCAATATTTAATAAAATAGTTATTCCTTAAAAGAAATTGAAATTACAGAATCAATTACCAAAGCATGAAAGTGAACAAAAGATTCCAAAATACTATGCATAATTCCAAAACTATTCGATGGTAATTTCATTTAGTGAAAAATAAAGATATCACCCATAAAAATGGCTGAATATATAATTTGCTAGCTAATGGCAAAATTCTATTAACAAAAAAAAAGTAGAGTCAACTAAAAGAAATGGATATTCCATAATCACTAAACAAAAGATTACTAAATTATTTTAATGTACTAACAAAAAATTTTTGAAATGGAAATCATTTCCTACTTTTTGCATTTTATTTTCAACGAATAGTTGTGGTTCTCATAACACAATACCCTGAGCCCCAATATTTGTTCATGAAAAAGGGATTTCATTACATACAAATTCACATTATAAATTCACTACAAACAAATTCTGAATTTTGATAACCCGATACACCTAGCTGGGTTTTGAATTATTAGCTAAAGTTTTTTTTTTTAATTAATTTTTCAAGTTTTCGACTTGGTGGTGGATTTTAGTACAATTTTGTTTAAACTTGTACCGATTCTTTAGACTATATCTCGTAAACTATTCGAAATATTCACCCTTATCGCCAAACATTTTATTCCCTCGGATTTTTTTTGTTTCCATCGAACAAAAATTTGGTATCGCGAATGTCCCGTGAACAATTGTTCACTTCGCCACATATGGCTGATTTCGAAAGTTCTGTTGAGACAACGAAAAACGTTTCTTGGTGGTTTTTAAATTACGTTATTGATTAAATAAAAAAAATTCCAGTGTATGCATAACATTAAAATGTTTCTAATTGGTAGTATTGTGTTACTTTCAATTGCTATCATTTCTCTGCAGTAATCGTATTTTTAGTTCCTCTATTTCCATTAGCCTCTTGTTTTTTTCTAATTCGTTTCGACTTCCATTTTTCTATAATTTTCCATTGCAGCATTGTGGCGTTCGTACTCCGCTTTCATATGCTCCGCTGGTTGTCACTAGTTTTTTCTAGTGATCTGCACATTCGCTTCAGCATTCCTTGGGCTTCTTTGTTCCCATCTTTCACCAGCTCTTCATGTCAGATATCCTAGAATTTAGTTTGTCTTGATTTGCCACTTCCCTTTCAATCAATTCGGATGTAGAAATCGTTCGATGGGCATCTTCTCGTACTGACTTCCGTTTCTGTGTATTTGGAGGATATGCCTCTTCAATAATTATTTCTTCCAGAATTTCTTCAACAATGTTTGGGGAAATTTCATTTTCTTTTTTTTTTGGAAGTAGAAGGCATTGGTACACCAAACACACAGGCATTTTGGATACCTTCTACAGACTCCCGCCTTTTTACCAATTCATAAATGGCCTCCTCTGTGGAGGAGCTCCTCCTGTTGCATCTCGTTGCCTTACATTTGCAGCAGACCTTTTGCGGATATACCTCTTCTGATCCGTCCATACCTATAGTAAAATCATAATTTAGTAAGCATTTGCAATAACCATTATTAATCATTAGTATATTCAAATTACTTTTTCCACTCGGCTACAGATTTCACAGGTGGTCCGGTACTGTTCAGTTCGTTGTTTACATTTTTCCAGAAGGATACTACATCATGTTTGGATTTCTTTGTATAACCCCCCAGTTATGGACGGATTTTCCTGCATTCTTTGGTTCTTAATAGTTGAATTATTCCTGAAGAATTTTGTTATTTTTTATTTTCTATGGAAAAAGGGAATTTCATGAAGGCACCAAATGTTGCTAATGCATGTTGTGGTTGTCTTAAAACGTCTTTGCCTTATCGGAGTATCCAAAATTTATTAGTGTCTGTTCACAAGTCAGTTACTACAGGTGACCGAGTGCAGCACTGAAATTCTTTTCTGTGTATTTAAATATCTGTGTTATTAAATATCTATTATTACAGTTACAGTTTTGAGCTTGTTATAAGCTTATTTTCCTAAATCTGCAATAAGACTTATTTTCAAAACTCCAAGCATGTCATTGCTGAAAATCCATTAAGTACTTATCATTTCCTTCACTTGATCTGCCTCTGCGAAACCAAAAACAATAAATGAATTTTTAATACTATTTTCAGGCCACATGGTGTTATTAATTTATATTTTCCATAATACACCATGCCATTTACAAATTATCCCGCCCCCCTCTCAGGAACCCACAATGTACACTGGTGGCAACAATGGTACAACCGAATCGGCATTTGCCAGCAGTTGCAACTTGCAACTGCTTCTGTTTGCATTGGCAACCTATAACCAATATTTTATGCATTCACTGCTGATATCGTCTCCGCAAATATCCAAAAACCCAAATATGTACTTTGCATATGTATTTATAGAGCTGTTGTTGTTGCAGTTGTTGTCGGCTGCTGTGTATAAGTGTAAATTAGAAAATGTTAATTTACACAACAATATTGCCTATAATTATCAACAATAATAATAATAATGCAAGGATAAAGGCACAGGCATGAATCGTGGCATGGGAAGGTATCCCCATCAGAAGGGATGATAATTACAGAGATATAAAGACCCATGACAGACGGGCAGTTTCAACCGTCCCTTATGTAATTTGTTATGGGATTATAAGAGATGACACGTCGGTTATCGTGGCTGCGATATGCAAAATCATTTAGGTATGTGAGTTGCTTAAATTTTAACTTATGCAGAACTGGATTTTTAGACAGGGTTTGGATTTTTCAAAAGAGTTTCTTATCTTCCACACATTTTCTGTTTAAATTTCAAATTTCCACCAATGGATTTTTTAGACAGGGTTTGGATTTTTAAAACCGAGTTTCTAATTTCCACAGAAGGATTTTTAGACAGGGTTGCATTTTTTAAGAGTTTCTAATTTCTGTTTAAATTTCAAATTTCCACAGATGGATTTTTAGACAGGGTCTCATTTTTAAAAAGAGTTTCTTATCTTCCACACTTTTTCTGTTGGATTTTTAAAAAGAGTTTCTTATCTTCCATTTTTAGACAGGGTTGCATTTTTTAAGAGATTCTAATTTCTGTTTATATTTCAAATTTCCACGATGGATTTTTAGACAGGGTTGCATTTTTAAAAAGAGTTTCTTATCTTCCACACTTTTTCTAATTTCTATTTTCACACAGATGGATTTTTAGACAGGGTTGCATTTTTAAACAGATTTTCTAATTTCCACCGAAGTGTAAGAAGACATGAAAATCCCTGGTATCACAAAACGGAGAAGACAAGCAGAATACCGAAATGCTTGGAAATCATTTATTAAGCAGGCCAAGACTAACAACAGGTTTTTAGAGTCAACTTAAGTAAGTAAGTAAGTTCTAATTTCCACACTTTTTCTGTTTAACAAAATAAGAAATCGTTTTTTTTTTAATCGAGTGTTTCGAGATCGTATCAAGTGAAGATTTTCTGCTTCTAACAAAGTTATTATTATTAAATATTTAAGCACAAGCATTAGCGTGTTTGGGAAAAACACACAATAAACTAATTTAATTCTACAAAGTACAACATTTGAGTGCGAATAAGTGTGTATTTGCAGCCTCTTTCGTATTTTTTTTTTTGTTTCTACGATCTTTTAGATAAATGCAATAACCGAGGGAATAAGATGAATTGATATATTGATATTCACAAATTGAAAACAAAAAATAACACAAAAATGTATACATATGTATATATAAGATATTTATAACCTACAAACAAGTTACTGTATGAAAAATATATATATGTTTGATGCTAATTCGTTTGCTGAAATTTGTTAAAATTACCATTCCTTTTTCAAGTAAAATTGAGTGACTTTTTCTGATTTTCTCACCGACTAAACCCACTGCAGAATTAACTCCCATTTTGGCCACCTACTGACCAAACTCCACGCCATTTTGTGTGATCCTCCAGAGATTGTCAAATTCAACGACCGCCTTTGCGGAACCTTCCCTCACCCAAATGCACTCTAAACGCATTTGAATATGTTAAATAACATATCAGAGTTGAAGATACAATATACATATTTACATACGGGTGATAGAGAGATGCAATGTGGAAACATGGTGGCGTATAATGAATGAATTTATGCGTTAACTTGCTAAACTAATATTCACCATATTAGCCGACAACATTACAAATGACTAAGTGCACACAGGCCGGCATACACGCCAATGCACCCATACAAATACACATTGTGGGCAAGTAAACCGGCTAGAAAGTCGAATGTTATAAATGGTTGCACAAGGGAAACATGAAAATCTAACACAATAGTTTGCATTGATGTATGGCCATAATGCCACGGTGATAGTAAGAGTTGTACGGGCAGGGTTCTCCGCAACGGCTTAATGGGCTTTAAGTAATTGAAATACAACACATTGAATTTGCTGGGAAACGCTGTAGGGAACTCATTGGCCCATCGTCTAAACTTAAGCTCGAAAACATGGCGGCTAAGTCTGTATGACATTTCAATTAAGTAGGGTTATAGCTCGACTCTAACATCAGTTGTTCAATAACAAAATTTCGAAAAACTGAAGTGCATTTGTATCGTAAAGATAAAAAAGTTCGTATTAACGAAAATATTTAAAATTTTAAAAAATATACATAAACTTATTGACTTTTTCTCAATAAATTGTATTTATTTTATGGGAAATGTAAGTAAATAAAACTCGGAGGCGGAGTCGAGCAAATTTTTCGGATTCATTCTGGTTGCCATTTTGCCCATTGCAATGGAAAACTTATCAAAAAAAGTATTGTTTTTTATTAAACAAGAAAAAATTTCAAGAGAAATGGTAGTCTTTTTGGACCACCCTGTATATGTGGTAGTTATTTAATTCACATATAGCTTCGCATATGCTCAGTTAAGGATTTCGGTGTTCTAGCTGAATATCCGCAGCAAATCGTTTGTTCGTTTTACATGGGGTCACCCTGTATATAACACAGTTATTCGTTTTGCATATATGGGCCTTGTCCTATTCCAACTACATCCAAACGAGCATTCCCATATTCCAGTTGCATATTCGAAAGTTATTTTTCGTTTTATTTGGATTTTGAGTAAAGAGAAATTCTGGTGATTTTCGATCACCCTGTTATTTGTTTTGCCCCATTCTCAAGTCATCCTTCGCAATTAAGGATTCGGTTAGTTTTGAGGGCCCTTTTTTATTCTGCCGGCTATGCAGTTGGCCGTGGTGTGGTATGTAGTGTGTGAGAGGTTCACATTACAAACATTTGTCAGCGACTTTTCCTGGCCACTTTACGAGTAAGGGGGAAATCTCTAAGCCATGTAAAAACATTCCCACAAAAAGCATTTGTCTTTCGGAGACGACTCGAAACCCTAGGTGGCGCTCAGTGTGTATACAAAATTAAATTAATTATTTGCTCCTTCATGGAATGTCAAGGGAAATAAGTGCTTAAGCCAGATGTTTTTCTTAGGTGGCTTTCAGAGCCGATGCTCTAAGTTGTTGCTAATGGCCCATTATTCAGGAGGTTCATATCGATTGATCAACTTAAAAATTGTAAAGAATAACTTTAAATTTAATATTTGATTTTACGAAAAAAGAAAAAAAACAACAATTCTTGTAGAAATTAAGAGAAAGCAAATGTATGTACTGTAATAAATCTATTACACATGAGTGGGTTCACAAAGAAGCTTGCAACTGGAAAATAAAAAGTCAAATAAAGACCAACAAACAAACAACCACAAAAAACGTATCTGATGAAAATTACATTTATGCCTCGCATAACATGAGCTACAACAGACAACAGACAACTTGCAATGGACACACACACGACAGTATGATTTTTGAAATTTCCCAATACCCTACAATCTGTCTACCAAGTCGAAAAGCCTGGAATCGCCAACGAACTCGGCTGTGAAGCCAATTAAGAAACGTTTGCATTCAAAACTGTCTATGTCACCCCATGCCCTCCAATCCACCCAGACGATGTTGTGGCAAATTTGATTTTACCCCACATTAAACATGACAACAGGGCACTCATAGAGTCGACCTTTGCCCCCCCGCATTAACCCTTTCGCTTGTTGTTTATTTTTGAATACTTTCCATAAACTTTATATACGCATATGCAGTTATTTTCCGAGTATGCAAGTATTGTTGTTTTTGATATCTCCACTGTCTGCTGTTGATATCCCTTCCTTTTTGCCGTTTTTTTTGTTTCCACTGACGGTCGGTCGGTACATTTTTTTTTCACTGCACTTTCAACTCACTCTCGTAATACAACATTTTAATTGTTTGCACTTGTCTTTTATGAAATGAAACGAAGCGAATTTTTTCCCATTTTAAATAACCAACACTTACTTGTACTTTATCGTTGGAACACACACACAATATTTTATGTAATAAGCAATTAAATTCTAGGATTGAAAAGAGAACAAAAAAAAAATATATACGAACTGTAGTCATCAGTTTACGTTGGACGAAAAAAGGTAAATGAGAAATTAAACAGTGAACCAGCGGTCTTTGGTCTAGAGCAAAGACCATACAGAGGGCAGACGTCCCAAGTCGTTTGCTAAACATTTCCAAGAGGTATTTGTTTTGAAAAAGTGGGTATTTGTTAAAAAAAACATCATTATTTGCTTCGAAAACCTTTCAAATATTGCCATGCCCATTTATGACACCTAGAGTGTGTAGCCGAACTAATGTGTCAAAAAAAAAACGGAGAAAAACATGCACGTTTTTGGGAAACATATACGTAAGTATTTTCTTTAACATTTCTGGGAAGGAATAAATGGAGCACATCTTGTCAAATCAGAATGGGCCAGAACTATTCTTTTTCTTTTTTTTTCAGATTTAATTGAACTTATTAAATTTGTAAACCCCATGGTGATTTTTGACCCATCCTGTACTACAAATCACAAGTCGTTTTCCAAATATTTCGTGCACAGCTCTCTAGTAGAGAGCAATTTTCGCTGTATAAATCTTTCTAAAAAGTTAAGTTCGGAACCATTTTTCATATAAAGGGTATTCCAACAAGAGGTGTTATTTTAAATCAGCCGGTATTTCGGTAGCTGTCACTATTGAAACTTTTATTCTCTACCAAAATAACACTGCTTGTTGGAAAACCCAGTATTAAAATAACTGATTGCGTTTTAAGAGACAATGAAAACATGATTTTTCGTCTATATGGAGTTCTAAATACAAAATTAAGTGCTAATCGAAATAAAAAAAATTTAATTTTTTTTTTTTTTTGGATTTTAGTTACGCCCTTTTGCAAAACGGCAATAAATCCGGTATTTTTGATCACAAAAGCCTGAAAATTTTGTGGGATGTGTATTTGACAATGGTCTACCACAATATGTAAAAAACGAGATTTTGAAAAAAATTGAGATACGCCCTTTTCTAAATAAAGCCATCGTAGTGTTGCTAAAACTGAACATTTTTGAAAAAAGCAAAAAATCTTTTTTAACCCTTGAACACTAAACCAGGCCTGTGAGGAGACTCGATTTTTTTTTACACGATATTTTACGATCTTTTGCAAAGATCAACACGTGATTTAGTGTCAACTCAGTCGACTGCTGTACGAGCTTGTGTGTAGACGTTCATAATAGTTGTATTCCACACGAAGTCTTTTTTTTTTTTGTTAATAAAAAAATGATTTTAAAATTAATTTAGTATTTAAGTGTAAAAAAAAGAGCTTTAGTGTTCTAGGGTTAAAGGACTTTTCAAAAGTCCTTACTAACTCAGTTGTTGTGTGAACCCAATAATTTGCGTGATATTGAAAAAAAAAATCTCAATATTCTTCTCCACAAAACGAAAATCTTTTTTAAAATCTCTAGTTCCCCTTTCATTAGCATTGAATTCATTTTGGAGTCATCATCTTTAAATGCAACACTTTTTCCACCCCATAATCTCGCCCTAAGTCCTCTCTATCTCTGCCGCCTTCTTGTCCAAAATACGACTAAAATTTTGTTGACATTTGTGCAAATAATCTTTCAAATGTCAAAACTTTGAATTATGGCCATTGATTTTCTCCGAAAAACAAATCAGGGCACAAATCCCCCGTCCACCGGAAAATGTGTGTAATCTGTATTGTTTTCAAACATACAGACGTACATACATGAAGTGCATTCGATTTGGAGGCAGACCATTGTTCATCATCACCCATAAACGTCGGAGTTCGCCTGGATTTTAATTTACTAAACAAATAATCCAAGCAAAACAAAAGCAAAGACACTCACACATACATACAAACAAATACACACAACAAACAAGAGGAAAAAAATATTGTTTATTTTTTTTTTTTTTGGTAAAACAAACAGAAAAAATCGCATGACAATAGCACAAGCCACACTGATGCACTGATACATATTATGGGACGGGGTGGTATGGAATGTTTGGGAAATCTTTGATTTAAAGAATTTTGAGAATGTTGAGAGGACGATGCAAGACAAGGTTAGGACGATGTTGACTGGACTGCACTTTGTAATTATTTTTTTCTATTTGGTTTTGTAGCTAGTTGCTATTTTATTCAAAGGCCATACATAGGGCAGACGTTCCAACATTATTTGCTTTGAAAACCTTTCAAATTTCGCCATGCCCATTACCGACATCTAGAGTGTGTAGCCGAACTACTGTGTCAAAAAAACCCTTGGGACGTCTGTCGTCTGTATGGTCTTTGGTTTATTTTGAATTGTAATAAATAAAATAAAATTGTCTGCTTCTTTGCGACACTTGAGTAGAATAGCAAACTTTACTTAGCAAGTTTGGGAGCATCAGCTATCTCCGGTACATAAACAATAAAAAGGAAAACCAGGTCTAATAATTTTCCGATGTACATTATTATTTCTCTTTTAACAGCTTCAGATGAATACGGAGAAGAATCTGCCGATATTGCTAAAACGTTACCCACATATGGACAACTTCAGTTCATCAGTTGAAGTTTTTCGCATATATTTGGAAATGAAAACCAACGTAGCAAATACTGTGTTTGCATCACTAAATGTATTAGGAAATTATATTGAAGAAGAAAAGTGGAAAAATGTAGTTCACACAAAATGAACTGACTACTACATATAAAAAATGTTAAAAAGAAAACAATTGTTTTTCTTTTGTATGTAGCGAATTTTCTTTATATCGAAGTAAATATCCAGTCCCTTGGAATTCGTTTTAGAGAGTTTCGACTGTATACAATTTCCTTTTTTTATTTGAAAATACACGACAGTTGCCTGCCCTTTTCCTTTTTATATTCTTTCTGGCCTTTTTTAAAAGTCTTTCGATATTTCTCATATTTCCCACAACGACCTCGTAACAAAATCGTATCCAAAATGTCACCCGAAACAAAAACGGTATTCACATGTATTATTTGTTCTAAAACACACAAAAATCCCTCGGTGGCGATGGTGACGGTGGTGGTGCACTTTAATAGTGCAGTAATTTTTCCGAATACAAATAAAAACCGACATTTCTATTCTTCATCCGTTGGCTTCTCTGTATGTATGTATGTATCATTGTATTCGCATTCATTTGTGGAATGCAATGCGTTTTTTTGTTGTTGTTTTGGTTTTTGTTTTTGTTTTGTCTTTTGTTAACAGATGCCAAATTGTAGTTGGTTTTTAACAAATAATGGTAAATAATGATGATGGTTCCACAGGCTGGCAGGGATTTGTGTGAGTGTCTGTCTTCCTGTCTGTCCGTCTGTCTGTATCTGCCTATATGTGGTTGGCTGCATTGTCTGCATATCTCTGTCCGTCCGCTTGTCCTCCAGTCGGCCTGTCTGTCTGTCTGCCTCTAATTGTGATTGTTTTGTTGCATTTGCTGCGGTGGTTTGAGTTTTGTTTTCGGAGTTCTGGTATAATTCATCCCCTTAATTAAGGGATTTATATTGTTTGCCAAAAGGATGAAGATTTTTCGTTGTTGTTGTTGTCTCTCCCATTCGATTTGTAATCCTGCAGCACACTCGTTCGTGGTGCGGCGGAGATATGCTCGCGTTAGACAGCTTTAATTATGATGTGATTTATTTTCAAAAAATTTTCAAATATTTTCAGGTTCAATGCAGACCAGGCAGCGTCAAGTGTAACTGGAAATGCTCAGGTTTGGATGACGTGTAGGGGAGAATGTGAACTGCAGTTGGTTGCCTTTGAAAGTGCAATGCGTGCGCTGATGAAGGTTTAAATTTAAATGCAGGAATGCAATGTAATAATTCTCATTGCATTTCGCTAAGTACAGAAGTGAACATTGAAATATTTTTTGTTTTTAAATAAACTATACTTCGCAGGTGAGGAAAATTTACCAAAGACGTTTCACAACGGTTTTAAATTTAAGTTTAAATCGTCATTTTAATTTTTCATATCCCCAGAAATTGGTATTAAATTTAAATTTGAATAGTCAGTTTAATTTTTCGGCTGGGGGATCGCAAACAAATAGAATAGTAGAAAATACCCTGCTGGGCTTTGAGTTAACTTTAAGGTAACAAATGTTTGGCCAAATTTGAGTTACAGCTGACTCAAAAGCTAATTAATTGTCCATGGTAAATCCTATTCAGTTTATACATGTCGTTCAATTCAAAATGCACTTTTGATTTTTCGGCTCAAGAAAAAACAGTAAGTTGACTTTTGTTCTGCGTGTATTATACGGTCATGTGTCAGGGCTCTAGTTTATTCGGGAAACCCTCTGAATTGTGCCCTATATTTGCTAAGTAAGGCGCTATTGATAACTTTAAAAGGCTCTCCTGAAAGAGTTGTGACACTATTGAAGTAAATGGGCGACGTGTTGTCATCAGAGTGAGTCAGTACGCACTCACTCTGCTTAAGTTTCAGTTAACCAGAAGTTACTTTTTTGTCCTACGACATAATGTTGATAAAAAAAAATAATGTTGTTGATAAAAAAAAAATCAAAGGACTAAATTCTGCATAATTATTGAGTTAGCTTCAAGTCAGTTGTAAATGAGTTGGCAGAAAGCAACTTGATTTTGAGTGAGCTCATAAAAGTCTGACAGAGTAACTATCATAGTTTTGAAACAGAAAATCTTGCAGAAACTAAACTAACTAAAGTTATGGCGAGTCAATTCCTGGAACTCATCGACTTTCAAACAGAACAAATGGCAAATGGCCCCCTATTTAAAGAAACAATAGACATATATTCAAACATCAACCAACAGATTGATTGATTGATTTAGAGATCCCCTTTGAGTGTCATACTTTAAAATTGTCTCCAAGACCACTAGACCGATGATATCGACGACCACCATATACCGCATAAAATTAGAAATCAATAAAATGCCCATAGATACGGTTAATCAAGAGTATGTCCTGGCGAAAATATCAAATGTCATGTCCAAAACCCAGAGCCACTCATGACAGACACACGTATTAACAACAACAACTCACCCCCCTTGTCCAACTGTGGCAGTAGTACTCGGTACTACTCGCCTTAATCCCATTAATCAAGTATCATAAAATATGAAACTGTCACAACAGGACATCAAAATCAAAAACTATTAAAACAAATGTCCATTTGCCAAACAGTAATCCATTAAGCCATAGTATCCATCATTCCATGCACCATGGTCGTTCGGCCACCCGTTCACAGAAACGTGCACCAGTCATACACAGAAATTTGTCTTACAATTGTAATTGTTTGATTAGAGCCAATGGCATTTATTTTTATAGTCCCATTGTCAGGCTTACAAACATTTAGGAAAAACTCTCATTAAATCTCCTTTAAATTCGTATGTGCAAATGTTACTCCCTGGGGGGTGGGTGGATGGTTTGGTGGTTGCTGTCGGTGCGGTATGTTAGACACGATCATTTTTGTCCTTTAGCCTGAATTTATCACAACAGATGCTCTCTATAGATAATAGACCATTTGTTTAGGGTGTGATATTTTTTTTGGTCATTGACATTCATTGCAAATATTGACACCAATTATGAAAAGGATTTTCACAAGCATGCATGCGACATATGCGAGGAATCTTTAATAGATGGGATTAGCGGAAAAAAATGCCATAAATTTGAAAATTGTTTTTGTTTCGTTTCCAAAATGGTCAGAGTTCAAATGTAATAACAATAAAGCCTAAAATAGTTAATACACCAAACTTTAGATTTGAAAATAATGGTTTGATATGTAAACAAAATCCCCTTAATAATCTAGACTACGATTTGTTTTTGGCATATCGGATTTTTTGAGACTATTCGCTAACGATTTTCATACTAAAAACTAAACAAAATCCCCTTAATAATCTAGACAACGATTTGTTTTTGGCATATCGGATTTTTTGAGACTATTCGTTAACGATTTTCATACTAAAAACTAAACAAAATCCCCTTAATAATCTAGACTATGATTTGTTTTATGACAAATCTGATTGCTTGAGACCATTCCTCTGTCGCTGAAGTGTAAAGCATTCGTAGAAGATTGTCATACTAAAAATTAAAAAAATTCCCTTAATAATTTTGACAACGATTTGTTTTTTTAACAAATCTGATTTCTTGAGAAAAATGCGAATAATGCCACGCTTCAGAATTTCTGTCGGGCGGGCAATTGAAATTATTTGTATTTTACTATTTTCTTAATAATTTAGACTACGGTTTGTTTTTTGAACAAATGTGATTTCTTGAGAAAAATTCAAATAAAGCCATGTTTCAAAATTCCTTTTGGGCAATGGAAATGATTTTTTGTTTTACTGTTTTCAAAAAACGAAAGGACACAAGTTGTAATGTAAAACCAACAAAAGCCAAACTCGAATAATCGTCTATTCCATAGAAAGAATTCCAACAAACAAATTACCAACATTACCACTACACCGCAATAAACCAAAACAATTACCAACCACAATACCGCTCAAACAGTAGCAAGGAAACCATCCGAATGTTTTCCCGACTCCGTATGGGCCGCGCAATAGCAACTCAACAACATCTCCTTAACAAAAATATCGATAACATTTGCCCAAGGTGTGGCAATTTCCGATCAGTTCGACACATTATTGAAGCTTGCAACAATCTATTTCAACTCCATTTGGAAATACTTAATAGTGAAGAATTGGATATCCTAGAAACTGCCACAGACTTCTACTCCTACTATTTAAAATTATAAACGTATACCACAAAACCACAAGACCTGCCCATCTGTATAGACTTATAAATATTTGTAGTTGATGACCCCAGTAGCCAATGCTATACAGACTTTAATATTAATCTTATATTTACTATAAGTGTAATATAATTAAATAAATAAATAAAAAGAAATATAAAGCCCGCAATGTGGAGAGACTGAGGTATGTGTACATAGAAATGACTCCGGAAAAATGTTACCAACGAGTTAATGACTCGCATATGGGCATTACTTCGAGTAATGATGAAAATGGGAATCTGGTGACACACACATCGAATGTGCAGAGGATTGGGAAGCAACAATTCTCCAGCATGAGCTAGTCTACATCATCTCGAGGGATGATAGCATTTCCAATGATTAGAACCTTAGCGTATTATATACGATTTAAAAGAAAGAACAAATATTTCCTCCCCTTTTCCTTTATGATCCTATTGAAAATATTGAAGCCCAAACTCTTTGAATAGTTTAAGCCCTATCAGTGTGGCTTAAGGCCGAATAAATGATCGCTCGACCAAATATTTACACTTCACCAAATCGTGGAGATAAAAACCATGAGAAGACTAAACCAACACTTACCATATGACTCTGCCGCATAGCTGTCATGCTGCCTTCTTTGCGAATATAATATTCCGACGGGCACGTCTTCCAGGATGGTCGGCAACTGAAGCCAGTTTCTCAAAACGGCGGACTAAACTTATAATCATGTATGTTGTGGACGCTGATATCGATTTGAAAATGGTTGAGAAGAATCGTCAAATTCAATGCATTGTTGCGTACTGTACGTATTCATTCTACATTTCCAAGAGTTCAGTTATAATCTGCAAACAAAAATGAAATTAGTTATTTTAAAAAATATAGAAGTTAGTTTTGTTGAAACTCAAACCTTTTTTCGTTGCTACCGGCCCGTGCCTTCTCTGGTTTCGTATCGCCGGATTTTCGTTGGAGAATTGTTTGAGTAATTTTCATATTTTTTCTAGAAATAAAAAAATGTTTCAAAAAAATTAAAAATGACTCAAATGAAGAATTCCCACAGATAGCTGAATAATGCCTCAAAAAGACCGAGTTTCTCCAAAAAAATCCTGAAAAATCCCTCAAATCAATTTTTGAAATATTCTCCGATGAAAAAAGCGTTTCGTCGACTTAATATGGTAAATGTTGATCAGTAGGGACTTTCATTATGAAAGGTACTGCGAAGATTGCCCGTAGCCCATCACCTTGGTCCATCTTAGTCCCTATCCAACCCACAACATTTCTAAGATTCTCATTACATATTTTCATTTTCATATTTCCATTTAATTAACGATATTTCAAAAACAAAAAAAAACCTTAAAGTATTCATTGCAACAATTCATTTTAGTTACACTAACGCAGAAATGTTCACTCTTCCGCAACGTTAACCGACTATGAAACATCCCACCGAATTTTATGTACCCACCAATTGGAGATCGCCCGGCAGCCATATAAAGTTCAGCTCCCTTAAAACCACTATGAAACCACTCCACTGTTAAATAAAGATAGGGAACGCACCAGCTCGAGCATCAAGACCAGCTGGACAGAGGGGCAGTGAAAGAAGAAAAAAAAACTGAAAAAAAGAAACAGACTCCATGTTGCCAAATATCGACAGAGGATGACGATGTGCGTGCGAATTTCCAATTAGTGGTAAAAAAATGTTACGAACACTTAACACCAATGTTGCTGCACTATCGGTCGCTAGTTGGGACATTTCCATGATGGTTTTATGCCAGGAAATTGCCAGCCAGACATAACCACAAAACAGAACAACGGCAACAGGACCCATGGCAGAGAAATCATTGTCAAATGGGCGACAATATTTTTGAACTTAAAATTGCAAAGCTGCAATTTGGGTTGATAGTGCAACCAATGGTGTCATTGTCGCCGCAGCAACAACAACAACTTCAACAACAACGACAACTACTACAAGTTGTTGCAACTAAGTCCGAGTACTTGTACAACTGCAATCGAATGTTTGCCATGCATGGCTCCCCGACTGTTGCAATGAACGAAACTCCATAAATGTGTGTTTAAATAATAGATAAATACAGCTTTAATGGTTATGGCCCTGGAATGACAATAACCAAAGCAAAAAAAAAAACAAAAAGCAAAAATAACGAACGAATAAAATTGCATTTCCCCCAAAAACCACTTCACCACTTACTGCCCAATGTATGGGCTACATTTAAGGAAGTGGAGGAGGGGGAGCCATGCAAAAGCTTTTAATAAGTATCGAAACGTGCTGACTTCATATTCTGTGGTCTCTGTGTTGGCCGGAAGAAGTGCTCTTTAATAATGAATATTCAAAAATGTCCTATTGATTTGTTTGGAGAATTTCTGACATCTTATGAATGTGATATAGGAGGCAGGTTTTAACGGCCAAGGGAGGAATTGCAAAAAAAAGAAATGATAGAGAAAATCTAGTGAACTAAATTAGAAAGATACCAATTGCTAAAAGATAATGATAAGGCCGGGAATAGATTAACGACCTTAAGTAGGTCTTGGACATTTTAAAAATTGCATAAGTGCCGCAGACAGTGTAAGAGGCCATGACGTGATTGGTAGTGTTTGCGACTATCACATAGCTAACCCGTGTGCGTATTCTGGCAAGAAAGCAACTTGTAAGGCATTTAAAACTTCTCCAGAAAAAGCATCAGCTGTTCGCAGGCGATTTTAAAACAGCAGCTCACTGATTTTGAGAGAAGTTTCCGGAAAGTTCCTTCATATTCCTTGGGAAATACGTACCTATGATGATATAGGCAAAGGTTTCAAAATTTCTATCATTGTAGATAATCTTATAATTTTATATTTACCTACAGATGTAAAATCATGGGTCATTTTTCAAATCATTAATTCCGTGAGTTTGTTCGACAACCTGTTTGATTTACAATTACTTCGGTCTTGTGACTGCAATCTCCAGTTCGAAATACCAAGGAATTGGATGAACTCAGTAAGTTGGTCCTTCCACCAGAGTCTCGGTCTTTCCGGCCTGTGTCTTCAGCGCAATAGATGTGTACTGATGCGCTTAACTACTTTCATACAGAATCTGGCAATCTTGGCGACGAAATTATTTCAGCATTTCGTGAAATCATTTGTCCATTAATTTTTGTTCATTACAAATTTAACTTTTCCTACAAAGACCAAAAATAATTTTAAATGTGTAAGATGTTTCAGCTGTTGGAAAAAATATATTACAGAGCCTCCTTTTCCGCCGTATTGGCTGTGAATGTGGTTTGGCTTCCGTACTTGCGCCATCTGAACCTTGTTGGGCTCCAGTGTCAAATCCTTGCGTTCAATTTGGTACATGCCTGGAAATATATCCTTCGACTCCTATGCTGTCCTCCTAAGAAAGAAAGTCGCATCTCCATTTTGATAGTTTTGAAAAATTTAGCTTTAGCGTTTCATATCTTTCGCGGCTTAAAATATTTTTGGAAGAGTTTCAGAAATGATGTTAAAATATATTACAGTTTAAAATGGATGTTATAAGTTTAAACCAACAATCAGAATCTCATTAACGGTTCCAAATCTGAACTTTTGACTTTCTTTCGTAGAACGGCAGACTAGATCACCCGTAAGCCTAAAAACTACTAGTTCTTTACTCAAGTGAATATGCTACTCTCCATCAAATCCATCATCCTCCTCTGGTTAATTATCCAACTAACGGCCCTTATCATACCACTCCGGCTACAGTATCGTTAATTAACCACAAAAAGAAATCTGTGTAAAACATTTCGAAGTTGTTGTGCCGAAAATGTTGGGCCATGCATTTTTCGTTTATACATTGGACATCGTCCATGAATTTGTTGATCCATTAAATCTTTTTCGTTGTCCCCCCATACATTCAGATTGGACCGAATGTTATTTTTATGCATAAACCTTAAATGACCATGACGAAAATATTTTATCGGTCTGACTGACTGAATGAATGCTGCAAAGAACTTGTTACCCAAACCATTCAAACCAAAAATCATCGGCAGCAGCAGCTGAAGCAGCAGTGACAGGAGTTGTTATGTCCAAACATTTAATTGAGAGTTCTTGTACGGGTCCGGACTTCGTCATATGTGTACGACTACTAATAGGCATAAAGGAGGCTGTGTTGCTTTGCGGTATCCTTCGCATGCACACACAGTTTGGCCAGCATCACCAAACACATTTGACCATAAAAACAGAATGTCCATTTTTGGTCGTAAATATAAAAATTAGTTACTGGTCAGTTAGTTTTTGTTGTTTTTGTGATTTTTCTCTACATTTGCCGAATGCTGCTCTCCCTTTGCTTTCCACTTGGTCACTCTGGCGGAGGAACCGGAAAACAAAAGACTTACAATTAATTAATTAGCTTAGGATGACAAAAATTATGTGGGTGTGGCGGTAGCACACAAAAACTTAATGTGTGTGTGTCTACGGACGAATGTTTGTATTTTTCTAATGTTCTATGTTGTAGTTGTAGCAGTATGTCCTGTGCTCAGTGGCCGGCCACAAGGATAATTCGAAATTCTGTTGGTGTAACTAAAAGCATAAACGTCATGGTTACATACCTAATTATATGGGAAAAATATTCATATGTTTAATGTTCCGGGTATATGTATGTACGTCCGTATAAATATAATAAGGTACAAGCTAAGTAAAGGCTACCCTCGAGAAAATACGTCTGTCATCAGGTGGTCACCTTTAAGGGCATACCTTGCAGACTCCCTTACTGTAGTTCCTAGAAAATATTGAAAATTTTTTCCGAGTGTTACCTTGGTCGAAGGACAACATTTGTCGACATTCTAACATTTATTTAACATAAAATTAAGGGTCTCTTTATAGAAAATCTTGGCCTTTTATTAAATTGTGCCACAAAAACACAATTGTTGTCCTAACATACTGACTCCTTCATTCCCTGACTAAGTGTGTGTGTTTGGCATAAATGTTTAGTTGTGTTCATGTCTGAATGTATTTGTGTGTTAATGTGTGTTCTTGCGAATGTGAGAGATGGCTTGTATTTTTATGTGGACATAAATTAATTGTTGACACACATATATGAATATAAAATTTAGGTCACTGATTTGTCTAAACACACACACTGTCATGCACACACACTCGCATGCACGTATCCTGACAATGTAGAAAATTAATATTTATACTTGAGGTTTAATTTTGGTTTAAAAGTTCCGAGACGAGATTTTGCGTAGGACACTTTTGCAAGGAGATTGTTAAGAAAATGAAACATTACAGGTCAGGGGATATTAACGAACGGGACAGAAATCAGTAATAGACAAAAAATCAGATTGAGAGCTTAAATTTTTAGAAATGTGAACGAAAACATTACAGGAATATTTCGATGGAAGAATATTCTTCCCATGCAACGATGCAATACTTCGAAGGCAGTCATGCAGGGAATGGCGATGTCAATAAGAGGTGTCCGGTAAGAATCGGACATATCCAAGAGCACCTGGAATATGGAGTCTTTATAGACGACTGAATGGAGTCTTTATAGACGACTGAATGGAGTCGTTATAAACGACTGAATGGAGTCTTTATAGACGACTGAATGGAGTCTTTATAGACGACTGAATGGAGTCTTTATAGACGACTGAATGGAGTCTTTATAGACGACTGAATGGAGTCTTTATAGACGACTGAATGGAGTCTTTATAGACGACTGAATGGAGTCGTTATAAACGACTGAATGGAGTCGTTATAAACGACTGAATAGAGTCTTTATTGACGACTGAATGGAGTCTTTATCGACGACTGAATGGAGTCTTTATAGACGACTGAATGGAGTCTTTATAGACGACTAAATTGAGTCTTTTTAGACGACTAAATGGAGTCTTTATAGACGACCGAATGGAGTCTGAATGTAATGGACTGAATGGAGTCTTTATAGACACTACTCCCTCTTTCCTCATTTCGATAACACAGTTTCCCATCGCTAACAACGAGAATTTAATTTAGGGGGCATCTCATGAGTGTTGGTCCAACAAAAAAAAGTAAAGGGTTAGATAAATAATTGTAAAAATAACGATGGCTCTCCACTTTTCCAAAGTATTGGCATATACGTTCTCCCGATTGAATTGAGCTGACCAGTGTTACGGCCAGTATGATCCAAACAGCTTAAATCAGTATGGGCCGGTCAGATACTCGGGATTCTGAATGATAGCAGTGACATTCACGGGACGCCTGTGGCCACATTGGATTTGGATTCTGTAAATCGAATCCAATCGACAGTTTTTTGTAGTTTTCCCAAATCAACTTTCCTGCAAGGAAAAAGTTACATTAAAATGTCAATAATTTAGGAGTTGCTGACGCGGGCACATCGATTGCCTACAATATGCCATTAATGAACTTACTTATTTTCACAAACTTTAAGTCTTTAGTCAAGTTTAAAGTTGAATTGCACACTGTTCGGTTTTATGGGTCTGATCTCCAGTTGAATACACGCTTCATAAGATCTTCTTGAACTTAAGAATTATTAGCATTTGCTCATAGTTGGATCGCAGATCCAAATCGCATATTTCTTATTACGGAAAATATCCTCAAAACATAAATTACAGAATTTGGTGTCGGGACTATCGATGTAAAGGGCGTGGGTCCTCATCCACATTGTAACGTAAGTAAATGAATTCCTTGTCAACAGCTTTGTGGTTTGTATCCACAGTAAGAACCACATCTCTCGTAAGTGTCCAAGCCACATTGGAATTTGGTTTATGGCGGAGAGAATACAAAATTGAGCCAGATTGAACATAACCAAGGTTTTTACTAGCGAATTTACCATTTGTTCGAGAAATGGTGTTCAGTTCTGTACTCAAAGAGACAACCAATGGTAGCCTTGAAGATATTCACATTCTTTACTTAAAAAGGCCCCAAATTACAGCAGCCATTTTCAAATGAAGCTTGAAAAGGTTTCCCACAGACAGCCATATGTGTGAGTGTGTGCTTGGTAACTTCCGCCATTAAATTCTTTTTCTCGATATTGTTTGTATTGTACACCTCAATATTTATTTATTTATGCATGTGTGATGTCTTCCCAATTCTGAGTTATTTGCTAGGCGACACTTCCTTCGCGGGAATTCTTCAGCCACGACGTTGATTTAATGCCCTAGAAAGATATCGGACAATTTTAGTTCATATAATAGTGTGAATTTATAAATGAATTTCTGTTTAACAAAAAGTGGTGTAGGGTGTCCTGTACTCGAATTTAACCTTGTTTTCTCACTATATTTATATGAATCTCCTCGGGCCTCTGAAATTAATAGAATGTCGTCAATTAGGCCAATTCATGTAAAACTCTGTCTACCCTCCTAAGCCCAACGACCATAATATATAAGCTGCCATCAATCACTCATCGTCATCAGTTTCGATTGTTTGTTAAATACACTTTCTAAAGTGGCAAAACATTTTGAAGATGATTTATAATTTACAAGTGTGTGTGAGCGTGTGTGTACAGAAGTATGTAACTTTTGATACAAAAATAACATTATTAACACATATTCTAATCTAAACAGAAAAATGTTTTGTTTAACACACCAACACATAGACACACTCGTATAGATATGGGACGCATGAAGGATGTGTCCTCCAGCTGATAACGGCTAAACGAGGAGCCAGCACACACACACACATACATAAATAAATAAATATTGATGTGTACAATATAAACACTTTCGCTCGTTAACATAATCACACGCGTATAATGCATATTGGCCTTCTTAATACAAGCAAGAAGAAGAAAAAAAGGATATATGACGCAACTGTACACACACATGCATATGACTACTTTTATACGGCTGTATGTGTATGTGTTTATAACACACAACATCCTTTAGTTCAAAATAGGCTCTCGAGTAAAATAAACATAATTTAAACATACATCATCACTCACACACTCTCTCATTCAGATCATCATCAGTTAGCCAGTCAGACCGTCAGTCACACACACACATAGCTACAGTTATCCTTCAGATATGTTCGAGTGTATACATTACGCTGATGATGTACGAGCTTCTAAACGTAACGAGGGCGAGAGAGAGAGAAGAAAACGCTGTTATATCGTTGTCGTAATCTAATGAAACCATCTTAAAACATGACCTAAATTTCAAAAGAAAACAACAACAACAGCTACAGATGCATCACATTACATAAGTACCTAATGCCACACCAACTTAACCACCCACCCAACACCCTCCAGCTTTCTCCCCCTCGAATAACCAAACGTACTCGTAGCCATTGACAAACATTTATACCGGAGATTTAACAGATATACGTCCAGTTTTTCTATTTTCATAAGAAGAAAAGCTTAAAAGAAAAACACTTGAAGGTCCAAGTTTCCGAATTGAATTGAAAAACTGAAATGTTATCTCAGATTTCTCCCATGGAAAGGAACTTTTTCATGTTCAGAACAACAACAAAAATAACAAAGATTAACATTTCAGTTTATTTTTGTTTCAGTTGCAGTTCAGCAGGAAATGGAAAGGCCACCAGTGGATTTTGAGTGCAGTACGACACCAAAAAGGGGAATCGAAGGCACCCTACACCGATGCCATCAGAGGTGTATACATTTGATCATTTGGCGCTAGAGAAGATGAATCTCCAAGATAGGTTCGAGGGTGATCTTGACAACAGGTGCGCCTAGGATGACTCCGTGTAAGGTCATGTTCTTAACGGGCTACCACCGAATATCCTGGCAAGGCAAGTGACTGCGAACACCATCATGCCATAAAATCATGGAAATTCAGGGAATATGGACATGCTTAGATCTTGGGTAAAATAAATACTAATGTTCCTGATGACAATGTAATACCTGAACCTTCTTTCAACACCAGTTGTGTGACGAGGATACCAGGTGAATCAGACTACTTGCATTACATCCTCCTTCCTAACATTAACAGACTTATCAAAATCAAATATGGACATGCTTAGATCTTGCGTAAAATCAATACGAATGTTCCTGGTGACAATGTAATACCTGAACCTTCTTTCAACACCAGTTGTGTGACGAGGGTACCAGGTGAATCAGACTACTTGCATAACATCCTCCTTCCTAACATTAACAGACCTATCAAAATTGCTGGCCTGTTAGGGATGTGCGGAGGACGCGGACCGCGATTGAGCTGCTAACATTCCATCTGAAAAACCTCATTGCAGTCATCACCGATCAAAAGGAATTGGTCTTCTTTACTCCAACCTTCTTAAAGGACCATTCACCGAAAAGTCGACGTTGTGAGAGGTTACCTGGCATCTGCTGCTGTACCTTAGGTAAAACCTTTCAGGTTATGGACGAACACAAATCCAATTGCTGCGATCGGCATTTGATCGACGGGTTGGTGGTTTGATGTCCAATACGGTGAACTGATGCTAAATTTGTTAACAATCGCCTGCTCGGTGGCAACCTTGGAATGGATGAAACTAGCGAAACTTATTTTTCACTGAGCACGAAACTCAATGATTTGCAAGCGTTGTTCGTTTGTGAGTCTATTTATGATAAGCTAACAAGGCAAACTGAATTCTGTGCTCGGCCAACTAGGAAAGGACCCTCAGGGTGTTTAACCTTGGATGTGGTTTATCGCCGACTCACACGGCTAATTCACGAATTGGCAATCCGGGTGTAAAGGGTTTACTTCGTATGGTTGGTGGGCAATGGTTGTCGCATTGTTGTTACATTTTGTGTGATCGCACTCCTGAGTCTACGCCTCTATAGACGAAATCCATTTCAAATCTGTAGTGAAATAAACATAAAAGAATATTTTAGTCATGGAAAATATTTCTTAATCAATTCAACATCATATTATGGAGCCAACTTAAGTAATCACATTTTTCGAACAGTGTTAAGATAAAGATTTCCGTTGTATCTATGAAAAATGCTCGAAATCCAAAATGTCCGTTGGTTTCGGGTAATTTTTCATCTATTTTTATGAATTACTGATGACAGAGTAAATTTTCAATTTAGTAACAGTCTAAGTTAAAGAATTTAAAACTTCTCGAGAAAAGCCGATTAACCGTTCGGAGCCGGCTTTATACAGTAGGTCCCGGTCAGTGAGTATACACAATTATATCGTTCACAGCTCACTGTTTCGAGAGAAGTTCCCCCTCAGTTTCTTCACGGAATTTTGAGAGATATATAAGTAAGTAAGTCCGTAACAGTCCAAGTGTTACCAACGAAAATACTGTCCCAGTATGCCGACCACACAGCCTTTGGCGCAGGACACAACTTGAGAATATTGTGTCCAATGTTGCATAAAAAACAAACACATGTTGTTTGATAAAAACTCACAACAAAGCACACCAACCAACACATGCATGCATTGGAACTTTCACACACAGTCGCACACAGAGACACACAAAAGAAAACCCCAGCATGCATCTCGAAAAAGTTTTCGATTTAAACATGCATTTAGATTTTGGACTTGTGATAAAGCCAACCAACTCTTCCATACAAGAGAACTTTTCTGCCGTATACCAGAGGAGCAAGCACACACACAAACACATCTACTATTCACCAAATGTAGGTCAGTTTTTTAGAAGCACCGCCCTTCCCCTCCTGCAGTTCATGTACATTCGTTTTCATTTCATGTCATATGTTTCTTGATAAAACTGGAAACAGCTACCCGCGTTTCACAATGTCCCGCGACAAAATTGCAAATGATTTGAATGTGGGAAAGAACGGAAATTTAAAAACAATTTCCTCCAACTAAAGAAGGAAGAGCAAAAACAAAAGAGACGAACATTTTCATTAAAGCTAAACGCAAAGTGTAATTAAGTCATTATAAACACATGTAAAGAAACGGCTTGAAAGCTCTAAACGGAAAATGGACGGGTATGGCAGCCGTTAGAGATTGTCGATATGATCTCTCCCTCACGCCCCAACCCGTTTGACGTTTTACGGTTAATAACTGCCACATTTCATATTTACCACAATGGCACACCACTTGCACATGTGTGCATACACACGTGTACGTGGAAAACGTCGTGTAATCACGTTTCATGTATTATAAAATGCTCCTTTCCCTGGAAAGCACTTAACGTTTTCAGCACACAATTACAATATTTGAACTATTTGCCGTTGAATGGCGTTCAAACTCTTTTACAGACATACTAACACACACACACACACATGCGATCAGAGATACATAAGTGTATATGGATATGTGTACTTGATGTAAACTTTTAATGGCTGTTTGATTCAATCCTTGACAACAAGATCACACAAACCTGTGTATTTTTGCGTACATATTTACAGGGTGGGCCAAAGGTTACCTAACCGATTCCAGTATAATGGGAGGATATATTCTGTTTGATACGCAGATTGGTGACATATCGACAAATGCTGTTATCTTAGATGCTAATTAAGTCTTGACACCAAACGATCGAATGTGTTTGCTTGTTATGTTCTCTAGAGGGTATTTTAGGTTAGACACACCACCCCGATTGACCTGGGACTCTATTATTGCGTGTAGCACAATCCTGAGACGACTATGAAACTTAAGCCTTTTAAATTTTCAAAATGGCTTCATTTCATTTGGTTCACTCTCTGCATGTGCGAAACATGCACTTGTATGTAAACTCACGCATACTTAAACTTCTCTTCATGCCAAAAATCGTATTGATAACAAAAACCTTTTCGCAGAAATTTCTCGGTTGCAAAGTTTTAGCGCCAATATTCGTTCGTCTATGAAAAATCTCAACGAGAAAGAGTTCAAATCTTTTGGTTTAATAACCGAATCTCTGTGTATGCGTAAGTGTGTGTAGCAAATTCGATTGAAGTTGCCAATCTTCTGCTAGTGATGAAAATCGTTAACAAATATTTGATGTGGGAAAAGTTTCTAAAGGCAACCAGCACGAATACAACAAATGAAATTGTTGCAAAATTGTTGGAAATTCAAGACTACAATTTCTGAAAGGGAACTCGGAAAATGCACTAAAAAGAAACCGAAACGTCTACGGTATTAATGTAACCGTTAGCTTCACCAGATACTGATATGTTATTAGCCCTCAGGATGATTTCTAATTAATAAATAACGAATTTGTACTTAAAACATAAGTTAGATAATTTTCTTTGTTCAAAACTATTAATTGGAAGAGAAATTAAAAGCGCCATAGATGAATTGTGTTTGCTAACTATTCCGCAAACTATATGAGAAACAAAGGAGTAGGTACCTCTTTTATTAACAACCTAAATTTATCAGTAACCTTAATTATTTATGGCAATTTGTCAGTATTTTTGAAGTTCCTTGTTAGTCTTCAATACATTGGTACCCTTTAGTCAATAACTTTTAAAGGGGAGGCCTAATTTGAAGTGGTAACAACTAGTTCTTACCCACCCTACTAATATAGGACTTTATTAGTTTGTTCCTTTTAAGCCTAAGAAACACTGGTAGCCTTCTGTCGATACACTTCGAATGTGTGGTTTAAACTTTTGCTTATCCCCAAAAACATCATAGCTAGTTATTTATGAACTATCTTCAAACTTTTCTTGGTATCTTCCTGTAAATTCACTTCGGTGTCCGAATTTTAAATGGTAACAACTTTTGCTTACCCCCTAATAGGTCGTTTTTTTCGAACTTCCTGATAAGTCTTAAGAACATTGGTTTGCTTACCCCCAATAATACCATAGATCGGTATTTTTGAACATCCTTGTAGGTCTTAGAAACATTGGTGTTCTTTTGTAAATACACTTCGAAGGTTGGCAAAATGTGAAGTGGTAAAACATTCAGCTTACCCCAAATAATTTTTGAAACTTCCTTGTACGTCTTTGATAACGGCAATCCTTCTGTAAATACATTTTAAAAATACATAATAGTAATTAAAAATATAAAGTAATTGAAACATTTGCTTACCCCTAATAAAAAAACCTTTATTTGGCCTCAAAGTTATCAGTTAATGCCAGATAAATCTCTGATCGTATTTCAAATTGTTGCCAGTTTTTGTTCAAATGTGTTATTGAAATTTAGCTCCATTTCCACTTTTTGATTTTCATTTGGTATTCAATTCATGTCGACGTATAAACTCCTAAAAGTGATCCATGGAATTTCTTCGCATAAAGCTGACAAAAGTATGCAATTACATTTTCAATGAAAGTTTTTAAGGGCGCAACGTACAATTTTCTTCCGATGGGACTCATAAAAGTGGAGTTTGAATGTTACTTTACATGGATGCTGGAGAAAAAGGTTCATAAATACATTGAATAGACACAATTAAGAAAAATCATTTAACTCACATTACTTCGGTCATTACTTTCAGCTGAACAATGTAAAATGGTATTTTTTTCGTAAAAGAAAAAACACACATAGCAATAATCCAATCCGTTGTTATTGGCAATCTTCAGTGTGTGAAACTTATTACTTTAACCATAAAACTTTATAGAAAAATTTATGATTATTATTGAACTATAAAAAGATTTTGTTAGTTTTAAATAAGAGAGAGAGAGGGAGAGAGGGTGGGAGCACTACATGAACACAACATAGAATATAAAGAAGGAAAACGAAGCCATGCTACAGAATCGGCTCCAGTGGTTAATTGAGCATTTCTATTGCCATAAACAAAAAGTTCTGTTTAAGAGTTGTTAACTTTATATGCACCTACAGCACGCAACTCGATTTCTTATCCTTTTTATTTTTTTTGTTTTTGGTTTTCAATACAGCGTATAAAGTCGAGGTATGTAGCCGTTGTTCATTTCTGCTAACAAGTGTGATATAGAAAAAGCAATGGCAGAGCGCTGGAGGGATGGTATGATAATTTGGCTGGCTGGCTGGGATGACGGGCGATATTGGTAAAATGAATTCAAATGGTGCAGCATGAAAATCCTTGGTATCATGAACTGGAGCCGGCCAAGACCTATAACAGATTGTAGAGATAACATAAATAAGTATGGAAGAAAAGGATGACTGAAAAGTTTTACCTCGATCTTAAGATTGCTATTAGCTGCATCCAGTATTTACTTAAGAGAAATTACTTATATTGATGTGGACTGAATCACCATACTGACAGGGGTTTAACCATTAATCAGATGACTTCCAGTTGCTTATTCAAATATTCATTAGTTTTTCCTAGTTATGATCTGCGCAACGAAGTTTGGATTGTTCCTTTTGAGTGGTCCTTATATTGTTGTTGATTTGACAGCGTGGAAATAAATTATTTATTTACATTATTTATGTAACGCGACTTCATTCATGTGGCTGCCTTAGCTAGCTTTACAGTAGTGCTTCCTGTCAGTCCAATTTTCCAAGTCCAGAAAAATGAAGGTATTGAAATCAAATTTGTCAGTTGCGACAATCAAAGTTTTCCGTGAGCAGGTGCTCGGATTTTTAAAGAAAACGATCCATAGCTAAATTAATGCCTTGAACCTGCATTAATTATGCTGTTCGGTGCTGGCTTTAAACAGTAGGTCCCGGTGTGTGAGCATTCAAATTATATCGTGCGCAGCTCACTTATTCGAGAGAAGTTCACCGTCAGTTCCTTCGTGGAATGTTAAGGGAAATATGTATGTACGTAATTATGTAGATAATTGACCTCAAACAAACTGTGAGCAGCGTCGGCTCTGTCCCTAAACAAAAAGATTGTGATTACTATCATTATAAATATTACTTCTGTACTCAACTAACTTACCGATTCCTCTCGTGATTAGTAAGGCCAACTGGTGGTCAATGCCATTAATTGGCACTCCCGTTTAGTAGCGCGATACAGGACGAAACAATTTCTTTGCATTTCTTTCTATGAGAATGTATCCCCAAAATTCCTTATGCCCTCCTCGACCTGTACTTTTTTCACACAATGCATTTCTTTCATTCCTTTCAGGCTGTGTTGTTGTTGTTGCTTCTGCTGCCAATATGTCCATGCACACATACGTAAATACTTTGCACAATACATTCACAGCTTATTTGTAGTAAATTCTTTGGTATTGCAAATTTATGGTTAACAATCGCAGCTGTTACAAATGCTATTTCAGGCATTTATGTTCAAGTGAGTATTTCTTAGAGCACAGACGAATACAGAGTAATCGCAACTGCAGTTCACAGGATATCGACAGCGAACCATACGAGATATTGGCAACAAATCGAAACTTTGTATACCATCCATTCAGCTTTATGTTGTTTGAATTCGTCGTATACGATATATTTTGCTCTATTGAAAATGCTGCTGCTGCTACGCTACTGGTGGCTGTGCTAGCTGTTCATGATGGCTGGAGTTTGCTGTTTTTGTTGTTGTTGCTTTCATTTAATGTTTATGAATGCGATTATTTGTTGGAGATATTTATATGCGTTCTTCCTAGACAATTTTCATCCTGGTATTATGGCTGTGATACGAGTGTGTGTGAGTTTGTGGACCTACGATATGCAGCTTGTTGCCAATATTCGTAGACATTGGGACAGTATAGCTGGTGGTGGTGATGCTGATGCCGCCGCTGCTGTTGTTGTTATACCCATAGTTTAAGGCTTTAAATAACCGTAAACGGCAATTGAGACGTCTGCAAACTTTACACCTTAAATACGAGTTTGGGACCATCGACCCAAAAAAAAAAAAATAATGAAACTTCTGCCACCACAAAGGTTTCCAAAGTTCATCTAACAACTCTACTCTGTTAGGTTGTGGGCATGTGTGCCAGCAAAGGTGTATCATAGCCACTCCAGTAGGTTGACCATATTTGGTGTTTGCCGCTTTTCATTCGCTGGCAAATGCAACAGTTTTTTTTTTTTTGTTTGCTACTCTTTGTGTTCACTCATTCTGCCCTGCCATTACTTTCCATTTTTTGCCATTTCTGTGAAATATGAAACACACTTCATCAATTTGTGGTAACACCACAAAATCGAAGCATGCAAGCCTGGACCCAAGGACCAATACACTCACACAGCCACATAAAACGAATGCCATAAAATTCAGACTTTTTTTTTACAAAAAAATAGAGAGCAAAAAACTCCACAAAAACATTTTTATGGTCCAGCATGAAAAGCAGTCGGAAACTTTTAAGTTACATGCCACACTTCAAGAAGCCGTTCGGTTATGGTTACTTTCTGGTGAAAAGTGTAAGTATTGGCTACAATAATGAAATATGATCAACTTGTTTACAGTTCAAGGAAAATTTACAATATTTTCGTAAATTTTTGTTGTTGTTTGGTTCTTTGTGAAACCTAAAGCTCAAAGTACCACACAGGGTTTCATTGGTTTCTGTTATTAAGAAGAATTGTCAACAAAATTTAACAGTACAAAGGACGATGACCTGTTCATAACATCCCACCCAGAATTGAATGCGTCATCAGAGAACGGCACCAGTGCGTTGGTTGTTTTTTATGTCTGGATGTCTTTAGTGGACATGCGGTCATCGTTGGAGAAGCCCTAGGGCATTAAATAGAAACGACTTTGAAAGAAAATCGTAAAAAAATGAATCGGAATTTACGGGGGATTGATAGATTCATTTGTGTCGACCAAATTAGTATTAAATGTCTATTCCCAGAATAAAGAAACTAAAAAAGCGAAACATTTTACTTTTAGAACGTTTATCATTACTGAGTGAATCTTAGTACCAGTCAAACTTCCATAACTCGAACCACCATTATTCCGTAGAAAAATTCGTGTTACGGCGACTTTGAGTTATGGCATTACTTATAAAACTGTTTAAGGGAATTTGTCTCCTTAACTGGCACTAGAAGTGCTTCGACTTAAAGAAAATGCATCTTATGGAAGTTCCAGTTATAGAAGTCTCACTGTGTATAGTTTGCACCTTCTGTTCAGAATTTGCAGATTATTCGGGGCGGGTTGATCCTTCGCCGAACGAATGGCTTCCTCAGCATCAACGCAGAAGAAAGACTTCAAAACAAATGTGATAAAATGAGCTACAACCTGACATTAACCTGCTCAACTATTGGAAAATCTACACTCGCAAAAGTTACTTCTGTACGCCACATTCTTGCCAATGTCCAACATGCTTAGTAATGTAAACGATCTTCGCAAGACAATTTGGTCACAAATTCAATTAACAGCTATCCCCAAATTTCGTAGGCTCTCCTCGGACTTTATTTTTCACAGAATGAATTTCTGTCATTCCTTAAAGTTTGCAGCAATCGTCAAGGGCGAAGATTGTAAATCTGAAAGTTGAGACTTGTTTTTAATTTATGTGCAGTTTAAAATTAAAGTTATACCCCATATTCAGAAAAGTATATAACAGCTATATAATCCTTTGATAAGAAAAATGTGTGGAAATTGTTTTTGAGTTTCCGCACATTTTTCTTATAATTTTTTCTAACTACGTGGGATATAATATATGATGGTTATCTACTGATAAGTCAAGGTGTTACCATATTTTTTTTGGTGTAAAAATCTTACCTATATTCCAGGTAACCTTGTCAGATTCCTAATGACCAAACATTCCACCTTTTTCGCCATCCTGCGGGACTGAGGAAATACATTGCATGGAGGGGAGTATCTTACTCTGTCACTAAATTCTCCTCAGTATCGTGTTTTCCTGACTCTCCGAGATACGCAGCCCTGGCAGTCTTTCGGGATTTCACCGTCATCTGAAACCGCAATTGTACACAGGTTAAGAATCTACTACCTTGCCGGGGTCCTTCTACGTTTGGCATAATTCTGGTTGGAGCATAAACCTACGATGTTATTTCGGATCTTTCGATGTACAGAGTGATAGTTCTTCTCGCTCTTTTTCATTGTGCGGGTACTTCCATCAGTTCCATCTGGATTCTTGAAGTTGTGTGCGGTCTTTTTACAAATACGTCACTCTAATCCGTCCATAGAGACGTTCCGGAGAAAATGTTGACGATTCTGTCCATCGCATTTCCTAGCTGGCGGTGATGTCAACCTTATACTCATCTACCAGGTGGTTAAAGACACCTTCCCAATGAAGGTGTTCCTTGCAAATTATGGTCCTGAAAGAGTTTACGGGTATCATGAACATTTCTTTTCTATTTATTCCAATTATATTAAGAATAAAGCCATATTTTTCTACAAGTATTTGTTGCCTCCTCTCAACATTGTCAGCCCGTCACAATGCTATTGATAATTTTCCTCGTTTCTTTTGAACATGAAGTCAAAAGTCGTATTACCAATAATGACAAACAGATAATAACAACAAAAAAAACAGGTCCCAAAAAAACAGCAAACGAACGGACATATGCTTTTCTGACAGGTGACACCTAAAAGACACAAATGTAATATAAACATTTACGAATGAGGTAATTATCTCTTTAACCTTAAAGCAGGACCAAAGAAACGCTGTCTAAAACGTCGTAGCCTTTACCAAGAAAAACCAAGTAGGGTGAAAAGGACACAATGCTTTCGCAAAAAAAAAAACGAAAATAAAGAAAAATTGTTAACAAACAACTCAATATTGTTAACACGATGTCTCAATTGATTTTGTTGGCTTTTGTGTAAAATGTCAAAGTTTTTTCGTTTGTTCGTCGTTGGCAACTTTTTCACTTTGTACACCATTTTGTCTTCTCCGATGGTAGCTGATGTCCTCCATATACGCCGAAATACGTTTAGAGATGCTCGTTGATGCTATTTTCCTTTTTTTGAAAAAACAACAGCAGCAGAAAAGTTGTTAATGATTCCATTCGCTCGTTCCGTGTTCTGTAAGCAAGCAGGGCACGCTTATTTGGTTGTTTGTTATTAGTTAGTGAGCCGGAAAACTCCAAAAAAAATTAAGGCGTAGTTTGGCGGTGTGGCATACAGCACAGCACAACACAACACAACACGGCATCGTGTGACGGCAGAACCATCAAAACATCAACATCGACATCATCCGCAATGATGAAAAACTGTACAATAACAATAATTTTTTTGTCGTTCTACGTTGTGCTGTTGTTGAAAAATTAACAACAAGTTTACCCAATGTTCCAAAAGAGTGAATGCTAAAAACCAGAAACATTCAAACGAAAACAAAGGACGAGAGGAAGAACAACATTAGGAACGAACAAAAAAGCGACCAAAGAAATAAATGAAGAAAATAACCTTTGCAATTTTCAACATACTTAAAGCTATGATTAATTACTTTCTGACATTATAAGCTTAACAACAACAGTCAGCCAGCGAGCCAGCCAGGCAGTCAACCCACCGTACCGGAGACGAACGGAAGAGGAAAGTAGACGCTTACTTAGGCTAACGCTTACGCTTTTCCCTGCCAACAACACACATACAAAACAATTGTGAAAATAAGTCACGTTATAGAAACAGTGGCCATACGAGCCCTAAAATATGCTACATTAAAATTTAAAAAAAAGTCAGGTAATGTTTATGAAAACTCTAGTTGTAGGATTTTGTAAAAGCACAACGTTGGAACACATTTTTTTATTGCCCTTTTCTGAATTCCTCAGGGATCGTGTGATTTTATTTACCTAATTTTGTATTCGTTCTCAACAAGTTTCCGTTCACAAAAATATATAATTTTAAAATCAGCGAACTAAATTGTCCATGAGCATTCAGCAACTGTTCCCCAAACCTTCAAAATGCTTTAAGTCTGATAGTAGGAGAATAGTCTTTACGCCATGCAAAACTTCTCTCTACATAGCATTGTAACCGGAAGGAATAAGATCCTGCACAACTCACTAATTCGACAAAGTTCCCAGGAGGGGAATCTGTTTGTCTGCCATACAAATATTAACACATCTGAAGTTTCTCGAATGACTAAATTGTCCATGAGCATTCAAGCAAATGTTCCCCAAACTTCTAAAACGCTTCAAATCATATAGTAGGAGAATAATCTCTCTAAATAGCAGAGGAGCCGGCTTTGGTTTCGATCAGTGAAATGATATCGTGCACAACTCACTGATTCGAGAAAGTTCCCCGGCTGGTCCTTAATGGAATGTGGAGGGAATCTGTTAGTCTGTCATACAAATATTAACAAATCTAAAGTTTTTCGAATGACTTTATCTTTACCACTATTCTGTCCACCTATAGGGTACCTAAATGAAAACTACGCCATGTACACACACGCATTTGCCATTACCAAACCTTTTCTCCATCTCGTGCTGGCACGTATTTCATTGTGTTTTTGAGAAGCGAATGGAATACTTGAATTTATTTTTCAAGAAAAAAATGATAAATGAGCATAAGGTGTTGATTTGACTTTGTGTTGTTGCTGTTGTTGTAGGGCGGCCATAGCTGCCAAAGGATATTTTGAAGTGCTCGCACACACTTTTGCAGAAGGAAGGTATGTATGGATGAATGGATGTTTGGCGTTGGTGGGCATTGTTATTATTATGGTTGTTGGTGTTGTTGTCAGTAGTCATTGTAATAGTTAATTTTATACAACACAAGCACGTCATCATCATCATCACGGCCATCATCATGAACAGCTTTGGTGGCAGAAGTCATGCCAGACACGGCTTTCCTGCCATTTCCGGTATACCACCACCATCCAGTCCAACCCACACCACACCAACCAAACACAATCACTCGGTCGTGGTTTATACTTTCAGTAATGCCATCGTCTTTAGAATCATCTGCCACTGCCTCCATTTACACTTCAACTATCAATATAATAACAAGTTCGGAAGGAAGTTTTTCTATATGACAAAAAATTTCTCAACTTCCTTTATCCATTTGTTTTGACGCAGTTGTTGTTGCTGGCATTGTTGTTGTCGTTTTATTTTAAAGCACACAATATGAATGGTTGTTGGGTTGTCTAGCGAATGACTGAATGTTTTGGTCCTTTTCCGGGAGCTCATCTAATGAATATTTTTCTTTCGCCATGTCGAGAAACTGTCACTTTTGTTTTGTGTCAAAATGCTGTGGCTGTTGTCGTTGCTGATGTTGTTTTCGTCGCGCTTTTAAATTTAATATTAAACATATTTCTAATTCATAATGGTTTTCATGGTTATGTCTGCTGCTTCCATTACATATTTTAATTGTAATTAGTTTTCTAGATTTGCCATTTCCATTTATTTTCCAGTTCTTTTCAGACGCTCGCTCATTCAGTTGCGATGTCCTTTGTTTTGCCATCAGGACAGACAGCAGTGGCAACAAAGCTCATCAGACAGTTTTTCAAGTGTAACAGGAAACTGACATTTGATGGGATTTTTAAAGTTTTCAAGCAGAGGGCAACATATTTGTCTTAAAGAGACAAGGTTAAAGTAAATATTTAGGAGATATGAGGATTTCCGATCGATAAGTACAGCGATATTCTAGTGGAAGACCCAAAGGAGTTTTGTCTCCGGTGATCTACAAACCTGGTTATTCGAAAGACTTCGAGTGGAGTTCGACAAAGTCATAGTCTATGGCGCTGGGACGTCGCAAGTTTTCGGAGAAAAATTCAGAGTGGTCAGCGATCTCCAGTAAATTATACGAATCAACTCAGGGATGACTTTCGGCAGTGCTTGTATGAGTACAGCATAATAATTGGGAGGGTGGATGAAATTTGTTAACCAGGATCGATGACGAGTGCGAGCTGAAAGAAATGTTCTGGTTAATTTGCCAGCTGCCCGAAGCATGTCTCACTTGGGTCCAACAGAATGTCTCATTGTGATAGAAGAGTTTTTTCCAGAGCGTGAGCACCACTCTTTTTGGGAGAATATGGTTTTTGTTACTAATTGAAGAGGTACGAAATTCAACAATTCAGCAGAATCAGGGCAGATCCACGATAGATGGATTAAACTGAGAAATGTGTAAGAGCATTTGGTAGATATTTCTTGAATATCTGTTCTATAATATTTCCCATAAGAAATTGGACATGGGCCCCGATAGTTGGGCTACAAGTAAGCGGAGAAGTAATCCTCGTTCTCATCGAGGTATCAGTCTTCTACCAAAAGGCTCCCTGAGAGAGAATGTTAAATAATATGTGTGAATCCAATTTGTATTCCGATTGCAAGCGAGTGAAAGCAGATTTCCGACAGGGGGACAAATACCTGGGATAACGAAGGGTGCCATCTGATAACACGGGTATTCAAAAATCCCCTGTGATTGTACTAGACTGTCTAGTTTGTAGGGGTCCTTCAGAGAGTTTCGCGGTGACCAAATGAGAAAAGTGAGAGCTTTCGCTCGACATGAAGTTGGGGTCTATATCGGGGGCTACGACCGATAGTATTCATATAAAGGATATACTGACAAAGCCACAAATAACCATAGTTTTTAATTCAAAATGACTCATCAGCCATTTCCCATTTAAACAGCATTCAGATTTAAATCACACCACACCATTAATATTTGGAGCGTTTAACTTCATTATCCCGACCATCATAATCAGAAATTTAGTGTACAATGAATTGTTTCTTTTTTTGTTTTTGTTTCCATTAATTTTTTGTTCATTGGCAAACATGTATTTATGGACACACAATGGCACAGACAATTGTCTCTTCGATTTATGCAATGAATAAACACAGAACAGACTAACTCGATTTACCTTTTACCCTCATAAATAGACAAAATATACAAACACCCATATATAGACATAGAAAAACTCAGTCACACTCAAACACACACATTCACCTTCCCGGGCAGACATATTTACATACATACGCGTACACATACTTTCGATAAATAAAACTGGCAAATAAAAAGAATACTTTAGCCACAGCATCGAATATAAATTTGCATTCGGAAATCGCATATGAATCGTTTCTTTCATAAAAGTCTAAGCGTGGCCACCTGTTAATAAGTGATCATCTACTAACAGGTGGAATGCTATGTTCAGCCAGAATAAGCGTATATCGAGGGGCTCTCATCCGTTCATTGTCAAACAACAGGTTGATCGGACGACGCACTGTAGAGATAACGCGGACGGTTCGCATGTGGAATACTCTTACAGCAAGCGTCTTTTTTTGGCGGTTGCAACTTTCTGAGATTTGAGACAAATGTCAGCAAATACGGCTTCTTATTGCCTCTCACACACACAGTACAGTGCATTTATGGGGAGCATCCCCTGAGTGTTAGTCAAATGAAACCAAATAAATAAAAAATAAAAAAAAATAAAGTAAAATTCCGGTAGAGACTCTTTTCCCCAAAATCTGTTTTTTTTTTTCATATTCCCTTCAATTTTGTCTGTAAGCTCTGAAGAACATCTGGAGGGTTTCTCTCTGTATGTGTCCTTTAAGGCCTTTTTGGCAGACCTTCCAGAAGGTTAATCACTAAATAAGATAATAGTAGCTCCAACATCAGCAACGAAACATATGTTAGTTTTAAACGACTACGAAGGTCTTCGGATGATTTTGAAGCGTGGTAGATTTGCCAGAGTATATGGGGACAGGCTTTATAAGCCATACAGGTAAAACCGAAGCTGTGATGATTAAATCCGGTCAGTTTATTGCAGCAGATTACCGAAAAATTTATTTGCTTTCCAATAGGAATCATATCATATAACATCACCCGTATATGATATCCATGAATATGTTCAAATGTAACAGGTACACACTTTCATACACATGTAGACGTACACCTCTATCAATTGTACGCTGATTTTAACTGAGTTTTCCTCTACGTACGTATTTTTGGGCTATAGCACTCAACCGGAAATGGACATGTGGCCATTGTGCATCCGTTTGTTTGAGTATCTATGGATGTATTTGTGTTTGGTGTATGCCAACCAAATGTCTCTGTGTGTGCGAGTGTGTGCATTTAGTTATATGGGTGAACAACTCCCTATAAACATAAAAACAAATAAGACACGACAAATGCGCCAATACAGAAATCTCCACAGGAACGGGTTAGAAAAAAATCCAAAATCTGTAAAGTCGATTCTCGCTTTTTATACTGGCAAAGAGTTATACAGAATACAACTAGAGGTTATAAAAATGAGCGAAAACACACAAAATGCAAAAAAAAAATGTAACGAAACTAACACAGTCACAATAAAAATTGTCACTCGCCGCATAGGGAAATATCGCATGCCCGTCACAGTTGTGTAAGTATGTTTGGGGTATTGGACTCTGTATGCGCGAGTGTGTGTATCCGTGTTTATATCTAACTTTCATAGTATCATCAGACTGCATGTACTGCTAGTTGTCCATCTGTGGGTAATAGTAAACATACATACATGTATGTGTGTGTGCATTACTCTGAATATTTATATTTGCGTCTGTGTTTTGCTTTTGGTTACCATACACTTAATGCGGGCTGTCAATATGACAGACAGGTTTGAGAGCATGTTTACTTTTCGGCAGACTCCGGTTGCATAAGTTTACACATATGTCCATCACACGTAGGTCTGGTGGATATTTTGTTACGCTATGGAATAGAGTAAATAAACAGTGATTAGATAGGTATTTTGCGTGTCTATCATCCAATGGACACAGATTCAATTCGGGATAAGAACTGATTTCACAGACATGAGCCGTTTCTTCCACAATAGAAATGTTGAGGGAAACACAAAGTTTGATATAATCAAGAAACGAAAATCAGAAGAAAGTAATTTCTATAAGCTTTATAATGAAAATTTCTCAATTATTCGAAAGTTTCTGAAATACTAAACATACTTGAGAGGAACCAGAACGAATTTCTAGACAATCCGGTTACCGGAGACAATCTTAATATATATTTACCCTCGACACTGATTCACTGATACACAGATTCACTGAATTTAAATAGGCATTCTATAATTCTATAAATAATAATAATAAAAAAAAAAAAAAAATTTGTACAGAAATTGTGTTTTCCCCAAATTTTTTTTCCAACATTTTTTTTTTTTAAAAAAATTTTTTTTCAACGAAATTTTTTTTTTCCACAAAATTTTTTTTTTCAACAAAATTTTTTTTTCAACAAAATTTTTTTTTCAACAAAATTTTTTTTCCATATTTCAACGGGCGCCATAGGCGCATTACAACTTACTAGTTGTAATATTATTTAAAAAAAAAAACTAAGCGCCCTTTTTAGTCCAAATGACAACATTTCCACTGGACCTTCGCATACATCACTACACACACACATGGCCACATTTTGTATGGCATATAGAAGAGAAATACATAGATACGTAAACATATACACAACATTTTATGATCGCATACGTCTGTGTGCGTATGAGTTGAGTATTACTATTTGTTTAGTCAGAGTGTATTGCAAATTATATGCGGACATTTGCAATTTAAACTGCAGAGCTGTTACTGCCCTGACATCATCATCACCTTCGTCCTTCAGTAAAAGCAACATCCTCCTCATCATCATCATCATCATCTTCATTGTCGTCATCATTTGTAATAAAAATCCGATGATTACTTTACTGTCCACTCTGGTCAGTAAATATTAAACAAACACACACACATATGGACAGTTATCCCTGCATAAATACATTCATATAACTCCAGTCTGCAGTTCAGTTAAGTGAAAATGTATAAGTAAATATTGAGTTTTCTGTTAATTGAGTACACAGTCTTCATTTCATTCAATACGATGACTGACGGAGTGAGACACCATCAGATTCAGATTCCGATTCCAAAAGACAACACTCGTATCATGGTTATGTTGATTTTTTGTTTTGTTTGATTTTCAATCAATAAAAGATACTTTTTGCGAAAATGTCCGTTCGTATTTGAGTATTTAAGAGTAAATTTCACATCTAGGTAGGGACGAGAACACTATTTGTATTTGGTTGTTTGGTTTGATTAGTGTGACATTTTATAATGTGTCTCTATAGGTTGGGGGAAGCGTTGCCTGACAAAACTGTAATAGGGGAAACTGTATCAAGTACAGCTAATTAATATGGATGTTGTGAGTCCAGAAATGGCTGGAAACAGTTTCAGGTCTTTTCGGGAAAACCTAAAGCATAACATCTTCAGGTATTCCAAGATCCCTGAAATCAGGCGGGCACTGCTTTTGGTCTAGAGCTGTGCTGGCGTACACTCTGTTTTTCAAATAAAACCTCATCTGCAATCTTTCGCCCAATGGCAAATTCAAAAACCATTATATCCCTTCTAATACAATTTTGCACAAAAACAGACGGTTGAAAATCTATACACCATCTTTGCACTCTTCATGTTAATAGTGACATATTGTTTTAAACTTTTTTGATTTTATTCGGATACGATTTTTCCCCACCGGTTGACTGTTCCTATTGATCAATCAGACAGACAATGAAACACAACAATTGTCGTCAATGAGACATGCGGATTTTGAATGATGTTTGTTTTACCTACGAGCTGCAAAAACAATCCTATAGCACAGACACAGCCACATATGTATCCATATAAATTCCGCACCGTAACCTCCCTCCCTCACTCACACAATCCCTGATGTACTCTGAAGGCAAAATGTTGGCATATGATTTCCGATGGCCAGTGCCAAACAAGAAACCTGGTCAAAAAAATCTGCAAAACAAAAACGGAATTACCACCAAAAAAAAAAGGGAAATTCGAAACCAAAAGTGAAAATGAATATTTAATCGTTTCTCTGTTGGCAAGACGGGCAATAACAACACACACAAAAAAAACATGCACACACTGAACAGAAATCAAATATTCAGATAATCGAATTAATTTGGATATTGACATTTGGTTGGGGAGACAGAATAAATATTTATTATGATTTTAAAGGGACGAATAACACAGCAAGATTATCAGTGGACATGTGAGTCTGTTGGTATTGGATTCGATAATAAAAAAAATGTTGTCTGGCTTGGAGGATATGCATGTGATATACGTACATCCGGAAAAAATTAACGTTAGTGGAATAAAAACAGGTGTCAAATTATATGTACTTACATACGTATTTCCCCCTCCAAACATACCGTTATGCGGCAGACGGGGAATTTCTGTAATATCAGTGAGCAGACAGTACACTTATACAAGGGCCCACAGTGTTTAGCTGGCCCTGAAGGCTCACCCTTTTTTTTAGGCCGTATAATATACCCGCATTAGAACTTGCTCCTGCTGTGTGATTTCATCCATAATGGATCAGTTAAGGAGTCGGATATAAGACCTCATATATCTGGAATACATATAACTACGAGTATAAATAGAACAAGTGGACAAATAGTAAGTTCGGCCGGGCCGAATCTTATATACCCTCCATCATGGATCCTTAAAAAGTCAATAAATAAGAAAACTAACTGAGTTTTTGGGCCGCTCGTGACCCGATAGTCCCAGGAACCCGATCACAAATTTTATCCAAATCATGAAAATAAATGCATATTTGGGTTCGCGAGAAAATTTCGTTGCATTTCGATACCCATATGTCCATGTTTGTCAAGGGACGGTTTTTGGGCCGCTGGTGACCCGATAGTCCCAGAAACCGGATCAAAAAATTTAGGCAAATCATGAAAATAAAGGCATATTTGGGTTCGTGAGTAAATTTTGTTGCACTTCGATACCCATATGCGCATGTTTATCATGGGCCCTTTTTTGGGCCCCAAGGGTCCACGGAACCCATGAGCACGCCCATATTTGGGATTTTTTTCCCATTTATAAATTATATAAACTTAGAACTTAGATGTAGTAAAAAAAATATTTGAAAAATTTGATTATGGCCGGAATATATTTAGTCCCGTAAAGGGGAACTTTTCCCCCTTTGGTCCGATATGGCCCATTCTCGAACTTAACCTGCTTATGGGCAAAAAACATCTTCCTACAAAATTTCAGGTTTTTAGCGTTGGTCGTTCTCACTCTATCGTGATTTCAACAGACAACAGACGGACGGACGGACGGACGGACAGACAGACGGACATGGCTAGAATGTCTTAGAATGTTACACTGACCAATAATATATATACTTTATAGGGTCGCAGATCACTCTTTCGAGGTGTTGCAAACGGAATGACAAACTTAGTATATACTCCATCCTATGATGGAGTGTATAAAAACACTCGGATCATATACATATGAATACTAGGGCAGGTTTACCATACCAAGACTTTTTGAGTATATTATACTTTTTCTAGAAAATTAACAACCACGCTTATTTTTTAATGGTTAGCGCGACTTCACTGAACATTAAGTTTGTCATCTCTAATTTGCTAGGCTGCCAACAATACTTCTTGGCCGAAGCTGTATATTCGTTAGGCCGAAATGACCACCATATTTTCCATTTTCATCCAACAACGATTTACTCAACCATTTATTTTTTTTATTGTATCCAATCAGACCCATATCACAAACTTCCCATCGCGACCGTTTCATTTTACATGTTAATCTATAATATTTGTATCCCAAATATTATTGTTGATGTATCAATCGAAATTAAAACATTCAACCGGCTCTGTTGATTTTTCATATTTTAACTTTAATTACTCAATATTTGCATACTCCCGCAGATGCATCATCATCATCATCATCATGAACCAATTTCCATAATAAGTTGCCCCATCACCCCAATGACACCCACAAAACTATCATTATATTTATGTGTGGTATCGCAGCGGATAATGCACACCAATGCATCCGGCTGACAGGCCGGCTGACCGACCAACCGACCGTCAACGGCCGTCGGTGTGATATCGACAAAGGGTTTGAGCTGAGTGGTGTAACATTCCATAACCAATGCAATTATGATGATTATTATTATTTGCACAAAACTTTAAAACAGATGCAAAACCACAAACTTGATATGTGGACATGTATGATCAATCACTGGAAAATTGGATTTTCATGTGTGTGCGTGTGTGGCGCATATGTGTCGATGCGAATACGCCCACACACTCCGATACTCTGAATTGATTCAGATTTGTGTGTACAACACACACATATGCATAAATCCTTAGGATGTACGGATAAATGACATACAAATCACAATGATTACACACTGATGATGGTATGAGTGGATAACTGAGCGAGTATGTGTGTATCGATGTGTGTGAATGATTGAAATATTGCATTCACGTAAATATCAAATGATTCCATGATGGTGATAATGATGATGATGGTGGCGGTGGCGGCGATTTTCTAATCATACTCAATGCCATTATCAAATCTTTAAGTCCTTTTCATGCTTACAACCAACATAAGCTTGTCCAAATAGAAATCATAACAATCGTGGGGATTTTCAACTTCAATTCATATTGCGAAAATCTGCGGTAAACCCAATACAGTATCAAATAAAAGTATAAAAGTTACTTTTTGTATCAATACACACGCACACAGTGGATCCAAACAATAACGAAAGTAAATGATGTGATGTTTCTTCTGTGCAACTCGATCGTTTAATACAGCAGGAATGGAAAAGCAACTTCAAAATTGTCAACCATGATGGTCACCTGGTATACAATGAGGATCAATTAGAAAATTCACTGTGATTAGGGGTTGATGCCTACGCCTATCAGCTCTTTACAATGTAAGGGCCACCCCTAAGCGCTCTAAACTTTTGTTTCCCGTTTGTCAGGTTGGGCCAAAAGTTCATTTTTAATTGGAACAATGACGCGGTGTAAAATGCGCCTTGAACCTATAAGATATTTCATGGCATGCAACTGTGGTCTTTCCCAAATAAATTGAATGATAAGCCAACTCGGGAAGTCTTATCAGATAACCTGCTGGTTCCTAGTATGTCTGGTTGACACCCAAAATAAGCATTATGAGTATAGGGAACATTTTTAGATTTTATGCCGGTATTAATTTTCATAAACTTCTATGTTAGAAGTAGTTTAAACGTAAAAACTACATGGAAAATTAATTTAAACCCTTTAAAAAAACTCAGCCTTAGTAAATCATTCGTTCTTGATTTATATTTACATACTAATATTTTACATTTCGTGATCATTTTTTCTTAGAACACCCACTGTGCAGAAGCCCAACAGAAGCCATGTGGAAACTTTATGAAAACAAACACGAAAAAGCACTTCGTCCGACCTTTTCCTTTTGTTGTTGTTGTTTTAAAACGTGTTGTTGGTCTGTTTGCATGTATGGGAAAAATCATGAAAAACCACTTTCCTATATGTAGAACTACGCCGCTGATGCCGTGCCGCCATCATTGGCCATGTTACATGGCGATAAGCGTTAGGAAGTTGGCACAATGGCCCACAAATAGCGAGAACAAAAAAAAAAACACCCAGCACAGGCGTATTCAAAACCAAATCCGTATAAAACCAGAAAATGCAACAACATTTGTGATGTGCATTTGTGAAAGCTCCAGAAACCGAGCGATTGTTGGCTGCTGTTGTTGAGGGTTTGTAACATGAAAAACCCCGAGTGTTCTTTGGGGATTTCGGTAACGTTATCCACTTTAACAACGTGCGGCGGGTAAAGAATGACTACATATGATTACTTAGGAATTGGACGGCATACAATGCGAAGGGATAGCAAACCGAAGGGACAAAAACGCAAACCAAGTTGCGTGTTTAAATGCGAGCGATATATTTTTGCAGTTGGTGAATTGGTTACAGTTTTATTTTCATTTTTCTTTGTTTTTGTTTTCAAGTTAAGTGAAGTCATAACATTTATTAATGGGTGGATGGTGAAGGACACTAAGTGAAGGTAATTGGATTGAAATGTTAGCATGGACAATTGGGCGACTTTTTAAGCAGCGGCACGGGGAACGAAGCCTCACTAGGTTGAGCACTCAGGAAGATATCCAAACATATGGAAATTTAGGAAGATGATATTATTAACTTCATTGTTACTCTGTTCATATGTACGGGTTTTCCATTCTCATTTTTAGGATGGACAATTTTATCTTTTAAGAAGTGGCACTAGGACACTAACAGCACAAGGACAGTTGCCAGTTGGAGGTTAACGTTGTGTTTGTATCTAATTCTAATTTGAGTCATTCCAATCGCTTTAATGTTTGTTATGGCGTACGAAAAGTCATAATGAGTAAAAACAGAAAGATGTGAAATGTTGATATGAAAATTTGATCAAAATCTGTCAAGATTTCGGAAGAAGAAAACAAGAGTAAGAAGGTGGACTCTGAAATGAAATCTCCTTTTTTCTAGACCACAGTTCTGAATCAAACCATTGCACTGTGTGCTATGTGTCTACCAATTTCTCAAATTGCTTTTTGGATGTTGTAAGGGCTGGCATTGTTAATTTGATGGCATGCCCTATAAATTACAATTCAGTTTAGATTCAGGTGTATGTATGTTAATACTCACTCAGATACATGCTGGTGGCAGCTTCGAGATCCCAAGTCTTTCGTCTATGATCTACGGTCTTCGGCTATCAATATTACCCCGGCTTCATCTGTGATTTCTCTTCCACTTTGATCAATATTCAATATTATAGTTTTTACCCGTTTTTTTCGGTATAATTTTCCGTTTTATTTCTAATTTTCCAATAAAACAAACGACAATCGACAATGAAAACCCCGAGAAGAAAGTTGAAAAAAAGAAAACTTCACACAGCAAAAATACCCAGAGTTGTATTCACGAATTACAAAGTCTGTAACTTAAATTACTGCGCTACATTCCAAAGGCGTCGCAAAAGCACAAACACATACAAACGCGATCCACCTCAAGCTTAAGAGCTCTTTTACAAAAGTGCAATAATATTGCGATTGAAACAAGACAACAAAAAAGAGGGATTATCATGTTGATTGTGCTGATCTGAGTCTCGATAATATATCGATTCATTGTAGATTTACTGCACTCGATATGTATAAGAATTTTTTTTACCTTTTGTCGCTCATTTACTTCAATAACGTTACAATTCAAATTTTGTTGTTCAAGAAACAGCTGTAAATCTCTTATTTAAATTAACTTTTGCTCTGCGTATATTAGATATACATATGGCAAGGTGCGACTTTATTCGGGAAACATATGTTTTTCTCCTAATATTTGCTACGTAAATCGAACGCAATTGAAAACTTTCACCGGCTCTTCTGAAACAATAGTGTTTTGAGTTGTACCCCTAATGTAGCAAATATGAGGAAACTAATCAGCTGTTTGTGGATTAGAAAGAATGCGAAAGTTGTTGTTCGACATCGTGACTTAGTCCCAGTCCACACTACGCAATTTTAATTGCCGCAATTCTCAGTTTGTTGAAAAGAGAGGTAAGGGGAATAGAAATGGCAAAAACTTGCTCGTACTGGCAATTCCTTTTGTGTTTATCGAATTTTGAAAGGGATTTGTATTTGAAAAGTCAATAAAGGAAACAAAAACTGTCGAAAATGAATTTCCTTGTGTGGACACAAGAGGCAAGTTCAAAAGGGAATTATAAAAATGTCCTAGTGTGAATTGATTTGTCCATTGTGGTATGATTTTAGTGAAAAGCTACAACTACTAGCACTGTTGCTTAAACTGAGAAAAAAAAACCTTCAATTGTTTTTGTATTTATCTCATTTTATGGCATATACCAATGAAATTCACTGGATTTCTCATTTATCGTATTTCAACTGACAATGTCCACAAAAATTGTAATAGATTTGAATAGGCGATCAAAGTCACAACATCCAGCGACTCCAATTATATTCAATCTCTATCGTCGGCACTGGCGCTCATATTGTATGTAGTCGATGTAGCTGCAACGACAGCTGTGTTGTTTTTTTCTTTTAAATTTTCTGCGTATCACGAGGAACATTGTGTTCGAAGTTTTCAAAATCGGCAATCTAGGAAAGTTGTCAAAAATATCAGTTCAGTCCACAGAATTATCCTACACTGCAGATTTCTACAATATTGCAGTCATTGAGCACAGAAACAAAGCAAGAGAAGCGGTGGAAAACTGTAAGTATGTGCTTGATATGAAATACAATAGAATTTTTCTGACGAGTCACATTTAAGATAGGATCACGCTATAGCAATTATTATGTAGTGCGAAGGCCCCAAAAATAATGATTATAAGACCGGTCATTGGAAAGAAGGACTAAAATATAAAAAAAATTATGGGTGCTAAACTTCATATACAGTGAAAGCTCTGGTGGACGGTCGTCCACAGGAAATGTCCGCCCAGCGGAGCTGTCCGCGAGTATAGCTTTTACTGTAGTTGCATAGCACGGCATTTAGGAACAACCGAAAAAAATGTATTCTATGATTTTAAAAATATGTTTCTTTGGATCTTGGGATGGCAAGAGTGCAGTTTAGAGAGCTTGACAACATTCACGATATTTTGGTTACTGAAATGATGAAAAATTGCACAAAAATTCCAAATATGTTAAACAAATAGTCGCGTTCCATTATTAGCCGTTCCGGGGAAGACTCGGGGCCATAAAAGCCGTCGCGCACTATGTCACATAGTGTGGGTAGTCAAAATATATGCATCCTTTAAAAATGGGCCGAGAATACCGATTAAGGGCGCACAGGTCCGGGATCCGTAAAACGTATATGGTAAAAAATTGCGCAAATATTTCAAATATAAAAAAAAAATTGGGAAAAAAGTGGTTGTTCCCTTTGTGTGGAAATGACAATAAGCAAAATTTCAGATTGTGGGGCACATACATCGGTCGGTCACACTCTATCTAATGATTTATTTGGTGCGGTGTTACTGCCACAAAAGTCATTAACCCATATTTTCTTTGTGATGTAGGATGAAATACCAGAAACTGTGTCTGGGGCTTTTTACCGACAATTGACCTTCATCTTGCTTGTTGTGGTCAATGATGCTAATTTATGGTTTCAACAAGACGGAACTTTACAATTTGGACAAAACGGACCAGAGGAATATCTTTTATTATTCAGTAAGTGTAACTAGTTATAACCTAAAACCATTATGTATTCTCTCCTTGCGGACACTTCTTATAAACAGACACTTTTTTCAGTACCAATCCGCTTCAGGCCTCTTGTGTACTTCTCTCATAAGCGGACAAAATTCTCAGTCCCTTAGGTGTCCGCTTATCAGAGAGTATACTGAACACTGTATTTAGACTCCAGTTTTTTTCCAGAATCTATTACCGCTCAAATGCAGCAAACAATAAGATGATTTTTATAGGCTACATCATCACTGTCACATTTCTAGAATGTTGTAAAAATAAATACTGGAAATTCAAAATAAATTAACTTTACGTATTCTATTAAAATCCCGTATTGTCTAGTGGTTAGGATATCCGGCTCTCACCCGGAAGGCCCGGGTTCGATTCCCGGTACGGGAAGTTATACATTTTGGTGAATTCATCTTAAAGTTGTTAAAATTTACAACAGTATGGTATAACTTAATAGAAATTGAGCTGGTTACGAGTTTATAGTTTATTGGGTGGAACACCTATTTGAATCATATTTTATTTTGACAGTCATTTTACAAGTGACAGTCCTTTTCTTCACATTCAGTTGTCCTATAAATAAATTGTATAATTCTTGGGCATCTTTCAAAATACTCTGCCATCGTTCCAACAAAATCCCGTATTGTCTAGTGGTTAGGATATCCGGCTCTCACCCGGAAGGCCCGGGTTCGATTCCCGGTACGGGAAATTCTATTTTTTTTTTCATTCACGTTGCTGCGAATGACTTCCCCGCGCGCAATAGTAATAAAAATGTGTGATAATTTTTACTTTCATTTCAATATTTTATGTAATGCAAAAAACAAAAAGTTCCCAACAAAAACGTGTTTTAACTAAATTGAAATCTAAAGCAGAAGCCGGAAAAATACAAAAAAAAAGAAAATAATAACATCGACTCGCACCATAGATTAAAAACATTTTGACATACTTTTTCCGTTGGAAATTTTTCACATACAAAAACGCTATCGTTCGACAATCGTTCGCCGAACAGACGTGACGTGACAGTTTTTTTCTGCAATTGTCGTCGATGTCGGCTTGCGTGCAGACATGCAGTGTATGGAAACGGTCTGGCGAGTTTTTCTACATGAGCACCTTGTTAGAAATACAAACAATGCGAATAGTATTACGGTTATGCACAAAGGGCGGTGCAGTGTAATGACAGTACTTGGGTTCAGACATTATGGAATATGGACCGTTTTCTGTTGTTGATGATGAAATGAGTGGGCCGAAATTCGCAAGTTTTTGAAGTTGCAAAAAATGAAAAACGTGTTTGAAACCCTTCGGAAAAGGTTTTTATAATTTGGTTTCATGGCTCATGTTTTTTATTCACGCAATAGGTGTAACGTGTATACACCGATTGGCTTAGAATCTCTAGGTGTGCAGGTTTTACAATGCAAGTTGCAATCTATTTTCAAAAGGGTTACTTTTCGGACTATTCTGATTTTGATAACATAACTTTTTTGAATTGATGTTAAATTCAGAATGGAAAATAATCCTAGACAAAGAATAATTGACGTCAAAAATTTAATAAGTAGTTGGATTCAGAATTAGGGTGAATTCGTTTCCCAAATGAAATGTTACCCACATATGGGGTAAGTAGAAACCATGTTCACGAGATATTGACATTATGATTTTTGCAAATTCTAGCTTCATCTTAAAAACATGAGATAAAAAAGTTCTTTAAGTTTTTTTGTCCTTATTTTGAGGGATTTATAAAAAAAATGGAAAGCCTTGTTGTTGGATCTTACAGAAGTTTTGTAAGAGCTAAGAAATATTTTTTTTTAAATATATCAATCCGATATCAACTTCTTATCTTTGTAAGATATTAACTTGTTACCCTTTCTTGATCATTGGACGAAACTCGTCAACAATTGAACAGAGTTTTTGGTATAGACCCCATACAACTATAACTGCCGATTTTGGATTCGACTTTAGATGGAAACTATTATCGGACTTCAATGGAGTGTAGTACTCGTATGTGGAGTTTTTTTTTTGGCACACTTGAACGTACCTCGAAAAACATTCCTACAGATTTGTGGTCTAACCGATAAAAAGGCAGATAATGTCACCTAAGTTTAATAACATTTGTTACATAAAGCTATTTTATAAGGGGGACGAAAGATTTATTCGACAATTGAATAGAAGCCAGAGAAGATATCCATCTGAATTCTGGGGCACAGAAACATTGCAGGGATTGCTAGGGCGTATGAGCTGGTCTGATTTGGAACAACATTATAAGTGACATCGGTAGTGGAACACGTAGGTACTCCTCTATTCACATGCAAGCTCAAACTGAGACTAGAATCTCTCAGGTGGGCAAACGCCAGATAGTCTGTGTCCAATACACCATATTAAAATGCTCCTTAAATGGACTGAGTGTATCTAAGAAGACAGCCACCTTTATCTAACCTATGCAATGCTTAGAAATTGATCGTATCTGTTGCGTAACAGCAAAACGTCGCTGTCTATGAGTATAACAACCTCTGTGTACAATGCATACATAGGAAACATTTCAAAATCAAATCTAATTTCTTAAAAATTCAATTTTTGAAGAAAAAAAAAGAAATGACAGTAATTTTTTTAAATTAAATATTAAGATAAGTTGGCGGAACTTAAATTTTTCAGTCCCTACCTTACAAATCGATTATTAAGTAAGGCAATCTTTCAGTTTACCTTCAACTCTTCCACAAGAAATTTCGATATTCTGGATTAGTTGGCACAAGTGATCAGTGGGGGCTGTGAACAAGCTCGTCAACGCCAAATAAAAGCTTACTGTGTTGACGTTCTTTGATGCAGAGGATTTGGAAAGGATTTGCTGGGATTTGGAAAGGATTGCTGATGATTTTTTTTTTAAAAAAAAGACGAATATTGGGTGCGATAAATAGCTTATTCGTTTGTGTAACTGAATCCCCATCGGTGCCAACCATATTTTTCATTTTCACATTTCTTATTTTTGGCCACTTATTTTTTAATTCGGAGATCTTAAGTTAGAACCGTGCTTGTCAGATTGTAAAACAAATTAGTATGAGCACTGAATGGGGAATGCATCGATTTTCAATGCACTATTTGGGAATTTTTGTTAAAAATATATCAGACATTTATCATCGGTCAGTTCGTTAAAAAATATAATACGAAAAAATAACAAAAAGAATTTCCCGTACCGGGAATCGAACCCGGGCCTTCCGGGTGAGAGCCGGATATCCTAACCACTAGACAATACGGGACTGTTGAGCAAAGTTCGCCAAAAGCTGATTTTATGCTGTGACTAAATCAGAGAATACAATAATTGTATCTACAAAAAAGAATGATAAAAAAGCACAAAAAAAACCTGAAAAATACAATGTTACATTACATTTGCTTTGGACAGTCATTCTTGAGAACGTTCGCAACGTTACACATTCATGCGAGAGCATTGCTTTGTTCACGCTCGTAGGCTGTAATGTTGGATTTTGAATGGGTGAATGGAGGGGGTGCACATATCACGTGCTTACAAAATATTTATAAATACATTTCAAATTTTCACTTTGTTATTTAAGTGGAAAATTATGGTCGAAATAAAGTACAATTACGTAGGAAAGTGAACAGAAAGATGAAAAAAAAACGCTTTCACATTCGAGTGGCGGCGCACGGCGTCAATTTGATTCCCAATCAAAAGAAAGGAGTAAACCGTGTATTATGGTCGTTAACATTTTGACCAAGTTGTGGCAGCAACAATGAAGAACAAATATGTACCCGAGTTGTGTTGGCCCTTTTCTTGTTCGCAAACAGTAAACATAAGGGCGGGCGGACGGGTGCGACATGTGCTGTAACGTCCACCACACAACAGCTGTTTAAACAAGCACAACAAATGTTGTTGGTATGTGCCGCTAATATTATTAGAACGCCAGCGATTGAAGCTACACCCGCTCAAATCCCCCCCGCAGCGCCACAACGGTTCCACCTCATCTAAATTAATGTGACCTCCCACTTGTTTACCGCTGGTTCTCATGTTGTTTTGTTTGCTGTGCAGTCATCGACATTCAACAATCACCGAATAGACAGACGTCCATAACGCGACCCAGAACACACCTTCCTCCCAACCCAATCCTTTTTTTTTTTTTGGTTGGGCCTTCCATAAGGTCGACGCGTCTGTTTGTCTTGGACTTCCCCTCAAGGGGTAGAAAAAATTGTAATGGAAAGAAATTCTTTTGTGATTTCTGTTATTTCTATTAATAACAAATAGGCATGCAAGTGCTGGTGTTTCACGCCATTGTTCCCTCTCCCAACGATTCATTGGGAATGTCCTGGATTTCCTTCTGGGTTACATTGTGTTGAGAATTGCCAAGTTTTAGCACGTGATTATAATGTTAGTGCCCGTATATTGGTCACTAATGGAAAATGTTTCCAAGAATTGCACATTTCGCTGTTAAACGTGCAAGGTATTGAATGTTGTTTATTTTTAAAGAGCTGTAACGTTTTCCAAATAAGCCGAACAAATTCAATGCAATAATTTATGAACACTGCTGACAGTTGTTCAATAAATTTAAAAAAATAATGGATGGATTTCAATGGTGATATATTTTTTTATAGCTAGCCGAAACTGCCGGCCTCTATTATGTCGTATTTCGTAAGCTTAAGTTTCGTCTTGCCCTCTTTCACCATCTTTGCCGATACCTTCCCGATTCGGGAGAAAACTCGCTAAAGTGTCCATGCACAATTTCAATATCGCTACTATATTTTTTTTATTCACACTTGTCATTGCCAATGATTTCCTCATTACAAAAAATAACATACAGTGAAACTTCCTTTTCTTGAAGTCGAGACACTTCTAATGGCGGCAGTAGTTTTAAGTCGACAAATTCCCCTAAACTGCTCTTCTATAACTCGAATTTCCATAAATTATTTGAATAATGGCACAAACTTCCACAATTCAAGCCTTTCGAGAAATAAACCAAACGTTAAAGTTGTGATGGCATCGAAACGTGTTCTGAGGTTTAAAAATGATCCAAAAAAAAAATACGTTGCTCAAAAATATCTGAGGTTATTAATGAAGAAGCCCATCAAACTCTTCAACAGATGCCGATATTGCTGACCATTATTCCTCCGAATCAATTACCTCGCAGAAAGCGCAAAAACTGATAATGAGGAGGAGGCGGTTTGGTATACAGGGTCTCCAACAAGAGGTGTTATTTTGGTATTCACAGAAAAATTGCATTTTTCGAGATTCAATTTTATTTCTTATAATAATTTTTTTTTGAGATAAATGATCGGATTTTTATTTCATAATAAAGAGTAAACCAACATCAGCCAAATGGCCACCATGACCACTTACAGGACTATATCCTTTTCATGAAATTTTCCATAACCAAATCGCAAAGGGCTGCCACCCTATGTCCTCGATAGCCTCACGAATTCTATCTTTGAGGTCTTGAATCGACGCTGGGCTGTTGGCGTAGACCTTATCTTTCACGAGGCCCCAAAGGCAGAAGTCGCAAGGTGTTAAATCACAAGATCTCGGTGGCCAATTGTGATCACCTCTTCGAGAGATAATACGGTACGGAAATTTTTTTGTTTTGCGAACTGTGGCTGCAAGATTTTCACCATTTTGATAATTTCAATGCATTGTTGAATCCTGTATCGTTCCATTTTTAGCAATGGCGTAGTTTCTAATTGTCAAAGTTCAAAGAGTAAAAGCTTCAAAAGTGATCGCTTCCGAAATACCGGCGGATTCATCTCTCACCTCTTGTTGGAGAACCCTGTACAACAGTCCAGACAACTGATGAGCCTTACAAAGTCCTCAACAAATTGGAGTTACTTGTTATTCACAACAACAAAAATTAGTAATTGGAACTTTATACATAAAATAAAAATTAATAAATTCGTATAAATGTACTCTATTTCCTAATGGAAAACAATTCTATAAGTAATTCCATAACTGAAAGTCTACGTAAGTGGAATTTTTCTGCGGTGGTTCGAGTTATGGAAGTTTGACTGTATTTAGTGATTCACTAACATCACACTATAGAGCTTGTCTTAAGTATCAACAATTTCTTTAAAAAGCCTCTGTTCATATTTCCACATACAAAAGAACCGCCACTGTTTAATATTTAAAAATAAAAAAAAACATGTTTAGTGACTCTTTAACACCAGAGTGTTCCATTAAATAAAATCATCTTTCTCTCGTCAACACTACAGTTAGCCGCTACATCTCACATATCCCATATGGTCTAGTGGCTAGGATATCTGGCTTTCACCCAGAAGGCCCGGGTTCGATTCCCGGTATGGGAAATTTTTTTTTTACAAATTTCAAACATATATATATAATTTCGAACAACCCTCAAAATATACTGACTATGAATTTCTACTTCTCCCTCCACAAAAAGAACGATCAGCATAAAGGCACCAAAAATATTGTCTGTCCCTAAATATGTTGTTAGTGTAAATATGACGTCAGAGATTAGTTCACAACAGCATTGTGAGTGTCGTGTTTACTTTTGTTGGAGTTGTTGTTTCACTCCAGTCGTATACTATGGCACACACCCATTGACTTGTACATATTTTATATTTTCCACACATTCCGTATCGTATTTTACTTTCACTATTCAACATTTTGCTTGTCTACTGAGTAATTCTCATTTGCTTTGTATTAAACGGTGTTGATATTGTTTCGTTGTGGTGTGGTTAATTTGTCATTAGTAGATGTAAGAACTGACGTTCTACCCTATTAATAAAGGACCGTGTGATGATCAGGATTATGATTCTCTTGTGATTAGAATCTCTCCCGCTGTTCCGATGGGGTTGCTCTCATCTGGGATTTGTGGCTGGACTGACGGCCTCTGACCAACTTTTAAAATAATCAATGTTATATATTTCTAAAAATGGATGTTATACGATTTACCATTCTCAGTTTCAACGCATCGGTTCTTTAAAGATACGGATTTGAATACTCAGATTTTTTGTGGCGCTGTCGGTAATTAATTTTTTGTCGAATATAAATTGGGCAATTTTGTTTTCATAAATAATAAAAGGTTTTCCAACAAGAGGTGTTATTTTGAATGATCGGGTGTTTCGGTAGCTGTGTCGTGAACAGCGTTGCCACTACAAAACATTTTTTCCTACCAAAAATTTACAAACAACCTACCAAAATCCCTTGTAGCCGATCAAAATGCTGATTGGGTCCTTGAAATGCATGAAAATGATCCGGAATTCCATCGAAAAATCATCTTGACTGATGAGGCCCATTTCCACCTTGGTGGCTACGTCAACAAGCAAAATTGTCGCATCTGGGGCTCGGAAAACCCTAGAGTTATTGTTAAGAAGCCTCTCCATCCTCAGCGTGTGACTGTTTGGTGCGGTTTATGGTCCGGCGGGGTCATTGGACCTTAGTTTTTCGAAAATGAGATTGGATCAACAGTTACAATGAATGATTGCGTTATCGACATTGACATTGATCAACAAGACGGCGCTACGTGCCACACAAGCACTGAAACCATTGCTGTACGGGAAAAGTTTACGGACCGTGTTATCTCTCGAAGAGGTGATCACAATTGGCCACCGAGATCTTGTGATTTAACGCCTTGCGACTTCTGCCTTTGGGGCCACGTGAAAGATAAGCAGCCCGATTCTGAATACTACCGGGGAGATAATTCCCGGGAATTTACATTTTTCTGAGTATAAAATCCTCTTATTGTAAACAGACCGGGAAACAAACAAATCATTTGGCTCCAAATAATCGAAATTGTATGCCCCTTATTATTATTCCCTCAGTTTGTTTAGAATAGGAGGATTTTATACTCAGAAAAATGCAAATTCCCCGGGAATTATCTCCCCGGGAGTATTCAGAATAAGGCTGAAGGTCTACGCCAACAGCCCAGCGTCGATTTAAGACCTCAAAGAATTTCATGAAAAGGATATGGTCCTGTAAGCGTGGTGGCCATTTGGCTGATGTTGTTTTTCACTATTAACGGCATACTTGTCTCTTTATTATGAAATAAATATCCGATCATTTATCTCAAAAAATGCAAATTTGGTGGAAGGCTGGGTAGGTGAAAAGGATCCACGTTTGGGTTGGAATACACTTTTATCTGTCCGATTTGCTACACTTAGTGCACAAATAATATTTTTTGCACCAAAACGTGAATTATTTAATTTTTTTTCAAATAAGGGCACGCAGCTGAAGAGGTGAGAACATTTTCTTTCTTCTAATGGTAATTGGAGTTCATTTGTGGTGCTATGGCCAAATAACCCTCTGATTTCGAATGTTGATAGCATAAAATAATACTCCACTCTCTATTTTTTTTTACAGAACTGACTTACTTCTACATCAGAAGCTACAAACTTTTGTCGGATGGAATTGGATTTTCGACCACGGTGGGCCTATCTGCAAGCACCTCATGGCGTATGGATTCGGCTCTAAAGGCTAAGGAGGTTTATTCGAGTCAACAATTGGAGCCAAACGATCATCAGTCGACAGTTTTAATTAAGAAACCACCTACCGTAAAAATATTGAAGTAATTATTTTCCAGTTAAATCGTAAATTCATGTAACAAAAATACTTTTTATTTCTATGATTGACAGACTTTCGAGACATAGGCAGTAGCAGGATCAGAAAAGTCGCCAAATATCAGTATTTTTTTGTTGTAAATTTTACAGAAGTGAGTGATATAGATACAACTATTTTCATCTTTCAACTGGAGTTAAATTTGTATTTACAAAATCTGTATATTATTTTAAATTCTTTTTTTTTTCAGATACATACTCGTATATGTCTGCACCTACAGCTTGGCTGCCCATTTATTTCACATGCGAGTACATAAATGGGTTAAGTACGGTCTTGTTAGCAACCTTAGGCGCCATCTAAAGACAGTTGTCCTGTTTGTATTGGACCATTAGTCCGTTGGACAAGTTGTCCTGTCATCATTGTAAAATGAGAAAAACATGTCATATCTAAGCCATTTTACTCAACAAGTAACAACAGAAACAAACCTCATCCTGTGACTTCAGCCATTCCTTGGGTACGGTGTTCCATTTCGGAAAAACGATATGTAATGATTCGTTGAGTTTTCGTTTTGCTGTATATCCATTATCCTTAGTTTACAACATTCTTGTTTTTTTTTTTGTTTTACAGAAGGACGACGACGACGACGAAAGAACACAACATGAAATAACAAGCAAGCATTTGTTTTATAATGAAAATGGTACTCAGCAACAAACAACCAGAACAACATCATGTCCAATAACCAGAGGTTATAAAATTACACAGGCATTGAAGGGGAACAGAAACCATTAAAATTAAAAACGTAAAGTTGTTCATACCTCGTACCGACATACTTTTTTGCGACTCGTTTATGTTTAAAGTGTGGTCTGATCGACTTGAAATTGGATTTGGTACCAAACGAAGACACAGGGAAATATCGGTGTTACCTGAAATTCAGTTTCAAATCCTTACTTAATACATATGGAGCCCTTACCGCGAAAAAGACGTAGCACAATTTTTTCGAAAGTTACTTTTTAGTGAAATTCTTAATCCCAAAATATTAAGAATTTATATTTACAAAGATATATCAAAAAACACTCTCCTTTAAAGTTGTCTTTTTGGCGGTTAGGGCTCGATATGTATAAAGTAAGGATGTGATTCTGAATAAGAAACAGGTAAATAATTTTGTAATACTGTATTTGAATTGCCGTCGAATTAATATTTTTTGTGTGAGCTTCTAGCTTTTCTTAGCCCTTCCAAAAATTCGTCCGGTTTAAATTGAATTTTCTTTCTAAAAAGAAAAACAATCTTCATTGCCCAGAAATGTAGGTTAATTGTTAGTCGGCCATAAAGTTATTACGGTGGAGTTGCAGTCCTGCGTGCTTTAGAAGTTAAAACTTTGTTAGGCAAACCAACGGCACACAATCCTTACGTTAATATGTCCTTTGGGTATATTTTGTGAGGTTTTATGGTTTTGTTCGAAAAAAAAAAACCGAAATACTTTAAGAAACAAACCTCAAATTTCGTGCGCTTTCAAAAATGAAATGTCTTAAAACTTAAGTATGATCCTTTTTTGTCTTTCATTCGGTATAACTACTCAAATGCCAACGACACACAGAGACATTTTGTTTGTTTCCCTGTGAGATGGATGACTGTTGGTGGATGTCGTGAAATGTTCCCTGTGACACACGGCACTACGGTGTGCGGCACATTTTTCCCTGTGCCACGGTTGTTTCCTGCAGAGTTTTGTGTTTTTTTTTCTATCTTGTTGCGAAGCATTTTTCTTAATTTACTTTCTTAAGTTGTAAATTTATTTTTCATGTAAGCGCAAATAAACATAAAATGGTGAAATATTCCACACAGGTCGTGTTCGGGGAATTTGAATGGGATTATTCCCCAATGACTGATGTCTGTTTGTCTTCTATTTTTGGACCGACATTACGACAGTCACTCTCGGGCGGTCTTTTGTTGCTGGCAAAACGAAGGCAATGAAGTGAATTTCGAAATGTTTGTTTTGTAATGAAAATGGAATTTGAATGTAACACAAAGTGTTCCTTCATTTACCCAAAAAATATTGGAGCGTTTAGCAAAGGTCTTATTTCGATACATACATATCTACCGCACATAAAGCTTTATGGTCTGTTAAAGTAACCATGAAATGTCCCGGCGTTTTGGGATCAAAGTGGAGATGTTTATGGCCGAATGCAGAATATGTGTGACAGGAAGCAACCTATCGCCAACACCACCCCCATCGTCAGGAGGTGGTTGTGGAAAATGGTGAAACTTTAGAAAATGCATATAGTTTTGACACAGTTGATTTGTTAATGTGATAATCCTGAGTAAATGAAAAATCAGTGTAGAAAACGAAATGTAAAAGGAGTATTTATGTTGTTCATCTACTTCTTCAAGTGAAGTTGACAACGATTGGTTTCGACAAATTATTTTCGAGAAATCTGTCGACAGCTCAGCTGCTATCCGACGTAAAATTATAACAAATTAATCGAAAGCCGTGATCCAAAGAAGTCGAAGCATCTACAATTATGTCGGCGCGTGATTAGGCATCTGAGCCGAAACCGGATTGATGATCGAGATGTTGTGCTTGCTGAATTCTTGCCAGAAGGTCACATTTGTGGAAACTCGTGAATCTTATGTGGGAATTGACGGGGAACTTTTTGTGCATTTATAACCGGAAATAATTGTTTCCTAATATTGTTTGAAAAAAATTAATCGATTGACTGTTGATATTTAAACGTGGCTGTTGATTGACTGTTGATATTTAAACGTGGCCGATCATGTTGATGGTGTTGCTTATTTGGGCTCGGTTCATAATGCATACACTGTCCCTACGTCATAGGGACGAGCCCCTTTTGTAGGTAGAAGCGGTGTTCCTAGCGGCGAAAGGATCGCTCGTAAAGAAAACCTACCCTGTTGAAAATTAACTGAAATTCTGTAGGCTTTGACAGTGCAACACCTAATTGTGACCAAAAAAACTCAATTACTTTGTCGAAACAATTTCCAGATGTTAGATAAAGTTTTGACAACTGCGGTTATAATCATTATGGCGAGATCGGAATTGAATTACAACCATTCTGACATTTCCAAAAAGGGAATGCTTGATATAGGACTTATTTTCTTTTTTCAAAAGGGACGAAGTGTCCTTAATCATAGATCATGATTTAGTGCAAATGGGTTTACCTCCAAATCAGACATCTTTCGTTTACCCCTTTGACCTTTGGAAAAAGAAAATGAAATTTCTTTCCTAAGAATCGTCTGAAACCATGTGATAAAACACATGATTTAACCCAGGGGCCAGGTTTTCCTTTTTTTCTTCATGTTATTTTACGACTAAGGTTAGTTTTAAAATATTTTCATGCACTTGTTTTTCTTTTCAGTGAAAACCTGCGGGGCTTTTCAAAAAGGAAAACAGGGCGCAACAACAAATAATATAACTTAATTTTGTAACAAAAAAAAAAAACAACAACAAGCAAACATAACATGGCTTTTATTATTAACCAGCAAACCAAATAAATGTGTTCCTTAAGATATTTATCATGTTCAGAGAATGACTGGTGGGCAGGAGGGGGAGGGCCAGACTGTTTGGTTGGCGCACCACGAGGGGAGTTCGGGACAAGGGAGTTTGTAATTATGTACCTTTTAAAACCTGGAAAAGCAACAAATAAATATAAGCTTTGTATTATCATTCATTCATTCACTGCAAATTTTGTGGTTTTCATACGGTGGTTTTCCGCCATACAATTGTGTGCGTCTGTCTATTCAACCCCCTTTGAAATGAAACGACCGTAGACACAGTGGCGGAGTAGTCCCCAAGGATATGTGTATGCGGTCTACCGTCCTACGCACACACACATCAGCATTATGTGTACGACTGTCTGCGTTTGTCTGTGTTTGTATTATTGCCATTCTAATTATCCCTTCTTGACTTCTTTCGATGGTGGCAAAGTCCTTTCTACGTTCATGGATATGTGTGTGGTGGAGGGCCGGCGCATACACAACGTTTCTTGAAACGCAATGAATGAATGGTGGAGCGAAAATGGAAAATGTTATTAATCTGAATTATTTAACATTAAATGGTTTTATTGTTGTTTGCCGTTTGTTTGCGCCACCACTACCAATGCCATGCATGCTGTTGCTGTCCACGACAATGGTCGGAAAACTCCAATCCAAGATTTCATTATGAGAGCGGCGGGAACAAAAACTTTATTTCATGAACATAAAAGTTTTAAATTAGTTGCTAAAGAGAAAATTGAATTAAATTTAATGTTGTTGACATAAGAAAAAGTTATGTTTGAAAAGAGACTTTAATTAAAAAAAAAAAGAATTTCCCGTACCGGGAATCGAACCCGGGCCTTCCGGGTGAGAGCCGGATATCCTAACCACTAGACAATACGGGACTGTTGACAAACACAGGCGAGAACAGATACACAAGCTGGTTGTACTGACGCGCAGTCGCTGATTTCATGGGTGATGATATTGATTTATATTCTCACCACAGAGGTGAATTTTCTTAATAAACTCAATTTCTATGTTGAATTTAAACCAAACCAGTTTATGGTGGAAAATTACACAATGTAATTAAGTGGACAGAACAAAACGACCAACTCTTGATTTTAAAAGAATTTAAAATCCTAAACAGATCTCTGGAAACAAAGTTAAGCTGTTATGGCTTGTGACCACAGATATATTCAAAGAGAAATTGTAACTTATGTTTTTGAAGTCAGCATTGGGAAATACTACGAAGGGGGATTGTCTGCACTCGTGTCTATTCTCCCCCAAACCTTGTCAAACAACTTTCTAGAAGTCCCAGTCCAAACACAGTTAAAGAGCAAATTTCATTTGTATTTAATCCCCAACCGCAATCGTAACTGGTGTCGTAATATTGGCCCACCTATAAGTGTGAGATATTTAACATTTATATGCACGCTGGCGTGTGGTTGGTAGTTGGATGTCTGTGTTTAGATTATGCCACATTTAAACATCCTGTATAATGTATTGTACATTTCCGTTTATTTATTATTCCCGACTAAACACCAGCCAGCCAACCAAGCAACCGGCGAACAGACAGCCGCCCAGTCCATTCGTTCGACAACCAGAGTGAGTACAACCAAATGTAGTGAAAACAACATCCGCAATGAAAAAAAAAAATAAATATGCGGATACTCGAGGCCATAAAACACAACAACGGACCAGCAAACACACACACACACAAACTAAATTGTGGTGACAAATATGAAATTTAAGGGGAAATACATGAATTAAGTTATAATTGTGGGTCGTTTTTTTTTTTTTTTGGAAAGTGTGCAAGCTAGGATTAACAGAGGACAGTGGATGTGGAACAACAAGGCGGGCGTAATAGAAGTGAAATACATCTTGTTCATGTTTTCGAGATCGGCAGATAAGTTATAGAAATTGAATAGAGTATATGGTTTCAGCGGCTGTTCCATTTCGTACAGGCGACTCTACGAGTGAGAGAGTAATCACTAAGTCATCTAGCAACTTAGGTAGTGTAAAAAAATAGCAGAGTCCTTCAATGGAATTATGTGTACACCTGCGGTATGCATTGACATTGAGGGAGCTTCAAGCATTTCAAGGACCCAATCAGCAAATACACGACGTTGTTGATGATCGGCCGGGCCGGCTTGAGTTCAGGTGTTAATTGAACTTTATAAGCCTTAAGACCCAAGTCTTTATGATAAATACGGTGTAATGACGTTTGTGGAGTGTCCAATTCCACAGAACGACGAGGAATGGACAAAACTGGATTTTCTTCAACACTTTGGGCTACAGCAGGAATATTCTCAGTTGTTCTTGAGCGACGTGCACGGGTATTATTCTTCACATCACTAACTTGTTCCAACAGCTCGAATTTCTCACCAATTTCTGTATTGCGGTCCGACAAGGTGCTTCACGACGACCCAAAAATGCTGTAGTTTTGCGAACGTGTGACTGAAAGATTTTCACCATTATTGTTTAACAATTCCAAACTGAAAATAAGGAAAACGAAAATTGGTCACTTCGATTCCCACTTCTGCAAAAATCTTGCCATATGGTCGGTGTCACCCGGTTTTCCCCTGGACCCAAAATTAGAATATACATTTATTTTGCACTGTAATTAAATAAAAAAAATAAATATATATTAACCCACTTTTCCTTAAAAAAAACAATTTCAATATCCGACAAGGTTAAATCCTTAGAAAATTAAATTGGAAGTACCATATTGAAGAACGAGCAAGCAAAGCTCACAGATGCTGGTCACTATGTAGAAGAGTCATAGGCTCAAAATAGGTCCTCAATTCAAGGATGACACACTGGCTCTACAAAAGCGTAACCTGTTCTAACTTATGAATCAGTGAAATGGTGGACATCGATGGAGAAGAACTACAACATAAAAATATTACAAAAGGTCCAACGAATGTGTTGTCTCGGCGTATGCCCAGCAATGAGGACCACATTTTATAGAGATATAGATTAGATATGAAGCTGCCCTTACAGCAATGAGTATCAGTCTCATATAATCAAAAATTAACTGAGGTAGCGGCAGGAAATTTAACAATTGCACTACGGGGATATTAGTGTAACTATTACTCGTTCTTGGTATAAGACCATACAAACATTTGAGAGCTGATTGCCATATTTTCATAGGATTAAAAAACTGAATAATAAAAACTTTTGAACGTATGCAAATCTCTGGAAGACCATCGACCCAACTCCCCATACCAACATCGTTGCAAAGAATTTCCAGTAATTACAAATGTTTTTGGTGATTTTAGGGAGTTGGCTTTTATTTTTGTTGATGACATTTCAACAAACACAGACAGACAGTGGTATTGTTAAAATAAACATTTTTTTTTTTTTTGTGGGGCTGAAAAAAGTTATGGAGCATAGAAAACTGCTGCTGCCAGGCTTAAATGTTACAATTTTTCTTCATTTCGTTTTTGGGCTGCATGGAGAGGCTACACAGAAAGTAGAAAAACTGGGACGGACGATGGCGATAACTGTTTGGGACATTTCGAGTGTGTCAAGCCTTTTGTTATCCTCTGAAAGAGTTGGCAGAGTTGAGAGTTATTGTTGAGGAACACTGAAACTAACAAACAAAAGTTTGCGACTTGCAGACACACATCCATGTGAGCAAAATGGCCAAGGCGTAACTTGAATGTCTACTCAGAACTTTTCGTAGATTTATTCTGCCGAAAATACTCGCATGGACATGTTTGTACATCGAGAAGAAACAGGACACTCTCACATTTCGTTCATATATGAGGTTGTCGAAAACTTTCCATGCATGATGCGCTTTTTTGTTTTTGTTGTTGGTAACATTGAAACCAAACACAGCATCCTTTTTTCCCATCTATTCTAGGGATAGGAAAAAAGCACAACAAGACTGGGAAATGTAGGATGCCGGGCAAAGGACACTAAACTGTCCTTAGCAGACATTATAATTAAAACTGTTGTTGCTGTTGCTTTTTTTTGCGATTTATTTCCTCCAAAAAACCGGACGAAAGTTTTAATTTAAAGTTTTCTTTGAAAAAAAAATGTTGGAATCTACAAATAATTCTAAACTTACTGGCAATTTTACGCTTCCTACAAAATGATTTATTTTCTGATGTTTTTTGAAAATCTGTTTATCTCTAAAACAAATGTATTTGTGGAATTTCTTTCCTCACTCAGATTTTCGATTTGCTGTGTTTTTTTTTTTGATTATTTATATTTATTTATTTTTTGCATGCCACTATTTTTATGCTTTGGGGCAGTTTTTCTACAATGCCGAGACAGCAAAGTAACAGCACGTTTTGAGCAGGATATGCAAGGATATACTCCATCCAGTATGTACATTCGTTTGTAACTGTCGGTGTGCATTCATACAGGACTAACGTCGGTAAAGCGAGAGGAAGAGCAGAAAGAAAGAAAAAAAATTAAAAACATTTATGATAAATGTTTTTTATTGTTGACTTTCTCCCCCCAGTGAAAAACATCATAGCCAGGGTCGGGACAACAGGGACTGGCCTCAAGAAAAGGCTCAAGCTACTAAATATGAACTGTTAACCAGCTCACAAGAAGAGAAAACTTCAGATATAACCTCAATCGCCAGTGTTAAACATCATAGCCATTTTCCAATTCAAAATCTTCAACCAATTGAGACCCCCAAAGTCTGAAAGCTTATGATGGTAGAAGAAAAACCCTAGCTGGGTTTTTTAATTCATTGTTGAAGTTTTCGTCTGGGGGGTGGATTTTAGTACAATTTTGAAAGAAACATGTACTGATTCTTAAGTTTATGTCTCGTGAACTGTTCGAAATATTTTCTTAAGCCTCTCTGGCAAATGTTTTGCTCATAATTAGATCTGAGATAAAATCAAAACAACATCTTATTAAACAACAAAGCTGTGAAAAAATCATAAAATTTCGTCCTGATCTAAATCATAATCGTTCTTAATAGAAAAGTACCCTATACTACACTAAATCTTATTCAAATTTGTTGTCGCAAAAGTTTAAAAATCGGTCTTTCTAAGCCATGAGCGACACCACTTGGTGTCCTCAATTTCGGAAAGCAAAATCCCTGCCGACGTCCCTGTGCCACCTGTTTTATGTGCCACCACTCTTGTTTACTATTCGCCCCTTTGCAAAGAGAGACACAAATATTTTTTTGTTGGCCTTTGTGTACTACGTCAGACATATGCACGATTTTACTGCATGTCCAAAAAATGTTTTTGAATATCTCCTCTCAAAAAATAAAGAAAAAAAAAACATGTTTATGATTGCAGACATAACAGAGTCTATGAAGTTTAAATTTATAGCAATTTTCAACTAGTTTTAATTACTTTAATTAACAAACATAAAATTGTGTTCCATCCTAGATATCTACAAAAATTTAAAATGTTAGGAACTTTTGGAATGAATTTGATATGAAGAGAAGTGTCGCTCATAGATTGCCGGAAACTAAATAAGTGCATAGTATTTCGGAATGAGTACTTTCGGTTTTAGGTTTTTATTGACAATAAAGTAAAAAGTATCATTGAGTTAATGGCGACACCCTGACAAGGGCAGACCTTATGGCAATTGCTGGAACTAACCAGAAAATATTTAGTTTTTTACGATATTATGTAAGTATATTGCCATTTTAAGACTTTAGGTATAAAGCAACTAAAATGAATGGTTTATGGTGGCAACCTGACAATTAGGTGAGTTTGTGTTTATAGGCCTGACGGTACAAAATTGTATGTCATAATATGATTTTATGGTTATCATTTGATTAAAATACAACTTGGGAAGTAAATATGAGGTAAACACGTATGGGTATTTGGAAAATATTTACAAAATTATCGGGGACAAATTAATTTTCATTAAACTACATGCATACGGTGTGAAAAACTCAAGTGGAGGTAGTCGACGAGCGACGAATATTGACCATGCCTTGCTTATATTTCGAAGGCGATGCCCAATGCATATTCTACATTAGATATATTGTACCTATATTCTACATTAGATATTCTTCAAGGATTTCACGAAGTTTTTCTCTCCTAAGTTCTATGATCAGTCTTCGAAATTTGGGCCAGACCGAAAATAATATTTCTAGGAGATAATGTGTCTACAATATATGCCACCTTTACAAAAGCATTAGATTGCGACCTCCTATAAGTTCAGAACAAGTTTATGCGAAGTATATGCTCGTTGATGCTGTAGAAGACATGTTAGCCAGCAAAGGCTTCATCAACGTCCTCGATAGTATAGTGGTCAGTATCCCCGCCTGTCACGCGGGAGACCGGGGTTCAATTCCCCGTCGGGGAGAAATTCGACTTTTATAAAATTTATAAATAAATAACTGATAATATTTTACTTGAACATTTTATAATTACTAATTTCACTTTTCGGTAGACCTACAACGAAAATGTAGTCCTGCTACGTCCTTTTTCATATTATTACAAGTTTCCATTAAATCATTTGAGAATTATTGCTTCCGTTTCGTTGATTTCGAACACAGAATACACTTGCGAAATCAGTTCTTAACATCCTCGATAGTATAGTGGTCAGTATCCCCGCCTGTCACGCGGGAGACCGGGGTTCAATTCCCCGTCGGGGAGACGGAAGATATATTTTTTTACTAATTCTTCATGCAGTTTTATTCACATAGGTTTTTGCACCATGTTCGCAAGAATTTTATATATTCTCATATTTTTTGAAAATCTTTCTACGAACTAAATTTTCACTACTGTTGGACATAGCAGTTTCAACATCCTCGATAGTATAGTGGTCAGTATCCCCGCCTGTCACGCGGGAGACCGGGGTTCAATTCCCCGTCGGGGAGATTATGAATTTTTTTTCTCGGAGATAATCCCTGGGTTTTTTCAACATTAGGGGGGTGGCGACCCTTTATGAGTTCAAAGTGTGAGCAGATTACAAACAGTATTGTCATATCGCTCATTTACTTAAATAGTGGCATAATTCAAAATTCACTTTATATATTTTTGCTCTTGGAAAAGCTGTAAATCTCTCATTTAAATTGGCTTTTGTTCTACTGAGTATTGTGCATTCATATTACAGGTCTCCATATTATTGAAATAGCCTGTAGTCCTTTTTCTATATTTGGAAAGTACGACGAAATTTACGATTTTTAACGGCTCTCCTGAAAAAATCCTATTTTGAGTTATGCCACTATTCAAGTAAATGAGCGATATAATATGTGGCTCTTATAGTTTTCGAAACGAAAGGAAGTTTGGATAATTCACATAATATTTTTTTATATTCGATTTTCTAGCTTGCTATAATGGGTATTACAACATTGATGTTTTCAATATTAATTGTGGCCAATTAGGCAACACTATGGACGAAAAATGTTTACTTAGCTTAATCATAATGTGACAACATTTAGGAAATTTTTATAAATATTTCCATACTACGTAAAGATTCATGAATATTAATTAATTCTTACATTAAAATCAGTCTAAACTCGTCCTTGATTAATAAGATTTATGGAAACTGACACGCAGATAAGACATTTATTGAGCGTGTATGTAATTCTCATTCTAAAACAGACTGTAACTATTGAAAAGTCAAGTGAACAACAAACAACGATAATTTTTAAAAGACAACAACCATCCAAAAAAGTCTTAATTATGATAAATACTCCCCGACGGGGAATTGAACCCCGGTCTCCCGCGTGACAGGCGGGGATACTGACCACTATACTATCGAGGATATAGGAACTCCGTCTACTAAAATATACGCTGCCAACTCTCAGGGCAAATAATTATTGTAATGTTGGTAATGTAACGTGCAACATGTTGCCAGTTTTTACAATAACAATGATTATCCGATAATTAATTATTTTTTTCGAAAATGCGAATTACCGGCTAAGTAATTAAGTACTTACCATATTTTCTATGTCGAGGATTTCCAATGATATTTGGATGTGGATGATTTCAGAAATTTCGCCTTATGGCGGTCTTCCGGCTAGAGGTTTAATAGACAGCCCCATAAAGAAATTAGCCTGGCAAATTCGATATTTTCAAATAAGCTTAGTTACATTGTGTTTAAGTAGTGGTTATTGTTTATACATACTAATTTCGTTCTTCATCTTTGGAATTATTTAGAAACTAAAAAAAAAAAATATACAATTTCCTCCCCGACGGGGAATTGAACCCCGGTCTCCCGCGTGACAGGCGGGGATACTGACCACTATACTATCGAGGATGTTGCGAAAATTGTTGCCATTTAATGTGTTGCCATTTTGATGTTGTGATAAGATCTATTACACTGTTCTACAGAGGTAGAGGACATTGAAATAAAATTAACTATTTTCAGATAGTTCCTTTACAATAGTGATTTATTTACCTCTCTTTGAAAGTCCAAAACTGTCAGCCACTTTAGGAATTACTGATAGATAGAAATAAAAACCAATTGCATAAACAAATTTGGAATATTTCTTAAAAAATATAAAATACTTTCATATCGTATGATATGGTCATATAATCTACAGGCAATCCCATAAGTAGTTTCGGGAAAATATTAACCCCTGCGAAGTTTCAAAGCAATTGATTAATTTATTCCAAAGTTGTCGTGTGCCAGACCGGCATTCGGACATGGTAGTCAGTAATCGAATTTGTTTAAAAATATTAAACCTAAATAAACTTTTGGGTCGTATTAAAGCTTCCAACTCCCAGGGCGAGGGTATCCAAATTGCGACATTATGAATGACAAATGATTCTTCGGTCAAAAACATAAAATACCAGATATTCTGTGCTTTTCACGAATAACAACGTAATATAAAACTTCTCAGGAGAGCGAAAACAAATAATTTCTAAAATTGCGGCTTCTATACAAATATTAACTAAAGAGAAACGAATCATTCGTATTAAAAAAAATGCACTTTAATGGAAAGCCCTTTGAAATAAATAAATGAAAATCCCATAAAATGTACTTAAGCGATTATTCGTGAAAACCACAGATATTTGGTTTCAGTACCACCGTACACAAAAAAATAAAAGAAAAAATAAGCTTGGAATTGAATATTAAAAAGAAAACAGATTTGTATTTATCTCCCCGACGGGGAATTGAACCCCGGTCTCCCGCGTGACAGGCGGGGATACTGACCACTATACTATCGAGGATGTTGAGGTTTGGCTGACTAACAAGTAATTTGAACTGCAACAAAATACACAATGTTCTTCGTGTTATTAGCAAATATATTTGATTTCATTCAGAACACAGACCGACCACATTATTAAACATTACATTACCCTCCAACGACACACACACATGCCACCGAAACGGAATTAACATAGATGGTCATATTACTCAACAACCAGCTCCTGAAAAGAAATGTTCATTACCTTAATTACCGAAAACAAATATATATGAGCAATTTTTGAATGTGATTTCATTTATGTAAACACTCCAACAAAAATACGGCCGGACCAAACCCATCCATGAATATGGTCACCCATCTTTAACATACACTTGAGTGCACATGGCAAAGGGTAGGCGAGGAGGTGAGCGGCAACAAAGGCATCAAAACAAATTATAAAACGCCAGCAACATCCTCTGTACAGGACAAGGATCCACCCAAAGGAATATAACACCGACAACTCGCCATTACCAATAGCAACAACAACAACAACGAAACTAGCCCATCCATATTGTTTGTGCATGTTCAACCGACCACTTGACAGGGTATTATGTTGTGTATGTGAACGTGTATTGTGTGTATGAGTGTTAGTATGGAATCCATCCAACATTTTGAAATTCTAGAGGAGTAACAACAACAAAAAAAACACCATCCAACGAATATGCGAAAATTCGACAATCAGGAATTTATAAAAGGAAACACATACAGTACAATTGTGCCATGTCCAGCCAAATAGCCAGGATCAGAGGAATATACATGCATATGTACGTTTGGGTGTCTGAGTCTTTCAATAAAATGGGAGAGCGGTATATTAAGTTGGAATACTCGATGAAATGATGGCCAACCCAATTAGATAACGGGAGGACAGTTGGGTTTAGCCAAGAAGATATCTTTCATTCGAGTATTAATGTGCATGAGTCTCTAGGACTTCAGTTTTGTCCGAATCCGAATCTGACTTAAGCACCCATAGTTCCAATGACCACAGACGTACTGAATCCTTAAAATGAGATACAAATATACGAGAAAATTCTCTAAAGTGTAATTTTTGGTGATTATGGCTTGAAGCGATTAATAAATGTCTCACACTCCGCCTTGGCGTCCAGCCCGTGTTTCCAGTCGTAGTTGTGACAAAGATTTATGGTGACACCCTCGTCGTTTAATCTCAAGTTGCACGCAAACATTTAAATGGTTTAAAAATAACGAAAAGTTTTATTTGGACAATAGCAAATTTTCCATAAACATTCAGCTTTTGTAGCAGCCATCGACATTGCTGTTGCTTTTTCGATTTTTGGTCGCTGACGCCCGTCCGGCCACCTCTTGCGAAAAACTGAAAAATGAACAACAAACAACAACATACACTTAAATAAAAATCATACTCCTATCATGAACACATGCCGAATGCCATGCAAATAAGTAAAGTGAGTATTTGGCAACACAGACACATTTGTCGACGCACCCACTCGCACACGGGAATGGTCATAAAATGTACAGTGGTGGAATAAGCGAGGCCTTCCTACGAAGGTTCCGGTTCAACGCAAATTTAAATTTGATGCCCGTCACGGAGGAAGATAATCTTCCATGTATCGAAACCCATACGCCTGAGTCCAGGTTAAAGCTGTTAAAGAGTTATGCTGGAATTCTCTGAATACTACATATACATAGCATACACACGATAATGTATCCACTCTCAGTTCTCTCTGATATCTGGAATGGCAGCGGATGACTATGAAATAGAGATGGGCCGAATGAAACCATTTTACATCTTCAAAATCCAGGTCGTGCTCTCGATATTTAGAACTCTACAGCTGTAACACTCAATTGGTAGCAATCTCGGATGACCTAATCATAAGGAATGATCCGTCCATCATGGGCAAATTTACAACCTATAGAATTCGCCTTTCATGCGTTAATCTTGCAGTAAGAATTTTTTTTGTCGCGCACTTTGCTGTGTGGCCCAAACACCTGTTCGTGGGAGTCAAATATCAGCTCTAGTTTTAAAAATCAATTGCCAATTCCCGGATAGACTGTACCATTGAAGGCCATCTATCGCAAGGCCTTGAAATCGCATCATTTCCTCTCCGGAATATGTGCAAAGGTTTAAAAATGTTCATTTAAAATACATATATTTTGTCCATATGCATGCACGGACAGACAAACGTTGGAATGAGTTTGTGTTTGTATAGAAAAGTTAAAATTTCTGGATGATGTTGATGACTGTGTGAATATCTTCTGGCCGTGACCGTGGCAACCAACCATCATCATGGCATTGCTTGCCGTCGTCATAGTAGTTGTAATAGTAGTACACGATGCCAACAGTTTTATTCTGGGGGAAAAATTTACATAAAAATCGCATTACACTTAACATCCACTTTGCTTAACGAAGCACACAAAGTTGTTTTCCTATGAATCTCTCCCTATTCACTCTGTTTGCTTTTGTTACTGAATCATCCTGGCCGCCCCGCCTGTCCGTCCATTCGTTCATCAGACAGATTCACTATTCACTACGGACAGAATCCTTTTGTGCGACGGTTGCATGATGCATTTGCGAAATGCTTGGCTGGTCTTCTGATATAAATTGTAGTCTTGTATATTATGCGTTGCTTATTTTGGCATTTTATTTTTTTGGGCTCCATTGTATGCTGAATTTCAGGATTTTTGTTGTTCTCCGCCACACCGCCTCCCTGCCATTAAGAGGATTAATTTGCCGTGTATTTGCAATTAAAGTTTGGCAAAAGTAAAACCGAGGTACGGTTTTGAAGAACTCCCCGACGGGGAATTGAACCCCGGTCTCCCGCGTGACAGGCGGGGATACTAACCACTATACTATCGAGGATATAGCAACACAATCACAGGTGACAAACTGCGCCGTGACATGCTGGTGATTTTGCATTCGATTCTGTTCTGTTTATAGCCCGCCCAATTGAATGCAATCCAGTCAGCACTACTCACTATTCTACGCCCACACCCACTGCCATACATTAGTCTATGAATAACTTTAGCAAGTGCGATTTGCTGTGGTGCGATCGATCGCATAAACATTTTTAAAAATCCAATGGATGGATTGCTGCAACGTCGAGATTTATTAGTTGTGTTTTATCCAGAAGGTGGTCCACCTAAGAGGGGATCATGGAAAATTGTTACAACCAATTAAATAAAATAATGTAATGATAATCACATTTCGAACTAATCTTCAACAGTTGAATATTTGATAAGACATTGTCTTGCCTGTTTATGATTTTATAGCTCCCAACTAACGTACATTATTGGAAAATAATGATTTCGTTTTTATAATTTTTGGTTAAACTATAATAAACCATAGAATTGTAGAACTCAGTTTGAAGTAATACTGAGTTCAAACCACAAATAAGTTTTTGACTGGTAAGTGAAAGTATTTGGTACATTCGGAAAAACTTATGTTTCCAGTAAAACTTGAAACATTAGAAGCAATTGTAGCTCATTCTTGATGAAGATGTGACAGACAATCAAATGAAGGAACTAAGGATCGCACAAGTTCTGTAGATAAACCAGACGCCCCTTCTACAAAGGCGTGGCTATTCACCAGAGGGTTCAGCATCTGCATTGAATTGATGTTAAATTTAATTTATTTAATCTTCATTTTTGAAAGAATTTCTTTACAAACGAATGCTTCTTTAGTTTTGTATATCAAATTTAAATAAATCAATGTAGAAATTCATCAGTTTGATCATTATTTTTGATCGATTATGTATTGTTCTGTTATGAAACAAAAAAGTTGATATCCTCCCCGACGGGGAATTGAACCCCGGTCTCCCGCGTGACAGGCGGGGATACTGACCACTATACTATCGAGGACGTTATGAAAATATTTCGTGCGTATGAGCAGTGTCTATCGATTCTGGGAATAAGATGTATGGAACAATAATTCTTATATATAGAAGTTAATGAACATTTTTAATGCTGGGAAAAAGTCTAGGGTCGTTTACGGAGATTTTTTCGACATGATCCATCTTTGGTTCATGGTTACTGCGACATCCTAATATATTATCAATATCTTTGTGTGGGGGCTACATAAAAGCATGGACTTATTTGCTTCCCCGAGTTACTTCTCCAGAGTTGTTTACTGATACATCTTAATATATTGTGAGTTGTTTAACCTTGGACATCATATGTGTTTTTGTGGAAATAGGAATCATATTTGCGTCAGGTGGCGGACAGCGTTCTGAAAGTGGTTTTAAGACGATCGGTGAAAGAGGCATGAGCTCAATTTCCCTGTCAGTAATAATATCGTGTACAGCACCCCATGTTATATTTAACTACCTACATTATAAATTTTTATTTTTCTTAATAAAAAAATTAAAAAAATAACTTAACAAAGAGAACAGTTTAACGAATCATTTGTATTAAAAAAAAGTCGCTATAATGGAAAGCCCTTTGAAATGTAGCACTTTGAAATCAATTAATGTATACTCCATGAAATGTACTTAAGCGATTATTTGACAAAAACCACAGATATTAGGTTTTGCCCAGTACCATCGTACACAAAAAAAAATTAAAAGAATAAAATAAGTAAGCAACGGCTTAGAATTGAATATTAAAAAGAAAACAGATTTGTATTTAACTCCCCGACGGGGAATTGAACCCCGGTCTCCCGCGTGACAGGCGGGGATACTGACCACTATACTATCGAGGATGTTGAGTAAGGTCTTGATAATAAATATCTGCTCGAATTTCAGGGTTTATGTAAAATAGACTCTAACTGGCAAACAGATATAGTTAAATTGCGCGACCGATTTTATATCAGACTACCGCTTTCATAACGTCCTCGATAGTATAGTGGTCAGTATCCCCGCCTGTCACGCGGGAGACCGGGGTTCAATTCCCCGTCGGGGAGAATTTCAACTTTTTTCTCATAGCAGAACAATATGTACACAAATATAACACGATCAACCAAAAACGATCATCAAACTGATGAATTTCTACATTGATTTACATAATTTTGATGTAATATTGGGTATTTGTAAGCGGCATGAGAACTGTCGACATCGCTGGCTATCGTTTGTCAGCTGATTATGTCAAACTGTGTTGACATTTCTCTTCAGTAAGGTTGGGGAAGCCATCTTCAATCTTTTAACGTCAGAACAAAGCTTCCAAATTGTGGAAATTTATTCAAAAATAAATAAATCTGATCGCAAAGTTCAAACAGCACTTTGTCAATTTTACGGTCAACATAATCGGCTTAATGAGCAAGAAAAGTACGCCATAAGAGCTACAGAGGCCATATTTGTTTTTGCCGAAAATGCAAATACAAAAAATATTATTCATACTTTAGCAATATAACAAAACAGTTTATTACAATTATTTAAGTATTTTATTTAATTACACTAAAAAAAACAACCAAAAATATTTTTTTTATTTTTAATGATAAAAAGAGTATTGTAACAAAGGACAAGGTCAATCGTTGATTTCAGCAGAATTACAACGAGTATTTTACGCAAAAAAAAAAAACGTTTGTAAAACTATACAATTTTTATTTATATATAAAAAAATTAAAAAACAAAGGTAATCTTTCTATTCTCCCCGACGGGGAATTGAACCCCGGTCTCCCGCGTGACAGGCGGGGATACTGACCACTATACTATCGAGGATGTTGCATGTGGTTTTGTTAAACCGGTACATATACCCTTTTTTGTAGATACAAATGTTTGTATACATTTTGCTTGTCTTTAAAGCAATGTTCTTAAACATTTCAAATGATACAGTACAGTCGGTGTCTACAAGAACACGTTAATCAATGTGCAATTATTGTCAGGTGGCATTATCACGTCGATTCTTTGGAATATGTTAAACAATGTCATCTTTATAATGAATTATATAATTTATTCTCAATGTAATAATTCCAATTTTTCCTGCTGGGAGTATAACCTCTCTAATTTTTGCTTATTTTTACATCAGAGAAAAAGTGTTTGAAGTTTAAAGAGAGAGAAAACGCATTTTTGATTAGATTATTAAGTACAGTAGACGCTCGCAAATTAGAACCACTTGGTAATTAGGGTAATTCTAATTTCCGAAAAAATTCTAATTTCTGAACGTTTTCTTTTTTACCCCAAAAAGTATAGAAACGATACAATATGATAGTAACATTTTATTAATATGTAATTATTTAATTTAATTTTGGCGAATAATCAGTAATACTTGTTTGCTTTTGCGGTTTTCGTACGCTTTCTGAGACGATATCGTTTCGCAAGGCTAAGAGACTGCTAGTGTGCTTTGACGAACAAGGCTCATGATTTTTGCACCATTTTAACAAATTATTAACGCTTTCGATAGCTGTTAAGTGAGATATAGCTGGAGTGGCATCAACAACATCGTCGTCGCCATCACCTGATGCCTCATTATTGCTACTGGTAATAAGCAATAAGGTAAAACGAAAAAAGCGCTCTGAAATTAGAATCAATTTCTAATTTTCGAGCGTTCGTTGCTTGATTCTAATTTCTGGAAGATTCTAATTTGAGAGAGTTCTAATTTGCGAGCGTCTACTGTACATGATTTACAATGAAAACCAAAAAATGATGAATTCCAGGACAGTGGAATATCATTCACATGTCGTTTATCAGCACACAGGACGCTTCAGTGGTAAGGGAGACTGTGGCCAAGGAATCCAAATGTTTTTGTTTTTCAAAACTAGAAATAATCATAAAGGATTTATTTAAATAAAAATTCCTTTTAACATGATCACGGAGATTCCAATGCTTCCTCAGAGAGTCACAGTCCAGTATAGGCATTTCTGTTATGGGTGAGCGCTACAGAGTCATTTTGTGGCCGGAGTTTGAAGACATGGATAATCTTTGGTTCCAGCAGAATGGTAAGCGACTTTTTGTTCCTTTATTTACTATTCACCTAAAAGATGTTGCACTCTGTCCGAGGATCAGAATAAATCGATGGAGAATGAATTATGTCCATATATATGTATAAAAGCGAGAGAAAAAATAGAATCCATGTGACTTCCATTCTGAAATTTACAGGGAATATTAGGGTTATATTGAGCTTTAAGAAAATATTTTGTTCAGATTTTTCGACTTGTTCGAAGATGGTGGAAAACTGAAATTAAATAAAAACAAACAAAAATAACAATAATAACAATAATAAAAAAAAAAAAAATTTAAAAAAAAATATTTTTTAAAAAGAAGTTTCAAATAACTTTAAAATAAGATATTAAACATTAAAATCCATTCACTAGTTTTTGAAAAATCATCAGTGTAAAAGTTGTCATGTCGGTTGACTTTTCACGATTTTGACGATAATCAAATGCCCATAACTTTTTCAAAATTTGTTTTTAATTTTTTTCTGGAAACACGTGTAAAATATTTTTTAATGAACAATACGTACTAAAATTTTGAATGATATCGGAGACATCAAAGTAAATTTATAGCAAACATCATACGGTCTGACATGGAATGACTCATATGCATACTCGTTCAAATAATTACCAGAATCACTACATTCTTTAGCGACAAATCACTATAAATCTAGACGTTTGTAATGACTGATCAATCAAATACCTAAGTACTCTCGTAGGAGTAGAGCCAGTGTCTCATCTTTCTGGCGTATGTACCAAGTGTATCCTTTGTGTGTGGTCATTCCAAAATATTAATTTCATTTTCGTGTTACCACTCTTGAGAGACTTGCAAACAATGACCCCTCAATGGAATGCAGTGGATACATTTACCCTTTGTCTAACGAAATTTCTAAATCCCTCCTTCCGTCGAAAAATGAATCATTTCCTGGCAATTGCGTGTCTGATGATGCTTATTTTTGAAAAAGATTGAAACATTTTTTTATATAAATTAACTTTCTTTTGACAATGCAGAAAAAAGGTTATTATCCTTATAAAAGGAAACTACTACACACACACACACAAACCGAATGTCCCGTGAAGCATTTTGGAAAATTACTCGTACTCGTTTTCACTGAATTTATGGCATTGTCAACAAATAGTGAAAAGTTATTTACTCGGCTGTCGTTGACATTTTTAACTTTTTGCTGTCAACTCGAACTTAGGACAAACGGACGAACGACGACACACCAGAAAAAAAAAATACGTAATCCTGTTAATGTGTTTTACAAAATAGTCCCCAAACACGACAAAAAATTAAGTTATGTTAAGTTGTAACTGTACGTAGATATGTATGTCTGTCTGTCGGTCTGTCTCGCGTTGTGGGTTCGTTTCTGCTGGCTGAAACAGAGTAATTTTCTTTCATATGAACAGAAATGATTAATAAGTTGCATTTAATATTAACTGCCAGCGTAATGGCCATAAATAATGACATGCTTGATTGTTGTTTATCTTGCAGGGAGTTGTTTTCTGTAGTCATAAATGCATTTTTAAGGGTTTGTAATTAATTTTTCTTCTCGAATGCATTTTTTCGTAAAGTATATGTTGACTTACGTTTATATGCAATTGATTAATGACCGGTGTATTTAAATAAATTCGTTGATTTCGTAGCAAAAATAAGTGTGGAAAATGTGGTAGATCGTGAAAGGCCATATGACATTTTAACAATTGCGGTATATTGAAAAATCGGAGCACACACATTTATTATGGCCTTCATCAGCTTGAAGCAGTTTGTAAGAGGCGCATAAACTGAAATAGAGGTTTGATGGCAAACGAACCGAAACATACTTGGGTTTCCTTTTCAAATGCAAACAAATGGTTTGATTGGAAATACATCATCTGCAGTAGAGGGTGTACCATTTACGGGTGATAAATGATATCTGACAAATATTGATCACGTGCATGCTTTCACATATGGATTTTTTTGGCATGAAGCTTCGGAATATGAACAAATACGTCAAAACTATCCCCCGTATTCATAAAAAATTATAAAAGCTTTATAAATAATTGATATGAAAAATGTGTGAAAATTGTTTTTGTATTTTCACACATTTATCTTAACAAAGACTTATAAGTTTTTCTGAACACGGAAATATTTTTTTTTATATTTTTACGGCCGTATTCATACAAATTTATAACAGCTTTAAAAACCTTTGATAAGAAAAAAGTGTGAACATTTTTTTTGTATTTTTTTATCGAAGGTTTTCAAAGCTGTTATACATTTTACGATACGGCCGTAAAAATATTAAAAAAAATATTATAAGTTTGTCTGAATACGAAAATATAAAAAAAAATCTTTCCCCCTAAAATCAAAAAATTAAGAAAAGTACTCAACTTTGGAAATATTTCGAAAAAAAATCAACTGTCTGATTTTGAATATTAATTAAAATAGTCCCTCACACCTTACCTTCAACATGTTTTTACCCAGAACTCAAATCAAAAGTTTGGCCAATGGAATGAAAATCTGGACCACTGTGCGCCAATTGACAAATTTGTGTTTCTTCAATACATCGCTCCTTATATACAAAAGGACCACAAGTCAAAATAAGCAAATTATACAGGAGCGTCATTTTTAAAAATAATTTTAATTATTTTATGTCTTTTGTAAAAACTATGTGTTTTCGTTTCGGGTGTCTTCGATCATAAAATGACGGCTGTTTTAGCGAAACATGAAAGTTTCATTGTTTAAAAAGCATTTTATGCAAAAAAATGATTGTTGATATTTTTTGAAATGTGTGACTTTTGTATTCATGGAGCGACATTTTCTTACAACCGGGGCGAATAGACATTTTCTACCGAGTCTGTTAAGTCACATGTTTCGATAAACTTTCTTATGTACGACCAAAAATATTCAGAATTTTTTGAAAGAATAAGCAAAACAACTTGTCTATATTTTATTTATTTTTGCAAAAATATCATTTGCAAAAACTAAAACCCTACAGATGTTTCATTGCAGTTGGTGGATCAACCAATACCGAAAGGACTCTCTCATACACTCCGTAGACATTTCACTGACATGTGTAATAGCACTGGTTAATAAATGTCTAGGACATTAGTGAAAATGACTGTGAAAAGTTTTCACCATTAGGCGTAACGAACAACCAACCGTCTCTAAAAGGCCATTTATAACATCTGCTATGGTTTCGTCTTAGACAGCGGTTAGTGCCAGAGCAAGTATTTGCAATACATACTTTGCAAAAAAAATATGATTACAAAATGCACTTGTTACGTGTCTGCTTGTACCGAACGAACAGATATCCGTAAATCATCCCCCCTCAGACACATGAACATGCATCAGACCCACTTAAAAGCCGTAGAGAAAATCTCTTAAAAATACTACAGAATATTACACAACCGCACAATTTGCGTGTGCCATAGAAAATGGAAAGTTGCAGATAAACGGGGGATGGCGAATGGATAAAGGGACGATATATGGATTTACGTACACCACCCCCCTCGTATTTCAAACCCACACAAACCGCACACATTGAGATTATTGCATTTATAGTCATAATTTAATAAATTGTATAAAATATTTATTGCTTTCTATAAGAGTTGTACGGCGTACTTGTTCCGGCCAGAGATATCCACTGGTGGAAAATTCGATTATACGCCATTTCATTGAATTAACACGGTAGACGGGTGCAGTTAGGAACTGCTATGGAGCGTGTTCTACATCAGGAAATTTATGTGATCAACCCTTAAACCTCAAGTCGTCTCTCAATATTTAAGGCTATTTCTGCTAATACCCCAAGAGTACTTAATCAAATTAATTTCTGTGTATTCAAATCAATATCGCACCAGGCCTGCTCGTATTTCAAATGTCTACTATAAATTTAAATTATGCTAAGTTATACTACGAGTGTACTTCAATGCCGCCTCCCAAAAGCTACTTTATTTTTATGTTCGTATTTGACAAATTGTTGCTCCCATAAATTGTTGCCTTTTATTATTTTTTATTATGAAACATAAACTTTTGTGGTTTTGTTCCTAGTATATTTCCAGATGTTAATGGCGTTTTGTTATAACGTCATAAACCAAACACTGATATGGTTTTCAAAATATATAGTTTTTTTTTTCTTATAATGGCCATAATAGGTTTTATATTAGTTCAGTTTTGAAATGTTAACACAATCCATGTGGTTCGAAATGAATCCAAATTTAGTTAGTCATATAAAGGCATATGGAAGTAATTCAAATGTATGTATACTTATTTCCCTTAATATTCCATAAAGGAACTGATGGGAAAATTCTCAGGAATCAGTGTTACTGCCGGAGAAATTACAGACTGATTATTTCTTTTCATGATGTGAATATCATATCAATGCCATAGCTAAGGGGCTAACGAGCATTTGTTGAGATTAAATGGGGCCTCCTGATAATCTATGAGTCCAATCTATTGCCTTATATTCATTCAAACAGACCTGTGAATATTGGTCTCTCATAATATTTGGACCTGGCATCACACTAGTCTATCATGACAGGCCATCTTTGGATGTCACAGCAGATGTTACCTATACATACCATGCGTACTGCTTCAAGTATTTTTAGAATATTTCTGCACAAAGTTTGGAATGTTTGCATAAAATATGACCCGGTTGAACTAAATGCCTATATCTCTTCTTTCTTATCGGTACATGAACCATAAACTTTGTCATGGCATTTATTTATTCATGTTTAAAACAATGTTTTTGGCTGGGAAATATTAAAATGATTTTGGGGTGATAAAATTCTATTATCCATTATTTCAACATCCTCGATAGTATAGTGGTCAGTATCCCCGCCTGTCACGCGGGAGACCGGGGTTCAATTCCCCGTCGGGGAGATTTAAGATTTATTTTTTTCTCGAAATACAAAAATTATGTGGCTGTAACCTAGTATGAGTTCTCGCAGATAATAACTTGATTTGTCATATTATAAAGGGTTATCCATTGTGCGTTTTCAAATGTAAACGTAAATAAAACATATATAAAATATATTTTTTTCATGATATTTCATTTTTATTATAAAGTTTGAACGTAGACATTATGTGTGAAACACTACATAATCTAAATGACCACCACGCGAAGTGTTGCAAGCATTGATTCTTTTGAGGTCATTTTGGACCACTTGTTGGCACATATTGGGCAGTATCTCAGCCATAACTTGACGAATGTTGGTTCTTAAGTGCTCAAGAGTTAAAGGTTTATCTGCATAAACACGGTCTTTCGCGTAGCCCCACAAAAAAAGTCCAATGGTGTCAAATCGCATGATCTTGGTGGCCAGTTGATGTCGCCACGACGAGAAATTAAATAAAGCCATATTCGCTCGAGTTGTGTGGCATGTGGCACCGTCTTGTTGAAACCACATATTCTCCAAGTCGTATTCTTCAATAGCAGCCAAAAAAAAGTCGGTTATCATACGACCATAACGCTCCGAATTGACGCTGACAGCCGTTCCCTCGTCGTTTTCGAAGAAGTAAGGTCCAATCACACCAAACACTGACTTTTTGTGGATGAAATGGCCTCTCTTCAATTACTTGAGGATTCTCAGAACCCCATAATCTCCAATTAAAGCACAATATATGGCTGTGCCAGAATCATAATTTTTGTAATAATAATTTTAATAATTTTTACGCGTTGTGTGATAGTTAGGCGATTCATTTTCGTCAATGTGAGACTTCCAACTGAAAAGAAAAAAAAATTGGTTTAACAACTTAGTTTGACAGATGTCGAATTCCAGCCCTATACTTTTGAAACCACGAAATGGATAACCCTTTATATAAATGTTACATATTTATTAAGTTATCTTGGAGACTACAAAATGCTATAGATCTTCCCTAGCCACATGCTGTAGAGTTAAAGATAATAAATTTGTAAACTAATAATATCGTCATTAATAATCCGAAAATGCTGCTTTACTAGGAAAAAACCTTTTAAAAACTTGTCTATAAGCAACAGTACATATTGTATAGGAGTTGTCTTTCAGCTGAAGAAGTTGATGGATATATCGAAGCGTAGAGGATGGACGTGAAATCGCACAGTCCAGGTCCAGATCGCAGCTAAGCTTTCTGAATAGATATTATTAGAGTTTTGTGCTATTCACACTTGTAAAAATAATGTAGGACTGATTGTCTTTTACTCCCCGACGGGGAATTGAACCCCGGTCTCCCGCGTGACAGGCGGGGATACTGACCACTATACTATCGAGGACTTCAAGCTTATGTAATATTTAGAACGACTTTAAATATTTCCCAGCCAGCTTGAGTACGATCTTCATCGGCTTACCTGAAGTAAAGCAATTGTAAGATGATCCATAAAATGGGCATTAATTTGCATACATTATAAATATTTGAAGAAACTTCTGTGTCATCACTTCAATTACAGTTAAACATTAGCAGTCCAACATTAAGAGACATTTAGCGGTTTAAAAAAAATTGAGAAGTACGAAAATCGCAGTATGTTAAGAACAAAAACAAATGTTTTCGAACATTATACGATGTTACTTCGTTTTTTTTAATATTTCATTACATAGGAACAGTTACTTTTGTAACGAACAAATGGTTAGATCATTAAAAGAATTTAATCAAAAAGAATTTAATCAATTTACAGTTGTCTTATTCTATTAATAAATTTATTGAAATTCTAGATTTATATTATTGCTAGATATAAGCTAGTCTGTAAGGATCTGTTTGTCCATAGACAATTGAATAAATAAATGAAATTTCTTTAACCATAATGTTTTTATTGTGTATTATTCATATTCGAACATGCGTGGTCGATTCAGAGAAGAATTACCTTCCAGGGTTAACAAAAATTTAGTGTCATGCCTTGAGGAACTGGGCACCCAGGCCTCGTCCATTCGTTTGTTTATAATGGTAGAGATAGTAAATCGTTTGATAATTCCACAACCCATCAATTTTATTGACTAGACTACTTTATGATCTATCATTCTTGACTATTTGCATCCTACTAGTCTATCATTTCCATACAACTGCCCTTTACTATCACGCAGAAATCAGTAGCGGATACATTTGCAGTTCAACCACATCTAATTCATTTAGGGTTTCTGCATGATAGTGCAGAGCAGTTCTATGGGAAGGATACACTCTCTTCTACGGAATCACTAAACGGCTGGTATCATCGATACTAATGCCGTTTCTCCACCCATGTCTGCCTAGTGTGTAAACTCTGGTACTCTGGTTGATGATGGCCCTCAGTTGTCCTCTGTCCAACTTAAGCAGAGCTTCCCTATTCTTTTCTGCCATTTGTGAATCTAGGTTAAAAATAAAAGCAGTGATTTATTGTCAATACCCTAGAAAAAATATTGTGTCTTAAGATTTTTCTTTACCAGAACATAGACTGTTCTATTACAATGGAATCTGTATAATTTAAAACTGATTTTCAAATAATATGATCCCTGTTGTTATCTGGCGCAATTTAGCACTTACATACTTCCAGATCTCCCTCGACAGTCTCTGAGAAGCATGAGTAGTGTGTGAGCACATCCATCAGACACCAATCTTTTCAATGGAGTATCGGCCCTATGACTTTCTTAGAGCAGCATCTAAATATATACGTTTATTTGGGGTACATGCCTGGGGATATTCTTACAGCTCAGTATGCTTTAGACTCTCAAATGGAAGCCCGAGACTTTTGAAATATTTTAAAAATGTATGCAGAGCTATAAAAAGAACTTGGGCATTAGAGAACGTAAGTAATGTCTGACACTAACAATACGATGGAAGTTATTGGGAAGGGAATGATTATTAAATTAAAATTTCTTTTACTTTATATTCTCTCCCAGCCAAAAACCATTCTTTAACCATTCAGGGATGGAATTGTACAAAAAAACCGGCAGGGTTGAGTGCCATAGCAACTTGCTGAAGAGTTACACTGTTTTTTTTCACAATAATTATAATCATCTGTTGGAAATGTCTATAATAGCTAATTTGTTTAGACATTACAAAAGAAACCACCAAACAAATTGGCTTTAAATGCGGCGACCAGCTGTGTACATTTTGAAAAGTGTTGATTTTTGCCAAAACCAACTGCAATAATGAAAAACTTTTAAATGCACATGTTGTAAAAAAACAGCGAACGGAGTTGGACTGAAATAGAATTTATTGATTTCACAATAAATGACAATATTGTGACATTATTGAACCAACCCCATTTATCAGGAACGAATATAGCCAATGTATGAACAACTTGTCCGGGCAAAGTGAAGGGTTGGTCACACTTACCATTCCAGCTATTTGTTTTTTCTGTTTTTTTCTGTATTGTTGTGTGTGTGTCAGAAATGATCAAAGATTCATATACGCTGGAAAAATCTACCACACACACCAGGTTCCAGCTAATTTATGCCTAAATAGGGTATTTTTCATTTCCATCCAAAACTATGTTGATGTCGTGGCATTCTTTGAAGGGGGTAAGGGCGGACAGAGTATTCGTTTTGTAGTCAGTGAGACGGTGTTGGGTTGTTGTGTTTTTATCGAGAATTAGAGTTGGGTATTACGAACGTTTATGTCTTTTTATTTGCAGTTTAGGGAGTTACGCAAAATTTATGTGTCTGGTAGCTGAACAAGAACATGCGACCAACCCCTTGGGTGTTTCCCGTTTTTTTTTTTTGGTTTTCCTACCATCCAGCAAAAAAACAAATGGAATGGTCGAGCAGGGTGGGGGGAAACACTCACTTTATATGAGTAAACAATGAATGGCAAACAAATGAAGTATGTTCAGAAATTCTTAACCACAAACTTATACCCATCACATCGGACCGGGGAAGCTACAAATGAAAGTGGCAAATGAACAACTAAAGTAACACTTGAGAGTGGTGGGATACTTGCGTAGAATAAAGAAAAAGGCAGAACATCCAAGAAAAACAACAAGAAATCAGACGGGTAATGACAATTAATGGGGATTACTGCTAAAGGTCAGAGACGAATGGGAGGCAGACTGCCATTTAAGCACAATGGAACTACGGCAACTACTACACTTGCAGGGGGTGTCAAACGGTTGAGAAAGAGCTGGATTACGTCTGGTCCAGTTGAACTTTATTGCCTAATTTAAACCAATATTTCAATACAAATTAACTTTAGCTTCGAGTTTTCCGCGTTAATTTGGACAATAATATTTTTATTTTAAATTTACCTGTACTTTGGTCTTGTACCTGCTTTATCCGGTTCGTAATACACAGGACTTCCAAGTCTTCATCCGTTTGACCCACCGCCGGAGTCTTGATCTTCCTTCTGTTGTCGATATAGTCTAACGCTCCTTTGGCTGCAGCGTTTGGTGCTGTTCGATAGAAATGGCCAGGCAATCGTTGATTTTAAAGATCTCAACCACATTAATGTCGAAATATAGCATACGATTCGTTTGACACTTGTACTCGTCGTCAGCACAAATAAGGGTCAAATATTTTTCGAAACAATTATCTCTCTGAAAATAAATCTGCCAGTTTCTATTCTATTGTCCGATTTGACTTCACACAGACCAAGCTGAAGTATGTTCCAGCGTTTGTCCGTAAGATAAACCTAGTGGGTCTAACAAGACATGGCCCATAGGGGCACAAATTTGGAAACCTACATTCTTAGGGAACATTTTAAATTTCCCTACTGTGAGACGCTTTATCGGCTTTCTTAAGTATCCATGTTTCAGCGCCATACAGAAACATGGGTAGAATAATCGTAATATACAGGATTCTCGGATGTGGCCTAGAGAACCTCTTGTACTGGTGAATGATTCGGAGAGGGTGCTTCCCACTTTTTATGAGGATCTACTGATCTTACTAAGGAGGCTTATCATAATGGTATGAATTGTCTTGCTTCTCATGGGTCTTTTCCAGCATTTGGCGAAGTTTTTGAAGATTTAATCGAGAGTTGATTTAATTGGTGTGAAGCCATAATGATGGCATTGAATCAGATCGTCGAGGTTTTTCAAGCTTTGGCAAAATATAGTTGATATGAATGAATTGAAACTTTTCATCTCTTTTTAACTTATCAACTCGGCATACTGAAAACAAACAAACCTAAATCTTTTCAAAAATCAAAAGAACTCTGTGAAAGATTTTAAGTAAATATATGTTTGTTATCAATTAAAACATTGTTGCTTTATTTTGTCGGTCGTATAAATATTTTATTTTATTCTTTTGGGCCCGTCATGTTGTCGTACTGCAGTAAGCTCCACTGCGTCACCGTTCGACTGGCAGATGAAATGTTCCCGGATATGCTAATATAAATGCGGATACGGATGCGGTTTTATATTACCCAAAAATTTTACACAGTGTAATATAATAAAAAAATACCAGACACCTTTATATACAGATAGACATACATATGGTATGTGAAAATTGACAAAGGCCATCTATATGTCTATCCGTTTGCACATGCACATACATACGTCATACATTGTTTATTGTTGGTTCAGTTTCAGCAACTGTTTTTTTTCACACAGGGGACACTTTGAGTCATGTTACATTTGATGGCATTTGCCACAAAGGGAAAGTGCGAGCGCCACAAGGTTTATATTAATGTTTTCATTTTCCAATTTTTTCATATTCAACATTCATAACCAGGCGTATTTCGTTTTGAGCCCATATGATGTCATATTATAATAAATTATTTAAATATTTGGTCAAAAGGCAATCATTCATGTTTGAATTGTAAATGATGGCATTTGGCCAAGTTGTCCTAGACGTGGGTTTTTTTTGTTTTTGCTAAGGACAGAAGGGTTGTCAAGCAGAGGTCTCAGATATATTATTGGTTCGCCCCGGAATGTAGAATATTTATAAAGTGAAAACATGTTTCAATATCCTCGATAGTATAGTGGTCAGTATCCCCGCCTGTCACGCGGGAGACCGGGGTTCAATTCCCCGTCGGGGAGAGAGTTTTTTTTTCTGTTTTTGTCGAAAAAGTGTTGTCAAATATTCCCTGGAAACAAAGGCAATTAAGGCAGAGAAACATGAAATTACTTATAAAATGAAGTTGGCTTTTCCAACAGTTGTTGTTCTTGGTCTGAATAGTAAATGATTTCCAAGCTTGTACATGTTCTGTTCAGTTCGTTGTACAGAGCAAGGATATCCATTGTTTCTACCACTACCCTTCCTACCCCCGAGTCACGATCTTCCCTGCCAGCATGACATTTATGATCCGTTATATTTATCTAAAGCTAAAGAATGCAATAGTTTTGAATATTAATATATTATTAATACTTTTGAGAATTTGAACACAGCAATATTATTCTAGAGGAAATTCTGTGCATATTTAAACTACATTAGATATTCTTCAAGAATTTCACGAAGTGTTTTTCTAAGTTGTACGATCATTCTTAGAAATTTTCGCCAGACCGAAAATAATATTTCTAGGATATAATGTGTCTAGAATATATGAAAACTTTACAAAAGCATTAGACTGCGACCTCCCATAAGTTCAGAACTTTTGCCTTAATATGTAATCTAATAATTTACGAAAAACTTTATGCGAAGTATATGCTCGTTGATGCTGTAGAAGACATGTTTGCCAGCAAAAGTTTGATCAACATCCTCGATAGTATAGTGGTCAGTATCCCCGCCTGTCACGCGGGAGACCGGGGTTCAATTCCCCGTCGGGGAGATGTATGACTTTTTAGTAATATTGGCATACACATTTATAAATTGTTAAAAACAATATTTTACTAGAACATTTGATAGTTACTTATTTGACTTTTACGTAGACATACAAAGAAAATGTAGTTCTGCTAAGGTCCTTTTTTTCCTATTACAAGTTTTCATTTAATCATTTGAGAATTATTGCTTTCGTTTAGATGATTTCGAAAACAGGAGACACTAGCGAAATCTGTTCTTAACATCCTCGATAGTATAGTGGTCAGTATCCCCGCCTGTCACGCGGGAGACCGGGGTTCAATTCCCCGTCGGGGAGAAATTCGACTTTTTAATAATATTGGCATACAAATTTATAAATTGTTAATAACAATATTCCACATGAACATTGGATAATTCGTAATTTCACTTTTATGGAGACATACAACGAAAATGCGATCCTGCAAAGGTTCTTTTTTCTTATTATTACAAGTTTTCATTCAATCATTTGAGAATTATTGCTTACGTTTTAGTTGATTTCGAAAACTGTAGACACTTGCGGTATAATTTCTCTACATCCTCGATAGTATAGTGGTCAGTATCCCCGCCTGTCACGCGGGAGACCGGGGTTCAATTCCCCGTCGGGGAGAATGTAATTTTTTTTCCACATTTAATTCAATCGTATCTACTGCTGGTAATTCCAAATAATAAAAAACTATATCCGCTTATGAGTTATTCTCTCAGATACTATGATGTGTTTCTTTTATCCATAAGGTCATTAATGTTGGCTATCAATTTCAGAATGAGTTGAAATGGCAAATAAACTGATTTTAAAAATTAATATGTACACAGATTTTGCACAGGGCTTTTTTTTCACACCCGTGACTCACACGTTAGGCACGCCATTCATGCGGAATCTAACATTAGAACAGAAATACTGAAGCAACACGATCTTGCTGTCAACCCAAACAGTCTAATACCGTTGTTAGCGCAGAGTTGCTCAACTTCCTCGATAGTATAGTGGTCAGTATCCCCGCCTGTCACGCGGGAGACCGGGGTTCAATTCCCCGTCGGGGAGAATAGAAAGATTACCTTTGTTTTTTTTAAGTTTTAATTTTTTTTTGTTAATTATATTTTATTTAAATTTTTGTGTATTATTCAGACTCAGGACTCTTAAATTTCTATCGGCATTTCAGTAGAAACGACAGGCATGTAATATGTTGATTACCAACTGATAACCTACAAAAGGTAATCGGAAATATTATTCACAGCTAAAACTGCTGCCTTTGGAGAAGAACAAACTTATTTTCTCACTGGTGCTACGAAATGGGCTACGACTGTCCCTGTTCGTATAGATCCCCGGTAACTAATTTCTACTTCCAACCCCAAATAAATATATTGGCAAGAGATTTAGGCGGAAAGTCCCCACTAACACATGGGTATGTTTGGAAGACCTTGAGAAAATTTATTATTTTGAAGGAATGGACAAATAAACCAAAAAAAAGAAGGACTAAACATATTCACATAATTTGTAAAATAATTAGTGACATCAGGCGTTTGCCCACTAGATTGTGTCTGCTTTTCTCCACTGCAAAAGCTTTCATTCTATGTGCTATTCAGACGGACTAAACTCTCGTTTTCTCCATAGTAAACAATGGAAGTTGGCAACCATTTTCCTCATTTTTATGCGAACATGGACTTGAAAATTAATGCATTTTTGAAACAAAGACGATCTAAGTCTATTTACAGAAGGCGTACACTGCCTGCAAACATAAGGTAGAAAAAATTATTGATTTTCCCTGTTGGTAAACTCCCCATGTGACTTAGGGTGCAGAGATTGTCTGTGGTTCATTTCTCGCCACTCATTGTTCGAAATCGACTCACTGTGCGTTGGAAATATGAGGCAACATGTTTCTGCGACTGATATTTAAGGGTTGGTATGGTATGTGCCCATGACGAAAGGAAATGCTGCGAATATTTTTAAAGTACGCAATATGTGGATGGATTTTTTAAACTAAGTAGGCATGTATATTTATTGAATTCAATTCTTATATTTTAAAATTTAAGGGTGGTTTAAGGAAGAAGGCAACAGGCTTTGCACAGTTCTTAGGAACGTTTAGAGGCACAGAGGTTAACGTCCTCGATAGTATAGTGGTCAGTATCCCCGCCTGTCACGCGGGAGACCGGGGTTCAATTCCCCGTCGGGGAGAATATGGTGATTTCAGTGCACACGCTTTTTGCTTAATTTTCAAGTAAAATAATTTTTTTTCCATTGCGGTTTGACAGTTGTTAACGATTTTCAACGCCGCAATTTTTGGTCCTAAACGAAAAAAAATTTCTGCATATTTAAAAAAGAAAAAAATTAATAAAATAAAACAGCAAAATAAAAAATAAATTTCCCATACCGGGAATCGAACCCGGGCCTTCTGGGTGAAAGCCAGATATCCTAGCCACTAGACCATATGGGATATGTATAACAGCATACTTAAGCAGCCACACACCTAAACGTTGTCAAAGTTAGTGGTGGTGGCATCTTAACAACACAACTTTATATGTGGTTTTCTGTAAATAAACGATCGTACTCGCTTGAGGTGAATTTTTATAAAATAAACGTTTGTGGGAATTAAAATGTGCTCAAGCTCTACACGTATCGTTGAGATCTCTTAAATACAACTCTGTGGATAATTAATGTGTTGTACCGTGTGGTGAGTTATTACAGTGGTGTAATCACTGTTTGTCGAAAATACGATCGAAGGTGATCTAGACTATTAAATGGCAGATGGCGCCAAAGAGTTGCGCTTTATGATCGATCGTAAGAGGTTAATCTGTATTTGTCGACAGGGAAGGCAGACACCTGGCATTTATAAAGAGAAAACGGGCAAGTAATTTCTAGGATTGCCTCAAGAAATCGTACAGCCATTCTGTACAAATCTCAGAAATCTTAAAAAAATGCAAGCAAATTCTAAAAATCCCAGAAATGTATTTTGATAATTCGAAACTAGGTCTATGGGATATGTTTGGAAGGCGGAATGGCTTGACATCAGACAAAACCTAGAAATTTTGTTGGCTGGCAAGAAAATAAAACGTTGTCAAACTGGAAAGATTTATTTCTATATTTTCTTAATGCTTAATTTCACGTAAATGCGGAAGGCTTCTGAAACTAGAAAGCTTAGAGCTAAATTTGCACAGTACTAGTAAAGAAGAAATTGATTTTCCTCGAGAACAAAAAAAAAACCAATTCAAATTTTTAAATTCCAAAAAAAAAATCCTTTCATTCCTTCTAAAAGAAGGAAGGTCTTCGGTCTTGGTGATGGGTGTGACAGTCTTAACATAAACCATTTAAAGAGTCTACGAGATATAAAAAATATCTTTTTTTGAATAAAAAAAAATGTATAAAAATTAGAAGGCAACTTTTACATTAAAGAAAACCTGCGTCCTCTCCGAAAGGATGCCCCGGATGGAATGCAACCGGCATTTCTTCAGAAGAAACCAACATTTAAAAGATGTGGCAACAATTCGTCTAGATCAGTAAATCCTCTTCTGGGTACGAATTTTTTTAAAAGTACTTAGCTGTATTACAAGCACCTTTTTACGATCCTACTAGAAGGAAATTTGTACTATCTAAACAGCAGGTTGTTGAAATAAAAGCGACATGTGTTCCTTTGAAACGGACATTTCAAACTGTGGGTCAATATTTCCTCTTGGTCAGTAAATTGTCTTCTACAAAAAATATACTGGATTTACAGTGCGGTTTAAAAAATCCACTGTCCGGTATTAAAAAATCCACTGATCCGAGACTTTTACCACAAGTCCAGTGTTATGCAATGAAATGTATTACGAGGAGCATGTCTGACTCTATCTCCCGATGCTCCAGCACACGCTGTTAGGTAATTAATAGCCGTATAACCTGTACAGGTGGCAACACTAAAAGGTCTCTCTCTTACATCTGATTGCTGAGTCATCCCTTGCAGAATACTGCTAAGAATAGATTTACCTGGTTACTCCAATGTCATCAGACAATTCAAAATGTGTGGCAATAATTCTTCTTGGCATAAACTGATCTTCTTCACCTTTTTTTTAAGGTTGCCACAAAAAAATTATTTGACTTATTTGATTTGTGGACATTTTAATGTTGTATACTTATAATTTTGTCCACGTATGCAGGCACCAGTGTTGCCACTTTATAAATAACTATTAACATATTTCATGGTTTTAAATATAATTGTATAACTTTTGGACAATTTCAACAAGCATAATATTTCTTCATGAATTTGAATATGACAAAGTTTTGCATAGACTTTGACAGATTATTGGTATAGTTTATTGTGTCACCAGTGGCAACACTGGCATGTACATCTAATTGCATTTCTACGCAACATAACCACAACATTTTCAACATTTTAAAGAACATCACCGGTTATGTAACATTTTATAAATTCGTTCACAAGAAAGCAAAACCACAAACATTAACTTTACCTGTGTTGTGTCGAATAAATATTTAAATTTCATTCAAGTTATTTTAATTAGATTTGTTATAGAATGTCACCCATCCAGCCATTCGAATAAAAATGCAAAGTAGTGTTTTAAAAGTTTTAACTACAAAAACAAATTACACACTTACATGTATGCAAATGTTTCTGCAAGAGTCAATTTTGCTTGAACAAAAAAAAAATGAATTTTTTCATGCAAAAAAAATGCAGGTCAAACCGATGACATATTCTGGATAAAAAAGGAAGGTACTCTACTAAATACGTCTATCCCTTAATATTGCATGAAGAAACACAGGGTGGTTCTTTTATTAAATCAGTTCACGATATACTAATTGGGATATTCAATGACCGGAAATTTTACAGAACTCGGTGTGAACCCAGGACTTCTCTGCTAGATGCCACGCATTCAAAGTTCACTCTGGCGAATTGTAAATGAATTTGAGCGAGAACAGAAACGGAACGCTTTTTTCCTCTACGGACAGAAGAGAAACCATCTCTTTGTATCTTGAAGATTTTTTTGTTGTTTAATTGGTTTCAGTTTAGTTTTGTCAAATTGGCGTTGGTCAATTTACGTTCCGTTTAGATCAAACATCATGTAAACTATTTTACCAATTTGAATTTTTCACATAAACTGCAAATATTACAAACATTCATCTAAACAGATGTGGCTGTGTGTGTTAATCCTTCTGATGTAACACATTTTCACTTGTATTTACACACACATTCCCCTTCATATGGTGGAACTCCATTCGCATCCACTTTCATACAGATATTTAGCATAAAACGATACCGTATGTTATTGGTACTTGCAACTTTTATGGTCGATTTGTTTATGGTCCACAATCATCTCGCTTTGAAATATCCAGTTTTACAAGAGTCGTCCACGGTCGGTGTCCTGGGGACGGTAAAGATATGAAGGGCGAAACAGTGAATGGTATGGGCAAGAACTTAATGCGGGAAATCTCAACGTGGGCATCAGGTAACGGGCTGGTAGTGAAATCAGAAAATACCGACATTTTTGTCTTCACTATGACCCACAGAATTCCGAAATTGGGCCCATGACAGTTGGAGGCAAGCGAATAAGTATGGCCCAAGGACAGGGCAAAGTATCCTGGTGTTATTAGTGATAGAAAACTCACGTTTAAATCCAATATTATGGATAGAATCAGCAAAGCCAAATCACCTCTATCTATGTAAGAAGAGGCTCTATGAAAAATTAATCAAAAAGTTGGTCGGATCCATACAAATTTTCATTATGAAAAAAAACCCCAAAAGAAATTAGGTATTTTTCATAATTTTTATATAAAGGGTTTTCCAACAAAAGGTGTTATTTTGAATCAGCCGGTATTTCGGTAACAGTCACTTTTGAAGCCTTTCTTCTTTGACATTTGTCAAGTAGAAACGACGCCATTACTAAAAATGGAACGAAACACGCTTCAACAACGCTTTGAAATTATTAAAATTCCCTGCAAAATTGGTGAAAGTCTTGCAGTCACAGTTCGCAAAACTAAAGCATTTTTGGGTCATCGTGGAGCACCTTGACGGACCGCAATACAGAAATTGGTGGACAAATTTGAGCTGTGTGGGACAAGTTAGTGATGTGAAGAATAAAACTCGTGCACGTCGCTCAAGACAAACTGAGAAGATTGCTGCTGTAGCCCAAAGTGTTGAAGAAAACACAGGTTTTTCCATTCCTCGGAATTGGGTTTTAAAAAAAAAAATCATTACACCGTATTTTACATAAAGACTTGGGTCTTAAGGCTTATAAAGTTCAGTTAACACAAAACTCAAGCCGGCCGATCATCGTGTCCTTGAAATGCATGAAAATGATAGGGAATTCCATCGAAAAATCATCTTGACTGATGAGGCCCATTTCCACATCGGTGGCTACGTCAACCAGCAAAATTGTCGCATGTGGGGCCCAAGAGTTATTGTTGAAAAGCCTCTCCTCCATCCTCACCGAGTGACTGTTTGGTGCGGTTTATGGTCCAGGCGGGGTCATTGGACCTTAGTTTTTCGATAATGAGATTGGATCAACAGTTACGGTGAATGGATTGCGCTATCGGGAGGTGATTAATGATTTTTTATGGTCGGAGTTGGATGATATTGATCTGGACAACGATTACTTTCAACCTTACAAGCAACGAAACCATTGCTCTTTTACGGGAAAAGTTACCGGACCGTGTTATCTCTCGAACAGGTGATTACAATTGGCCACCGAGGTCTTGCGATTTAACACCTTGCGACTTCTTCGTTTGGGATAAGGTGAAATATAAAGATAAGGTCTACGCCAACAGACCAGAGTCGATTCAAGACCTCAAAGATAGCATTCGTGGGGCAGCCACTTTGCGATTTGGTTAGGACAAATTTCATGAAAAGGATATGGTCCTGTAAGCGTGGTCGTGGTGGCCATTCGGCTGACAGCATACCTGCCTCTTTATTATGAAATAAACATTCGATCATTTATCTCAAAAAATTAAATTTTTCTTTGAATACCAAAATAACACCTCCTACTGGAGAACCCTGTACATCGGCATTCATTTTCAATGATTTCTTCAGCAGTCATTGATTTATTATCGGGTGTAGGTTTCCGTAATTAAATGAGAACAACCACAAGCAATAAAGCAAACAAAAAAAAATCAAGTATTTTGTTCTTATTATACGAATTTTGGTACTTGATTTTAAAATTATCCCGTTTATAATTGCCTTAAGAACAACTAACTACGAATTGTACTTATTTTTTTACTAGTAAGTTGTAATGCGCCTATGGCGCCCGTTGAAATATGGAAAAAAAATTTTGTTGAAAAAAAAAAAATTTTTTTGGAAAAAAAAAATTTTTGTTGAAAAAAAAATTGTTTTGTTGAAAAACAAATTTTGTAAAAAAAAAATTTTTGTAAAAAAAAAAAATTTGTAAAAAAAAATTTTGGAAAAAAAAAATTTTGGTAAAAAAAAAATTTGGGGAAAACACAATTTCTGTACAAAAAAAAAAATATTATTTTTTTTATTATTATCTTAATATATATTTACCCTCGACACTGATTCACTGATACACTGATACACTGATTCCCTGATTCACTGATTCACTGACTCTGTCACGCAGTACGTAGGAATTTAAATAGGCATTCTATAATAATTCTATAAATAATAATAATAAAAAAATAATATTTTTTTTTTGTACAGAAATTGTGTTTCCCCCAAATTTTTTTTTTACAAAAATTTTTTTTTCCACAAAATTTTTTTTTCAACTAATTTTTTTTTTTAACAAAATTTTTTTTTTTCAGCAAACATTTTTTTTTTCAACAAAAAATTTTTTTTCAACAAACATTTTTTTTTTCAACAAAATATTTTTTTTTTCAACCAAATTTTTTTTTTCAACGAGATTTTTTTTTTTCAACAAAAATTTTTTTTTCAGCAAAAATTTTTTTTCCACAAATTTTTTTTTTCTAATTTTATTTTGTTCCGAAATTTTTTTTACAAGATAGTTTTCTCAAAATATTTTTTACAAAATTTTTAAAATTAAGTAACAAATACTTTCTCAAGCAAATTAACGGGCGCATTACAACTTACTAGTTATTTATAGAAAATTATAGAATGCCTATTTAAATTCCTACGTACTGCGTGACAGAGTCAGTGAATCAGTGAATCAGTGTCGAGGGTAAATATATATTAAGAAGATATTAAGATGTATGATTTTAGTTCAAATTAAGAATATTCGGCTTGAATTTAGAATGTCATTTTTCTTTCCAACTTCTAAACATTGTGGAAATATTTTTTTTTTTTTTAAAAAAAGTAAACTTTTCCCCTTTGATCCAGTTTCAATACTTTCTACCGACTGATCACACCTCTCCCCCTTTAATGCACTTGCACCATATTCAAGTAGTTCCTGTGTCCCACAAGATTTTACTATCTTGAAAACTATCTACTTTGTGACAACCTCAAAATCATCAAAATCATGCTGTCTGCTATAGATGGCGCTATAAACTTAGGTGTTTTTTTCTCTCTCTCTGTGTGAGTGTGTGTGTCTTTGTTTCACATCGCCAACAATTTGTATGTCCGTATGACACTCGGGTTTTATGCTCCAAATCATAAACTGTCTCACATGTATACGGGGAACACTTGTACTCTCGCACCAGTGCGGTCGAATGTATTTTATGTTTAGAAATTGTCAGGTTGTTTGTTTCGTATCATTCCGCACAGAAACAATATATTGGTGGGGGGGATTGTTCGTACAGACAGACGTACGATTTAAGTAAATGTTATATGGTTTACATCATAAACTTTAATGAAAAATTGTTCGCAGTTTAGATGTGGCCATTCCCATACACAAGAAACGCTCAGTAAAACTCTCATAAACCACATGACAAAAAGAAGAAAAACAAAAACAAGTACGACTGTGTGTTGCCCCAAAATGTTGCCGGTTTGTGTTTCTTTTTGTGGAACTTTTTTATGATCTCCCATTTTTACAGGTAAATGGGAGATGGTTTGTCATTGTGACATCTCTTCAGCAGTTTGCCGAAATACCAGAAGTCACATGTTTATTTCGAGCAGATGTGCCAAAGGTGTAAAGGATCCTTAAAGTCATTTGTTGGCTGTGTGTGTGTGTGAGTGTTTTTCTGAAAATTTTATGATGAATTTGACAAAGTATATGAATAAAATTCCACATATAATAAAAGTAAAGAGGTGCCCTAAAACTCAAGTAATGAAACCTTAAATGGAATTGAAATGTTTTGTGTGAAATTGTCAAATGAAATTTCCGGGGAAACAGCATATTAAACAAGACAAACTTAGCCATAATCCCGGTCAAAGCAACTGCCCAGAGGTGCTAAGAAGCTCCAGCCAGACAACAACTTCAACTTAATTATCCTTATGACATTTGATGAGATTCCTCACTGGCGTTTGCAATTAAATTCTTCAGGACGGAACATTTTCTCATAAATTATCTTTAATTATTTGCACCACTCCTTTCCACTGAAAACAAAATAACCATAAATCTGGATTTAAACTTTAGTTGAATAAAACAAAAATCCCCCCTCATAATTTGTTGTACTGATTTACAGGCCAAAACCAAAGCAAAGAGAAAGAATGAGTAAAAAATGGCTCACACAAACTGAAAGGCTTTCGATGTTGAACGTGTAGAGAGCGAATGCAAAAGAGGGACAAAAGTTTCAGGCACCATGGACGTATGTGTGCAAGGGAAATATACGGCCTATAGTTACAACAAATAGTAACACAATAGTTAAAATACGGCAGCAGCTAAACAACAAACGCCACTAAACAACTGACCAACGACTGGGGGGGGGGGGGGGTGGACGAACGTATAACTTTCTCTGGGCACTCCATCACCCATACAGCCCTCACTTTTACTGGAAGTTACTGTAGTGGTCATACTTCGGAACGGAGGCTCAATGGTAGGACGAACCTAACAAAAGTTTGAGGAGTTTCTATGACGATATAACTGATCTAACAGAGAAATTAATTTTTGTGTTTGTCACCCTAATGTAGGCTTAGGGACCAGTATTCACATATGGAACCATGGTATAGTTTTACAAATACCCCCACTGTTCTTCCTGTAGGGCTTTTATTGGGTATGACCTTTATTTTACGCTACGATGCAAAGCTTTCCTATAATTACACCGTGTTACAAAAAAAAGATTTTTTTCTGTCCTATGAACCAAATGCACATATTCGGAAAGAGGGGAAAAAATAAAAATACGCGTGTATCGGCGATTTTCATGTACACGTCAGAATTTTTTTTTTTAAGTTTGAAATATAAAGCTCGTATTGGCCTGTGTGAAAGCCTTTCGACCGATTTTTAACCCTTTTTCAGTGATCCAATCAAGCTGATTTTTGGCAGGCAGACTCGTGGAAATGTCTGTATCACGTCAAATTTTTTAAAAACTATTTTTATCAATTCTCAGAATTTCCCCAATTTTTATTATTTTTGAAAAAAAAAAATATTTTTTTCACTTTTCTTAGCATAACTTGAAGAAACTCCAAATTTTTAAACTACTTAAGCGTTACGAAAAAAAAATATTTTTTGAACTGAAACCTTAAAAAAAACGATAACCATTGAAAAAAAAAAAATTTAGGAAAATCTGAGAATTGATAAAAATCTATTTCTTTTAAAAAATTTGACGTGATACAGACATTTCCACGAGTCTGCCTGCCAAAAATCAGCTCGATTGGATCACTGAAAAAGGGTTAAAAATCAGTCCAAAGGCTTTCACACAGGCCAATACCCAAACTTAAAAAAAAAAAAAAATCTGGCGTGTACATGAAAATCGCCGATATACGTGTATTTTTATTTTTTATCCCCTTTCCGAAAAAGTAAATATTTTGGGAAGCTAAATAAGATTTCGTCCAGAAAAACTGGTTGAGGATCAGTGCCATAGCAAACACAAATGTATTTGGATGGGCCTATCGGAACAAAGCCTTAGGAGAAGAAACAGGAAACTCCCAAATCACCATTAATGTGCTTTCAATCACATTATTGTAAGTTGATTTTCAGTTAATTTTCATCATTCAAGACTCTTTGTGGGTTCTACCTTACGACCCCACGCACATTAAGTTGACCCTATGGTGCTTCTGTTGTCTCACTCTCGGGCAATTGCCTTGGAAAAGTTGTGGTAATAAATGTGATTGTTGGTCTATATATACACACATATACATTCTCACAACAATGATACGCTTGTTTGCGAAATATATCCGAAAGAGTTCCTCTTTGTGGCAAGTGTGTGTGTGTGTTTGTTTGCTAGAGTTCCCCGGTTATAGTGTAAGCAGTTGTCTATAGTTGTTGCTATGTGTTTGAGAACTGACCATGAGAAAATAAAATAAGCTGTGCCAAGCATTTCCGGTTTAGGTGATATATCGTAGGGGTATTTTGAAATAGTAAGGAAATAGAAAAACAGGAACAACAATGGCAGCGGCAGCGGCATCAGCTAAACACCAACAATATAAACGAGTAGACGAATACGTTCTACCAACAACAGCCATATATAAAAGGACAATAATGGAAAAATTGCATGAATGTATTGCCTTTGAAAACTGAAACAAACAACAGCAACAACAACATAGCCCAGCCCAAGGATAATAGTTCTGCGAAAGTATGCGATTGTATGTGTAAATAAATATATATCTGTCTGTATTTGTGTTTGTATTGGCAAAGCTGTGAGCAGTGAAAGCAAGTCAGGGTCATTGTGGTGCTTCGTATCGGGAAACCGGATATATTAAGAGATTTCACATAGTTATGCTTTGCTTTGATTCTTGATTTCCCCCTTTTTTTTTTTAAAGGACATTCATTAAAATGAGACCTTTGAGCAGTTCAAGGGAAACTGTAAGAACAATGGAAGCGTATAAGCATTTATGCTTTTTAATTACTCAGACGTAATGGTGGGCAGTGTATGAAATAGTTAGGGTTTCTGTTTGGCCGTATATTCGTCTATTCGACTTATAGTAGCTTACAAGGAACATATATAAATTCGACTAATCTTAGAAAAAAGTGCCCGCTTCTTATAATATTCATAACATTACCCCCAGACAATGATTCCTATCAAAAAGTCACTCGCGTCACAGGAAGTGTTAGGAAAAAAACACTCTGCAATTTTTCATTTTAGAAATTTTCCTTTTTATTTTTGCATTCTTTACACAGACAGCAGTTCATCAATTCTATACGAACATTGTTTTTTTTTTTATTCTTGTACAGCTTGTTGATTTTTTTTCTTCCGGAGTTCTTCCACATTCACCATATTCAAATTCATATTTACACGACATACAGTCAGACAGAAAGAAATAAAAATGGAGCTTCAACTCGGATACTTGAACGTTCGTGGGAAATGTGAAAGGGTAACAAACGAGGTAGGTATATCAGTTGGGAGAATGTTGAAGATAAATAAATAAATCAAATGGCAAAGGTTTTTATCGAAAAATACATCAAAAGTGATCACAAATGAAGCTCCTTTTGTCGACTGGGCACATCGTTTAGGAGATATAGACAATTTAAGTTTTATAATATGTTTTTCAAATTTTCAGCAAAAATAAAAAAGGGATCCCAAATGAAGCTCCTTTTGTCGATTAGACGCTTCGTTTGGGAGATATAGTCAATTTTAGTTTTATAGTGATTTTTTACATTTTCAGCAAAAATATAAAAGTGATCACAAATGAAGCTACTTTTCTCGATTGGGCACATCGTTTAGGAGATACAGCCAATTTTAGTTTTATAATGATTTTATTAAATTTTCAGCAAAAATAAAAAAGTGATCACAAATGAAGCTCCTTTTGTCGATTAGACACATCGTTTAGGAGATATAGCCAATTTAAGTTTTATAATATATTTTTCCAATTTTCAGCAAAAATAAAAAAGTGATCACAAATGAAGCTCCTTTTGTCGATTGGGAACATCGTTTAGGAGATATAGCATATTTTAGTCGATTGGGCACATCGTTTAGGAGATATAGCCTATTTTAGTTTTATAATGAATTTTTTACATTTTCAGCAATAATAAAAAAGTGACCACAAGTGAAGCTCCTTTTGTCGATTAGACGCTTCGTTTAGGAGATATAGCCAATTTTAGTTTTATAAGAATTTTTTTACATTTTCAGCAAAAATAAAAAAGTGATCACAAATGTATCTCCGTTTGTCGATTAGACGCTTCGTTTGGGAGATATGGCCAATAGTAATTTTATAATGAATTTTTTACATTTTCAGCAAAAATAAAAAAGTGATCACAAATGAAGCTCCTTTTGTCGATTAGACACATCGTTTAGGAGATATAGCCAATTTTATTTTTATAAGAATTTTTTTACATTTTCAGCAAAAATAAAAAAAGTGACCACAAATGAAGCTCCTTTTGTCGATTGGGCACATCGTTTAGGAGATATGGCCTATTTTAGTTTTATAATGTGATCACAAATTAAGCTCCTTTCGTCGATTAGACGCTTCGTTTGAGAGATATGGCCAATTTTATTTTTATAAGAATTTTTTTACATTTTCAGCAAAAATAAAAAAGTGATCACAAATAAATCTCCTTTTGTCGATTAGACGATTCGTTTAGGAGATATAGCCAATTTTAGTTTTATAATATATTTTTAAAATTTTCAGCAAAAATAAAAAAGTGATCACAAATAAAGCTCCTTTTGTCGATTGGGCACATCGTTTAGGAGATATGGCCTATTTTAGTTTTATAATGTGATCACAAATTAAGCTCCTTTCGTCGATTAGACGCTTCGTTTGAGAGATATGGCCAATTTTATTTTTATAAGAATTTTTTTACATTTTCAGCAAAAATAAAAAAGTGACCACAAATGAAGCTCCTTTTGTCGATTGGGCACATCGTTTAGGAGATATAGCCTATTTTAGTTTTATAATGAATTTGTTTACATTTTCAGCAAAAATAAAAAAGTGATCACAAATGAAGCTCCATTTGTCGATTGGGCACATCGTTTAGGAGATATAGCCTATTTTAGTTTTATAATGAATTTTTTTACATTTTCAGCAAAATAAAAAAGTGATCCCAAATGAAGCTCCTTTTGTCGTTTTGACACATCGTTTAGGAGATATGGCCAATTTAAGTTTTATAAGCATTTTTTTACATTTTCAGCAAAAATAAAAAAGTGATCACAAATGAAGCTCCTTTTCGATTAGATCATTAGTTTAGGAGCTCCTTAAGAAAGCTATGCCGTAACTTATCATACCACCTCGCCGTTACGCATTTGAAATAAACAAAGCGGGACGGTAAAAAGCAGACGATTTCTGTGGAAGAAAGCAACATAACACGTTATAAATATCTAAGCCATCTTTGACAACAACGAAGACCAAAACTACAGCAAACCACCACCACAACATCACATCAACTACAAAAAGGAAATGCCAACATTAACTGGTGTATGTAAGTGAGTATGTGTATATGTGTGTGTTTTTTTTTGCAACTCGAAATGATAAATGATGATAGTGCAATTTTGCATAACATTTTCCATTTCATTTTTTTTTTCGTTGCTTTTGTATTGTTTTCTTGATTTCATTTCCGTTTTTTTCTCAGCTGTTTGATTCTTCAAAAGTGTAAATTTCCAAGCATGACTTTGTGTGAGTCCATATGAGCGTAAGGGTGTGTGTGTGTTTGTTGTATTGGCTTTTTTGCATTTGAATTTTTAGAATGATTACTTTGCTTGTAATGTCATGTCATGTCAAGTTGTTTTCTGATGTTTGTTTAGATGTTGCTGGCATTTCTTCTTCTGCTTTTTGGCTGGTGGTATAGACAACCCTCTACAAAACCCCCAACTGACAGCTAAACATATGAATGAACCTTTGCCTTTGCTGTGCGAAGACGTACACAGGAGCGTATGAGTGACGCCTGCATAAGAAAGGGAATGCTGAATTGGTCGGTTGCTTGCGTGTGTGTGTGTGCGAGGGCAAAAAGAAGATAAATGATGGAAATTTATTGACATTATAATATGTAAATTTGTGGAAATACATTATGTTGCTATCCCACCTCCATATTTGGCGCTTACTGGAACGGGCATTGAAAGAAAATGTTGCATACTTTAGGGAAATCGCTACGAAATAGAATTAATAACAATCATACGCTGTGATGTGCAAAGTAATACAAAAAAAAAAACGAAGGCAGATATTTACTGGATGTTTCTATTTATTCTGGAAGATCTGCGATGAATGTATTGTAAGATCTTGAATTCGATTGGGTTAATTTGGCTGCTGTCCGAATTATACATCAGTCGCCCAAAAATTGTTCCTAGATTTCATGGTTGGGGTCAGCTTCCTTTAGCCAACCCGTTGCCGCAATGAAAATGTGAATTCACCTTTGAAGAGTAAGGTTTTGTAAACTAACCATTTTTCATAAAAACTTGAAAAACGTTTCTTAAGAAAAATGTGTGAAAATGGTTTTTGTATTTTCGTAAATTTTTCTTAACCCAGGTTTTTGTAATTTTTATGAATGTGGGGGTAAATGTTTTACATCTTAATTCTACAAAAGAGGGACAATGACAGATAAGATGTTCGGTTGTTTCTTTTTCCTCCTCCTCATCGTTATAACGACTACAGAATTCATTATGTGGGATACGCAGTCTCCGAGCGTGTGATCGCAGAGGTTTGGTTTTGGATAGATGGAATCTTGGCAGATCGCTGTCCGACTCCTTCGTTCAGTTATATCATGTCAGAATGTTGCCCGGCAGTTTCTTTTTCCACAAAACTTTTGCAATTGTATGAAGTTTACATGATGTAAGATGTTTACTCTCAGTGAAAGGGATATCCGTTTCGCAACTGCACAAGCATTACGTCAGCGTAGCGCCGCCTATTGAAGTTCTTCAGCCCAACAGTTGCCAACAATGTTTCTATGCTCAGCAACCAGGGCTGTGGAGTTGAGCCAAAAATGCTTGACTGCAACTCCGAAAACACAGTCCTGTCAGGAATTCCGACGAATATCTCGTCAACTTTTCCAGAGACATCCTTGATAATGTTGATAATTTTTTGAAGTGATGAACATTCTCCTGGTACTCATTGACAGCCTTACTGTCTGTATAAATATGAAGATCTCCCTGGCGACTGATCTGGCCGAGGGGCAGATTCTATTGCCAGTATTTCGGCCCGCATTTGTAGTCCTATCTACTACACCACAGCCGTCCAAAACTTATCGTTTGCAAATAAAAATACTTTGTTTGAAAAAATATAAAAGTCCACTCGTGGTTTTAAGGAAAATCTTATAACCGTCCAAAAAAAAACTTCTCAACACTCTGTAGTTATTAGTAATCCATAACTACAGATCCACTCCAGATTTTAAGGAAAATCTTATAACCGTACAAAAAAAAAAAAAAAAACTTCTCAACACTCTGTAGTTATTAGTAATCCATAACTACAGATGTCAGTTTCTGACCAATGGAAACTATCCATTGCACTTGTTCATTGCACCCTGTATTTCGGTAGCTGTCACTTTTGAAGCTTTTATTCGTTGACATTTGACAAGTAGAAACTACGCCATTACTAAAAATGGAACAATACACGCTTCAATAAGGCATTTAAATTATGAAAATTCACTACAAACGAAACCATTGCTATTTTTTCGGAAAAGTTTCCGGACCGTGTTATCTCTAGTGATTTAACACCTTGCGACTTCTTTCGTTGGGGCCACGTGAAAGATAAAGTCTACGCCAATAGCCCAGCGACGATTCAAGACCTCAAAGATAGAATTCGTGAGGCTATCGAGGACATAGGGCAGCCACATTGCGATTTGGTTATGGGAATTTTTTTGAAAAGGATATGGTCCTGTAAGGGTTTTCGAGGTGGCCATTGGGCTGATGTGGTTTTCCATTATTAACGACATACCTTCCTCATTATTATGAAATAAACATTCGATCGTTTATCTCACAAAATTCCATTTTTCTTTGAACACCAAAATAACATCTGTCGGTATTACAAATCAATATTGCTCATACGCAACCCCTTCCCAGTTGGAATTAAACCAGAATACCTTTAAACGTTCTGATATCCCCATCCCCAAAATAAGGCCATAACATTCTTTTATTCTAATTTGATACATACACAATATATTAACTTTTAATTCGAACCTAACCCTACCATCCCCACCGCACTCACATCGTCGTCGTAAACCCATTTTTTGTGTAAATTCATGTCTTCCACTCCATTATTTAACCATATGTGAAGTCAATAGAGAATCGCGCGCCTGTGTGTATGTGAGGAAGCTCATAATGTTTTTGTAATATACCAAGGAGCCAATATCGTCCCATTCGAACCCTTCTTCGCATTCCCGATTATTACAATCACTAAATGGTAAATTCATATGTTTCGTCTCCCTTATGCCAACCATCACCGTGCCGCTCTTGCCATTCATTCAGTCATTCAGTGCCTTTGTAAAAACTCAACACAAAAGAGTTTCCTTTTATTTTTCAGCTTCAGAATGTAATGGTGTGTGTGTAAGTGAGTGAGTGTGTGTGTGTGGGTGCACGTGTGGGTATTTGTAAAACTATGGAACAGTAGAAAAACTTTGTGTGCTGTTTTTTTGTAGTTGTTGTGGTTGTAATTGCGGTTTAATTAAGAAAATTGATAATTAGTTTTGACAGTAAATGAAAGATGCTACACGTTGCGGTTGCCATTTTGAACACTATTTTTCATACACACATATCTGCACACATTCAGAACAGATGGATTCAGGCAAATATACATAGCAGCACATACGTAAAGATTAATATGGAGGTCCGAGGGACCTGGAAGGAGTTAATCGGAAAAGATATTCGGCAAAGATAGTTGGATAGTCTGGCAGCACAATTTCTGCGTTTAGAATTGTGGGCCGGACTCAAGGTCAAATAAAAGGGTTATCAGGTAGAAAAGTTAGAATTTTTCTGTTTTTGAAGTCATTGAGTTTAATGATTTTGTGAGAGCTTTAATTTTCTGATATTAGGGTGATACATTAGCGTAGTAGCAAATGAGATATGGTGGGTAAGTACCAGATGGGTATACTTGAGGTCAATGACTTAAAAAAATAGAAGAATTGTCCTAAAAAATATCGATGTATCACACTTAAAGATCCGCCTGGAAATCCAGAAGATATAAAGAAAAATGTAAAAGCACGGCAAAGAAAAAAAGAAATAAAAATAAAAATTGTCGAAACTACATTAATACTTCATATTCGAAGTTGTGTGGCGAACTACATGGATACAGGGGCATACAAATAAAAGAAAAAAATTCTTACGATTTTTTCAGTGTCCAACAACATAGAGCAGGGAAACAGGGGGATTATTTGAAACCTAACATTTTTAAAAAATATTCTCTAGCCAGTTGTAAATCTCTAAGGGGCGCAATTGGCTAACAAACGGTAACTTTTTGTACCCTCACTCTACGGGTAGGAGGGTATATATCATTAGATACGACTGAAATGTATAAGACATAGAAATATTCACTTTATACATAGGAGTCTTTGAAGCAAATTCGATTCAAGACTTTCTCAGTCGTTTGAGCCTGTCTGTCCTGCTGGTACGCATGACAACTTTTGAAAGGGTTCCACAATTGCTTTGAAATTTTACATGGATTAATATTTTCTCAAAACAATTTATGGGATTGCATATGGACTATATGGCCACTCCCCTTCGGGTACCTCCCATACACATCCTCCATTTCGCCCACTTTAGAAATAGTGTAATAATACTAATACGCTCTATGCGATCTTACCCAAATTATGAATTTAGTAAAGGTATTACTGGATTAAGTTTAGGACAAAAACTTGGAAGTCTGGCCACTCTCCTTCGGGTACCTCCCATACAAATCTTCTATTTCGCCCAGTTTAGAAATAGTGTAATAATATCAATATGTGTACCTCAATCTTGCTTAAATTATGTATTCAGTAAAGCTATAGCTGGACAAAATTGTAGACAAAAACTTGGAAGTCTGGCCACTCTCCTTCTGGTACCTCCCACACAAATGTACCATTCCACGCACTTTAGAAATCGTGTAATAATATCAATACGACCAAAGCAATCTTGTCCAAATTATGTATTTAATAACTCTATTACTGGATTAAGTTTCGAACAAAAACTTGGAAGTCTGGCAACTCCCCTTCTAGTACCTCCCACACAAATGTACCCACGCACTTTAGAAATCGTGTAATAATATCAATACGCCCAGCTAGATCATGGCCAAATTCTGTATTTAGTAAAGCTATACATAGACAAAATTTTAGAAAAAAAACTTGAAAGTCTGGCAACTCTCCTTCTGGTACCTCCCACACAAATGTACCATTCCACGCACTTTAGAAATCGTGTAATAATATCAATACGACCAACGCGATCTTGCCCAAATTATGTATTTAATAACTCTATTACTGGATTAAGTTTTGGACAAAAACTTGGAAGTCTGGCCACTCCCCTTCGGGTACCTCCCATACAAATCTTCTATTTCGCCCACTTTAGGAATAGTGTAATAATATCAATACGCCCAGCTCGATCATGGCCAAATTCTGTATTTAGTAAAGCTATACATAGATAAAATTTTAGAAAAAACCTTGAAAGTCTGGCAACTCTCCTTCTAGTACCTCCCACACAAATGTACCATTCCACGCACTTTAGAAATCGTGTTATAATATAAATACGACCAACGCGATCTTGCCCAAATTATGTGTTTAATAACTCTATTACTTGATTAAGTTTCGGTCAAAAATTTGGAAGTCTGGCCACTCCCCTTCGGGTACCTCCCATACAAAAGTACCATTTCACCCACTTTAGAAATCGTAGAAATATTACTGACGTTTTCACTGGTTACTTTAGTATTTTTCCTAAGCAAAAAATACCTAGAGTAATGGGTGCCACAACAATACAACAAAGCCAGGTTCATATTCTTATTAGAAAATTAGAAATCTCTCTCAGCGCCAAATTCCACTTTATAAATGGCGGCTACTTCGCCGCTAAGAGAGTTGTTCCTGAGTCAATTAAAATGTCTGTAGAAAAAACAGACATTAGTCATACGGAGCCGGGTTAAAACTATGTCATGAATCTACCAGCAGGACTTTTTGAAATATATCTACAGACGAACAAAAACTTCTCCAACACCTCCACCTAGCAGAGACAGACATCATCATCAGAGCATATGAAAGTATATGTGAATGAATGAACTTGTACTTCTTATAATAACATCACATGTTCCTATCATAATACAACTACACCCACACACATATATCCAGCCATACACACACACACACAGGCAAATAAACAAAAAATGAAGCCGAGTTTTTCATATATTCCATGTAAACATCCGTTGCAGACATTGTTTGCCCGTGTAAATGTATCTCTGTGTGTGTGTGTGTGGGTGATATGAGTCGGTGTCTCTTGCAGTGTGTTAGTGTAAGGATGCCCATTTTTACTGCAAAAGAAAAACTTAGCGCGTTTGTTTACAACACTGATGTTGATGTCGTCTACACACACACACAAACACACATACCGGCATACACTCCCATGTAAATGGGTCTGTATGAGCAAGGAAATGTGTGAAAGTATTCAAGTACTGGCGTTGTAAGAAACCGGATATTGCGGGTCATGATGATAAGGAAAGGAGGTGGTGATGTTAGTTGCTTCAACTATGGATCTCTGTCGTTGGTGTAGCATAAACAGTCGTCATCGCTGTCTTTGTGGTAGTAGAAAGTTGTTCATACACTCTTACTATCTAACTCTCTAGACGGAGCGTGATTACGTCTACATGTGTGTGGGTGTAAGCAAATGTTTTGCAAAATATTAAGTTTGTGTCCCTTAAGGTTTCTCAATACTTTTAGCTCGACACAAAATTTTAAAGTAATATCACTTTTCATACAACATTCCTACAACTTCCTACAACTGTTTGTGTGTGTGGGGGGGAGAGGAGTGTAAATGAATGTGAGAATATGTGTTTGTGTGTGCGTAATAGTTTTCCTAGTGTTTGGACGTTTTTATCAAAGTCTCTATTCGGTTTGTTTTCCATTCATTTCCCTCCATCCACTTGAGTCCATCTGTGAGCTGAGTTGCGCTGGCTGTGTTTATTTGTTTTTGCTTCGTTTTGGTATAATTTGTTCGTTTTTTTAATATTATTTTTTTTCCAGCTTCGGGGTTTTCATACATTTTCCTATACAAACAAACATTTGCTGCAATTTATTTTCATTAAAAATTCCCTTTAGTGCGTGATGTCAGCTTTTAATGTAATTAAAAAGTTTTTCATTCTGGTGTCTTCATTTTGCTGTTTTGCCATTCGTTTTTTTTTTTTTTTGCTGGTGTTGCTGTTGTCCCGTTTGTATTTGTATACATCAGTAAAGGACTCGAAACATTGTGAGGCATACACGCATGGCAAGGATATTAAATTATAAAATAATTATCAGATATGAGGTTTGTTTTTATAAGGAGATTGTTCCACTGTCCCAAATCGAAGATCAGGATCTTACTTACTTACTTATTTCCCTTATCATTACATGAAGGAACAGATGGGGAACTGCTTTCGAATCAGTGAACTGTGCGCTATATAATTGTGTATACTCGTTGTCGGGGACCTGCTGTTTAAAGCCGGCTTTTCCTAGAGAAGTTTTACATGACTTAAAGGTTACTCTCTTACTCGTACAGTCGCCAGCATTTACGAGGTGGAAAAACGGCCACTGAAATGTGTTTGATGGTCTTACCCGGTTTTGAACCTGGATCTACTTTTCTGATAGTCCGAAGTTCAGGAACTGAAGTGCAATAATAAATGAACGGCGTGACAATTGATTAAACTAGTGAACCTCCTCAACTGGCAACGTGTTGTATCATCACTAAAAACTGATATTACAGCCCTAGGAATAAAAGGAGTTTGATTGTGAATTATGGGCGCTGTGATGAGAATGTGACTGCAGCAGCGAGAAATTGTGTGCGACTCAGTCCTGGAAGAACGACTCACCATCGAATCACAACCACAAAACATTTCACGCATCAGCCTGATGCTTATTTTGCACAAAGATCTCGCACTATTCGCTTAAAAGATCTAATTGACTCAAAAATTCAATTCTCAGATTGGATCTGAAAGCATTTCGATGGTCGGAGGTTCACAGATTGGTGATTGATTGCTCACTGCAGCAGCGCGAAAGTGTGCGACTAAGTCCTCGAAGAACGACCACAACCACAAAACATTTTACGCATCAGCGTGATGCGTATTTTGCACAAAGATCTCGCACTATTCGCCTAAAAGATCCAATTGACTCAAAAATTCAAGGATTTTCGCTATCGGTACTCAGATTTGATCTCAAAGCATCTCGAAATGGTCAGAGGTTTTTCTAGAAAAATCGTATTGCCTGACTAAGACCATTTTCATTCCGTTTTTCAAGTCCTCTAAAATACTCCCTAGATTCTTATTCATGTCTTCATAAAATTGAATTTCTTTTTTTCTGAAAAATCCCAAAATATCATTATTGTTCCGTTTGACATACAAAGATAAACGACAATAAGCATTGACACAAAAAAAATATATTAAATATCCATTAGATAAACATTCTAGAAATTCACAAAAAATAAAAGAAATAACGCTCACAATATTTAATATAAAAAAACATTTGGCAAAAAAAAAAAAAAAAAAAAAAAACAGAAGACAACAAATTGTATAAACACTTTTTGTTTTTTTCTTGCTCTTTAGCAAATATTTCATTTCATTCTTTTCACAATTTGTTTTCGCGCTTTTTTTTTCCACCGCCCATTTAAAACTTCCCATTTTATTTCATATTCTAACAAGTAAAAAAAAAGTAACAGAAAAAAAATAGAGAGAATTCAAAACAAAAAGTGCCAAAAAAACGAAAATAGAAATTATTGCTTTATATTATATTGCCATTTGAAGCCAAGTGGTGCAGCACGTATTACCATCATCAGCAGTGGCATCAGCATCAGCATCATTATCACCGCCATCGTCATCAATACTGCTACTGCTGTTGCTGGTGGTGGCAAAAGCATCTTCTTCAAGCAACAGCAAAATGAAAAAACCCCAAACAAAACAGAAAATGGAAAAGCATGAAAAAATATTAGCAACTCGATCTGAAAGTGTAGCAACACCAGCACAAGCAGACTCAGCAAGCCACAAACTGTCTATGGAATTCCCAACGATACTTTTTCTTCAATTGATTTTAACATATTGGAAAATTAAATATAAACGAAAATTGAATTTCCCCATAGATTCGCGTTAGTTTTTATGGTATTGTAAAACAAACCGGTACCGAAACAATAGACAATAGACAGAGTTCTCACATACATGCACACATATATCGCACATACCGATGTACAATATCGAAATGCTCGACAAAACAACCGGGATGGAGTACAAAAGGAAAACCTTCGCTTCTATGAAAACATAAGAAAAACCAACAAATAATAACAATAAACTCACTCATACATGCATACAAATACTAACACACACACACACAAACATTTGTAGATACACATACGAAAAAAAGCGGACATGTGTATGTGTTAACATGTTCAGTTGTACAAAGTGGAATTGTTTTTCAAAAACAAAAAAAAAAACAGAATAGTGAATCCTTCTCGTACCCAAATACACATGTAGTAATGTGCTAGTATTTGTTAGTGGCAGGAGTAGCTAAAACAATGGCATTCACCCACACACATACATACATTCATATACAGTGGACTAATACACTCTTAATTGCAGTTTGATTCCATATAAGAAAGAAGTTTAGAATCTTAAGAATTTTTAGAAAATCAAAATTGACCAGCATTTAGATGAAATGTTAAACGTTGATAGATGGAGACGTTTATGTGAGACCAGGTCACGAGGGTGTGTTGTGTTTTCTCCGATATGATTCAATTTCAATGCGTCAGGCGTAATATGTGGCTTCTGCAGCAGGGGCGAGACAAACCGATAGGAACCCGTGTACTGGTCTGACATGGCCCCACTGTCCACAGTTCATGGCTTTTGTATTTGCAGAGTGACCTTACCACAAATCGGGTCATACCTCAGTACGGAGGTCCATTCTAATATAGGGTTATCCATTTCGTGGTTTCAAAAATATAGGGCTGGAATTCGACATCTGTCAAACTAAGTTGTTAAGTTGTTTTTTTCATTTGAAAGTCTGACATTAGCGAAAATGGATCCCTTAACTATCACACAACGCCTAAAAATGATTAAAACCTACAACAAAAATGGTGATTCTGGCACAGCCACATATCGTGCTTTAAGAGGAAATTAAGAGGAAAAGAGTTGGCTCGGCCACCTTCCTTATTTACTCCGCCTTGTTTATAAATACATCTCCTAATGTTAAAGGCTTCCTTAGTTTCATTTTTTCTAACTTCCTAACCATTTGGTTCCACTGTTCCTTGTTGATTTGCCCCCCAACACTCTGCCAATAGAGCTATGTGGTGTAAGTGAAAAAAAAAAAAATTTGTTAACTATAAAACAAATGTTTAAATGCAGTTTCAAATGAATGAAAGTGCATCTACCGACATTCAGGCCGGAGTGCAGAAAGTGAGTTTGGTTGTTCGGTAAAATATTCCCTACCAACATTTTAGTTTAGTATTCTCTGTTGGCCTTTGATCTTGAATCTCAACTAGCCAAATCAACAGTTTCATCGTAAGGAGGGGTGGCAAGGAAAGTTTATTTTTCATTCGTTGTTTGTGAGATTTGTTATACGACCATGCGTCCATGTCTACATTTGTTTCTAGACGGTTGTTTGACTGTCTACAGAGTCTCCTCACCTTTTTCGTTAATTTTATTTTGTGCAATTTTATGTACACGATATTTCATTGTCATATGTTTGCAACGTGCAGACTTGTATATGCCGTTATTTACGAGGTAGTAGTGAAAGAGAAAAGATCTCGAAAAGCTTGATTTGATTTTGAGTTTTTTTTCTGAATTTCCCAACCTTTTATGCCAACCCTCCTCGGTGACACGACCCCTACACATATGCATATTGTTAACTAAATAAGTTTATCAGTTTTTGTTGTTGTACGTTCTCCATCTCCATCTCCATGTCCATGTCCAACAAAAGGTGCTTTGCCTGCGAAACAGGAACTAAAACCAAAAGCCACCATCAGAATGTCTAGAGCCCGTATATGGTCATGGCCGGTGTTGTTGCACCGTTGCTGTTGGTTTTGCTTTGACGTGTTGTCAATATCCCCAGGGTGTCTGTCCGTTTATTAATTTAACAAATTTAGTGGTTTTAACACTTTTAATATGGTGGGTTTTGGTTTTTCTGCTCAGCTCAGCTCAGCTCAGTTTTGCCCATGGAGGCGAAACTTTTTTCGCCATTCATTTGCCCGGCCACACGGCGGACTTCCTTGATGTATGTGTGCATGAATGGGGGGAAAACAACAACAACAAAATGCATGTTTTATAATGGCGGATCAGAGTGATTATACATAATGAAATGTGTGAATTAAAATGTTATTAATTAGCGTTGTGATTTATGCGTTGATTTATTTATGATTTAGTGGAATGAAGAAACATTAAAAGTTCAAAAGGCCTTTAGTGGCGGAGTATGTGGCGTATGAGTGATTTCATTTGATTTCAAACCGCCAAGCGTATGAGTGATGTTAATTAATGTTTTCCTAGGGGGGAGGGGGGCAAGTTGGCGTTGTTCAGATGTCGGAAAACTGCAAACAGCGGTTTTTCAGTTTATGTTAAGCGTATAAAAAGACAGGAATTGCCCTGGGTCATGTCGGTCGAATGAATCCAAATGCTCCAGCGAGAAAGGCGTTGACAGGAAAGACCGAGACTCTGGTCAAGGGACCCTGTGGAAGAGGACATAGCAACCCGTGGTCTCATGAACTGGTGAAGCCAGGCAAAAGGCCGAAGTGCTTGGAAATTATTTATTAAGCACACCAAGTCTAATAATATTATCTTATACAAAAGTAATCCTCCTATCAGAAAATGCTAAAAATTTTGCGATTGCCCCCTAACCTGGCCATTTACATGACATCATATTCTCGACTTGATGTAAAAAAAATTAAAAGACCAAATAAAAATAATCCACAAGAAGAATCAAAGTTTTTCATTTTTTTTTTAATTACAGCCAAAAAACATCGGAAGTTTACTTTTGCGCCACCTTGTATTTTCATAAGGTCCTAGAATTGACATTTTTCTATGTCTAGTCTAGGAGAATAAGTCCGAAAGATGGTGAATAAAATCTAGAGGCCAAAATGGATCTAAGGTGGTCCTGTGTTAAAATTCTCGCAATAAAAAAAAAATTACTATAAATTTTGTTAGATTAAATATTGTTGAACATGTGAAAACAAAACATTCGCCCACAGTCTATGAAATAAATAAATATATTTACAATATTTTAAGGTCTCAATTTGACCCATGTACCATGGAAGACAACTACAAGGACAATTTGTAAAAAAAACATATTAAATGTTTGCAGTATTTCCAAATGCAATTTCATATCATTAATTACAATAGAGATTAAGTGATTAAATATTGTCAATGTTATACAAGTTCAAAAGTGACAGGGATCCCAATTTGAATGAGCAGCACACTCACGAAAAAATGCGGGGAAAAAATATCAGTGGTTTTTATATGAATTGTAATAAAAGAACAAAAAATCGTCAAATCCCTGACGTCTCGAGCCCTAACCGCGAAAAAAACGTAAGTGGCAAGAAGAAAATTTTACAGGAGACGGTTTTTTTTTTGTGGTCAAGCACAAGTTGCTTACGATACAATTGATTTTGTAATTTTTAATATTTTGGAATTTAAATAGTTGGGACAATTTTCGATCGAATTTCATTTTTGCCTGTATCCATAATTATAATTGTTCGTTTGTTATAAATTGGTTTTGCATCAGTAGTGAGACCTTTTTCTTTTGAGATTATGTTCCATATGACGATAAAACCTAGAATTTAATAATGTCTTCGAATATTGATGATTTGTAACCAACGAACAAATTTGTTTTCTGAAAACAGACATTAATTCTTAACTTCATAACATTTTGTGCTATTTAAAATGTTATCAAAATTATCGTTTCCTTCGTTTGCTTTTAATCTTGAGTGTATTACAATTTATTAAATTGCAAGTATGTTTTTGTACTGGCTTCAGCCTCCTCCTCACTCGCCTTTAGTTGATCCATCCGTTGCAGACAATCAAACGAGAGCAAACTTCCTGTTGCAACGCGTTGTGACAAACATTATTGACGGCATTGACGGCAATTTATACAATTTCGTATCGAAATGCAAATACCTTGAAGAGGTTTTCGTCGCTTCACTTTTTCTCTCTGTTCATGGAGTAACAATGACAATAAAAATACATAGTTTTTGCTGCTGCTGAGGCAGGAATGCATTTTTGTCAGACTTCCCAAAAGAATACTTGCGAAGGACTTTCTGTGTGTAACGCTGACTGGAAGATTCCAAAATGAAAAAAAAATGTAACAATTTTCTTTTATTACAACTAGAGAAAGCGGCACTAGTGGAGCAATACGAACTTGTTGAACACTTCACAGATATTTCCGCAGGCATGTGGTTTATCTTGCTAAGGATTAGAGGAGTAGTGGCGCGATTTAGTGTTTGGCATCAAATTATTTTAAGAGATTTCCTAAATTTCTAAAGATCTAGGATTGCTAATGCAGGAGAATTGCAGGTGGACAAGAATTCCAGCACATTTTTGGGCAATATTTTAACTTCCAATATTTTTTCGTCATTTTTTCTCTATATATTGAAGGACACGTCTTAGATTAGATATAGAAACTTAGCCAACAATTGCCCTTAAATTGTAAACCTTTACCAGTGAGTATACAAATTATGTCATGCGAAGCCTCCTTGTTGGTAAGAAGTTCCATAGCTGTTATTATTACAGTCTGTTACCAACTTAACAACATAGTTTATAGACTCCGTTGGATGTTGTAGTGCTGGACATACGAATTGGGAGCCGGTATGTACAGTAGTCATGTAGTAGTTATGTGTGAATGTTATACATTTAACAAACAAATAGCAAACATATTGTTGGAATATGATTCGATAACTATTGCCAGTGCGACTATAGTACAGTGCACTCGGAATAAATATTCATACAAATGGATAAAGGCAAACATATACCAATGCAATATGCATACGAGGTTGGTGTAATAATGTAGACAAAGGAAACAATAGAAGGAAATGTTTGATGGGACAGATCGATTGGTACGGATGTTGAACAGAAGAGAACTAACTAACTTAACTCTATAATTTAATTTAGTACTTTCCTCTCTATCAAATACTTATATATGTATACTAGCAAATTCCCGCTACTTCGTATGCGTAAATTTCCCTTTTCTAGTTAAACACAAAATATTTGGATTACGTTGGTTTTTTAAAAAAAAAATTTTTTTTTTTTTCAACACTCATTTTCCCTTTTTTTGGCGATAGATATTAATTTTAAATATTTATTCACACTTTTTAATTTTTCCCATTTTGGCCCCGTTTTCTACTTTTTTTTTGTAACTTTTGGTATCTAGTCCGTAACAATTTTGAAACATTTATTTCTTGTCATACTTCTAGCCCTTTATGATTGTTGTTAAAGCGTTTTTCCACATCCTCTATATTTTACCCGTCTTGCACCCTTATTGTAGTCTACTCATTATCCTCAAATTGTTAGCTCATTTTATTAAAAATGTTAGGTTTCCCCCTAACTTTTGCCCGGTTTTAATACGCTTTGCAACCCATTCTATATTTTTTTATATTTTTCCTGTTTTGGCTCCTTCTTTGTCCCTTGATCCCCTTCTTCCAGTTTTTCAACACTCATGTTAATTTGATGTAGTTCTTTCTTTTCAATCCAGTTCTTTTAATTCTTCCAAAAATTTAGTCTTTTTTGTCCACAACAACTTTTTTCACACATTTTTGTCTTCTCTACATTTGCAATTTTTTTTATCCCGTTTTCCCCTTTATCGTCCCATCTCTAACTCATTTCCACCTGTTGTTGCACCTGGCCAAAATATGTTTCCCCCTTTTTTATTTTTCCTTTTTTTATCCCGTTTCGGTACGTTTTGAACGTCATTTCCACCAATTTTCCAAGAAAAATCACAGTAATGGATTATTTTGTATTGTTGCGTATTTCGAAGGGTTTGGACACATTTTCCCCATTTTCATTCTCTTCCAATACGAATTTCCAAAAATCCCTTCAGCCATTTGTTGAAGACAGAACGAAGCATTTCATAGTATACACGCATTTATTATACTCGTATGTAGATTATTTCTCATTTACTGTATACAGTACAAAATCATAATATTTGATTATATTATATATTTTGTTAACCTTTTTTTTGTCCCTTTTTTATCCTGTCTCGGCCCCTTTTTCGTCCCATCTCTAACTCATTTCCAATTTTCCAACAAAAATCAAAGTATTTGATTATATTATACTAGTAAGTTGTAATGCGTCTATGGCGCCCGTTGAAATATGGAAAAAAAATATTGTTGAAAAAAAAATTTTTGTTGGAAAAAAATAATTTTTGTTGAAAAAAAAAATTTTTTCCTGAAAAAAAAATTTTGTTGAAAAAAAAAATTTTGTGGAAAAAAAAAATTTGTGGAAAAAAAAAATTTTGTTGAATAAAATAAAATTTTGTTGAATAATTTTTGTTGAAAAAAAAAATTTGGAAAAAAAAATTTTTAAAAAAAAAACATTTTTGTAGAAAAAAAAATTTAGTAAAAAAAAAATTTTTCTAAAAAAAAAAATTTGTAAAAAAAAAATTTGGGGAAAACACAATTTCTGTACAAAAAAAAAATATTATTTTTTTATTATTATATTTATAGAAAATTATAGAATGCCTATTTAAACTCCTACGTACTGCGTGACAGAGTCAGTGAATCAGTGAATCAGTGTATCAGTGAATCAGTGTCGAGGATAAATATATATTAAGATAAGAAGATATTTTTATTTTTTTTAGTCCCTTTTTTGACCCTTTTTTATCCCGTCTTGACCCCTTTTTCGTCCCATCTCCTACTCGTTTCTAATTTTCCAACAAAAATCATAATATTTGATTATATTATATATTTTTAGTCCTTTTTTTGTCCCTTTTTTATCCCGTCTTGGCCGCTTTTTCGTCCCATCTCTAACTCATTTCCAATTTTCCAACAAAAATCATAATATTTTATTATATTTTTACTGTTTTTATCCCGTTTTGGTACATTTTGGCATGTTTTTGCCCTTTTTCGTCCCATCTCAAACTCATTTCCGATTTTCCAACAAAAATCGTAATATTTTTTCCCGTTTTGGTACGTTTGGCCATTTTTGTGTCCTTTCTCGAACTAATAATATTATTAGCGGAAGCAAATTGAACGATAAATTCGTTATGGAGTTTGCCTGGAATATTAAAATACAACGATTTCTTCATAGTCGTAAGAACTTATAACAGAAATTTTCTTTTTGAATTCCCTTTCCTTGCCAACCTTCCTCGTTCTCATCCATACGCATGAACTTTAGTTTTATTTCCGTTTGGTTAGGTTCTTATGACAATTGTCACCATATTGTATTTACTATACTTGAACTATCTCACCGAAACACACAGTGGCACGCACACATATACACATCAATTGACGCTACCATGGTGGGCATCGTTGTGTAGGTGTTGTCGTCTGAATGAATATCTGCGTCTCATGTTGTGGGGGTTATGTTGTTGTCAATGTTAACGTTAACGGCAGGAGCAAAAGTGTCTCGGTTGCTACAACTTCTGTTGTTATTATTCGTTATTCCAGCCATTGTAGTTGTTGTACTACTAGTAGTAGTTGTTGGTTTTTTTTCCTTTGCTGTAGTTCAAGTTGCTAGGAAATTTGCATTTAATATCCTTTTGTGCGTATAATTTACACAAAATGCAATAAACGCAAATGCATTTCATTTGGTGCTGACTGACGTCTCGTTGCTTTAGAGACGACTCATTGGCACACACCGACACACACACACCGAACTGTTTGTTGTTTGCCTGACTCTACGACTCTGTCTTCAGCCAACAGCCAAGTCAAGTCAGCCAGTCTGTCTGTGTGCACTTGTCTAGAGTTTTGTATATCATTACCTTTCAGCTATTGACAATAGTTGTTCACAATATAAAATTTATTGAGGTATAACTTTCACAATGATATTATGCCATCATTTCACCCTGCGCTCTCAGCATTTTCCGTAATTTTCCTGCAACTCCTTTGCAAGTTTTTCAAGTGTATTTAACTTTTGTATTTGACTTTTCGGTAAAGTAATTTACAAAACGAACAGAAAAAAAAACGACAACATTGAATTTGGTGAATTGTAAAATAATAGATAACATTGCGGGGCATATTTCGGTGGGGGGCGTTCGTCCCGACATACTAAGAGGCAGGACGATGAATATGAATATTTTGTAAATACTCAAATGCAAATGCAGATAACTTAAGTTTCAAGTATACTTTGGGTTCTATTAAATAAGTTTTCTCTTAAGTATATTTCAATTGATTTGATTTAAATAGAAAAACGTACAAGTACACGGAACGAAAGGGGTTAAGTGCAGTGGCGGTGCGGGAAGCCTAGAAAGAAATGATATTGAATTACAAATAGACAAAAGTGAAATGCATACATTTATAATTAATCTGAAGAAATAGTTAATGTGTATTTATACGAAGATTTGGTAGATGGATTGCTAAGAATCAGCTGAACAGTGTTTGGAAAACGAAATACTAGACAGAATTCGGTAGGTATGCAAAAATTTGTTCCTAAACGAGGTATCGAACTATCTGTATGAACCGTCTGTATGAATGGGATATTTATGTCCATCAAGCATATTTGGAATTGGTAACGAGAGAATTTCTCCAGGACTGGTTAAAATGGGGGATGTGAAATGTTAGTTGTCTCCCGTTTTCAAGGGTGTTTCAATAACATGAATCAATTTATTCAAACAAAAATCTACAATCTAAAATTTACATTTATCTTACACGTGGCGCAAAGGATCACCAATTATGGCCAATTATGATCACCTCTTCGAGAGATAACACGGTCCGGAAACTTTTCTCATTTTTCAATGAGTTGCTGAAGAGTGTGTCTTTCCATTTTTAGTAATGTCGTAGATTCTACTTGTCAAATGTCAAAGAATAAAAGCTTCAAAAGTGACAGCTACCGGAATACCGGGTGATTCAAAATAACACCACTTGTCGGAGAACCCTTTTTTCCACAATATGTCCCCCAAAAACAGAGTGTTCGGTAATGCCGGGAAATCAAATTGTACTGTGACATCAAGGACAACGATAACGCTTATAAATTACCATGGACCGGAAACTCTCATGTTACATTAAGTTATCAATCAGATGTGGATGTCACAGCAATGGTCGTATGTGGCCACCCGGACGAATGTAAGACAAGACTGTTGAGTTTGAATATGAGAAGGCCAATAAAAAAACTGAAATTCTTTCTCTCTCAAGAATCTGCCAGGAATAATTGCTAGTTTTTTTGGAGGAGAATTTTAAACAAATACAAATAACAAAAAAAAAAAAATGTTTTAGACTAAATTCTAACTAACTTCCTACTCTTTTTTCATATCCTTACCTAATTGGGTTTCCCACTAACTCTATCCTTAGTCTTCGCCAACTAATTTAAATTTATGATTTTTTTGTACATAGAATTTTTTTTTGTCTATAATATTTATAATTCACCATGAAAAATTATCAAAGTATTTATTGGTAAATATACAATATTTGAATATGAGAAGGCCAACAAAAAAAACTGAAATTCTTTCTCTCTCTAGAATCTGCCATGAATATGTGCTAGATTTTTGGAATACCTCAGGAGGAGAATTTTAAACAAATACAAATAACAAAAAAAAATAAAGTTTTAGACTAAATTCTAACTAACTTTCCACACTATTTTCATATCCTTACCTAATTGGGTTTCCCACTAACACTATCCTTAGTCATTGCCAAACATTGTGCCACAACTAATTTAAATTTATGAATTTTTTTTACATAACATTTTTTTTTTCTATAAAATTTATAATTCACCATGAAAAATTATAAAAGTATTTATTGGTAAATATATAAAGTTTGAATATGAGAAGGCCAACAAAAAAAACTGAAATTCTTTCTCTCTCAAGAATCTGCCAGGAATAATTGCTAGTTTTTTGGAATACCTCAGGAGGAGAATTTTAAACAAATACAAATAACAAAAAAAAATAAAGTTTTAGACTAAATTCTAACTAACTTTCCACTCTATTTTCATATCCTTACCTAATTGGGTTTCCCACTAACTCTATCCTTAGTATTCGCCAAACATTGTGCCACAACTAATTTAAATTTATGAATTTTTTTTACATAACTTTTTTTTTTTTCTATAAAATTTATAATTCACCATGAAAAATTATCAAAGTATTTATTGGTAAATATATAAAGTTTGAATATGAGAAGGCCAACAAAAAAAATTAAATTCTTTCTCTCTCATGAATCTGCCAGGAATAATTGCTAGTTTTTTGGAATACCTCAGGAGGAGAATTTTAAACAAATACAAATAACAAAAAAAATAAAGTTTTAGACTAAATTCTAACTAACTTCCGACTCTATTTGCATATCCTTACCTAATTGGGTTTCCCACTAACACTATCCTTAGTCTTCGCCAAACATTATGCCACAACTAATTTAAATTTATGAATTTTTTTTACATAACATTTTTTTTTTTCTATAAAATTTATAATTCACCCTGAAAAATTATCAAAGTATTTATTGATAAATATACAAAAATAATCAGTTTCTATTTATATTTATGCAAAATGCATAAATATGCATTCGTAATGTTATGGCAACCGATGCATGAGCAATTTAAAACATCGACATCAAGCAGAAATGCACTAAATCCATCGAAGAGAAATTTTAATTGGAAAATTTATGGGCTGAAGGTTCAAATGAACTTGAAAAGAACTACTAACTGGGGAAAAAACATTTTGTAACTAAAAAGAAAATCAACACTAGAGACTTGTTAAAGTTCTCCTTTTAAGGGAAACACCCCGCCCCCCACCCCCCTTGGGTAGAAATGAGATCTTTATTTTACATGTGGCAAAATTTTCATTTCATTAAATTCCATTTCAGTGGTTCGAATGAATGTGTTGCCAGCATTAAATGCAAGCGCAAAAAGCATTTAAATTAAATGAGCTGCTAAAAACCAACACATATGTACATGTGCTCACCTATTCACTCACTCACACACGGTCGCATGTAAAATTCATTCAGTTTACACTAAATATAAAACAAGCGGCGTTGTTATTTGAATACAAATCCTTTTACAAAATCAAATTTGTTGCATAAATGCGATGTCATTGTAGTTATTGTTGTTGCTGGTGCTGGTGTATGACAGTAATAAAAGCTACCAAAATAAATGAGTTTTTACTAAACATTTCATTTTCCATTCGAATACAGCTGACAAATAAGTGGAAAATCATATGTAACAACGAATATAAACATCGCACACTAGTTCATTTAGCCAGGGGCGGCGCGGCGGTCAAGGAAGGCCTCTCAGTTTTTATGATTAATCCAGACTTAAGAAGTAGGAAGACAAGTAGGGAGAGAGACATCCTTAAAACAGCTTTACTTTACCCGGCTGAGTTTGTTCTTTAAAACACTGAGTTGGAAAATTTAATTGGAGATAACACCGTGTTACACACATTCTGTCCTATGAACCAAATTTACTTTTTCGGAAAGGGGATAAACAATAAAAATACACGTGTATCGGTGATTTTCATGTATACGTCAGAATTTTTTTTTTTAAGTTTCAAGTATGAAGCTCGTTGTGGCGTGTGTGAAAGCCTTTGGACCGATTTTTAACCCTTTTTCAGTGATCCGATCGAGCTGATTTTTTGCAGGCAGACTTGTGAAAATGTCTGTATCACGTCAGATTTTTTAAAAAATAGATTTTTATCAATTCTCAGATTTTCCTAATTTTTTTTTAAATGGTTATCGTTTTTTTTAAGGTGTCTCTTCAAGTTATGCTAAAAAAGTGAAAAAAATATTTTTTTTTCAAAAATAATAATAATTGGGAAAATCTGAGAATTGATAAAAATTTGTTATACTTCAAACATAAAAAAAAAATTCTGACGTATACATGAAAATCGCCGATACACGTGTATTTTTATTTTTCCCCTCTTTCCGAATATGTGCATTTGGTTCATAGGACAAAAAAAAATCTATTTTTTTGTAACACGGTGTAATAGCAACTTTACCTGGGGGCCAACCGATGTAATTTTTTTTCGAAATTAATCTGACATTGAAATTTTTCTGAAGAAACCTCTTTGGTTTCATATTTCAGACTCAAGCTCGGAAACACTTTAGCGAGCTCGTTCAATTTCATTCAAATCAGACAAGCCATTTGGAAATGGCTGATTATCTTCAAACATTTTTTTTGAATTCCCCCCTTTGTTCTTACCACATCGAACTTCCCTTCTGTGGAAATTTGATTAAAATCGTGGTTTCTAGGGATGCCAGTCCATACCTGGATGTTCCGCAGCCATGTTGTTCGTCTTCTTCCTCTAGTTGGCGTTAGATTTGCAATAGTTTATATTTTGGGTTTCTCATAATATATCCCAAATAAGATGTTTTTCGTCTCTTTCTACCTGATATAAGTTCTCTATGACAGTGCATTCTTCTCAATACTTCAGTATTTAATATAAAATCGGTCCAAGGTCTTTCTATATCAACATGTATATACGAATGTGTTTAATCGGTTTTTGGATTAAAACAAACTTCTAAGTTTATATTCCACGCTCTTCAAAATCATCTTGAAGGCCTGACTAATTCCGACGCTGGGTGCTTATTTTGCCTGAATGCGATTGTAATATCTCAATAAATTATGTTGTTAGTGTTCATGCGATCTGTGGTTACTCTGGGATCAAATCGTATTTGGGACCATATCCCATAAACGAGATATTACTTTATTGTGGGAAATGTAGTTGTGTCCCAGAAGCCGAAACTAACAATCAGGTTTTATTAAATGGAATATTAAAAGCTAGTGATGTCATTTGTAAGTCGTAGAAAGGCAATGGCTACAGTTCTTAGTCGACTGCATTTTCAAAAGCGGACCGATAGAATGCATCACTGTCTGTGAACAAAATCTAATCGATTCGGATAAGGACAATAAGTGCGAGTATAGTGAATATTATCGGGGATGGTCCTTACACAAAGTTTTGTTAATCTGGAAGGAAAAACAAAAAAAGTATAGAAATAATGTGGCAAGTTGTATACTAGGCTTGAGGATGTTTTTAAAAGTAGGACTTACTCGTCAAACTTTTAATACTTGAAATTATGCGGTTTTTTCTTTTCATTGGTATTTCCAAAAAGAACTTTGTTAATCAATCTTAATATATATTTACCCTCGACACTGATTCACTGATTCACTGATACACTGATTCACTGATTCACTGATTCACTGATTCACTGATTCACTGATACACTGATTCACTGACTCTGTCACGCAGTACGTAGGAATTTAAATAGGCATTCTATAATAATTCTATAAATAATAATAATAAAAAAAAATAATATTTTTTTTTGTACAGAAATTGTGTTTTCCCCAAATTTTTTTTTTACCAAAATTTTTTTTTTCCAAAATTTTTTTTTTTTAAAAAATTTTTTTTTCCAAATTCTTTTTTTTCAAGAAATTTTTTTTTTCAGAAATTTTTTTTTTCAAAAAAAATTTTTTTTTCCACAAAATTTTTTTTTTTCAACGAGATTTTTTTTTTTCAACAAAATTTTTTTTTCCACAAATTTTATTTTTTTTTACAAAATAGTTTTCTCAAAATTTTTAAAATTAAGTAACAAATACTTTCTCAAGCAAATTAACGGGCGCCATAGGCGCATTACAACTTACTAGTTTAAAAATATCAGTAGAAAGAACATCATAAATTCGTTATCGTCCACCCGATCGCCTAACAACACTAGCCACTCTAATAATGCATACGTTTATTGCAAACAGAAAAATGTTAAATGTTAATTATTCGAACAAAACACAGAATTTTCCAATTGCAATCGTACGAAATGGACGTAATACTTTTTGTATTGTTCGTTCGTACGTGTTCTCTGTAGAAATATGATAATTGCATATTGCCAACATAAATTTCATACAAATTCACAAGCATTGAATTGCAGCATATGGTTGCCAACCACCCTCAATCCACTTTTCTCATAATTATATAGAGAATTATGAAATTTCCATTACAAATTACATAAAATGTAATTTATAATGGGAAAAGTGGTCAATACACGGTTGGGGGGTGGCTGTGCGGCGTTTGTGGTCAGTAATGCCAGGTCAAGGGATTTTGGGTTATAAATTTAGGGCTAACGGACAAATGGACCGTATTGGTGGAAAGTGTTATGGTAGAGCTTACAGATCATGCCATGAGTTGCCATCACATGTGAAGTCTTCTATTGATTGTCATGCACTTGCTCGATTAACTCATGTATGGCAACCCTATTGATAATCTCTTGTAAATTTATATTTCATAGATTTGTGTATATTTTAGCCAAATATTGCTGTTGGCTTTATTACTCCGGACTGCTGTTTCATTTCGGTTTATTTGTCAAGTGTTAGTTTTGGTATACCGGCAAATATGTGTATTAATCGCATTTGTCCCGATATGTACGAGTATGTTACCGTATTCCAGTGCTGTGGTCGTTGTGCCTTTTCCTTACAGCCCCTGGAATATGCACAGAAATTGTGTACGATATACAAATTAAATGTAAATTTATTGCATATTGAAAATATTGTACAGACAGACATTGGCATTAGGCACCCCAACACCAGCCTCAGCACGAGTAACGTCATGTGTTTGTGGACATTTTGTAAAAGGATTTGTGAACAGGACAACAAGAATAGCATTTTTAATTAGATTTCCAGTGCTGGTCAAGTGGTAGGATTTGAAATACTATTTGAAAATTCCCAACTTTATTGACTCTTGGAAAAGCCTAGAATGCTTTGATGTAGTCCAGTGTCTAGGTAGTCCTATGCACTGGTATAAGAGATACGTGGAATAATGTAGTTTTGGAATATAACAGGTTAAGCTAAAGGAAGCTGGGGGGTTTTTTTTAAATTGTCCTTCCATCTAACAAAAGTTCATTCGTATTTCCATATATCTGCTAGTTGTTGCGAGCACATCTCCCGGCAACCTTTCTGAACTGTTTGGTTCGGTTTGTTGATGGGCGGCTTCAGTGGAACCTACTTGTTCAAAGACAACTTTAGGGTCAATGGAGCAACTTACCTGCAGAAGATCAAGGACGTTATTTTCCCCCAAAGTGGAAGAATTTGGACTTGGTAGTTGATTGTACCATATGGCACACTGCAGGTGTTACCTTGAAAAAATTCAGAGGCAGTGAACCAATTATCTCCAGTTTTTTGCGATCTTTTTATTTTAAGTTCTGTCAATTGGCCGCTTCGATAGTGCGATTTAGGTCCGCTTGACTATTTTTTGTGCTGTATGTGAAGTCGCTCTTCCATAAAGGCAGTCCAACAACGATTGTTTCCCTAACAGACAACATTCCACGGATCATTGCTGGTATACCGACTGTAATGTTGGAAAAAGTGTAGCAAGTTTTATTTTTCAGAATAAAACACCATGGATAACATTTACCTAAGTATTCCCTTAACATCCCATGAAAGAACAGATGAATTTTTCTCAAATCATTCACAGAAAAAAAGACAAACAAAAAATTTCAATGAAAATATTTGTACAAGAATTTCATCACTTTTGAATGAAACTTTTCGTTAATATGCTAAAAAAATTTGTCAAATATTGAAACGAATGTATCAACAAAACAATTCATCAAATATTTGGATATTTTTAATGAATTTTTTGTTGATCCCATTTATCAAATTTCGTTTTAATATTTGATACAAATGTTGAAAGAATTTTGGTTATCTAATTTATAAAATTTCTTTTAAGATTACATAAATTTTTTCGTAAATATGATAAGCAATTTACCAAATATTAAACAAAATTTTAAAAATTATAATATTTTTCGATCTATTTTATTAAATTTCGTTTCAATATTTAATAAAATTTTTCACAAATATGCGAAAAAAAGCGAAATTTGATAATTGTTGATGAAAAAAATTTATTGTTAATTTCAAAAATTGCATAATTCTAATTGATTGAACGGTTTCAACAATGAAATCATTTCTGACAAAAATGTTAGAAAAAAACGTGACGAAACAAATTGTAAAAAGACTTATTCATTTCTATTAAATTTACTCTTGGTTTGGTTTTCTTTGTTTCATATGTAACTAAGAATATCAAATCAAGAATAATTTATGTGTACACCTTTGAGCTGAACAACCTAAAAGGGGTAAAACTGCATCAACACATCAACATGGATACATACAAAATAAATACATACATACTAAAAAATGAGTTTCTCACCCACAGAAATGATCTTATCTTCTCTCTCCTCTCAACGTAAAATAAAATTCAATAAAATACCTAAATTTTTTTGTAGATATGCGATTTTTTTCATTAAAAATATTTTTGATAAACTACCTAGAAATTATTTTGTTGAATGTGAATGTTTTCATCAAAAATATTTTTAATGAACGACATACAATTTTTTTTGTAACTTTTTTTGAAACTTTCTTCATCAAAGATATTTTTGATTAAAAGTATACGAATATTTTCTTTAAGTTGACAAATTGTTTTATCACAGGATTTTCAATGCATTTTTTGTTTAAATTCGTGAATATTTTCATTGAATCGAAAAATTATTTTTTTCTGTGTTGAGCTGTGCACAAGTAAATTTGTGTACTTACTGGCCAGGACCTACTTTTTTAAAGCCGGCTTCGAACGCCAATTGAGTTTCTAGAGAGGTTTTAGATTGGCTTAAAATACAGGGGTGTTTACAAGAGGTGTTATTTTGGTATTCGAAGAAAAATTAAATTTTTTAACATAATGATCGGAACTGTAATTCTTTTTATAGAGAAGTTTTAGATTTCTTTGCAGTATTTCGATCAGGACTTTTTTCTTTGGCCTTTCCAGTGATTTTATTGCAGTCTTTTAAGTTACATCGATAAGTGTCCAACATCGTTCCTGAGCTGCTTAATTTTCGGTTAACTCAATCTCAATTTGCCTTCTCCTCCGTTCCTCCCACAGCTCCTAATGATTTGCCAATCATGCGGACCAGACCATGTATTTTGTCCCAGTCCTCCAGAGCTGTAGAAACCTACACTATCACCGTCCGCCCTTTATATCGGTTTTGCTATTAAAATCCGTATGATGAGAGGAGAACACATTTAAACTTCCCTACTGTGTGTTGCATTGAATTCCTATTTCGATTTTGACTAAACAGTTTTTTTTTTACAAATCCAAATTCATAAGACTTCAGCTATTTGGTTGACGTGACGCCTTCGATGACCAGAAGGACTCCGTCCACATTACTATTCCCTCTATCCTTCTACTGTCTGTTTGTTTTTCCCTGCCATCAATCAATTTAATTTTGAAATATGTGTTGCTTTAAAATAACCCTAAACATTCCATCACTACAAGGAATATTAACGCATGTATTTTTTCCAGGGAATTATTGAATTAAATTGCACATTTCTTTATATATACATATATATAGTAAACCCAAATCAATATAAAAATTACCCCACTTACTGTTGAATAAACAATATCCTTTCTACACGACTAGAGGTTTCATTTCCTTATAACAGAAATCTCTATATATATATGACCCCATAAGGAAAAGAAATGGCCTGAAACCACTACAGCAACAGCTGCAAAATTTCGCAAAATGCCTTCCTAATAAACCCAAACCATTCCACTCTGTGAAACGTTGCTCACATACTCGTCTTAAATACGGGTTGGACATCAATAAAATTGCTATAATTTTCAATCAAGAAAACTAGGGGTTTTTCTTTCATTCATGCCATGTGAAAACTCCTGCATTGGCTGGCAACAAGGAAATTTAAATGAATCGAAGTGAATTCATCAAGAAATCAAAGGTATTTTATGTAATTGTTAACGTCTGTCCACATACACAATATATATCGCATAATACTTTTGCAATAGGACGTCGCCTTAGACGCCCCTATAATTTTGATGAATTTTAAATAAGAGAAGTGAGTGTAACGGGTTGTGACATTTCTTGGATTGTGGAAACCAATTTTCTTGTAGCAAATTTAGAAAATATTGTTTTCATGCTGACTTAAATAAAGGGGAAAAAAGTTGGAGAAGTTAAAGGGTTACATCTTTTGTGACAACTTGAATAGATTTGAAAATGGAAAGTGTATCTTGTTGATACAATCGCTTGTGAATTGTAAGAAGAAATTCTCATAAGTGCTGCTGACTATAAATTTAAAAAAAAAACCAGTGAAAAAGTTGCAGTCGGTTAAACCGACTTATATATACCCTCACCCTCAGTAAGAACATACAAGTCTCATATTCCATAATATCAACCTCAAAGTACCGCATGTTATAGATATTTTTCTATGTAGAGTTTTTTTTTCTCGAAAATTTTATGAAAACAATTTTTATCAATTCTCAGATTTTTATTATTCTTAATTTATTCTTAAATTTTTATTATTTTTGAAAAAAAAATATTTTTTTCACTTTTCTTAGCATAACTAGAAGAGACTCCAAATTTTTAAACTACTTAAGCGTTACGAAAAAAAAAATATTTTTTGAACTGAAACCTTAAAAAAAACGATAACCATTTTAGAAAAAAAAAAAAAAATTAGGAAAACCTGAGAATTGATTAAAAATAAATTTTTAAAAAAATTTGACCTGATACAGATGATTTCCACGAGTCTGCCTGCCAAAAATCAGCTCGATTGGATCACTGAAAAAGGGTTAAAAATCCGGTCCAAAGGCTTTCACACAGGCCACTACGAGCTTTATACTTCAAACTTAAAAAAGAAAAAATTCTGACGTGTACATGAAAATCGCCGATACACGTGTATTTTTATTTTTTCCCCTCATTCCGAATAAGTACATTTGGTTCATAGGACAGAATGTGTGTAACACGGTGTAATATCTCGTTTCAAAGCTCAATTGATCAATTGAACGCTGATAAATTTTATCATTATTCTATCCAAGGAAACAAATCACAATAAACTTGTGATCAGCATTTACTGGTGGCAGCAATATTCCTCCACGATGGTGAATTTTTCGAGGAAATTCCCGAAGTCGCTGGATTGCTGATTTTTGTGATGGAAATTTTTCTAAAACCCAGTAAAGTTTACGCGTTTATTCGCGTATTTTAAACATGATTCGTTTTCTGGATTGTCTAAGTTTTACACTGCGATTTTCCGATTTCCTATGGATGGACGGTACCACGCCCCTTACATTCGGAAATTTAGTTATATTGATCAATACATTACAAAATTTTCAATATACATACGTTACTGTCAGTCGAACTTCAAATTTTCATAGTTATCACACGATTCTTTGTCTGATTCTGGTTATTCCGTACAATGTCTCACAGAATTACTTAAAATTTTCCGCGACACTTATTCGCCATTTGTTACACTTGATTTCAGAATTTTGTAAGTTTTCTACTGCGATTTTCACATTTTACTCATGGAAACGTCAATCAGAAATGAAATGAATTACAAAAATAAAATAAAAAAACGTCTTTTGAATTTTTTGATTTATCGCGTGTATCCGATGGGGTTTATCAACATATTGTGACGGTTTTCTATTTGGGAAATCGGAAAACTCCAGATCGTGGATATATTTTCTTTTTATGTTTAGTGCAAATCCTTTCACTTCTCCAACAACAGCAGTTAGTCCATTTTCACTACATTACGAAACCAATGCTGAACTTAACATGCCACCGATTCCATGGTGAATAATGCCGAGGGAAGCACCGTTACAATCAACTCCAGAAGATAAGTGTGAATGTAACATATTTGACCTAAAGAAATTAGTCAAAAACTTAAAAAAAAACGACTAAGAACTCCACAAACGAAACTGCCTTCATACTTCATGGCTATCACACGATTCTTTGTCTGATTCTGGTTATTCCGTACAATGTCTCACAGAATCGCTGGATGCTACATAGTTTAGGCCAGAGGAAATCCTCTTGTTTAACGTTGCCCCATCGTGTTTAACTATCAGTTTTATGATTATCTTCGTTCCATCTCCCCGGAGAGTGTGTGTATGTGTGTGGTTTAGTGCATGGTTACGTAGCCAGCTTCTTCTTCGTCATCCATCCATCCAGTCATTCCTACTATGCCTTCATGCTCGCCGACAACCATTCGGACGGACAATGGCGGGCAACACATCATCACAATCGTTATTATGTAAAGTTATCCATCACCATCAACAAGTGGTAGTAGTAGCCGGCAACTGCAGCACTCGAGAGGAGCTGGACAGAGTAACAACACCATTGGTAGTGCTTGGAAATCCAGTTGAAGCAGCGATGGAGGCTAAAACATCTCTGGTGTTTTCTTTTTATCGTTTCTTCAGAGAATGAAAGAAGAACGTTAGAAAATCAGCGTATGATTTGTGATTTCTTGCCTTAGGGGGTCAATGTTTTGTGTTGATATGGGAATCGTTGGCTGGTGGTGGTGTGGAAAATGCTGCCGTTGCTCTGCCACTCTGCCATTTAAAGCTAAGTAGGCAATCATCTTGTTAGATAAGAGGAAAACAAATTATGCAAATCAATTTTGTGCAAATTATTTCTTTTTTTTTTTTTTACTTTCGTCGAAAAAATGTTAAAGCCTGCAATAACAATGATTTCCTAAAAAGTTGCTAACAAGTTCGAAATTTGCTTTTTCAAGCGCCAAATTATTTTGTTTTTGCCATTATTCAATTGTCTCTGCATGACTGAAAAGATAATTGCTAAATTATTAATTTATATTTTGCAGATAATCCGTAGGAAGAAATTCCAAACTTATGTTTGGAACTTCTCGAGAGGCGTCGTAGTGACAAAAAGGCGACACAGTGGACAGCATCGAGATACTCGTAGTGCAACAATTTGTCTACCTTGGCTTTGCCATCATAAATGGCATCGAAATGTATCGAAGAATATCTATACCTTGGGTCCAAAAGGAGGTCCCCTTGTGATGCCGTGTATTATTAGCCTACAAATATTCAAGCTCTTTCTGGTCATCTCTTTTCAGCCTAGTCTTTGCTGAAATTATGGAGTGAATTCTAAACACATCATCTTTGGAAAGACAGGTTTTGTCTACTAGAATTTGTAGAACAGAAATCTGTCTGAAATCCCCTAAAGGCAGAGAATGACAGAGAACGTATTCGATTGCCTGAGCCTCCACTTCATCGCCTGCTCCTTCTCTTCACCACACAAGTCATCTCGCGGGGGTTGTGAACCTAGAGACAAGTCCCCAGTGCTGAGCGCAATGAGGTTCCTCAAATGGAATCTTGACCGATTAATTCCGATTCCATATCTTAAGGTCACATCCTTCAGCCCAGCTGTTTTCCATTCGACATTCAACGACAACATTTTTCTTTTGGTGTGCAGCTGAGAAAAATCCTTTGCAAGTTATCAAAACCATTACCTCGAAGGAACTGAAAATATTGCATAAACTTAGCGACATTAACTGGATTTCACCAAAAAAAATAAACCCTAAACCTTGAACACACACACGCACAGATTTGTACTTGTGTACAAGTAATGCTCCCACACACATACAAGCACACGGGCATAATCGCATGCCGAGACAGGAAATGGATATCCTAACACCCGTAATGACGATAAGAACAACAGCATCCGTCGCCAATACCAGCACTTACCCGCCTACATTCACCCACAATTCCCCCGGTGAAAATTCTCCGAATAGCACTAAAAGCACCGCGGCAATGACAAAGCATTACCACAAAAAAAAACTCGAATTTCGCTTGAAAATTTTCTCTTCCACGGGAATGGCAAAAAAAGTAAGCAACAAAATAAAATCGCACAAATGGCAAAATAGCAGACAAACATGCGACTTTTTTCACATTGATGTTGTTCCCCCCCCGCCCCACCCTCTCACTTTAAACCTAATCTTCCCTATATGAAGAGGAAAATAATGTGGTGTAGAGAGCGACCGAAAAAAAGAACGCCGTGGAAACAGCGGAAAAGAATGTATCTGGAGGTGGCAACACGAGCACAAGGTAAACCAAAGTCAAGGTTATCTCTTACCGTAAAGGTAGACAGTCTGTATGTTGTGGGAGGGAGGATTTTAAAGCAGAAGTAACGAGAATGAAATTTAATTTGATTTTTGTTTGCGGTGGAATTATGTTGCCGGCTTGTGGTTGTATGCGGTTGGGATATCATTAAATACATATTCATAGGTGACAAAAGTTAAATATGTGGGCATAATTAATCGGGCAAAACAAAAAAAAAAAAACACCAAAAGGAGAAGACCGAGAGAAGGTGGGCGAATAGACATTACGACAAATGTTTGGAGGGACAGACAGATTTATAAACTGAAACTAAAGGTCACAGTTTCTGTATCTCATATTTCCCTATTATAACACCGTGTTACAAAAAATAGATTTGTTTCTGTCCTATGAACCAAATGCACATATTCGTTAAGAGGGGAAAAAATAAAAATACACGTATATCGGCGATTTTCATGTACACGTCAGAATTTTTTTTTTTTAAGTTTGAAGTATAAAGCTCGTAGTGGCCTGTGTGAAAGCCTTTGGACCGATTTTTAACCCTTTTTCAGTGATCCAATCCAGCTGATTTTTGGCAGGCAGACTCGTGGAAATTTAGAAAAATAGATTTTTATCAATTCTCAGATTTTCCTTAATTTTTTTTTTAAAATGGTTATCGTTTTTTTAAGGTTTCAGTTCAAAAAACATTTTTTTTCGTAACGCTTAAGTAGTTTAAAAATTTGGAGTCTCTTCAAGTTATGCTAAGAAAAGTGAAAAAAATATTTTTTTTTTCAAAAATAATAAAAATTGGGGAAAATCTGAGAATTGATAAAAATCTATTTTTTAAAAAATTTGACGTGATACAGACATTTCCACGAGTCTAAAAATCAGCTCGATTGGATCACTGAAAAAGTGTTAAAAATCGGTCCAAAGGCTTTCACACAGGCCACTACGAGCTTCATACTTCAAACTTACAAAAAAAAAAATTCTGACGTGTACATGAAAATCGCCGATACACGTGTATTTTTATTTTTTATCCCCTTTCCGAAAAAGTAAATTTGGTTCATAGGACAGAGTGTGTGTAACACGGTGTAAGAATCAAATATTTGGTATATTGGAGAAGGGGATGGAAAAACTCGGCGAACATCAGCAAAGGAACATTGGGCCCTTAGAACAACAAGGTTCTAACTGAAAATTTTTTTTTTTTGAATATTGTCCTATATATGATATCCTACGATTACTGTTCGACTATACAAATTGAAAAAGACTAATTAATTATGGTTGAAACAAATAATGACATGATGTTTATGTTAAGTTTTATCAAAACTACTTTGGTGCAGTTGGAACCTTGTTGTTCCAAAGTCGCGATTTCCCTTAACGGTCCATTAACGAACAGAAGGGTACTCCTGTGACCAGGATTTATTGGATTGATTGAAGCTACAAAGATCCTAGTTGGTAATGGATCACACGAGCTGTTCGCTGATCGGAACTTACTAGATAGACTGAAGTCACCAAGTTCACTGGTCAACGATTCTGGAATTTTGCCGGAGATATTATATCGAGGGAGCAAGAAAATGAGGCCGGCTGTCCACTGAATTCGGACAATGCATGAAAATATTCTCCGCTCGTTGGATGTTTGATTCAGATTATATACTACATGGTTTATGCCTTCATTTTTATCATTTGCTAGAACTCGAAATAATCCTCATCGATCGTGAAGCAGACAAGAAAGATCGAGTTTGTGGACCTATGAAATGCCAAGAACAGCAGTTCAGCGATACGAGCCATTCAATGGACATTGTATCTGTTCTTTGAAACTTTGATTCAGATTATCTGCTAAGCGGTTTCTTCCCCCCTTTCCATTAAGTGACATCAGTTGAAGTCGAGATTATGGAACTACTAAGTGACGTTAAAGAAATGGCAAGACTGGCGGTCCATTGGTATACGCCATTACTTACTTCCCGGAAAGAACCGATAGGTAACCTCTCTCGAATCAGTGTACTGTGACCGATATAATTTGTAAACTCAATGACCGGGACTGGTATAAACGCCAAAAGCTCTCACTTCATATCGAGAAGAGTCGATGATGGCCCAGACTTTATGCTTTGTTGTTCCAGCTCTCAGCCCCCAACCACAAGATTCTTCTTCATATAAGTATAGAGAAATCAACGTTTTTTTTCTTCGATTCACATCTGCCGTGATTTAAAAACCAGACAAAACAACCAATATTTACTTTACCCGATTTCTGTACTCTGAATGTTACTCCTCTTCTCTTGGCACAATATCTTCCCTGTGTGCTGAGATTACTTTAAGTAATTTTAATTATTTATTCTGCAATACCATGTAGTTGGTAAATAGCTAAAGAACGAAACAAGTGTATTTTTTTTTTTTTTAATAATTTTAATGTGTCTACCACGAATACACAGAAAATACTTCAGCAAAAACGTTTCATTAACACGTTGGCTGTGGCGTTTGTGAGGCCAACAGTGCTGCACACCGTTATTATCTGCTCTCTATACTGATTTACGGCCTCCGCCAGACGGAAGGTTATGACTTTTGTTTATGCGCCGCCACAAGCACACGGTTATGCTGAGGTCTGTCAGGATACGTAGGTAGTACGTTTGCGATTATGAAAAATTATTTTTTGCCCTTGGTTTAATTTTCTTTAAAATGCTTTGGTGCGCAATTTATTGTAGACATTGAAAATGTTATTGTGATTATAGAAATGTTGCTGATGTTTTGTAATGCTTCATTTATTTGCCGAACAACATCAACGTCATCATCATCATCAACCGAATGCAAATCGACCAAAGGCATCATTTGCAGTAAAAAGGAAAACATGAACAGTAAACCGCAGGTAAACAACCACAGTGGTACAAAAAAAGTATGGGGGGTAGGAAGCAGAGTACTGACAGCGGAAACTGTACAGATATGTATGTGTATCCCAATATCCCTTGCAGAGATACATCCTATGAAATAGAGGAGTTAAACAACTTGGGCTATGCCACCCAGCCTTTGCCTTGGTTTTGTACAAATGTGTGGACCACTTCCATCAAGGCATAATTGTAAATTCAAGTGAATATGAATGAATGAATGAGAATTATGTGCTGACCTCTCAGGCACAAACAAAAAGAGATCCTCTACGCCACATAGAGTTCTGGGCCATGATTTTGCAAAGGACGAATGTTGAGCACTATTAAGTTCTAGGCCGCCGTGATTTCGCACAGAACGAATGTGGAGATCTATAACTTCATTTGACCGCCATTTCCTCAAAACAAATATATGACTTTCAGCGATGTTACTAAAGCCATTGCATATTTGTCGAGTACCCTATGGCTGAATGTTGTAGGTAGAGATCGTCAGCTAGAACCATAAATGTTGAGATTGCGATATGGGTGAATCCTGTGAGTGGAGGCTGAATGTTGGGACCATAAACTTAGAGATTGTGTCATTGGCAAATCTTGTAGGTGGAGGCTGAGTACTGGAACCACACACTTAGAGATGGTATCATGGGTGAATCCTCTAGGTTCAGGCTGAGAGTTGAAACCACAAACATAAAGTCTGTGCCATCAGCGACTCTTCTCGGTATGGAGTGAGAGCTTGAATCCTAAATAAGAAGACTGTGAATCTTTTGGTTAGAGGCTGAGAACTTCAACCACAAACATAGAGTTTGGGTCATCATCGACAAGTGGACTGTGAATCTTCTGCTTAGAGGCTGGGTGAATCTTCTGGTTAGAGGCTGAGAACTTGAACCACAAACATAGTGTTTGGTCCATCAGCGACTCTTCTCGGTCTGGAGTGAGAGCTTGAATCTTAAACAAGGAGACTGTGCCCTGGAAGAATCTTTGGGTGGGGACTGAGAGCAGGAACCTCAAACTTACAGATACTGCCATGGGTAAATATTGTTTCTATCAAAAGTCCTCCTGAGTTTTTCTTTGGTTTCAACCATCACCGTTTCTCAATTAACCTTCACAGAACACTTCATTCGGAGGATCCCAACGGTGTAGAGCCATTCAGGGATCGACTAGCTGACCTTTAAATCTCACAAACACAAAAAAACAACGTGCACAATGTTTCTGGGTTGTTTCCGCCTTGTCCTGCACTTACACTTGCATCTACATATTCACTGCGCAGTGGTATCCTTTACATTTTTTATTTACACCTTTATTTATTTTACATTTCAATCTGCTGTACACCAGTGGTGTACAGGACGACTGCACATTTCTGTCCATGCTGGGCTCGTCTCGTATTTCAGTCCCTTGTTGTATTTGCATTTATGTTTGTTTTATTATATTTCCTTCATGTTGCTGTCGCAGTTGTTGTTGTTGCTGCTGTTTGCAATATTTTTTACTTGACTCGGTTTCAATTTAGCATTTTACAATGTCAATGCCTTTTATGCCTGAAAACACATTCCGTTGCATACTTTGAGGCGCTTTAACGTGACTCCAACAAATGCTGCCCTTAACGCCACCACCACCCCCCCCCCCCCCTCCCCCCAACTTATGTGGATCAGGAGATAGATTTGTTGTTGTGTGTTTTTTTTTCTGTGGATTTGCCGCTGTTGTTGCATTCCTGTGCTGAATTTTTACTTAACTATTCAAAGGGAGCAGGAAGTATCTGTTGGCTGAACGATGATGAAGTTGGTAATGTTTCATTGAAAATTGTTTGAATTGTTTAACTGCTCCTCTGTTGCTGGTATTGTGGTGTTGGTCGGTGATGGTACTTGTGTCGAAGTTCATATCGGTGGCAATGGCAATGTTGTTGATGCCATTGCCATTTGTTGTTTGCATTTTCTTCTTTTTTCATTCATCACCATCGTGTTGTTGCACCATCGAATACATCGAAAACACAAACGTTGCAAAAATAAAACAAAACTTCTCGCTCGACTTGTACGGCATGTTGGTGCAACATGGAATGGAAATGCAAAAAAGGTGCTCGGGACAATAATGAAAAACAACCCTCAGAGAACATGACTTATAATCCCCTTACATTCCAATTGGGTTCCAGTTGTTCGGTTCGTTATAAGATGAGTTGTATGTGATGCCGGCCTAAGGAGTCAGCCAGGCACTGTGCAAATATGAAGAACAAAATGCAAATTGTTTGTCAAGATAAATACGTCGAGTGTGCAATAAAAAATTGCTACGATTATTAAGTAAACAAATCGCAAAGTATGTGTATAGCTTAACCCGGAAGATGTTAAATCAAAATGACAATAGACAGAAAACACACACACGCATACACCTATGTGTATGGGAGCATCAAGGTAAATTTTAATTAATATTGACTTATATGGTAATGCAAATTAGAATTGTTTGAGATTTGTGAAATACAATTATTCACCAGAGAATCAGTCTAGGGGAATTATTTAAATTTCCCTCAATACTCCATTAAACAGTAAATAAAAAAACAATTCAAAAACAAAAATGCTCAGACCGTTTATTGCATTTTTCAAGTTTTTGGCGGTAGATATTATTTTGAAATACATTTGGACACTTTTTTAATTTTCCCCATTTTGGTCGCTTTTCTACTTATTGCAATTGCTATTGGTAACCCCGAACAATTTCCAAACATTTCCTTTCTACTTGTCTCTCTTTATGATTATTTTTAAAACGTTTTCCACATCCCCTATATTTTAACCATCTTGGACCATTTCGGTAGTCTTTACAGTATCCTAAAACTTTTTGGTCTCCCCAAATTATTTCATCAGTTTTGGACCCATTTTTTGTTCCTTTTTTCCATTCATTCCTGTCGATTAATTTTTTTCACACATTTTTGTTTTTCCCTATTGTACATTTTTTTATGCCGTTTTGGTAAGTTTTGTCCACTTTTTCGTCCCTTCTTTAAGTATTGTCCACATGTTGCAGATTATTTCTCATTCATATTATAACATTTTTGGGCCCGTTTAAGTCCCAATTTTGGTCCCATTTCTGTCGATTATAAGGGTTTCACACATTTTTTGTTTTTCCCCCTTTGTACTTTTTTTTTCCCGTTTTGTCCACTTTTTCGTCCCTTCTCTAACTATTGTCCACATGTTGCAGATTATTTGTCCTTTTTTTTTTCGTTTTGGTACGTTTTGTCCACTTTTTCGTCCCTTCTCTAACTATTGTCCACATGTTGCAGATTATTTCTCATTTATATTATACCTGTTTTCGGCCCGTTTTAGTCCCATTTTAGGGCCCATTTCTGTCGATTATATTGGTTTTCACACATTTGTGTTTTTCCCCATACTTTACTTTTTTTTATTCCGTTTGCGTACGTTTTGGCCACTTTTTCGTCCCTTCTTTAATTATTGTCCACATGGTTTTACCAAAAATTTGTTTCAATCTTCTAGTATTTTTCCCCCTTTTTTGTCCCTCTTTTAGGCTCCTTTTTATCCCGTCTTGTCTACTTTTGTTAAAAGACTTTAAAAGTCGCTTTATATGCCAGCGTCTTTTCATGTAAACTCCATTTCTCTCGAGAAGGATTTAGAGCTTTATCCCCTTACTTCTAGAGTCGCCAACATTTCAGAAGAGAATACGGACGTTGAAAACAAGTCGAATGGTCTTGATCAGATTAGAACCTGGCCTTACAAAGTAATACTTCGTCGCACTGCAGTGTCTGAATTAAATTCTACACGCTGTCAGGAGGACACCGAATAAGCTTTTACTATTAGAATTAATTTTAGCAAAATAAATTCAACTATTCGCCATTTATTTCATACAAAGAATGCACTCCTTTTCTGATTTAACTCTCTACACACACTTCCAATAAGAACGCTTGAGAAAGTTATGGCCTTACGTTGGATTGGTTGCTTCTGTCTTCCATCAACGAATTTTTTTTTGTTTTCATTTTCGTCAGCGAATCGATCAACTTATGATGCCGCCAGACAAAAGGATGTTTGTTCGGAGTAACGCTTTCTAATTGAATGATGGAAATTAATATAAAAAAAATTCCTGGCATAACAACAATCAGCCAAATCTGGTTGATCTCCTTAACGCAATATATTAAAAATATATTTTTGCATAATTTTTAATTATTTCATAAACATTTCAACCTCTCAGAATTCCTTACTGTCAATACAAAAAAAACAAATCCAAAGAAAAAAAGTTGCACAAATCCTTCGGGGCTATAAATTAAAATTTCTAAGTAAATAAATTATATTTTTATTAGACATTGTTGATGCCCTCTTGCACAAACGCTGTCGCTCAACATCAAGCTCACCCGTATTGAGGCATTACAAATCTCAACATTGAACACCACCACCACCCACGGGACATCCGCAATGGAAGTGAAACCATCGTAGCAATGCCGGCACACAGATATTTGGTATTTTATGGACCATTTTGCAAGCAAAAAAGAAAAAACCCAAAGTTTGTACTTTTACTTCTACTTTGTTTCTTTTTCTGGATGAGACGAGTTTTATGTCGAAAAATAGCCTGAGGTTACTATTAAAACATCCCCAGTTGCCAGTGTTCGGGGGCGGGGTAGGGGACAACCTTTGAGTTTCCCCCTGCCCGTTGGGTGAACGGAAAACTGCAGAACGCCGAATGAAACTGAAAACACTCGTAGTCATCGTTTTCATCACTAAAGAAACTAATTTTTGCTATTTGTCTAATGTTAACGATATAAAATTCTATGTGGCAGGGTGCACAATGTGTGTTCGTGCTGGAGAATGATAGAATTTCAGAAAGTCCAGAGAAAAAACTGTGAACTGGGATGTTATTGTCTTTTGGACTATTTAAAAGCCTTAGAAGTATTTTTACTCATCAAATTGTCAGCATTTAAGATGTGGAAAATTGTCTGACTGACTTACCAAATTTTGAGCCTGGATTTCTTGAGTCGCTTACAAACTGCCTCTCCACTTTAAGAAAAGTGAGCCTAGGTTTCTTGAGTCGCCCACAAACTGCCTCTACACTTCAAGGACAATCATGGTTTATTCCACAGGAGAGTGGGTCTGGCATGGGTTGGTTACACAGATGGCTTGATTCTTACAGTTAATCCTTGTTGTCGGAGCTTATTGCAAAAATCCTGGGGAGACTGAAAAATTGGTGAAGATGAACTCAAGCACCCCATATAAGAGGAACTGCCGAAAAATTGGAAAAAGTGGGAAAAGGGACATGGAGCGTATAATATAGAATAGTGAATAGTACTCACAAAAGATGGGATGGATGTAGTAATACCCTCAAGGTTTGTCCTTCATATGAGTTAGCTCAAATACTTAAGGAATTCATCTGCCCAATTATTTAGGCTGTCGTGCCTAATTAGCTAGCATACGTTGCTAGCAAGGCATTCAATAATTTTTCATATTTCCATCACCTTAGAATGCAAGACCCTTTAACGTGCAAACTTTGATTTGCTACAGAAGAACTCTACGGGAAGTTTTTGCCATAACAATAAAAATATCTTAACTATTTATCCAGGAATTTGAAAAGTTCAAAACATCAATACATACATACTTTACGAGAAATACAAATACCCTTACAGGGTTATACACGCACACATAGGCAAACACACCTACATGTGGACTTTAATGATGAAAGACCAATAATCATCATTTGTTTTTAACAAAAATGATGGAAGTGAAATCACTTTTTCCCCCATCAACAAAAAAAAAGAAAAACATAACAACAGGATGTATTGGCACTGTTTGCCAACGAGCAACAGCAATAGAATTTCCGATTCTTATTGTATTGTTTTCTCTTTCGTCAGCTACAACTTGTCGGGGACTTTGGCTAAACTTTCTTTCGTTGTGTCTTTCTTGCTGGCGAACATTTGCAGAAATCGCCTGCGGTAAAGTGTTCCTAGCTGAAAATTGTATTTAAAGTTGAATTAAATCTATTGTTGCCGAAAATTTAACATTGTTTAAATTGTTAAGTTCAACAAAATAAACTGTACTTTTGACATTGCACATTTTCAGAAATGTTACTTACTAATTAAAGGTACACAAGTAAAGTTACATGGAGAAGACCCTAACAACGTCTCATATCAGCCAGACCGGCCCCCTTTTGAATAAGAACTAAAGAAAAGAAAAATGTGTACACTTTTGCATAATTTGATGCATTTGCAGAGAGTCAAAGTTAAGGTAAAGTGTCGATGGGCGATTCCATGGATATCAGTGGGTGTGAGCAACATATTTTCTTATGTAGAAATTATTTCTGTGAAATAAGTTCATAATTTGAACTAATTACTGGGAATCTCCAAAGAAAAACGATTCAAAAACCGTACATTGAAATATTCATCCCCTCCGATTTTAATGAAATTCTGCACATACATTCTGATAGTTCTAATAGTTTACTTTAGGTCGAACTTTTAAAGGGTGTTTTTTATTGAGGTATAGAACTTCGAATTGAAATAAAACACAAGAAAATCGTTTTAATGTCCATCAATTTGGTTTTATTGGAAGGATAATTTTATGCCATTAATGTTTAAATATGATTTCGGGCATGTGGCCGCGGCTGGCTCGAATAAAGCCAATTCTACAGGTCCAATTTTCAACCACTTGTTGGAACCACAACTAATCCACATTCATGCCATCCAATTCGGGAACAAAATAGTCGGTTATCATGGCTCTATACCGGTCTCCATTAACGGTAACTGACTCTCCAGCATTATTTCGGAAGAAGTATGGCCCAATGACTCCACCAGCCCATAGAGCACACCAAACAGTCAGTTTTTGTGGATGTAATGGCATAAAATGGATGGAGCTTGCGGTGAACTTCGCGAACTGAACCATTACTTTCGAAATAAATTTGCACGATTTGCAAGCGTTGTTCTTCTGTCAACCTGTTCATGATGAAATGGCAAACCAAACTAAATATTAATCACTTGACAGCTGACAAAATGGCCGCCAGTTAAAAAAGTGATGCCAACTTAAAGTTCTATACCCCAATAAAAAACACCCTTTTTGTGGTTCGCATTTTATAGAACTCCAAAGTCGGTTACATCGGGCATTTTATTGAACATGTAGCTTCCTTAATGGGGAAAAACTTTGGAACACCAGATGGTCTTGACCTCCTCTCTACGATTATGTACGAAAAATATAATGTGAAATTAAAAATGTCCTTAATCCTTTGATATCTTCTCCGTAAATACACAAATTATGCAGTGAATAGAGGACACCATTGAAAGTGATTTTCTCGGTCAAGATTTGGATATAGCTAACGCACAAATGTACTCCCCAATTTGACGTCCGGTCACTGTAGATGTCACATTCGATGTCCGACCTTGATCTAAGTCTCGATCCTGATTTAAGACCTGAGATGAAGTCAGCCGCTTAGTAAGCTCCGTATGGAATCTCACAGCGTATGTTACGGCTGTGGTGTGGTAGGAAGAGTGTCCGACTTGTACACAACAAACCGGTTTGTCGCTTAGAAATCATGCGAACGTTGTCGTTTGACATTATCATAATTTTTCGGAGATCGAGGGGATAAATTCAAAGACATCATAAATCCATTTCCCTAATCCATGTCCAGATGTGTTTTTGCCATGGAAACACCCACCTATGTCTAGCATCATATCACCCATCAAGTCAATGCACGCTTCGCTATAAAAAGGGAAGGAATATTTGTATTTCCATAATGTTGGCAAAAACGGTGAAGAAGATGAACAACAGCAAAAAAAAAAACGAATCCACTCTTACATCATAAAAGACGCAATACCTTGCCAGGAAAAAAAATATGAAGAAAGCGAAAAAAAAAAACAGCAACAACCTGCCTGCTGACGGGCCGCCAACATAAACAAATTGAATGAAATCAACTCTCGTTAAAAAGTAAATAAAACTGATGAATAACAAAATTAATCAAAGGGTAAAAAGTAAAAGAAATGCAAAAAAACATAGAGTATAGAACACACCGGCGTACAGTGAAATCCCCAGATGAAAGTAAAAAAAAAACGGGAAATGAGAGGGGGGGGGGGGGGAAGCAAAATCACAACAAAGTCTAAGGTTAAAGTAAATATAAATAGCTGCACATGATTCAGATTGCCCCCGTTCACGGTAGACAAGGCTTTAAAAGAGATTTAAGGAGGTTGTGAAAAAAATACGGAATACAAAATTAAAAGAAGCCCAGAGAGAGAGAGAGACAGAGAAATCATTGATGTTAGAAAATGTTTAGAAAATTTAAACTTTTTGTGAAATATTGTTTTTATATTCATGTGTGGATACTGACGGGGGTAGCGCATGAATGAAGGGGAAACATATGTAATTTGCAAAATATGTTTCTTAGGCTGAGGTAAATTTGGATTGGTTTTTTGGGGGTTTTTTTCTACCCAATATTAAAGTAGTAGGCGGTAAATTTTGCCTTTTTTGGGGGTTTTTTCTACACAATATTAAAGTAGTAGACGATAAATTTATTAGGCTGCGGTAAATTTAGTCTTTTTTGGGTTTTTTTCTACCCAATCTTAATATATATTTACCCTCGACACTGATTCACTGACTCTGTCACGCAGTACGTAGGAATTTAAATAGGCATTCTATAATTCTATAAATAATAATAATAAAAAAAATAATATTTTTTTTTGTACAGAAATTGTGTTTTCCCCAAATTTTTTTTTTCCAAAATTTTTTTTTTTACAAAATTTTTTTTCAACAAAAATTTTTTTTTTACCAAATTTTTTTTTTTAAAAAATTTTTTTTTGCAAATGTTTTTTTTTTCAACAAAATTTTTTTTTTCCACAAAAATTTTTTTTTTCGACATTTTTTTTTTTTCAACAAATTTTTTTTTTTCAACAAATTTTTTTTTCCACAAATTTTTTTTTTCCAATTTTATTTTTTACAAAATAGTTTTCTCAAAATATTTTTTACAAAATTTTTAAAATTAAGTAACAAATACTTTCTCAAGCAAATTAACGGACGCTATAGGCGCATTACAACTTACTAGTATTAAAGTAGTAGACGATAAATTTATTAGGCTGCGGTAAATTTAGACTTTTTTTTGTTTTTTTTCTACCCAATATTAAAGTAGTGGATTGGGTTTAAGGTTATTGCTATTTCTTAAGGTTCTTAAGGTCGTTCCCCTGCTTCACCAACCAAGGAGTAATCCGCGCTCACGAGCGGCCAACTCAGACACTCTAATCTAACCTACGCTGAAGAAGATCGATGATATGAATGACCGATAGTATTTCCATACTTAGAACATTTTCTAAGCTTTTGGACCATCAGCATCATAGAACCTGCGGGCATAAGAAATGTTTTCATTATTACAATCCGAATATGATATTTATTTTTTAAGGTTTTCCGAAAAAGTATGATTGAGACTACGAACCTATACTGTCAATGGCGAAGATGTCATAAAGTTCGGAAGATGGACACTATATTGTTTATAAAACCGATTAATAATATTCACCGATTACAGATTACTGGATCTGACTGATATTGGTTTATATTTTGATATAGCTTCCATACAAAGATCTCAATCAAATTGAATTCTTGCCGCTCTAACAGTCACATGTGATAACCGTTGCATATCAAAACTCAGGAAATTTTGGGGTCAAAAAAATATCCGTAACAATTTAATATCATGCCGGAGAGAAATTAATATCTCCTACTTGTAGATTTGACGATTTGACCTCAGCAAAATCGTGGATATAGTGGATTAAACGAATAGCACTCTGAAATGTGGGTCGTATCAGCGTGCTCACTGATCCAATCTTTGGCGAAAAAGAATTACGAGATCACAAGGAAATCCATCTTTATATTTATTAACCTTTAACTGATAAGGTGGTGGTAAATTTTATACTTTTTTAGACCACCTACAAGGTCAAAAAAGCACCTCATCAGTTAAAGGTTAAAAGAGTAAAAAATTCGCCTTCTTATTTCTCACAAAATTGTTGGGGCTAGGCGGTTTCTTCGCCATATGATCGCATTCGTTGACTATAGTGAAACCTCAAAAAAAAAAACGAGGTTTCGAATGATTCTTCACAAATATTTGAGGTTCCTTTTTAAACAAACTTTTAGTTCAAATTTATCACACATACATAATTTAAGATAAATGATCTCATTGGTTCTTTTTGTCCTTTCCTTGGGAGAACACTTCTCTAAAATTAACAGATCATTGGGGGACAGTACTCTACTATTTTATTGAACTAGGAATTTTGTTAGGGATCGTTAAGGATAGACATTCTAGTTATAGAGAATTGCCATCTTTGATGATTAATAGATTTTATAGAATATCTGTATTTGTAGTGGCTGATACTTGGGCACGTCTTTGGATGGCTTCCTAAAACGCTGATGTTGCAATGTAGGTTTATGAAGCAGATCCTGTTTTCTTTTTGAATGTGTAGCTCAACAACTCAAATATCCCCTTAGTCTTTTGACATTCACACGTGTCGCCAAATCGAATATTAAATATTTCCCAGGTTTAATTGACTTTTATTGGACCCTTACTTAGATCCCCTAACAGTCCATGAAGGAACTGACGGAGAACTTGTCTCGAATCAGCCGTCCACAAAATAAAAATATCCAGTTCTCTTTGAAATTACATCATAATGTAAATGAAATTTATGACTGGGGCCCTGGGGGACATTAAATCGGAACTGGGTTCTGTTGCCAACCGCCGTGGTGCAAGTGCTCGTCCAAGCATTCGCCCTGAAGATAATGTGGAATTCAATTGATGGGGAAAGACTCCTATGAAAGAAAGCTTAGAAAAGTAAAATATTAAATTTTCTGAAAGAAGAAAATTAAAGGATTATTCCTCAACGTAATCCTGTAGTACCAGCTAGTGTATGAAGACCGTGGAAAGTTCCTTCTCGTGATACATCACGTCATCACTGATGAACTGTTAAAGCTGTGCGACAAAATGTTGCAAATGATCCATCTGTATCAGCGTGTCTCCGGCCATTTGGGTGTACCCAGAACAATATTGCAGAGCATTTTAAAATTGGATCTCAAGGAGTAACCAAACACAATTTAAATTCTGTTACCGCAAGACGCCTCAGGAAGGTCTCATTTGGGCCACGGACCGGTCGTGGTGTGGTAGATAGTGTGTGCGACTATCACACAGAAGAATCCGAGTTCGAAACCGGCTAAGACCATCAAACATTTTTCGGCGGCTGTTTCCACCTCGTAAATGTTGGCGACTTTGCGAGTAAGAGAGCAATCTCTTAGCCATGTAAAACTTCTCTAGAAAAGCATTAGGCGTTCGGAGCCGGCTTTAAAATAGTAAGTCCCGGTCAGTGAGTATCCACAATTATATCGCACACAGCTCACTGATTCGAGAGACGTTCCCCGTCTGTTCCTTCATGGACTGATATAAGTAAAGTAAGTAAAGAATCCATAGTTTTTAAAAGCCCATTATTTCTGACTGAAAGAAGATGTTCTGATGATTTCTTTCAAGATTATTTTAATTTGTTATTACAAGAAGTACACTTTGGTTTACTGCACTAAGTCGCCGCAGGATATGTTCAATCCTCTCCATCCACCGTCCATTGTGCTCGTTTCCCTATGCCTGGTATTTTTAGACAAAACCTTTGCTTTTATGTCACCGTAATTGCAACTCCTTATGGTGGGCATTCCACCGTCTTTATCATTTAGTCCTCGTTTACCGCTTACCTATTGTTTTGATTTGCTGGGTTGGAGAAAATATCCCTGTGATTTTCAGCCAATGTTACACGTCACACAGCATGTTGACAGCTTGAGATAGATTGATAGAAAAGGTGTTGGTGCCTGCAGTCTGAGAACGTTTATTTTTGTCACACATATTCCTCCAATGGCGCAAATGATGATGATGACGACGACGACAGCGACGACGATAAGGATTTCTACCCCCTCCACCCCAAAAAGCCAACGGGTGGCATATTTTAGGTTCAATCTGTGGCACTGTTAACATTGAAAGATTATCATTAGACTTTTAACAGTTTTTTTTTCTTGCTCTATTCTTCATATGGCGTATGAAAAAACTTTCGTCTAACATCTCTTTATCTCTGCAGGATAAAACTGGCGGCCGATGAAATAAAACAAAACTTTTCTTCTGCCATTTAACATGTTTTCCCTCGCATTTGGGGGGCAGCAGCTAAAAGAAACAAAAAGAAATATACAAAAAGCAAAATACTACAAGCACAAGATAAATGATTTTATTTGCTGAGAAGACAATGTTGTTCGTCTTGGTCTTGGGCGAAAAGATAAACTATACTTCTTGTGCCGCCATATACGAGAGACAAAGTTTTGTGACAGCATTTGAATCTATTTGCCCAAGAAGAGCTTGAAAAAAGTGAAAAGAAAAGGGAATGAAATCAGCTTGCAGTGGCCTCTTTTAAAACCGACAACAACTTTTCAACGGATCATCAATTGTTGCTGGTAGTGCTACGGATACGGATGCTGTTGGTGAGCTGGTGATGCTGTAACTAATGCTGCTCAAGATGTTGTTTGCCCTCAAATGGGGGTACAGTGGGCCTTAGATTGCTAATATTTCACAGGGTGTCCAATATAGCTGTAGGTTGCCTACCAGCTGTGATGCTTGCTGTGCCCTAGGCTATTTTCCGGTAGTAGCTACAGATTCTCATAGCTTCAACGATTGGCTCTGAAATGTATTTTAACGCATGTCGTCTTTAGGTCAATGTCCTTTAAAGAGAACCCCCAATTGATATTTCTATGCTGAACAAATTGTTCCATACATTTGCTTCTCATTTTTTTTAGCTTACATTCCCACTGTTCCCGACCACTATGCCTTCGCTGTACGTGTGTGTGTGTGAGAGTACATAAGAATATAAAGTAAACTAATGATTCCAGTGGTTGTTGACTTGTTCCATCTAATTTACTTTACTTGAGGGAGTAGTGTTAGTTTTTTCCATTCGCTTGGTTGCCCCGTACTATGTATGTGTTGTATAATGTGCGTGTATTTGTGTTGAGATCCTGATTCAAGTCCTAGTGTTAGTGCTCTAATGCACGCCACTATGGCAACGTTTACTCTGAAGGGTTAAGAGTAAAAGTCAACAAATTCTCAAGTATTGTATAATAGGGTGTAAGTAGAAAAATTAAATCTTTTGTGTTTATTGTGGATGTTGGATGCTTTCGTTTTTTTCGCTCTCTCTCTCTCTCTCTCTCTTTCTCTTTCTTTAACTTCATTTTTCAATTAACTTTATTTTCACTAAACTTTTGCTATGCATCATTTAATTTAAACGGAATATATCATAAGCAGTCGTGACGACTGCAAGGAGGAGGATACAAGTTATTAAAGATTTTAAATGAAATGACAATAAAAACAAAATGTCAAGGAGGAATCTTTTTGTTGTTAGTGCAAGTGGTTTGAACAAAGGATTACCTTAACGAAAGTCATATAAAGTTTAATTCGTTTCATTTTGAATCATTGAGATTAAGTTTTGATTTGTCGTTTTCAATTGGGATGAATTAAAGATAACACTAGTCAACAGTCAAAATGTACTCGGGATGCGATAATTTTTTCTGTGTAGATAACATTGACATGAGCTCGAAAAACGCAATAAAAAAATTTTTTTTCGTTTGGTTTTTGTTTTATTTTTTAAATAACTCGGGAACCACTATCCCGATTTAATTGAATTAAATTTTAAAAAATTAATCTGTTCATATATTGTTTTCCTATACAAGCAACAGTTTCCAAGTTAAAAATGAATATATATAGAAAAAACTTATTTTTTGCCTAAAGATTTAAATTTTTTTTTTTTAAAAAATCCATAAAAAATCCAAAATGAAAAAAAATGTCAAATCTTATTACTTTTACGTAAAGTCACATAACCTATGAGCAAATTGAGACAAAGATCATGCAAATCGATGCACGCGTTTCGCTTTAATTCGCAATTGAGTAAAGGTATGAATTTCAAAAATTTGCTCGACATATGCACAACTTTGTCTATGGTAAGGTTTTTTCTTTTTTATTACAAAAAAAATTAAAATTTGTTGGGTGACAAAAATATATGAAATTTGAATATATTTGAAATTCATACCTTTACTCAATTGCGAATAAAAGCGAAACGCGTGCATCGGGCTAGTGGTTCCCGAGTTATGCCGGACGAAACAAATTAACCAAAAATTTTTTTTTAAAATTTAAAAAAAAAAAAATAAAACAAAAACCAAACGAAAAAAAAATTTTTTATTGCGTTTTTCGAGCTCATGTCAAGGTTATCTACACAGAAAAAATTATCGCATCCGGAGTACATGAAATTTTTTTCATTTTGTTGAGTAGTGTAATTGAAGTTGCTCTAAAACAAGTAAAGAAGAGACCGGTAAGAAGATACCCTAGACTCTTCCCATAAACGAGTGGAGCGGTATCTTGGCGATCGTGGGGTGATATATAGGGCGAATGTTACACATCAAAACCTGGTTCGTATCCTGTAGTTTTTTTTTTATAGAATTTTCAAAAAAAAAAAAAATTATTTGGCGGACCCTGTACAAGGTCATGCTCCGGTCAATAATTAACTAACCAAGGTATTACCTACGAATGATTCCTTCGTCATATATTCAGGGATTGTTAAAGCGAGTCCAGTTGTTAAAGATATCTGACCAAGGCATTGCCAATAAAATTATTCCCTTGTCATACAGTCAGAGATTTGTTAAAGCCAGTCTTTATGTTAGCTACTAATACTTCAAAATGTCCACTCTCTTATCTGGTGTTCTTGAAACGTTTACGCGCCATCACCACCGTGACCACAATTTGCCTAAAATTAAATCACTTTTTTATTGCGCAAAACTGGCATTGTAATGCAGCTGTTGCCACATCCAAGTTCCCGCCCCAAACCAATTCTCAGCACACATGATTTATTTTCCATTAACGTTTATGCCATTTCAGACGAACAAAAAAAAAATCGTACATTTTTCCATTCAATTTAGTGGCATTATTAAAAAATCAAAGTCTGGAAAGTCTCAGCGTGTGCGTCCCTTTCATCCGCTGTGGCAGAAAATGAAAATTCAAAAATAAATCACCTTACAACGCTTTACACTTTCACACACAAACTATATGCGCCGCAGCACTGCTTTCTATATTAAATTTGAAATTTTCCATTTTGCCTCTTTTGTTTTTTTTTTCGCTGGTACAAGTGCAAAATAATAAACCGTAACAAAATTTTTATTAAAAATGTTTTTTTTTTTTCGTTCCAGAATATTATGCGAGCGGAGACAGAATTTTCACATTTGTCTCGTCGCGTACATATGTGATTTTGGCCGTAATGATGCCAGGGCAAAAAATTAAGTTATGATCGTTCAAATATGTGCTCATACATATCTCGTATATACAAATGTCCATAAAGAGTGAAGAGATTTAAACAGTTGTTGTTAAATTGTGTAAAGGATATTTCTTTCAGATGTCTAACGGGTGACCACCCAGTGAAGATGCAGCAGATGAATATTTCAGAATTATGTTGTACTAGCGGGTAGTTACGAGGTTTATATAGGTTATATATTTTCGGAAAACTGTGAGCTGGTCAATGTGAACAAAGGCACTCAAATCTTCTTCGTAATGACCCTCCTTACATGTTTTCCTACACTGCCAACAATTATTTGATATATTTTTCTACAGTCAAAGAAATAATAATTTTTAAAAATGTATAAGGGCCCCGGTATGCGTTTTGGTAGCGTCCTTGCCTCTCAGCGTGGGCGTTGTGGGTTCGATTCTCACCAGAGGCTGTGGTCTGTCGCTGCAAAAATCTAGCCATATGATCTGTGTCGCGCGGTTTATCCTTGAAGCCAAATTTAGAATATATATTTTCTTTGAATTGTAATTAATAAATAAATAAATAAATACATTTTTAAAAATTGATAATACCGTAAAAAAAAAGAATATTTAAAAAAAAAAAATGTTTGCTTTTAATATGTTTATATATTCAAAACTGTCACTCAGATTAAAAAGGTAATAAAGACTATCTAATTATGAATATTTTCGATTTTTTTCGAACAAAATCAAATAAGTCGCTTCGTAGATTAGTCATGGCTTAAAAAAATATTTTTTATATATATTTTTTTATATTTTTTTTACATTTTTTTTATATATATTGTTTTTTTAAAATTTTTTTTTTTAAAAAAATTCTTACTATGTAAAACGAAATTTCAATCATTATAAAACTTTTTTGTAATTCTTAGTTTTATTTGAACAAAGTCGTTTTATGTGTATGATAAATTACCTCTCAGAAAAATTTCCTCTCAATAGAAACCCAAATTTCGACCATTTTGGTACCCACAAAAAAAAATTACAAAACATTTTTTTGTTGTAAAAAAAGGAAGACTATCTAATTATGAATATTTTAGAATTTTTTGGAACAAAATCGGATAAGTCGCTTCGTAGATTAGTTATGTCTTAAAAAAATATTTTTTATATATTTTTTAAAAAAAATTTTTAACATGTTTTTTTATGTTTTTTTTTATATTTTTTTAAAAAAAATTTTTATTTATATTTTTCTTTTTAAAAAATATTTTTTTTAAAAATCCTTCCTATGTAAAACAAAATTTCAATCATTATAAAATTTTTTTGTAATTCTTAGTTTTCCAAATTTTATTTGAACAAAGTTGTTTTATGTGTATTTATTACCTCTCAGAAAAATTTCCTTTCCATAGAAAACCAAATTTCGACCATTTTGGTACCCACAAAAAAAACTCAATACATGTTTTTTGTTGTAAATCCAAAACTGTTACTCAGATTAAAAAGGAAATAAAGACTATCTAATTATGAATATTTTAGAATTTTTTGGAACATAATCGGATAAGTTGCTTCGTAGATTAGTTATGTCGTAAAAAAAAAATATTTTTTATATATTTTTTTTAAATTTTTTTTAACATGTTTTTTATGTTTTTTTTTTTTTTTTAACATTTTTATTTATATTTTTCTTTTTAAAAAATATTTTTTTTTTAAAAATCCTTCCTATGTAAAACAAAACTTCAATCATTATAAAACTTTTTTGTAATTCTTAGTTTTCCTAATTTTATTCGAACAAAGTCGTTTTATGTGTATGATTAATTACCTCTCCGAGAAATTTCCTTTCCCCAGAAAACCAAATTTCGACCATTTTGGTACCCACAAAAAAAAAATTACAAAACATTTTTGTTTAATTTTTTATCAAAATCCGACAAACTACTTTATGTATACAATACAAGAATTTTTTTTTTAAAAAATCCTTCCTATAGGAAACTCTATTTTGACCCATTTTTACCCAGGAGACATTGCAAAACATTTTGTTGCTTTAAATTTGTTTATAACTTGTTGTTTACAATATAAGAATTTTTTTTTTGAAAAAATCCCTCCCATAGGAAACTCTATTTCGACCCATTTTTACCCAGGTGATATTGCAAAACATTTTTTTTATTACTCCAAAACTGTCAATCAGATTAAAAGACAATAAAAGACTAGGTTAAAGATAATCTAATTATCAATCGGAGAAGACGCGTTTTAGATAAATTATGTCTTAAAAAATTATTTTTTTTTTTAAAATTTCGACCATTTTCCTACCCAGTAGACCATACAAAACATTTTTTTGTGTAGAATTATCAAAAGCATGTCCGGCTGAAAAAATAAAAAATATTTCGCGTGCTTTTTTCGAAAATCTTCTCACACTTATTGCTGGGTTACCATGCGTCTGTAAATCTGTGTTTTAATGTGCGTTTTCATTTCTTCTTGTTTCTTTTTTCGTTCGCCTCAGCGTTGTTGTGCTTTCATTAAAAAAGAAAACGTATATATTTCTCCAACATCGCTCATCGGGGCCTCCATTATGGCTGGCAAAAAATACGCCTCGTTTTACTCTCCTCCCCCTGTCTGTCTGTCGGTCTGTGTGCTTGTTCAACGTGTATGCGAGAGTATTAAGTGATGTGCAATGATTTATAACCGAGGAGCGCGTCTTCATAAGTTCATAAATGTCATCATTGGAAAACAGGCGTGCAATGTGATAGTGTGGAATGAAATGACATTTCGCTTCAGAAGGAATGTTTACGTTTAATTAGAGACGTGTAGTAAAGAGGGACTACGCAAAAACGGGCATATTATTACGATAAAAATAAGAACTGATTTGCGAGAACGAAATAAAGAAATACTTTAAGGTCTGCGTCGCCTGGAATGTGTAGGCTTTAGCTGGTTTGTACAAATGAAATCACATTGCAAGTTGGGGTAAAATTATGACAGGATTATTTGAAAGGAGAAAAATTGTCTATGGATCAAAAGAACAATGGAGCCCAAACAAGCGCATCATTGATACTTTGACATCTTGAGAAACGCAGTGCTTCACGATGACCCAAAAATGCTTTAGTTTTGCGAACTGTCACTTGAAGATTTTCACCATTTTTGTAGTGAATTTTTATAATTTCAATGCGTTGTTGAAGCGTGTATCGTTCCATTTTTAGTACTGGTCAAATGTCAAAGAATAAAAGCTTCAAATGGGACAGCTACCGAAATACCGGGTGATTCAACATAACACCTCCCGTTGGAAATCCCTTCATCTGCATTTGTTTTACACTTCATAAACTCATTGAAAGTTCAGTTAAAGGAAATTGATTCTGAACCACTGTCCATCGTAAACAAAATTGAATTTTGCTGTTATTTGCATGCAGGTTTTTTTTTTTTCAATTTCTCCTTTGTTTCTATCGAAAGCCATAAATAGTCGCCAAATGAACATAAACGTTACTGCTAAAGTGTCATTTCGCAAACCTCATATTAATACTTAAGGTCTTCTTTGTTTCATTTGCTGGTGTTTTATGTTTTGTATTACAATACAAATGCTAGATGTAACAACAGCAAATGCAAAGAAAAAAGAAAACTCGAAATACAAATAAGAACGAGCAAAACGGAAAGATGAAGCTCTGATATCAAACTACACCATGGGGACAGCATTTAACGGTTTTTACCAAACAAAGTACCCCCCCGAAAAACGTATTTCTGCAGGTTATAAAAGGACTTTGCCACACACACACGGCTTTGCCACTTGGTGGGAGGAGGAGGGTGGTGCGGTTTTTATGGCAACGCCCTTGTAGCAATAACCACAACAGCAATATCGTCCCACCACTCTGATAGTAGCAACACCACCCCCTCATTGCAATGGCATATTGTAAACTATAAAGTGGCAATATAGAAATTTATGCATTTCCAAATAAATACAGAAGAAAACACACAAACAGTGGAATGTGAAGGACACGAATTGGGTCCACACCGAAGACAAAGCAAGAAAACACATAAAACGGAATGTCGACCAGTAAACGGCCAAAGCAGCAACAACAAATAGACATCAACAGTAACGCTACTGTTTCCAACCAAATGGCCAACTAAGGAATTACCATGGCTTTAAAGCCACAATAGCAACCACCAGACCAGAGTCAAGAAAATGTGTAAAGTCTTTGTTTTTTGTTGTTGTTGTTCGAGGTACTTTTATGCCGTCAAACACAATCCATAACTGCTATGGCAATAAGACGCAGCAAACGGTTCATTTGTATACCTTTGTGTCCCCGTCTCTCTTCGGACTGCGCTCTGTCGCTCATCTAGTCATAGTTTATGTCGAAGATGATGCTTAGCCTTAAGGATTAACGCAATGCCATCACATCCTAAATGATGTAGGGGTAGGTGTGGCTGGTGAGAGGAGGATTTGTTTTGTTACGGTGACAATTGCCGGCAACAAATTTATGGTAATAGTCTAACGAAAAGGAGGGGGAAACACAGCATTAAAAAGATCCCATGGACGATGCTTGTGGTCAATGTTCCTTAAACTTACATAAGCAACAAAGTAGTGGACAAGGACACAAATTCATTTTAAGGTGACATAGGTATTAAATACACGTTCATGGACAGTGTGTAGGAAATGTTCGTCTATTTGTGGGGATTCCTTTTTTGGGCTTTTTCTTCAATTGGGAATTTTTACGAAATTATTTGGGTGATTTTTCATAATTTTTTTTGGGGGCATAGAGCCGATTCTTCAGTGGGAAATTTTTCATAAATTACACCGTGTTACATAAAATACAGTTTTTTCTGTCCTATGAACCAAATGCACATATTCGGAAAGAGGGGAAAAAATAAAAATACACGTGTATCGGTGATTTTCATGTACACGTCAGAATTTTTTTTTAAGTTTGAAGTATGAAGCTCGTAGTGGCCTGTGTGAAAGCCTTTGGACCGATTTTTAACCCTTTTTCAGTGATCCAATCGAGCTGATTTTTGGCAGGCAGACTCGTGGAAATGTCTGTATCACGTCAAATTTTGTAAACACATTTTTCATCAATTCTCAGATTTTCCCCAATTTTTATTATCTATTTTTGAAAAAAAAAAATATTTTTTTCACTTTTTTTTAGCATAACTTGAAGAGACTCCAAATTTTTAAACTACTTAAGCGTTACGAAAAAAAAAATGTTTTTTGAACTGAAACCTTAAAAAAACGATAACCATTTAAAAAAAATTTAGGAAAATCTGAGAATTGATAAAAATCTATTTTTTAAAAAATTTGGCGTGATACAGACATTTCCACGAGTCTGCCTGCCAAAAATCACCTCGATTGGATCACTGAAAAAGGGTTAAAAATCGGTCCAAAGGCTTTCACACAGGCCACTACGAGCTTTATACTTCAAACTTAAAAAAAAAAATTGTGACGTGTACATGAAAATCGCCGATACACGTGTATTTTTATTTTTTATCCCCTTTGCGAAAAAGTAAATTTGGTTCATAGGACAGAATGTGTGTAACACGGTTTTATTTGGGGGATTTTTTTTTGTACATATTTTTTTTCTACATTCTTCTCTTTTTTTGGGGACATTATGTATTTGGGGCATATTTTTATTGAGCCATCGTAGCGTCGATTCTTCAATGTGGATATTTTTCATAAATTATTTCGGCGATTTATCATAATTTTTTTCGAGAAATCTTCAAATTTTTGGTGGCTTTATGCATTCTGGGTATTTTTCATAAATTATTTTGGGGGATTTTTCAGAATTTGTTTCTTCATTTTTTGAGGGACGTTATTCATTTGTGGCAATTTTTTAAATTTTTAAATTTTCCGACTGTATTTCCATTGTTTTAAATTCTAGCTGTACCATGAAAGAAGCGGTGCTAATCTTTAATTAACTGCGAGGAAGTTGAATCACTCGCGGATTGATCACACTGCCCTCGTAAATGGAAAGAAAATAACGATGATGTCCATCATGATGATGTCCCCCCCCCCCACTTAATAATGAACCATTTTCTCTGAGGTGAACAATATGCAAGTCTCCCATAAACGATGTTGTCGTATTATTTTCCTCATATAGACATTTTCAGGGAGTTAATATCACATCTCCTTGTTGGTGGCGAACTCATTTCACATGCTCTTTGATGATGTTTCCTTATTTGCATCCTTACTAACATAAGGGTACGAATTGCTACACGTTAAATTCATTCCCGAGAAATCTGACACCATTTCATACATTGTCGCACAAACTAACTGACAATTTTCCACTTCATTAAGTTTGCAAATGCACAAAAGGATTCCATGCATCAGTACCAAAAGTACACCCATGCTGCTGTGACATTTCGTCAGATACCAGAGTGTTGTTCTCCACTCGCCCCCCCACCCCAAAAAGAAAAAAGAACAAAATCGACTAGGAAAGACAAGAATTTGAGAATGCAAGCATAAATGTGGCACAATCGTCAAGCACCGGAACACTTTCAATGTAGAAAGACCCAAATATGTCCCCATCAAAATCATTTGAGCATTTTCGCCAACCGAGGGTAGAAATGGAGCCAGCATTTCCAAATGACTTGCTCCACTTTCTCAAAAGAATCTAAAAGCTGCAAAACCCCCATAGAAAATGGGGTGCAACTCTATAGAACTACTTTGGGGGGGGAAAAAAAAGAAAAGGAATTAGAGTACCGTTGGAATGTAATAAAGCAAGAAATGCAATTGTAAATTAAACAACTCTGCTTTATTGCGATTGCTTCCTTAACACTAGAAATTCTACTGGCAAAAAAAGAAAGCCCCCCCCGCCAATGCCATTGGAAATTGTCAAACTAATTGCCCTAAGAAGTTCCTTGCTCTGGCTTTGTATTGCATCACATCTTAACAAACCCAAAGGGGTGGGGGGTTTCCATTTCATTCGTCGGTGGCATGATGCAGTGCGGTGTATGTGATATTGGGTTAAACCCACTGGCAGCGTGTGTGGCACACGTGTGTATGCCGCACGACGAACGTTACATAAACTCTAATAGTCCTTGAAATGCTTAAGAGGACATATGTAAAGGCTTATCAATCGACACGATTTCTGTGGCCCAAGAACCCTGAATGCGGCATGAACGTGAACGAACAATTTGGGTGAATGTACCCATTGAAGGTGAACAAGATATTCAAGTGGTCTACAAACGAGTGACACTTGAGCCTCACACGCCACACAGGCGTAAGCGCAGAAAGAATGTCTGTGAGTGTGTGTGTGTGCGTTTGCAATTGACGCGTGTTTTTTAAAATATTTTCCAAAATTTAATTGAAAACTATGTCTAATCATGTTGAAATTTAAGAGACGAAAAGAAAACGAAAGTTACAGCAATTAAAAAAAAAAAATACTTCAAGGGCAACTAACACGAAATCCCGATAATCTGTGTTAAGTGTGAACGTTTGGAGATTATAATTATTTCCTGAAAAAGGCGACTAAAGGTCGGTGGCATGCTGGTTTTTTCAATCAAGCAAACTAGGACATCCACTCAAAGAACATTGTAATTAAGGTGGAAGTTTAAAAGGGCAAACAAGAGGGAAAATGTGTAAAAGGAAAAGATGAAACTAAACAATCGGTAAAAGCTAAAGTCAAAAGAGACTCGTAGGGAAAATGTGTAAAAAGAAAGATGAAACTTAACAATCGGAAAAACCAAAGTCGACAATCTTTTGCTAATTATTGTTCCTATGAAGCAGGGTTTCTTTGCATTGGTTATCGGATCGATATTTGGATTAAATTTAAACCATCTTTCGTATATGAATCTGCATCGCCGTATACTTCGCAGCCTTCGCGAGGCGTCGGTTTTAAGTGAGCGTACAAATTGAGTGATGCAGTCGTCACTGACTGGGGGAAAAAAAATCCTATTCTCTTTCGGGCATATGTATGTACTATCAAATACCCGCTACTTCGTACGCCTACATTTTCCTACCCCGTAAAAGACAAAATATTTGTTTAAAAAAAGTTGTATACCAACTCAGAAACTTTATCGCCTTTTTCAAATTTTTAGCGGTAGATATTTATTTGAAATACATGTTTGGACTTTTTTAATTTTCCCCATTTTTTTCACATATTTTTGTTTTTCCCCCATTGTACCTTTTTCATTGCGTTTTGGTACTCTTTTCCAGCAGTTGTTACATAGAGTAGTTATGGACCAATTTTCCAACAAAAATCACAATATTTGATTTGTATGTATTTTTGGGTATTTCGAAGGGTTATGGGGCACATTCTTCCCGTTTTCCCCCATTTTTATTCCCTTCCTATTCGAACTTCGAAAAATCCGTTCAAAGCTAAGTTCATGGTTCTAGCTTCAGCCATTGCAAGGAAAGTACTAATCAGTCAGTCACGTATGTAGATTATTTCTCATTTATACATATTATACCATTTTTGGGCCCGTTTTCGAACCTCTTCTATTACATCCAATTTTGAGTCGATTACAATATTTTTTCACACATTTTTGTTTTTTCACTTTTGTACTTTTTTTTTATCCCGTTTTGGTACTTTTTTTGTCACTTTTCGACCCTTCTCTAACTATTATCCACTTGTTTTTGCTAACAATTTATTTTTGTAACTTTTTTATCCCGTCTTGGCCCCTTTTTCGTCGCTTCTATATTTCATTTCCTTCTGTTGTTGATTTTCCAATATTTCCCTTTTTTTTGGCCCATTCCTGTCGAATAAAATTATATTATACCATTTTTGGGCCCGTTTTGGACCCTTTTCCATTACATAAAATTTTGAGCCCATCCCTGTCGATTAAAATTTTTTTTCATACATTTTTGTTTTTCCACTTTTGTACTTTTTTTTATCCCGTTTTGGTACTTTTTTTTGTCACTTTTCGACCCTTCTCTAAATATTATCCACTTGTTTTTGCCAAAAATTTATTTTTGTAACTTTTTTATCCCGTCTTGGCCTCTTTTTCGTCCCTTCTATATTTCATTTCCTTCTGTTGTTGATTTTCCAATATTTCCCTTTTTTTGGCCCATTTCTGTCGAATAAAATTGTTTTCACACCTTAGTGTTTTTTAGTACTGTTTTATCCTGTTTCGGTACTTTTTTGCCACTTTTTCGTCACATGTTTATACAAAAATATGTTTTACCATTTTTCACCCTTTTTGTATCCCATTTGGCCCCTTTTTCGTTCCCTCTATATTTCATTTCCTTCTGTTGTTGATTTTCCAATATTTCCCTTTTTTTTGGCCCATTCCTGTCGAATAAAATTATATTATACCATTTTTGGGCCCGTTTTGGACCATCTTCCATTACATCCAATTTTGAGTCGATTACAATTTTTCACACATTTTTGTTTTTCCACTTTTGTACTTTTTTTTTATCCCGTTTTGGTACGTTTTTGTCACTTTTCGACCCTTCTCTAACTATTATCCACTTGTTTTTGCCAAAATTTTATTTTTGTAACTTTTTATCCCGCCTTGGCCCTTTTTTCGTCCCCTCTATATTTCATTTCCTTCTGTTGAAGATTTTCCAATATTTCCCTTTTTTTGGCCCATTCCTGTCGAAGAAATTTTTTTTCACGCCTTATTGTTTTTCAGCCTTTTGTACTGTTGTATCCTGTTTCGGTACGTTTTTGCCACTTTTTCGTCACAGGTTTTTACAAAAATATGTTTTACCATTTTTCACCCTTTTTGTATTCCATTTGGCCCCTTTTTCGTCCCATCTTTAACTCATTTCCGCCTATTGTTGGCAATCGTAGTCATGAACCAATTTTCCAAAAAAAAAATCAAATATTGTATTTTTGTTGTTGTATTTTTGCGAATTTTTGAGGTGTTTTGGGGACACATTTTACCCATTTTCCCCCCATTTTTATCCCCTTCCAATCTGAATTTCCAAAAATCCGTTCTTAGCGGGTGCAAAGGCTACATACTTCCCAAGTTTCATGATTCTAGCTTCAGCCGTTTGGTGAGGACATTAATGAATCAGTCAGTCAGTCAGTCATGCAGAAGTTTTATATATAAGATATAATCCGTCATATGCCTGAGGGTATGTGCCAGTCCGATCAACCAACTGACAATCGTTTTACTTGTTTCTGCATACACGTTTCTTTTTAAATTATTTGCTTTAACAGCTGCCCGCCCGCATGTCAATCACTCTAGTTTAATTCCATCTCCTCTCTCGCCCCCAAAATATGAAAATCTACAAAACTTATTATATTTTCCTTCGAAGCAATTGCTATATATTATTAAAAAAAATATATGCATACATAAGAAAGTACATATGTTCACAGCGATTTTTGCAATATAATCTCCTTTTTTGTTTTCTTATATGAAATTTTCTATGACTGCAGTAAATTTGACTGTTGGCTCCTTCGAGCGTCTCCCGCAACGTGATATAACACTTGGCCATAACAATGTAATAGAAATATGACGTTGGAGGGTAAAAGTTGGATATATATAGCTTCCAATATGTATATAGATGACTATAAGAGGACATATGCCATATATATAGGTATGTCTTCTATATATTTACTTTACATGGAAGTTTGTGTCCCCACCACCATCCACCACCAGCAATTTTTTTTCGGTGCCAAGTGACAATAGCAAACACCTGTTTGAACCCATAAATTATGAAACAACTTGATTGTGGCAGAACGAAAGTGTATTCTGGCAAGAGAATACAATTTTTTAATTTAACTTATGCAACTTTTGACAGCAGCAGCGAAAGGAAGTGTGAATATAAGAAACAGGATGTGGTAAATGTTAGGGGAAATGATTTCATTTTGGAGCAATTTGCTTGCCAGTTCCACATAAGTGAAATCAAATACTATCTGTATTGAGATAATGTGTAAAGTGACACTTGAAATGTTTCGAATTTAATAGCGATAATGGTCTACAGTGTGTGAAGGCGTCTTGGTTCAGTTTAAATAAGGAAATTAAACATTTAAATTCCAAAACCCTGATCAAATTAGCTTGCTTTCGAGTAGTAACGTCCTCTTAAAAAAAGGTAATAGAAAAAATGATCATAACAAAAAACAAAACCTCAAAAATTTTGGAAATTGGGAAACCCGCCTTTCCGGGAAGGATTTGGTTTTCCCTAATATGAACAATTTCGTTAAAAAACTAAGAATAGAAAAAAATGTTTCCTGGAATTCCATCAGATCCCAGCACAAATCAGCGAAATTTTCCTATGAGACACCGAAGAATATACTCGATGTTGACATTAGGGTGGAGTGAATTTCAAAAAAAAAAAGTTAACCTCGGAAAGAGATGTAGTCTGGGGTCCTAATGAGGGGAAAAATAAAGAAAAACATTTTAAAAAATTTTTAGGGGTCGCGCCACTCCCTCGAAATTTGGAAATTATCGCTATTTTGGCGTTGATTTTAGAAAAATCCTAAAAAGTTTTATGTCAATAAATGTTTGCAATAGCGTAAACAATGAAATAAGGGCATGAAAAAATTTAAAAAAAATTTTCTCATTGTTCAAAAATTTCAAAAAGTAAAATAAGTCAAATCGTCCCTTCTTCAGAAAATTGACTGAACAATGAAATCGCCACCAAAGCTACAAATATTAGTCGATTATCCTCATATTTGCACTGAACAAGCTCAAACTTTTAAATTTCGAATAAGTTAAGTCGTTAATTTTTAGGATTTTTCTAAAATCAACGCCAAAATAGCGATAATTTCCAAATTTCGAGGGAGTGGCGCGACCCCTAAAAATTTTTTTCTTTATTTTTCCCCTCATTAGGACCCCAGACTACACCTCTTTCCGAGGTTAACTTTTTCAAATTAAAAAAAAGCATGTTTTCACTCCACCCTAGTTGACATGTCACCGAAGCCAAAAGGTGGCAACTGTCGTCTTCCCACCCACAACCTTTTTCCAAAATTTATTGCCCGCAACAACAACGGACTCTCAGTAACAGGAGGGTCCTTTGTAATATCGCTCTCCTGCCTTTACGATAATCTCCACAATTGCTCAGGTTTGGGATTTACATACGTGGACAGGAAATCCTAGACTTAGTTTGAAATGTGTTTGAAATGCTTGTGACATGTTTGTATTGAATTTCATTCAGAAAAAACAATCCTAATTTATGAAGGCTGCCAACAGCATCTAAGGTTACTCCTACTTTATTAAACAATAAAAAGAAGAAGACGAAGGAAAACAACAATTATGACAAAAATGTGTTACTAGAACACTTTAACTATAAGGATATCGCATGGAATACTAAAAAAAACAACAGAAACACATGGTTCACTGAAGGACTTCTAAAAACAATTAGCAGAATATTCAAAACACATGCTTGAAATAATTTGAATTGTTTCGTGAAAGACTGATTTCTACACGGGGAGACGAGTGTTTGGAAAAAATTCTCACGTTTTGTCTTGGGCATTACATGTGCGTGTGAGTGTGTGTGAGCCTCTAAACTAATTGAGGATCAGTGCTATATTTAGCACTGCTTTGTTATACTAGAAAGAGAATTTTCATATTTTCGTCGAAGATTTGAAAATTTGACAAACACTGAGACTTCTCGCTTGACATCAAATATTTTTTTTTGTACAACATAATATTAGTCGTGCTTATCCTGTGCCATATTTCTATAAAATATTAACACATCCTTTGCAACATCCTCGACAACATGCCAGCGAGTGTGTTGTATAGAAGCCCTTCTTTCTGATTACGAATGAAAGCAAGGCGACGTAATAGGAGGGGAAGGGGGGAAAAAAAACTCGAAAGTATCGCATACATTTCTGTCTATATTAAAATTGATATGAGCTCTGGGAATTTATAACATAAAACATTTTAACTTTGCACCACACACTTCGTGGAACGAGCATATCACGGAAAACAAAGAACTTTTCCGCAGTATATAGTGTACAAGTTGATGTTGCTGGAGAAAAACCCCATCTTCAGCACATCATCTACAAGCACTTCGCATGGCAAAGGAACATGGAAAATAAAGTACACATCACAGGAAACAAAACGTGCGTATAAAATGACATGTTGAGCAAAAATGTTCAAAGTTAAGGTTCCTTGTACGTATTCCTTGCTGCCAATACAGACACATAGAGAGAGACACACACACACACAGCCGTACATATAGAGAAAGTCAAAAACAAAAGCAGGTATCAAGAAGCACTCCACCATTACGACCCCCACCCTAAGATGATATGAGGCTTCAAGGAACGAACGGTTTCAGTAATTTAATGTCGTATCGAATGTAATGCAAATGTCTGAAGCACTTTCGCACACGATGCGATGACACCAGAGGGGTATCCTTAAAATAAGAACAAGAGGCATAGGAAAATCAGCCATTCTATGGCACTTACTCTGTCTTGAGAGATTTTCAATAATCTCGCATTTTTCTACAGTGACCATGAATTTTTCCATTCTCATTCTAATTTTCAGTTTTCATTTTTTAACCTCCCTCTCCACTTGCCCAAAATTAACAGCGCCACTGAAATCATATCAAATTCCATGTCAATTTAAAAACGCTTTTTTCTATATGGGGTGGGGGGGTACTGATATTGCCAGCAAAGGGTTGTTTTTTTTGGTAGAGGGGAAATTTTGGGCGGCGTGGTCGACTGTATTAATGTGTTTTTGAAGTAAATATTTGGTTTTCATCGTTGAGATTATAAAGCAAATATGTATTAATATCATAACACAACGTTTTATTTGCGGTAATATGACGCTAGTCAAAGTGATTTTTACTAAAGGATTTTATTACATTTTGTGAATACCTAAAAGTAGGCAATACAGTTTTAAATTGCTCCTTAAGGAGGGCAATGATTTGATTGTATGTATTGGTTTCGATATTTAAGAAGCAAAGCTTGTGTTGTGAACCAAAGTATTGCAAGAAATAATCTACAGAGAGAGAGACATAAAGAGGGAGATATAGAAAGAGAGAAAGATATAGAGTGAGATACTGAGATAGAGAAATAGAGATAGACACCTTCTCGGTTAAGAGAAAAATGTGTAGCACTGCATTCCTCAATATAGTAATAAATGTCACTAATCGGAACTTTGGTATGACATCCTAAAGATAGGCAATTGATTTTTATTTTTCAGTTGATTCTTAAGAAGATTTTAGAGAGATAGATGTAGATGTAGATATAGATATTAGGGTGGAGTGAAAACATGCTTTTTTTTTAATTTGAAAAAGTTAACCTCGGAAAGAGATGTAGTCTGGGGTCCTAATGAGGAGAAAAATAAAGAAAAAAAATTAAAAAAATTTTTAGGGGTCCCTCGAAATTTGGAAATTATCGCTATTTTGGCGTTGATTTTAGAAAAATCCTAAAAATTAACGACTTAACTTATTCGAAATTTAAAAGTTGGAGCTTGTTCAGTGCCCAAACAAAAGTATTTGAGGCAAATATGAGGATAATCGACTAATATTTGTAGCTTTCGTGGCGATTTCATTGTTCAGTCAATTTTCTGAAGAAGGGACGATTTGACTTATTTTACTTTTTGAAATTTTTGAACAATGAGAAAATTTTTTTTAAATTTTTTCATGCCCTTATTTCATTGCTTACGCTATTGCAAACATTTATTGACATACAACTTTTTAGGATTTTTCTAAAATCAACGCCAAAATAGCGATAATTTCCAAATTTCGAGGGAGTGGCGCGACCCCTAAAAATTGTTTAAATTTTTTTCCGAGGTTAACTTTTTTTTTTTGAATTTCACTCCACCCTAATAGATATAGATGTAGATATAGATGTAGATGTAAATATATATAGATATAGATTTAGATATATATATAGATATAGATTTAGATAGAGATATAGATGGAGAGAATGATAGAGTGAACGATAGAAATAGGGACCTTCTCGGTTAAGAGAAAAATGCAGGGCGAAGGAAATGCCTACCACTATATTCGTCACTTATCGGTACTTTGGTATGATAAACCGTGAGATGCTGAGGACATTTTCAATCAAAAATCTCGCTTTTGGTCTGGCATCCTAAAGGTAGGCAATTGATTTCAGTTTGTAAATTCCTTCTAAAGAAGATTTTAATGACTTGAGAGGGGCGATATTTAGGATATAAGCAAATATATCTGGTATGGTTAACGCTCGTATATTTTTTTGTACCAAAAACAGTACATTTCACTGGAATTCTTTGAAAAAAAAGCAGTATATCAATTTGGAGAAGCAGTACTTTTCGCAGTTTATTTTTTATTCAATGTATACAAAAATATTTATAATTATTTCCATCAGAATCAGCTTCTGTGGTTGTTTTGTATTTGTCGTTTGAAGCAACACCGATCCAAAAAATGGTATTGCCAATATATATTGTCTTACATTTCCCTCTCGGCCTTATCGGGTAATTTTTCTTCGTTTATGTACGTTTTTTAAATCACATCAGATTCAATGATTTCACAGCTCAAACGCCAATGAAAAATTAGTCATTTCCCTGCCACCATTATGAAACGGAAATTAAAGTTGTGAACCCTTTCTTCAGCAAATCGTACAACGACCAACAACATATTCACTACTAGTTGATGTCTAACCATTTATATTTGCCTCTTGTGCGTTTGGGAGTGAAACAAAGAAAAATTGTCTATAATTTGCATATAACTTCTAACGCCCTCCAAAAGCCATATCGCTGGCAGAATATCATGTTTGGCTTCCCCAAAATTGCCGTTTTGATTCAAAGTCATACGGAAAAAATGGAAAAAAATTCGTATAAAAATCATGCGAAAAATAAGGAACAAATTTGACATGTATCTCATGCCAACAACCAGGGTCAGCGTTACCGGCACCAGCACCCGCAACTGGAACGGAAAATCCCCCCCATTTGTTAACGTATCTCTAAAATACGTTCAAAAAAACAGCAACAACAAAACGACACGTTATCACAAACGACAAACCCCTTTTTCTGCAGAAAGCAGTGCCTGGACTAAAGGCGAAAAGGGGCTGTTGTTGTTGGTGGCTTTATGATGAACATGGCAAAACATGATTCTTCCACACCCACTCTTCCCACATACGTTCTTGGGCACATGATATATGATTATTTGTGTATATTTCTGTTTTTTTTTTTTTTTTTTTTTGATGGGGACTAAACATATGGTAATTTGTTTCTGCTATTTTTGGTGCCAGAATGAAAAAGTAATCCAGTGTCAAGCGCAAAAAAAAAAAAATACAGAAGCTTGGGGTAAAAAATGTCTTAATTTGCACAACATTAACTTGCATTTTTCATTTTTCGACTCCCCCCCACACATGCGGGCAAATGCGACCCCTTTTTGCTTACATTTTAAAGCTTAATATAAATTGCATGCATGACAATGTGTATGTTTACAGCAATTTCCACCCGAAGCGCCTAAAAATATGCCTTATTTTTTATTTTTAGACATTCAATTTGTTTGTGTGTGGGGGGGGGGGGTCTGTTAGAGGTCACCATCAGATAGAAACCTGGTCGTTGGCCAGAATTATGACATACAATTAGAATGACATTTTTTCATACTTGTTTAAATATTTATGGATATTCGTTGGAGTAGTCTTTTATTTTTTCATTTAAAATGTATAGCTTAATTTTAGGGGCATTGCGTTTTGTCGTACATAAATTAGTTTTATAAATTATAGTTATTTGTGTAATATGCCCTTGATACGGCATGAGTGAAATGCCCAATGAATATTGCGCGGAAGTGACGAAGAATATGGCCGAGTAATGGATTGTAATTTTAAGTGTGAATCATTGAAGAAATATGTTTATTTTGTGAAACGTAAATGTCGTTTCTGTTCAATTTCATTGAATTTCGTATATCGTAACGTTTAGTTTTTGATTTTGACAATTTTTGCATTGAAAACCGTTGGTTACTGTTTAATGGAATGTCCTGTTGCTTCAACTAAACGAAATTTCCATCTTCAAATGAAATACAAAATTACATTTTTTGAAAGGCAAAATGAGGGCATTAGTTCTTTTTTCGCCTTTTAAATTGAAATTTAATATATCCTTTGGCTTGACAAATGTGATTGGTGATTCCCCGAGAATTTTAGTTTACAACAGGAAAATGAAAATAGCATATTTGAAATTGTGTTGGTCTCAAGTACTTATTATTAATCACGATGTTTCGATTGTTACGAGATATCAATGAAACGAAATTGTATCAGAATAATATTTACAATCCATTCAGGGAATACTCCCCCTGTTATCATGATTTCCAAGCACTTTGGTCTCCTGTACGCTGTCTTCAGTTCCTGATATCAAGGATTTTCAAGTCTCCATCTTTCGAGATATTTCTGGGAGTATTTGGATTATTTCTTACCAATACATTCATATCGTTAGATATCTCATACAGTTCACGGTTCGATTGACTCTTCCATAACACAAATCGAGCCAAAGATTCTCCCGCAAACATCCAGAGTCGCTACATTTGCTTTATACATTTTATTTCGTGGAGATGAATTTAAATCATAGTATGGAGAGTACTCAATTTTTATTTTCTTCACAAGAGAAAAATACCTTATGAGAAAAAAATTGTTCTCCTCAAAGATAAATATACATTTTTCTCAAGATAAATATTTTTTTCTCGTGAAAGTAATTTAAAATATGAAGATAACAATTATTTTTTTCATTCACGAGATTTATCTACCGAGCACTCGCGCGAGAGTTATATCTACTCATTAGAAATTAATTCTCATTCATGAGTTTAATCATTAGAAAAAATATTCGTCATCAACTGCATTTTTAGGAAATCCCTTTACAACAGCGAAATGGGACGAAAATATGTATAACAAATAATTAAACTTTCAGCGGATAAAATTTTTTTTTCTTTTTTATTGTTTTCAAACCAAAAAATTAAATCAAAAATAACAATAAAGCAATTCTATTGCAATTCTATTCGAAGCACTTCTTACGACCCATTTTTTTTCAACTGCTTCAAACAAAGCAATAGAAGAAACTGACCTGCGTCAATTTCCAAACACAAGTATTTTTATATTTCGTGTCTCATGCGTGCTCTCTTTAATATTTATCTTTATTTAACTTTCGCACTCAGAATGTAAAACAAAACTCTCGTGAAAGTTATTTTTATGAGTGAGTGTTATCTTTTCTTCTCTTTCGTTAGAGAGAGCAATACTTTTAAAGCATGTATTGATCACCCATGAAAGATAAAAAAGATAACTTTCGTAGATAAAAATTACTTTCACGAGAATTATTTTTTTTTGTCTCTGAGTGTGAGTAACAAAACGAGAGATAAAAATGAAAATACCTTTCGCGAAGCGAGATTTTCCGTACTATGATTTAAATTGTCGCCTTAACCAAGGTAGCATGAATTTGCCAGAAGTATCCTTCGATCTATGTCGATGCTGACATCGTTGTTTCTATAGATGGCGGGTAGATACATTTTTCCACTACCTGGACTCTATAAGCTCATATTTATGAGATACCGTTAAATAAGCCACGCCATGAGCGACGTATCCAGCCGGCAAGGCGTTGGACGACAACTACCACGAAAGGCGCTGACAGGGAAGACCTAGACTCTGGTAGCTGGACCAAGTCGTCTGAGTGAAACATGTGGACAGTCCATCTCCCTTTTAACCTGAGGTTAGCTGTCGCCGCTCTTACTTTAACCTTTACAGTGGTGGTTACTCAAAATCCCTTGCCCGGTTCGAAGATAATGCCCGGAGTTCCCCTTAACATTGCTGTACGTAGTTTGGAGAAAATGTCGTATTTACATCATAATATTTTTGACAAACATTAATCTGGGGGGGAAGAATTCTTGACAATGACTTCCAGACTCATACATATCGACCCCATATTTATTTGACGCGAGTACACTTAATATGTTTCCACCTCTGTACTGTGCAATGCAACCATATGAATATTCAGAGGTTTACGAGGACTTTATATTATTAAATATCATTCAGTGCACAATTCGTTCGAGACACGCAACGCCAAAAAGTATGCTTTAGTTTTAGGACTTATGCCACCCCCCGAGTGTAGGCTATTGTTTGAACACGTTTCGCTACACCTCCAAAGTGCAAGACAAAAGGTGTTAATTGCTTGAAGAAGATTACAACAATAACGCTTAAGCATACCACACTGAATACTGAATACTCAATACACAACACCCCCAACCTCGGTACACTAACACAGTTGTCTAACAAATCCTTTTGACTCCCCTTCCCGACTGCACTTTGGAATTGTACAAAATCGTAATGTGTTAAATCCTTTTTATCTGCTTTGTGCGCCTCAAACTTGTTTATGTGTCAGGAATTGTGAGTGATAAGTAAATTCTGAACGGTGGGTTTTTTTGTTGTTGTTTTTGATGTTTTGAAAAAGTGTACATGTATTCGGGCCATTTGGCAAATAACCAGGGAAAAACTCTCGCACACACACACACACACACCAATTGTAATCGAGAAAGAATAAATTAAAAATGCGTACGTATGCACACGCATTTTGCTGGAAGGAGTTCTAAAGGGAAGTGTTCAGTTGTACTTGCCGTGGTATGGGCTCCTTGTAAAATACTGCTGGGTTTCTTTTGTTTTTACGCACACAGTTGGAATGGTGAAACACACACACTCACATTCACCCATACAAGTGCAATTTGTACCTTAGAAAAAGGGAAAAAATAGGAGGTTTGACATTGTAATCCATACACGTGATGTTTATGAGGTACTTACTCTGGCGTACTTATCAGACGAATAATAATCATTTGCTGTTGAGTTCTTTTCCTTTTTTTTACTTAAATGCTCAAATATTTACTACACCCTTCAGAGGGTGGGGGAGAATTTTAAGTTTGCGGGCCTAGGTATAGAATAAAACGTGATATTTGCCGGAGTAGAATGCAAACAAAATATTCAAAGCTCATTATTTGAAAGCAATGAGTCGAGCATAAAACCCAATTGTTGATGTTGTAGCTGCTTGTTTGTTGTTCAGTGGAGGGCGGCATGGAAATGACGGGTGGTCCGCTGAACGCTAAACGTTTTGAACTTATTCATATTCGTAATGCTTTTCGGTGTTTAATTTGTATACACAGGGCCAACCTAGGCGAGAATTCTATTGTAGAGTGGGGCTATAATGTTTAGGCACTGGTTCCACTGCAAGGCTTCTTTTCAAATTCAGATTAATGAAAGAAATATATTTTTTTTGTGGATTATTATTACAAATATTCCCTAGTGTATGGAAAACGATGAATGAGCATGTGTCTGCCTTGGCTGACTTTCCAATTGTGCATCCTGTCAACCCAATAATTCAAAAATGGATTGTTTGGTATGAATGGATTGTTTGGTATTTGCCTTAAAGAAGTGAATAGCTCCGTGTTACACACATTCTGTCCTATGAACCAAATTTACTTTTTCGGAAAGGGGATACAATTTTTTTATTTTTTTTTAAATGGTTTTTGTTTTTTTAAGTTTTCAGTTCAAAAAACATTTTTTTTTCGTAACGCTTAAGTAGTTTAAAAATTTGGAGTCTCTTCAAGTTAAGCTAAGAAAAGTGAAAAAAATATTTTTTTTTTCAAAAATTATTAAAATTGGGGAAAATCTGAGAATTGATAAAAATTGTTTTTAAAAAATTTGACGTGATACAGACATTTCCACGAGTCTGTCTGCCAAAATAAGCTCGATTGGATCACTGAAAAAGGGTTATAAATCGGTCCAAAGGCTTTCACACAGGCCACTACGAGCTTTATACTTCAAACTTAAAAAAAAAAAAATCTGACGTTTACATGAAAATCGCCAATACACGTGTATTTTTATTTTTTCCCCTCTTTCCGAATATGTGCATTTGGTTCATAGGACAAAAAAAAATCTATTTTTTGTAACACGGTGTAGTTAATGGATTATTCTGTCCTTCACCGAACCCCACAAAAAAGTCAGCTCCGAGGAGGATAATTTACATCGCCGAGATGGCTGATAACAATGATTACCAAACTAGTTACACAATAGTACGACAGTGGCGTAGGCTGTGTAGTATGGCGCATCATCTTGCTGAAACCAAAGCTTGTCGAAGTCCATGACTTGTTCGATATTTGCCTTAAAAGCCTGAATTGATCGATTCTTAACGGTACCCCACAAAAACAAGTCTAATGGCTTCAAATCGTTGCTCCGGGAGGATACGATTGCCGAACCTGATGTACATGACTACGAATGTGAATCATGCTGAAACCAAAGTTCATCCAAGACCATGAGTTCAATTTCGGGCCACCAAAATGTCCACAAAAATTTAACCACACTCTGTGATCCTTCGCCATTCCTGCAGACATCTGTGAGTTATCATACGCCCCTCCTCACAGCGAAGCCAAATGTGAAATGAACTGTTTGAACAAGTGCGTTTTACTTGTAATACAAAGCTTAAATTGCATGCGGGCCATCTCCGCCATCAACGTCCTCATCATCATCATCATCATCCACCTACGTCGCCTCGTCATCATTAAGGCAAATCTTTGAACTGCAAACCACCCCTTTTACGTTCTAAAGAGAAAAGTTTTTTTTTTTTTTTCATTTACTAACAACTATTCAACAAAGGTACGACATCGGCCGACACAGGGGGTGGATTTCATACTCCGTTCGTGCCCAGCACAAAAATTCTAAATGATCGATTCCTTGCAAGCCTTTACTTTTATTATGTGTTGTGATGCCTTAAAGACAATTTGTGTTTGCTGTTCGGCAGTCTTTTCAGATCCGTTCCATTGTTCTGCTTTGATGGATTGTAAGCCGGGCTGGTGAGGGGAGGCGGTTTGGGTTACTGTTATTCCAAAGGATTTTATTACTTAAATATAATAAGCAAATATTAATGATTTAAGCAGAAAATCGGTATTTGTTGATGATGTTGTTTGTTTGTCCAACAGATCCTTACAGCGTGGCACAAAGGAATGGCAAAAGGGTTGGCACTACACATATCCCGACGATGATGATGATGAAATGACTATACGGCTGGTTAATGCTGTCGATGACAGCGATGACGATATGTCATTCAAATTGACGCCATGTTGTCAAGTTGTTCGGTTAGAAACTGTATATTGTGTATAAACAAAATATAATAAGCCATTTTCAATTAATTAAAAGGGGTTGGCTTGGTTGTAGTATTTTGAAATTACTTTTTTTTTTTTGAGAGGGTGCTCTTGCAAGACATCTGTTGGAAAAGTTGTCTTTGTCAGTTGTTATTGGACGAATTAAGTTTGCTTTAAGATCGCTGAGTTTCGATACTGAACTTTGGTCAAGATATGTATAAATAAATAAATTAAGTTTGCGTATGTTGAGATTATTTTTTCATAGAATGTAATTATTTACTTTGTGGATTATATGGCAAAGATTTTGGGCAATATTCATTCCATATGATATGAAAAAGGTAATGAGACTTGAATCCATGGCAGCTCCATAAAATATGGGCTCACTTTTGGTTTAAAAATGTATACAAATAATAAGAAAAAAGTTAAAAAAAAAGGCTGACCATCATTGCCAAAGGAAGATCCAATACAATGTTGCTGGCAACATGTTTCTGTTCTTATTTTTGTTTCTTTTTGAATCAATAATAATTCAAAAAAAATATTTCAATGCAATTCATTGATAATATAATAAAGGGTGTTTTTTATTGGGGTATAGAACTTTAAGTTGGCATCACTTTTTTAACTGGCGGCCATTTTGTCAGCTGTCAAGTGATTAATATTTAGTTTGGTTTGCCATTTCATCATGAACAGGTTGACAAAAGAACAACGCTTGCAAATCGTGCAAATTTATTTCGAAAGTAATGGTTCAGTTCGCGAAGTTCACCGCAAGCTCCGTCCATTTTATGCCATTACATCCACAAAAACTGACTGTTTGGTGTGCTCTATGGGCTGGTGGAGTCATTGGGCCATACTTCTTCCGAAATAATGCTGGAGAGTCAGTTACCGTTAATGGAGACCGGTATAGAGCCATGATAACCGACTATTTTGTTCCCGAATTGGATGGCATGAATGTGGATGAGTTGTGGTTCCAACAAGTGGTTGAAAATTGGACCTGTAGAATTGGCGTTATTCGAGCCAGCCGCGGCGGCCACATGCCCGAAATCATATTTAAACATTAATGGCATAAAATTATCCTTCCAATAAAGCCAAATTAATGGACATTAAAACGATTTTCTTGTGTTTTATTTCAATTCGAAGTTCTATACCTCAATAAAAAACACCCTTTATTTCCTTATGGATATCCATTGCATTTTTGCGAACGACTAAAACGCATGAGGACAACCTGAGCTAATTAAAAACCCCCAATTGTTAAAGGCATTGCCCTCAAAAGTTTTTGTAATGATGATGAGTTAAAAAAATTCTATTTTAAATGTATTTCATTTTTACCCCATACAAACCAGAAAACATGACTTCCAACATGTGGAGGTTTTGATAATGATTTACATTTCATATCAGGGTTCTGCTTGCAGATGTTGGACCCACATAGAAATGTGAAACGTATTTTGTGACTTTTTACCACCGCCCAAAAAGACAATAAATCCACCTAGTTTTTTTTTTGATGTTGTAACACTACAACAAACATTTGTGATAATTTATTTGACAAAACTAACGCCTTCTGCAATTATTTTCTTTTTCCCCTCTAAAGAATTAACCTCATCGTGTTGGTGGCAACTTCTCAAAGAAGGCAACCAAGTTGTTGCAGGAGTGTCTTCAAGGAAATGTGAGCGATTGTAACACGAAACTGATCGAACATCTTTTGAGGAAAAACGAACATTGTAATCCTTAACAGTAAAATATGACCGAAATATTTTCCAATTAATGTCGGCGAGCACATGGAATGACAACAAAATCGAAATAATCACCCCATGGGCAAAAGATATAAAGGAACAAAATTGACCGCCTCAAGGCATAATTTTACACCACTTAAATGTCACTGAGATCCGTACACATACACAGAGGGAGGTGTTTTTCTTGTTTTTTTTTTAAAGTGCAAGGCACACATTCACGGTTTGGTGGTGAAAGGCGATGAGGGTTAAAAAGAAGAGGCCTTCAGAAATATACGCCTTATTTGAAAGGAATCCCAAATACAGATGGAATTAACTACAAACTATTTAAATGTCTCTTAGACTTTTAGTTGAATAAGCTGAAATTTCGTAGCATCCTTAAGCAGGAATACGGATGTTGGCGAAGGGGTAACAACCTTAAGTGATCAAAGTCGAAGCGGACATATTTGTAAGAGGAGAAATTTGAAAAGTAGGAAAAAGGGAGACAGATGGGAAATCTTATAAAATTGTTTGACATTTGGAACAGAGTACATTTATTCGTATTTATTGTACGTATACAGTTCTAATTATGTGAAACTAGTAAGTTGTACTGCGCCTATGGCGCCCGTTGAAATGTGGAAAAACAATTTTGTTGAAAAAAAAAGAAATTTGTGGAAAAAAAAAAAATTGTGGAAAAAAAAAAATTTTTGTGGAAAGAAAAAAAAATTTTTTGAAAAAAAAAATTTTGTGAAAAAAAAATTTTCTTGAAAAAAAAAATTTTCTTGAAAAAAAAAATTTTCTTGAAAAAAAAAATTTTGTTGAAAAAAAAAAATTTGGGAAAAAAAATTTCGTAAAAAAAAAAATTCTGTTGAAAAAAAAATTTTGTAAAAAAAAAATTTGTAAAAAAAAAAATTTGTAAAAAAAAATTTTTGGAAAAACAAATTTTTGGTAAAAAAAAAATTTGGGGAAAACACAGTTTCTGTACAAAAAAAAAATATTATTTTTTTTATTATTATTATTTATAGAAAATTATAGAATGCCTATTTAAATTCCTACGTACTGCGTGACAGAGTCAGTGAATCAGTGTCGAGGGTAAATATATATTAAGAAGATGTGAACTCGAATATGTTTTTTTAGGGCTCGACTTAAAGACTGTAAAACAAATCTCCTCATCATCACTTATATCGGAGGAACAATAATAAGCAATATTGACAGCCGTAGAAACTGATGAACTTTTCATTATCAACCTCAGATATTTCTGAGCAACGTATTTTTGTTTTGACCCATTTTAAACCAAAGATGGCGTTTAGATGGCATCACTACACTATTTTTTTGGTTTATTTCTATGAAAAGTTCAACTTTTCTTCGAGTTATTGATGGAAGTTCAAGTTATAGAAGAACAATTTGTCTCATTAACGGCCACTAGAAGTGCTTCGACTGAAAGAAAATTCGAGTTATGGAAGTTCCACTGTATATCCATACAACAAAATTATGTTCTTCATCGAAAATGTATGTAAAACGAACAAACATTTGCCAACTGTTAAAAAGATGTGTGCAATTTTAAAAGTGGGTAAAACGGGCAAGTTTTTAAAACTGGGGAAACTAAAGGAGTAAGCAATGTCCACAGGGAAAGTAAAGGCCAACACAACCCTCCAGTCCGTCTCTGGCTGACAACATGGAACACATACTACCACTACAGCCTCAATAATAAAAACACACGGTCCTGCGATATTTTTTTCATTTTGTTCGATATTTTTTTTGTCGGCCGAAGCCTCTAATACAATTGAGCCAACACTTGCAAGTGACATTATCGCCGCCAACAAATCGATGATGATGATGATGATGAGGACGATGTTGATGACGGCGCTGACGCTGACGACTGCGTTATTGTTTGCGATGATTGTCCTCCCGCTGTCATAGTTATTTGATAGGATGATGTGGATGGAGAGCCGCATCGCACACTCGCTCGCACACACACACACACACCACGATTAAAACTGAAAATTAAAACGACGACTGAAAGAACGAATGTTGGTTTTTTGACATGCATTTGACATTGACAGATCGCAAAACGAATTGGCCGCAATAGGTTCATTCCACACCGTGCAACACACACTCCCGCACAGGACACACCAAGGACTGACAGGAATGGTGATGGCTTTTTCCACTACTCGATTACAAAAACAAGAACACAATTTGAAAAGCGAAAAAAAAAATATGTCTAAAATGATTTTTTTTTTTAACAAAAAACATTAAAAACAGGATAATCGCATTGGGGTGGGTAGATAAGACGAGTATGACTTTTGGGCGGACAGGATATGCATGCGTTAAAAACGACATACAATTCAATTTATATACAAATATATGTTCATACACACACATACTACATGGATGTTCTTTTTTTTTTGTACACACTTTCAAATCCTTTTTTCTGATATACAAATCTGCTCACTGTAATTCCCATAACTGTTTATTTCATTGTGTTACTGTGAAAAGCGAAATTACGCCATGCATTCGTTCGAATATGACAGCTAACATTTCTGTGTTTTTTTCTTCTTTCTGACATATGAAAATGTTGTTTTGGCTCTGCCACGAGCAATATACCAAAAATTATCTACACATGACTGAATATCAATAGAATGGGTAAAATGTAAGTTCCCGTGAAGTGTCGAGAATTTTGACATCAATGTTTTTAAAAAAAAGGTGTTTCATTTGTATCGCATCAGGTGATAAGATTGGCGAGAAATTCAAAGAATTCAGCTATGATGTGTATGATGGACATTTCGAACACGTGTAAAGCCTAAGTGTATACACTGATTTTCTCTCTTTACTTTTAATATCACCGTGTTACAAAAAATAGATTTTTCTCTGTCCTATGAACCAAATGCATATATTCGGAAAGAGGGGAAAAAATAAAAATACACGTGTATCGGCGATTTTCATGTACACGTCAGAATTTTTGTTTGTTTTAAGTTTGAAGTATAAAGCTCGTAGTGGCCTGTGTGAAAGCCTTTGGACCGATTTTTAACCCTTTTTCAGTGATCCAATCGAGCTGATTTTTCACGTCAAATTTTTTAAAAAATAGATTTTTATCAATTCTCAGATTTTCCTAAATTTTTTTTTTAAATGGTTATCGTTTTTTTTAATGTTTCAGTTCAAAAAACATTTTTTTTTCGTAACGCTTAAGTAGTTTACAAATTTGGAGTCTCTTCAAGTTATGCTAAGAAAAGTGAAAAAATATTTATTTTTCAAAAATAATAAAAATTGGGGAAAATCTGAGAATTGATAACAAAAATTTTTTAAAAAAATTTACGTGAAAAATCAGCTCGATTGGATCACTGAAAAAGGGTTAAAAATCAGTCCAAAGGCTTTCACACAGGCCACTACGAGCTTTATATGTACTTCAAACTTAAAAAAAAAAAAAATTCTGACGTGTACATGAAAATCGCCGATACACGTGTATTTTTATTTTTTCCCCTCTTTCCGAATATATGCATTTGGTTCATAGGGTTAAAAATCGGTCCAAAGGCTTTCACACTGGCCACTACGAGCTTCATACTTCAAACTTAAAAAAAAAAAAAAAAATTCTGACGTGTATTTGAAAATCCTGACGTGTACATGAAAATCGCCGATACACGTGTATTTTTATTTTTTATCAATTTAAAATTACTGTTAAAATGAAAAATAATTAATAATAATTTAAATTTTAAAAAGAAATTTATATTATAAATAAATTTTAAATGGCTTTTTATTTATTTATTTTCACTCTATTTACTAAAATTTGATATTACAGTTGAAACAATAAATCGTTTGGAATATAATAATGAGAACAGAATGTCCGTTTCAAAATATATTCAGAAGACATTGGCGTGACAAGGTATTCCGAAAAGTATAACTCTAAAATACGTGTTTTGAGTGCCATAAGTTATGTAAAAGAAATTAGTATTTCGTATAAAAATTTGCCTTGGAATGGAATATGTATAAGGTCAGAAACTTGTCAAAAGGAGACAGATGTGAAGAATAAAACTGGTGCACGTCGCTCAAGAACAATTGAGAATATTGTTGCTGTAGCCCAAAGTGTTGAAGAAAACCCCGGTTTGTACATTCCTTGTCGTTTCCTGTTGGTTGAACTGAAAAAAGGTTTCCCCAAACTTTGAAATTTTAAAAATACCAATAAACCATTTATTTTTATTTATTTATTTCAATTTGTAGAAAACTATATTATAACTAGTATGTTGTAATGCGCCTATGGCGCCCGTTGAAATATGTGTGGAAAAAAATTTTTGTTGAAAAAAAAAAAATTTGTTGAAAAAAAAAATGTTGTTGAAACAAAAAATATTTGGAAAAAAAATTTTGTAAAAAAAAAAATTATTGTTGAAAAAAAAATTTTTGTAAAAAAAAAAAATTTGTAAAAAAAAAATTTTGGAAAAAAAAAATTTGGTAAAAAAAAAATTTGGGGAAAACACAATTTCTGTACAAAAAAAAAATATTATTTTTTTTATTATTATTATTTATAGAATGCCTATTTAAATTCCTACGTACTGCGTGACACAGTCAGTGAATCAGTGTATCAGTGAATCAGTGTCGAGAGTAAATATATATTAAGATAAATTACAATACAATCAAATAATAGAGCACTGGCTGTGGTTTTTTTTCATTAACCAGTTTCGGTTTAATTTAAATGGCATTTTAATGATAGTTTTAATATTAAATTAATAGTTTTAATATTAAATTATTTCGAAACGTAACATCTCCACATCTCACGCTTTGTATACTGAAATGAGCCTAATACAAATTTCGTGCCCACTCAATGCCGTTTTACTTCCGTTTCCTTTTGATGGTAACATTTTGTGCTCATACTCCTTGAATAGTTTATGAGACTAAAAGTAATTGGTTGCAATATCAATCCTCCGCCCAGAAGAGAACAATACAAAAAAAAAACAACAAAACAAATAAACTATCTCGTCCCCCGCCACTTTAGTGAAATGAAAATTTCATCGATATTTATATCGAAAGCCAATGTCTATTCAATCGTGATATGTGCTGCAGAACAAGTCAACAGCAAATCAACAAAAATCAAATGAAGTATGAACACCAACGATGAAAAACAACATTTTGCAAAGACCCAGCAGAAGGAGGAGAAGAGAAAACAAATGCGTTACTAAATGGCTAAAAGGCAATTTAGTTAAATTGTTGCAATGCAATCATAGAAAAACCAAACGAAAACGAAAGAAACAACTCAACGCAAAAAGTTGTAATGGAAAACGAGAAAGTTGTTCTTTGCTTTTCGATTTCTTTTTGTTGTTGTTGTTGCGGAAACAATTCCCTCATAGTGACAGCTAATAATGCGGCCGGTCTTGCATGGATGACACAGCTTTCAACCGGCTGCAAGTGGATGGCGGTTATCGGTTCTAACATGGAAATGTTGAAATGGTTTGCTCTTACAATTTGGGGGATGGTTCCATATTGCAGGCAATATTGTTCGAATGATTGTTTTTGCGTTTTTACCCCCCCCCCCCCCCCCCCCTGGTTCTTGTTCTGTTTTCTGTGTGTTTGACGCAACTTCCGGCATTGCACGCGTTTTGGTGGAAAAATTTTGATTTTTTCTTTATTTTCCGTTTTCCGAAATAATAAACAATGCCGCAACTCAGTCATGTAAAAAGACATCAAGAAATAGTGCTGCTGGGGGCTGATGCTAAGTAAAAGTTTTCAATAAAGTTACACTTCAATGCATTTTCATGCGGCCCGCCCGGCCGGCCTTCAGCCAAATTGACAATTGCACACTGACAAAGGATACAGTGAAATTATCGTGTTGGTTAGGCGGCCGTTGTGCTTTTAGACGCACATTCACATTTACTTGCACCCACTTAGAGATCGGGTGATTGTTATTCCTAGGACGGGGAGTTTTTTTTTATGGTTTTTCATTGGGAACAAATGTATTTTTGCAATTAACGAAATTGTAGTGAACATGTTTCATTTTTCGCACTTTGCGTCTGCCGGGCAGGAAATGGTTTCAAAATCGAGAGAGAGAATATTTTTTAAACTGAAAAGAGCATGAGTTTAAAAGATTCGTAAATGTATAAGAAATTACCGAAGGCATTGTATTGGAAGCTGCATAGTTATGCGCTATGCAAACAAATATATTGTAGAAAAATTCTGCGATTTTTCGGAAAAATTGATCGCATCATTTTCGCACAGATCACGGTTCATGCGACGTCTATACACCTCGTTAACACAGATCGGGCCATAGATTTTCCGAAGGATTTTTCTCTCAAAAACAACCAGCACAGCTTCATCTGCTTTCGCAAGTACCCATGGTAGAATTAGCATGTTGTACAGTAGGGTGGAGTGAAAACATGTTTTTTTTTAATTTGAAAAAGTTAACCTCGGATAGAGATGTAGTCTGGGGTCCTAATGAGGGGAAAAATAAAGAAAAAATTTTTAAAAAATTTTTAGGGGTCGCGCCACTCCCTCGAAATTTGGAAATTATCGCTATTTTGGCGTTGATTTTAGAAAAATCCTAAAAAGTTTCATGCCAATAAATGTTTGCAATAGCGTAAACAATGAAATAAGGGCATGAAAAAATTTAAAAAAAATTTTCTCATTGTTCAAAAATTTCAAAAAGTAAAATAAGGCAAATAGTCCCTTCTTCAGAAAATTGACTGAACAATGAAATCGCCACCAAAGCTACAAATATTAGTCGATTATCCTCATATTTGCCTCAAATACTTTTGTTTGGGCACTGAACAAGCTCAAACTTTTAAATTTCCAATAAGTTAAGTCGTTAATTTTTAGGATTTTTCTAAAATCAACGCCAAAATAGCGATAATTTCCAAATTTCGAGGGAGCGGCGCGACCCCTAAAAATTTTTTAAAATTTTTTTCTTTATTTTTCCCCTCGTTATGACCCCAGACTACATCTCTTTCCGAGGTTAACTTTTTTTTTTTGAATTTCACTCCACCCTAGTGTACAGTGTTAGATAGTTCGATCGACGAGAGAGGGCTCAGGGTTTGTTGAGCCCGAACTACGATATATTTGCCAGAACGATCCTTCGCTTTATTTCGATGCTGACATTATTATTTCTATTAATGGCGGAGCCGAGGTATACAAATTCCTCCACTACCTCGACGATGCAATTGCCGTCGTTAATATCGCAAATAAAATGGTCATGAGACTTGGAAATAGTAAGACCAAGTCAAGGTTTTACTATTTTTAGGAAATACCATGAAAGTCTGCCCCGTTTTCCATGGAAACCCCCATAGTATGCAATTTATATTAATTTAAACAAAATTCTTTGGAACATTTTAAAACTAATGTGATTTTTTACTTACTTACACACACACACACCCCGGCAAGGGGGACAAAGTGTTCTTTTCCTTCATTCTGTTTTTTTTGGTAACAAATTAGTTTTACCACAATACTCTGCCACATATTGTACACCAAGGGAGGTGTTATTGTATCCTTTTTTTTCCATCTGGGAAACCCACGCTCCGGGTGAAGGACAAACCCACTCACACAGGGTTGGTTTTGTGGATAGGAAGACTGAATGCACGGCATGGCGTGGTATGTGGAATGTTCCCATCATTTTTTGAGCCTTCAGGGCATAAAATGAAAATTAATACAACAGAGCTACAAATAATATAACACCCTTACCTTGAACAAGTGAGCGAGCCCAAAAAGGGGGATGATGTGTGTATGACTATGGCGGGGTGGGGTATAGAAGAGGGCAATCTTTGAATAGCATCATGGTGAGGATGGTGACGTGTGTTGCTCTTGCCGCTGGAGTTGAGGCCAAACATAATTCAACTGCAATATTTTTGTTTGTTGGCCAGGAAAGGACCGATTTTTTTTCTACATTTAAGCCAAAAAAAATCTGTAAAATAATAATCCCCAGAGCCTGTGGAGTCACGTGTGGCCATAAACTTTACTTCTTTTTTTTTTCTCTCGTTACTAATTTTTCTCGCCGTGTTTTTTTTCTCCACCATTTGGCCAAATGGCTTTTCAGACTTTAACAAAATGTGGCTGGAAATAAAATGTTATTTGCATTCATACATACTTATGTATGCCGAAAAGTACGAACATCAATTCATTTGCCCCTTCAACCGTTGCTGCGATTAGTGCGAAATATGTTTACGGAAAATTGCCGCCTTTGTGGCGGAAAAAAAAGGTAGACCACGAGTCTTGTTTACCTTGTTCGGAGATCACGATTACAAACCTTTTAACAAAATTAAGAACATATTTGCAATTCATTATTTTGGGAAAATCTTTCACAAAATATTTTCCGTTTCCCAGGCCCATAAATTCTGGCCCAGAAAACACTTTAATCCTAGGCAAAGGCATTTTTTTGAGAAAATTAAAAACCACCCCTCTCATAGGCGCAAGAGGTTGCCCTAAAAGATCAATAGATATTCAAAAAATCTCAATATCACGCCTTAATGTTTTTTTTTTCGTTTGAGAAAGAAAAAACAAACACTGAAGTGTGTATCAGCCAACCCCTAAAGGCGTACATGACGCCGGGCCATGCATCCTTGAAACGTGTAATTGTAGAGAAATATTACTTTTTAATACCCATAGAATTAAATAAGATTTCCGCCAGTGTTTAAGTGCCCCGGCGAACCTATGCCCCGATTAGTTCCACCACACATTCGTTGAATGTTCCCATCATTTCGAAACGGCGCGACATTTCCCATGCCAACGCCACACCACAAAATTGTCACTTTGCCGCAAAACGCCCGCCCAGTCAACGAATGAAATACTATTTCGGGCGATCTTAAGATAAGCGATTGTAAAACATTTTACAATCACCCAACAAATCGCAAAAATCTCATCTTCCAAGGGGTGTTGTCCAAAATGGTTCTTAACCTCGTACCGTGCTGGGGTCCTTTTCGGGCGGCTGTTTGATGGCCGCTTGATTAGAGCTTGACTCAACCAGCAAGCGAACGGAAATATTTGCGTTTTGTGCGTTGGGTGCGATAAACATCAGAGATGCGTTCATTGTTTGGCCTTAAATGGCGAACTTAAAAGGTTTTTTTTTGTTTTGTGACTTATTTTGGGGAAGTCCTCTGCTATACAGGGCGGTTATTTTTAGCTTTGTCAGGATTAGGGATGCATTTTTGAGTAGTCTCGTCATTGTTTGAATGGGAAATGATGCCAAGATAACGATCAGTACAAGTTGTTAAATACAATAAGGAATGTCCTTTGGAGTGGAGGACGGATGACGTCGTTCAACAAGAGGAAACGGAAATAGACGCCACAAATGTTGTAAAGGGGAAGTGGTTCATTCAAGTGAAGGTCGGTGTTAAATGGTGGAAAAATTAAATTATAAACAATGCTGTTAATTTTTTAAATAGAATCTGGAAATATTAAAATCTCAATATGTATTTGGCTGTCTTTCCAGTAATCAGTTCTGTATGACCTTAAATACCTGTCCATGATCCTTGGTCCTCGTCTATCTGATTTCTATAAAAATCTTAGTGTAGAATATTTGCATAGAATTTGGAATAAATATGATTTACTAAACCTAGGTTATCACACAATTTACAGAGTTTTAGTTCTAATGATAGATTTTTTGTTTGTTTTTTAAATGATATAAATTCAGAGTCTGTTTTTTTTTCACAAACCTCTGATATGTATTTATTTATTTCGTCTATGGAAATACAATTCCTTACAGACTAGTGCTTAATAATAAATTAGTTCTAACAATTTTTTAAATTCATTTATGTTGTAGGAAAAATTAGTCCATAGAGGGTTACATAAAAAAAAATGCCCAAAATTCTACATTTGTATAAAAATCGAATTTTAAACCGGATAAAATCTGTAGGATTGAATAAACCAATTTGCTTGTTGGGCTTTTTCTAGGCTGATCAAATCTCACCGTTGATCTGAAGAAGTCAATAAACCAGTTTGCTTGTCAGCTATCTCTAGGCTTCGTTGAATGGTTTTAGGTCTCTTGTCGACTTCTGCGTCTATGGGGCCTGACTTTAAAGGTCAGAGAATTATTCCGTTTTTTTCGAAATCTTACCCTGACATTATAGGGAGCTCGGTGCTAAGACGTCTGACCAGAGAATTATTTTCAGTAGTGCGTGTAGTCAGATGCCCCCAGAGAGAACAAAGTCTCACCGAATTCTGACATCTCAGTTATCAAAGTTATTTTTTTGTTGATGTCCAACACTCAGGGGATGTCCCCCATTAAAGGAAGAAAATAAGGGTATCGGAATAACTACAGCTTAAAAGTAACAATTCTTACTAGCACAATGGAAACGCCCACATATTGTAAATTTAAGTGGTCGCTCACAAAGGAAACACCCATATCACCCTAAGCGAAATCCTTTTCTTTTCAAAAATCCAGATATTTTGTAATTAACGCCACACTCAGCAGGAACTTTTTCGTCCACAGACCAAAAACCGACGTAGAGAAGAAAAAATACACCGAAACGTAATAAATGTTCTTTGCTTTAATTATGTTAAATTTGTTACGCAGATTTTTCAGTCAACTGCCATGGGTATGACGACGACCACCACCACCACCGAAAGCGGCACCGGCACCCAGCACGTAATGACAACAACATTTGTCACTCCCAAGGCAAGCTTCCCCCAAAAACCAAACAAAAAAGAAACTAATGAGAGCGACAATCTTGGGAATGTCAAATCTATAAAGTGAAATTATGGTTATTGAACTTGAAAGTTAAGACTTTTGAAAAGAGCAACAAAGAGAACAAAACGAAAAAAAAAACGACATAAGAACCCAAAAAACAAACCCGACACCGAGACGCAGACAAAGTAATGCCAAAAAGGATTAAATTTTATAAACTTTCTAAGACAAATAACAATAAATTGTCCAAGAGCACCAGCAAAAAATGCCAACAAAGTCGGTAAAATTTATGGCCAGCAACAAATGGTTGACGGAATGGGATGGCTGCCAGAAAGCAGCACACGAAGAAGAAATAATTAAATAAAATGCCACGAAGGGGATGGGTCACTCGCACCCAATCGCTCTGTTGCTGGTCATTTTTTTGTGCTATGACAATTTTTAATTAAAATAGTCACAGTTTTAATTTGAATTGAAGTCAGAAATGTTTATTAGAGAAAAAACACACACACCGAAATGTTGAAACATTGACAGTTGTCAAGAAGAAGAACTGTCTGAGTGTGTCTTTCTTAGTGGTGATGAGTTATAATTTGTCTACTTTTCGCCAGATAATCACCTTTTATTAAAATCAACAAGCGAAACTTTTTACAGTTTGTTGTGGCATTGAGAAGTAACTGGTGTCACAGCGTTGAAAAGTTCGGTAGAATTAAAAGAATTAAAAGGCTTGTCTGTCTGTAGTTCAGTTTCAGTCAAAAAACAGTCGGAAGATGACGTATCTTAATATATATTTACCCTCGACACTGATTCACTGATACACTGATTCACTGATTCACTGACTCTGTCACGCAGTACGTAGGAATTTAAATAGGCATTCTATAATTCTATAAATAATAATAATAAAAAAAGTAATATTTTTTTTTGTACAGAAATTGTGTTTTCCCCATAAGTGGAAAAAAATTGCTTAATTTTTGTCATTTCTGCTTAACCGAATTCGACTGTATTATGAAATCGTTCTTATTTATTTTGACAAATTGGTTTGCTGGGTGGCAGCCTTGCCTGATGTTTGACTACCTACATAAGCACACGTCGTATGCACGATTTAATGTGAGTTTTTGCTGTCGTTCTGATGATTTGGCAAAAATGTTTATTAACTAATTTTATCAGCAATGCAATGACGACAATTTCAGCCTGTCAGAGCACCAACACAACAACAATAGCAATACAGTAAACGGGCCAGCATGTTGATGGTATGAATTTTCGCTGTGCTAAAAATTCTGACTTGTCATTTTGCGTTCATAGTTCATTTTTACAAGGAGGGCAGGCTGGCTCGTCTGATGCCGATGCTGCTACTGCCGTTGTTATAATTCTCGTTGTTGTTTGTTTTTTTCTTGTTAGATTATTTTTGCAATTTGTCATTTGTAGCCCGGGTAGTTTTATGTTCCCGGGTCATTAACAGCTGCTTTATGAATATTGTGCCAAGTCAAAAAGTTAATATTAGACTTAAGCTTCAGTTGTTAGGGCGGGCGCAGTCTGATGACTCGGCGTTTTCAAGGAGTACGTTGTATTATGATTATGATTTCGACATTTGGCTTTATAACTCATCACCGTCATTGTCGTGGCAAAGGACGACTACCACAAGTTTGTTTAGGAAAAGGCTTAACGAATTAATTGAGTTGCCTGTGTATGGAAGTGGAGTTGCAGAATTGGCCATCTCCATTGAGACTTTTAGTTCTGACATGAATTAATGGCGCATTATTTGGAGTTCACGGTGGAAAAAACACAATTATTATGTTATGAACGTGGGCAATGAATGGTAAGTTTTGTCGATGGTAAATTACTTTGTTTTCTTTTTTTTATGGGCGTTATGTTGTGATAGTGGGTTTGCGTTTTGTTTGGGAAATGTAAACAAAATTGTTGTCACACAATAAAAACGTTATCATATTTAAAGGAGCATTTAAGTGATCAACAGTTATTAGGTGATAATGAAAAAAATACCGAAATCGGACCGAGATTTATTTTTTAAAAAATCCAAATTAAAAAATCACACCGCCACAAAACAAAATATTACCCAAAAAAAATCGAACCGAAAATTTTTTTTTTCAAAAAATCCAATTTAAAAATAAGAAAATCGCCCCAAGAAAAATTTTTGTTTGGAAATAAGGTTTGACAGGACAATTTTACTAAATATAACAGATTAAAAAAAAAAAAAAAATTTGACCGACAATTTTTTTCAAATAAAATCCAAGTTTAAAAAAAGAATCGCCCAAAAAAAAATGGTATTAGAAGTAAGCTTAGACTGGACAAATTTCCTAAGTATAACAGTTTTCTATTTCTTTATTTATTAGGTGATAATGAAAAAAGGCTCGAAACCGACCCAAAATTTTTTTTTTGTAAAAATATAATTAAAAAAAAAAAATGTTATTCAGAAATAAATATTGATTGGACAAATTTACTTACATAACAATTTACCAAAAAAAATTGGGCCGAATTTTTTTTTTTTTTAAAATTCCGAACTTAAAAAGAATAATCGCTCCAAAAGAATAAGGTTAGACTGGACAAATTTACTAAATATAACAGTTTTCTATTTCTTTATTTAGGTGATATTGAAAAAAAGCCCAATTATCATAAGAAAATAACCAAAATATTGTGAACTATTGCTCACAAATTGTGTCGAGATTTCAAATGAAAAAAAGCGATTATCATAAAAAAAATGTCGCCAAAATGTTATGAAATATTGTCCAAAAATTTTGTCGAGATATTAAATGAAATTTGACCCAAATTTGCCAAAATGCGTGGCCGATTTATTATTTTTTTTGCCATTTTTTTTTTAGAGTTTTTTTGACCATACAGCTATTTTTTCCATTGGATTCATTTAGCATTGAGGTAATTTTTCAGGGACCCGCAAAAATCCTCCTAGCAACGAAACGGTTGTCTGTGTTTCCTTCTGATCACAAAATTTTAATTTTCTACAAACATTCGTTATAATCATAAGTTATAATCATCTCCACAACCAAATTGAACAAGTATTTCTCTCAAGAAAGTCCTAATTGAATTTAAACCCTCAAAAATTGTGGCTGCCCAAAACTCACAACGTAAAGGCCACACAGTACCTATGGCAATAATTTACGAGGGAAAAAAACATAAATTTGTCTACAATGTCACTATATTTTCATTACAATGAAAATTCATTACAATCATGCATGTGTGCGTAAGAGAAACGCATTTGCCAGCATCCAGTTGTAATAAATGGTCACTCAACAATGTTATAAACACTGTCATTACATGTAAATAATCGCATTTTTCTTCCGAAAGGCAAACAATTTCAGCGACACCCCCTACGAAGGCAGCTGCAAATGCAATACGCCGGCCGTCCGACAGTGTACGGGTGGCTGGTAAATATGCACAACAACTGCATCCGTTTGCCAGCCACTATCCAGAGCCTGCACTCACAGGCACTCACATGCACACAAAAAACGCAGACACATTTGGGAACGGAAATGGATACTCAATAATAGCACGCGCTCTGGTGGTTAGAAATCCTCGAAATGTAAAGAAAATACGCTGCACTCGGTCTTGTCTGCCTCATCCTAGTATCGTCGTCGTTGTCGTTGTCATTGGCATCGGCATCATCATCAACATCCTATTTACAATTGTCAGCGTCAGTGCCACAGTCCGTCTGCATCCTCACACATTCGCCTAAATACCCGAATAATGTGCAATATGCAACGTGCCACTCGTTGCACTCGAAAACGAGCCACGGAAAACAACCCCTTTTTTTTTGCCCCGACAATCTGGTGACTTTTATTGTGTCTGTTGTTTTGCCGCTATTCCCCAAAATCCGATTGATCTTTTCAAGTATGATAAGCAGATAAATTGCTTAGCAATGACGGCCTGACTGACTGGCCCACCATCCTCGAGATGTGTTAGCGACTCTCTCGTGTGTATCGTTTCGGAAATCGCTTGTGTTTTAAAAGATGAGCAACACATGGCCTGTTTGACGAATTTTTATTGGAATATTTGTTGAATGTTGTAAAAGTAATTAAAATTTAAATAAACACTTGAAATTTGAATATTTATCGTAGACCGATGTGTGTGTTAGCGAGTCTTCGTTCAAATCTCTTAGGATTCACTGCTGGGAGGAAGTGTGAAAAACAAAGAGTTTTCTAATGATTTTTAAGCACTCGCCAAAGTACTCCCCAATGGCATGGCATATGGAAATGGAAAATCGTCAAGACTTAACACTTTGTGCAGCAGCACAAGGGAAGAAGTTCTATATGGGGAAGTCCTCTGAGATCTCTTACAACTACATATGCAATATGAATATTTGTTTTGTGTGTATTCCAAAGTGATAAATTAAATTCGATTTTCATACATTTGGATGGCCGGAACCATCTAAAACAATCGAGATATTGGGTTAGGGAGATATCACATAGATAGTAAATTTCAAATAGTAAAACAAACGAGATATTGGGTTAGGGAGATATCAGGAAAATAGTAAGAATCAAACAGTAAGACACATGGGTTAGTGAGATATCACAGAAATAGTAAATTTCACGACCTCAATAAAAAAAAATAGTTCTGAACAGATTTTACTCATTGGTAGATGCAATTACGATTACAGAAATATTTAACAAAATTAATGCAGTAAATTTTCCTAGGCAAATGAAAAGTAAAACGATTTTCATCTTAAACAAATACTAGATGGGAGTAGAAAAAGAAAATAATCAGAACAATTGGGGGAAAAAAAAATTTAGCCAAAATATTATGTGTGTCTTTGCATTAAAAATGTGTTTTACATAAACAAATTTTTCAATAAAGCGGATTTTCGTTTAAGCGAACTACAGTGCAAAGAAAATCATCCAGAACAATCGTAACTAATATTTATTTTCAATTTAAAGGCGTGCGTTTATCCGAATTCGACTGTACTATGAACTGAAATTTTGCTAGGCAAATGAAAAGTAAAAGGATTTTCATTTTAAACAAATACTAGATGGGATTAGAAAAAGAAAATAATCAGAACAATTGGAAAAGAAAAAAAATTCGCCAAAATATTATGAAATATTGTCCCAAAATTGTGTCGAGATTTCAAATGAAATTTAACCCAAATTGGTATGGAGGAATTTTGGTCGATTTATAAGTTTTTTTGGCCATTTTTCTTTGAGAGATTTGGCATACAGCAATTTTTTCCATTGGGTTCATTTTGCATTGAGGTAATTTTTCAGGGACCCGCAAAAATCCTCCTAGCAACGAAACGTTATCATTCTGATAACAACATTTAATTTTTCATTGAATGTGAGACAAAACATCTGCCAACATTCGACAAGTTATAATCTTTCGTGTTCCTATAGAAGCTCCACAACCAAAATGAACAAGGATTTCTCTCAAGAAAATGCTAATTGAATTTAAACCCTCAAAAATTGGAAAAAATCTACAAATATATAAATTTACAAATATAATAATGTTCCTTAATATGCCATGAAGGAACAGACGGGGAACTTATCTTGAACCCGTGAGCTGCGTATACTCAATGACCGAGACCTACTGTTTAAAGCCGGCTCTGAATGGCTAATGCGTAGAGAATTTTTACATTACTCGTAAAGTCGCCAGCATTAACGATGTGGAAAACAGACGCTGAAAAATGTTTAATGGTCTTACCCGGTTATGAACCTGGGTTCTTCTGTGTGATAGTCACACACACTACCTACCAAAAATGATAGAAACAAATATTACGCCATCCCGCGCAGAGAAAAAAATGTTCTGCGCAGATTGATCAAATGACGTCACGCGTATTGTATTCCTATTTGACTAATAGTTCTTACGCTGTATTTCAATCTGAAACTTTTCACTCGTTGTACATACAAAAGAGAGTTGGCAACCCTTACAAGAGACATACTACGTCTTCTAACGGGAAATCATCTATCATTCGTGCTACCTACCACACCACAGCCGTGTTCAAATTCAAACCCTTTTCTGATCTCCATACGCCCTCTGAAAGCTTCTTCTGTTCAAACACAAACAACAACGCTTAGAAGATTTTTAAAATTCGAAAACAATCGACATTCGGTTAAGGGGAAATGAAAAAAATCAATACAAAAAATTTAACTGATGGGGGATTTTCAATAAAAATGTTTTCGGATAATTGAACCTTCTTTCATATAAACGAACTGAGTACAGGGTTGCCCATATTCGACGGACCCATCTGGCAACCAGGAGCGTTATCGCGACATGATGCCAAATTTTGTGATGCCAATTATTCGTCGAAAGCGTATGAGGCAGTTCTGGTTTCAACAAGACGGCGCTCCACCGCACACAAGTCGCATAACAATCGATTTTCTGAAGAATTTGTTTCCGGGCCGTTTGATGTCGAAAAGTGGTGATTTGGACTGGCCACCGCGTTCGCCCGATTTGACGCCGCCTGACTTCTTCTTGTGGGGATATTTGAAGTCAAAGGTTTACGTTAACAAGCCAAGGACCGTAGAAGAGCTCAAGGACAACATTCGTGAAGAAATAGCCGCTATTCCGGCCGAAATGTTGGCGAAAACGATGGAAAATGCTGCAAAAAGGGCACAATACGCCATCAACGCCAGAGGCGGCCATTTGAGAGATATCATATTCAAAAATTGATGTAAACAAATCTACTTGGAACAAATTAAATGATTAAGATTGCCAACCGCCAAATTTTTCTTTTTTTCTTTGATTTTTTTAAAAAAAACATGGGTCCGTCGAATATGGGCAACCCTGTACATATACATTTGAACTTGTTCTATCAAACGAAGATAGAAACATGTGGCACAACTATTTAAATTCAACTATTTAAATATGTCAAATTTAAATTCAGTATTAATGAGCTTGTATGGAGATAGTCACTCGTTTTCATATGGTTGAGTTGTCTTAAATGAGCTTGACACATAAGTTTTTCATTGAGATCATTTGTTTAGCCGGTTTTTGTCGCCCTTCATTCAACATGTTTCTCTTAAGCGGTGTTCGCATGATATAAGTTTGTGTCTTTGCATTAAAAATGTGTTTTACATAAACAAATTTTTCAATCAAGCGTATTTTCGTTTAAGCGAACTACAGAGCAAGGAAAATCATCCAGAACAATCGTAACTAATATTAATTTTCAATTTAAAGGCGTGCGCTTATCCGAATTCGACTGAACTGTCTGAAGTGCTATTCTGTATTATCCGAATTCGACTGTACTGTCTGAACTGCTATTCTGTATTAAAACCAGCACATGCTATTATGGTCTCGTATTCAAATGAATTATGGAATTCTTTGCACTATCGAAAGGAAAATGTATGCAAATGAAACTTTCCTGGAATTCGGCCACAAGTCTACTGCATTATCTTTTATCTATTTCTTTTTATCATAACTTTGATTAGAAAATATTTTTATGGGTTTTAGACATAGGCCATCACGTGCCCTTCCCCTTTGCTCGGCCACGGTGTGAGTGTCATCTGTCGAAAATAACTAACATTTCGTGCCAACCATCAGTTGTCATTCACTGAAATCAATAGAAATTCTTTGTGTATTTACATAGAAATTTTTCCAACTAAACTCCTAGGGGATACCAACTGAAAATAGCATCTGGTTAAAGGGGAATGACAGCATGAATGGGATAGTCAGATACCTTGTGTGTGAGTGTGTACCTGGGATATTTATTAATTTCGGAAACCATCACAGTACCCTTTCATTTGTTTCGTTTGCATTGGAAATGTTGTGATAGAATCGAACCAAAGCAAAAATGTTTCGAATGCAAGATGACTGGAAATTTAGAATTTTATTTGACAGCTTGTGCTGCCATTGATGGAGCGCGTGTGTGTGTGAATTGCCGGTGAAACCGCATTCGTACCACAACGCACGCACAGAGGCACGTACTCGCTCGTTGGCGTACGGGGGGGCATAAAAGTGCGTGTAAATGTCAAACGTTTCGTAAACAATGAATGCTAGCGATAGCCGTATGCGATGCATGCATTCCATGCATAAATTTTAACAAAATGCATCCTCACAACAACATCAGCCGGCAACGACAATATCTATTTCCGTAATGATTAGATCAACTCTTTTTTTTTTTGGTGGTGGCGGGAGTTTGGTTGCTTTCCGGATAGCTGGATTTGGGTAGTGCGGCGGCTTTATCATCATAACATTCAGTTGTGTAATTTAATATGTTTGTTGTCCTTGTCGCCATCGTCGTCGCCGCCGACGCCGTCGTCATCATGTGACGCGTGTTTTAATATGTTTGTTGCAGATTTACAGGCGTTTATCATATATTACCAACTTATGAGCTTCAGAGCTGGCACAGCATCGCCTCTAGTATGCGTAAGCGTGCCATTGCATGTGCCTTGAGGTTTATGGGCGAAAATAAATGTATGACAGGAATTCTGTACATAATCAGGCAAACAGACGGAACAAGGTTGGATGTGTTTGTCTAGCCGCCGTCTATCACGAAAATACAATACACACTCACATTCACACATAAATACATAAATGCCAGCGGCGGAATTTGCCGGGCCTTAAATTCTTTCTAATTAGAAAACTACAAAGGAAATTCATTTCATTTTTGGTTCCCGAATATGGGAAAGATGTGAGAAGGTGTATACTAGGGTGGAGTGAAATTCAAAAAAAAAAGTTAACCTCGGAAAGAGATGTAGTCTGGGGTCCTAATGAGGGGAAAAATAAAGAAAAAAATTTTAAAAAATTTTTAGGGTCGCGCCACTCCCTCGAAATTTGGAAATTATCGCTATTTTGGCGTTGATTTTAGAAAAATCCTAAAAAGTTTTATGTCAATAAATGTTTGCAATAGCGTAAACAATGAAATAAGGGCATGAACAATTTTTTCTCATTGTTCAAAAATTTCAAAAAGTTAAATAAGTCAAATCGTCCCTTCTTCAGAAAATTGACTGAACAATGAAATCGCCACCAAAGCTACAAATATTAGTCGATTATCCTCATATTTGCCTCAAATACTTTTGTTTGGGCACTGAACCAGCTCAAACTTTTAAATTTCGAATAAGTTAAGTCGTTAATTTTTAGGATTTTTCTAAAATCAACGCCAAAATAGCGATAATTTCCAAATTTCGAGGGAGTGGCGCGACCCCTAAAAAATTTTTAAATTTTTTTTCTTTATTTTTCCCCTCATTATGACCCCAGACTACATCTCTTTCCGAGGTTAACTTTTTCAAATTAAAAAAAAAGCATGTTTTCACTCCACCCTAGTGTATACACCTAAACACTTAAACCCAGTTCAAGCTTAGGCCCTTCATCACGTCCGCTCAGCATCCGCAGTAATCTTCTGTAGAGCTGCTAAGTCTGACTGTGTCTTTCTATCTGAGAAGTTTCACAGTTGACATTTAGAGTGCTACAGTCTGTATAACTTAGATGTTCTTACTTACTTATTTCCCTTAACATTCCATGAAGGAACGGACGGGCAACTTCTCTCGAATCAGTGAGCTGATATACTCACTGAACGGGACCTACTGTTTAAAGCCGGCTCCGAACGGGTAATGCAAGGTAATTTAAGGACAGCTCGACAGTCAGAATCAATGGGATTTTTTCAAGTACTCAGGACGTTCTCAGCCATTCTGCTATTTCTTTAATAACCAAAATATCTGACTGATAAAGTTCACAGTGATCTGATAGTCGGCGTACTATATTTACCTTTAGATCTTTGGAGTAGATCTAAACACCTACTTGATTATTTGATTTAAAGCCATCAATGTAGAAGGCGATAGACAGAGTCGCATTCCTATCCGGTGTACGTCTGTGGTACATCTTAGTGAAAGGCTGACATACCAGGCATAATATTTAGGATTAGGGCGTAGGATTCAAATCGTCATAAAACCAGCAGTCTATAATCCACATACCATGCCACCTCTCGTCCAATGTTTCTCAATGAGGACTATGTCTACACCTCCTTGTTATAGGAGGAGTAAGAAAACTTTGGCTGCAGCCATTGAGTAGAGGAGATGACCCCGATTTCAGAGTTCTCCATCATCGTCACATACGCATCCGCATCCTCGTCTGTGTCTGCCTTTAGCTCTTCTTTTTAATGTTCGGTGGCTTTGTGATGTAAATATTCTCCAAGCCCACGTATGCATCAGAAAATAACAAGACCCTAGTACAGGGTGGCTGATGAATATTGCTACAGTTGTATTGAAGCTGCCGAAAGAGAATGCCTTGCAATACCGTGTGCCGTGAGGCGTGTGGTTTCAGCAAGATTGTGCATCTTGTCACATAGCTAGTCCTGTGATGACAGAATTGCAGCGAAAACTCTCCAGTAAAGAAACTCGCCATTGCGTTGGCCCCAAGGTATCCTGACCTTACTGCACCTGACTTTTTCATGTGCGATTATTGCAAAAGGAAGTTTACTAAACAAACCCATAGAATTTGAATGATTTAAAGCAATGTATTCGAACAACAATTCAGACAATTCCCCCTGCAACTCTCCAGGGTGAATGCATTTTTTTTACCAAGTAGTATTAGAAAAAAAAACATTTAAAAGATTTAATAACTATGTATTAGTTTTTAAATGAACAAAGTTCAAATAATGAATATGAGTTAAAAAAAAAATTGTTTGAGTCTCTTAATGTACATAAATTCATCAGCCACCCTGTATATTCCGGATGCTCGTCAGGCACCAGGCGACAGGTGATCTCCCTTCGGATACAACATCAGTGTTACTCAATGCAGTAGCTTTCAGTTTACCTTCCATGCCCCTCTCATAGACCTTCATATGCATACGATTGAATCCATAAGAGAGTAGACTCTTGAATTTGATCAGACAGAGTAGAGACTCAGCTTTTAGTATGAATAATGTATGTCTGCGAGCCGCATTCTGGATTCCACATAACTGCTGGTGGATATTAACAGAGAAATAACAGAGCTTCCGGAATCCATTCGGCTTTGAAAGCCGGTGTATATCTACAAATAAAAAAAAAACATTCCCTGAGCCTTTAGCATGGGAAATTAGTATAGTAAGCTAGGATAGGGCCTTCACACTACCCTTGCCGGCCTCTCAACCCCTTGTTCCGCCACCACATCATTTGTACATTCATTCATTTTAGGCTTTATGAATGAGCGTCATACATCTACTCTGCGGTTTTTTGTGTTTTTCTATACGATTGTTTCCATTTGTCTATTTGTTGATTATTATAATTTTTTTTGGTTCATTATTCAGACGCAGCAACATAACGCACGACGCATTTTCGAAACACACACACACACACAGACTCCCTCACCCCCAGACAGGGTTGATTGGCGTTGGTTGCAGGCGCGCGAACTGTGTGTGAATTTCCCCAGGAGAATTCATTAATGCCGTATTATGATTATTTTCAACAATATTTTGTATAATTTTTGAGAGATGATTAAAATATGAATGATTTATTGTTGTGGCAAAGAAAGCCAACTGCTAAAAGTTGCAAACACATATAATTTAATCCCATTAAATGTTTCAAAAGATCTATGAAATGCAATAGTCGAAGATTTATGGGGGGTGAAAGTTTGTGAAAATCCAAAGAAGCGAAACAATAAATGTTATAGAGATGCAAATTGGGTCAGAAGATTGTAATAGATGACTACAAAATGTGGACACTTATTACGTATTCGAACTTTTGTTATAAGACATTAACAGTCTGTTTCCATAAAACGAATTTGTTCGTTCGTTACAAATTGTCAAAATTGAAGGCGCAATAAAATGGATGTTTGTCAGTAGTGAGAGTTCATTCTTTTGAGATTGTGTTCCAAATGTCCATATCTAACATATATCCGAAAATCAAAGTCTGAAGCCCATTTAATAACGCTTTCAATATTGACAATTTGTAACGAACGAACAAAATCGTTTTATGGAAACAGGCAGTAAGTGAAAGAAACGTTTTACATGAAATCAATGTTTAAGTTTGATTAATTGATCTTCTTTGTATTTATATAAAATTTCATTTACTCAATTAAAATTATGTTGCTAATTTTCTTAGCTGTTCTAAAACAAGAGGTGTTTTCTTAATGTGCGTGGACAAAAAACTCCTCGAACTGCTCTTACCTTTCTCAAGTCATATGAGACATGCGGTGAAAGCTTCCCATATTTTACCCTTGCCCACTAAAATAGATCTCCCAAGAAACTTCTCAATCATTTAATGAGTCCTTTACCAATCTTTGCTGATATAGAAAACTTGCACTGTCTTTGTGGCTGAATGATGGGTGGGTGTAAAAAAAAAACAGTCAATTCCCTCCCCTCACGTTTTTTTTTTTTCATTATTGTTCTCTGTTATAAATTACATAAATATTACATCTAACGTCTCTATGACTGACTGTGTGCTGTTGGCATTATTGCAACAATTCATTTCTTTTCCTTTTTTCGAATAATAAAAAATTTCGAAAAACACGCCCTCGGTTTCCCCCTTTTATTTTATCCTTCCTCCTTCTAGCGGGTAAGCGGAAAATTCTTAAACGGATTTTGTTACCCTGGTTGCCTTAGGACAATTTTGTAAATTATTCTTTTTTATATTTAATAAAAAACCAGAAAAGGGAAAAGAGAGCAACACACCCCTCTGAGGTTTAATAAAGAAACTTTTTTGACATGATGGTAAGATGATTAAAGTTTTTTTTTTTCCATTTTTTGAAAATAATAAATGAATGAAGGGCAATGTGTTGCATTTGCCGGAATCATCCCTTGGAAATGCGGGAAAACTGTTGATTTCGCAAATAGAAGGGAAAAGAAAAACCTTCAGTCACTTTGCCAAAAAGTGTGTGAAATATATTTACAAATGGTAGCAGTCAAAGGAAAATTCAGACAACTGAAATGCGTATAAGAAGTCGACGATTTTAAGAAGTCATATTAGATGGATGGTAAACGATTGTAGAGGCTTCAGAATGTGATAGCCCTTAATAAGCTTTGGTCTATTGAGGACTATCGCAATCACGACTATCATATAATGCTTACAACCAGTAATGTGAATGCTGCTTTTGAAATGGGACACTGAGGGAAATGTCATTAAAAAGAAGTTTTATTTGATTTTCATTACAAATGCCATTAAAAGTATATATTTTTTTGGTTCCCTTTAGAAATAACCTCGATACGAAAGAATCCAACGCAAGCAATAACAAATGGCCCCAATTTTTATGATATTTAGTCCCAGAGTGGAAAAATACCTGTATAATTTGCAATTCGAAATTATGTTTCGTTTGTGCAAAATCCAGTACGATGGCCTCAAAACTTTTTGAATCACATTTTTATGCATTAAAAAGTCGGATGTAATAATTTTTCATTTTGCAAAATGTCTCCAAAGAAGGAATGGAAAAAAGACTTCAAATTTTCAAAATCTTGGATCATTTTTAACAACGAAAACTTACACCAACAAAATTGGGAATGGAAGCATCTTTATCCGCCTTCCCCCCACCAATACTATACCTTTTCCTAGTGAACTAGCTCTGACGAGCATACGAAACTTTCAACCTAACCTACTTACTTAGTTACTGACATACTTACTTACTTATTGACTAAATTAATTAATGAGTTATGTACTAACTTACTCACTGACTTTCTTACTGACTCACTTACTGACTTACTTACCGACTTTCTTACTGACTGACTGACTTATTGATTTACTGACTTAGTTACTGACTTTCTTACAGATTTTCTTACTGACTTACTTACTGAATGACTTATTGATTTACTGACTTACTTGCTGACTTACTTACTGACTCACTTACTGACTTACTTACTGACATACTTACTTACTGACTTACTGTCTCATTTTCTTACTGACTTACTTACTGACTGACTTATTGATTTACTGACTTACTTACTGACTTTCTTACAGATTTTCTTACTGACTTACTTACTGACTGACTTATTGATTTACTGACTTATTTGCTGACTTACTTACTGACTTTCTTACTGATTTTCTTACCGACTTTCTTACTGACTTACTTACTGAATGACTTATTGATTTACTAACTTACTTGCTGACTTACTTACTGACTCATTTTCTTACTGACTTACTTACTGACTGACTTATTGATTTACTGACTTACTTACTGACTTTCTTACAGATTTTCTTACTGACTTACTTACTGACTGACTTACTGAATGACTTATTGATTTACTGACTTACTTGCTGACTTACTTAATGACTCACTTACTGACTTACTTACTGACATACTGACTTACTGTCTCATATTCTTACTGACTTACTTACTGACTGACTTATTGATTTACTGACTTACTTACTGACTTTCTTACAGATTTTCTTACTGACTTACTTACTGACTGACTTGCTGAATGACTTATTGATTTACTGACTTACTTGCGACTTACTTAATGACTCACTTACTGACTTACTTACTGACATACTGACTTACTGTCTCATATTCTTACTGACTTACTTACTGACTGACTTATTGATTTACTGACTTACTTACTGACTTTCTTACAGATTTTCTTACTGACTTACTTACTGACTGACTTATTGATTTACTGACTTATTTGCTGACTTACTTACTGACTTTCTTACTGATTTTCTTATCGACTTTCTTACTGACTTACTTACTGAATGACTTATTGATTTACTGACTTACTTGCTGACTTACTTACTGACTCACTTACTGACTTACTTACTGATTTACTTAGTGACTTACTTACTGACTTACTTACTCACTTTCTTACTGACTTACTGACTTTCTTACTGACTTACTTACTGATTTACTTACTGACTTACTTACTGACTTACTTACTCACTTACTCACTTTCTTAGTAATTTACTGACTTATTTACTGACTGAATTATTGATTTACTGACTTACTTACAGACTTATTTATTGACTTACTGACTTATATACTTATTGACTTTCTAACTGACATATTTATTTGTTTTCTCATACATACTCTTACTTACTAGCGTACAGACTTACTGCGTTTCGGATATGCTGATGTCCTGATGTTACTGACTCAGTTACTCAGTTGCTGACTTCACAGGCAGACTTTCTGAGTTACTGACTTATTGGATGAGTTATTACTAGGTTACTGACTTTTAGAGTTAGTGACTGAGGTACTGACTTCCTATCTTATTTACTGAGTTGCAGTCTTCCTGAGTTTCCCGACTTACTGAGTCACTGGTTGACTTATTGATAGGATAACAAACAAAAATAAGAAGGAAATGCAGGCTAAGTTTTATAACTCTGAGGTAATTAACTTACTTATTGAACCCTGCTAGTTCAAACTTATTTGTATTTCATTGTAAATTTTACCGGAAAATTCATTGTCGATTGGATGAAGACTGACGTTCAATACTTATTTACTTATTTAGTAGCGCACTTACTTTTATTTTTACCTACGTAATGAATTACTTACCTCTTTACTTACTTATTTGAATACATAATTACCACATTGCTTAATTAATTTCGAGCACTTCTCCTGCATTTTTCATTCATTTTTATTTCATTGTTATTGGTTGAGTGAATTTAATTAACAACCCCACATTAGTTTATGGTTTCCTATTTAACCCAACAGAGACTGTCTTTATTAGCCACAATAAACAGTTTAATAATGTTGAGAAGACTTTTTGTTTACATGGAAACTTCAGTTTTGCCCGGCCATCCTCTCCCTTACGCAGACATATACCGATGAACATGAGCATAAATCTATAATCCGTCAATACTCGAATATATGCTTGACTTTCGCCTCTTCGTTGTGGCCCATAAACAACAACCACAACGAAATTAAATGTATTATTATACATAAATCCTGCAAAAGCACACAAACACACGCACACACACCAATACACTTACATTCTCATCAAAAGGGGCATGAATCCTGATGGAAATAAAAAGTAAACAAAATAAATCAAGCGGTAATAAATCTTCAATATGCAATTCGATATGCCCGTAAAGACAAAATGTGTCTGCTGCTTCCTTTGCTCATCGCCGTCCCTCTACTGAAATATAAATAAGCAAATATTTACGATTGAGACGCAGCATATCAACAGCATCAGCACCATTACTGTCCGTCCGTACATGTGAACACTCTTCGATCCGTAATTCCTCAATTCGTCCTCGCTGCGACAGGACACTCCATATCCCATTGTTCGGAAAGTGGAAGTGTGTATCCTCTATGGGTAGACCCGAAACACAACATAATGGATGAGTTCATAATTTGCCACGCTTTTCAAGGCACTGCAGCCAAAACAGAAAACAACAACATTGAAGTTTGTTTTGTTATTTTGTGTCTACTGTGATAATGTATTGGACTGAAAGGGTTAACACTCAATATCCGTAAATATATGCACATACTATATATAAAGGGGCTATGTGAAGGAAGGAGATGTGGTTGAAAAGTTCTTTCACATGTATTGGCATAACAGATTTGTAGGGTAAAAGCTTTTGACTAAGATAGAAGTCAACCATTTGCTCAATCAAAATATTTCCTGGGTATTGTGTAAAATTGCTGAGAAAATCCTGAAAATTAAAGAAATTTTAAGAAAGTTTTTTCGTCGTTTTGTCTCATTATATGCAGACAATTTCTAGCAAGGATATGGAGGAGATTACAACACTTCAGTTTTAAATATAATACTTAGATTTTTTTTGAATCATACACAGTAAGTGAATTCAAATTGGAGGTTTGTGGTAGTGTATGTCATAAGGGAAAGTTGTTAGAGTCTCATAGAGAATATAGCGACCGTGATGCAGTGCCCAAATGCATCACAGTTCTCCTTTGACCACATCCTCAAGTGAACAATTTTCCTGAAGCAGTTAACTGACAGTCTGACTAGCAGACTATGTCTCTGACATCATAACTCCGAAGATTAAAAAAAAAAACGTAAGAGACGAATAACAGCTGACAGAATGTCCTGGTACACGAACGGCATCAAGTCAAATTTTTTTTAAAACTGATTTGTGCTCATGGATGGAAGAGAAGTACAAAGAGACCAAAATTAACAAATAATCATGTTTGAAATTTTGTCTGTAGTCCAAATATCCACGTATATTTAGCGGACTGAAAAAAGGTACCTAAAAAAAGAAATATCGGTATTAGGACAATATGGAATTTAATCTCGAACTCGAATATTTACTTTCTTTTCAAAATTAACATAATATTGGGTCTAAAAAAACGGTCCCTATCAAATAATGCACAACGTTTTAAGGTCCATATATTTTGGGGTTCGAACGCAGGGGTCTAAAAAACGGCCCCTAACAAATAATAAATTAAATAAATAAATAATAAAAAAGAAACACAGATCATTTAGCTTGCACTCGAATATTACACACTCTTAACATAACGCAATAAATAATAGGAATAAATTTAAATATTATTTTTACAAAATCAAATATGTACTTCATATTTGACTTAAACACACAGGCCCAAAAATCGTCCCTTAACAATTATGTTGTTTATTTCCTCATGAAACTAAATCTCAATTTAATAATTGACATAATTTTGGGTTTGGACGCTGGGGTCTAAAAATTGGCTTAGAACCAATAATGCCATATGAAATAAAACTTATTTTTCAGATTGGAAATAATTTGGTGACCCAACGCATGGGCCGAAAAAACGTCCCTAACAAATAATGACATAGGGGCATTGAAATAACGTGACATTTCCACACAAATACAATTAAGCGCTTATTTCTAAAATTTTGACTCGAAGCCATCGGCGCTGGAGATCCAAAAACCGGCCGTAAAAATATGAAATTATAGAATTTGGAAACAAAATCCATCCCTTTTAATTAATCACATATTTATATTCAAAAGATCTCACACGCTTTACTTCCCTTAAATACAAGGCCTTTGAAATGAAAGACCAATTTAGAGACCAATTCATGGGTCGTAGTAGTTGAAAAGAGGCCCTAAAAATAACAGCATATCGCTAATTTTCTTCAATAGTGTAACAATTCCCAAATCATGTTTTATTTTTCTGCTCAGGCAAAAAACTTTAAATCTTTTATTTAAGTTAACTTTCATTCTGCCTGTATTATACCCACAAATTCTAGTGCTCCACTTTATTCGGAAAACCTATGAGTATTTTCCTATATATTTTCTCAGTAAGATGCAATTGAGAACCTTGAATGGCTCTCCTGAAACAAAATTGTGTTTTGAGTTGTGACACTATTGAAGTAAATGAGAGATATGATATAATTTCTCTTTTTTATTACGATTTGGTAAAATTTGGATGTGCGGACATGTGCCTCTAGGGACATTTATTATTTTTTTCTATTAAGATTTGTTTAAATTTGAGTGTGGAGCCAGGATCTCAAAAACCGACCCTAGTAGTAATATAAAGGGTGTTTTTTATTGGGGTATAGAACTTTAAGTTGGCATCACTTTTTTAACTGGCGGCCATTTTGTCAGCTGTCAAGTGATTAATATTTAGTTTGGTTTGCCATTTCATCCTGAACAGGTTGACAAAAGAACAACGCTTGCAAATCGTGCAAATTTATTTCGAAATTAATGGTTCAGTTCACCGCAAGCTCCGTCCATTTTATGGTCGACACAATCGTCCATCAGAGCAATTAATGGATCGTTTTATCACTACGTTTACTCTATGTGATAATACGCATCCGCAGAGACGTCGAACAGTGCGCACCGAAGAAACAATTGCCGCTGTAGAGCAAAGTGTTGAAGAGAACCCAAATGAATCGATTCGCCACCGTGCACAGCAATTGGAGCTTTGTCCATCAAAATTGGACAATTGGAAAATTGGACCTGTAGAATTGGCTTTATTCGAGCCAGCCGCGGCGGCCACATGCCCGAAATCATATTTAAACATTAATGGCATAAAATTATCCTTCCAATAAAGCCAAATTGATGGACATTAAAACATTAAAAAAAATTTGCCTGAATTTTGTTCCAGGACACTAAAGAAAAAAACATAAATATCTGCATATTGAAATGAAACTTTGTTGAAAATCAAAAAAATCTTAAAAGATTTAACTAAATTTGAAGACCTAACAGATAAATATTTTTGTTAAAAATGAGAAAATTATTTTACGATACAAAAACTTCCACAGGGGAAGAGTAGACTATTTGTCGACTTTAGCTATGACTTACCTAATTTCTAATTAGTTTCTCGAAAAAAAAAGTTCCGCTTTGATTGAATATTGAAATGAGTATGTGGTTTGGGTTTTCTTGACATGTGCTTAATTTAATTTTCACTTCAGCCGAAATAATTGAATATTTTCTGTTTGGAAACATTCTGTTGAACATTCTGTTTCAATTTTAAGAATTCTATCAGATTATCAATTTTCGAAATGAAGAAAGTCGTGTCATATTTTACAGTTGTAATCCAATTTTGTCGAATATAAATTTTAATCCAATTCATATATTTCGTTTGATTACATTGCCCAATTCATTAGAAAGGATTAGGACTTAGAACTTCAACCCTCGGCTTTCTCAATATTGTCAGTCATAACACACTATTCTTAACAGTTCGCTGTTTCGTATTTGCGTTTAATCCAATTTGCATAATAAAATACCAAACGGAAAAAAGGTTGCTGAGAAGAAAAAAAGCCATCACCATCTCAATAATCGTCATCAAGCCCACCACAAACAAGTCGGCAGTCAGTCAGACTGCCTGAAATTGTGGCAGTGCAACCCTTAATCAAAAAACTCCGGCTCTATGGTTACATTATGCGTTTTATCTGTCATATGAGTAGAATATTGCGTTGCGGGATGCGTTGGCGACGTTGTCTCCTTTGTCGCTGATGACGACATCAACAGTTTGTTTGTTATTTGGCGGTACTTGACAAATGTTTAAGTTCAAATTGCGTAAATCCCTTTAGTGGCGGCACGTTTCCTTTTGTTCTATTTTTGCCATTCGCCCGAACGCACTCTCATTTCAAGTTGTCTAATTTTGTGAGTTTTGTTTTTAGTTTGGTGCGTTATGGTCCTGGTACGTACCATTTCGGTTGGTAATCCGGCAATGATATTATTGTCATTGCAACCCCAATGTAATTTGGTGAGAATGGGATTCATTTTTTTTTACTTGTGTGTGTGCGCCGTACTATTCTTAAGTATTGTCAATATTTAAATATTTTAAAAAAATATAAATGTGGGAACAGCAGCAAATTAAGGTGGGTTTTCCAATTTTGTTTTTTTTTTTGTTCGTATATTTTTTATTTATGCGAGGCAATGTAACCGGAGAATTGGTCGTCTGTTGAATAAAGTGGGATTAATGTTAATTAAAAGGGCAGAAAATCATAAATGGCAATGCCTTAGGGAGGGCATTTACCAATCGGCTGGGGTTACACAGTTTTCGTGGCCAATAAAACATCTTCACTTCGTTACGAATTTGATCATGTAGCAGTGGGATATCGTCTATATGACGATGAAATGCAAACTGGAAGTAGTCTTCGGCTACGAAGTCTAGTACCACGGTTAGTCAAGAGTCCCTTGTACTTTTTTCGTCTTGACTAGCAGGTGCGGTCCACTGGCGAGTATTGTGTTGACTGAAGCTTAACTAAGGTAGAAACCATAGAACAGATGAGCTAGCGAAACTGGGGTCGGCATTACAGATTCCAGTCGGAATCTGGAAGCCGTAGGTAGGTCACTAATTCGTATTGCCTGATAAAGCCATTATAGAGACACATACGATTACAGGGTGTTTCAATCTAGACGGATGCAACCCTTCTGCGATAAGAAATGAGCTCATGAAATACTATCAAGAGATGCTACCTTACCCTGCCCTACTGTACAGGCGGTTCTTATTCCGTTAGGGACCCATACAATCTAATCGATATTGGTATTGGGCAACTCAGGAGCTTTCCTTAGTATAACTAGGGTTGCCAGATACAAACTGTCTTATATGTGGAATTATAAAAATGTTAGCTTGATTTTAGTGGAAAAAATCTTGAAAAATATGAACACTTTATGAACTCAATATATATACAGTGTACTCTCTCTTAAGCGGACACCTCTCTTAAGCGGACACATCTCTTAAGCGGACACCTCTTATAAACGGAGACGTTTTTCAGTACCAATCCGCTTCAGCCCTCTTGTGTACTTCTCTCATAAGCGGACACCTTTCATAAGGGGATAAAATTCTCAGTCCCATAGGTGTCCGCTTATGAGAGAGTACACTGTATATTTATCAGCCCGATTATGAAAACTCCCAGGGAGATAATTCCCGGGAAATTTATTTATTTTTTCGAGAATAATATCCACTTTTGCTGAAAAGATTGGGAGAATTGTGATAAGGGACAGACATATTGGATTATTCGGAGCCAGCTTTCTTGTTTGACTCTCAGTCTGTTCAGCATAAAAGGATTTTTATCTGAAAAATGTAAATTCCCCGGGAATTATCTCCCAGGGAGTTTCCATAATCGGGCTGATATTACGACTTGGGATGGAATGAGCCACGCCCAGAAGAAATGAAGAGTGCATTCAGAATAAAATTATTTATTCATATCATGGTAATCTTGATTTTGAATGCACAAAATATCGACTATAACGAAGTATCGAAATAAGAATCAGAGTACAAAATAGCAAAATTAAAATTCGGTATTTTTTTTTTTAAAAAAATATTTTTGTCTGTACTTTTTGTTTATCTCACATAAGTATTTTCGGATATAGAGGTCTTTTAAAAATGATATAATTTGACAGTGGTTTCGTTGGGCATGCTTGAGAAACCAGTCAAGGTATTTTCACCTGATCAGAGGGACAATTTGACATAATTTAAATCATTTCAAGTATGTGTGTGAAATTTGACAATTTCAATTTCGCTGGACTAAATATACAATAGCTTGTAACGGTACTTGAAATAAAATATCTGAAAAATCAAGCCTATTCCAGCCGGTCTGGCAACCCTAAGTATAACAGTGGTCTATAGAGTCTGCTTATAAAAAAAACTGTAGACTGACATCGTTAGCATGTCAGAATCCCATGAGTCGAGATTATGGGGATGTTGAAGATCCAACCAGTCTCAATTTCGAATGTTGTGCTATCTCGTCAGGACATAGTTGACACTAACCGAATTTAATATCTTTTTTATTCTTTATAAAATTTAGGAATTCTATTGTGTCTCAGTGTAACCAAGTAAACTGCCGTTTTCAACTTATTTTACTGTAGTCAGTGGCGCATATGAACAATTTCCTATTCATTAATAGGTCACAACTAAAAAACCTAAAAAATGTTCACAATATTTTTTTTAACATTTTTACCAAATACTCTCTCAACTGTTTAACGATTTTTGGAAAAATTTTTTTTGTATGTTTTTTACCCATCATATATCATTTTCTAATAAATCATGTTTGCCCGTGATTCCCATGCTTCTTTAATGATTTTGTTAAATAGTCGGCGTGTCTTTTATTTTAAGCCGCCTGTGTATTTTTTTTTTGCTTTGGTTTCAGTTCGTTTCCAATTTTTGGCTGTTCAATGGAAAATGATTAAAAAACCATTTGCGGCAAAGCTCAAATGTTTGCTGCCTATTGGTAGACCTCCCAATGACATTTTTTTTTCGGAACTATTTATTTCCAACAAACTATGTAACTATACGTTGTAGGGTATTTGTGGAAGTTAACAACGTTTTCAGGTTGTACTTGTCGGTATATCGCGCTTTGTAATCAATATGTCGGTATGTGTCGTTTTAATGGTTTTGTTTTTTTTTATTATTTTCAAATTTTAGTCAAACTTTCTCAGATAGCAATCTGATGAGGTATAATTTGTTGGTTAAGTCTCTCGTATGCTTTTGTTGATTGATATAAAGTGTGAAATATGATGGCAATGTAGGTCGAAGGTTGGCAGTTGTGGGAAAATCATCAGCACATAATCAGGGGATAGGATGGCAGACTCCAAGGTTTAAGAAGCATTAGAACTACTGATTTATATTTGGAAATACTACCGGGACCAACAACTTTTCGATAATAATCTAAATATTAATTGTATAAAAAGTTGGATTGGCCACATGGAGCTGAGATTGTACTCACATTATAATAAAACGAATTAGCGCAGATATACCGAAAAAAAATTCACTGATAGTCGGCCACACTTCCTATCACACCACGGCTGACCAACCGCTGCAGATGACCGTCCCTTCTAAGTCGACTCCACAGGGGCTAATACGTTTTCTAGAGAAGTTCTACATATGTAATGCGATTAATAACTCACTCGCAATGTCGCCAGCATATAGGAGGTGAAACGGTCTATCTGATGTTTCTAAAAGGAAGTTCTTGAGTGATATGCCACTTTCCACTATGTGGTCCTTTCGTAGTTCAGATTTTCTTAAATTTTTACATAAACCAGATATAAAAATAGCCTTGGAAATTAATATGGAGATAAATCGCATTTAGGCGCCCCGTTAGGCGAGTTGGTAGCGTGCTTGGGGGTTGTGGGTTCGATTCACACCAGAGGCTTTGGTCTGTCGCTGCAAAAATCAAGACCCGGTTACCCTTGTTACCCGGTTTACACTTGGACCCAAAATTAGAATATAAATTTACTTTGTATTGTAATTAAATAAAAAAAAAATCGCATTATGTCTGGCTATCTTAAAAAAGTCAGCAACGCAAACAAAAATACCTCAATTTTTCCAAAACAATGGGGAAATCCCAAAATGATGAAAACAATTCTTCAACGGCTGAAAAACGGAGAATACCGTTTCTAAGTAGCGACAGTGATAACACCGTGTTACAAAAAATAGATTTTTTCTGTCCTATAAACCACATGCACAAAAATATTTTTTTTCAGTTTTCTTAGCATAACTTGAAGAGACTCCAAATTTTTAAACTACTTAAGCGTTACGAAAAAAAAATGTTTTTTGAACTGAAACCTTAAAAAAAAACGATAACAATTTAAAAAAAAATTAGGAAAATCAGAGAATTGATAAAAATTTATTTTTTAAAAAATCTGATGTGATACAGACATTTCCACGAGTCTGCCTGCAAAAAATCAGCTCGATTGGATCACTGAAAAAGGGTTAAAAATCCGGTGCAAAGGCTTTCACACAGGCCACTAAGAGCTTCATACTTCAAACTTAAAAAAATAAATTCTGACGTGTATATGAAAATCGCCGATACACGTGTATTTTTATTTTTTATCCCCTTTCCGAAAAAGTAAATTTGGTTCATAGGACAGAATGTGTGTAACACGGTATATTAAATGATTTTCTAACAAGAGGTGTTATTTTGAATCACCCGGTATTTCGGTAGCAGTCACTTTTGAAGCATTCGATAAGTAGAAACTACGCGATTACTGAAAATGGAACGATACACGCTTTAACAACGCATTGAAATTATTAAAATTCACTACAAAAATGGTGAAAATCTTGCAGTCACAGTTCGCAAAACTAAATCATTTTTGGGTCGTCGTGAAGCACCTTGTCGGACCACAATAGAGAAATTGGTGGAAAAATTTGAGCTGTGTGGGGCAAGTTAGTGATGTGAAGCATAAAACCCGTGCACGTCGTTCAAGAACAACTGAGAATATTGCTGCTGTAGCCCGAAGTGTTGAAGAAAACCCAGGTTTGTCCATTCCTCGTAGTTCCTTGGAAGTGGGCATTACACAAACGTCATAAGGACTTGGGTCTTAAAGCCGGACAATCATCAACAAAGTTGTGTCCTTGCTGATTGGGTCCTTGAAATGCCTGAAAATTATCCGAAATTCCATCGACAAATCATCTTGACTGATGAGTCCCATTTCCACATCGGTGGCTACTTCAACATGCAAAATTGTCGCATCTGGGGCTCGGAAAATCCAAGAGTTATTGTTGAGAAGCCTCTCCATCCTCAACGTGTGACTGTTTGGTGGGGTTTATGGTCCGGCGGGGTCATTGGACCTTAATTTTTCGATAATGTGGTTGGATCAATAGTTACGGTGAATGGATTGCGCTATCGAGAGATGATTAATGATTTTGTAGGGTCGGAGTTGGATGATATTGATCTGAACAACGTTTAATTTCAACAAGACGGCGCTACGTGCCACACAATCAACGAAACCATTGCTCATCTACGGGAAAAGTTTTCGGACCATCTTATCTCTCGAAGAGGTGATCACAGTTGGCCACGTGAAAAATAATGTCTACACCAACAGCCCAGCGTCGATTCAAGAGCTCAAAGATGGAATTCGTGAGGCTATCGAGGCCATAGGGCAGCCACTTTGCGATTTGGTTATGGAAAATTACATGAAAAGGATATGGTCCTGTAAGCGTGGTCTTGGTGGCTATTTGGATGATGTTGTTTTGCATTATTAACGGCATATCTCCCTCTTTATTATGAAATAAAAAATCGATCATTTATCTCAAAAAATCCAATTTTTCTTTGAATACCAAAATAACAACTCTTGGTGGAATACCCTGTGTGTAAACAGTTTAAAAAAGACCGATTTTCAGCGTATAGTCTTGCGCGATTGTTGCTTTCACCCACAGTGCCTTAAACAGTTTTTTCTTTACTTATTATAGATCGAATTTATCATTCGAATATTTATTCCATAAAACTGTAAACATGAATAATAATAATTTCCCCGTAATCACTTGACTCATACCAGTACGTGCCACATCTATTGCTGTAAATCTCCTAAGCAAATTAATATATTAGTAGAGTTATTCCATGTGTTTTTTTTTTTTGGTTCTTTTTCTGTGGTTAAGTAAATTATGGCCATCTTCGGTAATAACTCTACACAAAGCAACACAGTTTGACAACGGGCACGTACATGGTCCTCAGTGAGTTTGTATGAAAACATATACGTATATTAGGGTGGAGTGAAATTCAAAAAAAAAAGTTAACCTCGGAAAGAGATGTAGTCTGGGGTCCTAATGAGGGGAAAAATAAAGAAAAAAAATTTTTTTCTTTATTTTTCCCCTCATTAGGACCCCAGACTACATCTCTTTCCGAGGTTAACTTTTTCAAATTAAAAAAAAAGCATGTTTTCACTCCACCCTAACGTATATATTGTACATGTTCATATAGATATAAAAATAAATCAAAATACCCAACCCATGTATGAATGTGTCTGTCGATTTGTGGGCCATTGCATTGTGGGGTCTTAACTTAATTCACACAATTACAATTTGAACAATTTCATTCGCATTCACACTCGCTGCCGATACTCGCATTCTACTCACATGAGATGTGATTCATTTGGTGTGTGTGATTGTTGATTGTGGCCTTTCTTTTTATTCCCATAACGTTTTCATACCTTTACGGTGTTAATGGCACTACAACAACAACAAGTTCAATGTCTTTCAGGCAAGGCCTCTACCAATTTTAGCCGGGTTTACTTACAAACATGCACATGTATTTCTGTCCAAATTACAAAAACATCGTACATATGTAAGATGATAGATAATGTCATGTACGTGTTGGTGATCGTACTCCATATAGAATAATTTCAATTATTCTACAGAAATTTACTCCACATCTCAAACACCATCCAGCAACTAGGAACGAATTTGTCACAAGTTTTTTCGTCTGTGTGTGTGTGTGTTTATTTATTTGAGGTTTCTTTGGAATAACAAAAAGATAGAGTTTTTAATTGTTTTATTCTTAAATTTGATAAATGTCTTGACATTTTACAGGAGAAAAAAAAATAACAAAAAAAAAAAAAACTTCTGAGAATTGTTGGATGATATTTTCGGGACAGACATATGTACTTTGACAAACAGGATATGGCCGAGCATATTAATGTTGAGACGTGATTTTATTATGACCAAAGTAGTTCGTTATTGAAATGAAATACACATAACAAAAAACAGGTAAAATTTGTATAATTAAAATTCACAAGTCATACGACAATCGTACGGTTAAATGAAATTTTATTATTGAAGTGATTTTATTGATTTGTGATTCATGTGAAGAGAACTCAAAACAGTTATTTTTATGTTGTATTTTTTTTGATAAGAAATTCTTTTAGTTGAGAATGAAAGATAAGGCATCAGACTTACTTTTTGGGTTAGTTTTTTCTTAAGGAAGTTATGGCGTAATAGTTTCCTTAAAATAAAGTACTGGTTTAAATTCCATGACCTGGAAAATCTGTCTAGTGTGTCTCTGTCGTTCAAAATCTAAGTTTATAACAAGCACCAAATTTATCTAATTTTTTCTCTTTCCTGGGAATACGACCAAACAGTCTCTCGAAGTGTTGCCACTGAACGTGAAAGCATAATTTGATGACCGATTTGAGGACGATTTTACACTATCTGGTGTTAATAACAAGCAAAATAGATGTATTTGGACAGAGGAGAATTCACACGAAAGAATTCAATGTCTTATTATGACTGCCCACAAATTCGTCGATTAGCCACGGTAACACTGACTGGACATCCAGATCAGCAGATTTGAATCCTTCGAAAATATATTTAGATTAGTAAGGAAATTTCTTTAATTTAGGTTAGGAATCATATTCAAATCGATACTCATATTAATTAAGCAAACTCAAAATAAGCAAACATCACCACCGCTCTCCTCTGTACACAATCGGTCCAAAAGCTGCAAAGATGTCTTTGGAGCTCCTGCTCATATATGGGAGTTATATTCCATTTTATTGCCCTGACATCTGAAGCATTGTGCACCATCAGTCATGGGGTAACTACAATCCGGCTACCATTGCCACCTGAGGAGACAACTAGAGAATTACCTGTGTGGGCAAATCCTACTCTAAGGTGAGAGTTTGTGATTTATGTAACACCACTGCTACTCAAGGCGATGATCGAGCAAGCCAAGTATGTTTCAAATAACTTGTCGTCGTTTATGTTGAATACTTTGCATTGGAGGTAAGTTAAGACTTTTAAATCTTGCAACGTGGCGGAATTCGGTTGGGAAGGCGGGCCCGACGTCAGGACTATTCGTTCGCGACATTCTTAACTGTGGGGACAATGCAAATTGTGGAATTTTTCATAAATAATTTCGGGGGATTTTTCAGAATTTTTGGGAAATTCTTATTTTTCATTTACTGCATGTTTCCATTAAACGAATTTGGTCGTTCGTATCAAATCTTCAATATTGGAATCGTAATAAAATGGGTTTCCGACATTATTCAATTCTTATTTTCAGATATATGATAGATATCGACATATAGAACATAATCCCACACGTATAAGATCTCATTATTGATAAAAATCCATTTTATTACGCCATCCATTTGGACAATTTGTAACGAACGAACAAATTCGCTTTATGGAAACAGACAGTTAATTTTTTTTTGGATTTCTACAACAAAAAACATGTATTTGGACAACTTTTTACTCACTGAGCGGGACTCACTACTGAAGTAAGCCGGCTCCTAACAATTAAAGCTGTCTCTTGAGAAGTTTCTCATGTTTCAGAGATTTCATTCGTTGGGAATTATATCATTCCCCGACCATGGACGGTAAATATGGCCAGGTTTTGTTTGGGCTGAAAAAAAAAATACAAAATGAAAAAAAAATATTTACATCCTGTTTTTATAAAACGAATGGCTCTTTCGTTTCGTTAAAATAACGAACAGGAATTCTATTTCGTCAGTTTGGGTTTTGGTAACACGAAAGTGTTTTTTTGGATTTTTGAAATTGGATTCGTTGGAGTTATAGAAACACAATTCAGTTTCGTTTCGGCTACAGAGGTTTCTATTCGTCTCAGACGTATACGTTTTATAAAAACAGGCTGTTAAATGTCTATGATTGCAATTGGTATGAAAAAACCCCTTCAGCTGTGAACCTCAATTAACACAGTTAGTTAGAACGAAATAAGGTCTCTCTTCCGAGCCCCTTACAAACCAAATTCCAAGGCAGCGGGATTTTTTGTTTCTGGAAATCTTTTAGTATGATAACCATCTGGTAAATTAGGATACCCTATTTCCGCAAACATTTAGTAAGTGCATAGTCATTCACGTCAACTTCATAGACAACACGCTGACCTTGATTCACCAAATCTGTGCCCAATTTACATGTTTAATGTAATTTCTATTACTTAATGACCATTGTGATTGATTTATCCACACAGAATAATAATAGACCAGCAAATGTCAATAAAAATACTTTGAACATTTAAATTGATTATCCTGAAATTAAACCATAAAATATAATTTCCGACCCAAATTCGATTTGGAGACAAAATGACAATGAATACAACAAAGCAACAAATGCCATTACATTACCATGTAAATGCATACAAATAAATAATAAGCATTGTCAAATAAACAAATTGTCATTTAATTAATAAATTCATTGTAAATACAAATACTAATGACATAAGCGCCAACAACAATAATACCCACAAATAGCAATCACGGGCAATGACGACAGCAAATATACAAAGCAGATACAGATAACTGTATCAATATTAAAGTTAAAGGCTTTTTGGGGAATTTATAACGTTTACGCAATACAAAAATGGGGAAAACGGCCACAAGGACTGAATCACATTCCAATACAATACAATCAACGGCTGTGAATATCCTTTCAGTTGAAAGGGACTACAAATAGTCACGTCTATTAGGAAAATAGAAACACATGCTCTGGCAGACTAGGGTTATATAGTTAAGACCAAAAGTCGACTTTTCGACTTTTCGACTATTACAATAAAATCAAAAGTCGACTTTTAGACTTTTTTAAAAACAAAAAGTCGACTTACCGACTTTGACTTTTTTGTACCCAAAAGTCGATTAATCGATTAGTCGAAAGTCGACTTATAGAACCCTATGGCAGACCATCCACAGTGGTTAACTTCAAATATTCCCTCATTTTCGAAATTTTAAATTTATCCTACTGGAAAATTTTCCAAGGATTTTAAATATCGAAGAAACACATTCGGCCAAAAATGCCACATTGTGAAAAGGAATCACAGGGCAATAATTGTGAACTCTCAAGGCTATAATTGCGCTGTCAAAGAATTTGTACGAGTCCCTAAATAGCTGTGGAATTTCCTTTCCCCCCACTGTGCACCATGAAAGTGGATATGAACTGAGATTCTAACCCAAATACATTAATTCGGTACAATGTTCCCAAACAAAATATTATGAATTTATTTACTTGAACTTAATATATTCTAATAGACGTACTCGAACAAAGACACATTAGGACTTCAGTAAAAGTTTATGTTTATTTCCACAGATTTTATAGGGGAATTTTCGTACAGAAAAACCCAACACCACCACCATAGTAAAGTTGTCCCGACAACTTTCATACTATAATTATCGAAAATTATCGATACAAAACTCCCTCTCCATTCCAAGCGTACACAAGACACATTGATTTGCTCCTTTTGGCTTGGTGTTTTCAGGAACGTGACATTCCCCTTTCCTGCCGTCGTCACTGTGTCTGTCGTCGAAATATTTTCTCATTCGCCTTTAATATTTATTAAGTTTTTCTTTTTTTTTTGCGTTTCATAGTCGTAAATGTGTATGTAGAAAAGTAAGGGTGGGGGGAAATCATTTGGTACAAATCCCTTTTATTATCCAAAAACCTGCAATAAAAAAACATCGAAAAGCCATGAAATATTATTTAACAAGATGATTACAGCACGTTTATTGCTTTCAAGTGAGTATGTGTGTGTGTGTGTGTGCGTTGGTAGCTACAGTGCCCAGTTTATATGTCCGTCCAACTGATGGGAGCAGGAGGGGAGTGTTATTATTATTAAAGGTTTTAAAAGGAAAGCAATGAAACGTTGTCATGGTACACAAGTATATTAATGGTTAACAGTGGGCTAGACCACACGCTGAAAAATTGCAATTTTTCACAAATTTCAGCAAACACATTATCCATCAAATATACAGGGTTCTCCAACAAGATGAGTTATTTTCGCATTCAAAGAAAAATTAAATTTTTTTAAATAAATAATCGCTAGGTTTATTTCATAATAAAGAGGTAGGTGTGCCGTTAATAATGAAAAACAACATCAGCCAAATGGCCACCACCATCACGCTTACAGGATCGTATACTTTTCATAACCCACTCGGAAAGTGGCAGCCATATGTCCATCTTTGAGGCCATAAATCGACGCTGGACAGTTAGCGTAGACATTATCTTTCACGTGGCCCCCAAAGGAAGAAGTCGCAACGTGTGAAATCACAAGATCTCTCGGCCAATTGTGATCACCTCTTCGAGAGATAATACGCTCCGGAAACTTTTCCCGTAAAAGAGCAATGGTTTCGTTGCTTGTGTGGCACGTAGCGCCGTCTTGTTGAAAGTAAACGTTGTCCAGATCAATATCATCCAACTCCGACAATAAAAAATCATTAATTATCTCTCGATAGTGCAGTGCAATTCATTCACCGTAACTGATGATAAAGGGTGTTTTTTATTGGGGTATAGAACTTTAAGTTGGCATCACTTTTTTAACTGGCGGCCATTTTGTCAGCTGTCAAGTGATTAATATTTAGTTTGGTTTGCCATTTCATCATGAACAGGTTGACAGAAGAACAACGCTTGCAAATCGTGCAAATTTATTTCGAAAGTAATGGTTCAGTTCGCGAAGTTCACCGCAAGCTCCGTCCATTTTATGCCATTACATCCACAAAAACTGACTGTTTGGTGTGCTCTATGGGCTGGTGGAGTCATTGGGCCATACTTCTTCCGAAATAATGCTGGAGAGTCAGTTACCGTTAATGGAGACCGGTATAGAGCCATAATAACCGACTATTTTGTTCCCGAATTGGATGGCATGAATGTGGATGAGTTGTGGTTCCAACAAGTGGTTGAAAATTGGCCCTGTAGAATTGGCTTTATTCGAGCCAGCCGCGGCGGCCACATGCCCGAAATCATATTTAAACATTAATGGCATAAAATTATCCTTCCAATAAAGCCAAATTGATGGACATTAAAACGATTTTCTTGTGTTTTATTTCAATTCGTAGTTCTATACCTCAATAAAAAACACCCTTTATAACCTCATTTTCGAAAAAGTAAGGTCAAATGACCCCGCCGGACCATAAACCGCACCAAGCAGTTAACAATAGCTCTTGGGTTTTCCGAGCCTCAGATGCGACAATTTTGCTTGTTGACGTAGTCACCGAGGTGCAGATGGGTCTCATCAGTCAAGATGATTTTTCAATGGAATTCCGGATAATTTTCATGCATTTCAAGGACCCAATCAGCTAAGACAGGACGTTTTTGATGTATTCTTGTGTTAACTAAACTTTATAAGCCTTAAGACCCAAGTCCTTATGAAAACTACGGTATAATGACGTTTGTGGAATGTCCAATTCCAAAGAAAGACGAGGATTGGCCAAACCTGTGTTCTGAGTTGTTCTTGAGCGACGTGCACGGATTTTATTCTTCACATCACTAACTAACAAATTACATATTACCTGCTACCTATGAAGGGTATAAATGAAAAAAAATTAGTTTGTTAGTGCAAAAGGGAGTTCGCCAAACTCTGAGCAATTGCTGGCAAACTGAAATTATGTCAATGAAATATAAACTCAAATAAAGGGTGGCGCAAAAGTAATCCTCCTATCAGAAAATGCTATAAATTTTGCGATTGGCCCCTAATGTCAGTGGCAACTCTGGCGGCGGCCATTTACATGACATCATATTCTTCACTTGATGTAAAAAAAAATTAAAAGACCAAATAAAAATTATCCACAAGAAGAATCAAAGTTTTTCATATTTTTTAATTACAGCCAAAAAACATTGGAAGTTTACTTTTGCGCCACCTGATATTAAGGACCGGCTATTACCAGCAATTTGCCATTTTGCTCCACAGTGCGTTTACCTGATTCCACCACAGCACCTTAAATGACTTTGCCATTGGTATGGTCAAACAAGACCCTTTTGATTATCTTTGATTACTTTTAAAGGTTTCCAACGATTCGTCGTTGTATGCAGTGGATAACAACAACAACAACAACGGCAGCAGCAGCAGAAGCTTACAGCAGAGTTGTTATACGGACACCTGTGAGTATATTATTATTACACTTTGTGTCCACCATTTTTCTGCTAACCTGACGTGTATTTAATATAAGGTTTGATTGTAGATACCACTACACACATACACATGTATGACCGTAGACTAGAGACTTTTCCTTTTGCTTGGCCTTTGTTGGTGTGGTGTTCGGTGTCTGTTGGTCGGCCACTTCACATACAGGTGTTGACAATTTTAATAAATTGCATTTAACGGATTTTGTTTTTGGGTTTTTGTGGTTGGACGATTATCTCATATTCAGATCTAAACAAAAAATAATGAAAATATGTCTTTTATAGGTATTAAGCGGTGGTGGGGGGTGGGTGTTTTCCCTAACATCTCCAACGGAAATGTCAATTGCAATTTCAGAGAGAATTTCCTTTATTTGTGAATTATGTGAATTATGTGAAGTTTGAAGGTTGGCGTTTCCATTGTTCATTGTGTCATTTGGACGTTTTGGTAATTAATTATGACGAACGTGTGCTGTTGTTCACCATAAAGAACGGAATAGATCATTATTAACGGGTCACACTTTAGGTGACAGAGTTTCTTGAATTTTCATTTTACAATCACGTATGTGTGCCTATATTTAAGAGGGTGCTAAATATGCAGATGCCTGTTACGTTTAAGTGTGAGACATGGGCAGTAGGGGAGGGAGTATATACAAATATTGGAGAAAAAGTGCGGGTTGGCTGGTTAGACGTATGTATGTATATTGGCTCAGCAAGATTCGTATAAAATGAGGGCCTTGTGGAAATGGTTTAATGAGGTGGTCGGCAAAAAGAATTTAAATAAAGGGGTTTTTTTTATTGGGGTATAGAACTTTAAGTTGGCATCACTTTTTTAACTGGCGGCCATTTTGTCAGCTGTCAAGTGATTAATATTTAGTTTGGTTTGCCATTTCATGATGAACAGGATGACAAAAGAACAACGCTTGCAAATCGTGCAAATTTATTTCGAAAGTAATGGTTCAGTTCGCGAAGTTCACCGCAAGCTCCGTCCATTTTATGCCATTACATCCACAAAAACTGACTGTTTGGTGTGTTCTATGGGCTGGTGTAGTCATTGGGCCATACTTCTTCCGAAATAATGCTGGAGAGACAGTTACCGTTAATGGAGACCGGTATAGAGCCATGATAACCGACTATTTTGTTCCCGAATTGGATGGCATGAATGTGGATGAGTTGTGGTTCCAACAAGTGGTTGAAAATTGGACCTGTAGAATTGGCTTTATTCGAGCCAGCCGCGGCGGCCACATGCCCGAAATCATATTTAAACATTAATGGCATAAAATTATCCTTCGAATAAAGCCAAATTGATGGTCATTAAAACGATTTTCTTGTGTTTTATTTCAATTCGAAGTTCTATACCTCAGTAAAAAACACCCTTTAGTTATCCTATGTACATATATTTATTAATACACCGTATATAGACAAACTTCCATAACTCGAATCCCCATTATCCCGTAGAAAAGTTCGATCAACTGGGATTTTGGGTTATGGCATTACTTATAAAATTGTTTAGGGTAATTTGTCTCGCTAACACGAATTAGAAGTGCTTCGACTTAAACAAAAATCTACTTATGGAAGTCGGTATCAGAGCTGTCATCTAGTGGACAGATCGCCAGGAAATTCCTATGGTTGCTCAGTGGAAGAATATGAATACTCTTGAGTTTTTTCGAGGACTTGTGCAATTTTTCATAATTCCATTGGATGTAACTATCGCTCAATGTCAAACTCATAACAATCAAAATATTTCCTTGTCCTGTATTCCACAATATCACACGAACACCATCAAGCAATCGTTGTATTGGAAATGTGGGAATTTTTAATTGACCCTTTGCCCAATTTTCATCTCAATTGTTTTCCACAAACATTGTATGCGACTCGTTGATGAAAATTTCCATTTCCATTTCATTATTATTGTCATTATTGTTGTTTCGGAAGTTTTCTGTTTTATGTTTCTTCTCGTATTGTTCATATCCATTTCTATGTTTTTGTTATTTTTAATTATTGGGTGTGTTTGGCTGGAGTTTGGCCATTGTCTGTAAGGTTTGTATTGGGTAGGCCCAGTCCGGCGAGTCGCATAGTTAATAATTAACGATCATAAATAATCATTTTTGTTTTTCGCTGTCTGTTATTTTATGTTCAGTTGTTGTCTAATTATAGAGTACGCGCGTATGCGCGCTCTTGCGTTTGTTTTGGTTCCTTTCCCAATTCCGTTTGGTTGTTGGCTTTCTCATCGGTTAAATAGCCGACCGTCTGCAGATGCTTTTCTTTTTGGGATCTTTTGACGGGGGGTTTTTTTTTTTTTGGGCGCTTTAATTGCTTGTGGGCCGGTGTTGTTTGAAATGCACAACAACGACGCATTTGCTTTTCGGTTTTTAGAATTTTAAAACACCCGTATGCAAAATTTTCCCCCCCCCCACGTAAACCTGAAACAGTTTTGGTCGGCGTGTAGTGGGGGTTTAACAAATTCTAAATTAGGTGTGAGAATGTTTTGAGTTTTCGCTTTGTACGGAAGAAAAAACTACGGGTTTCAGTTAAGTGGTTTATGTGGCAAATGCATTTTTGTCATTATTGTGACTGCTTTTATCAGACGGTAATTGGAAAATTGAGGGTGGGTTAGAATGTCATAGACATGGGTATTTTTTTCTAATTAAGAATATATTTGAAGTCTGGTTTTGGTAGTAGCCTACTACAGACTATTTAAGTCTGTCGTCTTCTCTCAGAGCGCTGAGATACCCGAGATACCAGTTGACCTTGATCCATTTTCTTTCAATAGAATTCCACTGATGTCAGGCTAGCCAGTGTACAAAATTGCCAACACCTTAAGTCTTTGTATGGCGTTGGCCTTAAACATTTATAATCGTGGCTCAGAACATTGTAAAGTGTGAAATTTCATATTGCATTGTCAAATTTTTGAAATATGACAGTCTTCTCTCATTATTATCCACAGATAAATAAGTTGTGAGCGATAGTTTTCTTTAAAAAAAAAGTTCAAATTTACAAAATTACCAACAGCTCAAACCTCAATAGGGCAAAGGCCTCGCACTATAAACCCCACAAGACTCTCCGGAAATACCAACGCTCATTTTGAGCTTCGATTGCCAATTTTTGTCAGTCACTATTATGAAGAATAAAACAAAATAATTCCTGATTATTTCTCATAATCTCGATTTCGCTTCAATGACAAGGATTATTTTTTATGAAACCATTTTTAATGTCTCTTTGTTCTGTTAAAAGTTAAGTACCCAGTAAGACTTCGACACCAAACACTGACGATCGATGCGTTGCCAATCTTTACAAAATGATCGACCGCTTTGATCTTTCATCCCTCTGTAGACGGATGAGTTGGCCAGCAATTAAATATCTCACAAATATTGCAAAACTATCAAAGAACACGATAATCGTTTAGAACGATTAGAACGGAAATGTGCAATTGTTCTCTAATCGCAATCGACCCATCAAAAGGACAATTTTCTGCAATAGTTTTCTTTCATCTCAGATGCCGCATTTCGTTTGAGAAAGTCGATGTGAAATTATTGCAATCACAGCACCTGAGAAACTTTTATGAGACAAACAGACAGACAGACAATTGACGGACTGATAAGAATCCATGGATATCGTTCACATTTCCCTTTTACCATCCGCAGTAATTGAAACTGATTTCTTCCCATTGCTTTCTTTCACTTTATTTCCAAATAAAACAAATTTGATCCTATCTTTCTAAGGAATAAAAGTCAAATTCCACCATATCAGTTTGTGATCTCTAGTTGAAACACAACCTTTCTGAAGGCAACCCAGCACAACAACTTAAAATAAAACTCAATCTTTCCAATTAATAACAACAACACCGACAAGATCTTGTTTTCAAGAAAAGCGAATCTTAAATTACTGAAAGAACTCAATGATCGGCAGCAGCACACATCAATTGCCGGCCCCCAGATGATGGCTTGCCGAAGTTGATGCCACGGAAGAAGATGACGGCGATGATGATGATGATGATGAATCTTAACACAGATATGGCATTAAAAGCAGTCCAAAGTACATGCCATTAAAAGGTAATTTAAAAATTGCATCAACATGAGCTACGGCACAGCGAGGCAACAAATTGAAGCTAAAACTAAAAGTCTCAACAAAAACCGGGGGGAAAACGATCGTCAGGCGCAACAATGAAAACGAAAAACAGATCAACAACATACGCTACATAACAACAACATACATATTGCTCAAATGCAGTCAGGTATTTGTACGTGCGCATGCGCACAAATGCTGTAGAAGAAACAGAAAAGAGTGCACATGCGCACATCATGTAGGGAAACCTGTACTTGGCCCGCTCCCGAGTACTTAAAGAACATTAGGGTGTGAAGCTGGATTGTAGCTAGGAAAATAATCGGCAAGAATAACTTTTGCAATACATAACTGGTAACGACGTGTCATTACACACATCGTGAATAATAATCAAATAATTAGCAGTAGAAATAAAAAGTTGGTGGCAATTACTTCTTTTTATATTTCCAAAATTTAATAAAAACAATTAAAATATTTAAAGTAGTTTGAAAAATGTTTCACCATAGACCGCCTCAGCTTTCATTTCGTTACACCCTATTATACTTAAATGCATATTGAGGCATTCTGTTGTTACTCTTGGCCTGGTCGAGAGCAAAGTGTGGAAAAGAATTACGATTTTTATGCGCTTGTGGAAACGCTGGTATTACACACTTGAAAAATTTTTAATTAACGATCTAAAAGATCGCGTCAGACAAGCGAATGTACTTAAACACACAGCTCACCGCGCTGCACTCACACACAGCCAGACACGGGAGCTGAGCCGGCACACACATACTCATGTAATGCATTTATTGCTCATACGAGTGAGTATGTATGAGCATGTGCAGTACAACAGTCACTGTTCCCGCAACAACAACAACACTAAACCAGTTAACATAAACAGATCATCAAGTAACCGAAATACAGCACCAACAATGGGCCAACAACAAAAAACAATATGCGATAGCTTTGGTAACAATGTCTGTTTAGCTGTTTGGTGAGCCACAATGGAGGCTGCGGCATTAGATGATGGCCGGACCTCGCAAGATGACTGCTGAACGTACAAGACAAGAAGGATGAAAGAGAAAATGAAGAATCAGAAGAAGCAGAAGGAGAACTGCAGAAAAAGGAGTCTTACCTTTTGGTAGTGGTAATAAAACAGCCAAGTGTTGTTATCAATTCGATCATCAAAGCATCATTATCTTCACATTACTGACCACACCATTTTTAGTAAAAACAATGCAAGTAAAACCTAACAAAGTTTTTCTCTTCGATTTTTTTTGTCGGCCGTCGTCTATACGCTACGACAATGGGAATGCACTGTTAGGTTAGTTAATGGGGTATGCGACAGGTGTGTCTAAATATGAACTGATTTTAGGGGAAGATGTCAAACTTAGCTCCGGATATCTCTGATTCTGTGGCATATAGCTGGTACTGGCTTCAGAGGCGACACAGGTGAAAGTTATGGCGTGCTTACAGAAGTACAGGATGGCTGATGTACAGTCTGTAACTCAAACAACTTGTTTTAATTTACATAATTTCTTTGGAAATCTGATACATATACAGTAGGGTGGAGTGAAAACATGCTTTTTTTAATTTGAAAAAGTTAACCTCGGAAAGAGATGTAGTCTGGGGTCCTAATGAGGGGAAAAAAAAAGAAAAAAATTTTAAAAAATTTTTAGGGGTCGCGCCTCTCCCAAGTGTCCAAACAAAAGTATTTGAGGCAAATATGAGGATAATCGATTGGCGATATGAGGATTGTTCAGTCAATTTTCTGAAGAAGGGACGATTTGACTTATTTTACTTTTTGCAATTTTTGAACAATGAGGAAATTTTTTTTAAATTTTTTCATGCCCTTATTTCATTGTTTACGCTATTGCAAACATTTATTGACATAAAACTTTTTAGGATTTTTTCTAAAATCAACGCCAAAATAGCGATAATTTCCAAATTTCGAGGGAGTGGCGCGACCCCTAAAAATTTTTTAAAATTTTTTTCTTTATTTTTCCCCTCATTAGGACCCCAGACTACATCTCTTTCCGAGGTCAACTTTTTTTTTTTGAATTTCACTCCACCCTAATATACAGCCCTATTCTGAATATTCCTGGGAGATAATTCTTGGGGAATTTAAATTTTTCTGAGAATAAAATCCTCCCATTCTGAACAAACCGAGCGAATAATAATTATTCGGAGTCAGATGATTTGTTTGTTTCCCGGTTTGTTTACAATAGAAGGATTTTATTCTCAGAAAAATGTAAATTCCCCGGGAATTATCTCTCCGGGAGTATTCAGAATAGCGCTCATATATTTTTTATTTCATGATTTTCAAAAAAAAAAAAAAAAAAAAAAAAAAACGGCGATGCAGTTCTGAAGTGAGTTCTGTAGAACAGTTGAAGAAACTTCCAAAGCCGCAGGGGTACAGAAAAAACTGGCAGTGCACGATAGGTTGGCTCAAGAAATCGTAGGGTGATTAGAGAACATTCAATGGGGAATCATTGGAGTTGCTCATGGATACTCACTTTCCGGATAACTACCGAAATGGGACCTCCGCGGACATTACTTTGTGGAGTCAACCTTGAGCTGTTGACAGAGAAATTTTAACCGAATCTTGAATAGGACACTAGTCTGTAAGGAATTGTATTTCCATAGACGAAATAAATAAATAAATAAATAAAAGCTTACAATTTTCTAAGTGACCCGGATTGGAAATGGTCTCACTGGGTAAACTACTAGCGATGGTGGATACGCTGATTCCATGGCTTAAGGAGACCTTTATCGTATATATCGACCCATCGATTTTAGACCCATCAGCCCGTCATTGTTCCTTCTGAAAACACTGGAGAGACTCATTGACCTTAGGACAAACATAGACCCGTACCTGGTCTTCGGCAGACAGCAGAATTCGTTAAAAGATCACTCGATATCAAGGAGTACACGGTAGCATTTCTAGAAATACGTAATGTAACTCTGGACACGTCAGTCACGTATCAAAAGGCTTGTGAGCAATCTTCTTACAAAGATAAGTATCAGGACCAAATTAGGGTCATCGGAGTTTCATATTTTGTGGTGGGGGCACACTTGATGGACCCATGTTCGCCCTACGCCAACGATGACGTATTATATGGGTGTCGTTTTTGAGTACCCTCAGACACATCCGTCAAAGAGCCCTTCTGACTATGACAAACTTGGCGGGCGAAAACGCTTTCGGCGTAAATCCAGGAGATAAAATCTTCTGGGGAGCTCGTGCAGTCAGGTTGCCATTACATGTCAGTATTCTACATATATATCTGAACGCAACATCAGGCCTGGATTGCTGTCGCTATCAAGACCCACGGCCTCATTACGTATGTTGGTCATGACGGGACACTGTCTCATTGGAAGCTTGCAACCAGTGATTGCTGCAGAATCTGTGGAGGGAGGGAGAGGAGGAATAGTTCATAAAATACTTTCCCTGCATTTCATATGCCTCGGCGAACAAAAGTTAATGTTAAAATGTTTCCTTATCCTCTATACCCACTAATCAAATGCTATGGACATACGAGTATGCCTTTAATTAATTAGCCACGTTTTTCGCAACAGAATCAAAGTCATTTTATAGTCAGGACATAAAACAGATCTTAGGGACATCCATGCGCTTCTATTAGAAGACCCCTCAGTGGGGCCGACCGACCGACGATCCTCGACATACGGTATCAAGAATTCGTCTTAGGCTAAGGCTTAACGCATTTCGTTGCTGTAGATTCATGTCTGCCGGAATACGGTTTAAACGAAGACAAGACAGTTCATCAGTTACCAAACATGTTCTGCTCATTTTCTGTTTTGGTATCAAAAGTGCAACAACGTGTATTACCTTATTTTCTGTTAACAGAAAAAAACGTAAAGATATGCCTGTACCAACACACATACGTACATACGAACAGCACACATACCGATATCAAGATCGCTAAGTGACGATCATATGTTTGCACCAAGAAACCACGCTTGCAATGTGTGTTTGCCAGTATGAGCCCATGTGTACGTACATTGGTATTTGTCCGTCCGTCCGTCTCTGTGGTGTGAGTGACGGAGTGAGTGAATGACTGACCAGCCGGAATTAACACGTGAACATGATGCACACCTTTTCGGATTATTTTTTTTTCCTTATTGCTTTGCTGTTTTGTGCCATCTCATGGTGCTGCTGCCGCTTCATTGTACACAACGGAGGCATTAAAACCTCTACTTAAATTTGGTGTTACGAAAACTAAATAAGTCGCTCTACCATCACTCGCCTCCGTACAAGTCGCGTACATTGTTGTTGTCGGAAAACGCAACGCCTGGCCGAGTTCAGGCACAACGTTAAATGAGGCTGCAGCGATGCCGATGTGTGTGTAGTAGTGTTAGCGAATCGTCGTTGTATGCAACTCTGATGATGGTTACCCATCAAGGCGTCAGGGTAATTTAGCTTGAAATTAGCAACCACTACACACTTGTGTAGCGAAAACGCAACCGAACAAACGCAGTCAAGCCAAGAATGGCAATTGCTCGGCTCTGTTGTGGTGTGGCAGCGACGGCACAGATGAACTGCGCTTAGAGCAAGCGGTGAGCGATGAGTGTTTATTAGTTTTTGGGGGAAGTCGAAGTTGTTGTGGTTAAACCAGTTTAGTGATTTTATTTTTAAACCATTTCTGGGGCTGTATGTTGTTCGCTTTTTTTTTTGGTTTTCGTTTGTTAGTCTTCAACAATGTTGTTTGCAACAGAAATAAGAAAATAAGAAAAATGTATAATGCCACCTTGAAAAATTTTTTACGTTTATGCGGAATTGGTGCTTATGCCGGTGCGGTTGGCTGCGATGATGACGATTACAACGATGATGGCGGTGGTCAAACTAAACGCCACTTGTTGGTATATATATATTTGCTGGCTGTGAAGAGATGCCATATATTTCGGAAGATGGAAACTATTTTATACTAGGTCAGCAGGCGAATGAATATTATGGCGTAACTATTTGGATGGACCTCAAGCCAATATGTTTTTTTTCCAATTTTATTTTATTGATAAATTTATTTTTGTACAATTCATGTCATTGCTAAATCCCACGAAGCCTTTGTGGCTCGTCTGCACATTTGGGGAATGTGACAACGTTTAAATGAGTCTACGACGTTGATGACTGATACGTTGACGAGAGATCCCAGTACGAAGTGCAACAGAGCAAATCAAACACCACTAGTGTATCCAAAATGATGACAATTGCCTAAAGGATTTTTTTCCGCAGGTATCCATTTTCGGAGAACGCCCGGGCGCGAGGCCCACCCCCCAACATTTTTATCTTATCAATGGCTTAATTTAGAAAGGGAGTAACTTGCATGTTTGTTACTTTACAGGAGAAGGTAACAACATTTGAAAAATGTTAACGACAATTTTAAATAAAAATGCGCAAAAATTTAATTCTGAGACTAACTTTTTTTTTTGGATTTTGGTTATGCCCTTTTGCAAAAAGGCAATAAATCAGGTATTTTTGATCACAAAGCTCTGCAATTTTTTTGGGATGTGTATTTGACAATTGTCTTCCAAAATATGTAAAAAACGCAATTTAAAAAAAAAATCGAATTACGCCCTTTCCAAATTAAGCCATCGTTATGTACTTTTGTTTGGCATAACTCGAGAACTACTGTCTCTACGTAGCTGCAATAAATTTTAAAAAATTAAAAATTACAATTCCTTTAATCTATTTCTATACTGTTTCTCTTCATTATTAACAGTTTCGCAGATATAAATGCATCTATGAAGAAAAAAAATATTTTTCTCCTACAAAAGTTAAATTTTTGGTTTTTTAAAAATTTTTAAATATCCAAAACGGAAAAATCTGCCAATGCTTATTATTTTTGCGTAAATCTACATAACTTATGAACAAAATGAGACAAAGACCGTGAAAATCGATGAACGCGTTCCGCTTTTATTCACAATTAAGTGAAGGTATCTCATTTTGACAACTCCGGCGCACAGATCAGCAGAAATTTGAATGACGTTAAACGGTTGGGATTTGACAACAGCTGGAAAATCCCACAAGAAGATAAAAGTCGGTCTCAAGACGATAAAAGTCGGTCTCAAGACGTACATGGTCGTCACGTACAATGAACGCGAAAGGTTTCGAGTAACCAAAAACTGGTGAAAGCATGGAAGAAGCTAACTCTTCTCGGAGATTAACTTAATCATTAGTCATAATCACAGTCTGTTCTTATTGGAAATGTGGAATTGCCATCTTAGAGATATGACGACTGTCCCTTTATTTGTGTCCAGAAAAATACAAATCAAGCCTTTGGCTAAAAATACAAATATCCGATTTCGACAAAATGGGTATTTAGGAAAACGTAGTAACAGTGGGTGTTCTGCTTGCAAATTTGAGCTCTCAGCCTACCAAACCACTTATTTATTTTATGTAAAAGAACCCAAGTGAATCCTCAGCCTACCCAACCACTTACCTATTTTATATAACATGAAGGAGTAGATGGGGATCTGTAAACGATTTAGAAAAATGTAGTAACAGGGGGTTTCCTGCTTACAAATTGAAACTCTCAGCCTACCAAACTACTTACTTATTTCCTATAAAATCCCAAGAACAAACGGGGAATTTCAAACGAATCAGTGAGCTGTGCACGATATTTTCTATTATATTTTAGAAAAGTTTTGCATGTCTTATTTGTAAAATTGCCAGCATTTACAAGGAGGAGACAGAAGCTGAAAAATGTTTAATGGTTTTACCAGGATACGAACCTGGATTTACTGTGCGATAGTCGAACGTACTACCTATCAGGCAATGGTCTAGCACTCTAACCCATTTAATGTCTATAGAAACAATAATGATGGTCGCTTGGAGAGCCAGGTTACCGTCTATCAACAAACACATTTCATCAAATAAAAAGTGGCGCCCAACAGTATCAAAAAATCTCATCACCTTGTTTAGCGAATATTTTTTGTTTGTTTTTATTATAATATATTTATTTTACTTAACCAATGTTATCACATAATTTACAGAGTTTAGGTTCTATCTAATTGTGTTTAATTTCGTAAAAACTAGTTGTTTGTTTCCAGTATTTCTGTTTGACCGGTTCGAGGGGATAATATTTTTTATGAAATTCAGTTAGAGGTTTAAATTGCTTTAGCGTAAAAATACTATGGGTATTGTGAACAATACCGCTTGCTTTCCGGCTCAATACCCTTCTTGTGACTTTTGAAGCCCGACAACAGGAAGATTATGAACAGTAACCGAGATACACACATACATCGACAAACTGGTCAACAATTCAACAACAATATGGCATCACTTGGCTCGCTCCTTTAGCATTTCCCATTAAACTTATCTGGCCGGAGACGTGCAAACATCCCATAACAAATGATCGCGAAAAAAGTAACGCGAAAAAAATTATTCATCAACGTGATTATCAAAAGTAATGAGCTTGTTATGACTTTTATGGTTTAACTACAAACTGGTTACAAAAAAAAGGGGTTCTGCCAACTTTACGCACACACTTCATCACCTCTCCCCCTATGGGTTTTTGTGCATTTTTTTTCCAGGCCTTGGCCAAGGAATTTCCGTCCCAAAGTATACATACATATGTGGTGCGAAGTAATGTGTATGTTGGTGGTAAGAGAATTTATCACCTGAAGTTATGCTAAGTAAACTTTTATGATTATTAAAGTCCATGCTCATGTAATGCTCCCCCAATAAAAATTAGCTTCGAAATGATCAATTAACAAGCAACGTTTTTCTTCTTCTTCTTGTTGATGTTGGTGTTGTTAATAGAACACCAGCCTCATTTGTATAAATTTATTCATGTAATTTGGAGTGTGGTGTATGTATGTGTGCGACTATGTTCCCTACAATTGTTCGAAAACAATTCACTGAAAGTTAACAAATTACACCAAAAGTTCATTGTCTGTTTAAGCCGCGCCGTATCCCCAAACCGATCATTATGTTGTAAAACCAAGCAGAAATTTAATGCCACATACCTAAACTAAAAAAAAACATCTGCATAAAACTACAATTTTGGACTAGTATTCACTGGTGTGCCCTCCTTTCTGCTGGGTTGTTTTCTACCTGAACTAAGTAGTAGATATGGAATTGAGTTTCTTTTTTCGGAACATGATTAACCTGGTCTATTAATTTACATGAATAACACATTGAAAATGTTGTGGAGAGTGCTTACAGTTAGGCATGACTGAATGATTGCAATTCTGGGCTACGAATGAAATTTACATTAGAGATTCAGGCAAATGAGTTTATTAGAGCACGAGAGGCTTAATTTACATTTTTGGAGGGTCTGTGGTGCGAAGGATTCTTGAATTGTGTAAAGAAACACAAAAGAAGTTTCACACATAGACAAAATTGGGATTTCTTTTGTTTGCAGTCGAAGATATTTATATTTAAGAAACAATTCGTAGAATACATGAAACATTTCATTAATAATTAATAAGGTTTCGTAGAAATTACGACAATGTCTGAAAGGAAAACGTTTTGTGCTTTTATGAAGATACTAGTAAGTTGTAATGCGCCTATGGCGCCCGTTGAAAAATGGAAAAAAAATTTTGTTGAAAAAAAAAAATTATTGTGGAAAAAAAAATTTTGTTGAAAAAAATAATTTTGTAAAAAAAAAATTTTTGTTGAAAAAAAAATTTTGTTGAAAAAAACAATTTTTGTGGAAAAAAAAAAATTCTGTTGAAAAAAAAATTTTGTAAAAAAAAAATTGTTGTTGAAAAAAAAAATTTTGTAAAAAAAAAAATTGTAAACAATTTTGGAAAAAAAATTTTTTGGTAAAAAAAATTTGGGGAAAACACAATTTTTGAAAAAAAAAATTTGTTGAAAAAAAAAATTTTTGTGGAAAAAAAAAATTCTGTTGAAAAAAAAAATTTGTAAAAAAAAAATTTCTGTTAAAAAAAAAAATTTTGTAAAAAATTTTGGAAAAAAAAATTTTTGGTAAAAAAAATTTGGGGAAAACGCCATTTCTGTACAAAAAAAAAATATTATTTTTTTATTATTATTATTTATAGAAAATTATAGAATGCCTATTTAAATTCCTACGTACTGCGTGACAGAGTCAGTGAATCAGTGTCGAGGGTAAATATATATTAAGATTTTGATCTGTGTATAAAGAAGTAATTATTGTGTAGTGGTAAGTGGTGTGTCCGTGATCTTCCGTCACATCGATAGCTGTTACTCTTTAAATGTTCTCAATTCGTTTGTAATGTTTTAGAGACTATTTTTGGTTTTCCTTTTTTTTCCCGGATTCCCCAAATTTTAAATACAATCAGCACCTTTACCGAGTGAACACCCTTCTTGCTCGATTCACATTCATTTTCAGTTTTCAATAATACGTTGTCGTACATCTAAAGTGTGCGGTAATTTTTGTTGTTCATTTAATTTTCAATTAAAATCTAATAAATAAATTTACCACTTTACTATAATGATGCTCATGGCTGGTGTGTGTTGTTTGTGTGTGCGTACAATACACGTTGCCGTCTAAAGTGAGGCGGTGGTCGCGTTACTATGTTGCTGCAACCAAAGTCACTACATTGAGAGCGCACTCCATTTTGGCCTGTGGTCATTTGTAAAGAGTATTAGTGGCCTAAATAACCACATCATATGTATTGGGACACATACTGCATACATGGGAGGGGAGGGTGGTGGACCTGAACATAAATGTGAAACTCTCTAATGCAATTACTGCCTGTACAACAACAATCCGACCGACTAACAATATTCCACAAAAAAAAAAAAAGTGAAATAGCAAACCAAGGTTTTAAATTTTAGAGGTTTTTTGTCGCAGCTTTGAAAAGCAGTTCCAACCATTGACATGTAATTACACGCACTTAGGACTTTTCTGATTGAAAATAATTACTAAACCGTTAATATATGTCGGTGTGTGTGTGTGTGTGCGTGAGCGTGGTTATAAACCGAAAATGTGCATATTACACTAAATACCCAAAGACCGCCAAACTCCATACAGACGCAGTAAATACTACGGCAATCCACAAAAACAGATGTACGATCAAAGCTTTCCAGCAACGCCATAGTATTTAAGCATTAATGGTCTGTGCCCGGTCTCCCCCGTGTATTGGTCATTGTTTTTGGGAGGTGTTAGCTTTGGCGCCAAATATGGTTACGGTTAAGTTCGAAAAAAAAAACATATACACAGCTTACATATGCAAACCATCTACCTTGTCGCCTACACGGAAATAATGCCTGAACAACATTTTTTTTGCCTTTTGGGCAAAACGAAAAAAATACAACCGCTGATGGGGGGGAAAAGTTTCTATAAAACTATGGGGGGGAAAAAGCCCGCCAACAAATTATTGACATTGGCAGGGCTTTAAATTGTTTTTAGGGATTTGTGGTATTTGTTGTTTGTTTGGGTTACTTTGTTGAGCAAAGTGGACAATTTTTCTTTGACGAAAAAGAACCGCAGCGTTTTTGTTTTCGAAAACATTCATGGGTTTAAACTTAAACTGTTTAAAGTGTTTATGGTAATAAATTCCACTTAGAATGACATTAAGTTTGTCCGACTGGAAAATGAAGTCTCATCTATAGTTTACTGGTTGTAAAAAACTCGAGTATGGCGAAAAATACTTTAAGCTTGGAAATCACCTCAAAGTCAATTATTACACCGTGTTTCAAAAAATAGATTTTTCTCTCCTATGAACCAAATGCACATATTCGGAAAGAGGGGAAAAAATAAAAATACACGTGTATCGGCGATTTTCATGTACACGTCAGAATTTTTTTTTAAGTTTGAAGTATATAGCCCGTAGTGGCTGTGTGAAAGCCTTTCGACCGATTTTTAACCCTTTTTCAGTAATCCAATCAAGCTGATTTTTGGCAGGCAGACTCGTGGAAATGTAGAAAATTAAAAATCAATTTTCAGATTTTCCCCAATTTTTATTATTTTTTGAAAAAAAAATATTTTTTTTCACTTTTCTTAGCATAACTTGAAGAGACTCCAAATTTTTAAACTACTTAAGCGTTACGAAAAAAAAATGTTTTTTGACTGAAACCTTAAAAAAAACGATAACCATTCAAAAAAAAAAAAAAATTAGGAAAATCTGAGAATTGATACAAATCTATTTTTTAAAAAATTTGACGTGATACAGACATTTCCACGAGCATGCCTGTCAAAAATCAGCTCGATTGGATCATTGAAAAAGGGTTAAAAATCGGTCGAAAGGCTTTCACACAGGCCACTACGAGCTTCATATTTCAAACTTAAAAAAAAATCTGACGTGTATTTTTATTTTTTATCCCCTTTCCGAAAAAGAAAATTTGGTTCATAGGACAGAATGTGTGTAACAAGGTGTTATAGTTCAAATTTCCCTTAATTTAAATAACTTTAAACTAAAGCTTTTTTGGGTCGTCGTGAAGCACCTTGTCGGACCGCAAAACAGAAATTGGTGGAAACATTCGAGCTGTTGGGTCAAGTTAGAGATGTGAAGAATAAAACCCGTGCACGTCGCTCAGAATATTGCTGCTGTAGCCCAAAGTGTTGAACAAGACCCCGGTTTGCCCATTCCTCGTTGTTCTTTGAAATTGGGCATTCCACAAACGTCATTATACCGTAGTTTGCATAAGAACTTGGGTCTTAAGGCTTATAAAGTTCAGTTAATACAAAAACTCATAGCGGCAGATCATCAACAACGTCGTGTCTTTGTTGATTGGGTCCTTGAAATGCATGAAAATGATCCGGAATTCTATCAAATAATCTTTTTGACTGATGAGGCCCATTTCTACCTCGGTGGAAATATACATGCGATCATTTATCTCAAAAAATTCCATTTTTCTTTGAATACCAAAATACAACCTCTTGTTGGAAAATCCTGTAGAAATGAATAAAAACTAAATGGCCTGGAAAATATTAATGAATTTTGATATAATTTAATTGAAAGAGATATGTCGTTGTTCAAATGTCTCCTAAGGCTTTGTTGGGTGGCGGACATCCATGGGGATCGCATTTCGATGACTCTGTGACATAGATCTGGCTGAATTTGAATAACGACATGTTTCGTTCGTCTAAGGTCGCTCATATCCACATCATCCGAATATGTATGACCGAAAGAAATTGGTCATCATCTCTACACAACCATGGTTCTTGGAAAAGAGCTCTTTGGTTTGATTGCTAAAGGTTAATTCGGATACTAGGTTAATTAACTACTCTGTGTCCTTTCGAGCGACGGTGATGTTGAAGTCCTCTGGAACGCCTTCAGATGCGAGCGGTGCGTCCTCATTTAGTGCTACTTCCATTTTGTCAAAGAGGTCACCCAGTTACCTTCGGGAAACCTGCTACAACATCAGTGTACGCCTGCAACCAAGAAACCTAGTACACATTTGTGGGCGATAAATACACGGTATCACAACGGGACCGACTGAGGGGCCGGCGTGAGATCTGCTTCTGGCTGCTGCCCAGTTTACGTATCCTAGTCTAATATTGAGTACTTCTAACTCCTTAAATGAATAAATGAATTGTACACAATCTGAGCTGTTAAATGAATACACTGGCGTTCATCACATGTCCGAGGAAGGGGATGTTTTGTATTCAAATACATACAGATATATTGTATATATAGCGTTTCCTTATAAGTTTCGTAATTAGCGTATTAATTTGCCATACCTTATGCAATTCTATTGCTGTTACTCTACTAGGACTTTATTGTATTCATGTTACAACTAATGAATATTCTTGCATGTATTCGGTCGTGCATGTGTGAAAAATAATTGGGAAATTAAAATATCTGCCGCTTTTTTTTTTGGCGCTTTTGATGTTGTATTAGAAATTTTGTTGAATTTTGTCAGTCCTGTGTGTAAACGGTTACTTGCCAATTATGATGTGAGCTTTCATTTTTGAATAAATGTATGTAACGATTTTTCGTCAACGTCCAATTGTTAACTAGATTTTGCAGCAGTACCTTAACATGCACTTTACTGCACAGCACAGCACAGAACAGCACTGCACTGTGATTGATAATTCCAATTAAAATTTACAATTTGTTTTTCCTCCAATATTTATTTTTCACTTTATAAAACACCAATTATATTTTCTTATTAAATCATTACATTTGCAAACTTTTGCACAACAACCGAGTAACATAACATACGATAGACGATACAACAACTATTGCAACAACAACAACGCATGTACTATAATAAACACGACGATGCTACAATTGCATTATACAATTTTTAATTAGTTTTTGCCAATAATAAACACAGCCAACCCAAACAAGTAACACTTTCGTATACAAACGCCTCACATACATGTGTGTGCGGTCGGGTGGCCCGAGCCAGAAACACATTGTGGGTGTTAGGTTGATGTAACAAAAGAAAGGACCAATTACACTGTTTTGGGATAGAATACTCCTTGGGACGTAACCAACTGTAAAATGATGTCCTGAATCCTGAATATTGAGTGTTCATTTTGACCCATCGCTTCTAGTTTTCGAGATATCTAGAACATGATTTTAATTTATTTTTTAATTTGTCTAAAATACGCTAAAATTTGCAGCGTCAAACCAAAGCCTTTGGTGGAATCGAACCCATGCTGATGGGCAAGCACGCTACGATATGATGAGTTCATTGAAACTCCACTTAATTTGCATCAAAATTACTCTCAAGAAATCACATTTCAATAATCTAAAATTTAAATTTAATTTTAATAAATTTTTGTAAAAAAGAAAAAAAAAACACGATGCTGTTTGATATTTAAACGAGCCGATATTGTGACACCTCTGATCATAAATTTAACACAGACTCCATATTCTGCATGTAAACAAACGAACTTCGATGAATGTGTTTCGAGCAATCCTGAAAACTTTTAAATTCTACCGCCATCAATTGAAAATCCTTTCGCATTTGCTTATTAAAAATTAAGAGTATGACATAATCAAAAAATCAGGCACTTATTGACCCACACTCGCACAATGAAAAGTCGATCGCAATAACAGTAATTATGTCAAAGAATTTGAAACTACATATGTTTGCATGACACCCTAGTGCTGGTGTTTGAAGGGTAACATACATGCAACACTGTACATCCTTTACAAACCACTTCCACGTTAGTACATCAGGAGGTATGCACCAATGTCTGGGTTCCCGAGCAGGTACAGGTAGTCATCAGTCATTCACTCACACACACGTATCACTCACTGACTCAGATCTGGCAGTCAGGCGTTCGTCCATACGTTCGTTCGTTCATTCATTCAGTCTCATATGTTGCAGCACACATTCAATGAAAAGCAATGAAACATTGACATAATTGAGTGTCAACATTCATATGTGAAATGTCATATTAAAAGTTATGAATGAAACGAAAGTTTCTCATACCAGCTACAACAACATCAGCAACGACTATTGCAGCAACAACAGCAAAACATCCATATGTTGGTAAGGATGCACCAAATTCTGCAATACGGCAAAAGATCAAGCAGGGCAGCACCTACAATTCGTTTATTAGACTGGGTTATGATATTTGTTTTTCGTACGTAACTTCAATATAAACTTTTTTTTCAACTAGTGCTTATTTCGTTTAATTTTTTTAAAAAAAAAAAAAAAAAAAGTATTTGGCGGACCCTGTAAAAAAACCAATTCGAATGATGATACCAATTCGAAAAGTCATTGAATTTTGATGAAATATTATGCTGCCAGTTCGGTTGGATCACAAATGGGGTGATATTTTCTAGGTTAGCTTTATTAATACATAATTCATACCATTAGTTACTGGTATTAGAATAGAAGGACTAAAATAAGCTATCTTACTTGTAGCAACAATAATACGCAGTCTCACCGGAGACTGCAATGAGAAACCCCCTAGGATTTTTTTCTATCTTCGGCTCTGCGTAGTGGATCCAGTAATACTCACTGACACTCCACAGAGGCGAACAAGTTGTGCACACGCTGAAAAATATGTATTTTTTAAATGTTTGCACACAAGTAAGTCGCGTGTTGGCAGATTGTAACAAGTAAAGCTTATTTGCTTCTAAACAACGTTTATTTGGCTGCAAATATAACTCATTTGTTATTATTATTACGTATTTGCGCAAAAATAATAGCGTATTTGAACAAAAAATACGCAATAAACTTATTAAATTCAAAAAAGTACAACATTTGAGTGCGAATAAGTCTGTACTTGCAGGTATTTTTTCATGGTCTAAAATAATTCGGAGTACATCTTACGGGTCTTTTGGTTTTTGAAAATTCAAAAAAATAACATAGACAATTTTAAATCTTATTTGAATCGATAAAGCAATGTCTGACATTTACTTTTTTAAGATTATTGAATTTTTCGAGTGGTGGTTTTTAGAAAATCCACACTTTTTCCAATACTTCGGCCTGCATCTCACCAATTGTGTTGGTCCTGGAGAAAACTATCTAGTGGAATCAACTCGCAACCAACTGGCAGTGCCAGAACGTGAGAATTGCACATCAAACTCGTTTCTCAATTAGGTGAATGGTATCGTCGTAGTTTGGTATGCGACACCAAACACCAAGTCAATCAAGTCGATAACGGCGAAGCTTTTCAAGAGTAGAACAGCAAAAAGAGAACAGTGCATATTTTTACTCACAAAATGTATTTATGCAATCTAATGAAGTCAAGGACACTCAGGGACTATAAGGAAGCGATAAAAGACGCATCGAGAGATAACGACATATTTATAAACTGGATACCGGGCCACCCAGGGTTTCCAGGCAATGTTGGGGCCGACAAGCTGGCCAAAATTGAAAAGGAATCCGACCAAAATAGTCTGCAATTGTCTTAACCTTTTCTGGAGACAAAAAAGTAGTTGAGGGAATGGATTAGAACGACCCATGCCTCCATATGGCTAGAGGAACAGGTGGGAAGAACCACAAAGGAAACCTGGGGAAATCTAGATTACAAGAAAACAACGACGCAGATCAGGAAAATCCAAGTAGGAGAGGATACCTTAGATGACCTGTCGGTCATCAGAAGAATGGACATAAGGAACTGAAGAAACTTTATAGACCCAACGTAAAAAAGGGGAATCTGAAATCTGAAAAAGAAATTAGGAGCGCACAACAGGCGGAATTTCAGGCCTAGGTGTATGTCCTCCATTTCAAACTAACCTAATCCAGAGTGGAATAGCCATGTTGCCTACCCACTCTAATGTGTATGCACATTCAGGAATAAAAGCGAAAAAGCTGCCAGGCACTGTTTCTTTTTTTTTTTTTTATTAATGTGTGATTGTGTGCATATATGTATATGAGGTAGGAATCGGGAAATATAGCATTCATTTCCTGCAAGAATGACATAACTAGAAAAAGATGGGTTTTGTTTAAAATGTCTTTTATGTTTAATGTTAAGCGTGCAATGTAGAATTTCGAAAATCATGAGATTTGCATTATGTACGTGATAGATACCGAATTGGCTTGCTCAGGAGAATTTGTGGTAGTTGAGCCTAATTAAGATTTGGTGAAAGTGTGTCTGTATTTCCCCCCAACATTCCACTAAGCAATAAATCGGGAACTACGTGCTAAGCTAAATAGAGTTTCTAAACACGCTGACCAGTTACACCCCCCTCAAAAGCAAAGGATTTGTCTGGAGTAACTTTACAGAAGTTCGGAGACGTATCTCTTACTCGTAAAGTATTCGGAAACTGCTGCAAAAAAAAATGGCTAATATTCTTAATCGGATGTAAAATTAGGTTTTTCGTCTACTTGTAAACTAATTTCGACGCAAAGGCGGTTTAGCACAACATTATGTTGATGGAATTGTCCCTCCGGTAAAATCCATGCAACGAGGAAAACATTTCCCCCCCGGGGCACAAATTTCATGACCTCAACTTTACAGATCAACCTCTTCAAATGCAATGCCATCGGCACTATACACTTTGTATGAACAGCGTGTACATACATACTTATGCATGTTCATATGTATGACAAATGCCTATGAATGAAGATTGGCATTGGTTGTCACTGCATCCAAAAAGTGATGGGGAGTCGAGTATAAATCGCTGTTTTAATTGAATGTTTGACAACAATATACAATTTGCTATTGTTGTTGTTGTTGTTGATGGCGTCGAAACTGCTTTCTACAACAACAACAACAGCAGCAGCATCAGTACACATTCAACATTCACTACAATAAACAAAAGATGTCAACATGTTATAATGAAAATTGCTAATGGGCTTTATGTTGAATTGGCCAACAACAACAACAACAACGTTAACACCAGCAACACTTTCTAGTTTGGTTGCTGATGACGATGTTGTCGTTGTCGTTGCTGTTTCTATATTCCACTATAACTATAATTCTAATACCTTTAAACAATTTGTAACACATTTGGCCTTTTGTTAGCTGTACGTACAAGAGTAGGCACATACGTCGGCCTATTGTTGAGCCAATGAAAAAAAAGGCTTAAGGCTTAGCAGGATGTGTTTGCACATTTGAATAGCGTGTATGGACTGGCCACCATCCAGTCGTTTGTATTGGTCGGCGAATTGTGTAACTCGACAACAAATTAAAAGTCATCTGCCAGTTTTACATAAATGATATTCATAAGGTTATCCTTTTTTTTTGATTTGATAGTTTTTTTTAGTTTTTCTAGTCACAAAAAACGGATATAATAGACTTAACTATTGGTATGTATCACTTTGGACTATTGTTGCTATTGATTGAAATTAGCAGAAACATTTACAAAGATTGTCGTTGTCATAATGTTTTATAACATGTTCCACTCACATTCTGTCCTATGAACCAAATTTACTTTTTCGGAAAGGGGATAAAAAATAAAAATACACGTGTATCGGCGATTTTCATGTACACGTCAGAATTTTTTTTTTTTTAAGTTTGAAGTAAAAAAATTTTTTAAAAAATAGATTTTTATCAATTCTCAGATTTTCCTAAATGTTTTTTTTTAAATGGTTATCGTTTTTTTTAAGGTTTCAGTTCATTTTTTTTTCGTAACGCTTAAGTAGTTTAAAAATTTGGAGTCTCTTCCAGTTATGCTAAGAAAAGTGAAAAAAAAATTTTTTTTTCAAAAATAATAAAAATTGGGGAAAATCTGAGAATTGAATTAAGATTTTTTTTAAAAATTTGACGTGATACAGACATTTCCACGAGTCTGTCTGCCAAAAATCAGCTCGATTGGATCACTGAAAAAGGGTTAAAAATCGGTCCAAAGGCTTTCACACACGCCACAACGAGCTTCATACTTCAAACTTAAAAACAAAAAATTCTGACGTGTACATGAAAATCGCCGATACACGTGTATTTTTATTTTTATCCCCTTTCCGAAAAAGTAAATTTGGTTCATAGGACAGAAAATACCCTATCAACTCAAAATTGTTACCCGCATATTCATAAAAATTTAAAAAAAACCTTTGTTAAGAAGAATGTATGAAAAGTTTTGTATTTTTACACATTTTTTCTCACAAAGATTTTTCATGCTGATGAACAAATCCTTTATTTACCATTACTCCTCTTACATATTCCACACTTGAAAGTTTTTGCACCAAAGGTATCATTTTCTAATTCTAATGAAGACATAGGATAAACATTACTGGGAAAGATAGTGAGCATAAAAAAAAAAATTTACGCAACTTACTGATTTGAGACAAGTTCCCAATCTACCACAGCATGACCACCCAACTGTGATAACTGAAATTATTAGCTTTATAACGTGTCAGACATCGGACATGAGTAAATAAAATATGTGAAAACCCCACCAAGATCATGCGATATAACTCTGTTGTTATCATTTTTTTTTTTTTGGGCTAAGGTTAAGTGATTTAGTAATGCAAAAAAAATCCATCCCGACCGACTAATGTAAAAGAGTCACACAAAACTAGAATTTCTCTGTACGGGTCTTATCAAGAGAAATGTAACCAATAATAGCTTCTCCGAACATATTCAGTGGATCTAAACTTTTTTTTCAGAGGTTATGGACAATTTTATGTGAATTGGCAAATAACGGGTGGCGCAAAAGTAATCCTCCTATCAGAAAATGCTATAAATTTTTCGATTGGCCCCTAATGTCAGTGGCAAATCTGGCGGCGGCCATTTACATAACATCAAATTCTCGACTTGATGTAAAAAAAAATTAAAAGACCAAATCAAAATAATCCACAAGAAGAATCAAAGTTTTTAATTTTTTTTTAATTACAGCCAAAAAACATCGGAAGTTTACTTTTGCGCCACCTTGTATACGCACAAGTTATCCGGAACATTCAGGTCGCTATAAAAAGAAAATTGCCAATAAAATCCTCGGAAAGAGATTCTGGAATGAACCATTAGCTGTTAAAATACATCGATAGCGCTGGCTGGAGCTACGAGAAATGCCCCTTAAAAAAATTAAGAATTTTTCAAAAGAAGAACTCCCAAAAATAGATGAGAAGTTCGCCAAAAAAGGCCAACATGAAAATCTTTTGAAAAATTCTGATAAATTTCTTAAATAATTTATGAAAATTTCTCCAATGAAAAATAGGCACTTGAACGACCAGGCATCTAGAAAAAAATTGGGGAATTTTGTTAAAATATTGGGTTATTTTGAAAATTTAATGAAAAATCGACCAAAACGTAAATTTAAATATTATCTAAAATTTTTGGGAATTTGTATAAATTTTTTTTTTATTTTATTACAATACAAAGTAATTTTTTATATTCTAATTTTGGGTACAAGGGTAAACCGGCTGACACACACAATTTGGCTAGATTTTTGCAGCGACAGACCAAAGCCTCTGATGACAATCGAACCCACAACCCCCAAACTGATAGGCAAGCATGCTACCAACTCAACCAACGGCGTGTTTGCGATATTTCTATTTAGAATGATATTCTTCTATGAATTAGAAATACATTTTTCAGTCACAAAATTTCGTTCGACCTTTCATAGTTTCATTTATAGTCACTTAAAGAAACGTTGTCATTAACTGACCGACATTTAAGCCATACGTGTTACAATTGTATGAAATTCGTTCAGTACTACAACATAATCTCCCTCAAAATAATAGAATATCCGTGACATTTTACTGGTATCTTTGGCAAACTCAAAATGAAGTGTATTCCCAATTCGGACCCACTCAAAAACACTTTTGGATATTTTTTTTTTTTTTTTATTACATAAAAAGCACCGATGGCACACTATCAAGCAACAGCTCAATACTGCTATCATATTGCAGGCATATTGGCAACGAAACAAAAAAAAAAAACAAGAGAAAAAACTAAAAGACCTTTAAGCAAATTGCATATCCTGTATGTTCTACAATACAATTTACATACAACGCAACAACAACGACGACTACTGTTAAAGGATGCCAACCAACAATACCGAACGGCTCACTCACACAACGATTACAGCAAATGAATACTAAACAATAACAGGCAGCCGGCAGTGGCAGCAATACAAAAACGACAGCAACATCGAATCGGAATAGAAGAACAACACCACTATCTATCGCTGCGTGTGTCGTTCGTTTGTAAACGTTAAAGTAGCAAATATCATATGCTTACGATAGATATCGCAGCAATGAAGCTGATGTTGCTGCCGCATTGCCGCTGTTGCTGTTGCTGCTCCTGTCGATGTTGTTCTACAGCATCCGCTACGTATTACGTAGCATCGTCGATGGGATGAGAACGTACATACATACATATGCATGTCGGTAACTGTGTAACTAAGTATAAATGCATAACAACGTTCTACTTACATGTTGCTGATGTTAATTCTTTGTTGTTGTCGGGTTTCTGTTGTTATCGCCATCGTCGTCGTCGATGCCGTTGTTGGTTGCTGTTCACTCCATTCTACGTTTTATTTAACATTGCCAATTGTAATCATATGTCATAATGCATTTGCCACACTTCCACTTGCATTTAAAAACTGTTGTTGCACAACATACACATCCCCGGCCATCTCCATCACCATCAACAACGAGGCCTGCGTTGTCCTCCCATTTTGCGGCAGCCTTCACTCTATAAAATTTGTAAACATTACATTTTGTTGTTGTTGGCATTGTTCGATAACCAGCTAACCAGTCGATGCCAGCCGGAGTACACACTCATCCATGGACTCCCGACACCAGTTGTAGCCCAAACCGACCGACCGACCGACCAACATCTGCATATATAGGCCTGAATATTGGATGAATATCATCATCATCATCGTCGCCATCACCATCAGCTCGATTGTATGGAGAGAGAACAAAAAAAAAAGGTAAAAATTGCCACTCCATAGTATAATTATAAATGCTTCTGTTGCTGCTCTTTTGTATAGTGCAGCAGTTGCAATTTTTATTTCATTGCTTATTTGCTGAAGCTGGAGTTGTGGTGGAGGATATTGCTGCTGTGGAGGTTTTTCGGTTTATCAGTGCCATTGCACAGTGGGGTATTGTTTTGGAAGATGGAGGCACATTTCAGTTTGAATTTCCATGTAAAGAACTTTGGACACGAAACCACTATGGCATGTCAACCAAATCCAATTTAGCCATTTTGGACAACAAAAAGTGATCAAAGCATTGAAAGGTTTCTTGCATTGATGGCCTATTGTCAAAATTGTTGTCAAAAAAAAAAAGTTAACCTCGGAAAGAGATGTAGTCTGGGGTCCTAATGAGGGGAAAAATGCCAACAGTTAGAGAAGCTGAAAAATCGAAACTATTTCTCAAGCAACTAGGTTTGTCTCAATAAAAACATGAGTAAATAACTTTATTTTTTAATCAAAAATTATTTTCCAGAGACGAGACTCAATTTTGGCTCAATGGCCACCTGAATAAACGGAATTGCCGAAGGGCTCCCTGAGCATTAGGGTGGAGTGAAAACATGTTTTTTTAACCTCGGAAAGAGATGTAGTCTGGGGTCCTAATAAGGGGAAAAATAAAGAAAAAAAATTTAAAAAATTTTTTGGGGTCGCGCCACTCCCTCGAAATTTGGAAATTATCGCTATTTTGGCGTTGATTTTAGAAAAATCCTAAAAATTAACGACTTAACTTATTCGAAATTTAAAAGTTTCAGCTTGTTCAGTGCCCAAACAAAAGTATTTGAGGCAAATATGAGGATAATCGACTAATATTTGTAGCTTTGGTGGCGATTTCATTGTTCAGTCAATTTTCTGAAGAAGGGACGATTTGACTTATTTTACTTTTTGAAATTTTTGAACAATGAGAAAATTTTTTTTAAATTTGTTCATGACCTTATTTCATTTTTTACGCTATTGCAAAAATTTATTGACATAAAACTTTAAAATCGGTTTAGGAGTTAGGAAAATACACGCCTTAATAATTCCAAATTTCGAGGGAGTGGCGCGACCCCTAAAATTTTTTTAAAATTTTTTTCTTTATTTTTCCCCTCATTAGGACCCCAGACTACATCTCTTCCCGAGGTTAACTTTTTCAAATTAAAAAAAAAGCATGTTTTCACTCCACCCTAATGTTCAGGGAGCCCTTCGGCAATTCCGTCTATTCAGGTGGCCATTGAGCCAAAATTGAGTCTCGCCTCTGGAAAATAATTTTTGATTAAAAAATAAAGTTATTTACTCATGTTTTTATTGAGACAAACCTCGTTGCTTGAGAAATTGTTTCGATTTTTCAGCTTCCCTAAATGTTGGCATTCTCCTGCACCAGCTGTATTTTGTATAGCTTTAGACTGAGGTCCTAAGGTTAAATCTACCAGGTTATTTTCATCGCGATTTACTTTTCATTTCGGCTGAGGAATCTATTGGGCGATCATAAATAAATATTACAGAAATGATTCCATCTGACAAAACAGAAGTAGTAGACAATAGCGTATGTAGGGCAGGATGACGAAACATTGGAGCATTTTCTCTGCCATTGCCCAGCGTCGCCAACAATAGATTCCGTTTCTTGGGAAATGACTCTTTCACAGACTTGATCCAACTCAGGGGCGAAGACCTGGTAAACTGGCAACAAGGATAATGTCAACAGTACAGGTATCCTAAAATAGCTTCTCGGGACCATTCCATGTAATAGTTGGAGCGCACAATAAGTCAGTGTTATGTGTATGTCCATGGACACGAGGCGGAGAAAATCTGCCTCCTCTTCTCAACCTGACCTAACCTGTGCCATCTGAAGGCGCAGCTGTCATTAGTTATGTGTGCTTTTTTTAAACTATGTTATGATTCAGAAAATATGCCAGCTAATGTTTATATTTTTAAACCATTGATGTTGAAACCTCCCACTGTGCCAGTGCCTTTTGTAAGATATCATTGAATATCTTTCGCTCCTGACACCTTCACCTTCACCTCTCAATGGCAAAAAGGTGTTGTATAATATTCTTAGCTTTGCTCTATTAAAAAGCCCACAAGGCTTTTTCAGTTGTTATTTCTTCTTCTTCTTCTGTGTTTAACATGAAAGTTTAATAAATATTGTCAGTATTTTTTTTTTTTTTTTTAATATGAAAATAGAAATGTTGTTGATGGCCATGCCATTATGTATAGGAAACCGTTCAGGGGTCAAGGAAGTCAGGAGATTGTTAATGGCCAAAATGTGTGGTGGAAGTGTTTTTCTGTTAAGGTTACCTATTAATTTCACGGACAAAATATAGTGGGACAGCTTAAAGCTTGTAATGAGCATCGCCAGGTATATGGAAGTCCATATTCCATAAGATCCTCCCATATGAATCAGATCCTCTACAGAAGGCCAAGCCAATTTCGATTATTTTTAATCTCAACCAGTTACTCTGTGGATATTGTGACCAAAGACAATGTAGAGGCCGAAGACTTAGGTATGTTTGCAGAACTCGTAGTACGTCTGTAACCCCTATAGATGCCATTAAGATGCCCATATCCAATGGGGGACTTAGTCTTTTTCGCAACGAACTGAGTATTTTCTGTATAAATCCTCTTGTTTTTTCTTATAATAAAAGGAGCACCGGCAGACAAATCAAAAGTCGTTTCTTTTTAAAAGACACAAGGCACATACGACAATAGCGCACACGGCAACTACAGGCTTCTCCAACAGGAGGTGTTATTTTGAATCACCCGGTATTTCTGTAGCTGTCACTTTTGAAGATTTTATTCTTTGACATTTGACAGGTAGAAACTACGCCACTACTAAAAATGAAACGATACACGCTTCAACAACGCATTGAAATTATTAAAATTCCCTGCAAAAATGGTGAAAATCTTGCAGTCACAGTTCGCAAAAATAAAAAGTTTCCGGACCGTGTTAACTCTCGAAGAGGTGTTCACAATTGGCCACTGAGATCTTGTGATTTAACAGCTTGCGACGTCTTCCTTTGGGGCCACGTGAATGGTGAAGTCTACGCCAACAGCCCAGCGTCGCCTCAAGACTTCAAAGATAGAATTCGTGAGGCTATCGAGACAAATTTCATAAAAAGGATATGGTCGTGGTGGCCTTTTGGAGACAAATTTCATAAAAAGGATATGGTCGTGGTGGCCTTTTGGCTGATGTTGCTTTTCATTATTAACGGCATGCCTTCCTCTTTATTATAAAATAAACAACCGATCATTTATCTCAAAAAATTCAATTTTTCTTTGAATACCAAAATAACACCTCTTGTTGGAGAATCCTGTATTCTAAAAATGGTGTGGTAGATTGATTTTGATTTACTTCATTAAAAACTAGAGCAGAACTCTTTCCAAGGGTTATGCAGATATGACAATTGGCAGCGATTAAGACATCAGCTGGTACATATAATGGGATATCAACAACTACGATTTCGTAGCGTGCTTGCATATCAGAGTGGGGGTTGTGGGTTCGATTGCCATCGGTCTGTGTCATATGGTCTGTGTTACTTTGTATTGTAATTAAATAAAAATAAAAAAATAAAAATAAAATAAATTAAACTACTTCGTAATAATATGGAGGCCATTGCAGATTGCAGATTTATAATTATTCGGGCTACTGCAGCTGCAGTTAATAATAACCGAAACTAGTCTCTTTGTCTTAAGTAGCCAGTGGAGGACCAGTGTAGATTAAACATAGTTTACGTATCTTTAAATGTCATATTTTAAAAATTTTAAAAGCTCCATTAAAATGTCCTTTCCCCGAAAAATCTCACACACTACATTTTGTCCTTTGATTTGTTATCCGACGCATTTATATTCTCATAAATTTCGTTGTGACAAAAAAAAAAGCACAATATGATTAGATCCTTATAACAAATATCAACATTATGTCGACAACATGGACAAACGCACACGGGCAGACAGTCGTATACCGATATAAATAATCAGGACATCTAATTCAGGGAGTGTTGTGTGAGTGATGGCGTGTGTGTCTGTGTATTGCATCCATTAAATTTGTCACCCGCGGCTAAGCTAAATGTCAATTGGTTTTAAGCCATACAATACACATACAAACCGGCAGGATTTCGCACTAAGGCTCAGGGGCACATGGCGACCAAAGGGACGGACACATACAGAGCCAAGCAGGCACACACACACATTAATGCTTGACAACAATTTGACACGTTCGACACAACTAATGATGGGAATCAATGGTCATTCATACATTTACTCATTTTTATTATAAATGATTCCCGGACGGGGTACAATCGCGTTCGTTTGCCCATCCTTACAAAGGGGACAACAGCGCGCCATTTCCACGCTGCCTTTGCATTTTCATTTAGGATTTTAGTGCACACACACCCAGGCAACCCAACCAGACCGCATTACACCACCAGGGGAGTACCATCAAATCATGACGTTTTTTTTCCCATTTCAACTTCCTTTAGAATTGTAATGCATTGTGTGTGTGTGTGTGAGTGCCGTTGCTGGCTGTCGGTGATGATGAGGATGATGTTTGATGGGTGATGTTGGTGGTGGAGGTGGTGGTACCGACCAAAGTGATGGTGGTAATAGTGGTGGTGTTCATTCTTCCTCTTGTTTATTCAAAATCATTTCAATTTAATTCCCATTGACAATAAAAACGCAAGTACAACACGGGACTCTAACAGAAATAGGACAAAACTAAGCAACAACAACAAAAAAATGGAACAATTGGCCTCATGTTGAGTTCAGTTTTGACTTTTCCCTTTGTCTCCATCTCCCTCAATGCAGTCACATTCGCCGTTTTCAATTCCTAATTGCTTTTCAAGTTTCACACTTAGTTTTGCTGTTAATTGTTTAGAGAGTTGATAACTCCAATGGTATCTATATATGTGTATGTGTGTGTGTTGTCTGCCAAGGTTTTTCGAATGTTCCAAACATGTATGCCAGAGCACGTTTCATATTGGCAAACATTGCCTCTGTGGCTGGCACCCTTCTGTGGGTCAGCAGCATGAACAAAAAGTGCATTTTAATTACCCACACCAACGGGACAGCAGGAGGAGATGTAGTTGGTGGCGGCCCAGGACGATGAGGTGGAGTAGGTGAGGGTGGTTTGATGTAATTTCCTTTCAAAACACATACATTCACACTCATTTTGTCAAAAATTTGTCACAGTACCATCTGATTTTATTGTGATATGATTTTCTCTGGCAAATTAACAGAGATTTTTGTGAAATTCGAGGAGGCAAACGACAACAAAAAATAAATGCATTGAACAAATGTTGACAATTTGATGAAGAACCAGAATTGCATTTGAAATTATTTTTGTGCAAAACAAAGGCAAGCAATGAGAAGATTGAGCTTCATCTGTTGAGACTTATGGCACAGGACTAAAGAATGGTTCAGTTATAATTTGGCCACATACAAATATGTATATCTTTTGAAATAAAAGTCCAATTATAAAATGTTTTATATCAAATTAAATTATATTATTTCACGTTTCTGATATTTAATTATTGACATTAAATTCCAATGTTTCGGTAAAAATTTCTGACTTTCTTTTTTATGCCTTGCATTAAGTTTTGCACACCTTGTCGTGAAACTTCTCCACATACTTTATTCCACTTAATTCCCAAATTTTCTTTTGAATTTGAAGTTTGCCATGTTTCTTCAATTTTAGTTTAATGATTGCCCAAAATTTGTCAATTGGCCTTAGTTCGGGACAGTTTGGCGGGTTCATGTCTTTAGGTATAATGTCTACAGCGTTTAAACAATACCACTCCATTGTTGCCTTAGAATAATGACAGTATGCCAAATCTGGCCAAAACTTTACAGGATCTCGGTGACATCGAATAAACGGCAGTAGACGCTTTTCCAGACATTCCTGTCGGTATAATTCACCGGTCATCGTGGAATGTGTCACAAATGGGCGACTTTTTAGGCCACCGCTGCAGATTGCCTGCCAAACCAATACCTTTTTTCCAAATTTATCCAACTTATCATATTTATATCTTTCGCTTACTCCTCCTCTTATTTTAGCAACATAAAAGTTTCGACCTGGTAGCTGTTTAACATCCATTTTGACGTATGTTTCGTCATCCATAACAATGCACCCATTAAATTTTGTCAAAACCTTTTCATACAGAATGCGTGCTCTTCTTTTTGCTACTGATTGTTGTTTTTCTGAACAGTTTGGAAATTTTATTGTTCTATATGATGACAGCTTTGCATTTATGCGAATTCTTCGTATAGTACTTTTGCTTGTTCCGTATCTTTTTGCTCGATCATTGTCAGATAGACCAGGATTTAAACCTATGGACCTCAATACCTTCGCCCGCAAAGCTGGGTCCCCGCTTCCCTTTTTTGTAGCCGTTCTTGCTTTTCTTTCGATGGTTAACGTTCGTTTATAACTTTTAAGAACATTGTTGACGGTAGATTTCGGTATATTTAATATCTTAGCGATCTTTCTTCCCGACCAGTTCGGATTATCCAATGATTTGTGCACAATCATTTTCCTAATTTCTTTTTCCATCTTCGCCTGCAGCCATAAATATAAACTTATTGAACTGAATTTTACTTAGAATAACGGTGCATTGTTTACAAACAATACACAATTAAAAACTTTTCATTTGGTCCACTTGGGGCGCTGCAATCAACAGTGACATGCGGCCAAATTATAACTGAACCATTCTTTAAGAGTTTTTTTTTTCATAACAAAAGAAAGTAGGATTTGAGATAATTCCCATAAAGTGTAGAAATGAAATGCAAAATATGATGGTTAAAGTGTAGAAAGATTTCTTTCTGTGGAAGTTGATCACTGACCCTACAATGACAGCTTGGCCTCGATTCGCATGAAACGTTGTGGTCGCACTGATCGATTTGATTTTTTGTTTGTCAACATCATTTTGCATGATTTCTCAGAGTTTTCATCGTAGCCGACAGTCGAAGTCAGCAACGAAGTGAGGGTCTACCGAGAATTTGGAGCAATGTAAAGACCAGGACAGTTACAGATGTACCAGGTCTAACGTCACACTGAAACGAGTCAAAGATGTTAGGGAAATGGGTCTTCTGTCTAATAATTGAGCCAATTGAGCGTTCTCCCATGCTATGGACAGGACACAGTACACTGAGATTCCAATACCAAAGAAGGACAGTTTTCTAATAATTGCGCCATTAATCGCCTTCAACTTTAAACAGCTAAGCTGGTAGATCATCGACTACATTATTATTTTTGCAATTTTGGTTTATTCAAGAGATGCGATTGTTGTCGTGTTTTCGAACGGAGTGAATAATTGGCATTCCACGGCCTCATCTATTGTCTGTGGGTTGGAGAAATGTTCTTGCCATAATCCCATTTTTTTTTTGCCCCATCTGTCATCAGATATTCATTAAATTTCTACGGGAATTCATACCACTGCTACAGCCCGCAGTCAGATGTCTGACTTCTTGATGAAATTATCGTCATCGTGTGCAGTTTCCGCCCAACTCAGTTTTCTTTCAACAGCGGAAATCCATGTCCAGTTTTTTGTTTTTTTTTTGTCACAAATTCTTTTCTCAACTTCTCAACACAAATTTTCCCCATGCAGATCTCGCTGCTGCCATCAGCACCGTTGCATTATGGACAGCTTTCTTCGCTTCTGTAGGCTTTTTCGCACTTCGCATTCATCTCAAGGGTTATGATCCGGTAGAGCTCGGTAAACTAATTTTGCTATGGCTGCCGTCGACCTTCAGTGGGAATTGAGTGTGCGTTATGGGCAGCATTCTTTCACTATTTCTCTTTTGTGGCTTTAAAACTCTCGTAGTCGTCTCATAAGTTTGAGGGAACAGTATTTGGTGCCCTACATTTCCATTAACTGCTGTCGACATTGAGTGGGTAATATTTTTGCACTGCGCATTAGTTTTAATGGGGAGAAGGAGTGTTCATTCATTAGGGGTATACAATTGGAAAACCAACTCGACTCCTCACCTGACAATTTAACATCCAAAATTTACAATTTTATATGATAATTCCTAAACGACGTAACAAGACGAGTGTTTCAATTTGACTGCCGTGATTGGCTTCACCTCTCAAGTTATGAAAATGCCTGTTAGGTCATTTAAGATTTCTGGTGACGGTATGTAGCTTTGCCATGGTATACGAATGGTTGTTAAAAGTCCATTTTTCTACGTGAAAAAAAAAAATTTTGTTGAAAAAAAAAATTTTGTTGAAAATAAAAATTTTTGTGGAAAAAAAAATTTTGTTGAAAAAAAAAATTTGTGGAAAAAAAATTTTGTTGAAAAAAAAAATTTAGTAAAAAAAAAAATTTTTTGTAAAAAAAAAAAAAAATTAAAAAAAAAAATTGGGGAAATTACAATTTCTGTACAAAAAAAAATGTTATTTTTTTTATTATTATTATTTATAGAAAATTATAGAATGCCTATTTAAATTCCTCCGTACTGCGTGACAGAGTCAGTGAATCAGTGTCGAGGGTAAATATATATTAAGATATTTAATTGCATTACCTTCTTGTAATATTTTTATCCCAACAAGTTCTCAAATTAGAGGAGAAATGACATGACCAACAAAATGTCAACAGTTAGCCTATTTTATCCCAAATATAGACTGTTAACGACCAGTTTTGATATCTCCAATTTGCCACCCCTCGACTGACTGACTGACATTTGAGTGTGTGTATCTTTTAACAAATGCAAAACGATCTTGTTGATCTTTAACTTTTTGCAACTTTATATGCATAATCGCCCGGCTCGCAGGTGTGATCCAGAACACGCTGAAACATTAACTCTTGGTCATTGCATTTCTTCTTTGTCTCTCACACTGTATGATCTTTCCCTTACGAGTACAATACTTTAGTTGAAAAACAAAACGAAAGACAAAAGCGCAAAAATATACGAAAATGTAATTCAGAGAAGAAAATAATTAACGCTCCATCAAATCAATGTCACGTCCGTGTACGTGAGATTCATTTAGTTCACCTTGACTCTGGCAAATTCCGCCAAAGATAGGGACGCGAGCGAGTCCGCTTTGTGTTTGTGTGTGAACGCCGTCCGGTATAACAGGGCCATTTGTGTGTGGTTGTTACGTTCTGCCACAAACCGCAAATATCATCTACATTAAAAGCTCTGACAACTCATACAGATACGACCGACCGAACCGACCGAAAGACTGCAGGCAGACAACAGCTCAGTCGGTTCGGTGGTACTCATGAAATCATGACTATAACTATGACGGTGTTGAAGATAATGATGAAATTACTTTGACTCTATGTAGATAGACGGCAATACGTTTTGTTTTTTTGTGGTTTTCCGCAAAAATAACGCTTTCCAGCAAAGGAAAAAGAAGAAAGGAAAAACAGAAAACAAAAAAACAATGAACACAAATAAGATGGCGTATAGTTAATACAAATGATGGAAGGGAAAAGAGCCAGCCAGTCAGCCAGACATAAGCAAGGCGAGGAGCTCGGAAAGAAAAGTCAATCATTCGGTTAAGTAACAGTGGCTTATAGTATTACTAAACTTTAGCACTTCCAGATTGTGAGTTAATATAACATCCACAACTAGACGTTATCACAGAGAATTCTCCAATATACGCGAGGGTTGTATAAAAAGTTCACTTGGCAAAAATTATGTTTTGTAGTATGAGAAAAAAAAAAATAAAAAAAAATGCAATTTTAGGGCGGAGCGTAAAATCCAGACTTATTTCAGTTATACCCACATTTTAGCAGAGCGATCCTCTAGTGTTCGCCTGCTGTCCTATGTGAAGCCACATTACAGTGGTTGGAGCTACCACCTATTGTTTGTCTTGGCCTGTTTAGAGAATGCTTTCCAAGTACTTCGGACAAGGATTTCATATGTTCCTCTTTCACTTGGTCCTTCCGCCAGTCGACGGCTTCCCTGGTACACTATTGATTTCAGACAGGAGCCTTGCGTATCCTGCTGGCGAATTGGCTCAGTCAGACAAAATTATCCGCATGACGGGATATTTACTTGGTCCTTCCACCGGTCTTCGCCGTCGCTGGTAGTTGTTCTGAATGGAAGGTAGCGTCTGCTTCGGCCGAATTGACCCAGCCAGTGCAAACTACGGCACAGAGTAAATTTATATTCTAATTTTGGGGTCCAAGGGTAGACCCGGTGACACAGACCATAAGGCTAGATTTATGCAGCGACAGACCAAAGCCTCTGGTGGAAATCGAACCCACAACCCCAACGCTGATGGGCAAGCACGTTACCAACTCGTCTACCGCGACGCTTACATGCCCTGTTGTTGTTTTTGGACTGTTTAATAAATAGTTTACATTCATTTCGGTCTGGTACGTTTCTTCTTCAGTTTTGATAGCAATGAACTTCGTGTCTTTGTCGACTTAGTCCTGATGATAGTTGTTGTCTAACACCTTTCTGGCGTGGCCAAGGTCCTGCGAGTCTGGTTACACTTGGTTCTTCCACCGGAGTCTCCGTCTTTCCTGTCTACGCCTTCCATAGAAGTTGGGTTTCATTCGACCAAATCTGCCCTGCCAGTGCAATCCCGGAATTTGAATAGACGGACGATAGATTGTGCGAAGGATTTTGCTCTCGAAAATACTCAACACCGCGTCATCTTTCTTCCGAATACCCGTTCGTGGTTCATCATAAAGAAGCACGACAAGCGTGAAAACAAGAGTTTTTCCAGTTCTTGAGTTATTTATTGAAATAACTTCTAGTTTCCAGCACCTTTTTTAATGTCTATTCAATTGAAATCTTTTTTTATTGTCCTTTTTTCCTCAACGACAATAAGGACAAAATAATTGGTACTTCCCAACCCAGCTGACTGAAAATGTCTTAAAACTTTATTCACTTGCCTCGCATGTATTCCACTGGGCTGGGAAATCGAATATACGATACATTTGAGCAAAACATTGTATTGGAAACAATGCCACAATATCCTATGCTGCCACACACACCACAGCCAGACTGCAGCAGACTGTCGGCTGACTGCCTTCACTCGGGCGTTGAGCGTACGTACATATGTTTGGCGTAGCGATATGGCGATATCGTATTGTTTCTGATCGAAAATGATGAGCACATTTCAGCATTCCAATTATATCTAAACTATGGCATCGGAAAGAAGCTTCTTTGTACTTAGCAGCAGAAGCAGCTGCAGCAGCAGATATCCAGACACTCACTCAAAGGGGTTTTGTGGCTGTGCTCCTTCCTTCTGTCTTCTGATAGCAGTTACATTTTATGCTTTTTTTTCTGTTTGTGTTAACTATTTTTCAACTCCTTGCTTCCTGCTTAGCGCTCCTTCAATCGATTGATTCTGTTTGCCGTGGCTGCAGTGATGGATTACATTTTACACCAAACCCATCCAGCCAGCCAGCCAGCCAGCCAATGCCATATTGATTGTTTTTTGAGTGTTCTTAGTTATAAAATTCTGGTGGTGTTTTGATGGCTCCGCCATTGCACGTATCACGATGGGGCTGCAACAATGCTGCAAGTTGCCGGTACATCGTTGGCGGCGGTGTGGCAGCCACACCGTTCAGTAACTAATAAAAAGATTACACTTATGTGTTTGGTTTTGTTCTTCATCATATTCATAAACAACAAAATATTGAATGCACTGCTCAGCGAACGTCATCATCTTGAAAATCTGTTTCATCATCATAATGGTCTTCTTCCTCATTATGGCTGTCATAGACATCGTCAGTGGCATCAACATCAACATCGCCATCGCCATCGACAGCGTCCTCATCATTGACGGTTGGGTATCAGCATCATCAGTAGCATCATGAGTGTCATAAGTATTTTGTTGTGGTATTTTCAAGTATTTTGTTCCAGTCTGCATTTACGACTGCACTCCACTCCACACCACTCCATTGAATGGCGGTTAAAGTTTTTAGTTTCATTTGAGGTTTCCTCAACGATTCCATTTGCCTGGTGTAACTTCATACGAGCTGTGTTTACAGCAACCGAGTAGTTCGCCTATCTGCTCCTTTCGCTTTAAAAGCTCTTTATCTCTTTAGTCAGAAGGTGATTCTGTTTTGCCTGTAAACGTGTGGTAAGACGATATTGTTGTCGATGTTTTTCTACTGCAGCTCCGCTGTTCCAGCTGGGAAAAATAGCTGTAAACAAAGTGGTTTTACTATTTGCGGTTATAAAGTTTATTGTTAATAATCGTCTCGGCAAGGGAGTTGAACGGCAAGCCACAATGATTTTGCGTCAGCGTAAGTTGCCTTGGAAATATTTGACAGCCGGTATACATTTGGATGGAGGAAGAACACAAAGAATATAAAAAGACGTGTTTATACAGATATACTTTCATTTATATTATGTTGATTAGGTTAAATCAATCGAAAATTAAAATTTTGATTTTGATTTGGAATTTTACATTGTACACGGTAATGAAACAAACTGAATTTATTTCCAATCGGAATAAATTGGCACAGTCACGATGTGAATGGTGTTTGGTGGTTCTACCTTGATGGAAGGCGGATACGGATATGGAGTTACTGTACCGTTCCACTATCTACTCGAACTAAGTAAAATACAAAATGAAAGGATTCAACTCAATCATGGTTTGAGTTGCTTACACTGATTGTGGATGGACATTTTGATGACCATTTACTTTCTAAGCAAACTTAGTTTAGTAAAACTTCGACCTTATGAATAAAGAAGTAATCTCTTAGTTATGCTTTAAATAAATGACGTTGGGGCCACGTGAAAGACCTTAAAGATAGAATTCGTGAGTCTATCGAGGACATAGGGCAGCCACTTTGCCATTTGGTTATGGACAATTTCATAAAAAGGATATGGTCCTGTAATCATGGTCGTGGTGGCCATTTGGCTGATGTTGTTTTTCATTATTAACGGCATACCTTCCTCTTTATTATGAAATTAACATCCGATTATTTATGTCAAAAAATTAAATTTTTTCTTTAAATACCAAAATAACACCTCTTGTTGGAAAATCCTGTACGTATGGTTCATAAAGTGCTTGTAAGAAATGTCATTTTTGAAAAATATCAAGAGTTTTCAGGTATTTATGAAAATTTCAAATCCGGCTTGTATTGTTTTCCCTAATTTATTTTACTTATTTGACATTCCGCCAGCTTATCGACTAGGTCACTGAAAACGTTGCAAATCTTGTTGATGTTCTCTAATGTTACCCAACGTTAGTCCTGCCGGCTGCTAAAACTACAAAGGCTGAACTATGAATTGAACCAAAAAAAAAGGAAATAAAATATTTCTGTACGTGTAAATTCATATCGGCTTTTAGTCTTTAACAACACCAGCCCCCCCCCAAGCCAACCACAACCGATAGTTTCGTGTCTGTTTCAATAACTTTTGTTTGATTTTCATTCGATTTTTGTTACATGCGATATTTGCTTGTACTTTTCCATATCCATTTCGTGTTTTTTTTTTGTGGAGCCTACCTACACATTAGATCCTCTTAAAATCAATGTCAAATGCATATTGTTGCTCGTACATTATTTGATTATTTAATCGATATTTCTCGAAATGGGTTTGTCGAAAACATGACAATACGTTTGTTTGCCTCCAGGCGAAAGAGCGATTGACAGACAAACATTTGTTGATTTTCACACGGATATCGGAAAACATAGAAACGAAACTGGAATTGTTATTAAAGTGAATGTAAAAACAAATTAAAGATTTGGCCAGAGAACATTTGCTGTTCGACAGTGATAAAAGGGGGGAATTTCAACGTGCAGAAGCAACGCAGTTAACATAAACATAGACATAAGTATATTTTGTCAGTTAACACTGGAACACTAAACCTCTTTTTTATACTCGTCTGTGAGTCTATTTTTCAAAAAATACAAAATTTAAATTTTTAAAATTTTTTTTTTATTAAAAAAAAAACAATACTTATTTTGTACAAACAGAGAAATATACAGCAGTCGACTGAGTTGACACGAAACCACATGTTGATATTCACAACCGATCGTAAAATATCGTGTAAAAAAAAATTCGAGTCGCCTCACATGTGTAGTGGAAATTTCTCCATTATTTAGTGAATTAATTTATGGAAAAAATTCAGTTTTGGAAAATTGTGAGTTGTGACCTTTTTATGTTTAGAGTGCTGTCGGTCCCGTGCAATACTCGTACATCTTAAATCGCTAAACAATTTGAATGTCTCCTTAAGTAATACATTGAATTACTTACTTATTGATGCATTTATTAATTTAATTTTTTTTTAATTAAAATTAGACTAATTTCAAACTGTAGCTCTATGAAGATCTGTTTAGTATGATTGTAAAAACAATGTGAGCTTTGCTTTAGACCAACTGTTGCCCTATTAACGCCCTAAAGCAATTCCAAATCAATTATATTTTGAGAACGGCACATTTTCTAAGATCTCACATTACTAATGATTCCCAAACTAATTGAGGTCTTTGTAATTTTTCTTTCCCCTACAACAAATCTCCGTTCTTTATCATGTTTTATCCAAAAAAAAAAACGAAAACTCTTTGAAATACTGAAAACACAACAGTGGTAGCTGAAAGTACTTAACATTTTAACAATTAATTAAAGGTTTGCTTTTCTTCATTTTCTTCTCAGTGTCTTTTTTTTGTTGTTGTTATGCTCAACCCTTTTGAAGTTTTAACGCCATAACCAAAGGCTTTCTTTTGCTGTCCAACATTTCCCCACCATTATCGTGGTAATGATGTGTTAAAAAAAACCAGAAATCGACGAGAAAAAAACAGAAACAAGACAGAGAAATGCATCATGATCCCTTTATTATTTTTCCATTAAATTGTTTTCAAATTTTTCATATGTTAGACATATAGACGGACAAATGGATGACGTACGGACTGTGAGCTGGCCGGTTGGCCGGCTTGATGTGGTCGGCCGAAGTGCATGAAACAAAGAGCCATGAATGGTGGTGGTGCCTGGTGAAGGTAATAGATACCCAGCGGTCATTATAACAACCCGCCAAGGAATTCAGCGCGCTGTGATTCGAGTATGTGGCATGATTGCCTCATTTATCTTGTAAGTATTTTTTATTTTCGTTTTACTTTATTTTTTTTTTTTTTGGTTTTTTTTGCTTTTCCTTCTTGAAGAAACCCAACATGTTGTTGCTGTTATTTTTCTATTAATCCCGGTGAGATGTTCACAAAGGTTTTTTTTCTTCGGTTTTGCTCTTTTTGTCTGTTTTTTTTTCTTTTTTGGTGTGAAAGTAGTATCCATAATATAACACAACCACTCACTGCCAACATATTGGCTTGCGTACCTTTGGCTAAGAAGAAATTATATAGCCAGTAAAGGTCGTTTTTTTTCTAGAGATGAGAAGGCAAACGAAACAGCCCGATCATGTTCAAATTGTTTTTAGTTAACTGGAGAAAATTACACTACTCGCATCACCAACATTTTCTTGAAAAAAAAGAAGAAAAAAACTAGAGAGAGAACGGGTATAAATTAATTGTAATAAATTAGGTGGTAAAGGGATTTGTGATGGTGTGATAGGATTAAATGATAACGTCAACTGCGCACAACAAATCGTAAGGTTTTTCAAAGAAATATATATATACCAGAATTCTCATTTTGGGCAAAAAGATAAAAGAAAACAAAAAATTGATTGCGAACACAGGAAAGTCATAGCGTTTTCTCATCTTCTAAATTTATTTCGAATACCGAATTGAATTAGTTCAGACATGAACACGAAGGAACTGCTTGGCCTACACATACGGCTCATACCAAATTACTCAGGGCGATCCATTCAGTGGCTTAGTTAGGAACCATTTATGAGTTTGATAGTGGCAGTGGCTCTTTCTGTCGTACATTGTTGGAACATCGACAGCAACAACTCAACGTGATGCCAGAAATTGTCAAGAAAATCCATCTATTCATATTGGACAAACGAAGAATGATAGGGCGTGAGGTGACTGAGGCTAAGTGGGCATTGCGACCGCCCCGAAAACAGTCATAAAGCCGAATGAAGTTTCGAACCCAATTGCCCAATTTTTTCATGGCACATATATCATTTTTTTTTATCTGTTGTTTTGTTTTAATTTAGGCTGTTTTGGCCCATGCGCGACTATTTTAAAAATATATTTGAATGAATTTTTTCGTTGCTTCAGTAATATCTTTTTATTTGTATTATAAAATGTTTGTTATTTGTTTTATTAAAATATTTTTTTTTAAATGGTTATCGTTTTTTTTTTAAGGTTTCAGTTTAAAAAACATTTTTTTTTCGTAACGCTTAAGTAGTTTAAAAATTTGAAGTCTCTTCAAGTAATGCTAAGAAAAGTGAAAAAAATATTTTTTTTTCAAAAATAATAAAAATTGGGGAAAATCTGAGAATTGATAAAAATTGACGTGATACAGACATTTCCATGAGTCTGCCTGCCAAAAATCAGCTCGATTGGATCACTGAAAAAGGGTTAAAAATCGGTCGAAAAGCTTTCACACAAGTCACTACGAGATTTATACTTCAAACTTAAAAAAAAAAAATTCTGACGTGTACATGAAAATCGCCGATACACGTGTATTTTTATTTTTTCCCCTCTTTCCGAAGATGTGCATTTGGTTCATAGGACAGAAAAAATCTATTTCTTGTAACACGGTGTAATATTTCCCTTATCATATAAGTTCGCGCACAAGCAACGATGTGTGTCCAGGGGCGTTATCAAGGAATGCGTCAGCGCAGTTTATTTTGTTTTTCACACAAAATCCTTAAATGAGACTAAGAATTGCTGCTCATTCACCATATTCTCCGTATTTAGACCTCAGTGACTATTGTATATGTCCACACCTAGAGTTGATGGTCATTGCTGCTAGTGTTCCATAACTATTTTAATCTTAGAAATATTTTCATAAACACATTTCCACACCACCAGTAATGTCTCTGCGCTAAGAGATTCGGATCGAACCAAGAGGACATAACAGAAACTAAATGATATATGGAAGGAATAAATAAATTGTTGAAACGATAGAGACTATACGAGCTAAGATCAATAAAATGATTTACTGCTGAAAGAAACTAAATTTTAATACAAAATATAACTGAGTTGTCAAGCTGTCCTCTTAAATAAAAATAGTGTACAGACGACTACCGATAACAGCAATGCGCTCAAATGAAAACTACTGCTTTCTTCCTCATGTCAAACAAATAACTTCGCTTCGAGATCAGGATCTTCTTTCTCGACATCTAAAGACCCAAAAGAGATTATTATTTATTTATTAATTACAATACAAAGTAAATTTATATTCTAATTTTGGGTCCAAGGGTAAACCGGGTGACACAGACCATTTGGCTAAAATTTTGCAGCGACAGACCAAAGCCTCTGGTGGGAATCGAACCTACAACCCCCACGCTGATAGACAAGCACGCTACCAACTCGACTACCGGGGCGCCTCCAAAAGAGATTATTTACGTTCGATCGAAAGGAATACCAATTCCAGCCCGTTGCTGATAAATCAATTAGATCTCTGACAACCCATTTTACATGATTTGTTCTAAGTGGCCGGAAAATTTCCGAAATCATTCTGGAACTCCATGTATATATGTACATATGTATATTCCAATTTCCATGCTAACTCCCAAATTGTACTCATTTCCTACAGAAGTGCCCAGGAAAAGCAGTGATGACATTTGTAGATCCCTATTTCCTTATTTCGCTGTGAAAATAGCAACTCACGTACACATATGCGATGTTGTTTGCCAACATTTGAGAATAATTGTGTTTTCAGCTCAGGCTATCTGATAGAAAAGTGTGATTTTTTAAACGCCTTCTTCGTTCTGTGTTTCTCCGTATGATCCTATTTGTCTTAATCTACCGCCATCCGTATATTTAGCCCATATCAGATATTCGCTGACTCTTAGTTGTTTCGTTTTCCACACATCTTTGGCTGGTTTTTTTTCGGTTTTTATTTCATCCATTCCTTTTTTATTTGCAGCCCAAAACCCATTTGTTAACAACTCTTTCATATTCTTGGCCAGTCTTCGCACATCTTTGTTATTTTTTTCACTTTTGACTCGCAAGAGTTTGCAATGAAATTATAAAAACGTAGGAGAGGAGAGAATGACAGAGGACAGCAACAACAAAAAAATATGATATTAACATGGTTTTTGAGTTCTTTGTTGAAATTATCAAAATTCCGTGCCACTTGCATCACATGCACGCCGCTGCAGGATTCAGAGATTAGGTCAGGCTACACCAGCGCAAAGCTAAACTACGTTCACTCGTTCCTAAGAAAAAAAATGGTGGCGGCGGCAATAGTTTTTTCTTTTCTGTGGCTTAACACCACGTTCGCATGGAGCAACGCTTCTTTTCCGTTTGAACAACACGTACATATGCAGCCATTTGCCTGATATCTAGATGTGGTCGTAGGCTTGGTTTCATAATCCTTTGGAAAGGGGTTAGAACGATGCATTTTGTGAAATGGATAGACTGGCTTTTTTTTTGCTTTAGTTTCAATTACATTCGTATGACCGTTCGAGAGTTGAAAGCTTTATCGAAACACGGACATCTTTGTGGGGCTTTTTTTTTTAATTCATAAGCATATATTTATTATAATCATGAAATGGTAATTATTACATGATATCGTATAAACAATCATCAGCGGATGCATCAAAGGATTTAATGTTAACGGTGTTGTCTCCTTAGGAAGATCGGAGGATCAAGAAATGGTAATTACAATGTGATGGCAGATAAATAATAAACAGTGTTTACAATGGCAAAGGAATCGAAATGTTTGTAGTTAGAAATTGGTGCTCTTGTAGCAACGATTTGATGAATTGGACTACATAAGCGCCTGTGACCATATGGTCACCCGGTTTATCCTTGGACCCAAAATTAGAATATAAATTAACTTTGTATTGTAATTAATAATAAATAAAAAAAAAAAAACAAATAAAAAAATCACACTCGAAAACAGAGATGTAGTTTGCAATCCTTAATAAGTATTGGGAATTGAAAATCACATTTGCTTCACTTTGTCCCACCAACATTTAATGCATGTCTAGAAGGTTTAGTGGCACTTGTTCATATGTACATAACACCCTTTTATATTTCTTCAAATTGGTTCATTGTCTTCGTAGTCAATAGTTCTCAATAGGCTGTCTTCTGTCTTCTGTCGCCCATTCTCCCCATTTCTCTGTATCATGATTGATTGGTTTCATTTGGCATTCTTCAATGCGATGTGCAGCCGAAGATTTTCAAATGCTTTTGACCCTCGAACACCACACCAAATCACCATACAAATTCGAAGACTGACTTAACCTTACATGATTTCGTCTTATAAATTTCCCATTAAAACCTTAACAAAAGCATCGGCAACAACAATAATAACGACAACGAACACCGACCAAAACTAAGAAATATAAAACAAAAGCAACGACGACAATATAACAATAATTTTTCTTTTGAAAACATATTCCATTCACGATGGGTGTACGTACGGACGTACGGTAGAAAAAGTAACCAACCGTACAACATGGATCAGGAAACAATGAAACCATAACTCAAGTGACACTTTTCAAAACGATTGCATTCCATCATTCATGTGATATTTTCTCCACTCTTCAATGCTCCAAGATGTTCGCTCCATGACTGGCTGCTGGTATGGTACGGTGCGGTTCAATGGTTGCTGTAGTTTGGTTTGCCTTGTAACTTTCTTCCATCAGAGTGACATCTACTCGAACGAACTTTGCATATGTATGTATGTATGTGTGTATGTATGTATGTATGTTGGTTGGCTATGATATGGAATGGTATGGCCGACGGATGCTGGTGAGTGAGCGAAAAACTGATTTTTGTTGTTGTCGCTTTATAAAGGATTTTCAATCTGTTTGAATTGCAAAAGGGAATGTAAAGAGTTGCCATTTTATGAGGATTTGCTGGGAAATTACAGTGCAGTCCTAGGAACTGGAAGGCTAACTGGATATTGTTTATTTGGCCATCCGCGAATCTGCCTATTTTAAAATATTTTACAATTTCCCATTTATCCATAATTTAAAATTTACTCTCAATAAGCAAGTCAAAAAAGTCCTTTGGAAACAAATTATTTTTTAGTTAAAAATGTCTGTAGATTTTATATCGGTCTATGTTTTTGTACAGAAAAAAATATATTTAAAAAAAGCTGGAACTTGAATGACTCTGACTATGTTACTTAGAAATAATGAGTGATATTCTAATTCGTTTTACAGCAGGTCTTTCAAGCACTCTAAATTGTCACCATTCACCATTCCAGGCTTCTGTTGGTATAAATTACCTTTCTTCTTCTTGGTTCTTTATAACCTGGAAACTTACGCAAGACTTGACTCGTGAAACATCTCCAGGACGTAGGACATTGGTTGGTGTACACAGCAGTCGGGGGACGAACACGATTAAGTTTTCCAACGTCCACAATTTCATGATTCATGATTTCAAAAACAAAACCTTTACATGAGTTAATTGGAAGTGTGTTTATCTTGCAAGGGGTTTTCATAGACGGCTTCGATCCTCATCACGGGTGCTGGTCTGTGTCCATGACCCAGACTGAAAAATAAAATATGAATTGATTTTTTATAATTATTCGGAAATTAATATACAGTAAAAGCTCGATTTCCGCAACCCCCGATTTAATTGAAAAAATCTCTAAGGTTAGGTTAAATTAATTTCACAGCTACCTGAAACATATCTCACTTGGGTCCATATAAATCGTCGTCCAAAAAATATCCTAGGTTTCCTGGTCGCTTTGTTTTATCATTGTCGAAATGAAGATGTAAATTCTACCCATATCATTTTGTCTTCTAGCATTTGTAAACCAAAAATGTTCCGTCTTAAGTCCACAAAAGCCGAATAATGTTCGGTAATCTTTGTAGGCGATAAACAGTCTCCTAGCATGTGAGCCTGAGCCCAATGACCGTTGATGATCGCAATGAGATTTTTCAATGAGATCAGGTCCGATTTTTCTGGTTTCTCCACCTAAATTTCTGCAATGAGTTAGGTTTTAATTGACACTGCTGCTATTTGGGTCTCTTAACATTGCGAACCCCTTTAACCGACCTGTAGGGCTTGATTCGACGGTTGAGAAAATGAAGGTTACGCCAAGAAGTGTACAACTTTTTTCTTTTCACTGCGCATGACGTAACAATTTAAGTTTTGTATATTAGACTATTGTTTACAATATGAAGATAATCGATTTATGAAAGGAAATCAGCTATTTATTTGTTTGTTTATTATTTTATTGATTTAGTTGAGCTGCATCTAATTTTTTTTAAAATGATTTATATATTTAAACGATTCGAGTTCTCCATCCGCCTTCATGCCTTTAAATTTTGACATATAATTGTTGGTATTACTTGTGAAATCTTTTTTATAAATAATATTAAATTATTTTTTAATATCACCCATATCTGGTACTTATCTCTCGTTTATCAGTTTTCCATAAGTGGCCCGAAAAAAATATTCGTTTAGTCGCTATCTCCGAAGCCTATAATATATTCGTCTAACGACAACCCTGGCATGAAGTGTAGTGCATGAGATCAAGTGTTTTTCTGTCGATTTTTTTTTTTCGTTCACATTTTGTTGCTGTTGTTGTTATCTTGGCGGATTTCAATACATCATTGATGATTTGGTATTCAAAATACGAAGGGAACAAAACTAAAAGATTATACACAATGACCTTTCAATGCAAAGTAGCTGAAGTTTTTCCTTTTGTTCGTTCGTTCGTTCATTCGTTCGTGTTGTGTCTTGCGACTACAGATGCTGATGATTATGATGAAGTTCAAAATAATGATACACAAAAGCCCTTATTCGTATAGAGTTCCTCACCCAAAAAAAACAAGAGATAGAGAACAAAAATGTTGATTTTGATGCTTGTTATCTGTAAAATAAGCCAAGAAGGCGATTTTCGACACTGCCGCTGAGATTTTTTTTTTTTTTTGGTTGATTTCCAGAACTGTCAACCTGTCCGAAGGCCAATGAACTTCAAGTTCTGTGCTGTCTGTCTGTCTTTTTTCTTTCGGTTTCAGTTGCGGTTGCATGGTGATTTATAGATGTCTCCTCGGTAACATATGAGATGCATTACAATAACAAGGCCCTACCTTAGCACCAGGCCAAGCAAGCGGCCAAAAAAAGGTTCTGTAATGCTCGGCAATGGTGCTGGCCATGGCCACAGTATGCACTCGTCTGCATATCTGTCTGTCTGTCCGTCTGAATTTTAGATATATGTATGATGGTTTGTTAAAGTAAACCTTATCGATTTCATTCATGTCACTTGTGTAAAATGATTTATTACCCAAATTTGTTAGATTTGTTGCCTAAGATTCTCCACCATTCTCCATACAGCCACGTATGTATGACATGAAAGTGGTAACAAAAGCCTAGAAGTTTGTGTGGAACTACACACACAAGAAAAAGGATTGGTTATTTAACTCTCTAAACGTTTTTTAATTATCTTGATAAAGAAAAAAATATTACAACAACACCAACAATGGGTTTTTTTTGTGAAAATATCCAAGCAACCACAATGGATTAGACAAATGATTTGAAAAAGATAAACGATTTGATGTTGTTGTGTGTGGAGAGTTTTGTTTCAAAAATTATTTACAATGGACAAATTTTAATTGTTCTTAACGTGACGGAAACAGGTTGTCACTGGCTGTGTTTAGAACATCGGAAATCTGTATAGAGTATCAGTGAAATTCGTCGAAAAGATATCATCTTTAGCTTTAATATGTAAACACACCTATGACGATGGCGATCATTCACATTTCCAGCCGAAGGTTTAAGGTTTAAGTCTCATACGGGTAGTGGCATTTCCATGGAAAAGATCATGTACTTCTTGACTCCGGTCGTCAGTAGTCGCAATTTTGAAATATTGTCAGTTCATATCGTGATTAGTTAAACGGAGGTTGTTGACCTTATCTAAATATTTCATTTGTAAGGAAGTTGAAGGTTATATAGCTGATATTCCTGAAACTTCGGTTCGGTGAAACTTTGCCGGTTAGGGGTTTCGCGATTCAGCCAACGTATAAATATGCCCAACAATTCTGAAAAGTCACTGAAATAATTTATGAAAATTTTCCCAATGAACAATCGGCGCTACTAGTGCGGACGCAGTGCAGGCCTCTTCCAAATGTCTTTGCCATTGGAAGCTTCCACCATTTGCCTAGCTGATTTCGGACATATCTGGAATACTTTCAGAGCTAAACACTGTGTGCCTCTTGAACAAATTGGAGAGTTTTTGGTTATTTAGCACATTAGAAGAAGGACCCAACAATGAAAAATGAACATCGAATATTGAATGCCCAATTTTGATGGAGTATTTTTATATATAACTAGTAAGTTGTAATGCGCCTATGGCGCCCGTTGAAATATGGAGAAAAAAAATTTGTTGAAAAAAAAAATTTTTGTTCCAAAAAAATTTTGTTGAAAAAAAAATTTTTTCTTGAAAAAACAAATTTTGGTTCAAAAAAAAATTTTTGTTCCAAAAAAATTTTTGTTGAAAAAAAAAGGATCGGATTTTAGTGGAACTCCTTTTTTTTGGATGTTGGGGTGTAGGGTTTTTAGTTTTTTTGCAATGAGCTTCCGACCGTAATGTTGGGAAATGTAGGACAAAATGATCCAACTGAAGAGTAGACGTCCGCCCTTATCCATTAAGTGGTTTCAAAAGTATAGGGGCTGGAATTCGACATCTGTCAAACCAAGTTGTTAAACCATTTTTTTTTTTCATTTGAGTTGGAAGTTGGACATTGACGAAAATGAATCGCTTAACTATCTCACAACGAGTAAACATTATTAAAACCTACTACAAAAATGGTGATTTTGCCACAGTCACATATCGTGCTTTAAGAGGAGATTATGGTTTATGGTTATTATCGTTGGGTATGTTAATAAACAAAATTGTCATATTTGGGGTTCTGAGAATCCTCACGTAATTGAAGAGCGAGGCCATTACATCAACAAAAAGTCACTGTTTGGTGCGCTCTTTGGTCCGACGATGTGATTGGACCTTACTTCTTCGAAAACAACGAGGGAACGACTGTCACCGTCAATTCGGAGCATATGGTCGTATGAGAACCGACTTTATTTTGCCTGCTATTAAAGAATACGACTTGGAGAATATGTGGTTTCAACAAGACGGTGCCACATGCCACACAACTCAAGCGAATATGGCTTTATTGCAGGAGACATATCCTGGCCGCGTAATTTCTCGTCGTGGCGACATCAACTGGCCAGCAAGCTCATGCGATTTGACACCATTAGACTTTTTTTGTGGGGCTACGTGAAAGGCCGTGTTTATGCAGATAAACCTTTAACTCTTGAGAACTTAAGAACCAACATTCGTGAAATTATAGCTGAGATATTGGGGGATATGTGCCAAAAAGTGGTCCAAAATTATCTCAAATGAATCAGTGCTGGCAACACGTGGTGGTCATTTAAATGATGTAGTATTTCACACATAATGTCAAAGTTCAAACTTTTTAATAAAAAAAAAATATCAAGAAAAAAAAATATTTTATATGTGTTTTATTTACGTTTACTTTTGAAAACGCAAAATGTTGAGAAAACAAGTGAAATTTTTCAAATCCCAATGCAGTTTTCTTTGGCTTTATTAGTCGCACTTATGTATACGAAAATGAGGGACCTCGGGGCTCTGAGCGGCCCATCGTGCATATTAGGAATCCTGGTGCAATTTCCTTCTAATGGTCGCATACACTATCTACCCCAACACGGCCTTGCAACATTAGCCATGATAAACTTTATGTCAACATTCCTGCATTCCCAGCATTTCCCTAGCAAATAAGGATGCCAAACACTTTTCTGTTACTTACAATAAATCTCCTCCCATAGTACTTTCCACAACAATGTATCATTCTAAAGTGTGGAATTCTTTATTGCCGCTTTCATTGAGTTCATCTTGAATCGTAAATGCGAAACAGGACATGCTGGTGCAGTGCATTGAACTGAGGGGGAATTCTAAAAATTAATTTGTAATATTAAATATACACATACACACCATTAATCTTAATATCGTTAATATTAATGTAACCGAAAATTGACAAAATAACATTGTTCAATGTCATTATGCAGACAGACAACAAACAGTTACACCAACAGCATTCCACAAGCCGACTCCTATAAGGACCAAGGACTTGAAATGAAAATGCAAATAAAGCAAATATGCATATAAAATTAACAATGGGTATCAGTGCAATTAAGGACTATATGTCCGTCAGCCTCTGTGTTCGTTCGTCCGGCCGTACGTCTGTCTGTCTGTCTGTCATTTGCGGGTTTTGCAAACACGCACTGGGAACCTCAGGAGAAATTACAACATACACCCAAACACAGCCCAAACAAACTTGTAAAGTGGACAAAATGTAAATCTGACATTTTCGACCTTTAAATAGTAAATTAAAGGCAAAAATAACATGAACGCATACGTGTGTGTGTGTGTGTTTGTGCGTATGCGTGTGTAATCATCGAAGCGTTTATTGCAAGAATTAACCACCACCTTTAGTGGTTGCAGTGGGTTGGATGATTTACAGGATAATGGTATGCGAAAAAAAACCATAACAGAGAGTTCAAACTGATTCAAACTGATCAAACGATCTAATCCAAGCCTTAGCATTTAGAGTATCCTAAGACAACTGTAATCGTAGTGATTCGGCGGGGCCATCAGAATTTTGCCCACACTTTCCCAATGATAAGGGGGAACAATGTTTTTAGCGGCATGTGGTTCGAATCCCATTCGCTGTGTAGTGTTTCTGTCATATTTGCTTTTATTGTTTATTGAATTACAACACAAAGTGAATTTATTTTTATTTATTATTAATTACAAAGCAATAGAAAATTTACTATTAATTCTCATACAAAGTATATTTATATTCTAATTGCGTGTTCCATGGTAAACCGGCTGACACGGACCATATGGCTAGATTATTGCAGCGACAGACCAAAGCCTCCGATGGCAATCGAACCCAAAACCCCCACGATGCGCTTATTGCTTTTATTTTTATTTTTCTTTTCACAAACAAAGTACAGAGGAATTATATTTGGACGTTCCAAAAACTGATTTCAAAGCTTTTTACCTCTGTACATGTCCAATTCCTTATCATCGATATAAAAGGACACACTTTTGTCCGACACAGTCCTTATGGGCGAAGAGTGCACGAGGAATGGTCAAATCGAATTTTGGAAAATGCATATGAAATTAACAAGAGTACAGAGTTAAATAATAAATGCAAATGTTAGGGGTGTTATCAAACGACTACAGACACACAAACGGATGTAACGGCCGACAGACTTACAGTTGGACAGGCAGACACTTTGGACACACACACACACTTTGACTTTAATATTCACACATGCATGTGTTCTTATGAACACATCCACACATACTCACTTTCAAAGTAGTCAGCCCTCATGGTACAACATATGATTAAAATTGTTCTTTGTCTGTCTGTCTGCCAGCTTGCCGGCTAAACACGTGTGTGTGTAATATATAAATTTTCCAATTGTCTTGTCGTCCATGGTCTGCAGAGTGCAGAGAGTCTGGACACATAGAGCTCGTCGGGGAGGTGGGCCTTCAACAAGGTGGACAATTGCAATTGCTAAGCAATAATTTTGAATTTAATTATAGTAATTCTCCGTAGTGATGTTTTATCTTTTGCTGCTGCTGCTGCGGCTGTTCAGATGTTAATGTTGACTTCAGCCCCCTCGCTCTCGCTCACCCTCTCCCACTGTCTCTTGGCATGGTCTTGTCGTCGCAGTGCATTTACTTATGTGTGAATGTTTAATGACCTTTTTTGTTAGCAGTGCCAAGTGTGTTGTTGTTGTTGTTGGTGAAATACGAAATGCACTTGAATTCATTATCGGGTTTAAGTTGGAAATTTAACACCCAAATACTTAATCTTTTTAGCAACACGCATTCATTCATTCCATTCACCCATTGAAATCATGCATGTGGTGGGCAGACAAAATACACACACACATCCATACGATAGATTAATTGTTGCTGCCGAAGTTTTCGAAAATCAGTCATGATAAATTTCGCTGATTGTCGCATATGAGTTACCATGAACTCGTATAAATTCCCCAAACTTTCAGAGCCTGACCTGATCCTTCTTGCCCAAACATCTGAAATTGTATTAAAGTTGTCACCACTTTTACACGGAATAGAAATATGAACATTTGAGCGAAGACCTTATTTTTTTTTAATCTTAAATTGTTGTTAAACAACGAATCAGAGCATGATTTGTATGAAAATTAATTTGTCCCCGTCTGTATTAGTACATTTCCATAACTTCAACAACTTCCCACATCGAATCTTATAAATAATGGTTTAGAGACCATCAGCCGCAACATTAGTGGCATCAACAACATTGTAACCAAGACTGAGCCTCAGTCAGTGTCAGACAGACGGAATTTATACGGACGGACACACAAAGCCACACATACAGACAAAGAGCGACATGTCATTTACACATTTGCTTAACAACATTTACAATGTTTTATGCAAATCTTGTTTGATGTTTGTTACTCTTGCTCCCCAACCCGACCAGCGTGTGTGTGTGTATGTTTGTAAAGTGGTGTTGGCTCTTGCAAAATTAATGGCGGGGTGTTACCTTTTTTTTTCCTCGTTTAAGTTGGCTTTTAATTCAAACAGATAATAATCATTGAGTTCTTTTACGGTAATTATTCACAAAATCACCGACATACGTGCGGGCAGAGGTGGTGGTGGTGTCTGTGTTGGTGATGATGGCAGAGATAACAATACGGGCCGGGAAGTGGTGGAGGCGGTCTTGAAAAAGATCAAGGGCAGTTTTGTTGTGAATATTTGTCTGGATTTTCAGAAAAAGGGAAATAATTATTCTTTAAACGGAATCTTCCAAAAGGATGGGGATGGAAATAGTTAAGATAAAAATGTACAGATTATACAAAATGTCTGTTAAATAAACTACAGTGTTGAAGAAACCCCAGGTTTGTCCATTCCTCGTCGTTCTTTGGAATTGGACATTCCACAAATGTCATTACTCCGTATTTTGCATAAAGATGTGGGTCTCAGGGCTTATAAAGTTCAGTTAACACAATAACTCAAATCGGCCATTCATAAACAACGTGGTGTCTTTGCTGATTGGGTCCTTGAAATGCATGAAAATAATCCGGAATTCCATGGAAAAATCATCTTGACTGATGAGGCCTATTTCCACCTCGGTGGCTATGTCAACAAGCAAAATTGTCGCATTTGGGGCTCGGAAACCCCAAGAGTTATTCTTGAGAAACCTCTCCATCCTCAACGTGTGACTGTTTGGAGAGGTTTACTGTGATATATGGTAAAGCTACCTTGGACCAAAGTGGCACAAAATGCTCTAAGAGGGCCGAGAAGATGCGAATACCTCGCCTACCTTTAACTTTAACGATCAAGAAGACCAAACAAATCCAGGCTTTTCCTTCGTCATAACATTGGGCGCCTTAATAGAACAACAGTTTCAAATCATAGCTTTAAGGGGTGCTACTCGGGACTCAAGGTAATATTCACAATTGTGATTTCATTATGAAATACCCATTTGTCCTTTGTACTTTCTAAGCCTTTGGTTTATTCTTAAGCCGATTAAAGGATCGGAATTTTTGAAATAAACAAGTCGAAAACTGTCGCAAAATATTACGACAAAATACTGTTTTGATTTTGTTAAACCGATTAAACCCTCCGCACAGGTACCTGTAACTGCCATTGTCCTTTTTACAGGTGTTTTACAGAAACATAAACATGTAGTCCTTCTTCAAGCCAAACACTCGTCCACCCAAAATGATGCCATAATTCAGCATTAATTTCATTTCTTTATTTTATAAATACCAATAAAAACCATATTAGATCAATATTTATTTTATGTACTCAATCATCATTGTCATTCAGGCACCTACAAGTAGACATTTTTCTGGAGGTATGCCCAACCCAATCCATCTGTCCATCTGTGGAATGTGAATGGTCTGTGCATTGAAATTGTTTCTCTTTCATCTACTTAACGTTCTTTTCAAAATATTTTCATAGAAGAGGACAAACAAGAAAAGGCACACGCAGTGAGACGTTGTATACAGCGAAAGGATATAAAAGCGAGAATCAGGATAATTTATGCCTTTTGTTGGCCGCACACTGACGAACATACAGAGACCAAGAACTGCTTATTACTTTCGCTTTGTGTCAGCGTAAGAAGAAGAAGAAGGAGACACGATTAGAAGGAAAATGACATTAGCAGAAAGTAAACCAAACAAACAATCAACCATAAGGACAATGGACTCCCTATGTAACAAGCACAAGAAGAAGAAGCAGCAGCAGCAGCAGAAGACAAACAAACAGGATATACAAAACGTTACAAAGAAAGTAACGAAGGCGCAAAACAGAAGCCCGACCAAAAACCCACAGACCTACAGACAAACGATAATCATAATAATGAACCGGCTCCCACACACGCGCATACAGACACCAACACAGACGGCACAAATACACTCACAGCGGCTGAATGAACCGTAGATTATGGTAGCAATGTGTTACTGTCATTTAGTCTATGGCTAAATTGGTTAGAGTGGCAAATAAAGCAAAAGGCTAAATGGAAAAAAGGACAATTCACTGAATGTGGCTGGCAGTGCCACCTCAACATCCCAACAGCCATCGTGCCATCCCATCCTTCAGCATTGTTCATTTGCAGTTCTTTTGCAGTGGAATCATGTCACCTCCTGTTCGGGACACATTTCTTTCAGTTCCCATGCGGTGTCTGTCTGTTTGTCTCTCTTTCGTTTTGGTTTCTTCTTTCTTTTCAAGGCTTAAATGGCAATAAAGGTGAAATATATTAGTGAAAGCCCATGTCCCATGCCATGGGACAGAGACTCTCTCACAGACAGCACAGAGGTGAAACAGGTTAAAACCTTAAACAAATGATTTGCTGAATAACCAATACGGACACAACGGCAGCACTGACACAAGCAGTTGCGTCTTATCTTCTATGTAACTCTAACGGCCGCCACCGTTCAATCGGTCTATGAGGAAGGGCCGTTTTGTCCTACTCATCTATTTTGCCCATTAAACTACTGTGAATGGGTATAATTCATTGTCAAATGCATTGTTTTGACCTGATTTACATGTTTATGAATGTGCTTCTTCCTTCTGCCCTATTCCCGTTTTCCTGTGATGTTTCTATTGGATTTTTACACAGCCTTAACCAGTGAAATATTTGGTGTGAGATGAGGGGTTTTATCTTGGGCTGAGGAAATTACTGGGTGCTATGTAGAGTGGATCACCAAGAGCTTACTTCGACACCATCGACAAAAAAATAGTGCTATAGGAAAAACAAGTGGACAAATAGTAAGTTCGGCCGGGCCGAATCTTATATACCCTTCATCATGGATTCGTTGCATTTCGATACCCATATGTCCATGTTTGTCAGGGGCCGGTTTTTGGGCCGCTGGTGACCCGATAGTCCCAGAAACCGGATCAAAAAATTTAGGCAAATCATAAAAATAAAGGCATATTTGGGTTCGTGAGTAAATTTCGTTGCACTTCGATACCCATATGCGCATGTTTATCATGGGCCCTTTTTTGGGCCCCAAGGGTCCACGGAACCCATGAGCACGCCCATTTTTGGGATTTTTTTTCCCCATCTATAAATTATATAAACTTAGAACAATTTTACCAAAAAAAATCAGATGTAGTGAAAAAAAATATTTGAAAAATTTTATTATGGCCGGGATATATTTAGTCCCGTAAAGGGGAACTTTTTCCCCGATATTGCCCATTCTCGAACTTAACCTGCTTATGGGCAAAAAACATCTTCCTACAAAATTTCAGCTTCTTAGCGTTGGTCGTTCGCACTCTATCGTGATTTCAACAGACAACAGACGGACGGACGGACAGACGGACATCGCTAGAATGTCTTAGAATGTTACACTGACCGATAATATATACTTTATAGGGTCGCAGATCACTCTTTCGAGGTGTTGCAAACGGAATGACAGACTTAGTATATACTCCATCCTATGATGGAGTGTATAATAAACTTGTGGGCCTAGCCGTAATTACAAAACGGCCAACATGTTTGTTATCCTTTTGACATATCCACTAGTTCGGTTGAGTTTTGCAAAATGATGAATGCCCGTTGTAGACAAATCTGAAATTCTAAAGCATATTTTGATTCATTAGTACATTTGAGACTCTCTGTAAGCTCTGAGCCTTCAGTGACCATGTTGCAATGAGTCGCCTGGGATATCTCCTATGACCCATGGCCATATCCGGCCTCAGTTAGGTTAACCTGGACGAGTGTGACCAACAAGTTTTTTGCCCTTGCGAATATAGAAAAATAGAGTGTGTAAAGGAAGCGAACCGGTCGGCGAGTTGGTAGAGTGCTGGCCTATCAGCGTGGGGTTTGTGGGTTCGATTCCTACAAAAGCCTTTGATCTTTCGCTGCAAGAATCTAGCCAAATGGTCTGTGTCATCCGGTTTACGCTTGGACCCAAAATAATAATATAAATTTACTTTGTCATGTAATTAATAAATAAAAAAAATAAATAATATGAAGAGGCTAAAGACAGAAGACAGAAGGACAGCCTGTATAAGGGACCTCAGTCCGTGGTTATCTGGTCCTGCATATTCTGCCATCTTGTTATATAGCTTCATCTGCAATCCCCAATGCAATCATATCATATGCAATCTCTCATCCGTTCATTGTGAAATGGCCGGTTGACCGGATGACGCACTACAGGGAAAATTCGTTCTTTAGCCGAATAATCTTCCAGCAAATTTGTTTCCTGCCACTCCCTCTTTCCTCCTTCCGATCCCCTGATAGGAAGTCCGATAATAGGAAGAGTATAGAATACGTGGGTCTAAAATGGGAGAGTGTAGAAAGAAGTCACGCAGCAGAGGGCATGTCGAAGACATGGGCCTATGTTATCAATTTTTCTCTTGTTGAACTCACTATAATTTTAATGCCAGTTAACTGCCCACAAAAATGTGTTGAGTCAATGACAAGACGAACGCTTATATGGCTTTCGGAAAAACGAGTAAGTTTTGCACAAAAAAATCTAGTAATGTGGACCTTGTGGGTAGCCACTGCTTCCCATTTGTATATTTTTGAAGGAAGTCCATCATGACTGAGTGGGAATTTGAAGAAACAATCCAAAACAATAGTCAACCAACTGGTTCCAAAGTATATACCGCAGTGATTTCTTTTCAATAAACACCACTGGTTGCTTTGATCCATGATCAAAGTCGATTCCCTGTGATTTCATGCCCTATTAAAAGTCAAAGCAAAATATTTCACTGGGCATACCACTACTAGTTACTGCCAACAGCTATATGAACTGTCTGCCATAGTTAAGGTGTATAAGTACTTTGATTGTATATGTGTTGGTGTGTGTTGAGAGTTTGTTATTGTCAACTGCCGTTGACATAGCCGTCTGTCCTCAACGTTGTTTATATCTCTGTGAAATTATGTGAAGGTACGGATGGATGTATGAAAGTTTGCCAGTGACAATCAAGCTGGTTGCCATTCAAAAACGTTGAAAAGGACATGGTTGAGAGAGTGAATGTGATAAACAAAAGGCCAACGTTAATGAGGCAAAAAACTGTTTTTAATACAGTATACCTACATACATACATACGCAAATGATAAAAAAATATATGTCACAATGTTATGTCACCGACATTATCGTTGGCTGACGCTATCGTAGTCCTCGTCGTCGTCGTCGTGCTCGCCATTGTCATCATCAGCGCCAATGTAATCATTGTCGCCATCATCACTATCTGGCTGATATGCAAAAGAAGGCTAATTTACTTAAGAAAATACCCCGCGAAGGCTGGTTGGAGTAGAGAAGGTGTAAGAACTTAAAAGCCGAGAATGACACAGTCCATTTAGTTTTTATTAAAACAAGAGAACAAAAACACACACACACACACAACAGAAAAACAACAAAAAAAAAAGGTGACACAATAAAGTTGGCAACATTCTGTTGAGCGGGCCGAAGTAGGTTCACGCTGAAGTTATGTAAATTTTTCTTTACAGCAAAGTTGTAATTGTTGTTGGCTGGGCAATTTGAAGAAAAAAATGGCGAATTTAAACAGATTTTCCGATAAATTGAGTTTAGTATAGACAATAGCAGCCATTGCTGATAGGGCTATATGTTTAAATGGTAAAGCGAGTATATAGTTAAGTTCTAGATCTGATCTGAGTCAAATTTACCTTCTGATGATTGATTATCTTTGTTGTATGTCGTAATTGGTTTCCTACAAGGTTTAACAGGGAACTAAAATTCTGGAGATAACCACGCTATAATTTGTACACATAGGGTAAATAACCAAAAATGATTCGGAATAGAACGATTGTGTTGTGGCTGAAATCATGTTCTCGATCTCCAGCCACAAAAATGGAGTTACCATGCCACTGTAGCACCCACCGTTAAACGGAAATGGCGTTTCCTCCAGCATTTGCAAAGAAAAATGGCCTTTGATGTCAGTGCTTCAAAATCCGCACCAACGTGTCTCTCTTTCTCTCTCTCTGGAATGCACTGGCTTCTCGTCGAACATGTGCATATTTCCCGATCGCCAGACTAGACAGTTTTCCTTGTCAACATAGCCGCCGAGATGAAAAAGCGTTGATTTGTCCATAAAAATCGTTGTCTGGGGCCCAAACTAAAACTGAATGCTTTCAATTGGATGGTCTTTGCGGAAAACTGGCATCAGACTGGTGCTTGAAATGTTGAATTGTTCAGATCTATAGTCAGTCGATGTTCCCGGATTGAGCAGAACTCTCTTGACTTCGGCAGCCACATTATCCTCATTGATCGCCTTGAAACGATGCTGACCGTGAGAATTGGCAATTGAACATTCTGTGTGAGTCGCATTTCGGCCAAAACTTCTTTTCAATAAGAGTACTGTTTAGCAGGGGACATTCCCGGAGTGATGGTCTCCAAAAAGAAAAAAAACATAATTGCCAAAAAGAAACCACTAAATCGAAAACCTGGCAGAGGAAGTCATTAAAACACAAACTCGATTTTCCAATGATGTCATGTCAAGTGGGCGCAACCACTGCTGATGTAACCTCATTTTCCAAGATCCAAGATTTCAGAAAATCCCAAATGAAAAAACATTGGAGTCCCAAATGGAGAATTCCAAAAAAAAAATCCACCAAATATTATGAAAAAACACCGCAAAAACACAACAATATTTTTTTGTAATTTGGAAAAATTACCCAAAAAAAACCCCAAACAAAAGTGAACAATTTATATTTCATATGGTGGTACTGGGGAAATCTATAACAGAAATTCGGATTCACACCAGCTGTGTCTTATGTCCAACTCATTTAAATCCCGCCTCAACTCGGTTGCACAACATGTTGACTCAGAGTTACTTTTTGTTGTTGCCTTTCTATTAGGTTTGGTGCCACAATTTTGCAAGGTGTCCCGCACAGCAGGTATTAATTGATTTGAAATTAATTAAAATTGATTGCCACATTATGGGTTTTGTATGGTTTTTTACGTTTTTTTTTACGATGGCAGCAGTTGATTGCACTTCTTGTGTGCAATTTGTAATGCTTTTCACGCCTATTCCCCGAGGATAGCAGTCTGTCTGCCAAACAGTTACATTAACAACAATCCAGCTGTTTCAAAAAAAAAAAATTAAGGATTTTTTTTCTCCAACAAAAAAAAGGAGCGGAAGGCAACCACAAGCCACACACAAACACACATTGCAAACACTAAGAGCCTTTTGGCAATTAAAGAATTGCAACGCCCACAAACTTAAAGATTTGTTCTTAAACAATCAGCTGCACTGGCTCCTGTTGCCCATTTGTGTCTGTGTGTGTGTGTTTTTTTTTCTTGCTTCTCTAAACCATAACGACAATTTCTAATTATTACTGTGTGGGTTTTCTTTTAAGGTTTCCTTGGTTTTTGTCTACAAAACCTCAAAATAATTTATTTTCTAAATTTCCCATTTCTGACTTTTTCCGTACAAAACCCAAAAGGACAACAACTGCCAACAAAAATAAACGCAACACACTAGCGTCCAACGAATGTGTTAAACCTCCAGCTGTGTTTTTGGTAAAACATTTGTCAGCTGAGGCGTCAAAGAACTCAATATGAGCCCATATCCTTTTTTCCCCCCCCCAAACAGTTTCATCATCATCGTCCTCATTGTGTTGTGTAGTTTTGTTTCGCTTCCCAAACAACAGTTGTCTTTGAACAATTGCTCCTATGGTCTTGTTGTGTTGGCTTTGTCATAACCTCAAATGGTGTAGAGGACAATTTATTTCTATAAATTTCATATAAATTTCACAATTTCAAGATTTCTATTCCATTTCTATTGTTTTATCCTTGACTGAGTTGAAATGTTTTGAGAATTTCTTTAAATTTATTTAATGAAATGTGTAAGCAATCGCAAAAGGATCTTAATTTGTGGCCGAAGGTCAAGAATCCTGTGGGAATAATTACATAAATCAATGGGCTATTGTGATTTGTGTTTCGGGATCTGTGGACATTTTAGTGCAAAACATTTCGTGGAAAACCACAGGATTCTCAGAGGTTAGAAAACAAAATAGCTTGAGGAGTGCTGAGGATTAGCGGCAATGGGATGTGAATAAATAATGAGATTGCCAAGTGTGCCACTAAAGTTAGATGAAATGATTAAAATTGCATGTAATAGGGTCTTCATAAAGTCAATAATGCGAGTGGAAGATCGCATGCAAATCCTTGGAGCCACCAATGGGGAGACTGAAGTGCTTGGAAATCATTCATTAAGCAGAGTAAGACCAATAACTGGTTACTAATGTATGTAAATATTTCCGTGATCTCATTGGGATTGTATAATTCCTCCGACACCAACAATGCCATGAATTAACTGGAACATGAACATTTCATCTATGACTCCATCAGGTTATGAGGAATTTTTTCCACTCACCTACACAATATCCAATTTGCTCCTTTCTGTGGCCATACCAAAGAGAAAAAAATAAAAATAAATAAAAACCAAACACAAAACATTCGCTAAATTACCGATAACATCTGTGGAATGAAATGTAGCTCATGCTCAATTTTAGTTTGGCTTCTTTTGTGCTGTTAATTGATTTATTTAGAAAATTTGTTGATAAATTATCTAAATAATTTCGTTTAATTCATATGGCATTATTGCTCAACAACAACAACAAATCATAGCAAATGTGAATTATTCATTGTTAATTGTATTAAATAACAATAACAATAAATATTTGGCGTGTTTTATTGCGTTGTTTATATATGTTTATAGGTGTGTGTGTGTGTGTGTCAGACAAAATAGTAGATAATAGATAATTTAATTACACTTAATGTCTGACTAAATACAAATGAATTGAATTGAAAATGACTGCGTTTTGTTGTAACTTTGTTACACTCGTTCTAAATCAAATCAGAACAGCAACCGACACAGAACTAAAAAAAAAAATAATAATAATTATAAAACAAAACCACAAACAATTAACAACTGAAATATTACATAGTATATGTATACATGAATACAGTGGAGGACATATGTATTGGCACATTGAGTAGATGTAGAATTCCCATATAACTGACGAATTCTCCAAAAAGGTAAACCTCAAAAAATCTGAAAAATTCCCCAATGAAAAAATTACTCCCACATCAAATAGTTTAGATTGAGAAGAGAAGGCATATTTCACATTAGCCATTATACGGCCTGTTGTGCTCTCTAATTGATCCATGGATTAAGAGAAGTTATTTGAGGAACACGGTACTATTAACATAGTCCTTAATTGTATTCCAGTCGGCGTCCCTAAATTGGTTCTTTTAAAGAGTTATTTCCCAAGAAGCGGTATCAAGATGTTTACGTACGCTGGTCATTGGCAGATGAAATGCTACAAAGACTGTCGGCCAAAGGATCCCTTCAAAGTGCCTTACAATAGAAGAGGTACTACAGAATTAATCAGACCTACACTAGTCCTAGGGAAGAGGTACTACCGAATTAATCAGACCTACACTAGTCATAGGGAAGATGTACTACCGAATTAATCAATCCTACGGTGGGCCTAGAGCTTGATTTGCATAGTCTTTGAAGAGATTTTTGGGGATCGCTCAATATATTCATCTTAAATTGTTTTATTATTTTGACACTGGGTATTTAATATTTCACTAGCGTTGTCTTCTGGTCTGTGTGGAAATTTCTCATGCTAGTGAACAACATCCTCGTCTTGAGCTGTGATCAGAGACGAGAATGTGGCTGCCGTAGTCCAGAGTGTACGACTGGAGTCCTGAAGCATTGTCTCACACCATCGATCTGAACTACTCAACATTTCAGATGTTCAATGCGAATATCGAGCAAGCCGTTCGAGTGTTAAAGCCTAAGGTCTCAGAAAAATTGGTTTACAGGCGGCGGTTCATAATTCACCTTATCTTGGCGCAGGGTGCATGACAATGGACTATCGAGCGATTATGCTTGTAAATCGCTTAACCGTACCAAATTACCATTAAAAAATGGTCGACTTGGTTAGAAATCATTTAAAGCGATCAGTTTTTAAAAATTTCACAAGAAATAAATTTAATTTCAAAGTTGAGAAATTACCTGCCTGACCCCGCATCTTACATGACGAATTTAAACAAAATTATTATAAAGTCCAATACTTATGTGCTCAACTGTACCAAACTCGATTGAATTAAAATTGTGCATTAGATAAGTATAATAATTGTGGATAATACAAATGTGAGAAATGCCATTTCATTTTGATCTAATAATTTTTAATATCGGGAACATTTAACCGATTGCCAGATGAATTAGCGTCTGTCCTGTGGACGAACGGCCAGATGCATTTCGACAAACTGTTGGATTGGTTTTTCAAGTTAATTTTGTATCGTTTGCAAATCCATAATTAAAATGCCACAACAGGTCATATCAGATCATGATATAACTGACGTCTCAAGTTGATAGGGAAAATCGTTTCTATCAATTTCACTTTAATTACTATTAACTAAAGCATTTTGTTAAAACATTCATAATCATAGATGGAATTCGGATGGAGGGTAATCCCTTGTGCAAATAATAGTGAACGAACTGTTTAAACATCAATCAAACATTAAAGATTTCATATAAATACGACTCAATTTCCTAGAGATTACAACAGTTTTGTAAGCAACGTGACTGCAGTAACATTCTCCATTCAAGTCGTAACAATGAAGATCTTCTATATCGGTTTCATTTTTGCCGTTTTGGCCTTTAATCTTGTTAAGGTAATTAATTTAAATTCACAACAAACAAAATCTAGTCGATAAACGTTCAATTTTGTTCCTTACCGGCAGGCTGATCTTAAGGAAGACCTTGAAAAACTCAGCCAAGTTTGCATGGAGGAGGCCAAATCAACCGCCGAGGAGTTGGCGCAATTCTTTGGCAACGGCATGAAACCCGAAGATGCCACCGACGCGATTAAATGTCACATCATGTGCATCATGGAAAAAGATGGTCACATGAAGGACGGCATTCTCGATGATCAGCATGTTTTACAAACGTTTGCAGCTGTTCCTGCCCTGGAGGAGCATCAGGAAGATATTGCTAAAGCTGTGGCTGATTGCAAGATCCAGAAGGGTGTCAACAATTGTGATACGGCCGCAAAGATAATGATGTGCTTTAATGATACCGAAGCTGGAAAATTGGCACTCGGCGCCTACTGACGGTAAGGATGGTACGAAGGGTATAATTTGAAAGAAAAAAAAACAATCAAAGAGGTGGAAAGATTTTCTGTTTTGAAATAAACATATTGCTGGAATATGTCAAGCAAATCAAAAAAAACAGAGGGTTTTCGTTTTATTAGCAAAGGGTTTTTTTTTGAAGATGTCCAAATAACTTAACAATGACATGGAGGGTATTAGGAGTGAACTTAAGTATGATATCATACTCAGGACGGTACACTAAAAGAAAAACCAGCGCATGTTATTTAATTAAGACATTGGTTTTCAACCAACACTTTTTATTGGGATTTTAGTCCAAGCGCCACATTTTGCTAAGTAAGAAAAATCCTTTGAAGTGCGAACTCAAACGATAAATGTTAGCGCCTGGTTTTTATTTTCAAAGATCACGTGCCGGCTCTGAGATCCAAACTGAGAGGCGATAACAAACTGGACCATCATTTGCCTTCAATTGATGAGTCAATTGTATCTTGTAAGCGAATAATGTCAGGTTTTTGAGCAGAGTTCGATCGATCGATGGCGAGTCAATGCCAGAGTCTCAGACACATTCCCGTCCGACACTGACCGTGAGTGTTGTCTGCCAGTGCCAAACGCATGAACTTTCTGCACAATCTTGCGTACAGCAGGGACGGTGGGTACCTCAATTCGGTTAAAACTTCCTTGACTTTGGAAATATGTTTATTCTTAGCGTTGTCATTTCTTTCCACGGAGTCATGATCACGGCTTTGGAATCGGAGTCTTGGAGTTGGCGTCTGACAAATTTGCCAAATTGGAGTAGAAACATTGCTCGACTTCGAGGTCTATTTACTTATAATTCTTTTAAAATAAATTCATCTGTTAGATAATATTTTTATAATATTATTATATGATTATATGATTATATGAACTTTTTTATATTTTGGATACGAACGCATCACAGTGGCTCGACTCCCAGCACTGGCTATGACTTAGACTTTCTGTCAAGATTTTGAGCGGGAAATAGCTCTCTCTGTCAAATTAGGATATGATTATAAATTTAAGCACTAAATGAACCACCTGGTACATAACTACACCCCAAGAAAAGTAGCTACTTACATAACTGAAGCCCAAACCTGCTGTACCAAAATCTTTCAAGCGAATACCATCTGCAAAGTGACGATGAGCTTCGTTCGCAGAACAAACTATAGTTTCCCTATGTTGAAAATATCCACAGGCCACTTGGGTCGTCTGCCCTCTAAATTGTCTTTGCACACAGGGCCCCATGACAAAAACCGCCAAATAAAAATTTGATTACCGAAATCGGAAAGACAGGAACTGATGATGGAAACCTAAAAAAGAGGTGTAAAGGAAAAAGAGAACTGGTATGAAGGCAGTGTGACGATATTGGGGTTAATTGGATTGGAATCTGGGATTCGGTGACAGATGCATCGAATGTGAAACTGGGGTTGTTGACAAAAATCAAAATAGAGCCGACACGCTTATTATTATCTACCAGCTGCTAAGACCACTGTGCGAATAGTCCGGCATTGGCAGGTACTCACGTTAGTCTGTAGCACATCTGTAACTACAGTCGATATCACCCCATCAGTAAGGCTTTACATCAAATTTACCCGTTATCGACCACAACGCCTCCGAATACCCACGACAAGGTAAAAGATACATAACATCCTTCCAGCGACTATACTGCAGCCTTAGCTGGCGGCGAAACCACATGAAATGCAAAATCGGAAAAAAATATAAACGAACCCAATACCCGATTATGAAAAAGCATTTGGTTTTTCAAATCGCAAACATGACTTGTGAGAAAAAACATTAAAAATGTTCTGGGTTTAGTTAAACATCACTTGTGCAACACTTATGTCCTTTAGTGTAAATATGTATATATTGAAATTATATTAAAATTAATCTTTAGTGTAAATATATATATATTTTGAAATTATATTAAAACTAGTAAGTTGTAATGCGCCTATGGCGCCAGTTGAAATATTGAAAAAAAAATTTTGTTGAAAAAAAAAATTTTTGTGGAAAAAAAAAATTTTTGTTGAAAAAAAAAATTTCTTGAAAAAAAAAATTCTTGATCAAAAAAAAATTTTGGTTGAAAAAAAAATGTTGTTGAAAAAAAAATTTTTGTGGGAAAAAAAAAATTTGTTGAAAAAAAAATTTGGGGAAAACACAATTTCTGTACAAAAAAAAATATTATTTTTTTTATTATTATTATTTATAGAAAATTATAGAATGCCTATTTAAATTCCTACGTACTGCGTGACAGAGTCAGTGAATCAGTGTATCAGTGAATCAGTGTCGAGGGTAAATATATATTAAGAAGAAAAGAATATTACTAGAATATTACGAACTTTATTAGATGTGGTTAAAATGAATTAAGTAAATGGTGAATTATTTCGTGGGTGTTAAGTCAATTATATTAATTGTCAATATTGGGAGCGAATTGAATGACTACGATTAATAAATACTTAGTTGAATTTGCAATTTCAAGAAAAAAAAACCCACTCCAATTGAATGAAATTGATCTTCATATAGCATCAGTATATCTGTACTCAATTTAGCAAATACAATTTCCGAGCATACTAAAATCTAATAGAATTTACTACCGCTAACAATTCTTTACATCTCATAAGTAGAAAAGTACTTGAATTGAGTGCATTTACTGGTCTCGATCTGAGTATGTTTGCGAATCAAATGCAATAACAAGTTTTTTCAGTTCAGTTTAGGTTTAACTTCCACATTGTTGCTCTAATTTCCGATGATTATTCCAAGTCAATGTGCTGAGTCAGTATAAAAATGCTACACTAGCAATTAGCTCATTATATAACAGATCTTATGAATGATGTAAATTCTCGGCTTGATAAGGAAAATTAGTTACTAGTTCTCGTTGTACTGCGTTTGAATTCTATAATTATTCCTATTCACCGAGACAGTTTGTTAAAATATTCACACCATGATTGGAATTCTGTCTGGTTATAATTTCACAAAAGGGCATCAGGAAATAAAGAATCAATAAGCAAGTATAGATTTCGTATAAATACAAATCAATTTCATCGATATTACAACAGTTTTATAACAAACGTGACTGTAACAACATTTCACATACAAGTAGTTTTCGTAACCATGAAGATCTTCTGTATTGGCTTCATTTTCGCTGCTTTGGCTTTAAATCTGGTTAAGGTAAATTAACTGATGTCAAAAATCATATATAGTAACAATATATATATTTTTGATACTCCCCTTCAGGCCGATCTCAAGGAAGACCTTGAAAAACTCAACAATGTTTGCATGCAGGAGGCCAAAACCACCCCCGAGGAGGTGGCTCAATTCTTTGGCAACGGCATGAAACCCGAAGATGCCACCGACCCGATTAAATGTCACATCATGTGCTTGATGGAGAAAAACGGTCACATGAACGAGGGCATTCTCGATGATCAGCATGTTATGAAAAAGATCGACAGTGTTCCGGCATTGAAAAAACATCGCGGCGATATTGCTAAGGCTGTCGCAGGTTGCAAACCGCTAAAGGGTGTTAATAACTGTGATACAGCCTATAAGATCATGATGTGCTTTAATGCAACCGAAGCTGGCAAATTGGCACTCAGCGCCTATTGACGGTAAGGAGGCAAGAAGGCGTGCATAAATTGAAAAAAACAAAAATACTTAGGTGTGGAAAGATTTTATAAAATAAATACATTGTTTAAATAACTATACGAAGCATTTGAAATAATAGCAGACCTCGTTAGTGAAGGGTTCGAAAATGACATAGGACAAGTTGATAGGGTATCTGCATGTGTTTGATTGAAAGTTTATTTTTATGAGTGAGTGTTATCTTTTCTTCTCTTTCGTTAGAGAGAGCAATACTTTTAAAGCATGTATTGATCACTCATGAAAGATAAAAAAGATAACTTTCGTAGATAAAAATTACTTTCACGAGAATTATTTTTTTTTGTCTCTGAGTGTGAGTAACAAAACGAGAGATAAAAATGAAAATACCTTTCGCGAAGCGAGATTTTCCGTACTATGATTGAAACTGCCCTTAAGTTTGTGATATATCAAAAGACCATACACTACTTTCGTAGTGTTCTTTCGTGCATGGAAATTTATTAGAAATTTTGATATTTCTGGTTTAAATGTATCTTTTTGTAAAACAAAACATTACAAAATGTATCTGAAATTACCAAATTCGGATGAAATTTCCATGGAAGTTAGTTATTTTGTGAGATGTGTCTATTGAATTTCGAGACCACAAATTATTATGTAAATTATGACATGAAACCCTTAACAATTGTTATGTTAAATTTTACTCATTGAAAAAATAGCAGCATGACTGAGGTTTTACGTTCTCACCACAGTGGGGATTGATATATTCGCCTAGAGTCAGGCTGCCATAAAATCTCTTGATTCTCTATTACTCACTTCAACATCAGCCCAACATCAGGATTGCAGCAGATCACTTTACGGAATGGCTTAGCAGTGCAGAATCCACCTTATGTCGGTGCCGGGCCACAGGGACATGCCAGGGATCTTTGGAGCAGGCGAAATGCCCAGACTCTGGACTAACTTAAGTTTTCCGGTCCAAAATTTAATCAGTAGGCAAGCTTTCTAGCTACCACTGCGTGATAGGCATCTGTGGGCCCGATTAGACATCAAATGTTCGACGTGACACAGTCTGTTTGGAAGACATGCAATGTGACTGAAGGTTGAGACTAGTGACATTAGCCGAATTAGTTGGGATGAGGAGGAGGATGGGGAGTCCATAAACACCTTCTCTGCACTCGCCTTACCCTGTGGAATCGGAGGATTTTTATACCAAAACCGAATCCGATCATTAACGATTAATCTCTTACATTTAACACCGCCATCGTCACGGCAAGTGATCGTATGTTTTGCCAGTCTTTAATCTGGTTGTTTGGCCTCTTCGCAATGACTGGTCACTTTGATATAATTTGACTGAATGTTTTTTTGACGCCTTGAGAGGAATATTCAGCATTGCATTGAACGGACTTTTATAATTTAGTCCCGATTTTCACGATCCCTTTTCGCCAGCGGCTTTTCTGGTAATTTTCTTTGGAAACCCCTTGTAAAAGTTCAGTGCGTTTACATGACAACTTTTTAAATACACACATGTGTGCCTGTTTATGACGTTATGAAACAATATAAATTGACCATGGTAAATAAAGTGAATATTTTTCAATTAAAAATGCAGTTTTTACCCAAAATTCCATTTTGTGACTGTTTTGGTAGAAGACTTGCTGCTCTAACATCTTCGCCAGCAATCGTTGGAAGTCATTCCATGCTCAGACTGGATGAAAAGTCATCATGTAAATCGTGTCTTAGTCTAATATATTCCATCCAGCATTGCTTTTCATTTTAAGCCCATGCCTCTGCTAATTCTATTTGCAAAACCGTTTGCTTGAAAAGTTAATAAAACGTTTCTAATATTCAGACAATTATTTTGTTCCAGTTCTTTTTTTTTAGGACTTAAAAATATACAATGAGCCACAAAAGACTTTTGGGCGTTTATGAAAAAGTTCACCGCTCTGGAACATAGCAAGCTGTGAACGTTTACTAATATATTTTTTTTAAAAAACTTTTTTAAACATTTTTTTAAATTTTTTTTTTAATTTTTTTTAAATAAATTTTACAAATTTTTTTTAATATTTTTTTTTAAAAAACTTTTTTAACAATTTTTTTAAAATAAATTTTACAAAATTGTTTTAAATAATTTCCTTAAAAACTACTGTTGCTTTCGATTTAAAAAATAAAATTCTTCAAAATGATTTTACTCTTCTAGCCGATCTAAACATATAATTATAAATCGTTCCGCATATCCTAACAATTCCAAAACAGAAATTGTATTGTTGGGATCTCAATAATTGTTAAAATTAAGGGCGGTTACCCACACCATCATTAGCACTCACATTATCAATGTTGAATTAATTCTAGTGGCCTTTTTCTTGATATACCAAAGAGATCCTGACATTCTCATTAGCATTTGCCGTTCTACGGGGTCGCATAAACACATGGGCGATCTGTTAATCAGACGGTCATGTTTTACCGCATTCCCTTCATGTGACATTTTCTCTCCCAAGTGAAATTGCCCCAAATCAGGTAGACAGATCATAGGGTACACGCATATTCAATGTCTGCGCACAATGCCAATAATTTATGGCAACAATAATTAACTATTAAAAACAATAATTGCTTTAATTATATTAAAAACTGATTGTCAACTGATTCCAATTAAATATTATCATTATTTCGTATTTAATTCTAACGCAACAAAAAGCAAAAAACGGTCTACGAATTTTATATAAATTTCAAATAATTTCCCCAAAATTGCCACAGTTTTAAAACATCAGTGACATCACGAACATATCCAAACAAAAAGTAAATCGCTTAATAATGAAAGTATTCTACATGTGTACACTTCTGATGGTGTTGGCCCTTGGTTCGGCAAAGGTAAGTCAGGATATTTGTATGGTAAATTTGCTCCTTGACTCACTTTTTTCGGGCTTTTCAGGCTGACTTCAAGGAAGAACTACAAAAACATATAAAGGCTTGCCAACAAGAACTCCATACCACGTCAGAAGAATTGGAGAAATACTTTAAAAGTGGCATGGATCCGGCTAATGCCAGTGACGCCATCAAGTGTCACATTAAGTGTGTCTTTGAAAAGCAGGGCACTTTCAAAAATGGTGCATTCGACGAACAGGCTTTTATCAAACAAACACAAGACATTCCCGCCATGAAGGATCACCAAGCTGATGTGGTCAAAGCTGCCGCTAACTGTAAGAAGGAGGTGGGGGCAAACGATTGCCAGACCGCCTTTCAAGTTTCCATGTGCCTCAAGGCTAATCGAGCTGCGATACTCGGAAACGAATAAAGTGTATATAAATATGTGAACATGTATAGAATTGAAACTGAATGTTACAGTAGAATAGCAATAAAGCATAGCAAATGTTACCAACAGTGGTTTTAAGAATATTGAATGGAGTTTGAATGCAATTAATTGGAAATTTGGATGATACGATTTCGCACTTGCACTGTAGAGTTTCCTGGCTCTGTGGTTGGACCACACAGACCTATGACCTCAAAATACCTTTAAAAAAGTGGCCAAATCTACAAAACGAGACAATAGGCTATTGGCAAAGAATTCCCTGGAAATGTCAATCTTTGTGCGAGCAGAGTTTTCCGTTTTCTCCGTTCTACACGGAACCACATATCCTTCACTTCCAATTCTCTAAATAGTGGAAAGAAAACTTCGATGATCATGGTTCTATATTTCTTACAGGGTCATTGTTATCCATGGCGGCCAATGAAACCTAACAACCAATGAACCAATGTAAATGATGTATGAAATGATCATGAATCGATCTATGGATTCTTCGTGACTGATATGCGGACTCTCAGTGACCCACTGACTGATTAACTTGCAGGATATGGTAGATGTAGTTTTGGAAGAGGTTGTGCGAGCTGATTTTCCATTTCCCTTGTTCCAGCTTGTTCAAAAAAAAATTGTAATTAAAAAAAAAAAATTATTTGGATCAACATTTAGGAGAATCTTTAGACATGACCTATGTTCTTTTGTTTTTTGATCATAATTGGTTTAGCTGTTGGACCCAAATCTACAATATACATATGCCTGTGTATTTTTAGGAGAACCATGAATTACACTCTGTAACAAAAAAAATTAATAACAATCGAATGTAGTACGGTCTCCTGATCTTTTAAAATGCAATTTTTATATTTGCCATAACTTGAAAAGTACTTGACCGATTTTGTTGAAATAAATTTTAAAAAATTAGTCACTAAATTATTTCTAAAATTTGACTTAAGTGACGTCTAATCTGAATGACACTATAAGAGTTATAAATAAATTTCAGACCATCAAATTTTTATTCGTAATTTTTTTTTTAAAAAAATTAGTAAAAAATATTAAAACTTAAAAAAACCCCAATTTCTTACAATTCATTATCAATTGAATTGAATCAATATCAATCATTAAAATCGACTGGAGGATTTTCGGGTCCTCCACAACATTTTTTTTTTGCTTAGTGTTATTTATGGCGTTTCATCGTCAGTGGCAAACTTTATACATTCAACGTTAAAAATATGTTTTAGGGTAATTGTCATTGTTAAATTACTATAATTGGTTTAATATTTAAATGATAATTATATTCCATTATTTTGGTCTGACAACAATGCAAACAAACAGAAACTATTCTATTCATTTCATATAAATTCCAAATTATTTGCTCTGTATTACAACAGTCGCCATTCAACACTGACAAGGGAAACATATCAACTGGAATGATAATGAAATCATTTTATGTTTGTTTAGTTTTGACGCTTCTGGCCTTAATGGACGTTAAGGCAAGCTTGTGGAAACGTGTCTTCATATCGAAAATAAAGTTTCCAATATCTTCAAAAACTTTCCATATTAATCTTTTCCATATTTGCAGGCTGACGATATCGATGAAGTCATGGAGAAGATGAAAACAGCCTGCCAACAGGAAGTCCCCATTACACCCGAAGATATTCGTATACTCGAAACGGATCCCCTAAATGCCAACGATGCAGCGAAGTGCCATGTAAAGTGTTTATTGGAAAAACAGGATATTTTCAAGAATGGATTATTCAATGAGAAGGCTTTTCTGAAATCGGTCGAAACGTATCCGGGCTTTAAGAAACGACACGCAGAGATCATCAAGGCTGGTGAAGAATGTAAGAACGAGCGCGGGTCAAATGATTGTGAGACAGCTATGAAAATTACCATGTGTCTTATGAATCACAAGGCTGCAGTGTTCGCTGACGATTAAGGGAGGGAAATTTATATTTATGAGGAAATTTATATTTATCCGGAATAAACAGCTTTAACTCTACTTGAAACAAGGAACAATTTTCTTTCCTACACTTTCTTAACTTCTCACAAAAAAAAAAAATATTTTTTTTTTAATACTTACAATGGAAATAACTAAATGCAAATTGTAATATGTTTTCTTGAAATGGGCTTAATAGTAATAAAAGAAAATGATGATTAAATCATAAACAAAGGCACACAAAAAATACGTTTCTCTTTGAAATTTGAAGACACGTGTTGACAGGAACTGTCTTTAAAGCTTACTTTTTCCTAATCAGATCAAAAACAACAAAAAAACATGATTTACAGTTACATATTCTATTTAGAAGCTACTTAAACGATCAGAAGGAATGTTACCAGAAATTTTTTTTTAATTGTTTCCAGCAAGATTTGTGGTTTGCCACAGTGTGCTCCGACGTTGTCGTATTGCTGATTTTCCATTCGAAAATATTTTATAAATTATTTGGTGGATTTTTCCGAGAAACTTCTATGTTGAGCTTTTTGAAGAATTGTTCAGCTATTTTTGGAAATTCTTCAATTGGACAATTTTTGAATTTCTTCAATGATTTAATTTACAGCAGCAATATTTCAGTCGAACCACACTATGTCTTGTGCGAAGCCAGTCGACACCAAGTTGTCGTACGTATTTTCCTTAATATTTCATGAAGGAACAAACGGAAAACTTATCTTAAGTCACCGGGACCTACATTTTAATACTGGCTCCGAATGGCTAAAGAAATATAAAACCACATAAACAATAAGACCCTGTATGTTTTAATCCTCATGCAGCAGTGTGCTATAGAGAATAACAATTTGACGAACGCTCGGAGCTATAGTGAACCAACTAGTTATCCTTTGTCTTTGGCTAAAAGGCGCACATTGTTTGGCCCAAATCTCAACTACGTTTCAGCCTCAAATTCAAGACCTCAAAGATAGAATTCGTGAGTCTATCTAGGACATAGGACAGCCACTTTGCGATTTGGTTATGGGAAATTTAATGAAAATGATATGGTTCTGTAAGCGTGATGGTGGTGGCTGATGTTGTTTTTCATTCTCTTTACCATGAAATAAACATCAGGTCATTTATCTAAAAAAAATCCATTTTTCTTTGAATACCAAAATAACACCTCTTGTTGGAGAACCCTGTATAAGTTCGAGGGTACGTACGCGTACTGTTGGGGGTTCTAGAAAAATCAGAAAAGCAAATGTTCTGAAAACAGTGACCTGAACGCACAGGATATAATTTGTTTTCTCACTGGCCGGGTGTTTAAAGCCCGCTCATCAAGATAAGTTCTATTTGAGATTTCTATTTTACTCGTAAGGTGTGAAGAAAATGCCCGCGATACTTTGTTTCCGATGTTCTTACTGATATATGAATCTGGATTTGGTATGTAAGTCGCATATTTGCTCCATATAAATTTGTCAATTAAATTTATTCACACTTAATAGCCGAAATTATGGTAATTACTTTTCTTCTCTTACTCTTCCGTGAATTCACAATTCGGTGTAAAATATGAACTTGAAATTTCACGTGAGTATCTCACACTCTCCTTTGGATAGCAGCCATTAACATTAGCAGTTTGAATAACATTTAATCACCGTAATTGCATTTCAAGTTCATTGAATGCCCTACCAATTTTTTGTGGTGTGACTCATTTTATGTGTGATGAGCTGTGCGTGATTGCAATGACCATCATTTTGATGATTAACAAAAGCACATATTATAAGATTTGGGGGTCTATAATGAAATTACATTGAAAAAAAGAACAATTTTTATGTCTGATAATTGCAAGATTTCCTACATACCTATTTTCCCCAAGATTCCATTAAGAGACAGGGCATCTTGCACTATACAATTTGTAGACTTACTGATTGAAACCCAATGCGTCCCTTGTTTTGTCCATGCATTTCTCTCAGTGTACAACCATCGGCCACTTCGTTAATTCCCCATTCAATTACATTTTTTAGAGTTTATATGTGAATCAAAGCAATTAGTATGGAATTGCAAAGTGCAGCAAAAACAGCTATTGAATTGTTAATAAATAACCACTGATTTGCCCAAAAATTATTGCAGTTCCAAATCAACATCGATAGCGGCAACATTTCCCAGCAAAATAATGAAGTCATTTTATGTGTGTGCCATCTTTGTGGGACTGACGTTAAGTGCTGTAAAGGTAAAAAAAAAAACAATCATAAGGAATAATATATTTTTTAAAAACGATTCAGGCCGATGTTGAAGCTGATAAGGAAAATGCACGCAAGGCCTGTATGATCGAGGTTCCAGTTGACGAAGGAGAACTGATGAAATACTTCCAGGATCCGGCTAATATCAATGATGCCATTAAGTGTCATCTGAAGTGTACCATGGAAAAGCGGGGCGTTTTGAAGGATGGCCTTTTCGATGTTCAAGCTTTTCTGAAAACTATGGAAACCTATCCGGCCTTTAAGAATCGCCATGACCATATAATAAAAGCGGCTGATGAGTGTAGGACAGAGAGCGGAATAAATGATTGTGATATAGCTGCTAATATTTTCAAATGCCTTGGCCAGCATAAGGCCAATATATTCGGAAGCTATTAATTATAAGAAATTATAAAAAAAAATAATAAAATTTCCAAAAAATAAAAAAAAACTTTAAACAAACATCCATTGGTGAGTTTCAATGAAAAATTTTAATTATAAAGTCTCTATACAGAGGCCCCTGTATTATATAGAGTAGAGACTTTGGGAGTGGACTGTTTACTTCGAAAGAATGAGCCAAAATTTCAAAATTAAGGTAAGGCCAGATTCGGAACCCTGAATGAGATTCTGATTTTTGTATTCAGCTTCTAAGATCCATTTTCATTAGTAACACACCTTACCGTCAAAAGAAATGACACGTATAAGCTAAATATTTCAAAACTACCAAAATGGAAATGTGACTTTCTTTCTTAGCAGGGCCGTGTAGCCATTGCTAGGTTTTTACAGAGTAAACTGAAGACAGAGACCATGAAGAACATTTCTATCTGCCTTTACAATTACTCTAGGTGACAGAATACTATTAGAAAAATCATGATCATGTTTGCATTAAATAGACGATTGACAAAATAACAAGTTCGAAAGTAAGTCTGTCAATGAATAAAAGTCGAACTATCCTTATGCAAATTTCAAGCGAATTTAATAATTTGTACGGAAATACGGAAAATGTGTACAAGTGACCGAAATATTTATTTGAATCGTTAAATAAATGCCTGCCATTTACTTTTTTAAGGATTATTTCAAATGTTGCCCCTAGCTATGCTTCTTATGGTTCAATCTGAAAGTCGAATTTGCAGCACTTTTCCCAATATTTCAGCCGGCAGAAACATTGATTGGCCTACACTAACCGTCTAAGAAAAAAAAGTCACATCTTTATTTTAGTATATTTGAGATACATTTAAATTATTTTATTATATATAATTATATTATATATAAAATTAAATATTTTTTAAAAATTTCGAAAATGATTTTAAGTTATTTTACAGTTGAAACTCGCCCTTATAAGCTCAATACAAAGATCAGAATCTCATTCACTGTTCCGAATCTGGCCTTATACCAATTTTGAAAACACATTTTTCATAAAAAAAATGTAAATATTTCCACCCTGCCTACTGTTGGACTGATTAAATATATAGAGTCAATATTACAATGACAATCCTGACTAATTTCTGAATTTCTATCGTTAGGAATTTATATTGGAGGATAAATTAATTCGAGGCTATGACCTCATTGATTCCGATATGAAGAACCGATGGGCGGACCGGCTGAAGGACGGACGGATAGGAAGTCACCGACTTAGACTGCGAGTCTAAATCTGCCACAAACAGAGAGAATGAGGATTCACGTATCATTCAAGAATAGCCATTATTTAATTGTGCGCAAATTTTTTTTTTAATTTTTCTTCATTAATTGCAATGCAAAGTTATATTCCAATTTTGAGTAGAAGGGTAAACCGGGTGTCACAAACCATATAGCTAGATTTATTCCTTCCATCGGACCTTTAATATATATAATATCAAACAGTGCCAAAAATTCTCGACAGAATTATTGAAAATGGGGAAAAAAATATAGAAGCGACCGATATATTATTTTAAAAATATCATAAATGTCCAAACAAAGGTGGCTTTTAAGAAAAATATATGCAATTATGTCTGCATTTTAAGGAGACGTTTTTGGGACGAGCAGCCATTGAACGACCGATCTTCAGCGGCCCTTAATATTCTCTAAGTCATAGACTTGATTAACAAATAAACCGTTTGAGGATTAGGATGTAGGTTGATAGGACCGGGATGACTTATAGAATAAAATTTATTTTTGATAATAATTAGAATAACACCGTGTTACACACATTCTGTCCTATGAACCAAATGCACATATTCGGAAAGAGGGGACAAAATAAAAATACACGTGTATCGCCGATTTTCATGTACACGTCAGAATTTTTTTTTTTAGTTTGAAGTATAAAGCTCGTAGTGGCCTGTGTGAAAGCCTTTGAACCGATTTTTAACCCTTTTAAAGTGATCCAATCGAGCTGATTTTTTGCAGGCAGACTCGTGGAAATGTCTGCATCACGTCAAATTTTCTAAAAAATAGATTTTTATCAATTCTCAGATTTTCCTAAATTTTTTTTTTTAAAATGGTTATCGTTTTTTTTAAGGTTTCAGTTCAAAAAAATTTTTTTTCCGTAACGCTTAAGTGTTTAAAAATTTGGAGTCTCTTCAAGTTATGCTAAGAAAAGTGAAAAAAATATATTTTTTTTTAAATAATAAAAATTGGGGAAAATCTGAGAATTGATAAAAATTATTTTTAATAAATTTGACGTGATACAGACATTTCCACGAGTCTGCCTGCCAAAAATCAGCTCGATTGGATCATTGAAAAAGGGTTAAAAATCGGTCGAAAGGCTTTCACACAGGCCACTACGAGCTTTATACTTCAAACTTAAAAAAAAAAAAATTCTGACGTGTACATGAAATCGCCGATACACGTGTATTTTTATTTTTTCCCCTATTTCCGCATATGTGCATTTGGTTCATAGGACAGAAAAACAACTATTTTTTGTAACACGGTGTAATGATTGATACCCGAAATTTTATAACGATCAGAGCATAGGTTCAATTTCCCAAATAAATTGTATATAAGTTATTGACACGACAACCATAAAATCCATCTGAATATGTAGATAGAAAAACAGCCAGACCATAGGGTGAAAACATAAACAAAGTATATTTATTATAACCAAAAAGCAACAGTAATTGCCCTAAATTGACTTCAAATTGATTTTCCGACTATTCATAACAATTATATTCATATAATTGCAAGATCAACAAAAAAAAAAAAAAACTGCCATTGAATTACATATAAATTCCCAAAAATGCTCTCAAAATGATTGCAGTTGCCCAACAACACTGACATCAGCCACATTTCAAAATCCCACAAATGAAAATATTTTATATTTTTGCAGTCTTGCTGGTGTTGGCTGTGAGCGCGATTAAGGTGAGCCAATATGTACAATATGTATATGATATATTTTTTATTAAATAATTCCGATAAATCATTTCCGAAGGCACAAACTGGCAGTGAAGCTGATAAAGATGGAGTGCATAAAGCGTGCCAACAAGAGGTTCCTGTTAATGAAGTCGAACTCGAGAATTTCTTCGAAGATGTGGCTAATGTCAACGATGCCATTAAGTGCCATCTGAAATGTGTCATGGAAAAGCGGGGTATTATGAAAGATGGCAAGTTGGATGTTCAGGGTTTTCTCAAGTCCTTGGAACCGTATCCAGTTTTCCAGCATCGCCAAAGCGATATAATCAAAGCTGGCAACGATTGTAAGAACGCGACTGGCGTTGACAATTGTGACACTGCTTTCAAGGCATTCAAATGCCTGGTCGAACATGAAACCGATATATACGGTCACCTCTGAGAGAAGGCATAAGGCATGTGTTTTAAAAATATGCAAATAAATTTTGTAAAATTACAAAAAAGAAAAACTATATAAAGTGAATGAAGCATAACAAACAGAGTTTGATTTTTCAATATTCAGAAGTGTATAGATGTTATTTTGGTAGGAGAACAACAAATGTGGGCAAATAACCATTACAAGTCAAGCCGACTGATCCGATTGTAATGAAATTCGCAGTATCGACAATGGAAAGCACGATGTGTTTCAACCTATGATCGATATTTTTTTCTCTGTATATTGGTTTGTACATTGTCGTAACATGAAAACAAATTCTTCGATATCTTTACAATAAATTTTAAATTATTTTAAATCTTCGTCTTTGGAGAATTTGATTAGCAGTTTTACAGTTATTAACAAAGTAAAGTCGAAAAATATTTTTTTTCGTATTTTTTTTTTTGTTGAAAAAAATTTATGCGAAATCAAAAATGACAAAAAAAAGAAGGGACAATTTTCACTGATTCACAATTTTTCAGTAGTTTATAATGAGGTTGCATATCTTACTTATAAAGCCTTAAAAAAGATGGAGTATTTTAGATTTTATTGACAATTCAGTGAAGGGCCCTTCTGGAATCTCTCATACAAATTTTTGGTTATGTGTGTTTTAGAAGAAAAAAAAATAGAACAATTTGGCTTCAATATCGTTCGAAACAATATCTGTTGGAGCGTCCATTTGTAAAATACATCAGCGCTCCAAAATCGGCAAATGCCATGCCAGGAGTGCGCATTGTGGTTGACGTTTTTGGAAAGCGACGGCTTAACATTTGTCTGACCGACTTTTAATTTCCAACAATGTGTGTTTGCGTATATTTTAAAGTTTTTTGTCGTTATTTTTCAATATTTGTCTGTTTTACCCGTATGAGAAAATATAATAAGGTTTAAACTTTCTTTTATATAAAACTTTATTATTGTTGATGGTTTGTTCTCCGAAAAACATCCGAAAACCATTTCTCCACTCTTCTCCCCTGCCATTACTACCCAGCTGATGTCGATAGTTTTTCCGTTTTTTTTTCAACTGATCGCATTGCCAAATCCCAACAATGGCAGTGCCATTGTTAGCCGACAGATGTCATTTACATAAAAAGCTCGCACGACAGCTTTGATGAGTTCGCAAAGTGTTAGTCAGCGGTCTCTTTAAATAACGCTGCTGATCAGTAATTTATCGGTTGCTTCCGCCACAGTTGCCGTCCCAAATTTGTGATTGCTGTTTGGACTTGCCTAAAGTACACAGTAATTTTGAAATTTTATGATTTCCCTAAAAATGAAAAACTAAAGAAATTTCGTCAATTTATTCTGACAACAAAGTATTCCCGGAACAATTGTTTTACGCAGAGTATAAACAACTTTATTATTATCAATATGATTCAAGTTTAATTAAAATAGTTCAACCCATTGATGACATGGCACATTTTCGACTTTTAATTTTATTAAAATGATTTTCAAAAAACTTTTGATCGAACATACATATGTAATTTTGTTAATAATATATTTCATTCAATTACTTGTGTTTTTTTTTAGACTTTGTATGTAAATTGAAACAATTACTATTGTATTGCCAAATAAAAAGGAAGCAAATCTATGTAGTGAATGAGTTATAAATAACAACTGATTTTTTCAAATTTATTGCAGTTTCAAATCATCACCGACATAGGCAACATTTGCAGTGAAACAATGAAAAACTTTTACATTTATATTCTCTTGGTTACGCTGACCTCAAATGCTGTAAAGGTAAGAATATTAAGGAAAACATAATAATCTGCCCAATACATATACAAAAAAAAAAACATTTCCAAATATTCAGGCGGAGGATGAAGCTCAGAAGGAAAAAATATTCAAGGATTGCATGGTTGAGGTTAAAGTTTCCGAAGATGTGATGAAGAAATTCTTTGCCGATCCGACTAAAATGAACGATGCCGTCAAGTGTCACCTTAAATGTACCATGGAAAAGCGGGGCGTTTTGAAGAATGGCATTTTCGATACCGAAGCTTTTCTGAAAACTATGAAAACGTATCCGGCCTATAAGAATCGTCAAGACGATATAATCAAAACATGTGATGATTGTAAGAAACTCAGCGGATCAAATGATTGTACAACAGGCTATAATATTTACAAATGCCTTCGCGAACATAAAACTGATATATTTGCCATCTAATGAGTGACGGATAATTGGATGTGTGTATGTATGAAATCTTTGTAATTGACAATAAAAAGAGAACATTTTGAATACAAATACCAAAAGCCTAATGACGAAATTTTGTATATATCTGTAATAAGAGGCAATTTACACGATGACTTTCCACCCACATTGAACAGGCAAGACGTTCGATGCTTGTGGGTAAAGAGGGTAGAGAAGCAAGAGGGGAAGCAAGAGGGGAAGCAAAACAGTTACAAAATGAAAATTTGGGGAGAAATACATGTTTTTGACATTGTCAATGTTATATTATTTATACAAAAGAAGAATACACATCTGCAACAGACATCTATGTTCGTTTTCTAAACAGTCATCGTGTAAATGCTTAAGAGAAAGGGGTTTCAAAAAAACTGTCAAGCAGAACTCTTGGGAAAAAGTTACCTCAGACGGTGATCGCCCAAGTCCAAGTCTTTGGTCTCCGGCCACCAAAAGTGGTTTAGCAGACCTCTGCAGTGGTGCAGTAACCAAAAATGACGGTTCCAGCAGGGTTTTCAAACATAAAATAATCCGCAACAAAATGAACATCTCTAAGCATTGACTTGTCGCCGATCAGTTGCGGATTTTCTGATTGCCAGATGCGACCGTTTTGTTTGCCAACATAGCTGGCAATATGAAAATGTGCTTTCCCAGAAAAGAGAATCTTTAGAGAAAAGCTTCATAGGGATGCGGTTGGTTGTGTTCCCTCATTTGCAGAGTCCAATGGAATTCGGTAAATTAACAATCACATTCTACAAAATATTGGAAAAGACCCATGAGAAGCATCTTCGAAACTTGGGCAAGAGAAAAACTGGTAGAAATCATGTCTGCTTTTCAGATCTCAACAAGATGTCCCTGCCAGATTCTCAGTAATAATAGGATACAACCTCTCCAAATCACCACTACAAGAGAACTCGCACTAAACGCCACATAATTCCCGCATATGAGAACGACTTTAACATCGTTGGAAAGATAGGAAGGATGGAAGATGTGAAGGTGAATGGGGACCAGACATAAGATATGCTTAGAAGCGTCGATCCGGCTTCAATAGAAAGAATCATGACAACATCGAAATAAAGCAAGTGGCTGTGTTTTGCCAAATAGTACATCCTTTTTTGGGCCAACAAACAATTGGATAACTGATCCTTCTGTCAACGAACTGTACAATAGTGTGGAGTGAAAACATATTTTTTTTAGTTTGAAAATTTCACACTAATTTTGAATTTTTGCTATTTTGCCTTTCCGTGTCAAAAAAAATTTTAGTCGAGCTAACAATGCGAAAATTTGAATTTAGTGTAATATGATGACGCTGATGCTGGGAAAAATAATAATTTTTGTTTTTGGTGGTCACAGCGGCTTTTAGAGGATGATAATCCTAAATGTCGAGAACCGAAAACTTACCACCAAAAGGTCCCGCTATATGTTTTTTTAATTTTTTATTTAGAAAACATTTTTTTATACCTCTATGTGAGAGTAGCACACAAGAGAACTGAAGCGGATTGGTAATGAAAATAGTTTCCGTTTCTGAGAGGTGTCTCTCTCCTTGAGAGTACACTGTATTAGGTTTATTTTACTTTTTGCAAATTTTTCGAATAGACATTTTTATATTTAGTATCAAAATTGTGGACATTTACTGAAAAAAAAAAATCTAAAAATAAATAAAAAAAACAATTTGAAATCAACACTTAAATTGCGAACATTTTCAAAAATTCAAAGGCGACCTTCAAGAATTTTTTAAAACGTTTTTCCTGATGTTCCCTTATTAAGAATTGCAAACTACATCCTTTACCGAGTGTGATTATTGTTTTTTATTTCATGGTGCTGAAACATGGCAAAGCAGATGAAGCGATTGTTGAAAGATTTGTTGCGAAAAATGATCGAACCATATATTTCGACATGAGCCTAGTAAAGCGCATCAAAATGCACCCATTGTTCCGGCTGAATACACACTCTCCCTCCATAAAGGCGTTAGCTGACAACTACCATGGAAATCGCAGACAGGGAAGACCACTCGCTGTCTCTTTCTCTCTTGTCGCTTCATACAATTCATTCGAATGTCTTGAATGTTGGTGACCGACGATCCAACAAAAATTGGAATCAGTGTCAAAAATAATTTGAGTAACTGTGTGGCCTTAATCCTGTAAGATGCTAGAGATTTGGCATATCGGCAACCCTCGCTGTCTCTTTTTCCCTTGTCGCTTCATACAATTCATTCGAATGTCTTGAATGTTGGTGCCGGCATGTGTACGATCTCCACGGTCCCTTGACCAAAAATATACGGCACGAAACGACGATGTTTTTTGTCCAAGAAATTTCCTATTTCCTCAGGTTATTTCGGTGTCATGCGATTCACGGTAGAAATTAAACTGAATTGATGTTTCAAAAGCATGGCTACTGAAGTCAATCGGTTAGCAAATGTAAAGGTTTTTACATACCCACATAAAATATGGCGCACTAGAATTTTTTCACTGAATTTCAATTTATTGAAACAATGGCTCTTTTAGATTACCATTTAAGTTAGCTTCAAAAGCATTTCAGGTAAAAATTACTTTAAAAAAATTTATGATTTGTAATATTCTTCTATATTTCCATTTAATTGTTTGAACTTTTGTGTTTTTTCTGTGGGTAAACAAACGGGGCACAATATAATGAAAAGGTTTAACCGGCAGTAATCACTTAAAAAAATGAATAGGCCGACTAATGGAACGACACTATAAACGGAGAATAAACACATGGGTCTAACAGTTGTTACATTATTTGCCCATTGGTTTAAATATGTATGTAAAATTAGTGAATATCTGTTTACACAAATGTAACCACGAGGTGAAAGTTATAACACCCTCAACATAGGCAGCATTAACGATTTTTGTCAATTGAAAAACAACAAACAAACAATAATTACCCGAGTTAATTTTTAATTGCCTTAGTTGTGTTTAATTTCAAACTATAATACTACTGTTATTATTAAATAACTACAAAATAAAAAAAAATTCTATTACATTTCCTATAAATTCCGAACAATTTCCGGAGCATTGCTACAGTTTCCACTACGCACCGACACCGGCAGCATAACAAACAAACATAATGAAGGTGTTGTCAATTTGTACAATTGTTGTGGCCATGGCCACAAGTTCTCTTCAGGTAAGTTTGCCACAATGTTTAGCTCTTCAGTTCAGATTTAATAAAAAAAAAAGTATTTTCTAGGACTATGCGGAGGTTCAAAAAGCTTGCCAGTTGGAACTTCCCGTTAGCCGAAAAGAATGGGAAAATTTTGCCGCCAACGCGACCAATGTCAACGAGGGCCTCAAGTGTCACATCAAGTGTATAACAGAAAAGCTGAAACTTTTGAAAAATGGCATATTCGATGTTCAGGCTTACGACAAACTTGCCCAAAGCCATCCGGACTTTAAGAAGCGTCGAGTCGAAATAATCAAGGCCGGCGAAGAGTGCAAGAAGGAGAAGGGTGCAAATATTTGCGATACAGCATTCAAGATTTTCGTCTGCCTATGTGAACGTAAGGTTATCGAGATAAACCAGTGACAGCAAAGACAGAGAGATAGAGAAATGGAGAGGGGGATTGCATGATTTCTTTTCTATGAAAATAAAAAAAATATATAATTAAATTGTCATTTTAATAAAATTTTATATTCACTTTCGCATTCGCAAAAACTATATTCAAATTTCACATTCGCTTTCGCCAAACCCACATTCGTTATATCACTAACAACTACTGCGGTCACTCAACCTACCAGAATGTGATCGTGAAGAAGCAAACGTACCCTTAGAGAGTGACAGTTTAGTGCCGGTTATGGAGCAATGGACGGCCGTGATGTTGTAGGTAGTGTGTGTGACTATCACACTGAAGATCCCGAGTTCGAAATCGGGTAAGACCAGCGGCTGTTTCCAACTCGTAAATGTTGGCAACTTTACAAGTAAGATAGCAATCTCTAAGCCATGTAAAATTTCTCTACAAAAACATTAGCCGTTCGGTGCCGGCTTTAAACAGTAGGTCCCGGTCAGTCAGTATACAAATTATATCGTGTACAGCTCACTGATTCGAGAGAAGTTCCCCGTCTGTTCCTTCATGGAATGTTCAGGTAAATAAGTAAGTATGGAGCAATGGCATCATTAACCCATTTTTCTTTGAAAATTCTCCTGGTCACGCCTTTCGTCTCCTGTACCCTGATGTAAGGATATTTAGCCGGGTTATTCGGCTATCCTGGGAGTCGCAGTCGTCCATTGTCAAAGAGCAGGTTAATCGGACGAATCACTGTAGGGAAAATTCGTTCTTCAGCTGAACTTTTCCAGCTAGTGATCTTCCTGACTTTCAACACAAACGTGAACAAACACTACTCCCTCCATCTTTCATTCATTGAGTGTTGGTCAAATTAAAACAGATAATAATGTCTATGGTCAGAGATTTTGAGCAGGGATTTGAACAACTTCAAATAGGAAAGCGCGCTGTGCGACATAACTTACTCCACAATCGACCATTTGCTTAACAGGTTCGGTAGTTATGTTATCACAGGTCACGGCGATATCAATTAGCCACCCAGGAGCTGCTATTGAGGCCGTTTTTTTTTTTTTGGGGCGTGCCGTGAAGGGCTCATGTTATGCAAAAACTCCCTTAACGAGTCAGGCTTTTAAGGGGATTATCGAGCAAGATCTTGGAAAATTTGGTTGCCCGCATGCTTTACTGGTAAGCCATCCTCTTTAAATCGTGTTCATAATCGTTGGAATAATGTTTTTTCTCAAATTGTATATTGATGAAAACACATATGTCTTACAATTTACGTTATTTTATTACACTGTCTTATCGAATTTTATTTCTATTCAAGCCTACCCTTCTTGAGCTACATAAATCTAATTTGATTAAAGTTTATATTTTCTCCAACCATCGCAACCCTTTAAACTAAGCCCGGCCAAGGTTACCAGCCACAATTTACGTTCATCCTTTTCGGAGGGTTATTATTGCAAAATCTCGTAAAAAGAGAAGCAAACATTTAACCGGCAGTATCATAATCATTGAGGGCTTTAGACATTAACTACAAAGAGCTTAGTGTTAAAATATGGTATCAGTCGGACAATCAGACCTTCATATTCCGTTTATTAATCGCCTCCACCGCCAGCACCACGATAACAACACTTGTTTAACCATTTGGAGATTCGACATATTTATTTTCTGTTTTTGGTTCCATCACATCACTAAACCTTCTTTGTCATAGTTACGTGTGGTCTGAGACTAGTGGAAGGATAATAAAAACGAACACCTTTTTTGTCGTTAAAATCCCTTTACTCGTTGTGTGTGCAGTAATAAAGAAAACCCTTATAATCCGTATAATTTTTTTCTTTTTATGCTTGCTGCCCTCTAACCAGACTTTCTTTAATATAAAATCCTTTCAATGGAAAAACTACTTGTTTTTCTTTTTATTGTTGGTTTACCCTACAGCATATTGTGTGACAGGGTATTATGACTTTGTAGTTCGGCAGAAATATACACGTGGAATTTAAAATTTTTATAATGGGACGGCAAATAAACCTTTGGATAGTGGATTGTAAATAATAGAACATGAAAGCCGTTGGTGTTGGGATTTTACTGCCCCAATCAATGGCAATTGAATGTTTGGACACATGCTCGTAACTGGTTTACATTATTTGGATCTTTTGACTAAAGGCGGCGACTTAAGCAGTGAGCGAAAAATTTTTGAGTTCGTTCGATTGAATGATATTATTTTCCCGCAGAAGATAGTTTTGAACCAAATAGTTTCATCCGCCAATAAAAATTTCTTTGTGTCTCACAGCCAAATCAAATTATTTGCTTTTAACTGAGAAGCCCATTAGAGTACAATTTTATTTTTAAGTCTCACCGTGGATAATTTAAATATTCTCCAGATATTCTCAAAGACCGTCCGATTTTTTTTATTTGAAAAAAAATTGTTTTTTAATTTGAAAAACAAATTTTTTTTAATTTGAAAAAATATTTTTTAATTTCGAAAAAGATTTTTTTTTTTTTTCGAAAAAAATTTTTTTTTTTCAAAATATTTTTATTTTATTTTAGAAACGATTTTTTTTACTTCGAAAAAATATTTTCTTTAATTTGAAAAAAAGTGTTTTTTAATTTGAAGAACATTTTTTTAATTAGGAAAAACATTTGTTATTTGAAAAAAATATTTTTTTTTAATTGGAAAAATTTTTTTTTTTTAATTTGAAAAAAAAAATTTTTAATTTGAAAAAATATTTTTTAATATCAAAAAACATTTATTTTATTTTCAAAAACAAAAACATTAATATCAAAAACAAATTTTAATATAAAAAACAATTTTTTTCAATTCGAAAAAATATTTTTTATTTGAAAAAATTTTTTTTTTAATTCAAAAAAATATTTAGTTTAAATTGAAAACAAATTGTTTTTTTAATTTGAAAAACAACATTTTTTAATTAGGAAAAACATTTTTTTGATTTGAAAATTTTTTTTTAACTGGAAATTTTATTTTTTTTTACTGGAAAAATATTTTTTTTTAATTTGAAAAAATATTTTTTAATATCAAAAAAGTAATTTTTTGTTTCGAAAAAAAAATTGTTTATGTCAAATTTTTTTTTTTTATTTCTAAAACGGGTTTTCCAATTCGAAAAAATATTTTTCCTAATTAAAAAAATGTTGTTTTTCAAATTAAAAAAACAATTTGTTTTCAAATAAAACCAAATATTTTTTTGAATTAAAAAAAATATTTTTTCGAATTGAAAAAAATTGTTTTTTATATTAAAAAAACTTTTTTGATTTTAAAATTTTGATGGAAAAAAATATTTTTTCCAATTAAAAAATTAATTTTTACTCATTTTGGAGTATTTTAAATAAAAAAAATTTTTTTTTTGTAATTTGAATTTAATACTCACATGTGTAGCCTATAAATGTGTCGCCTTGAATCCTACTGTAAGGACTTGTAGTATATTTTTTTCTGTACATCTGTTTATTCTACTTAAATGTGATTTGATTTTTATTGTCTGAGTTTTTTGCCTGAGTAAACCCTAGCAAACTAAATTACACACCAACGTCTACACATACACATGTTAAAGATATGTAGACGCCAGGATAAAAACAAGGACGCTCTAAAATGAAAATGAACTTCGTTTAGACAGCCAGCAGCATCAGTAAAAGTAAAGAAACACAGGGCAAAAAAAAAGAAACCGAACGTATACATGCCGGGCAAACTCGAGCGAGTACAGATGACACAAGGACACTGCGAATGTTTTTTTTTGTCGTTGTTGCTTTTGATTTTTAAAATGCAGACATACAAAATAAAGCCTAAGGATATTAAAAACTCCACAAGAAATCGATATGCGGGCTGCTACAGCAACCAAACACGCACACATGAGCTCATGCTCAGTCGCTTGGAAAAAAGGAGCAGAACATCTAAAACAAAACAACAACAAAAACTCGTCATCAAATATTTTGGGCTCAAAACAACAGCAAAAAATAAGGGAACACGACACACATGCAGCTGAAACCTGAAAATTAAACAGAGAATCACAGAAGCAACGAACAAAAAAAAAACGCTTTAGATCCTTAAAAAGGAAATGAAGACAAGGGAAGAAGCAGCAGTAAATTTAAACAAGATTGCACCCTTGTCCTCGTGCTCTCCTCTGCACTCCATCAAGAGCACCGGCACCAGCAGAAGCAGCAGCAGCACCAATATTGCATCACAAAAATTGTCAAAGCAAGAGACAACCAAATATCTTCAATAGACATAAGACCAAAAACAACAACATGGCATGTATTGCTGATATTTCATGCAAGATAAGGTTAAAAATGGTTTACGGCCATGAATCCTGTGAGTCATAAGCGTTACCATACCAAGCGGCCTGAATGACAGGAATTCGTGGCCTGTTTGGAGGATGCCAGACGTACATGTGTACGTAGGTTGTGCAGTTGTCACTTACAGACGCTCTTTCCAAAGTGTTGTTAAAAGATTTCCTCCACCCATATATGAGATTGACAATTTGTGCGACAAATGCATACGCACTTTCAGCCGTTTGCCAGCCATCCATCCCAACCCATCTGAACCTGAACCGGAGTGAGTGAGACTCTACTCCGTCAGTCATATGAGGCATTCGTATTAGTTTGCCAAGGCATTGTTGTTATTGTGCTGGCTCTTGTTTTTGTCTGCCTTTGATTTCGATCTTATTTGTTGCTTCGTTTCATTCGTTTTTTCTTCTCTATATTACTGCGTTATCTCGTTTGCCAATCATTTTTCATCATCAATACAATTTGCCATTTAGGAAATGTTCTCTACGCATACTTTGTCATAAAGGAGCATCGACGAATGTCACGATGAGTACGAGTACAACATTGCACACTTAACTTAACGGGCAGGGTAAGGACAAATGGTTCCACCATACAAATCGCTTTTCCTCTGCTTCATGCCCGTTCTTTCTCGGGCATTCTTGGTATAGCTGTTTTGCTTATTTGTTTGCAAGTACTCGTCGTGGCAAAAACTCAAAAATAAAGAGAAGCGATATTTTGTAATGCAATTTGGAGCGACAGTGGGTCCAAAAACCACACTTTTGTTTCCAAAAAAGCTATAGCAGCATGAATGCTGCCCATAATGCAACACCGCTGGGTGTAGAAGCAGAATATAATGGTGGGCGAGAAAATGGGACTATTCCGACAAAAGAAAAGGGGAACTGCATGCTCGATTGTAAGGATATTGAGGCGATTCTGCAGACGGTCCTGCTATGAAAGAGGGGGGAGGTGGGAGAGCCCCGTTTCATACAAGTTTCTCTCGAGTGAATAATATCAATGACCTAAGTTATTCGGAAGTCTGGTTCGTATTCATAAATCGCCATCATATTTTTTTAAAACACATTAGAGAATCTATTTGATAAATTTAATAGATGAAAACGATTTCTTCGATCTAAGTACAAATAGAATTTGTAATTTGATTTTTGTTTTCGCCACGTCCCACTGTGCCGCAAGCTTTTCTATACGATATGGTGGATAAACAAATTCTTTTTCGTTTGCAATCATCATTAGCTTTAAGATTTTATTTTCATACAAATACGCACGACTGAATACGTACAAGTGGATAATTTTATAAAGTGAAATTAGAGAGGAACATGCTGCTGTCGAAGTAGGAGTGAATGCGGAACAAATATACGGCAAAATAAAACAACTGATTGAATTTACGAAAATGTGACAGTAACAAAAGAATTTAAATGCAAAATCGAAGCAGAAGAATTTAAATGCGAAAACACGAAACCCACAAAAAAAAAATAAGAATGAGAAAAGAATTGATGAGGATCAGTGTTGGTTGCTTAGTCTTGTTTTTGTTTTACTTTGTCAAGGGAATGTTGGCGAAATGAATGCTGAATTTTAATTGGAGGATTGCATTTTAAATTTTAGTTGGTGGTTACTACAAATGCAAAATGATCTCTGGCTCAGACATTGGGAGCTCACCTTGCAGGACCTATGAATGTACTTGAACACATGTTGATTTTCATTTATTACCACTGTGTACCGCCAAAGGATCTCATTGCGGTATTAACCGTTCGTGATACAACCGACAATGATCCCCTATCTTGCGTTTTTTCCCTAAATTTTTAACGAAAAGAAATGGTCATGAATTATACAAACAAATTGAAAATGACCAAAAAATGTTAATTGCTTGTCGAAAGCCACACACGAAAGAAAGGGTTAAGTGGTCACCGAGAAAAAGGGTAAAAGAAAACAGCTGTAACCATTACATTTACAGGTTAAACGTTTTATTCATACAACATACATACATATTTTAAACTATAACAAGGAAACTATTTTTTTACATAATTTTCCTCTTATTTTTTTTGTTCCGTTTTGCGGGGAGGGACACAATCGAAAACATCTGTCTGTCTTTGTGTTCGTCCGTTCATCGAAAAACATGCATTTTTCCCGCAATATACACAGGAAAATGTCATGTGATATCGGAAAAAAAAATACTATTTAGAATGAAAATCTAACAACAACAAAAAGGGAAAATGGAAGTGTTTTTTATGTGTGTGTACGAGTATTGAATAAAATTCAATTATTTTTATGGTTGATTAACAATAAATGCATATGCATGAGGAAGTTGCAACATGCAGGCCAACCCATACACACACAAACGAGGAAGCGAACAATTGAGAAAGATTGCATCCTAAGCACCATCACGTAAACGGGGGGATGTGGTGGCATTTGATACTGTTGTTCCTTTATTTTTTTTGAGAATTTTGCACATAAATTGTACGAGGGTAGTGTAGGTAGTAAGAGGCTATGGTGTGAAAGGTACAGTGTGGCCATTGGAGAACAACCCCAGGTTCGTATTCTGGCAAGAACATCGAATACATTTTTAAGCGTACGAAGTAAAAGAATAGCCAAATACGCAAAATATAATTCCATGGTAATAAATTGGATAATGGGAACAGCTTCATAAGAAAATCAAACTAGGATTTGAGAAAATAAGAGCAGCCAAGAAAGTATGCCGATGTAATGTAACCGTAATGGATGAAATGAGAACCGATGAACAGCAAGAATGGCTGTCCGGCACCGTGATGCAATGCCAGACGGCAAGCCGGTGTTGGATATACGGTGGAAGAATTCATAAATATTTTCGACGATATTAATAAAGTACGATGTACATTACAACCTAACCAAGATGAGTTTAACACACGTAGACAAATAAATAATCTTTTATTTGACCAAATGACGTTCATCAACACCCAGGACGTTCCGAAGAACTGCTTTTTCAAATGCAAATGCTATTCAAAATGTCAAAATAATCTGCAGCCAACTTCACACTACAAAAAACACAGAAGGAATTGCCAGTGTGAGCTAGTTTTCCCCCCCCTTCCCCTTACCACACACTCCAACAAACTGAGAATTGCGGTAATTAAAGTTGGGATGTTGGGAAGACTGCAGCACGATTTGCGTCGTTAATAGAATTCGGGACAATCCGACGCAAATCAAATGACGTTTTTCTGTAAAAATAGAGTGGTCAAAAGACGGTGACCTATAGTCTCACTTGCTTAGAAACCCCTCTAGTCGTTTGGAGACAGCTTTCAATCAGAATGTCCTGGTCAGTGCAAATTATTTCGTGTGCAACGGATACGAATTCTATTCTTTCGTAGAATAGTAAGATAAATACGACATTATACTTGCATGGACAATATATAATAGTTTTCCCCCACTTACCATATACGCCTCGTGACCCACTATTTATGTGTGAGAATGCACACACTTGCAACAAACCACCACCACCACCACAATGCTATACACACATACACACGCTAGGACACGATATCTCTCTATGAATACCAAAGAAGATTGAACAAAATTGTGATTTGCAAAAAAAAAAAAAGCGAATCTCGTAAAGCAGAAAACAAAAAACGAACATTGTGGGCATAGATAAATTTATTAAAAAATATGCAATTTTCAATTCTATTGTATCTCAGAGATTTGTGAGTGACGTTTACTTTTTTGATGTTGTTGTTCGTAGGGCTATGCGTGTGTGCCTGCGTTTGGCTTATGCCAAAACACAACAACCAAAAATCCATCTCTGACAGCTGCTTTTGTGAGAAAACCCCGAAATGACTGTTCCGTTTTTTTTTTGTTGGGCGCCCAAAAAAGAAAAAGCGCAATAGAATGAAATGAATACGATATTTGCTGTGCCATGGCAGGCAAGGTTTTTCTCTGCTGTATTCTTCTAAAGCGGTGTGGTGGTGTCACAAATTTGTTTTGCCTGCCTACCGTTTGTCAATGCATTTGTTACAGTTGCTTTTGTGTGACGCTCGTTCGGCTCGTGCATCACATTTCACCGTACGAAATTTTTGGAATTTGTTCATTTTCTGTTTCAATTTTGCGTAATTTTGTTTTTGAGCGTAAATAATTTTCGTAAATGGAATTTTCTTTTCCACATTTTGTTTGACTCACCGAAAGTGTAATGAGTTTTTTTTTTGTCGTCATTGTTGTCAATTAATGGATCGTTTTACATATTTAACATGGCCAAATACGATGCATGAATCATCTGTAGGATAGGCAGACGAAATGGGTGAGTTGTCCCCTCTAAGCAGATGTTGTCACCCGGATTTAGTTAAAATAAGATTGTAATTGGATTAAAATAAATGAGCAGTTGCTGGCAAGATCTGTTGTGAAGAGTACACAACAAAGCAATTTAATGGGATGCAGTTGGTCATTGTTAGTTACGAAAAAAAAAACAAATAAATATATGGACATGAGATTTACTTTTGGTGTACGACATGGGGCACAGAAAGAGGCAAACGAGATTAAAATGAAACAGGATCACGATTTTCGATGCATATGCACAGAAGTGCATAGGTTAGTACTTTTCAACCCTGTGGATTGAAAAAACTTTCAGTTGGCAGAATTGCTTATAAAGAGTGATTTTTTTGATATTTGGTTTTTCAGTCTATAGTTTTGTCAGTATACGCCTGATTCATGACATGCGTCAAAGTTCAAAAATGTTCAGTTTGCCTTGCCATTTCATAGGGTTATAAATAAAACACGCCCCAAATCTTTGAATTGTACACGGTTCTCCAGCAAGAGGAGTTGTTTTGGTATTCGAAGAAAAATTAAATTTTAGATAAATGATCGGATGTCGATTTCACATGCCGTTAAAAATGAAAAACAACTTCAGCCAAATGGCCACCACGATCACGCTTACAGGACCATATCCTTTTCATGAAATTTTCCATAACCAAATCGCAAAGTTTCTGCCCTATGTCCTCGAGAGGCCCACGAATTCTATCTTTGAGGGCTTGAATCGACGCTGGGCTGTTGGCGTAGACCTTATCTTTCAAGGTGCCTTAAAAGAAGAAGTCTCGGTGGTCAATTGTGATCACCTCTTAGAGAGATAACACGGTCCGGAAACTTTTCCCATAAAGAGCAATGGTTTCGTTGCTTGTGTGGAAACTATCTAGGTCAACCAGCCAATACCAATTCGAAGCATGATGTATGTCAATCATTCCTCTCCTCTTGATAGGAGGTGCGGGTCCACCTAACACATCTGCCAATCTATGGACCTGACCGGAGGTCGTCTGGTACCATGGGTGGTCAAGAGGCCTTGATCAGCAGGTCCCTCGGCTGCGTGCCTGCTGGTCAATACGAAACAATTTCCGCGGCCTCTCGACCATTCGTGGTACCAGACGATCTACGGCCAGGCCTCGTACATCACATATACTCCCAGTTTAAGCCCCATATGGCCAGGGGACTGGTCACCCTCACATAAATCTAACAATACGTATCCGTACAGGGTGTATCGAGGACAATATTTACACTGTATCCGCCAAATTTTCCTAACCAGACGCCTGTCTGACGTTTGTTTCACGCTGTAGATAAAATGACTTTTAGAATTATTATCACACCAAGGCCGCTCACATATCAAACAAAAAGAACTCGCATTTTGGAATAATAATGACTTTTGTCACTTTTACTATTTCAAAAAAAAAAAAAAAAAAAAAAACGACCACAGCTTTTATTTTACATAACTGTCAAATTCACAAAATAAGTGATAGACAATTAAGTAATATTATTTATTGTAAGGTCGTACCTAGGCTATGTGTAGAATTACAATATCGGCAGTATTCCATTGAATTTCATTGGCAATTTGGCCAATTCTCTCATGAAAGTCTGTGCGCATGCGCAACACCTTCATTTCACCATCCCTTTTCGCGGCCCCACAGCACCATAGGTCATTGGCACAGCTGAAGTTTCGGTTTATTCTTTCATTCTTTGGCGTAATTAATTTTATTATAGAAATAATTTATCTACGTTTTATGAGCCATTATGAGATAGACAATTACTTAGACACACATACACACCCAGATTTTTATAAAAAGATTAACTACGTGAATTGTTTAACAATGAGAGACAAAACACAATTTTTGTGAGTTTTGTGCCAAACTCGAAAAAACTGTATGGGAAAAAGTCCCCAACAGAGTGTATCTGTTTGCGTTACAAAAAAAAACAAAAAGGTTATGATAAAAACCCTAAACGACGACAATGGCAACAGCAACATCAACAATCCACACACGCCAAAAAATCATTTCTTAATGACCATAACAACACCTTTTTCCAAAAAAAAACAAAAAAAAAAAAATCAACAACACTCACATCTTTCTTAATGCACTCATACAGACATATCCGCGACATACACACACACAGTGTTTGTATACCCGAATACTCTTTGACAACGGCCGCAAAGTTTCCCTAAAACAATGGAGAAGATTCACTGAGCCATGCAACAGCAAACAGTTCGTTTAGATGGGCAGGGTGGTGGTGCTTTATGGCTGTCTACCAACACACACACACAAACACTCTGCTCCTTTCAATACCTATACATTGAAACATGCACATGTGAGCCACGAACAGAGTTTGTAAAATGATAATGATGTCGACGACGACGACGACCCTTTATGTACACCACCCTAGCGCCGCTGTCCGCCATTTCTCGTACTTTTAACCTAAAATGAGTATGATAATTGCTTTTTGGTGTGTGCGAGTATATTCCATGTAAATACCAGATATGGTGTGGTGGTGGTCACTGCCGGTTTATCGACTGTGTATGTGTGCATATCCGTTGACGAAAAAAAGAAAAAAAACAGTTACCAAGTATTTGTTAATGGAGGGTTAGCTACTGCGTTTTTTTTTCTCTGTCCAACGGAACGGAAATGAAATGTGGAAACTGGTGACAAAAAGCGTGGTCTATTAATAGGCCATTTAGGAGATTTTTAATGTTTGTTTTCTGTTGTTTATCAACAATTATCCAATGGGTGAGATAGAGCAGAAGGGAAAGGTGGAAGAAAAATAGGTCTCAATTTTATGTGTAAAAGTTTCGAAGTGAAGCAATAAAATGTGCATAAAAACAAGAGGTAAGGGTAGAGAGGGGTAAAAGTGTAAATATTTACCACTGGTACATTGATGAAGTTTGAGGACTTCATATTATGGCATGAGGATGATGAGGTGGGTTAAAAAAATCCAATAGAAATGGCGGCTCACAAAATCTGCCATGAACAAACAAAATTCAACAGAATTCCTGACAATGTTTGGAAGATATTTCTTCGGGTTAAATTCGGGTTATCTTACCTTTATTGGCCTTTATTGGAAAGGCACTTGCCAATGGCAGATGTACAGTAAGAGCTCGATTTGCGCAACCGATAGGATATCAAGCCTGTTGCATTAACTGAGATTGTTGCACTTACCGAGCCCCAAATATATAAGTTTAAATATTGAAATCGAAGAATATGGGATGAAAAAAAACTGGAAGGCAACGGTAAAATAACAGTTATTGTACGCTCGTTCACAGTGGACAGAGTCGAACAGAGAATAATGTTGAAAAGGGAGCATTTGGTTTAACCGTGACCTCCAAACAAAGTTCCTGATTTCAGTGCATCAGAAAAAAGTTGCACTTATCACGACCTTTTTCTTCGAAAGTTGCACTTATAAAGACCGTAATATAAAAAAATTACGGTTGCGCTAATCGGGGAGTTGCAATAATCGGGGGTTGCAAAAATCGAGCTTTTACTGTAGTTGCAATTTTTTTTTTATCGAATTCCCCTACTTTACTTTACAGAAGCTCAAACGATTTTTTTCTGAAACTAGATTAAAAGTAAAAATTGTGAGTATATTTTATCTGCGATAAATTTGCTAAATACCAAAATAGAAGACTGAATACCAAATAGACTGTATACCGAAGCGTTCTCTCAAATAACGTTGTAAGCGACATTTTTTTGACAAGAATTTTTATTTGATGAATTTCTACTAATTGGAATTCATCAAAAAAACAGTTGGCAAAAAAATCAAATAATAATCTTGTAATAATAAAATTAGTTTATAATGTGTATTCAAAATAATGGATTGTTTTTAATTTTTTTATATTGTTTAAATAGTTAATTTTTGTTTGTTTGTGGTTCGGTTAAATAAAAATATTAAAAAAACGTGTGTGACTTGTTTTTAAAAAACGACTACATTGTGCTACTTTTTTTTGTTTAAATGCGACTTTTTCAAAATTCTCAGCGGTAATACTGGTTCCTATCTGTGTTTTCATGCGAAATCACAAAAGAGCAACTGCAAATAATCCATACGCTGTTAATTAGTATTCCAAAGAAGAAAAAAACTTCATTTTGTCAGTTTTTGTCCCAGCTTATAGATTCCGAATTACAATACAAAATTGTAAAAAAATAAACCAAAACACACAGACTTTGTATTTTTCTTTTTTTCAGGCAAATATTATTATTACGTTTATTATAACTAACTTTTCATTAACATACATAGACATGTTTCTTTGTTCGCTTTTCACTTCAGTTCTTTGTAGCGGTTCTCTTTGTGTATTTGTGAGAGCATGTGTGCCTGTGTGTGTGTGTTATTGTTCTATAATTAAATTAATTACAATTCTTTTGAATTTATTTATTTTATTTTTTTTATGTTCGTATCGTAAGTTTTGTTTTATTATATCCACACTGTGATGGTTTTAAGCTTAACCCTTTTTCAGTAGAACGAATAAACATAAAAACACCGAAATATACAGGTAGCCCTAGTAAAATGAACTAGTTGGGTGATCAAACTGTTGTGAGGGTATGAGTTATTTCTATTTGAGAATGTTTTGCAATTTTTCCTTTTAAGAGTTCTTATTGAACGAGCACATTGTTCGAGGTCGACCTGTGTACTGTGCATATTAAACCTACTTAGTGTGATGGAATGTTTGTTTTTTATGCCTGGACGTGTCATGTGCATTACTGGAACAGTACACCATGAAAGGAATGAAACAAATATTTTTGTTATTTTTTATTCATACACTACACCACAGACATTCACAGAGTTCATGTACTTAGTTCAGCCATCTGTATGCAGCTTATGAAACAATTTTCGAAAGATAGCATCAGATACCTTTTAAGGTCTTTTCAGTAAAGAGAACATCAACAAGTGATAATGAGAAGAATGGCCTAAAGAAAAACCTGATCAATGTAGTACGCCTAACGGCGTACAAGTTTTGGGCCTAATGGAATATTATTTATTTATTGATGATTTACAATTTATTTACAGCAAGGCGGGTCACATAGAGCATGTGTCTAAATTTCGCAGGAACAGACCGACAGCCACGACCCCTTTAGCTGCATGTGGGGGGAAATTTAAAAATATTTTTAAAATAGATTTTAATTCCCGATTCACACTAGGCAATTTAAAATTGCCAATTCTCAATTTTTAGAAGAGACCAGTAAGGGGAATGAAAATTAAAAAATCTTTGCTCGCACTGGCAATTCCTTTTGTGTTTTTCCTAGTGTGAAGTTGGCTACAGATTATTTTGAAAGGCATTTGCATTGGAAACGACAATAATGACAAAAATATTGTCATTTCATTATACTTCTCAATTCTCTTTGAAAATACGCTAGTTCACAGCCATCAAATCAATTCTTCTGGGCCGCAATAGTTTTTATTTTGACTATTTTCTTACTTTTGTTCTTCAGTTATCTCTACAGCCTTCTCTATATATGATTTCCCAGAACTTCAGTCTTGTAGCTAATTTCTCCAGTTCGTCATACCAAGGATTTGCAGGTCTTGTTCCACTTGGTCCATCCACCAAAGTCTCGGTCGACCCTGTCTGTGCTTTCCCGGGTGGTTATTGGCCAGAAACTAAGTCTGACTGGAGCATTTGCCTTTATTCGACTGACCAACAACAGTGGCAGACAACATTGAACTCCATTGTAGAGTACTAGCAGTTCGACCTTAACATTTACTGATTCTGGTGCAGCTTTTGGCTTTCGTTTCCATAGTTCCACATATTAAACACATACATGTATAACTAATATTTTTCTATATGTTTGCGACATTATTCGAAAATAAGCTAGCGGTTAAAGCCAGGCCTTGAAGGAGTGTGCCATTTTGTGCATGTTATATTCGGTTTATCCATTAGATTTTCGAGCGTACATATATTCCTGGATATGGCGCAGTGTGACGAATTACCAGGCCATACTCTTCAGGGATACGACCTTCAAATTTATGAGATACAGTTCGACAAAGTCGAAAAATCAAATTAAATTTTTGTAAATTTCAAAATCTGAAAAAGGTGAGAATTTTTAATATGAATAAGAGCTAATAACCGTTACTCTTCAACTACTTTATTTTTAGAAATATTTTCATATGGTTAAATAAATAGAAATACATTTTTTTGAGCACCTGAAAATCTGAAAAAAAAACTAAAACGAAAAAATCTAAAAAATTGTTTCAGCTATAGTAGTCATCTATAAATATATTCCTAAAATATATCCAATTGTCCCATATTGCATGGTAGCACAAATAATCCGCCACTCCTTGCCTGTAATATATTTTCTAAAGATGTCAGAAAAGTTTACGAAATAAAAATTTATTTTTGTTTTACTTTTGTCATAAGCATTACCAAAGTTCCATTTCCATAATAACAGGAATTCATTCCATTAGGATTCTCAATCAACTGCTTGATATTTTTTTTTATAAAATTTTCGATTATTTATTTTATTTATTTATTATTAATTACAATACAAAGTAAATTTATATTCTAATTTTTGGGTCCAAGGGTAAACCGGGTGACACAGACCATATGTTTTAGATTTTGCAGCGACAGACCAAAGCCTCTGGTGGGAATCGAACCCACAACCCCCACGCTGATAGGCAAGCACGCTACCAACTCGCCTACCGGGGCGCTTAAATTTTCGATTATCTCCTTACATTTGCTGTTCCTTTTGTAGGAAGAGCCGTTTTTTCTCCTCTTCTCACTTCGCATAATGTGGCTACACCCAGTAGCGTGGCGTTATGGGCAGCGCTTCTGTAGCCTTTGCGATGAGAACAATTCAAGACATTTAGGGCATTTTCACCAACAGTCGAAACTTTTCATTTGAAATAAACAGCTTGAAGTTTCTTTCTTTCATTATTTCTCCACTCATATCCTATCGAATATTCAGATTTGCAAATATCATTTGACCTCAAGGCCTTTTCAATAGCCCTCTTTACGTCTCTGACACATCAATGTTGTTGATGTACAACTATTACCGACTACTGCCCCATCTCGTTCACAAGCAAACGAAAAGAACAGAAGGGTATAATGAAAATGATTATTACGAGGACTTTAATATGATCATGTAAATAACAACATACAAATATGACGACTGAATGCGTTGTCGTACGACGAGTTCTGCTCAAAAAATACTTCAGCAGAGTGGAAAAAAAGTAAAAAAAAAGTTGTCATAAAAGCCAGCAAGGCAGGCCATGCCACACATACCCAACGAAGCAAAATGGTAAACATTATTATTTTTTTTTTTTCATTTCAACAATTCAACGCAACGCGTTTATTGTGTCGTTGGACAAATGATGAAAAGTCTATTGACCCCTTTTCTGTTCTATTCTGTTTGCTGTAATGCGAGTATTGTTCGGCCAATGGCCAAGTGCGTTCGTATAGATGGACATGTAATTAGGTGACATTTTGCTGTTGGACAATGCAATGAATGACCTCTTCGGTCGTTGTGTTTTTTTTCGGGGTTTATGTGATTAGACATCAAAATACAAACGATCGTGTAGATAAAGTTGATAAATGGGTACAGGATTGTTCGGGCGGGGAAGATTTTCTAAATTATTTGGAAAAAATCCTTTTATTTTTCAATAATTTTAATGTCAGAGTTTAATGTGTTCATCGAATTTGTGTGTGACCCGTTTTCTGAGGATTTATTGAACGTAGTTTTTTAGGTTGTTGTTGTCATTTTTTTCCCCCTTTTTTTTCGAATTACTCTTTGAAAAAGCATTCTACGCATTCGTGCGATCAGTGAAGCATTTCTGTCTATCTATCTGCCGGTCTGTGCGTCTGTCCACCGGTATCCGTCCGTCCTTCGCTATGTCGTTTGTTGTGGGTTATTTATGTTTGCTTTGCTGTGCATTGATATGCAGTTAACGTTTCTTGGCCAGATAGAAATAACTGAACAAAAAAAAAAAAAGACCCGCTCACCAATTTCGGTTTTGTGATAACATAACCTAACCAAACAGCAACATAGACGGACGGGACCATGTTGCTACTCCAATTTCGAGCTAAATGCATGCACACGCATCAACAGCATTCGCTTCGTTTTTTTGGTGAGGGAGCAGAATTGTTATGCAACACGTAATATTTGTGTTTTTTTTTTTGTGTGTGTGTGTTGCTAAAGTCATGTTTTCGTTTCGGGGGTATTTCTAATTTAAAGTTAGATAATTGGAGGTTTTCAATAGAATATTTAAACATTTGAATTTGGATTCTCCTTTATACTCTGGGGGACCGAGCACACAACACAACATGAACGAAAACATGATAAACTACTCATGAAATGGAAGTCTTGGCTTTTGGATCAATATTATCCAAACGGAATGTCAATTAAATTGGCTACGCTTAACCATATGAGCCGGCAGTAGTGTCATCGATGCCACAGTACACAAACAAATGTGAAATTAAGCATTTTTTTTTTCTGAAAAAAGAAAAGAAAAAAGGGCAGTGATTGAAATAATCTAAGATATATACGTACATAGAGATGTATTCGAGTAATTAATTATTTCCACAGATGTTGATGGCCTTAAAAGAATGCAAGTAAATACAACACCTGAGGTAGTTGTAGAGGCTACTGTTTATATTTTGACATAGAAGTTGAGCTATGGGAGAAATAAAACCACAATAATACCAGACCTGAAATTATATTCAAGGCTACTGTTTAAATTCTAACCTTTAGATCTCCGAAGGAAGTTCAACACTTGTGTATAAATTCAGTCAGACGCTCGCCAGTACCCGCAAGAGCAGATGAGATGTTTTCTGAACCTTGCAATTCGTTGAAACTGTCTGATATCTTAGAGTATAGGGATCTCTGATGTAAGATATATATACCACCCGAGAACATTATTTCCCAAAAGTTCTCTAGAAAAAGCCTTAGCTGTTCTGTTCCGGTAGGGTATGCAAATTATATCATTCAAAACTCACTTACATGAGAGTTTGTTCGATCATAGATAAGTTTGGTCAATAATTTCGTAAATGTCACCAAACTTTCCACACCACCCACGTAATACGTGCGGACGTATGAAGATTGAACAATTCATAACAAATAATAGTTAAAATTGCTCGACCTCTCAACAGCAGCAAAACAAAGTGAACATTCGTATTCTCAAATGTATTGTCTGGAATTGTGCTGTTGCTGCTGCCATTGAGTTGAGTTGTGTTGCCGGTTGCTGTTCATATCTCACACACACACACCAAAATGAAATGTGCTGCAAAAGACATGCAGCACAAAAACGTTCGGAATATGTTGTTTAACAAATAAACAACAAAGCTTTGCTTTCGAGAATTTCTCCGATATTGCTGCTGCCGGTGTTCGGTGGGGCGCTGTTGCTGTTGCTGTCGTCGCATGTACATACATATCTCGTATTGCCGTATAAACAAACAACATACGACAAAACAACTCTTAAATCAACATACATCCAATCATACACACACACACACACATACAAAAAATATCCACCAAGATTCATACTCATCATCCACCACCACCACCACACGGGGGCTTTTGAATAAACTTTTATTGAATCCAATGAATGAATGAAACAAAGTTGAGGTTCAAATATTCGTTCATTCCTTTCTACGTTCACATTTTCTATGCTGGCTTCCATGTGCTGTTGCTGCTGCTGCTGCTGCCGCTGGGGAGGTAAACACCTGAAATTGACAACAAAAGCCCATTGATTGTCATACTCAAACTCTTCCATTTATTGCGTCCCTAGTAATGGCAGTAATGGCAGACAACATTGCTGAGTTTGGGTTAGAGTTACGACTTGCCCTCGATGATGTTACGCGCATTTGACTTTCCCAGAAACGTTAGGACCGGCAAGGCAGGTCAGTCACTTGGCGCTGAAGTTAATCCACCAGCCTTAACGACTGCCAAATCTGCAAACTTTTCTCAAGTGTGGATAGTGTAGATGATGTTGAGTTGTTTTGTCCTTTTCGGCTTGGCAGTATAAGGATGTTTGAGCAGGAGCAGCAAGAAATTTTAGAAATTTGGTAGATTTATTTCGCCAGTGTGAATATGGAGTCAGAATGCGAGGAAGTTGTAGAACTATAACCGAGTCGGACCTAATGATTTCCATTATTGTTTAGGACAATAGAGACATAATATTTCATCTTTCCGGACAATTTGCGCAGGTTTCAAAAAAAAAGGATTTACCTTTTCTTATACTTCCTTAATTATTTCCCTTAAAATTCCATGAAGGAATAGACGGAGAACTTCTCTCGAAGCAGTGAGCTGTGCGTGATATAATTTACCTTTTTCAGTAGAAAAAAATCCGCAACAATCCCAAGATCGTTGAGGTACCCAGTCAGACTTTCGATCACAGGGATTCCAAAATCTAACAATCGTTAGCGTATGATACGATTTGTATGCCATCAGATGGCCTGTGGGATGAATGAAAGGTGGAGATCGCGCCTCCTTATGAACTCCTTACGGGGCTTGGAATTCTTGTTTCTTAATTCCACTTAAGTCTGGGGTACACCTGCACTTATTTGTAGCTGCAACGCTTCAAACTAACCGGGAGCTACATACTGGCAATATCCTCGAAGAATATGGCATGATCGGCTGTATCGAATGTCTTCGGCAGGTCAAGCTCCACGAGGACCGTAACAAAATATCAGGTGGCTTGTTGTGGTTCATCCCGCGGAATATGGGTGTCTATTCACCACCACAGTCGATGTACTGTGCTGCTTTGGGAACACATGTCGATGGTAAGCAGTTGGGTGTCTAGGAAAGAGTAGCGCTTCAAGTGGAGCTTCTGGCTCTAGTTATGGGACCATACTGTCTATTTTCGAGGCATCAAGTACTATTACAGTGGACTGTATGTTTCCCCAATTGCTTCATAGGAATTTGAAATATCAAATAACTTCGATGACTTGGCATTTCAAATCATATAAACAATGAGTCCTCTACTCGTAGTCCATGTATTCAACGCATAACTATCCTTTTAGCTTTGTCGCTCTCGGAGTGCTCTACGAACAGCTGGTTAAAACAACAAGCCCACCTCTTCGGATCACTAAATGTGACTGCAATCCGATCATTGCCTTCCTTGGGATTCGAGAGTGATTTAACCGTCAGCCATAACTCAGTTATTACTTCAAATGATCCAGCCACATTATCTTCTTGTATTCGTCGATCAATCTATTGATTTCCAGATTCAGTTACCTGGTCCTGCAGTCGTCAGTAGTGGACCGACTAATATCGTCAGGCTCATCTGCGAGTATCGATGCCTCTGCTGGAGGTATTTCGGGTATTCCGGTATGAATGGATCTCGCGGCTGCAGCATTGACTCGGAAATATTTCTCGGTTACCCGCATATCGACTGGCGTGGAGATTGGTGAAATCTCTGAAACCCTCCTAATCCGTCTTCTTCTGATTGAGAAAGTTTCGCTGTTCCGAGTCGGAGTGCCGGTCGATGAAGATGGTTCAGGGGAGATGGTCTGATTCCAATGATATGACGAAGCGCAATGTTACGCCATTGTCATATCTATAGTCTGATAGAATTTCAATCATTTGAAATGTTTTATTTGTTTTATATTAAATTTCAATCCGTAGATCAAAGATGCAGATAATTATAGCAATAATTGCCTATAATTATAATTTTTTTGGTGGAAAATTTGAATTTATAGATGGATTAATTTCTAAATACTAAATTCCTTTAAGTGAAAATTAATACACATTCGACTGCACTAAATTAACCAGTCTCCTTTTACAAACAAATCAATTTCATTTTCCACAACTTCAAATTCCTGCAACCCACAGCAATTGTTATTCATACTGTTTTGTGTTGTTTTTTTTTTCTTCTTGTGTTTCAAATATTCACTACAATTCCCTTAAATTTCTCACTAATCAACTATCTGTAGCAGTGAGATTTCCACCTGAGTTGTTAATTGGCAATTGCAAGGCAAACTAATAAACAACATGCCGACGCCAATCACTTGTGCTAACCGAGCAAATGAAGGAAAACTGGAAAACCAGAAAACAATCCTGTGCCACTACTGAATCGGCACTACACGCTTCAGGAAAACGCACTGAACGAACGGGCAACGGACAAACTGCAAGTGATACACTTTTTTTTTTGCGGTATGCCGGCAAGCAACTTTGTCTAAATGCTGCAACTGCATGTTGCAACCAGGCACTGCACCGATGATCATTGAAAATGACATGAACAACATGATCACACTGTAAAAGCGAAGGCCGCTGACGACGAGGACAACGATGATGATGGAGTTTTCGGTTTTTGCTGTTGCTGTTGTTGTTGCTGCAGCTAAAGTGGTCTAAGAAGGCAAATCGGTAGTGGCAATACACCACCGCCACACCGGTCTCTGCCAATCATGTTGCACTACTACATCTAGTAAAGCATAGCTGATGTTGCAGTTTTGCTGCCGTGTTGTTCTCAATGCTCCATGATTGTGTTGAACATAATTGCATATGATTATTGTGCTTGTTCAGGTGTGCAATTTATAACACTCCTCGAAAATACAACTGAGAACCACCAACCCCAACCCGGCTGCACTACTTCCACGGTGACTTGTTTGGGATGCTGGCATTTTTTGGTTTGCAAACTAACTAATTTAGGAGAAATTTTTTACATTGGCCCGGTAGTGCGTTGTTAAATTAGTTGTTTCTATGTAGAAGCATGTGTTTTTTTTTAAATTTTCAAATAAAAGAGAAACTTTGGCATGGACTTGTCTGTAAGTGGGACTATTGCTTACATTTCCTATGGAAATGATTGTCACGGCCCGCTCGTTAGACTGGTATGGGAGGAAATATTTTGTAGAAAAGATTGAACTGGCTCACCATTTCAAAAAAGATTTCTTGAAAAAAAAATAAGGTTTAGACAGATAGACATAATAGAAAAAAACTGGCCCATCTAGTCAAGCTTTTCTAATAGAAAAGTTTCTCCTCCTCTTGTAGAAAAGTTTTCAACGCACTCGCAACATATTTTTATAGAAAAGTTTGACCCACACTGGCAGCATTTTCTTATAGAAAAGTTTATCCCGCTCTGGCAACCTTTTCTTATAGAAAAGTTTGCCCCGCTCTGACAGCCTTTTCGTATAGAAAATTTTGCCCCACTCTGGCTGACTTTTCTTATAGAAAAAGTTTGCCCCGCTTTGACAGCCTTTTCTTATAGAAACGTTTGCCCCACTCTGGATGACTTTTCTTATAGAAAAGTTTGCCCCACTCTGGTAGCCTTTTCTTATAGAAAAGTTTATCCCGCTCTGGCAACCTTTTCTTATAGAAAAATTTGCCCCACTCTGGCTGACTTTTCTTATAGAAAAGTTTGCCCCACTCTGGCTGACTTTTCTTATAGAAAAGTTTGCCCCACTCTGGCTGACTTTTCTTATAGAAAAGTTTGCCCCACTCTGGCTGACTTTTCTTATAGAAAAGTTTGCCCCACTCTGGCTGACTTTTCTTATAGAAAAGTTTGCCCCACTCTGGCTGACTTTTCTTATAGAAAAGTTTGCCCCACTCTGGCTGACTTTTCTTATAGAAAAGTTTGCCCCACTCTGGTAGCCTTTTCTTATAGAAAAGTTTGTCCCGCTCTGGCAACTTTTTTTATAGAAAAGTTTGCCCCACTCTGGCTGACTTTCCTTATAGAAAAGTTTTCCCGCTCTGGCAACCTTTTTTTTTAAAAGATTGCCCCACTCTGGTAGCCTTTTCTTATAGAAAAAGTTTGCACGCTTTGACAGCCTTTTCGTATAGAAAAGTTTGCCCCACTCTGGTAGCCTTTTCTTATAGAAAAGTTTCTCCCGCTCTGGCAACTTTTTTTATAGAAAAGTTTGCCCCACTCTGGCTGACTTTCCTTATAGAAAAGTTTTCCCGCTCTGGCAACCTTTTTTTTTAAAAGATTGCCCCACTCTGGTAGCCTTTTCTTATAGAAAAAGTTTGCACGCTTTGACAGCCTTTTCGTATAGAAAAGTTTGCCCCGCTCTGCCAGCTTTTTTTTTATAGAAAAGTTCGCCCCGCTCTGGCAGTTTCAATGATTATTTCTTAATGTCGTTATTCTACAAGACATTACCAGATAATGCCAATGGTAATGAGATGCACATACGGTGTCTTTGCTGGGGAGTTCTTACATTTTTTAAAATGGCTCAAATTAGGTTTTCACATACCAGACCGCATCCGACTTAGGCCTTCTTCCTCATTTAAAGCATTGGACTTTAATTTCATTCATCTTCTGTAGTCTTGTGTCCCCTACATCAATTTTATTATAAATTTAATTTCCCCCCAGCAAGACCACTCACTTGTGGTATTACTTTTTAAAATGTTCAACGGTTTCCCACTTTTTTGTTTGTTGGTTCTCTCTCCCTCTCATTTAATCTTCATCTGTGGTATTTACGTACTGCATGTCTGAGGAAGATTGTGGCCGATGTCTAAAGGTTATCAGCCATCCTATACTCATTGTGTAGTGGATGGCTGTTGTCTTATTAGTTTGTTTCAATGCTGTGCGACTGAAGTTAAGAATCTAACACAATACATTGTTGTCGGAAAAACTACATATTTTATCTGGCAGCTTTAAACCTTTCAGTGTGCGGCTGGTTGGTTGGCTGGCTGTTCTCCACAACATATTAATATTTTGTGGAACTTTACTTTTTTTTTTCATTGTCGTTCCTTTGGAGTTGTTGACAGTTATATGCTTGTGATTATTGCCTGGTGCCCGAGGAGAAGTGGAAGAGCATTGGACAAGGAACAACAAGTGAAACGAAAATCAAACATAAAATTTCATTGTTTTTCAACAATAATCTTCTTAGTCTTCAGCTTAAGGTTTAACTTTTTCTTTCTCTGAGTTCAACGACAAATCGTTTTCTGGAAGTAGAAACAGAAAACCCACTCTCACACACATGTGAAGAAAGAAAAGAAGAGAAAAAAATACATAAATAAAGTTGAGTTCAAAGGTTTGACTTTTTTAATGGTGCAAATACTAATGCCACAGTGCTGAGTGCCGGGAGACAAAGTATCTCCTACTGGGTGCTCGTGGAGCGTGGTGTGGGGCATTACTTGTGATAAGAATGAAAGTCTTGGGATTTTTTCGGTGCGTTGCATTTTGATTGGCGCACTGCATTTGTCGCATAAAGTGTTAAACTTATCAAAAAGTAATAAACCAATTTTGTTGTTGCTGCGGTTGTTTGCTTAATATTATTAAGTATTATTGCTTTTTAGATGTGTTCTACAAGAAATAAAACATCGAATACTTGTTCAAACAATTTAGGTCAACTGATATGATTAAATATATTCTTGAAAATGCTCTAAAAAAAATCACGATTAAAATCACATAGAACCTAAGACAACTTTTGGTGGGGGGCCGAATGAACTTGGCAATCTTTATTGCCTATTTGTTTTTTTTTTCTTTTTGAGATATGTATTTTTCATTTTTAATAGAAGGTGGCGTTCAAGATATAGATGGATTTAGATTTATTTTAATTGATTTTTTTTTATTGAAGATCTTAGTTTATGAATTGGTCGGAATGCCCATCTTTCCAGAAACTAGAGGAAATAGTTCGCACAATTTCTTGAGTTGGGTGGCTTTTGTGAGGCTCTATGAAAAATGATCCAAAAATAAAATGAAAAATTCCCAAAAATAAATGAAAAATTTCCCAACATAAAAAAGTCCCCAAAAATCCTAAAAAAATCCCCCAAATAATATTTGAGAAACAAATATGTCCGTGTGTGTTTAAACTTCAAAATTTTTTTATTATGGCACTTTTTGGGGCTCTATGAAAAATGATCCAAAAATAAAATGAAAAATTCCCAAAAATAAATGAAAAATTTCCCAAGACGACCAACATGAGAGGGGTCCCCAAAAATTCCAAAAAAATCCCCCAAATAATATTTGAGAAACAAATATGTCAGTGTGTGTTTAAACTTAAAAATATTTTCATTATTGCGCTTTTTTGGGGCTCAATGAAAAATAAAATGAAAAACTCCCAAAAATAAATGAAAATTTTCCCAAGACGACCAACATAAAAAAGTCCCCAAAAATTCTAAAAAAATCCCCCAAATAATATTTGAGAAACAAATATGTCCGTGTGTGTTTAAACTTCACAATTTTTTTATTATGGCACTATTTGGGGCTCTATGAAAAATGATCCAAAAATAAAATGAAAAATTCCCAAAAATAAATGAAAAATTTCCCAAGACGACCAACATAAAGAGGTCCCCAAAAATTCTGAAAAATCCCCCAAATAATATATGAAAAATAAATATGTCCGTGTGTGTTTAAACTTAAAAATATTTTCATTATTGCGCTTTTTTGGGGCTCAATGAAAAATAAAATGAAAAACTCCCAAAAATAAATGAAAATTTTCCCAAGACGACCAACATAAAAAAGTCCCCAAAAATTCTAAAAAAATCCCCCAAATAATATTTGAGAAACAAATATGTCCGTGTGTGTTTAAACTTCACAATTTTTTTATTATGGCACTTTTTGGGGCTCTATGAAAAATGATCCAAAAATAAAATGAAAAACTCCCAAAAATAAATGAAAAATTTCCCAAAACGACAAACATGAGAGGGGTCCCCAAAAATTCTGAAAAATCCCCCAAATAATATTTGAAAAACAAATATGTCCATGATCAAAAAAATTCCATATGAATCGATGGTTTGTTTCGGTGATAAGACATGATAACAAATTTACGGAATTGATGTTTCCGAAACTGTTCCAATCCTTCAATATTTACAAACCGATAGGAAATGTGGAGCACTCTGTATTTACGTATATATTCCATCATTTGTTGGAGTATATGTGGTGCTTTCTGGCCGAACTGTCTGGACGCACAGTTGCGGTCACCACAATATGGTGTTGGCCGATCTTAGAGTGAAATTCCGTGAGGTTGTAGAAACCACAAAGTTTCCATAGGGCTCATTGGTCCAGGGTTGGCTTTTGCTATAAAAACGCCACCTAAACTTTCATATTAGCAGATTTCCTAAAATTCGAAACTGTTCCTTTTTTTGTTCCCCAACAGAATACTTTCATTTGCAGACATGGCTAGACATCTTCAAGTGGAGCAATTTATTACTTCTTGATTATACTTTTTTTGATAATAAAAATGTTCTATACATTTTATTCCAGCTAGAAGAAAGTCTTTTCATTAACGGACTAAGTTTTGTTTTAATATATAAAACATACTTAAGTATAGACTTATTACCTCCCGCCCCTGTAACCACTAACACCACTACCATAACACAAGAATCATGTCGAGTTTGTGTCTTGTGCCTCTGGTGTTGGACGACAACAGCAAATGGAGTGGTAACAGTTTCGGTTATTTTTAGGCTGCCCATTCGGTGGTCTTTTATTTATTTTGTGGGTTACACGGTTCAAAATATTATGTCATTTTTAATGTAATTAAACATTATTTTAATGTTTTTTGTAATGTATGTAAATGGAAAAACAATAAAACAAAATCATAATAAAAACCAAACAAAAAAAAAAACGAATATTATTCAAAGTCATAAAAATGCGTAAATGCGATGTCTTGAACAAACTGAAAGTCATGAATGAATGCGAAGGCAACAGACTCGACGGGAAAACAGCACGAATGAAAATAAAAACAACTAAAGCCCGCCATCGCTCCGACAATTTCCAGTAATTTTTGGTAATAAAAATGTAAGAAAATTCATTTTTATTACCTTAACTGAGTGCCGGAGATGGGGAATAATTTTTTTATGTTCATTTTTAATATTTTGTTTTCTGTTTTTTCTTCTTCTTCTTCTCGTTTCTTCTTGTTGTTGTTGTTGATAATAGATCATTTTTGGTTCTGAGTCAAAATACCGAACGAAGACAAAACGAACAAATTAACAATAACAACAGAGGGTCTACATAAAGTCTCTTAAGTTGCTTGAGTAAATGTGCGATACCCCTTTTTATGTGGTGTAAATTATGGCATAATGTGGTTAATTAAACAAACAAAGAGTTCATTTAAAATTATGTTATTGGCCAGCGTGTACTTGAGTTGTCGCCTGGCCATCGCCAAGACGTCTCAAATATTAACTGAGCCACGTAATTTGTGTGTTGTAGTAATCGATACGAAAACTCTCAAGTTGATCGGCTTTGCTCTCTTCTGCGATTCAACTCAAGCTTTGGCCAACAAATCACTGGCTCTGAGTTTGAGTACATTTTTCCCATCATCTCTTGCCGGACTCCACGTTTTATTTGAACCATTGCAATAAAAACTGGTTTTTGTTTTTCGCAATGTTTGTTTACGTTTCCAGCTAAGACAAACAAACAAAAAAAAAACCTCGCCTCTAAAGAAATGTTTGTATGGGTTTTCATACCTGTTCCAACCATCCCATCCATGTTGGGCTAATAAGAAATGGTGCAAAACATATGTATAAACATTTTACGATTTTTTTTTTTGTTTTTTTACTTGTGCATTTTCCCATTTTTATGGGCTTTCTGCGCTACAAGAAATAAACGAAATGGTTTACTTGATGAGTTTTAATTTATTTTATTTTCAATCAATAAACGTGTAATATGAAATGAAATTGTTTAATATCGAAAGTGGCAACAACAAAAAAAAAACGATAATGTTTTCTATGGCAAGGCAATAAAGCAAAGTGGGGAAATGGAAAATGCATTAATGGTGTTTTTTTTAAACATTCATGGTCTGCGACACCTCGCAAATTAAGTACAAGGGAATCAAGTGGCGTCTGCATAAATTTGGATGTAAGTTAGTATGGGACAGTGTACGATGTGCGAGCGAACATCAGGGCCGAAATTTTCTACATGTCTCAGAATCAAACTTACTACTTATTTTCCTTAGGATTCCATGAAGGAACTGACAGTGAGCTGTCCACGAGATAATTGGTAACAACCAAACTTGCCTATATAAAAAGTTGACCATGTGGATTATGTCGACATTTGAGAGAGTCAAAAAAGGGATCTTTTTTTACTACATAAATATATAATATTCAAAAAGGCGGTTGAAAATCGACACTTTTTGTCGCATTCGAATATTATATACCCGTAGTTTATAACTGCGAAACTTTCATTCAGATTAAAAGATAGTAAAGTCATAATAATTTCGTGATTATTTTTTTTTTTAAATTTAGTTCAACAAAATCGGCGGGATCGTTTGCGAATTGTGAAAAAATATAACTCAATTATTTGAAGTAAAAAAAAAATACTTATGAATCAATCAATAATCAATAATTTGAATTTAAAAAAAAATATTAATGAATAACCTGACCCTAGGACGAGGATGTGTTGACCATTTTTATCCCCTGAGTATACAAATGGTCAAGGATTACCAAGTAGGGTGGAGTGAAATTCAAAAAAAAAAGTTAACCTCGGAAAGAGATGTAGTCTGGGGTCTCATTGTTCAAAAATTGCAAAAAGTAAAATAAGTCAAATCGTCCCTTCTTCAGAAAATTGACTGAACAATGAAATCGCCACCAAAGCTACAAATATTAGTCGATTATCCTCATATTTGCCTCAAATACTTTTGTTTGGGCACTGAACAAGCTCAAACTTTTAAATTTCGAATAAGTTAAGTCGTTAATTTTTAGGATTTTTCTAAAATCAACGCCAAAATAGCGATAATTTCCAAATTACGAGGGAGTGGCGCGACCCCTAAAATTTTTTTAAAATTTTTTTCTTTATTTTTCCCCTCATTAGGGCCCCAGACTACATCTCTTTCCGAGGTTAACTTTTTCAAATTAAAAAAAAAGCATGTTTTCACTCCACCCTATTACCAAGGAATTGTATATTGGTAATTCATTACAATTATTTTGTTGTCCGATCCTTTTCTGTATTATATTTTAGATTCTGAATTCGTATTTGAATTTGCTTGTTTTTTTATTTTTTATTAAGAATAAACTTGTAAGAATGTCTTTTAAGTTTTCATTATCCCAAATCATGTAAAGTGAGAGGGTCTCCGATTTAATATGCCGCCATAAAGATCTTTAAACACAAACTCCGGTAAATTTGCGAATCACGTTTATGTTGATCTTATGAAAATCCTGAAAATATTGCAGAAAACTAATGGGGTCTTGCAACATGGAAAATATTTCAACACAATAGATTTTTGAATCAAAAACACCGGTAAATTTGAGGAATCATATTAAAGTTGATCCTATGAAATTCCTGAGGACAAGAAAATTTTGACAATATGGGAAAAAAACTATTGGGGTCTTCCAATATGGAAAATATTTCAACACAATGGATTGCTGAAATTGTAGAGTTATTCTCAATTATTTGGCAAACGCAAACCCGTTATTAACGAATTAGCCAATTTGTTTTGAGGCATTTGGAAATTTTTCTCTTCCGAATAAACAAAAAAAAAATATTTTTTTTTTAAATTTTATAAAAATCAACTTGTATTTGCAACACCCTTTAATCGTAGCAACCTTCAGTTTGAACAGTTTAAAAACAAAATTCCTCGTCCCTATCAAGTTTTCCTAAACGAATTAATTTATTTCCAGCGCTGTTGTTTGTTTTTTTTTAAATCCTCCACTATTTGTCTGAAAAAAAAAATGTTTCCAATATTTTTCACATTTTTGGTTTTCGTTCAATTTTCCACTAAAAGAAAACAATGTAGTTTTTCCTTTGCATAGAGCAATTTTCTGTAACAACAACATCGAGGTTTTTTTTTTTTTTTTTTTTTTCATTTTCATTTTGATACGAGTTGTTTTCTTGCACCCATTAATAAAATAACACCATCGGTGTTGGCCGTCTTGGCCTCGCCGTGTACATTCGGTGTAAGTACATTCGAACGTTTGGTTTTGTTGTTAGCTGGAATTACGGGGAACTTATTATTAATTTGAACAAGTTGAACCAGTTCCAGCAAAGGCTGTTATTAAATAATAAAAACCAAACAGCACACTACAGTGAAGAACACTTGGGCACGAATGGCAGCAAATCGTCCAAGAGTGCCGCTGGAGCTAAAGAGTCTTTGGGCAGAAAGAGAAAATGTTGTGAGTACTTAGTACTGAATTTAGGTAGGGTTGAAAAATAAACTCAAGAGAGGTTTGAGCAAAATATGAGAGAGAGTAAGCAGAAATAACTTATTTAGTACTAAAAAAGCATTTCAGTGGGAAAACAATGACAATGGCCAGTGAATTTTAAAAATTTCATTTTTTTTTACATAAAAAAATACGATTTTATAAATCCCTGCCCCCACAACCCTTGATATTTATTTACACCTTATTGCTGTATGCTGCCGCCCGTTTCCTTCCCATATGTCTACGTAGGTATTCTTGTCTAATCACCCACAACAAAATCACAACGCGTGCCTTCAGCACGCCAAAGGGAATTTAAATCTCATCAAATTGAAAAAGTAAAAAAAAAACTAGACTGAATGAATCGACAAATGTACCAGAAACTTTTTTTTTTTTTTTGAAAATGCATTGTTCCTTATTTCATTTGTTACATTATAAATACACATCAGTCTTCTCAAGTGGTTAGAGAAGATGCTCGTTGTTGTTCTACAGCAACCTTTCAATATCGTATACACATGCCCTTCTGCAACAACGACGACAATGAATTTTATTTAAACAAAATCTCAAAGAAAAGACGAAAAAAAAACTAAAAATAAATATCTAAAAACTCTTCCGCACATGGTACAGATACAGTGGAAGGTGTCGATTAAACTCCTTGGATTTTTGTTGTTCTTCCATTCCATGGCAGAAGATTAGCGTTTGAAAATTTATGTTTAGCTTGACTATAGTTTCCTTTCAGTGATTACTACAAATCGAAGCAATATGTTTAAAATCATTCAACAGTTGACAGAAAAAAAATTATGTTTTATAGCCTGATTTTGTTTTTGTTAGAGGAGCAAGGGGAGCAAAGGAAAAGGGAAAGATATAAAAAGTATAGATCAAGCATATGGAAATATTCAAAATTAATTGTAAGGCCATGTTATTTAATAAAAATAAAATTATAAAAATTTAAAGCAACCGTTTCTCAAGCTTGTTCCAATATTGATTTATAATTTTATATTTAATTTATAAGTCACGTGACTACTTTCTATAAATTCTAACTGAGACGGAGCTGTGAAAGATCATCATTGATTTGTACTAAATATGGAATTTGGGGTCGGCATCACTTTCCTTAGACCTAGGCTGGGTTAGCGCAATTTGACAGCCAGCAGGTCTCGTTGTGATACCGTGTATTCGCATTCGACAAAATATTCTAGGTTTCCTGGTTCCGGTTGCCATTCTTTTTTAAACAAACCATTGCCGAAATGAAGTTGTAAATTCTACAGGTTTTGATTACTAGAATTTGTAGACATCTTCCATTTTAAGTCCACAAAAATCCAGGAAATGATAGAAAAGGAGTTTGATTATCTCATCCTCCTCTTAATCACTGAAACTTCTACAGAAGTTGTTGTATTGGAAACGATTAAAAGCGGCTCTGTCTGTAACAGGCCAGATTTTTCAGGTTTCCAGGTAGGTTGGTTCCTTTCCCCACCTACCTTCTGAAATGAGATGGAGTTTCCATGATATCATCATGTTGCTCTCAATCATAACTACATATATTCACTTGAGCTCCCACAAGTGAATCAGCCTTTACCAAGGCTCGAATGTCTCGCTATCTTCTCCACAGACACTCGACATTCTCGAAGGAATCTTTAAGTGATGTACACCTTCTTCAGGGACAAGGACTCTCATGAAACTGACCTTGCCTGGCGGCAGTTTCTATTTCCATTAATTCGACCTACATTATACTGCAATGATCCGGTAGTTCCAAGGACAGTTTTAAATTCAGCTGCACCGAGTAGATTCGGCAACTAACTCCTGTCAGGCATTTTGATACCTCAGAGATTATATGGATGGTATACCCAGGATTGCGGCGAAATGCTAATATTGATTTTACACGAGTTTTGGACATGTGCCTATGGTCTCAAGTCGCATCGGAGTATTTGCAGCCCCTTGCTTGAGCAGGATATCCGGCGGTAACCAATTAGGACTCGTCATCAGTGCCTTAAGACGGATTCGTCCTAAGCACACCAGCTATCATAATCGGCGCCGTTCTCATGATAAGCTGAAACCTACACGGGTAATTCGTCTTCCCCGGCGCCAATCGCCAGAATCGGTTAGACCACAAAGTCGTGTACCCAGTATACGATATTAGGATGCATGACCCAGCTCTGGCCGATGACATTTTTGCAACATTTTCTTTGAGCTTTTTTTTTTCAATTTGATCTGAAGATCAAAAAATCGTTTCAGAAACTTTCCATATTATTAAGGGAACTTTGCTTGCTATGGTTAGAATCTTCCACAGAAGTCAATACGTCGTCTATACAAAATCATAAACTGTGTATGAAATTAGAAAATATTCTAATTCCATGACTAATTAAGTTAATGAAACTATAAAGAACCAATTATCTATGAGATTTAAAATGCCGCACCTTCAGTATTGGCATTGAAATTCTGAATGCTGTTGTTGTTCTTGTTATTTTCCATACACTCTACAGAGAGCAATCACCCGAAACAGAATATTGAAGTTCTTAACACTTCAATTTCATGCATCGCCTTCAAATTGGTTTGTTTCGTTACGTTTTCGAAATAATATGAAATGTGTACAAATTTATCCACAAAACAAAATTCAACTTGAACATGACAGAGTATTTCTCTTTGATGAAATATACTTTATTACGGTGGGACTCTTTCACTCAAAGAGAGGGGGTTTGTCTCTCTCTCTGTGTGTGAGCTATGTTCATGGTTCATTCATTAAGAATGTTAGCGCCTTTTCCTGTATAGTGTTCGGTTATGGTACTAAACGGGTTGAGTGTGTATAAAGAGCAAGAGAAATACGGCCTTCGTTATGGTCGATTTTTACTCAAGGATAGTGGAAGTCTCCTTTTTTAGTTCCTCGAATCGCCGCTACGCGTACAGCGCCACTTGTGTTGAAGGTGGAGGAAATCTAAAGGATTTCCATAGTAAATGTTATGGACGATTACTATGCAATTAGATATGACTATAAGTAGGGTCCATGTTTTCTATAGACCCAACCAATACAGTCTTCAAAAGTCAGAGGTTTCCACAACAAAAATGTACATTTCCCTTTATTGTATTTACATTTTTCTGTTTTTCCAATTGTGATAAATATACACTCAACTCTCTTTTGCTTTAGTTAATGTTCTGACCGTACTCTCCGATTTGCCATTGTCGTGTGCTCTTTCTCTGGGCACCGTTCTCACCCTCTGCCTCTCTTCCCAATGTAGTCGTGTGTCTTGTAACGAGTGTAAATTAAACACTCGCACACACATGCCAACGAAGAAGTCTCGCATATAGAGTTGGAAAAATCAACCATTCATGGGCATACTTGATGTTTGTTTGAATTTTTCAAAAATCAGTTCGAGTCCGAGCATCTGAAAGAGCGGACGTGTGATGACGCGCAAATTTTTTTTGTCGAAACGTTTATTGAAAGAAAAAATCGGTTTTTTGTAGAAACTTCAACATCGCAAAGTAAGAAGGAAACCTATACAAATACACACAGTGTTCCCTCGCATAGTACACACAAACATACACACACAACACCAGCAAAAAAGAAAACCGAAAAAAACGAATGAAAAAAATAAACGACGATTGCGAAAATTGTGTAGTAGAAACAAAAAAATAAATGAAAATTTAAACGAAGTTAAAGGAAATTCAAAATACAACCACCCAATCGCCAAATGTGAACGATAGTGTTTGGAATAGAAAAATCTCTGCAAAGAATCCAATGAGAATTGTATAAAAAAAAACAACTGAAAAAAGTGTAAAATGAAAATGTTAAAAACATAACAATTACCCCCCAAAAGTGCATGTATGGTAAAGTGAACTGTCCACTTTTTCCACACACAAAAAAGAGGGAAATCCTCCCAAGAAAAAAAATGAAAACGAAAATGTTGAAATATCTAAACTCATAATCGTATTAAAGTGTGGTATTTAAATCAACCAATTCTCTCCATACACAAAATATTGAAATACAAAACGTCCATACCCCCCCACCCTCTCCAACGTTCAGACATCGCCACACATCGCCCTCATCATGATGACGGCAGGCACCACGAAATCTCACAATATGGAATGTTCGCCGCTTCGCATCCAACGTAATCTGTGGACTTTCGTGCTAGTGTTTTCATTGCATATGGGATATTTTAGTGCAGCGGCATCGTCGAATCTTGGTCAAGTAGCTGCCGCTTTGGCCACTGCCACATCCGCTGAAACGTTAACAACACAACCGGCCACAAATCAATGTTCCTGGCAGTACAATGGCACAACTTCAGTTAAGTGTAATTTACGTCTCATTGAACGTTCGCTGGCATTGGATTTACAAGGTGCTGATGGCTTCAGTCAGCTGGAGATAAGATGCAGTGATTTGTATTTGTTTGAATCACAGTTGCCACAGGCGGCATTTGCCCGCTTGCAGACTTTGGACGAGTTGAAGTTGAGCTCGTGCAAACTTCTGCAACTGCCCAATAATGCCTTTGAGGGCTTGAACACCGTCAAGACGTTAGCCATCAATACCCATAACACGGAATGGGGGCCGAGCAAGACTTTGGAGCTATTTCCGGACTCTTTGAATGGCCTGAAACAACTCACCGAAATGGATTTATCGGATAACAATCTTAGAGCTTTGCCTCCCGGTTTCCTCTGCCCAGTGGGCAATTTGCAAGTTCTCAATCTCACACACAATCGCATTAGGGCCGCCGAGAATCTCGGTTTTGCCGATATGAACTGTAATGGCGGCAGTGAATTGCAAACGCTGGACGCCAGCTACAACGAACTGCGTTCCATTACCGAGTCATGGGGCATTTCACGTCTGAGACGTTTGCAACATCTTAACTTGCAGCACAACAACATCTCCGAGTTGTCGGGAGAAGCCCTGGCGGGCCTGTCCTCACTGCGTATTGTGAATTTAAGTAACAACCATTTGGAAACCTTGCCTGAGGGTCTGTTTGCTGGTTCCAAAGAACTGCGTGAGATTCACTTGAAAAGCAATGAGCTCTATGAACTACCCAAGGGTCTGTTCCATCGTCTGGAACAACTGTTGGTAGTGGATTTATCGGGCAATCAGCTGACCTCAAATCACATTGACAACACGACCTTTGCTGGTCTGATACGTTTGGTTGAACTCAATTTGGCGCACAACGCCTTGACTCGCATCGACTTTCGTACCTTCAAAGAGCTTTATTTCCTACAAAATCTCAATCTACGCAACAATTCCATAGGCCACATCGAGGAGGACTCATTCCTGCCGTTGTACAATCTACACAATCTCAATCTGGCCGAGAATCGTTTGCATACGCTGGACGACAAACTCTTCAATGGCTTGTATGTGCTATCGAAACTCACCTTAAACAACAACCTGATCAGTGTCATCGAAGCCAATGTTTTTAAGAATTGTTCGGACCTCAAGGAATTGGATTTGAGTTCGAATCAATTGAATGAAGTGCCCCATTCCATACAAGATCTGTCCATGCTGAGAACTTTGGACTTGGGGGAGAATCAAATACGCACCATCGACAACGACAGCTTCAAGAATCTGCACCAGCTAACCGGTCTCCGTTTGATTGACAATCAGATTGGCAACATCTCTGTGGGCATGTTTGCCGATTTGTCGCGTTTGAGTGTTCTGAATTTGGCGAAAAATCGCATACAAAGCATCGAGAGGGGTTCGTTTGACAAGAACTATGAACTGGAGGCCATACGTTTGGATCGCAATTTCGTGTCGGACATCAATGGCGTCTTTGCAACACTCATGTCTCTGCTGTGGCTGAATTTGTCTGAAAATCATTTGGTTTGGTTTGATTATGCCTTCATTCCGGCCAACCTTAAATGGCTGGATATCCATGGCAATTACATCGAGTCTCTGGGCAACTATTACAAGCTGCAAGAGGAGATACGCGTCAAGACATTAGATGCCAGTCACAATCGCATCACGGAAATTGGTCCCATGTCCATACCGAACACCGTGGAGTTGCTGTTCATCAACAACAATCTCATTTCCAGCATACATCCCAACTCATTTGTGGACAAGGTGAATTTGGCTCGTGTCGATTTATATGCTAATGCCTTGGCTAAATTGCAACTGCAACAACTGCGAGTGGCTCCTGTAGGGCCGACGAAACCCCTGCCCGAATTTTACCTGGGTGGCAATCCGTTCGAATGCGATTGCACCATGGACTGGCTGCAACGTATCAACAACCTTACCACACGTCAACATCCCCGTGTCATGGATGCCCACAATATCGAGTGTGTTATGCCGCATGCACGAGGTGCTCCCGTCCGGCCACTGGGCTCGCTGAAGCCTCAAGATTTCTTGTGTCGTTATGACTCTCATTGCTTTGCTTTGTGTCATTGCTGTGATTTTGATGCCTGTGATTGCGAGATGACATGTCCCAACAATTGTACATGTTATCATGATCAAATATGGTCTACTAACGTGGTGGACTGCGGTGGTCAGCAGACAATGGAGCTGCCTCGCCGAGTGCCCATGGATTCGAGTGTCGTGTACTTGGACGGCAATAATTTCCCAGTTTTGAAAAATCATGCCTTCATCGGACGCAAGAACCTAAAGTCATTGTTTGTCAATGCCAGTCGTGTAGCCAGCATACAGAATCGCACCTTTGCCGGGCTCATCTCGCTGCAGATACTGCATTTGGAAGACAATCAAATGCAAACGTTGCAAGGCTACGAATTTGAGCATTTGTCGGCTTTGCGTGAGCTCTACCTGCACAACAACCTGTTGACATCCATTGAGAATGCCACATTGGCTCCTTTGCAATCGTTGGAGGTGCTTCGTTTAGATGGCAATCGTTTGGTGACTCTGCCCATATGGCAATTGCAGCTGCCTCAGTTTAAAGCTTTACGCACCATTGCCTTGGGGCGTAATCACTGGTCATGTCGTTGCAAATTTCTGCAAGAGTTGACCTCATATGTGGCTGACAATGCTGTGATAGTACAAGATTCCCAGGATATCTTCTGTCTGGAAGATTTGAATACTGGCAGCGGAGGCAGTAGTGGTGGCAGCGGTGGTGGTGGTGGTGGTGGCAATAGTCGAAAACGTGAATTGGATTTTAATGTAACAGCCGCCTGCAGTGACTATTATGCTGGCGGCTCAATGCTGCAGCATGGCATACCAAAAACGTACATACCTTTATTGGCAGCTGCTTTGGCTTTGGTTTTCCTCCTCATTGTTGTCATCATCATCTTCGTGTTTCGTGAATCTCTACGTATTTGGCTATTCTCCCATTATGGTGTACGTGTATTTGGGCCACGCTGTGAAGAGTCGGAGAAGCTGTACGATGCCATACTCCTGCATTCGGCCAAAGATTCTGAGTTTGTGGGTCAGTATTTGGTGGCCGAATTGGAAACAGGACGTCCACCTTTGCGCATTTGCCTGCAACATCGCGATTTGTCACACGATGCCACGCACTATCAAATTCTCGAGGCATCACGTGTGTCACGCAGAGTGGTCATACTGCTGACGCGCAATTTCCTGCAGACCGAGTGGTCACGGTGTGAGCTGCGACGAGCTCTGCATGATGCTCTGAGGGGGCGGCCTCAGAAGCTGGTGCTGATCGAAGAGCCCGAAGCCATATTCGAGGCCGAAAGTGATATCGAACTGCTGCCCTACCTGAAGACCACAGCGGTTCATCACATACGAAGGGGTGATCGACACTTTTGGGAAAAACTACGCTACGCCCTGCCCGTAGACTATCGGAGTGGTAACAACTATACACTGGACCACAATCATGAGCGCATCAAACAGCCAGCTAGTCCCGGTATTCTATACAGACCTGCACCACCTCCAGCCTACTGTCCGGAGGGTGAAGGAGAGCAGCATTATTCGTCGGCCACCACAGCAACTCCGTCGCCACGACCCCAAAGACGTGGGCCGGAGCACATAGGTACCCTACACCATGCCGCTGCGGCCAACACACACCTGCACCCCAGTGCCGTGCAACAGTCGGCGGCAGCCCAGTATTATCATCATCATGCGGGAGGAGTGGCGGCTGGCTATGTACAGAGGCCGCCCTCCGAACACATCTACTCCAGCATTGAGTCCGACTACTCGACGCTGGACAATGAGCAAATGCTGATGATGCCACCAGCACCGCCTTCACCCTCGACCGCGGCGGTGCAGGGCATCAATAGTCTGCACCGCAATATGCATCATCCACAGCAGCATCATCCAAATATGTCGCAAACATGGCGACCACAACAAAATCAAAAACAACAACAACAACGTGGCAACAATAATGGTGATCCGAGTGGAGCTCAAACCCTGCAACATCCACACCAGTCACCAGCACCACAGTCTGCCACAGCGCCACCAATGGCAGCCGCCGCAACAGCGACAGCAGCAGCTGCTGTCCCAACCAGCAACAACCAAACAATACAGCCTGGCCAGCAACAAGGACCCCATGTGCAGGCATATTTAGTGTAATTCTATTTTCACAAATTTTTATTTAACACAAAACTCTAAAATAACAGCAACAACAAAATGAATGAAAAGAAAAGCAAAAAAAAAAAAGAAAAGAAATGAAAACAAACCAACAAAAACAAAAATCATTTTAATAGTCATAGTGCAAAATAATTTTTACTAACACTAACAACAACAGCAACATGAATAAGAAAACAAAAACGTACTGAATTTTAAACTTAATTTTATGGCTTAGTTTTTAGTTAGCGTGAAAATGTGAAATGTGAGACGATGAAGGAAGCAAGGAAGATGGAAGTTGAAATAAGTTTCTTTTTGTAAAAAGTAAGGACTGGTTCCTGTTTTATGTTTTAAGTTTATTTTTATAAGTTTGTATTTTGTAAAAAAAAAGAAAAGAAAAACCGAAGAAGACGATGATAACGAAGAAGAAGATGAAAGTGATAATGCTAAAATTAAATTAAACAAAATTTAAATTGAAAAAAAAAAAATCAAAAATTTCTGAGTTGTAATTTCGAAATCAATGTTGAGAGGAAGTGGAAGGAAGGCAAATGTGTAAGAAAACCAAGTGTTTTAAAAATGGTGAAATGTGAAGAGAACGTTTCGGAAATGGTGGGTAAGGAAAGCAAAGTTTTGTTTTTCTTTTATGATTTGCCAAGACGACTGGTATTGCAGACAAGAAGAGTACACTGGGCGACAGAAAAGTAATGTTTGGGTATTTTTCTATTTCTGGCGAATATCAAACACATTAATAGATCAGACAACTGGAGACTACACTGGACGGCAGAAAAATAATATTTGGGTATTTTCTATTTCTGCTGGCCAAAAACAGATTAACTGAGAAGACATTTGTTTGAGCTGTTCATAATTGTGTGACAAATATCTCAGGTGTATTTTGAATTTTCCACACTAATTACCCAATATTGGCCTAGCGTTCGATACGCTAACAAACGCAAGAGAACAAATTTCGCTGAGTATTAATGGGCTAAATCGAAACACTATCTGTGTATTAAAAAAGTCAAATTTTTAAATTAAATGATTTCCCAGAGGTGAAATTCAGACTAATTTACTGTACAACTGTGGATAGTTGTTCACAATATTTTTTTTGGCAAATTTACTATTCAAAATTTACAAGCGCTATTGTGGGAATTTGTTTATGAATAACAGAGCATTCTTCTTCATTGAATGCTATTTTCAAGATATTTGAAATGTGTGTTACATTTTTTTTAATAGTTAATATTTGTCGAAAATTTGTGTTTTTTAAAAAAAAAAAAAGTTAAAAAAAATTTGCTACGAAATGTGGAAAAACAGGGTTTTTATAAATGGAAATGACGCTTAGCTGAAAAATCGAGTTATTTTTTTGAAAAGAATCGGTGAACATCGATTTTGTCTATGACAATCGAAAATCAACACACAATTGAAACAGATATAAATTTGGTTAACTTCTTATGGTCATACTGAAAAAATATTAAAAAAAAATTGTGTCAAACTAAACAAAAAGTTAAATTTGTGTGAAATTTGTTTAAGCACTAAAAAAATTCAAAAAATTGCATCAGGCATTTTTTTTAATTCAGGCGTCTTAACCCAAAAAAATAGCTTGCGGATTTTTTTTTTTAATTTGTTTGTATCTTTGCCATTTATTATTTTGACTATAATTTTGGAAGGAGACATCCAATTAGAAGATTGACCACGTTTTTTATGTAAAATCAAGTACACTGCACTCTTAGGTCTTTCAAAAATTATTATCAAAATAATAAAGTAAGATTTGTAAAGAACAAATTTAAAAAAAAAATATTTAAGGGCAAAATATTTCTGATCGAACTGTAATTTTCCTCGAAATCTAAAGCAAATACTCTTCATCCCTCCGTCATACACAGGTTTCGATAGTTCTATTCAAATATCAATAGACAACAATATTTTGGAAAGGTACTTGAAATGTCAAGCCTTTAGCTAAATTATGAATGTATTTAAATTTCAATTAAAATCGAAAAAAGGTCTGGCCAGACCCGTTTGTAAGTCCGAATGTTGAAAATGTCTTAAGAAATTAGAGAAATTCTAAATCACTAGTCGGTTTTGATGAAACCAAATTGTTCGTTTGACTGAAAACTGAAATGACAATAAATCTGTTCTTATCAAGATTATTCATTGGACATGGGTTCCATAAATGTATATCGTCACCTGAAATCCAAAATGACCACTAATCAAAAAATCCAAAATCGTGTTTTTGATTGATTCTTGTAAAATTTCCTAAAATACATGTCTCTGCAAAATTGTACACTTTAATATGTAAAATTTACAATTTTATAGGCGAATTCCTAAACGAGGTAACAAGACGAGTGTTTAGACCTGACAACATGGTTCAGCTTCGCCTGTGGAATTATGAAAGTTCTTTTTGGAGTTCTATTGACGATATGTATAAGTTTAATAATTTTTATAATCCATTTTATTACGCTTTCATGTTGATTAGTTTTTTTTTTGGATACCGGTAGTTAATCAAAGTCAAGCTAATCACTTATTTTTGAAAAATGGAGGGATATTGCCAGTGAATCATATGCCTGCATTTCATCGTTGGTGAAAAGCAGTTCAGTTCAGTTCTAATGACTTATGTTTACTTTTTCTACACGAAGAAGGATTTTGTTAAAACGAAAATTTCAATATAAGAATTTGTCTTTTTAAATGCTGTCGCCCAGTGTTACGCATTATTTCGTAAAAGGAAGTAGAAAATGACTTTTGACGGATTTGTGAACCATGTTAGACTGTATGTCTTTTGCATTTGGCAGAGTTGTAGCCCAGTATCACAGGTCGCCCATTAGTTCGTATTAATAGAAAGACTCAGACAACAAGTTCTTCTTTAAATTTAATTATAAAATAAACGAATGATTTAAAATGTCATTTAGTTATTTAATAAAATAATTGTGAATCTTTACTGGCTCGAAATTAAGTTTTGGAGTAAATATTTTTTTTTAATTAAAACTCAGTTTGGCTTTTGTGCAAAAACTGTGGGTGACGTAAATATCGAAGACAATCTAAAGGGTAGACCGAAGTCTATTTGCGGAATTAGACGAACTACTACAAACTCTAGATGTCACTACGTCTCTCATAGAACATGTGTTCTTCTGTTGAATTAATTCGTAGGCGCCTTAGGCAGCCTGTCGTCCAGATTGTCTTTGGTGAGACTTGACGATATTGTAAAGCCCGCTTAATGCTTTTTGAGCAATTATCCGAATAGGGTAATTAAACGATTTCGCTTAATTACCTCACTTATATAATTGTAGACATGGCCATACTATAAACACCGTTTATTAAAACATCAGGCTACTTCTCCGAGTGTGGTAAATAAACGATTCCGCTTAATTACCTTACTTGGGTATTTATACGAATATGGTCAAAAGAATCCGTTTTGTAAAATAAATTATACCATTTGCTTAAAAATAATGGAAACCTTTTGTTTCTGACAAATGGGATTTTTTTTTTACAATTCAAACACAACATATTTTGTAATTTTAATAGAATTTTTTGTGTTTGACAGTTGGATGTGTTTTTTGTATTTAGTTGCCGAATCTGTAGTCAAAAGTAAAGTTGGATAAATATGCGATACATATTCCAAGACAATTTCAGGGAAACAATACTTTAACGAAATTAGGTTAACGAATGGTAGTTTGATCTTATTAGCTGACATTCGAGTACCATCATACTCTTAAACAAAAACTTTTTTTTGTTTGTTTGAAAAGGCAGCAAAATTTATGGGGATTCTGTAATTGTGACAAATAATCGAGAAAGGCAATTTATCATGCAATTAATATAGAACCACACCATTTTCATTGGCCTAAAATAACAAATAATTGTAAAGGTACAGGGGATGGACTTACGTTGGTGGACTTATATTGGTCTAATATTTTACATATAGTGGATATAAACAAGGTCGAATTTCAAAATGTGGGAGTCTCCCTTTTATGTGATTTATAACAAAAAAAAAAAGAAAAATTTGGACCAAATTCAATATTTGTCATCCTTTTTCGAAGCAAGATTTGTTAAAAAGTTTTTAGATCGGCTTCTTTCGATCCAATGAGAAAGTTATTCCGGGTCTTTCAATATAAGACCCACTGAATTCGTAGTTCTGTGTTATTTTGTTGAAAAAAAACAGTGCAATCATATGCATGGATTTTGAGTTCGTTTGTCAAAGTGCCCCCTTTAATGAGTCGCACTTTTTGCATTCCCTTTAGTCGGATAACCAAAACCAAAATTTAGATGGGTTTCTTTCGATACACTGAGAAAGTTATTCCGGGCCTTTCAGTATAAGTATAGACGGGTATGTCGCAACACTTTTTCAGCTTTTTTCTGATCATTTCTTAAGGATTATGAAATGTTTCATAAAATCGTTGGCAACAACTTCCATCTCATATTTGGCAAGTGTGTCCTTTATTTTCAAGTCGGTGTTCCATGCCAACAGCTTCGTATTACCTGAGCTAACATCGGTTTCCAATTAACTATGATTTTTAAATAAAGTACAGAACCCTTTAATAAATATTAAATAATGGCTAAGTAAATGTAATGGCTAACTGCGACATTTAATAGAATATTGAAATAAAACTCTCACTGTCAAAGTTTTCTACAAAATGAGTGCATTTAATGTGACAAGTAATGCATTAGTTTCAGCACAGCTATACGAAAATGTCCATTTGCTTTTGTTTCACTTTCTTCTTTTCTTTTTTTTTTTTTGAATAATTGTCATTTCGTTTGACATATGAAGCACTTCCATTTGCATTTGCCTTCCCCGCCAACCGCTTAACGGCTTATGTAATTCTAAAACAAAATCTCATTTTATACGGGCTGATTTCCAACTTTTTCGTTGTCTGTTTGTAACGTTGATTTTTATTTTCCATTTTCCCAAACATATTTTTTGTTCTGTGTCGTGTTGGTTTCGAAGCACAGCTGCTACTAAAGAGAGACAAACACTATTTAACCCCAGTGACTAGAATTTAGGATATGTAAAATAAAAATACTAATGTATGTATGTGATACAGTAAAGTAATGTATGTATATGCATACAGTATATATATATATATAAAGTACACACAGAATACGAAAAAAAACAACACTTTTATTTCAAACAAAAAATTATAAAGAGACATTGACAACAATGTTAATGTACAGTAAATGTACGATGTAAAGTATACCTATACCTATATAGTTATATATGTATAATGTAAATATTTATTTTAATTTAATTATTTATAAATCGTATATGCTACATATATACACACAAAGAACACTGTCATATGTGTTTGCATACTTACATACATATACCCAATATGCCTATAAAGAGTATGTAAAACAGCAAATATCGAACTACTGCCTAAGTATTAAAAGTAATTAATGACAACAACAACAACAAGAACTATAAAACCCACACTAACACTTACTTATACACACACACATACACAAACAAAACTCCAGCTGAAAAAAAAAATAAACAAAACACACACTCATACTGTACTTTACCTTGCTCTTGAACGTCTGTACGCCATCTACATGTGAAGTACAGCATTTTTACCCTTTTTTCCGTTTGATGTAAATTGTAAACAATGTTCTCCTCTATGTAATGTATATGGCAGCTTTTTCCATTAAAAAAAAAACAAAACAAAATACAAACAAAAAAATCACCAAAAAGACTTAAAGAGATATATATTATTATTTCTCTTTTGTATTACATCGCATCATCGTTCATAACTAACTACTTAACTATAACCAAACATACTACAACATACCCCTCTTAACATTTATACTCTCAACTCAGAAAATTCATGAAAACTAAAAAGCCCCAGACACAAGAACTCATTTAAACCATTTAAAAAAGAAACTTTTCTAACAAACACAAAAAAGAAAACAACCAAAAATGCTAAAAACTGTAAATGTGTAACATACAAATAAACGAAAATATATATTTAAAAAAAAAAAAAACACTGAACAACAAAATATAAAGAAAGACAACAACACAAACTCAACAAAAACTTCCTTCAACTGACTTTTATATATACAAAACAAAATATTGAAAAAAATGAATAAAAACTAAATCTTTAACAACAAAAAATTATAAAAAAAAAATTAATATGTAAATTTTATAAAAATTTAAGTGAAACTGAATACTTAAAATTAAGTCTTGTTTGCCTTTAAGTTGCCCCACAAACTTGTAACTGATTTCGATTTTTATTTTGTCTATATTTGTAATTATTCAAATAATGTTACACTTGTCTTTATTACAATTATTTCGTCATCTTCACTTTTTGTATATTTTGTTTTTTCATAAAAATAATGTTGTTAATTTGTTTCGCCCCCTTTCCCTCCATCGAAAGCAAATACCTTTAGTTCTTATGATTATTTCTAAGTTTTTCCTTTTTTTTGTTTAATTTTAAATGTAAAACAACGTATATTTAAAGATGTTCTTAAGCGAACGAGAGAATAAATCCGATATTGAAAAAAATATAAATAAATTTGTCTTATTTGTTTATACATTGGCGAGATTTTGAAAAAGGTAAAATTGGGTTTGATTGATAGATTGGATATGAAAAGACTGGCCACAATAAATCTAAATTGAAAAAAAGTAAAATTTCACAAAAGAAAATATTTTTAAATTGAAAATGCCCTCACGTCACTCGTTTAGTAAAAAAAAAAATATTCAAAAATAATGAATAGTCTGTACTGTAAATAGATTGCAAACAAAGAAATTGATTTTGCGCAGGATGATTAATTTTTCCGCATATTTTACACTGAATCCTTTTGTTATGTCTATGTCCTTTTGTTAAAAAAGTGCAACCCTATGAATAGATTTTGAATTCGTTTGTCAGAGTGTTGCCTCCAATGAGTGCAAAAATGTCGCACTTGTCATCCGTTCATTGTCAAATGGCCGGTTGACCGGACGACGCACTATAGAGAAAATTCGTTCTTCAGCCGGACTGTTCGTTTGTGGAATAATGTTCCTGCAAGTGTTTTTCCTGCCTTATCAAATTCAAGGCCAATGTCAACAAACACTACTCCCTCTTTCCCCTTTCCAATACCCTCATTTCCTATCGCTAACACAGTGCATTGCATTCATAGGGGACATAAACTGAGTGTTAGACCCAAAAAAAATTGGTTTGTTAGCACAAAAGTGTGACATTTTATTTAATTACAATACAAAGTAAATTTATGGCTTAAAATCTACTCTCCAACTCGTAAAGTCACCAGCATTTACGAGGTGGAAGCAGCCGCTGACAAATGTTTGATGGTCTTTTCAGGTTTCGAACCTGGGTTTACTTGTGTGATAATCGCACACACTACCTATCACGCCACGGCCGTCCGTATAGCCGCTGGAATTCCCCATTACCGTTTAGGCTTTACAATTTTGCATGGTTTACTGCAACAGCTTTTGAAGTCTCTGCAACAAGTTATTCAATACTTTCAACTAGAATGTAGGCAGCTTGAAAAGAATATCTTTGATTGAACTTTAAAACAAACTCCCCTTTTTGTCAAAACAATGAATTCACTACTGTGAAGTGTGCATATGCAAAGAAAAATAGTCTAAACTAAACAATTAGAAATAAATTCATTTCAAGTGTCAGCAACTAAAAAAAATACTGTTGCCAATTTTCTTCTCGTAAACGAGACTAGACTCTAAAAGGTAAAATAAAATCTTGAATTTGAATATTGAAAGTATGTCATTATTTTCCAGGTGACAAACAAATGTTAGTGACACTTTTCAATAACTGTCGTATTCATTTTCAATTTTCTCGCTCATTTGCATTTTTTATCCATATGATTAAAATTTAAATTTGTTTTAAGGACGAATAAAATTATATTCCAAAATTCTCTCGCTCATATGCAATTTTTCGTACAGATGATTTAAATTTAAATTTTTTAAAGGCAAATAAAATGATATTTTTTTACAAAAAAAAAAAAAAATATTTTTGTTCATTAATTTATAATGAATTATGTTCCAAACATTAACTGATTGATGAATCGATTAAGCCTGCATTTACTTTATTTTCTTGGGTATAAAAAACAAACAAAAACTGATAAAAACAAGTCTAATATAATTATTAATAAATTGTAAGAATGATGTGAAAGCAAAAACCAAAATTGATAAATGAAATTATAACAAATATAAAATATATACGATGAAAAAAAATAAATATATATTTTTGTTTTAAAAAAAAGCAAAATTTCTGAAAAAAATTAAATAAAATTGTAATTGTTTGTAACAGAAGGAGGGATGGTAAAAAGAGGACAATTATAATATTGTACATCTGGTCTGTTTTGGAAACATGTTCGATTTATGGTTATAATTCCAGAATCAATTTCTTTGTTTTTTTTTTTGTATAAATACTTTTTGGCACATATTGGGCGGTATATCAGCCATAACTTGACGAATGTTGAGAGTTAAAGGTTTATCTGCATAAAAATGGTCTTTCACATAGCCCCACAAAAAAAGAGTCAATGGTGTCAAATCGCATTATCTTGGTGGCCAGTTGATGTCGCCACGACGAGAAATTTCGCGACCAGGAAATGTCTCTTGCAATAAAGCCACATTCGCTCGAGTTGTATGGCACCGTCTTGTTGAAACCACATATTCTCCAAGTCGTACATATTCTTCAATAGCAGGTAAAAAAAAGTCGGTTATCATACGACCTCCGAATTGACGTTGACAGTCGTTCCCTCGTCGTTTTCGAAGAAGTAAGGTCCAATCACATCTTCGGACCAAAGAGCCGTCCGAGCAGTGACTTTTTGTGGATGTAATGGCCTCTCTTCAATTACTTGAGGATTCTCAGAACCCCAAATACGACAATTTTGTTTATTAACATACCCAACGAGTGAGAAATGTGCTTAATAACCATAAACCAGAATCACCATTTTTGTAGTAGGTTTTAATAATTTTTAAGCGTTGTGCGATAGTTAAGCGATCCATGTTCGTCAATGTCAGACTTCCAACTAAAATGAAAAAAAACCAATGTTTTAACCACTTAGATTGACAGATGTCGAATTCCAGCCCTATACTTTTGAAACCACGAAATGGATAACCCTGTATAATTTTTGGGGCTCATTTTCAGTTGCGGTTTGGGGCGCTTTTTCCAGAGGCCCCATAATCTTTCCGCCTTTAGATGTTATATGCAGAAGGTGCAGTCGATGAGTCTAGTAAAAGTAAAATAAAATCAAAAAATATCTTGAGAATTTCCCAAATTTATAGACGACTCCCGCATAATTTTTGAAAAAAGACCTCCCTCTATATTTCTCGTTAAGGTGATGGAGGTTATGTCAAGATTTATTAGGTGCAGCTCAAAAACACTTTGTTGTGCTTTTGTTTGGATTTTTTTCTCTCCTCAGAATTAAACAGAAAAACTACAAGTCATGACAATATTATGCATTCTCGGTGACGCGGCATTGTTGTTGGCAATAAAAATCGTAACATTATGTTGTAAGTTCAGAGGTTACAAAAATCATATCGTTAAATTCTTAAAGGCAACAACATCAGTCAGCCACTAAACAATAGACAACAACAGCAACAACAATGGCATTGCAACGATCTTTTTATGCGATTTTATTAAGAAATCAAACAAAAAAGAAAACCAACGAAAAAAAAAATGCATTTAAATCAAAAGGTGTGTGCGTGGGCTGCCACTCGTAAGTATTTATCAGTAAAAGCCGCTTTGCAACTTAAAATAAAAGCAAACAAAAATTTGGGGGCGACAAAAACAGTTTTTTTTTATGATTTTCAAAAGCTTTCTTTTTTTTTTTGCATTTAATTCTTTTATATTTTTCGAAAATAAAAAACTTCATCTTTTTGTGTGTAGGCTTTAGGAAAACGTGACAAAAATTAGATTTTCGTTCCGCTGCAACTTATTTTGGTGTGTGTCGTCTCGTTGCTGTCATTGTCAACAGTAAACAAAAGATGGTATTTCGTCATACACAAGGTAGTGTGTATATTTAAATTTTGTTTTATTTAAGGATGGCGGTTTAATAAGTTGTGGGCAAATTCTAGAAACAGACCAACTACATAATCTAAGGTACTGGACTACGAAAACGTCCTAGAAATACGTCATGTAAATTAGATCGTAGTTACGAGACAGATTTGTAAAATTCAGTTTCAATTGAATCAGAGTCCAAATTGGGTTTGGTAAGTGATATGGCAACACTGTCACTGTTATTTAATGTTACATATTTTTTATGGTGAAAAAACGGTTTGGCATGGTGTTTGTATATTTTTTGGGCATTTTTTATACATTTTCGCATAAAAAAATTTAGTTTTTTGGAATTAAAATTTTTGAAATTTTTCAGACTTTAAAAAAAAAGATATCTCATTTATCTCATTGATTGATGGAATTCAATTACTTGACTCAATCATCCCTTCAGTTCCCTTTAATTTGTGATATTAAAAACAAATCATATTTTCAACCTTTTGAACAAGTTTTTGTTAATGCAAAGTCGATATTTGAACTTGAGCCAAAAAAAAAAAAAAATCATAAAAAATTACACTGACCTTGCCAGATTTTTGCCATTTAAGAAAAAACACTTGAAATTCATTCATTTGAATTTCATGAAATATGTATTTTCATTTATTGAATCAAATTATTTAATAATATTTATTCAATTAATAATTATACGTTTACGTTAAACAAACACACAGGCGGCTGCCAGCCCAGCCACTGTCTGTATCTTTGTTTTACTCCGCCGTTCGTCATCAGATGTTACACGCGAGACAATGACTTTGGCTGTGTCGTTCCACATATCGAAAGTGTGGCGATGAAGTGAAGAGACGTTGCCATGCGTCACGGTGAGCGGTGGAAGTGTGCGATGGTGTGTCTGTCTTTAAGTTGAGCTGTCAAAAACATCACCAAAATTGTAATTTATACCTTCAAACTATAAACTAATAAATCAAAATTCTTGTTTTTATGGATCTCTTATACATACAGACATTTAATGTTTCATTTGTTTCGTTTGTCTTGTGTTGTTGTACATATGTCTTCAAAAGTATTTTTTTTATTGTATCCCTGTGAGTCTTTAGATCTCCTCTACAAATGTTTGTGGTTCATTTTTCCCCAACCATATTTCTTTAAAGGCCGAGGAGGCTCTAGCAGAGTGTTATAAAATCTGAATACTCAAAAAAAAATAGTGGATTTGCTGTTTGCCAGCAAATGTTATTTCTTTTGTTGGCATTCTACCCATAAACCACAAGCAAAAAAAAAACCATAAATTCTTTTTTAATAACTCAGCTTAAGATTAATATTTGGTAAATGCTATGATTTAGTGGGGATTTGTAGTTGCTCTTCGATAGTAAAAATAAGATGAGCTGAATATTGAAGACGAAAAAACTAAAACTATGTATATGTTTTCTTCACTGGCGAATATATGGAGATTTCATGGGGCCACACAATTTGTGTAGGTCTCCCAACAAATGTTTAGGTGACTGCTTTTTTTTTTATTAGCTCTCAGCATTTCAAAGAAGCCCCACGAATTCTTACTAACGAACCACACGTAATTGCATTTAAAAATAAAAAAAAAAACTTAAACACATCTATCTAAATCCTTTAAACAATTGACTTTAAACCCTCTCTGCCTCTCTCTAAGAGAAACCATTGTTTTCCCTCATGCCATGACAACTGAAAAGTTTCGTTCGTCTTTCGCCTAATACCTGTAGAGCTTCTTCTCTTATTTATTTAGCCTCCGTTTGTTTTTCAAATGGCAGAAATTGGCATTAGTAGAAGAAAGAAAACTAACGAAACAAATCTTCTTAAATTTTTGTGTAAGAACTTTTAATTAAATATTAAATAGTTACAAATCGATTCTTGTGTTTGTGTTCTATCGTTCTATCAAACTACAAATGGTATCACCGGGTCATATGATGGAAAACTATGATCTTGATGTATAAAGGAAAAAGTACAACCAGAAAGGTAGGGATGTAAGAGAAAAGTATGTTGCTGGAAAAACTTTTTCTTATTATTTTTGTTGTTGTTCGACGAGAAGTTGCAGACGAAGAGGAAGAATTGCCATACAAGAGAAAATTAATGATAAACATGAGAAGTTTGAATTTAGTTGTTTTGTCTTAGTTTTGGATGTTGTGAAGAAAATCAATTTCGTTGATCAGGAAAAATTAAAAATCCCCCCAACAGATTAATTCCCAAAAATTGGGAAAATTTTCAAAAAAAAAAAAAATCGCCAATGAAAAGTTGGCGGTACGTCTGTGGTGACGGCGCGGGCTGCTGCTAAAGCCCAAAAACCTAAAAAATGTTTGGAAAAATCCGCAATTTGATCTTGGAGTGCTCGGATTAAATACGGAAAGATCGACGTAGACTTATACAGAAGCCCCAAACAGGGAAGATCATACCTTGGTATCACAAACAAAAAGAAAGTTCGCGCAGGACCAAAGTGCTTGGAAATCATCTATTAAGCAGTTCAACTAATTAAGTGAGTTCAGTTTCAAACACTTGGGTACTAACACATATCAACGTAAATGCCATGAATCAAACTACGGTTATCTTTTGGAATGAGCCATTGTCAATGCATCCATTAAACGTCCAGCTGTTTCACCCTACAGCATTTTGGCGTACTATTTCTACTATATCTGATTGATTATCCAACAATCATAATGAGTATCACATACATGCCAGTGGCCTGTCTGTAGGGTGTCAATGTGGAACAGCATAGAGACTCGGCACAGACAAGACAGAACTTTAAACTGACAGTGCTTTAACTACTACACTCACATACGCACACGCTGCCACACTTCAGCTTGTAAATGTACGCATTGCGCCCCCCTCCCCGCGTTTAATTTATAGTTTGTGAAACGCTTTCTGCTCTGCTCGGTCGATCCAGCATTTAACAGCAAACAGTAGTTGTATGTTTTAAATTTATAAAACAAGATACGCATCTATACATTTACGCGTATGTTGTTCTTTTTTTTTTTTGCCTGACGCTCTTGTCAGTTGCGTCTACACTCGACCTCCTCCTCCACTACTCGTCGTAGTAACTGCAATCTATGAGCTACGCTGTTGGGTTGAGTGGATGATGATGGTGGCATTGATGGTGTGTAATAGGGGAAGTCTTCTTTTTGTTTTGTTTTGATATCATAGTGCCATGTAAAGTCTGTCTTCGGTTCTGTTCAGTTCAGTTGAGTTGAGTTCTTCTGTTGCTGTCTGATATCTTTGTAAGTAATTTAATTTACATTACCCCATTGATAAGTACGGAGTGTGTTTTAATTTCTTTGTTATATATATTTTTTTTTTACTTCCTTCTGTTCTTCTGTTCTTTGCTAATGCACACAATTCATTAAATGCGTTTTGTGGTTTTCTGCTGTACGAAGGAGCATGGCACCATGCCACCGTACCACACAACATATCGTCGCCGGCAATACCCGGGGCGATAAAGCCCAAAGGGGGTGTGGTTTTAATTGTTTTTGGAGAAAACCAAAAACTACCGTATTACTTACGGTAAGTGTTTAAAGCCAAGAACAACAATTTTGACAGCAGTTGCAGCACACATTCATAGGCAGCATAGGTGGTTAATTTAAGCTGACCACAAGGTTTCCCATTACAATCCCACTCACACACTTGCCTACATTTACTAGTCATACTAAATTCGGATAATAGTATTTGCCTTCAATTGCTGTAGTATGTGTGTCAAGGGAGAGATTATTGTAAATTTGGCCTTACCCAAATATTGCACTTGGTATTTCAACAACACACACACACATACACACATATGTATATACAGTAGGGTGGAGTGAAATTCCAAAAAAAAAAGTTAACCTCGGAAAGAGATGTAGTCTGGGGCCCTAATGAGGGGAAAAATAAAGAAAAAAAATTTAAAAAATTTTTAGGGGTCGCGCCAATCCCTCGAAATTTGGAAATTATCTCTATTTTGGCGTTGATTTTAGAAAAATCCTAAAAAGTTTTATGTCAATAAATGTTTGCAATAGCGTAAACAATGAAATAAGGGCATGAAAAAATTTAAAAAAAGTTTTCTCATTGTTCAAAAATTTCAAAAAGTAAAATAAGTCAAATCGTCCCTTCTTCAGAAAATTTACTGAACAATGAAATCGCCACCAAAGCTACAAATATTAGTCGATTATCCTCATATTTGCCTCAAATACTTTTGTTTGGGCACTGAACAAGCTCAAACTTTTAAATTTCGAATAAGTTAAGTCGTTAATTTTTAGGATTTTTCTAAAATCAACGGCAAAATAGCGATAATTTCCAAATTTCGAGGGAGTGGCGCGACCCCTACAAATTTTTTAAAAAATTTTTCTTTATTTTTCCCCTCATTAGGACCCCAGACTACATCTCTTTCCGAGGTTAACTTTTTCAAATTAAAAAAAAAACATGTTTTCACTCCACCCTAATGTATATACAGGGTATTGAATTAAACGCTTACTGGGGTTTATGGTTGCAGTATTAGTTTCAAGCCTATTTCCTGAGGAAGAGGAAATGCTATGGTTAGGAAGTGACACCTTTGGGTACATTTTTAAAATAGTTACTACAACCAAACTGTATTTGGTAGACATAAAATGTTGATGTCAAAAAAAAAGATGCGAATTCCATCTTGGAGGTATTGAATCGACGCTGGGCTGTTGGCCCACGTGGCCTAAAAGGAAGAAGTCGCAAGGTGTTAAATCACATGATCTCGGTGGCCAATTGTGATCACCTCTTCGAGAGATAACACGGTCCGGAAACTTTTCTCGTAAGACAGCAATTGTTTCGTGGTCTTGTTGAAATTAAACGTTGTGCAGATCGATATCATCCAACTCCAATCATAAATCACATCTCGATAGCGCAATCCATTCACCGTAACTGTTGATCCAACGTCATTTTCGAAAAAATAAAGGTCCAATGACACCGACGGTCCATAAACCGCACCAAACTGTCGCACGTTGAGGATTGAGAGGCTTCTCAACAATAACTCATGGGTTCTCCGAGCCCCAGATGCGAAAAGTTTCCTCATTGACATAGCCACCGAGGTGGAAATGGGCCTCATCAGTCAAGATGATTTTTCGATGAAATTCCGGATCATTTTCATCAACATTTCATTGTTGATGATCAGCCGGCCGGCTTGAGAACGACGAGGAATGGACAAACCTGGGTTTTCTCCAACACTTTGGGCTACAGCAGCAATATTCTCAGTTTTTCTTGAGCGACGTGCACGAGTTTTATTCTTCACATCACTAACTTATCCCAACAGCTCGAATTTTTCCACCAACTGGCCACCATTGAGCTTCTTGTTACACTTTTTGAGTGGGTTACCATGCGTGACCAATGTTATGGGAATAATTCCTTAACTCGGCGAATATTGAGCAAGCCATGCTAGAGATAGAGCGAGTAACCGTCACCAAGGTATGGGGAAATTGGGTTTGGTAGGATGCGATTCTGCGAAGTCAGCCGAGTCCTCAAGAATGAAATTGTGTTCTATAAACACCGAGAATGTTTGCTTTTTTGAATATAAGCTCGCCGGTAGGAGAGTTGCCTATCAGCGTGGGGTTTGTGGGTTCGATTCCCACCAAAGGCTTTCGTCTGTCGCTGCAAAAGTCTAGCCAAATAAGAATCAAATAAAAATAAAATACATTTTTTTGGAATAAAAACAAAAAAAAAAACAAATAATTAAAAAAAAGGTTTTTAAATTATTCTGAGTTGAAAATAAAAATATTTCGAGAATCCTGTACAGTGAAAGCTCCGGTGGCCAGTCACCGACGGTCGCAGTGGTTTTGTCCGTCCACAGGATATGTCCGCCCTGCGGAGATTAACTTTCTTCCAAAATACCTCATGGGAACGACAAATTTGTTCGACTACGGGAGCAGTCCACGGGTAGAGCTTTTATTGTATATCAAAGTCTTGGATTTATTTTTCCAGATATTGTCAACAAAGGCAAACCTTAAACTTCGTATCTTTTCAAACAATTTTTTTACCATTCCAGAACAGAAATTTTTTTTTTACAAAAATCCTAAAAGAAAGTGTTCAAATAAAATTACTACATAATGCAGTCTTATATGAAAAATCAAATACAAAAGTTCGTTAAATTTGCTGACAATTGAAAAAAAACCGATAGTGTTCCGTGTTGCTCGGTACGTGGAATTTGCCCATATCTATTCCAATGAACTTCTTACCCCACTGTATGGATTACTTTGTTCGCTTAAAAGAAAACAACATTTAATGCCTTTCTTGAAACAACAACATTAGGTCTTCTGTTGTTGTTTTCGTTATTTTTCTTATGAAGCGTTTCTTTTTGACACTCTTTTTTTTCTAAACACCAGAGTACGCAAAAGGAGTGTAAAAAGAGCGTAGCAAAAATAACACACACACACAAAAAAAAAACGGATAAAACAAGAAACAATTAAAAAATCTAAGCAAAGAATAATAAAAACCACAGGCTGAAAATAATAATAACAACACCAACAACGGCAGCAGCAGCAGCCACATCGCAACACACTCAGTCGGTCACCGCAACGTAACGTATACCCGCACACGCACCATTAAAAAAAAGACTCCCTTAGAAAACGGCAACAACAACAACAAGCGAATAACAAAAGGTCCTGACAGTTCAGCACGAAGAACACACAATGCATAATGTAACTGTAGTACTTGTAAAAGAGTGGGTAATAAAAACAGGAACAATAACACCAACAACATTCAGGACGATGGCGACGACTCAAAACAAATACAAAAGAGCATAAAACTCTCAAATAATAAAACAGCAACGACGACGACGACGACAACGTATACAACAGCAACATTAGCTAAACACAAGGAGCAGACAGAAGAAGAAAGAAAAAAAACTAAAACAGCAGAAAAAAATGTAAACCAAAACAAATAATTAACACAATACACCACATTTAAAGTTATAAACAATAACAGCGAACTCACACATACGCGCAACATAAACACACCACTCGTAAAACGACCTAAAAGGATAATGCGCACACACACTCACAGCCAAGTGAAATGCAGTAACCGAAACACAATCGAAATGAGACAAACAGTCGAGTGTTCGCATGTGTATGTGAATAGATCTGTAGTTTAAACAAAAACAACAAGCGCTATTAAGCTCTGCCGGTCTGAATTTTATACATCTCTTCCTCCACCCTAAAGTGTGTAACAAAATGTCGTTGGCTCTGAAGAGAGCCTGCTCAAGAGACAACTTTTAACTAAATTCAAATTCGAATTCGTTTTCATGAGAAAATAGCCTATCAATTTAGAATCTACAATTGCGAAGATAGTTTTCAATGGTCGATCCTTAAATCAAGTTGGAAAATTTTAAAAACAAGTTTATACATGGTATTTCGGTAGTTGTCAATTTTGAAGCTTTTATTTTTTGAAACAAGTAGAAACTTCTCGATTATTAAAAACTAGTAAGTTGTAATGCGCCTATGGCGCCCGTTGAAATATGGAAAAAAACTTTTGTTGAAAAAAAAAATGTTTGTTGAAAAAAAAAAATTTTGTTGAAAAAAAATTTTTTGTTGAAAAAAAAATTTTCCTGAAAAAAAAATGTTTGTTGAAAAAAAAATTTTGGTAAAAAAAAATTTGGGGAAAACACAATTTCTGTACAAAAAAAAATATTATTTTTTTTATTATTATCTTAAAATATATTTACCCTCGACACTGATTCACTGATACACTGATTCCCTGATTCACTGACTCTGTCACGCAGTACGTAGGAATTTAAATAGGCATTCTATAATAATTCTATAAATAATAATAATAAAAAAAAGAATATTTTTTTTGTACAGAAATTGTGTTTTCCCCAAATTTTTTTTTTACCAAAATTTTTTTTTTCCAAAATTTTTTTTTTCCAAATTTTTTTTTTACAAAAAATTTTTTTTTCCAAATTTTTTTTTTTTCAAGAAATTTTTTTTTTTCCACAAAATTTTTTTTTTCCACAAAAATTCTTTTTTCAACAATATTTTTTTTTTCAACAAAAATTTTTTTTTTCAGCGAACATTTTTTTTTCAACAAATATTTTTTTTTCTACAAAATTTTTTTTTTCCGGAAAAAATTTTTTTCCACAAATTTTATTTTTTTTCGAAAGTTTTTTTTACAAAATTTTTAAAATTAAGTAACAAATACTTTCTCAAGCAAATTAACGGGCGCCATTACAACTTACTAGTTATTTATAGAATGCCTATTTAAATTCCTACGTACTGCGTGACAGAGTCAGTGAATCAGTGTCGAGGGTAAATATATATTAAGATGGAACGATACCAGCAACATTTGGGGTTCGGAAAACCCAAGAGTTATTGTTGAGAAGCCGCTCCATCTTCAACGTGTGACTGTTTCTTGCGGTTTATGGTCCGGCGGGGTCATTGGACCTTACTTTTTCGAAATGAGATTGGATGAACAGTTACGGTGAATGGATTGCACTATAGAGAGATGATTAATGATTTTTTATGGTCGGAATTAGATGTTATTGATCTGGACAATATTGACAATTGACAACAAGACGGCGCTACGCCTACACAACCAACGAAACCATTGCTCGTTTACTTGAAAAGTTTCCGGACCGTGTTATCTCCCGAAGAGTTGATCACAATTGGCCTCCGAGATCTTGTGATTTAACACCTTGCGACTTCTTCCTTTGAGGCCACGTGGGCCAACAGCCCAGCTTCGATTCAAGACCTCGAAGAGAGAATTCGTGATTCTATCAAGGACATAGGGCAGCCACTTTGCGTGTTGGTTATGGACAATTTGATAAAAACGATATGGTCCTGTAAGCGTGGTCCAGCAAGGACATTCCTCCAATTGATATTGAATAAAACACTTAGATATTGAATATTGCAAGTTTACACTTCAAAAACACTTCACACTGTGCGGCTTCACTGCACCAACAATTTATAGGGGTTAACATAAACATGAACACTTTAAAGGACTTTCAAAACTAACAACGTTTTTTTTTGCTTTAATGATGTGAAATTTGAAGGCATGTATTTTTTTTTCTCTACTGTTGCTTTGCTTTAATATCCTTTTTTTTATTGTTATGAAATTGTCTTAAGTAATGTTGCTACGGACCGAATATACAATCATTTTTTGTTTATTCTCTGCCATCCACAGCGCCAACTTGTGTTTGTGCTGGTTATTGTTCTTGTCTGTCCGCAGAGAAAATACACCGAAGGTCCTTTTTTCGGGTTTGATGTTATTAAATTTTTCCATTGTACTCGAACTTATCAAACAACAACCTTAGCCTTGAACAAGTAACTCAAGCAAAATAAACTACAAGTTACGAGTACGTGAACCACAAAAAACAAAACTTCACTAAAAATTGCTTTACCCAAAGAAAGAAAAAAACAAGTATGAAAAGGACGAAGAAGAAGGCAAAATAGCAAGACGAAAAAAAAGAAATAAACCAGATTGAAGACAATTCAATTGAAAATCGATCGATAATCTTTTTGACCACATGCATTCAGTTCAGAGTATTTACGCCATATCATGCCTGTATGTTGTTCTTGGTTGTTATTTTCTTTCGTCCTGTCTTATGGTTTTGACCGGACTTGGGTTATTTTATTATTTAAAACTATGGGTCTGGGAAAGGATATATGTGTATGTGTTTCTTTCACTTCTCATTGAATCTTCTGAACGGCTAAGACAATCCTTTATTTTCTTAATGTGTATGTGTGTGTTTTTTTCTCTTGAACCTGTATGCATTGCGTGTGTTTGTGTGTAACTGTGTGAAATTACTGTAATGCCAGTTTGGTAAAGAATCCTTAAGAATGTTTAAGGAAGAATGAAGGAAAAAAAAACAACAATTTCGGCCAGGAAGAAAAAATTACGAAATATATATAAATAAGTAAACAAACTGACAGGATAATATACGTATGTAAAAAGTTTGTGTATGTAGGCTCATTTTAAGTGTTGGCTAAGGGGAACTCTTGAAACAGGGCTCCACGTTGGTGGGTCCCATAAAAGAAATTCAAGAAAAAGGGAGGTTTGAAAATGGAAACTAAAGATCATTTTTGATAGAAATATTCTAATATTTCTATTATTCATATTCTTCGTATTTCAAAAGGCCCTTTTCGAATGAGCAAACATTTGCATTATTTAAGGAACACGGTTTTATTTATGTGGCTGCAATCGGTTTGAGTTGCAGTATCGCATCCTATCACTCAAATTTCCCTTGATCTTGTTGACGGTTTCTGTTTTTATTTCTCGAATGGGTTGCTTGATGTTCGCCTTAAGAGCCAGCATCACGGACCCACAAAAAAAGTGTAATGACAGATTCGAGATGGCCAAATGACATCTAGGAGACGGCTGATAATACGAGTGCCGAACTTAGTACCCAAAAGATCGACTGTGTCGTGGGCGGATTGGCAAGATCCTTCGCTCTTTTTTATTAACATTAACCGATGTGTAATATAATGTTCAAATGTTTGATATAGATCAGCTCGCTTTTATGACAAGATCTGCCATCATATAGTTCATAATGTGATAAGAGCAAACAATCGACATCAATCTGGTTAAGGGACTCAAATCAAAGTTTTATTGAAATATATAAAAGGATAAGTATAAAATCCATCTCATATCAAAGTTTTATGGATATTCGATCTGTCCTCTTACGCTTTCAATTTCAACATCAAAGCTTTCAAAAGGACTTTTTTAATCCTTTCAATAAAAATTAGACGTTGAACAATTTTATTGACGACCTAGGCCCCCCTCCATATGGTCCCCCCATCCGGTCCGAACTTTTAGCACATGCATGTATATAAATGTGGGATGTGTTGTTGTTTTTGTAATTCTCCAGCCCATACTTTTCAGCCAGGACAGATACACTCATGCATTACCTTGTCTTAGGTTATGTAAATACTCCTGCCATTTTTCACTCGTCCTTTTTGGGCTTACAGCAAAAGAAAAAAACAAAACTGGTTTAAGAATTTTAATTTACCTAAGTTGAAACTACTTCCACGAAGGAGTGCGAGGAAAATAAAGTTTAAAAGTGTGTGGGGGTGAATTTTACACTTTACACCCAAAGCAAAAAAAGATAAACGGGCAGGTTATGGCACATTTTTAAATCTACAAACAAGAAGAAAAAAAAACCGAAATTAGTGGAAAAATCGTACATCTTGGTTATCCTATAAGTGGCTCACCTAAAAGCTAGCATGCCACCATCGCCAATAACCTGAACGCCTTCAACACAGAAAGCGAAAAGTAAAAAGTCCTTTTGAGCCATACGGAATATTTCCTGGCTCCAAAGGGCTCTTGGCATATTTCTGTTGCACGTTATGTTTCGTCCTGGTATTGTTGCCACCCGTTTAGTTGTTGTTGTTGTTTTTTTGTTTAAATATTGTGTTTATATTGTGTTAATTTGTTATAGGGATTATTAACCCTTTTTTAGGACACTGCAGCAGCAGATATTGTGTGCCGTACAGCAATGAAGTCAGTCCGTCTGTAGCAGCGCCAGTAAAGGTGTTCTCGGGGCTTTTGTTAACGTACTTCGTCTGCTTCTTACTCTCCATTTTTGTTGTGTGATTGTCTGTGCTTATTTTTTTGTTGTGTTTCAGCTCAACTCTTACTTGGCTGCGTCGCCCCCTACCCCACGCCAAAAGGGATCCTTTGACCTCCTGTATTTCCAAAAGGAATATGGCCCCGCCAACAACAATAACGCCCAACTCCATGCAAACATATTTAAATATAGGAAAAGGCAGATGTAGATTTTTCCTTTTTGTATTGAAAAAAAAAAGTGAGAATAAAAAAAGATGTTTTTTTTTTGTTTCGTGTGAAGCAGAGCCTAAGGTTGAATAAGCATTGTGAAGTTGTTGGAATGTTATGGAGCTCGGCTGTAATACCAACAACAATACGACTGCAGTAAATGTAATGTATAAAAGTTTCTCAAACGTAAGAAGTGAAACTTGTAAAAGGGTTAACAGCTATGAAAGTAATTTTGTTGAACATGTGTGTGTGTGTGTGCCTTTGAAGTGTTAAAAAATCGCACTGCTGTAATGGCAAATACAAATAGAACATTTCACGCACTTTTCAAATTTGTTTAATGTATATTCAATATATCGTTATGGATAAATTGAGGCTAATGTTAATTTTTATTAGATAAACTAGAATTCCTCAATCTCTAGAATTTAATATAAATTGTTACTCACAATATTTGGATAATATCGTCCTGTTGATTACACATTAGGGTGGAGTGAAATTCAAAAAAAAAAAGTTAACCTCGGAAAGAGATGTAGTCTGTGGTCCTAATGAGGGGAAAAATAAAGAAAAAAATTTTAAAAAATTTTTAGGGGTCGCGCCACTCCCTCGAAATTTGGAAATTATCGCTATTTTGGCGTTAATTTTAGAAAAATCCTAAAAAGTTTTATGTCAATAAATGTTTGCAATAGCATAAACAATGAAATAAGGGCATGAAAAAATTTAAAAAAAATTTTCTCATTGTTCAAAAATTGCAAAAAGTAAAATAAGTCAAATCGCCCCTTCTTCAGAAAATTGACTGAACAATGAAATCGCCACCAAAGCTACAAATATTAGTCGATTATCCTCATATTTGCCTCAAATACTTTTGTTTGGGAACTGAACAAGCTCAAACTTTTAAATTTCGAATAAGTTAAGTCGTTAATTTTTAGGATTTTTCTAAAATCAACGCCAAAATAGCGATAATTTCCAAATTTCGAGGGAGTGGCGCGACCCCTAAAAATTTTTTAAAATTTTTTTCTTTATTTTTCCCCTCATTAGGGCCCCAGACTACATCTCTTTCCGAGGTTAACTTTTTCAAATTAAAAAAAAAGCATGTTTTCACTCCACCCTATTACACATGCCAACTAATTCTGACCTTAACGTGGGGGCCATCGTCGCCTTTGGAGATGTTCGGTCCAACGATGCCAGTGGCTTATAAACCGAACCGAGCAGTGCATTTTTCAGTGTAAATTGTAAGCTCATGAACAGACTCAGGCTACTCCTCGAACTAAATACGACAATTCTTATTATCGACATATCCTTTGAGCCGAAAATGTTCCTCGCCATATAGAAAATTGTTAGTATTTTCTTATGTTGAATCTCTCTTTGCCCATTTAAGCCTTTAAGAGACCAGAAAGAAAGTAAAAAGATCAAGGTTTGAACTTCTGAAAAACTACCCGTTCAACCAACTACATTTCTAGTTGTTCCATGCTCCAGACAATTCCCAAATCCTTTAACGACTGTTTGTCCATCGCACCAAATGTCGATTAAAGTTAATTGTTTTTAATGACTAAAACAAATCTAAACGCAAGGCTATTATTAAAAAACGTTTAAATTCGTAATTACTATTGTTTACCTTCATACATAACAATGAATTGAAAAATAATATTAACAAATAGTGCGCAATAAAAGCAATCGTGTAGGGGGAGCACATATTTAATATTTACATATTAATTACTGGAAAACAGAGTTGGGTATTTTTACTGTGCATCTGTTTTTTTTTTGTTTTTTCGTTTCTGTTGTTACAAGGAAAATTAAAACATTTAAAACTCGAATGAGTTTATCACATTTACGTTTTATATCCTCCTCAGCAGCTTTTATTAATGATTATTTAAATAATTTTCGTTTCGTTTTTTCTTCAACCATTTTTTTGTTGTTGATAGAACCGGAAAAACGAATTAATTAACGCAGTTAATGAAATAAAAACAAAATATTATAAAGTCCACAAAAAAAAAACAAACGCGGGAGAACACTGTAAGAGAAAAATATTTACAAAAAGCACATAAAAAAAATTTAATAATATATTTTAACACACAGATTGTCTGGCGCGATAAGATTGCCGTATAACAAAAGGAATATTTTGAGTTGATTTTCCTTTGTTCTTTTTTCATGCACATTTTTTCGTTTGTTTCAAATCTAATTAACAAATAGAAATTTGTGAGAAGTCCATCAGATATTTAGGAATTTACGGTATGTATTTTTAAACTTAAACCGCAAGTTTTAGTTTTTATTATGATTTTCCTAATTAAATGCTACTCCCAAAAGCAAAAGGGCGTGTATGCTGCGTTTAGCAAGTTTTTTGATTGCGGGTGTAACAAGATTACAGGTGAGACTCAGATAATACGATAATAGCTTTAGCTTTAGCTTTAGCTTTAGCTTTAGCTTTAGCTTTAGCTTTAGCTTTAGCTTTAGCTTTAGCTTTAGCTTTAGCTTTAGCTTTAGCTTTAGCTTTAGCTTTAGCTTTAGCTTTAGCTTTAGCTTTAGCTTTAGCTTTAGCTTTAGCTTTAGCTTTAGCTTTAGCTTTAGCTTTAGCTTTAGCTTTAGCTTTAGCTTTAGCTTTAGCTTTAGCTTTAGCTTTAGCTTTAGCTTTAGCTTTAGCTTTAGCTTTAGCTTTAGCTTTAGCTTTAGCTTTAGCTTTAGCTTTAGCTTTAGCTTTAGCTTTAGCTTTAGCTTTAGCTTTAGCTTTAGCTTTAGCTTTAGCTTTAGCTTTAGCTTTAGCTTTAGCTTTAGCTTTAGCTTTAGCTTTAGCTTTAGCTTTAGCTTTAGCTTTAGCTTTAGCTTTAGCTTTAGCTTTAGCTTTAGCTTTAGCTTTAGCTTTAGCTTTAGCTTTAGCTTTAGCTTTAGCTTTAGCTTTAGCTTTAGCTTTAGCTTTAGCTTTAGCTTTAGCTTTAGCTTTAGCTTTAGCTTTAGCTTTAGCTTTAGCTTTAGCTTTAGCTTTAGCTTTAGCTTTAGCTATAGCTTTAGCTTTAGCTTTAGCTTTAGCTTTAGCTTTAGCTTTAGCTTTAGCTTTAGCTTTAGCTTTAGCTTTAGCTTTAGCTTTAGCTTTAGCTTTAGCTTTAGCTTTAGCTTTAGCTTTAGCTTTAGCTTTAGCTTTAGCTTTAGCTTTAGCTTTAGCTTTAGCTTTAGCTTTAGCTTTAGCTTTAGCTTTAGCTTTAGCTTTAGCTTTAGCTTTAGCTTTAGCTTTAGCTTTAGCTTTAGAAAAAAATCCTTGCTCTCCCATGACTTCGATTTTTCAACCTTTCAAACATCAGATTATTTAAACCTATTAAGTACTTAACTATTGTATTGGAAATATTTTGCGTACCGCTGAGACAGCTTCAGACTCAACATCATTAACAGCATTCGTCGAGTCCTATCTGTAGGCCATTTAAAATAATAAAAAATATCCAACCTCCTCCCATAAAACTAAGAAATGTTTTTAAAATGATTTCTTTTTAGTTTTGTTTTAAGTTTTTTTTACGATATTTTTATGGTCATAAAGTTTTCTGTCGTTCATAGACAAGCCAGCAGCAACAACAACAAAATAACTAAATATTCCTTTTGCTGGGCTGGATTGTGGCAGCGTTCACTATAAAAATTATTACAGGTTGATTAATAAGAGACACACGCATGACATTTTCCACACAAAAGATTAACAACAATACATTGCCATTGTGTTCACCAAAAATCCCCAGCCATCAGCAGCAACAACAGACGGCAATCAACAGCAGCAGCAGCAGCATTCGAACGACCAACAACCTCCAGTGCCATTGGGTGGGTTATGATGATGGTCTGTCACAGTGGTAATATGTTGTTGATGGTTTTAAAGACACACACACACACACACAGATAAAATGTGAACCTAGCAACTCTGGTTATGCGTTTGAAGAGGTTGATGATTTCGGAGGCGGCCCAGAGGTGGTGGTAGAACCATAAGAAACTCTTAATAATATATGCAACTTTTGTTCAGTTTTACGAGCTGTTTAATAATAAAATGTTTATATCTATAAAGATTTTTATGAGTTTGCTTTTTATGTGCACCCTACCCGGCCATATCATATGCATCGTAGCGTATAACGTATCATGTCGCTGTCGCTGCCATATGAGCATCACAGCGACATCTCTCATATGAGTGAACCTAATCATACAATTTTTACGTTCGTTTTTTTTTTTTGAGCTTCTTCTGTTTTCCAAACATTTCGCTTAGCCACCTCAGAGAGTTGTCAACATCAATGTTAATACGTATTTTATCTTTCGTTCGCCTCCACTGATGATGCTGCTCCGTCGCCAAAGGCAAAGGAGTTGGTAAATAATCGCCAGAAATCTCATATTACGGAAAGGTTGTCATAAAACAGCGCCCGATTTTAACAAATGGCTCTACCGAAATGAAAAAACCCGTGGTACGGTTTGTCAAATGCAGATTATCAGGCGATAGAGGCCAGGTTGAACAACACACAACATTTTGTGGTTGACATTTTATCAACTGCAAGGTGCAATTGAGTCATTTGTTTGGAAATAAAACGATATACAGATATTTAAATATTTTGTTTTACGACAGCAAATACTTTGTCAAAGAGGGGGGGTTAAATGTGTGGTTGGGAAGTTTTTGTTACGGAACGGTCGCTTATTTTTCTAAATTGCCATTTAATGGTCTTTTGTATTTCCGGTCTTTTAAATATAAATCGTAACCGGAAATTGGCTTTTTAACTGTGCAACTTTGTGGAATAATATTTGACACCTTTTCGTGTTTGGTCTTTTTTCTAAGTGAAATTGATAGTGTTCACCATTTGGAAACTGTAAGTCGCTGTCAACACATAGATAGAATTACTATGTGGGTGATGAATATATCTTGAGATCTGTTGTGGTGTGAAAGGGAAATGTGACGTTTATTCGAACTTTTAAAGCGGACGATCTAGATAACATTTATTTTTTTCCTTACCGGTCAGTCCATCCAGAGGGGTCTTTTGGCATCATATAAAGTCCTTATTGCGAAAAAGACGCTCTTAATTCCAAATTATTAAAAAATTATATTTACAATGATATAGCAAATTCAACACATTTTGCTTGACTACAAAAAAACAACCCCCTGTAAAATGTTTCTTTTTGAGTGGTCCATTCAGTGGTTTCTTTCCGAATCATGTGCTATTTTGACAGAAAGCCAGTTTCATATCTTCGTGGAACAAAATTGACCCATGTAATTTAGATTTTCTTATTGCAATAACAAAAATAAAGCCCTTCGCCCTTACATATATGTAATAAATAATTACAATCTCTGTCTGACATCAATCATTGCCGTAAAAAATATTTTCTAGATCATATTTTTGACTTTGCCTTTGCTTTTATATTTTAGTATTGTCTACATTCTGCTTCATTTAAAATTCCTTCCTTTTGAATAAGTAAAGTCCATCATGATAATTGCTAAACAATAAAATAATCGAGCCCACATAATTTATCTTTTTCTATCAAAGTATTTAAATATTCAAATAAAAATTCAAACAAGAACAAACAATAGTTATTTGTAACACTTCTCAGAAAATTATGATATTGGAAATTGAGGAGAAAAAAAAAACTAAATGCAGGAGAAATTCTTTTCATTTCATTGCATAAAGAAACAAAATAATAACATGTAGAAAATCAACAGATACAAAAGAATTCATAATTTAAACAAAAGCTTACAGACATACAAATGTACAGGCATATGTATGTATGTTCGACTATCTTTATCAATTTACTGTGAATTAATAATTACTTTTAATGAAAGCCTTTGAAAAGAAAAACATGAATAAAATAATAAAAAAAATAAATACAGAAGGAAAGGCTAAAGAAAGGCGAAGTCGACTGGGTGATAGCCTACAGTAGAATTACTACGTATCTAAGTTCACATGTCATATTTAGTCTAAATTATAACAATGTGCAATGTTTCGGGGATACCGGTTCATGCATCAAGTTTTTTCTTACAATTTTGTTTTTTAAAAAAATTATTAATAATTAATAATTACTTTTAATGAAAGCCTTTGAAAAGAAAAACATGAATAAAATAATAAAAAAAATAAATACAGAATGAAAGGCTAAAGAAAGGCGACTGGGTGATAGCCTACAGTAGAATTACTACGTATCTAAGTTCACATGTCATATTTAGTCTAAATTATAACAATGTGCAATGTTTCGGGGATACCGGTTCATGCATCAAGTTTTTTCTTACAATTTTGTTTTTTAAAAAAATTCAACTTTTTGTGACATAAATGATCATGAATCGAAAACGAATTGTCCGATTAAATCAATTTTTCAAAATGTATCACTACAGTATTTCAATTATTTGCCTTAGTAAATTTGAATTCGAATGATTTCAGTTTTATTAAGACGGACAATTTTTTTGGTTAACACAAAAAATTGAAAATGTCAAAAAGTGTAAATTTTTAGTAGTTTATCATAAAGCCAAAATACTCCAGCGATTTAAATGCCCTATAACTGATTTAAATGCAAGATAAAATGAGGTATACAACATTTAAATCGATGGAGTATTTCATAATGGGTTATTCTCCCATGGGCTATTCCAAAATATTTCGACAGCCCAGGACCCGAACCCTTATGAAATTGAGAAATTTGTTTCTAACCTTCTGTTCTACCGTATCTGATCGGTGTCAAAATTCAAAGTAGTTTTTATTGTATGAGTCGTTGAATTTAGTATTGTAGTGCAATGTCTTGTAAAAGGACCGCACTTATTTATCTTTATCGCCATAATCTCCATTGAAAAAACCATCATTCCACCAACACTCCCTTTCCAAACATACAACACAGACATAATAGCAGTTGACTAGAAAACAAAATCGAAATGGATTTCAAAGAATTTTGTTATTCCAACAAAGGAAATTGTACGGACGTATGTGAGACATTCCATGCCAAAATTAGTCGTCTTGGAGAGCTAGTTTATCTTCGGTTAAAAAATAAAGTCAGTTTTATTTTTCCAAACGCTATGAGCAACTGAATTTCGGCCGTAATTCAATAGAAGTAAATCCTGAAATATGTATGAAAAGTGATTGGACAATGTCTTGACTTAAGGACAACTATAATTACTTACATATTTATGAATCCATTCCAAAATCGCGCATTCTTTAGAAAGACTCGACTTAAGAATAAATACTCACAGCTCATGCCATTAAAGAATCCATGGATTGACTCATAAGCACATGTTTATATTGTAATAATTAAATGAAATGAAGTGAAAAGATATAATATAGAGTCTGGTCTTTAAACGTGTAACGAACTAGTGATTCGGTGCCCATGGCAAAGAGTATATAATTGATAATATTTTATTAATGGCTGCGATCAAAGTATGCACTCAGTTTATGCCAGTGAAAATTATAAGGTTAAGTGACCCTAGAAGTGAGTTGGCACACTATCAGGGATACAAAGTCAATCAACTTTAGTGTAGGATTTGTTTTATCAGCGGAGAATTTTGCCGGCACAAATGTACAGAGTGATTGCTGTAATTAGGGGAAATAGTTCAATTTAAAACAATGGAAATGGCAAAAATATATGCGAGGTCACCTAAAATATTATACGTCACAGCGAAACGAGCAAAAAAAATTACAAAACATATGATTTATGAACATCAAATTAAAGCTCGAACACTTTTTTTTGAAATGATGACTCAATGACTTTGAAAATGCTTTTTATTGACCAACTTGTGCTTTAAAAACGAAAACCCCAGAAAACCCGAATTATTCGGAAAAAAAATGGTCTAAACACTTTCCAAAAAATCTGAAAAAAGAAAACAAAAATCTATAGAATTCAGGACATCCTAATAGAAATGTCTTCTTCCGCTGGTCTCTCTTGCCCAGAAGTATCGGTCCTTTTTGCTCCTTTTATGGTAGGTGTCGTCTAACGCCGACTAAAATGTGTGGATTCATTCGGCTGAATTTTGATAAGCTTCATGCAGTGAAGCCTATAAAGTTTGCACTAGTTCGCGACGGATTTGTCTCTTCCAAACACCCAGCACCGCTTTATCTGTTTTCGAAAGTACGGTTGTTCTCTGGTGTGGTTTTTGTTCGTTGGAAGATGGCTGTGGTCTTGAACTGAAGGCTTACCTAAAAGTAGCTTCTTATGGGTGTTTTCCAGAATATGGCAGAGTATCACAGTTCGTTCGATGGGTTATCTATTTTGCCTGAAGCCTCACTAGTAAAGGTGTCTCAGATCATCTAGTTTGGACTTCATTCTTTCTCACAATATGCTTGATTGGATCTTATATGGGATGGATAATAGACCCATTTCACTCTGTTTCTATTCAATACAACAATCTTTAAAAAAAATCGAGTTCCACATCAAAACAATGTTGTACTTGATCATAAATAATAACAATCTTAATATATATTTACCCTCGACACTGATTAACTGACTCTGTCACGCAGTACGTAGGAATTTAAATAGGCAGTCTATAATTTTCTATTTTCTATAAATAATAATAATAAAAAAAATAATATTTTTTTTTTGTACAGAAATTGTGTTTTCACCAAATTTTTTTTTACCAAAATTTTTTTTTTCCAAAATTTTTTTTTTACAATTTTTTTTTTTTACAAAAATTTTTTTTTTTACCAAATTTTTTTTCCAACAAAATTTTTTTTTCCACAAAATTTTTTTTTTCGACAAAATTTTTTTTTTCCACAAAAATTTTTTTTTCCAAAATTTTTTTTTTGTATATTTCAACGGGCGCCATAGGCGCATTATAACTTACTAGTGTTAGGATATCTCAGTTTGTTTAAGATTCAGTGTATACAAAGAAGGAGAACGATATTTTGAATAAGTGGGAAAATATTATTTCTAGAGGTCCCACTGTCACGACTAACCTGGTAATCACAGCAAATGGAAACAAGTAAACAATATTAAACTAGTCTGCATTTCGTATGTTTCTTATATTATTTTTCTTTCATTGGGCCAATTGAGGTAAGTTTCAATCTAATCAAAGAAAACATTCTTCCAACATCATCAGGATAAAATTTATTAAATTTTGTATTAAACCTGTATGCATTTTTTTGTTTGTTAATTTTGTTTAACCTTCATTCGAATAATATATTCATAAGTTTTCGTTTCTAGGTTTTCCTTATGGTTATTATTTTTTATTTAATTTCAAAGTTCATTGAAATTTACGCTGATTACACATGTTGTCAGCGTGTGCTCTCCTCCCCGTTCCTATGCCATTATCAGTCAGCTTTGGACGCTTTATCTTTTCTCTGTCTACAGTTTTAGCTACTATTAGCACACTTATATTCTTGTAAGGCAAATAATCGACACCTTTCAAAGGTACAAAAGAGAGCACATAGAGAAAAGAGAGAGACAGAAAAAATGCAAAAAATAAATGCTGCTGTGTACGCTTAATATCCTGAAAAAGTCAAACAATTCAAAGTAAACGCTTCAATTGACAATTATGCTAAACAATGTTATTAAATTACACCCCTACACACACAGACTCACAGACTTTATTATTGTGTGTGTGTGTGTGTGTGTACAGTCTGTTCCACAGGAATATGGCCTTAAAATCTATCAGTGCGGAAATTGAAGTCGTAAAGGCACGTTTGGCGGTTAAGGACTTGTCGCACCGTCTGTGTGTGTCGTTCGTGTGAGTGTGTACACCGAACAATACATCCTGGTAAGCTTTAAGCTACCAAACAACACGTTGTGCGTTGTGCGGCACTGGAAAAAAAAAACAAAGTGTGAAATTATTCACGCGAACAGCGCTACATGCCTGAACCTACCTTTACATACAAATTTGTTTAATTTTTAAATCAATAATGTTTGCCTAAAACTTCGTGGTCCTGGGTGACGATAACGGTGACGGTGGGTGTGTGTGTGTGTGGAGGGTGTCTGTGTGTTGGGACAGAGGCCGGGTATTATGGAATTCATGCAATAACTTCCTCCCCCACAAATTTCAAGGCTGAAACAAAAAAACCAAACGAAAAAAAAACATTATCTTAACCTTCTTACAATGGCATTACCCTCCCGAATAACATCAGCATCGGGAATAAACAACAACAAATTTCTGTTTTGCTCTTGCCTTGGCTTTTCAGCTTGTAAACCTTACAATTGACTTTAATATTCGTATATTTTTCCATTCCTTTTCTTGTCTGACGTTGTACGTCTCCCACACCCGCTGAATTTATTTGAGTTTTCGATGCAGCCTGGAGTTTTTTTCCCTTCTTTGTTTTCCTTTTCCTTTTATTTTACTGTCGCTCAGACGCTTGCCTCCGTTATGTTTTCTAATAAAATGTGATAAAATTCACGGCATATCGCCTTTATTTCGCCTAAAGTATGAATACAATTTTTCCTCCTTTCGGCTCCTTTTTCATGGAGGGCACAAAAAAAAAATTGTGAAAAGTACCAGTGAAAAAAACACCGCGTTTTAGGTTGAAAGAGATTTTGTTTTGAAAGAAAACTTCTGTTCTGGTAGTAAAATCTAATATCAAATGCAAATTTTCATTTGTTGGAAAACTGTTGAAGAATACACCGACGAAGGCGATGAAAGCGGTTATAAAATAAAGTGAAATTAAGTTAGAGTCTGGGGGAAGCAAAAGAGCGTCCATGATCGACCATAATGACAGCCGGTGGTATGATGTGCAACCATGGCTACTGCTGGCAATCTTGACCAAGGGTGTGATGTGGAACCTTGGTTACTTTCAAAGTTGTCAGGAAAACCAAATGCCAAACTACGCTTGAAAGTACTATAATTATTTTTTACTTGCTTTGTAGCAAGCAGGGCGAGAGGTGAAATTTAAATTTGTTAGTAAATAGTAGATTGTATTTACCGAGTACGGTATTGTCATATTTGAAAGAGACTCATTAATGTCTGCAATATCATAGGAATATTTACTGTAATCTATCTTAATATATATTTACCCTCGACACTGATTCACTGATCTGTCACGCAGTACGTAGGAATTTAAATAGGCATTCTATAATTTTCTATAAATAATAATAATAAAAAAAAAAATATTTTTTTTTTTGTACAGAAATTGTGTTTTCCCCAAATTTTTTTTTTTCCAAAATTTTTTTTTTATAATTTTTTTTTTTACAATTTTTTTTTTTCATCAAAAATTTTTTATTTTACAAAAATTTTTTTTTTTTACAAAATTTTTTTTTTTCAACAAAATTTTTTTTTCCACAAATTTTTTTTTTTCCAAATAAATTTTTTTTTTTCAAGAAATTTTTTTTTTTTCAACAAATTCAACACAATTTTTTTCCATATTTCAACGGGCGCCATAGGCGCATTACAACTTACTAGTATCCTTATAATTTCGAAGTTTAGATGGAATATTTTGTTTGGTTTTACAACTCAGTAGAGAGCAGCGAAATACAAAGTAGAGTCCTGCGGGCCCATGGATTCTAGTTAGTGCTAAACAGAATGAGGTGCCTGCAACATTGAACAAAAACAGCACATGATGTTCGTATTTCCATCAAGAAAAAACGGAGTACTTACTTAATTAATTCATTTAATATTCCATGAAAGGAAAAACAGGAAGTTATCAACGGAAAGACCCAGATCGAAATTCGACACAGAAAGGTTCGTCGACATAAGGCCGTCTTCTATGAGTTGGCCAAATATTTAGGCTTATCCATTTTGCTTCTTAAAAGTAAACGTAAATAAAACACATATAAAATATTTTTTTTCATGATATTTCTTTTTTTATTATAAAGTTTGAACGTTGACATTATGTGTGAAACACTACATCATTTAAATGATCACCACGCAAAGTGTTGCAAGCATTGATTCTTTTGAGGTAATTTTGGACCACTTTTTGGCCCATATTGGGTTCTTAAGTGCTCAAGAGTTAAAGGTTTATCAGCAAAACATGGTCTTTCGCGTAGCCCCCCAAAAAACGTCGCCACGACGAGAAATTACATGGCCAGGAAATGTCTCTTGCAAAAAAGCCATATTCGCTTGAGTTGTGTGGCATGTGGTACCGTCTTGTTGAAACCACATATTCTCTTTGTCGTATTCTTTAAAAACAGGCAAAAAAAAGTCGGTTATCATACGACCATAACGCTCCGAATTGACAGTCGTTCCCTCGTCGTTTTCGAAGAAGTAAATTCCAATCACACCTTCGGACCAAAGAGCGCATCAAACAGTGACTTTTTGTGGATGTAATGGCGTCTCTTCAATTAGTTGAGGATTCTCAGAACCCCAAATACGACAATTTTGTTTTTTAACATACCCGAGTGAGAAATGTGCTTCATAACCATAATCTCCTCTTAAAGCACGATATGTTGCTGTAACAAATTCACCATTTTTGTAGTAGTTCGTCAATGTCAGACTTCCAACTGAAAAGAAAAAAAATTGTTTTTTTTACAACTTAGTTTGACAGATGTCGAATTCCAGCCCTATACTTTTGAAACCACGAAATGGATAACCCTATATTACCTCATACCGATGCTTTAGAGAATATTAGTTAAATACTCTATAAAACAATTTTAAACAGACTCCGAAAGTATAGAATTCACTAAGCCCCAAATTGACATCCAGAAAGAAAAGGGTTTTCAGTCTTAACTGAAAACACATGATACCCAACCTATTCAGTATTGGAGAAAAAAAGGCACCACACATAAAAAAAAACATTGACATTTTTTTCTAACCAATGTATTTGTGTTCCGTTAAGACGACCTAATTAAATATCCATAATTGTCCTACAATTTTTTCCCAAAATCCAACTGACACTCCCCCCCCCCCCATGAACGAAACGATGAAGTTCTGCTCAGCTGAACCCCGAAAAACAACTGTGCCAAAAAAAAGCAGAAGAAATATTTAAATTTTTTATTTGTTTTCTTCCAACCCCAAATCAAAATTATTCACTTGTTTGCCGTTGTTTGCAGAGCGTAAATGATTACCACTTAAAGAGTGTTCAACAGCCATCTAAAAACCAATTGAAAAAAAAATGGTAACATATGTTTTTTCGTCTCCAAAATACAGCTTCACCAACACACACACACACACACTGACATAAAGAGATATCAAACATTAGAGGCAGACACACGTAGTCACACAGACACAAAGGATTTAGAAAATGGGTTTCGTTGTTTCATCCTCACTTGATTTATTTCTCTACGGCTCCAGTGAACGGAGCCGAGTGGAGTTAACAGGGAATGAAATGCTACAATGCGATGGTAAACAGGACGACTACAACAACAACAACAAAAACTCATTTTAATACGAAAGTGTTGAAGAAAATTGCGGTTGATTTTGTTGAAAGCATTGTAAGGAGAACACAGATTTGCTACACTGAGAGAAACGTGCTGGATAAATATAAAATCAATGTACATTTAAGGAAATACAGAAATTCATGGATTTTACTATAGCTGACAAATAAGAGAGGTGTTTAATTTGGCTGGTCCGAATCTGTGCATCAGCATTATGGAGTACTTATAGATCAGAGTCGGCACTGTTGTTTTGAATGGAGGTGTTTGTCAGTAGGCAGTTCCATTTAAAAAAGCAAGCGATCGAACTGTCATTAAGGCCAGAGGCCTAATCACGTCATCCGTTATGGACAACATTTTCGTATCGACTTAATTGTAGATGCTTTGACTTCCATTCCGATTGATATTTTTCTTAGTCTATTATCATTTTACTTCGGATAGCTGTCGACAGGTTTCTTGAAAACAAAAGCCGTGTTCCAAAATGCAAAGTTTACAATCGGAAACTGTCGATAACGGATGCCGTGATTAGGCCCCAGGTCTGATTCTGTTTAAATGAATAGGATGACCCACCTACTGTTTGTTTGTTTTTAGAATCATATGTTACTTTGACAGAGTCCCATCTTTCTCCTTGGAAATATCGACCGAAAGTCATTATCACACCTCCGTAGAACATAATAAAACGACTTACGCTTGAAAAATAATGCAAACTTATTTCCCAAGAAGTTTTGGCCGGGAAATTGCAATGACAGCAGAAGCAGTCACACGAACGAACGCATGTTCCATAAACAAGGGAAAAAAATTATCTTTCAAATAAACCAATTCAAGCCACAAAAATGATTTTTGTTAATTTTTTATAATTTAAAACAAAACTTTGTTATTAGAATCACCCTTTATGAGGTCTTCTAGTGCGACGCCTACACTCCTCGTTAACACAGATAGGGCCATAGATTTGGCGAAGAATTTTTCTCTCAATTACAAACTTTTAATCGTAAAGTCGCCAGCATTTAGTTTAAGTCGGAGTTTCAAATGGTCAATGAAAAAGTGTCTGATATTCTTATCCGGATTTAAACCCGGTTTGTTTTTGTGTTATAGTCGCCATCTATCATGCAGCAGCCGGTATTTTTCTTTCACTGTATCTTTGCTTTTTCGTTGTCAGGGCCGACATTTAAACGATTTCGGTTGGAGGGAGATATATGTTCGTTAGTTGTTTTTGTTATTATTGGAACGTTATTCATCCATAGAAGAGAGCTAAAAAAACGGGGGGGAAAACAAAATAATAGCAAACATTATGGAAATGTATCTGAATTCATATGGGTTACTAAAGTGAGCTGTTTCAGTTTCGTTTCATTTCATTTGATTTGGTTTGGTTTTCTCTACCACTTCGCAACAAGGAACGAAAAAGTGTCTGATGTTCTTATCCGGATTTAAACCCGGTTTGTTTTTGTGTTATAGTCGCCATCTATCATGCAGCAGCCGGTATTTTTCTTTCACTGTATCTTTGCTTTTTCGTTGTCAGGGCCGACATTTAAACGATTTCGGTTGGAGGGAGATATATGTTCGTTAGTTGTTTTTGTTATTATTGGAACGTTATTCATCCATAGAAGAGAGCCAAAAAAACGGGGGGGAAAACAAAATAATAGCAAACATTATGGAAATGTATCTGAATTCATATGGGTTACTAAAGTGAGCTGTTTCAGTTTCGTTTCATTTCATTTGATTTGGTTTGGTTTTCTCTACCACTTCGCAACAAGGAACGAAAATATTTACTCCAGTCTGCCACTCACTCGTATTGTTTGGACAAGAAAAACAAAAATCCAAAATGAGAAAAACACATTGAAAACAGAAAAAACAAACGAAGGAATAAACAATAAAAAAAAGGGGTGGCCATAGTAGTCATCTTACTTCAGTCGCATGTGAGACATTCGAAGACAAATCCCTATGATGCCTTCGAAGGAGGCTGGAGGAGGAGGAGGAGCGGGCGTAGATGTGTAATAAACTTACACGTCTGGGCCATTATGTCAACGTGCCTCCCGCTTCCGCAAGGAAGCGTTTGTTTTTATAATAACATGGAGACATTTTTCACAGAGAATTTGAATTACATTTTGGATGCCATAGCAAACAACACCTCCACAGACACAAAAAGGGTGGTCCATTCGTATTGATATCCTTCACCGAGGAGGAGACCATCAGAGTGTTATGATTGTTATGAATGAGTGAATAAATGTCTGCCTGGTTGAATGAACAAATTCTAGGAAATACTAAAACCAAATGGTAGTCTTGTCTTCTGCTCTTCCAACCATTTTGTATTTTATGTATTTTCATTTGTATTCGTAATATTTTTAGCACTTTGAATTATTTTTTTTCTCTATTTTTTTTTCTGGCAAACTTTTTCGAGAGTTTGGTCGTATGTGTTTGCTTTTCATTGTGGGGGGTTCATGAATAATAACAATAGCATGAAATTGCTTAACCCGATCTGGGGTTGTGTCGTTAAAATTCCAGAAAAGAAGGAAACTTCAATAAAAGGACAATAAATGAAATGGATTACTACTAACGTACTAATAAAGGAATCATGGCCATTTTATGAAACTAAACTGGCAATTATTGAAAATAATTGAAGAAATTTGTTTGCACTGTTAGGATAATAGATCTGAAGGAGGAGAGCAGGAAACATGGCCTATCCATTTGCATTCGTCTATAAAGACTCCTTTTCCGTCGTCTATGAAGACTCCTTAAAGGAATAATAATCTTAAAGGAAGCGATAATTGTGAAACGGCCTTTGTGTTGTATGAATGTTATTATAAACAAAATGCTGTTGTTTTCTGAATTATAGTTTAAATAAAGTATTCCCTGGCTTAAGGTAGGTGACAATTATTTTTATTGTAATGTTGGAATTGACAATATTACGAACCCAATTCTAAATATCCATATTTTTTAGCAATTAAAGCAAATATTTAAAATTGACTTTATGTGTCAGCAGTGTCATTCAAAATTGTGAATATGTCCATGTAGTTTCTTTCCAGTCAGCAGCGGCCATCTGATGCGTTTCTAACACATGCCAGTCATATGTTCTGTCATCTCACCACCAGTCCTTCAACTTATTACAGATCATGCTTTTTCTATTCGCTCTCAACATAAGTGTACAGTGTGTAGGGTCTGTAAGTCACCCACAAAGTCACATGTGTGTTAGAACATTTAAACATCAGTTTCACGACAGGGACTTCATAAGAGTAAGAGAGGATGTGGTAAATGAAACCGGACGAAGAGGCTTACTGGCTTTAGTTCGCTTGAGCGGCTAAATGTGTGTGCCTTTTCCAGTTATTTTTCATATCTTCCCTGTCTGCTCCTTCTGATAAAAGGAGTCAAGGAAGTATTTCATCATCCCACCTGATCCTAATTTGGCCAGCTGAAGATATTCTATAAGCCTACATCAGCACGAAACGTTCGATACATTCATATTTCTGCTAGATTTATAAAGAGTCATATATAATTATGCTAATTATTGTCGGTTTCTTTAATGGTTTCCATATTTAAGGTGGAACAGAATAACTTCTTATTTTATCCTTATCTGACAAGATATATCTTGAAATCGTTTCCAATCAATTCCGGTCGACTGCTCTATTAATTTCATCATAAAAAAAACCACCCACTTTTACATCCCTTTCAAAATTCCAAGAATCTTATTTACAAAATATTTTCTTCTTTTCATAACAATCGACCTAGTCCCGATGTAAACGGAAATATCATTTACAGATCAAACGGAACGAAAAAGAAATCACTTTGGAAAATCCATAAAACCGCTAAATACCCAATGAGTCTTTTCTATTTACAAGACAAGACGGCCGGACCATAAAAGCCGGCTGTGTTCAAAAAGAAGGCCGAACACAAAAGTCAACAAAAGAAAAAGAACTAATAGTTAACCTCCCATAGAAAGCAATAAATATGCAATGACAATTATGATCCCAACAATAACTCATGGCCGAGCAAGGCCTGTGTCTCATGGTGTGCGTTCGTCATAATCATAGTGGCACTACGTGTTGCATGAAGGGCGTTGCTGCAACAACATCCACAAGCGTACACTGATCCAGTTTTACAAAATTACTTTCTCACTTTTCACTCAATAGAAGAAAGTAGGAAGGAATTGAAAACCGTTTGGTTTGGTGTTGTTGTTGCTGGTTGTCGGTTGTTCAGTTTGGTTTGAGGTGAGCTCATTTTTATCATCAGGTGGGATGACAATTAAAATTCGTTGGTTAACAAACAGCCCAACAACAAGAATTTCAAAGGCCAACATACCGCTTACCGTGTTAAAAATGAAGCAGCCAAAAGACCGAAGACCCTAAGATGCCAATGGATATTAACACAAAACCTCGAACATAAAGGTGAGCTAAGAACCGAAACTAAACTGGACTCAAAATATTGTTTATGTCCGTCCGGACGGTCTGCCTGCCTGCCCGCCCTAAGGAATGATACCAAATAACAAAGTAATTGCGAGGCCACTGTGTGTATGTAAGTAAAAAATCGACACAAACAGCAACGGCAACAAACATTCATTCATTTAAATCTTTTTTTCTTTTCTTATATTGTTGTTGTTGTTGTTGCTGTTGGCTCAATTCCGAAATGATGGCCAAAACGACAGCGTTGTGTTGTTCTATTACTGGAGGTGACTTTTCACATTCACACACTCACTCCAGCCAGCCATGTAGCCGTCCAACGCCCAGTCAAAGCCGACAAATGCACAGCGAGTACACAGTGGGAACTGATCGGAACGGAACAATCTAATAGGGTTTCTTGAAATGTTTGATGTTTGCCGGCCGCTTTTTTTCGTTTTGGACGAAGATAATAATTACCATGATTGGTTGGGATGTTTCAGTTGGGGTTTGTGGGTCTGTCTGTTTTTTGGTTTCGTATCTCTTTGTAATTTATTAAAATTAATTAAAACACATACTAATTTTCTAATACAATTTAAAGCAATACTTAGCTATGTAAATTTTTCTGATATAAGGCAAATGAAGAAAAATGACTTAACACTCGTGGGCTTCGAGTGGTAAGTCCCATTGTGAGGTAGGCACAAACAGATTCGAACTTTGTGTTAACTAAACAGCTACCAAATGAGAGTAAATACATCTAAAGGGAACCAAACAATGTACAACAAAAAACAAACCTGTTTTAATTTGAAAGGAAAGGATTATCAGAAAGAGATGAGCGTCCTCTGGGAAAAAAACAGATCACAGTTAAAAGTCTTTCTAAAGCTGAAGAAACAGACTGTCTGGAATGTTTAAAAGACGCATGTAGGTGACTTGTCAATGTAATTTAATGTAAACCAACTAATCAAGAACAGAAGAACCCGAGTTCGAAACCGGGTAAGACCATCAAACATTTTTCAGCGGCTGTGTCCACCTCGTAAATATTGGCGACTTAGAGAGTAAGAGAGCAATCTCTAAGCCATGTAAAACTTCTCTAGAATCCATTCGGAGCCGGATTTAAATAGTAGGTCCCGGTCGGTGAGTATAGATACATCCCACTTAATTAAGCCAGGCATTTGAAGCTAAACTGATCTGACAGTTCTAATCAGATTCGTGTAAACCAAATTAAATTCATTTAATTTTAGTACCTTAAACATTTCCTTTGGTCTTGCTTCATTGTAAACATTCTCCTATGACCTTTTGGCCTCAAAGATTGATCATTTGTATGATTACACAAATTGATATAATCTATGTCTCTCTCTCTCTCTCCCTCCCTCGCCCACACTGACGAACTACTGTCGCAGACGTCTGTTTGCCTAATTATCTACAAAATGTTTTCAACTCCCGAAGAAAATAAAATCAAAAGACAAACGTTTTGAACTTTAACAAGTTGTGTCATATTAAATTAAAAATTCGTTTAATAAAAAAAAAAAACACACACACACTTGCTTGGCTTGTTTGCGCATCGTGTCTGAGATGAGAGGAGACGTCGTCTGTCTACCTTTTCATTATTTTTGGAAAAGAAAACATAACATGACAACGAAAATATTATTTAAATTAGCTGAGCTATTCCTTTATTACACACAATCTACATACATATCATACAGCTGGTGTCTATAGAAATCTAGATCATCATCAGTCTCTCTACTTGTAACTGTGTTGCGTATGGCGGCAGCAGCAGCATTTCAGACAACATCACCAGCAACATGATGTTTGTATGCCTTATTGCAGACGCTGAGGAGGATGACGATGAAATCAAATGTTTTGGAGAGAGGGAAAAAAAAAGCCAACAAACAAAGTCATCAAAAATAATAATCGTCATCATCATCATCATCAAAACATCAAGTTGATGGACGAGCACCGTTCAGGAGGTATGATAATTATGAGAAACACTATTTAAAGCGGACGGACCAGAAGTTCATGACTATATTTTGTGTTCATTAGTGGTTAAACTTTTAACAAATTTATTTCCGAAGTAAAACCCATGCTGCTTCTTGTGTAACCTAGATAGAGATATAAAAGGGGTTCAGTAACCACGTAATTGAATCTGGTTTACTCAGTTTTCATAGGTGTGCAGTGGCGATCCTGCATCTAATGTTTTGAGAAGACTTTTGACACCATCTCACATTATTCTTTTTTTTGGACTAACACTTATGGGATTCCTCCTATACATGCAGTGTACTGTGTTAGCGATAGGAAAGACGGGTATTGAAGGGAGGAAAGAGGGAGTAGTGTTTATTGATATTTCCCTTGAATTTGATAAGGTCATAGCAGGCAGGAAAAACACTTGCAGGAAGATTATTCCACATATGGACAAACTCGGCTGAAGAACGAATTGTCCCTATAGTGCGTCGTCCGGTCAACCGGTCATTTGACAATAAATGGAATACCAGCTGACACATGGCCATTGCCAGATAGACCCTCTACTACATTTATTAACAAACGGTATGGTTTGCTCGTGTACGGCCGTGGTGTGGCAGGTAGCGTGTGCGCACAAGTAAACCCAGGTTCAAAACCGGGTAACATTTTTCAGCGGCTGTTTTCCACCTCGTAGGTTAGGTTGAGAAGAGGAGGCGGTTTTTCTCCGCCTCATGTCCTTAGACATACACCTAAGCCAGTATTCGGCTTTTTCCACCTCGTAAATATTGGCGACATTTCGAGGAAGAGAGTAATCTCTAAGCCCCATGTAAATCTTCTCTGGAAAATCATTAGCCGTTCGGAGCCGGCTTTAAACAGTAGGACCCGGTCCGAGGGTATACACAATTATATCGAGCACAGCTCACTGATTCGAGAGAAGTTCCCCGTCTGTTCCTTCATGGAATGTTAAGTGAATGTTGTTATCCATATAACGAACTTCCTTATAGGGATTATTTTTTACAACGATTTCTTTCTACGCCCGTAACTCGAATGATTTTAAAATTATTTCGATTTTTGTTACTTACCAACGCAATGCCAACAATGTATTTAGGCCAGTGGTCATACAACCACAATGTGTTTGTGTATGAAATTCACATTTCTACTCTCTTTAAGCCAGAGCAAGAGATCGCTTGCAGAGTAGAATATACGACACAAACTCGTTGTCTCTAATTATTTTAAATATTAAATTGGGCGGGTGCCGTTGTGATCTCCTTCATAATTCCGAATATTTCATATGATATTGCTGAAATTAGCAGTTTGACATCTCTTGGCACATCACAACTGCCTTATCACACCATCCGCAGGGCTGTCCATCAAACTGCACGAAATTTTTCTAAAATGAAAAGAACATGAACAAAAAAGTAACACACTCATCATAATTTTTAAGCGTAAGACACGCACACCGAACGTACACCAACTGGATGGCAGAACTAAGTTCGGTGGAAAAAAAAAATATGAAATGAAAATTTATTAAAGAAAATTTATGCAGAGGCTTCCGTTTTATTTTGTACACATACACACAGATCTGCACATGTATGCAGGGCAGGCGAGTATGTGTATATTTTCACAAAAAGGCCAATACAATAACAGCACCAACATTAGTAGCAACATAACCAAAAATATGAACTTTATAGTCAGACAGACGGACGGATGGACGGACAGACGGGCATCCACACAGAAAGACATTGCCATCGTCTCCTTTTAAAAAGAAATGTGGGTATTGGTGTTTGTTAAAAATGAAACGAAACTGATAATTTGTTATTTTGCTGTTGTTGTATTCTACGTAACTGTCACTTTAAAGAAATATTCAAATAAGTTTCAATTTTATTCGGGTGTGTGCGAGTGTACAAATGCATGATTGTGGTCTCTTGCCTAAGTGTGCGTGTGTGCGAGTTGTTAGCATTTTCATGATACACAGTATTATGAATTCATCTTCATGGGTATGGGGCTGTGATGGGGACGTACCCTGAGTGAGTGCCCCGTTCGTACACTTGAATGGCCAGACAGACACTGCAGAGGATACATGTGAAGAGAGTTTAAATAAACATTGGAATAATTTGTTTGTTTTTGTTGTTTCGCTTTTTTTTTTTTGTTCTCAACAAAAAATACAACGACAACATCAAACAGACAGACAGATATTCTCAAGAAAGTCAACAGTGGCCGCCAGCACAACGACAGCTAGACAGACCGAGCAGAGAGAGATGGAACTGAAATTATGCATAGTTGAATTGTGTATAATGATTATTTCATAACTGCATATAAATTAGTTAAAAACAAAGCCACTGTATTACATTTCATTTTGATATCTGTGCCCCTTTTCAGTTGTGGGCTGCGATGACACTGCTAGAACGTGACATCTTTTTTCGGAGGATTTGTGGGGAGGGTAGAATTTTTTTTTTTTTGGATAAAATATTGTAATTTGCATAAGTATTATGAAATGTATGAATGATCAAGATTTTCAGCCGAATGAAATAAACAATTACGGAGAGTTAGGGCATTAAATCTTTTAGGCCTGACTAGAAAATCATTTTGTACTTTAGCGGTAGCCTGAAACATAAGAATTGACTACAGACTTCTTCTTTCAAAATACTATTTACTACCAAGGACTTCTTCCCATTTGCCTGAAAGCTGTCAACCACTCTCCGTGATCGATAACGTATTTAGTTTGATATCTTACACAGGGTTCTCCAATAAGAGGTGTTATTTTGAATCACCCGGTATTTCGGTAGCTGTCATAGTTGAAGTTTTATTCTTTGACATTTGACAAGTACAAACTATGCCATTACTAAAACTGGAACGATACACACTTCAACAACGCATTGAAATTATTAAAATTCACTACAAAAATGGCGAAAATCTAGCAGTCACAGTTTGCAAAACTAAAAAGTTTGCGGATCGTGTTGTCTCTCGAAGAGGTAATCACAATTGGCCACCGAGATTTTGTGATTTAACACCTTGCGACTTCTTCCTTTGGGGCCACGTGAAAGATAAGGTCTACTCCAACAGCCCAGCGTCGATTCAAGACCTCAAAGATAGAATTCTGGAGGTTATCTAGGACATATTTGGTTATAAGAAATTTCATTGGAATGATATGGTCCTGTAAGCATGGTCGTGGTGGCCATTTGGCTGATGTTGTCATGCTTACTGATACCAGTCCCGAGTATTGTTGGCTCGTCCGCACTGCATTTCCCTGGTAAGTCATTGTTATTTGTTACCGCAAAAAAGACCTAAGACCCATTTTTTCGAATCTCGCTTATTAATCAAATTCCATAGACAATTTTCCAAAGATATAGTAAATTCATGCAAAAAGGTATCTGGCGTTTATGATACCAGATACCTTTTTGCATGACCACAAAAAAACCAAGGAACATTCTGGCGAAAACTCCTGCTCTTAAGTCCACAAATCATTTTGCAAATTTATATTAAGTGTTAGTTGCGTGTGGAAATTTATTTCTTTTTTTTTTATGAGCCCGTTTATTTTCGAATTATTAGGGAAAATTTCCGTGACGGACACAAAATTAAGAGAAATCTTGGAAACGATAAGAGAATTTCCATCCATTGGAAACGACAAAATTTAAACAAAATCCTTAAAAGAAGTACAAATTTATACCAAACTCACATTGCATTTGATTGCATCAGTTCAGTAGTTCTGACGTTTCGTATTTACTACTATTTTTTCTCTCCTAAGACCATCAGGTCCTACCTCAACGATTTACTTTATCTATGGTCATAAGATTGGATGAAGAATGTAGGTTTTTCTTTGAAATGTTTTCATATTTTCGATTGACAGCAACAATTATATCTAAACGTTTGTGACATCTTCTGAGGTATGTCAATTATTAATTTATCGGTTTTCTCTAATAGATTCTAAAACACCAATAAAAAAAGACGTCATGATTGAGAAAACCACTTGGCTGGTCTTTCAAATGTTCACTCCCCATTTTCCAATTTACCCCTTTCACCTACGCTCACATTGGGTGCTATGCTTAGTTTTTTTTTTTATTATTATTACTCTACCCCACTAAAAAAACAATTTGTAGTCATTTTATTTTTCTCTAATTTAAATTTCTTTATATCCCTTTGATTTGAAAGAATGAACCAATATGCTCAGCAAACGCTTTGCGCTTTGAGGCCGACGAACGGACGGACGGACGGATAGATATGTCTCCATATCTTATGGCTATCATAGTGGGATCTTATGAGACAGAAAATATGTACATGCCAGGCAACAAACGACGACGACGGCGAAGAAGATGCATTTAATTAAAAGCATCACTAATTAAGGTCAAAACATAATTTAAAACTATTTTACAAAAAAAAAAAAAAAAAACACACACACAAATCTATAATGTATGCCTCCACCACATTCGAATCGTTCAGCTACAACTACAATTCGACGCAGAGATTTCCAAGAGGCAGATATGGGGAACGCTCTGACAAATTGAAATTTATTTACTTCGGTTAAATTTTGTAATACTGCCTTGATGTGGTACCATCCAAAAGAGTTTCGCTGTATTCGGTTTAGTATGAAGAGCGAGAAAAAAAATACGAAAATGATATGCAAATCTTTTATTTCCAATATGATTTGTAGGTGTGAGTGTATTTTGGTCTTATGACTTTTCCACACACACACCAGAAAGGGCCGATTTGTTGCTTTTGCCAGCAATTAACAGGAGGAGGGTGGGCCCCAAAAGCACGTCTATGGTGGAGTTGTTGTTTTGTTTTTGCTTTATCATCAATACAACATTACAGAAAAAGCAATTAATTTGTTGCCACAGCTATTCTGTCAGTGGAACTTCTTGGTAAACTAAAATACCAACAGCCCAGAAGACAATGCCTGGCAGTGCCGTAATCAAAGTAGACCTTCATGCTGACTTCACGCACACACAAACACACACACAGCAAACCTTATAATTATTGGATCATTGGTAATTAAAGCAAGTAATGATAGCACAAAATGGGCTTTCATTTGTATGGAAATGATGAGCAAACAAACATTAGCTAGACAGTAACGAAAACTGAAAGAGCTTCCCAATACCGCTCATGGAGTTAGCCGACTGCGCGCATAATGAAGAGTTAATTAGGTTTTCAATTAGGTTTTTTTTTTTGAGAAATGTGCAGAAAATGTGCTTTGTATTTGTGGTGAACTATTTGTAAAGATTTTCATAACTAACCCCTGACTACTTGCTGCAGAGGCCATGCCACCTTGTTCGAGGTGTAGTTTGGTAGGGAAATTCGTATTTCATTATTATTTGGATTCGCTAGGAAATTTCATTTTATTTAGATGAGAAAGTAAAGGGTGTTATTTTGAATCAACCGGTATTTGTCACTTTTGAAGCTTTCCTTCTTTGACATTTGACAAGTACAAACTACGCCATTACTGAAAATGGAACGATACACGCTTCAACAACGCATTGAAATTATTAAAATCTTGCAGTCACAGTTCGCAAAACTAATGAATTTTTGGGTCGTTGTGAAGCACCTTGTCGGACCGCAATACAGAAATTAGTGGAAAAATTCGAGCTGTTGGGACAAGTTGGTGATGTGAAGAATAAAACCCGTGCACGTCGCTCAAGAACAACTGAGAATATTGCTGCTGTAGGCCGAAGTGTTGAAGAAAACCCAGGTATGTCCATTCCTCGTCAACCATTGCTCTTTTACGGGAAAAGTTTCCGGACCGTGTTATCTCTCGAAGAGGTGATCACAATTGGCCACCGAGATCATGTGATTTTATACCTTGCGACTTCTTCCTTTGAGGACACGTGGGCCAACAGCCCAGCTTCGATTCAACACCTCGAAGAGAGAATTCGTGTGGCCCTATCGAGGACATAGGGCAGCCACTTTGTGATTTGGTGATGGAAAATTTCATGAAAAGGATAAACGTGGTCGTGGTGGCCATTTGGCTGATGTTGTTTTTCACTATTACCGGAATACCTTCCTCTTTATTATGAAATAAATATCCTTTGAATACCAAAATAACACCTATTGTTGGAAAGCCCAGTATAAAGTTGTGTAGGCCGTGGTGTGGTAGATACTGCGAGCGACCAACAGACAACAAACCCAGATTCGCATCCTGGTAATTCCTTTTATCAAGTTATTGGTTTCTAAATAAATTAACAACAGCTTCAAATAGTCATTGACCTAAACAAATTGCATTACGATTGTTTAAGATGTCAACTGCAATTTTCCCCCGAAATATTTCGAGCAGTGAACCTTTGCTTTCCAACCATAAAATAGTACACACTAATTAAATTACATTCTCATTAAATATTTGTTAAAAAATCAATTTGACAAATACATAATTCCCATACCACAAGTACCAGCGACAATCCAGACCCCGCAATCAACCTCAAATATTTAATCAAACATTTACCATAGACAGAAATTATGACATACGAGCAACATATACGTGCGTTGTATTTAACAAAACATTGATGGTTACATGTGAATACAGTAGCCAAAAGCCACAATCGTGCAGCTGCGTTTTATGGGTTTTTCCTAGTATTATGAGTTGGGAGGGAAAAGCGGTAAGACTTTAGAACGTTCCAATACACTGACACAATATAATAGGGTCCTTCGACTTTGAGTTTCTTCTTCAAATGCCAATTAAACACACATTATAAATGGAAATTTCTCATATGTTTATTACTGTAAGTAGTAGAGGGGCTACAGTTTATGAATGACAATGGTATTTGGCAAATATTCCCCGTATGCTCTCTACACAGAAAAAAAAGACAACCAAAAAATTTCAATGAAAATATTTGTACAAGAATTTCATCACCTCTCAATGAAACTTTTCGTCAATATGCTAAAAAATTTGTCAAATATTGAAACGAAGTTTGATGAAATGTATCAACAAAACAATTCATCAAATATTTGGATATTTTTAATGAATTTTTTTGTTGATCCCATTTATCAAATTTCGTTTTAATATTTGATACATTTTTAGCGTATTTACGAAAAATGTTATCAAATGTTGAAAGAAATTTGATAAATTCAATCGACAAAAAATTTTATATTTTTTATGATTTGTATTTTGGTTATCTAATTTATAAAATTTCTTTTAATATTACATATGTACATTTTTTGGTAAATATGATAAGCAATTTACCAAATATTAAACAAAATTTAAAAAATTATAATATTTGTCGATCTATTTTATTAAATTTCGTTTCAATATTTAATAAAAATTTTCATAAATATGATAAAACAACGAAATTTGATAATTGTTGATGGAAAAATGTATTGTTAATTTCAATAATTGCATAATTCTAATTGATTGAACCGTTGTAACAATGAAATCATTTCTGACAAAAATTTTAGAAAACCAGTGAAGAAGTTGCAGTGGGGTAAACCGACTTATATATACCCTCACACTCAGTAAAAACATACAAGTCTCATATTCCAATATTCGGAAATATTTTCAATAAACGACCTACAATTTTTTTTTGTAGATATGCGAATTTTTTCATTAAAAATATTTTTGATAAACAACCTACAAATTATTTTGTTGAATGTGAATGTTTTCATCAAAAATATTTTTAATGAACGACATACAATTTTTTTTGTATATATGAAAAGGTATTTTTGATAAACAGTATACGAATATTTTCCTTAAGTTGACAAATTGTTTTATCACAGGATTTTCAATGAATTTTTTGTTTGAATTCGTGAATATTTTCATTGAATCGAAATTTTTTTTTTCTTTGTACAACCTTGATTTTTGTTTGTAAAATTTTGTAAAAATCTATGACATTTTCTTGTGTATATTTATTCCTGAGAGGACCATAGGGCATGATATTTTCATAGTAAATTTTAATATTTTTATTCGATTCTCCAGTGAAATTTTACCTATTTTAGTAAATTGTAGGAAGTCTGTCAAAACAAATAAAACACTCCTGAACTCGAAATTGAAATACCTTCAATGTTTAGTATAGGGTTATTCAAACACATTAGACTTGTTTATGCAGATAAACCTTTAACTTTTGAGCACTTAAGAACCAACATTCGTCAAGTTATGGCTGAGATACCGCCCAATATGGGCCAAAAAGTGGTCCAAAATTACCTCAAAAGGGTCAATGTTTGCAACACTTCGCATGGTGGTCATTTAAATGGTGTAGTGTTTCACACATAATGTCAACGTTCGATCTTTAGAATAAAAAAGAAATATCATGGAAAAAAATATTTTATATGTATTTTATAATTTTCCAATTAATTAAAACCTGGGCGTCTGTGTTGAGAATGATTAGGAGTCCTGATAATGCATTGTCTGCTTTGCCCGGCATTAGTTGTCAATTTTCCATTCGGAATATAATCACTTTTAACATTTATCCAAATGGATTAGAAATAATAGTCTTGCCGACCTGTCTGTAATAACAGAGTGCTCGATATTGTCTGTGGTACACTGTACCTGCATGCATGTCGATACTTACACCTGTGACAAAAACTATTCGACAGACGTTCTACAACTCGTGACACCAATTTGTTGTTGTTTTCTTCTTCTGTTAATGTTGTTAATGTTTGCCTAACGGTTGTCTTACCTTTAGGTTTATTTTCGGAACGATAATGACACGAGACCCGACTCGATATATCAATTTTCTTAAGCAAATAACCAACACACTCACACACACACACACCGACATATCGAAGAACAAATGTCAAATGGGACAACTCTGCTACAATTGTCTTTGTAGAACAGCACAGATTTCTCAACTTCAACGATTTGGTGTTAATTTGTAAAATATACAAGAAATCAATCAGAGTGACAAACAATCAGTTAGACAGATGGATGGACGGACGACACGACAGACAGACAGACAGGCCACTACCAAATAATGTTATTAAAAGATACACTGCCTATAATTATGACATATAAACTAATTGCTAAATAAATACAAGAAAATAAATGAAATTTCAAAAAAAAAAAAAGTAATCGTCTCATACGACGTTACTTCTTGTACTCGCACTATTGAGCATTGAGAATGGGCCCTAAATAGAACTTGAAGTTGAATATTTACATTATAGACCATTGTCTGGTAAAATCAACAATGTACTACACAGAGCATGACGTACACGATGGTTGGAAATGGACTGACGTATGCACATGCAGCGGCAGAGGGGCGGCAGACTGATAAGTGGGTTGAGCGACCAGTGGACTACCGCATAGTGTTGTCTAATGAGGTAATAATAACATGCTATCGTCCATGGAGTTCAATGCTGTCAAGCAATTGCTGTTTATTTCCAAATCCAAAATTGTCCTTTGAAAGTATCAAGTACGTATTGTCCTTAATAATTGATGACGGATGTGAATGAACGTGGTTTAACATGAAGTGTGTGCAACTACCACACATCAATGACGTCGACTTTACTGGTAAGACATCAAACTCTAAGCCACGTACAAATTCTCTGGCAGATATGTGAAAGTGTGAGCCTCAGTTAAAAAAACTTACAAAGTTCCAATTATGCGATAACACCTTCGGATTTTAAAGGCTCTATAAAAAAATAACCCAAATGAAACTGACCCCAAATAAATAGTTATGTAGAATACCCCGAATGAAGAATTCTCACAAATAGATAAAGAAATTCTGAAAAATCCCACAAATAATTTGGTAAAAATTCTCCAATGTAATTTTTCATTTCCCAATTATTCATAAATTTGTTAATGTGTTTTACAAAATTTTTTGTGAAAATTTTCATATGAATTTTTTTTTTTTTTGGGAATTCTTCGTTTGTGGCATTTTATTGTAGATCTCTGAGTTTGGTATTACATTACCTGTCTTAATCAACACTTTCCACATTACTTCTTACATTGTGTTTTTTTGATCGATCCACTTATACCACACTTATTAGCCCCATCTCGTTCGCATTGGTGATCTCGAACATGGCAAGTGTAGTGTGTGTGTGCGTGCGTGTGTGTGTGTAAATGCCTTGGCCTATCGAGGCACAATTCATGCGTGTGTTCATTTATGTCTTCATCTTCCTCATCTTGGGCATGGATGAATGACGATGTTCCACTCTGAAATACTCTGACGACCGACCGTTCGTTTCGTTTACATTGTGGCGCATCCACTAAAACAAGAACAAATTGTAGTGCCGTCCGTAGCCGTTGCCATTGGCCTGTCAACAAGTGTTGTTCTCTACACTTGAATGATCTTGTATTTGGTGTAAAATACAATTATAATCATAATATGTTAAAGGGCCACCAAAGCTTCGACCATACACACATGTATCAAGCTCATGCCGAGATGTAGAGGACCACACCCTAATATGTCGTACATATCTCTCTGTGCCACAATCGGACAGTTTCCTATCTATTCACTTTATTCATACGAGTTCGAGTTCTGGTTATTATGGCCATTGTTATTATTTTTCTACATGTCTACGAGTACTATTTCACATCTATCTCTGCAAGTGTGTCACTTGGGATTGTCGGGTATGTAGTAAAGTATGTTCTTTTCAATAGCAAACCCCAAACCAGCCAATGGGTAAACAAAAAAAAAACAAAATTATTGTAAACTAATATTTCATGTAGCTTCGCATTGAGTTTGTGGAACAAATTGGTGCTTTATTTCTTTCACACACTCAAGTGATTTCTGGAGCTGTGTTGAGGTTTTAATGATTTTTACACATAATTTACTTAAAGCCAAGTTTAAGGTGAGGTTTTCTTCGGTCATGTACACTTCAGGCCACAAAAACAACACACACACACACACACACATCGACATTTAGCTGTAAGAGACATTCAACATTTGTGGAAGTTCATTTGTTTGTCCGTTCCTGTGTCTGTCTGTCGTTCGTTTGCTGAACGTCTGTGCTGTTCTTTCCTGTGCTGGTGTTGATTGTTTTGAACTGTAATAAAGTTTATTTATTTGACAATATTTTTCGTTTTTTTTTCTTCAATTTGTTGCTAAGACCATTTGCAAATGCATTTGGTTGGATTTAGAGAACTGGATTTTGTCTTGTGGTTCGGTAGAATATTTTATTTGTATTTGCTTGTAATGGTTCAAGGTTGAAATAAATGTTTTTATTTTTCTTAGATAAATCTAATAATTTGAATATATTGGAAATATCTTGAGTAAATATTGAGAACATTTTTGTTTTATTTTATTTTATTTATAATGCCAAAAAGGTGTATAAACACTTGTGTTATTTCTCTTTCAGAAAAGGATATTAAATTTTTTTTCAATTCCATATTTCTTATTATATGTGATATATTGTGAGTAGGGTTCTTAACCCGGGAAGTTTGCGGTTTTTTAATTGTCGATTCGTGGATATAAAATACTTCATAAAAATAAAACTTTGTACGAAAGGGTTTTAACCGTTAAATTACATGATTTTTTACTTCCTGAAACATTCCCCAACTAGTTGATCCTATTACATTTAAATTATATATCCAATTCAGGGTTAGTACAGGGTTCGCCAACAAGAGGTGTTCTTTGGAATCAACCGGTATTTCGGTAGCTCTCAGTTTTGAAGCTTTTATTCTTTTGCATTTGACAAGTAGAAACTACGCCATTACTAAAAATGAAACGATACACGTTTCAACAACGCATTGCAATTATTACAATTTAATGCAACTCACAGTTTGCAAAACTAAGAAGTTTCCGGACCGAGTTATCTCTCGAAGAGGTGATCGCAATTGGCCACCAAGATCGGGCATTTGAAATTATCGCTTAATTTTCTGTCGGCACAGCGTTGCCAGCTTAAAAAAAATAACAAAATGTGATTAAATGGTGCCATGTTAACAAAGATATCAATAATTGTGAACTAATACAGAAAAATAAGAAAATTAATGCAAAATTCTTTCGAATCAGCTATGCCGGTTGCGAAAGAAGTACAATGATCCAGCAACGGGGGCTTCAACCCCTCCTCCCGGAAAATTGTGAAGTTACGTCGACGAAGAAAATAGTTTATTTGTAATATTTTATCACAACACTTACGTATCATGGTCACGTTTACAGATTTTCATGAAAATGTATTAACCTTTTTTTCACAGCATTCTCAGAATGCTGCCTAGTTTGTGTCGAATGACAATATCTCTAGTTTGGCATTTTCTTGACAATTAAGCAAACTATAATAGCTAGAAATAGAAAAGTACACCTAATGTCTCATTCATTGATGGTCTCTTTTAAACTTTAGTTATAAGACTAATGAATAAAAAATCCCAATCATTTACCGATCTCAGTCAGAGTGACAAAACTAATACATTAAATACACGAAGAGCATTGTTAATATAGAAAAGAAAACAGGATAGTTCCAAAAAAAAAAAAAACATTGTTTTCGAATCCGGTACTACATAAGTTATATTTTTTGTATTTAATCTCGTGCGAAAAAAAATCTAAAAATTAAATGCCACAGCAAAAAGTAATTCATTTCTAAGAAGAATAAAAGTAGCCCCCTAACCGAAATGCCCGAAATCATAAATTTTATTTTAAATATAACATATTAAACATAATTTTCTCTATATTTCATTGTGGCCTTCTGACTGGCAATTATTTATCCTATCGCATATGCAGACACACCAGTGTATGGCTGCGATGCCATACATCACTTCATTCGACGTACTGTTAAGATATCTTTGTACATACAAAGTCTGACAATAAAAAAAACCACACATACTATAAGGTATTTCCTAAAAGCCATTTAACGATTTAATTTAATCTGCTCTTTTTTTAAGTTGGTCGTTTGCTGCAAATTGTATAAAAATCGAAAGAACTTCAAGCAAATCATAACACTATAAAAAATTATGAAAAATACACAAGGAAAAAAAACAACCGCACCAAAATGACTGCCAACGTTTTTTTTTTATGTTCCAACGACATACAACTTTGTATTATGATCTGCACCGATACAACATATCCAGCAGCTACACACCGATAGACAGCAGTGCACAGTGTTTCGTTTCATGAGGGGAGGAGTTTAAATTTGGAAACAAAAAACCAAGGAATTACAAACTGTTTGAGTTTTTTTTTTCTATATAGTATAAGTAGACCAATTTATTATAATATTTAGAAAAAAAAACTTAAATAACTTTAAATTCCTTTGTTTTGTTGTTTCCAAATTTTAATTGAAGACCTGGTCAAGGACGATCTTTGGTTTCAGCAGGATGTTGTGCCGTACACAGCCCTTGTCACAATTGACAACAATCCGTTGGCCGATTAGTTCTTGTTTTTGTTTTTGCATTAAACGTCGATCTCTCCTATTTCTATCCTTTTATTTTCTGTGATCGAATCACTGTGTTACGGCTACTCGCTAAATTTTCAGGGTATGACCGCGAACAGCAGTTGGGAAAAAAGCAAACAAAAAAAAAAAATAATGCCAAACATCAGAATAAAAACAAAACCTTTCAAATATGAAACACTGAAAAGAATACAAGAAAAAATACAACAAATCAAAAAGGCAAATGCCGGCATAAAATTTTGAACCAAAATATGACGATGAACAAAAAAATATCCACAGTTTAGCTTGACCATAACAAAAAAAAATATATATGAATGGAACACCACAAATTCTGAACAACAACAAAAAAAAACCAAAAAACCTTAAAAGAGTTTAATGCCAATACCAGACAGAGAACTGCCAGCAGTCGGCAGGCACTAGTAGTTTTGAGACTCCCCAAAAAATATGAAATTGAGCTCATAAATTATCAGTTTTTTTTATGGGCGACGATACGAGTATGTTTAAGTTTTTTTTTTTTTGCTTTTTTTTTTTATAAGCGATGGTCAATAGTAAAGCTGTGATCTCAACAAACAGCAGCGGCAGTCTGACACACACACACACACACACATAGAAATATACCGAAAGGGTTAGAAATATACATTTGTGAAAAGGCAAAACACATAAATATATGTGTACGGACATTTTTGGTCTTAAATACCAAAGAAGAACAAAACTTAGCAGACAGGGCTATAAATTATAGTTCAAATGGATCACATAAAGATGATATTGAAATAAAACATAAATAATGCCGAAGAATCTGGAATTAGGTCTTTTTAGGCCAATCGATGGAAAGGGTGGAGTGTTGTCATTTGTATGTGCAAGATTTAGAAATCTATGGGAAAGCAGAAGATCTGGTAAAAAATATGGAAACTAAACTGGAATTCGAATTGTGGATGAAAAATAATCTCATTGGCCAAAAGTCTTGCAGAGATCCATTAAATGTGTAGGGCACTGAAAGGTTCTACTACGAAAAGTTAAGTTTTTATAATCAAAGGACAAGATATGCTCAGCGTCGGTTCTATCAAGGAGTATTCAGGGTATTAAGTACGCAGAGTCTGGCATTACGTGCCATTTACATTAAACCAATAACCGTCCAAACCTTATTCAGATAACACCGTGTTACACACATACTGTCCTATGAACCAAATTTACTTAAAAATAAATACACGTTATCGGCGATTTTTGTTTTTAAGTTTGAAGTATGAAGCTCGTAGTGGCCTGTGTGAAAGCCTTTGGACCGATTTTTAACCCTTTTTCAGTGATCCAATCGAGCTGATTTTTTGCAGGCAGACTCGTGGAAATGTCTGTATCACGTCAAATTTTTTAAAAAATAGATTTTTTATCAATTCTCAGATTTTCCTAAATTTTTTTTTTTTTTTGAAATGGTTATCGTTTTTTTTTGAGGTTTCAGTTCAAAAAACATTTTTTTTTCGTAACGCTTAAGTAGTTTAAAAATTTGGAGTCTCTTCAAGTTATGCTAAGAAAAGTGAAAAAAATATTTTTTTTTCAAAAATAATAAAAATTGTGGAAAATCTGAGAATTGATGAAAATTGTTTTTAAAAAATTTTTTTTTAACACGGTGTAATGAGCCAACATTCACGGGATCTATACCCATATATGTCGATTCCCAACTTAGATCTCTTCTCTGGTGAGAAATAAGCTTACAATGGTTTCGACCAAGACACCTCTTCTTTTGTTCTGTTTATTCTAGCGGTGCTATTATCGTCAGAATCAATGAAATGGGTTTTCAGCGGTTATCAAAATTTCCTTTCAAAGACCAGACCCAGTGTAAACCCTTCGTGCGACCGTTAAGTCGTGGACCAAGCAACATGACCGGTCTACCGACAACAGTCTTCAGTTGACTCATTGACGGAAACAAATTCAAGCCATCCTGTAAAATGCCCCAGAAAAAGTGTTATCACTGTAATTGATATCGAGCAATAATGGGGTTATAAAGGGCGAGTACAATGACTTCGAAATTACCCTTTTTGTGGCCATAAATGGCTTTTCTGAATGGTTCTGCATAAGCTCATTCCAATTTCTCTAGCCTTCACCAATTATTCATCACATTCAAAATAAATATTTTCCTTTGTTCCACGAATACGGAATGAATATTGCAACGCCGCCACCACCACCACCACCGCCAATGACTATGAGTGTGTTTTTATGATTATTTCAATCATTTGATTGACATGAAATTGAGTTGTTTATTGGTGTGCGTCTATATTGCCGGTCAGTCATGTGCGCTGATGCGTTTATAATGTCATCAAAAGAAATCAACAAAATCGTAATGATACTCATACTCGACGTAATAACTGCATTGAATGCATTTCCGGTTGTTTTTTTTTGCATACTCGTCGTCGTACACTTCATGCTCACAGTCCACCAGCACCGGTGACGATGCCGGTGCCGGTACCATCATCACCACACATCAGCACGAAATCGGTTCGATGGTCTTTTCATTATGGGACGCTTGATTGGACGACCAGCCTGCCGGCTGACCGGCCGACCGAAGGGGCCAGTGCTTTCTTTGCAGACAAATAAACTTTATTTATGTTTATTATTGATGTCAACATTTATTTAAATTTATATATCTGTGAATTTACGATAGTAAACAGAATTTATGCCCTACAACAACAACAGCAACTCGAACATCAAAAGAGAGATGAACGGTCGGTCAGACACACACACACACACATAGCCGAGCCAGAGTTCATTTCTAACCATTTTGGGAACAATAGAAGTTCTTTATGTTCAAATTATGATGAGTGGCAGTTAGGTAAACATATTTGGTGGTGTTGACGTTATTAGAGGCATCATTGTTCCTTGTTCTCCTGCAACAACACGAGAGAAAGAAATGTGTATGTTCGTCGTGTCATCGTGGCACAAACACTTGGGTCTACTAACGGTTGTACTTTTGTTTCTTTCGTAGTTTTTGTTTTGTTTTGTTTTTGCCACTTTGGAGATGTTAATTGCCTAACAAAGAATAATTAAAGGCTGCATTGTTTTGTTGGCGTTGAAAACAGATACTTCTTATTATTCTTGTTGTTGTCTGCCTGATGTGGGAAGATATGTCAGACGATCATATTTCATATTCTCGGTGGCATTCAAAAAGAGTATCAGAGTCGTGAAAGCGTTGATGTGGAAATGATCAAATTTCGCACAAATTGTGTAGGGAAAAAACGTCCACATGGTCAATAAGTCATGTTGTTATTGCAAAAGTGAGAAATATTTCACATCACAGTCCTGGTGATGGAGATGATAAATTTATAGTTTTTTGGGATATACGATAGATTTGCCAAGGTGATTGTCACAAAATGACAAGCTACGACGAACAAAGATCGTATACTGGAGGATATAAAGTTAAACTTCCATAACACGAACCACCATAATCCTGTAGAAAAGTTCGACTTATGGAGAATTTGAGTTAAAAATGTTTAAATTAATTTGCCTCCTTAACTGCCATTGGAAGTGCTTCGACTTATGGACGTTGGAGTCATGAAAGTTTCACTGTAAATCCTAAATTATAGAATCTCTGAATTATTATCACTGTTTCGATGAAATGTTTAATTGCCTGTTTTCTTTGAATAGAAAACAAATATGTCAACCCCACTAATTACGAAAATCGTTATGAGAGGGAAAAGAAAGTTGGTAAAGCTCCTGGGCCCCTAGAGATCCTAAAAAGGTCCGCAAAATCATCAAACAAAAGTATAAAATGGTGTAGGAAATTGCATTAGAGTGGAAAATATGAAAAATATTGGGCGCGTGGTCCCAGGTTGCACAATAGAAAAAGTACAAAAATAAAAAATTCTATAAAGTTTCCGGACCGTGTTATCTCTCGAAGAGGTGATCACAATTGGCCGCCAAGATCTTGTGATTCAACAACTTCTGATTTCTTCCTTTGGGGCCACGTGAAAGATAAGGTCTACGCCAACAGCCCAGCGTCGATTCAAGACCTCAAAGATAGAATTCGTGAGGCTATCGAGGACATAGGGCAGCCACATTGGTGCGATTTGGTTATGGACAATTTCATGAAAAGGATATGGTCCTGTAAGCGTGGTCGTGGTGGCCTTATGGCTGATGTTGTTTTTCATACCTTCCGGCATACCTTCCTCTTTATCATGAAATGAACATCCGATCATTTATCTCGAAAAGTTACACTTTTCTTTGAATGCCAAAATAACACCGCTTGTTGGAAAACCCTGTATAAACATTGTATATTTTTATAATGTACAGAACCGACTATTCCTGATAACATTATTTTTCAAATTATATTTCCATCACATTGAAAGTCCATTTGTCGTATGATCTCAATTAATCGCTCATCACCCCCACTATTTTAACCGACATTCATGCCTTTAACGACACATACGACAGAGTTCACGTGTATTACAAATAAATTAAGTCATTTTTTTTAAAAAAAAACATAAATTTAAAACTTAAATTTAAAATCATTTAAAAAATAATAACAGATATGCACGCATGTATTACTTGCATTGCGCTAAACCTCTAAAACCATCTACAGCGAGTAGTTTGAAATTTTTCAAAAAAAAAAAAAAATCTATCAATTTCAATTGACGACAATCAACAACTATTTGATGGCAAACGACGAAGCACTAGAAAAATATGTCAATGCGGGCTTTTTATGGAAAATCATGAAGTTCCCGCTCCCGTGCGCCCAACGAATGGGCCTTTAATTGTTCGTACGCTGACCACTCAGGCAACACATATGCACGCATATTGTCAACCATCATACACGCTAGTATGAGGGTGGTAGGATAATTGTGGTAAATATGATGTTCAATTGACTCCGTTTTGTGCCTTAAAGCAGCTCGAAATGTTGAACGAAGTGCATTATCATCTCGGTGACTGTGGTAACGTTTGAAAATGGCTCCGTTTTTGATATCGGGATATTGAAGACAGAGTAGCGCAACATGCCACACAGCCCTCGGCCGTCTTCATCGCTATTTCAGAACTGTGGAAAAAGATGAGATTTGCTCTTCTGACATTACCCAATGAAATTAAATTATCTCTGCTATCAGCTATCTTTAGATTTGAATGAATAAATGAAACTTATTTTAAAATAAATTAATAAATAAGTTTAAAATAGAAAATAAATAAAGATTGAGCTTTAGTTTTACCCGAGTTCTTGTGCGACCCTCATATGTGAGTAGGCCACAGACATGTTGTGCTAAACAATATGATTGTTTGATTTCTGTATTATTTTGCCTCAAATCTCCCCGATTCCATTCTTTTTTTTTTTGACGGCGACTGCTTTTGCTGTCGCTGCTCAGTGGGGACAATATTTAATTGTAAATGAAACCTATTATCACATCACATTGTTGTTGCTATTGTCGTCCCGGTTTGAGGAGATGCATTGCATTGTTAAAGGTTAATAAACGTTGATAGTTATTATTATATTCTATGTATGTTGTTGTTGTTACTGCTATGGTGGTATGGCCTGTGGTGCTGCTGCACTCGTACGCATTGCGGTGCAGCACAGCGCATTCGACATTTTGCTGCTGGTTGCTGATTGTCATTCATAGTGGATGTTGCAGTTGTTGTTGTTCTTCGCTCTTTATGACCGACGACCGTAGCCGGTATGTAACGCTTCGTTGGTGTTGATAACTTGTTAAATGGGGAAAATCCATCCAAGTCCAAACAGATCCCTCCCATAGATATTGTGTGGGAGCACCAACCAACTAATACCAACACAAATGACAATGACAATCATTCACTAAATGCACTCTGAAATAAGTTGTCAAAAAAATAGTGAGAAATGTTAACAATATTTGGTTGTTTCATTTCGTCTTTCCCTTTTAAGGCAAAATTTGCATTTACACAGGGGTTGTTAGTAAATTGAAAGGAAAAACAAAATATTGGTTGGGAAATACACAGAAAAGTCATTAATTACAATTTGTGCTGTAAGGAAAGAGAAGTTAATGAAATATGATGGTGATATATAATGGCGTATAAATATTTGACTTTCTTAATAAAGTGATAACTACGATATATTTCAAAAATATATGTACATATATCCTCGTGACCATATGGTCTTCTTTATTTATTACCTTAGATGGGAAATAATTTATCAAAAGGGTAGGGTGTAGGCTTCACTGGCAATGGCGACACATTTCAGAGAAGAAAGTGATAGCTTAGAAATAATAAAGTATTTCATAGTTTCTATCTAAAAGTCTTTGATGTCAAGTGCCAAATGACTGGCGATATCTATGGAGACTGTGAATTGAATTCAGTTTCATTGTGGCAACCGAAACGTTAACCAAATAATCAGTTCTGTACTACCGAATTCTTTCGAAATAAACGATGTTCAATAGAAGTTCTACAGTCACAACATGGTGGTTTCCTCGAACGAGTAATAAACAATGCCTGTTCAGAACAATATATATCAATATTATCACTATTTTTATAAAAGTGATAATTCGCTTATCTTAATATATATTTACCCTCGACACTGATACACTGATACACTGATTCACTGATTCACTGACTCTGTCACGCAGTACGTAGGAATTTAAATAGGCATTCTATAATTCTATAAATAATAATAATAATAAAAAAAATAATATTTTTACTAAAATTTTTTTTTTTACAAATTTTTTTTTTGCAAAGTTTTTTTTTTCAACAATTTTTTTTTTTCAACAAAATTTTTTTTTCGACAACATTTTTTTTTTCCACAAAAATTTTTTTTTTCAACAAACATTTTTTTTTCAACGAAAATTTTTTTAACAAATTTTTTTTTTCTACAAATATTTTTTTTTTCAACAAATTTTTTTTTTCCACAAAATGGTATGAAAAAAACATTGTTTAGGTCAGACTATGATTTTGAGAATTATCCTGGCAAGAATACACGTTATCGGTGTACCATCCATTCACAAATCCTGCCATCACAAGGTTGCTGGATGATGACGATGCCGTCTCCATTTTTCGAGAGTTCGAGATTGAAGACAGCCATAGCAGGTTTAGCGTGGTGGAAGTTAAGCTGAGCGTTAGCTTTAACTCTTACAAGCTTCACAGTTTCAAATAGTCTCACTATAAACTGAGTATTTTTTCGTACCTCATAATGTGTGACCGTAAATGTTGATTTAAAATTCCTCCTAAGTTTTGTGATTTCCACTCCTTTCCCTTATCTCAAAAAATAAAAACAATTTTAAACAAAAATTATTAAAACGAATTTGATAATTTGTGTTGATAATTTTCTGCTGAGTTTTATTTTGGTTGGAATTTTTGATTTGATGTGAATTCCAGACGCTGACATTTAAACACAGTGAACCTGTGTCGGTCGCTGCCTAATATTAATGACGTCTAACCTTGAAATAATGGATAATTGCCGATTTTCAAGGCTTCAGCAAAAAACTCGTATGAAAACCTTTTTCATGGTATATAAATTCATGTATATGTTGTTTTTGTCGAATCAGAAAATTTGATTTATCATATGAGAAAGAATAAAAACAACAGCTTGGTTGAGATAGACAAATGCTTAGCAAAAATATATGTATGCATGTGTATAAATAGGTTTCAGTTATGTATAGTCATATAAAATGTCTGCCTTAACCTTCCCAAAGGCTTTCCATTTATAAAAGTGTCACTCAAGACCTAGAAGTGTGTCCGAGCAACAAATTACAAAGATATGGAGAAAGAGGCAGAGAAAATGTATTTTTATAAAATATGTCAAATTAACACCTTATAAACCCAACGGAGACCTTTTTAGCTGCAGCGGAGCGAGAGTGAGAAAACGGTAGCCGACATAAATGAAAATATGACAAAAACTTTTTGGCCAAGTGTCAATAAAAAATAAACATAAAACTTTCCTCTTCTGCCTCTAACATTTATTTCACTTTTTCTTTGCAAAATAACAATAACAATCTAACAGCACACGAGCTAAAGAAGAGTCGGCCAAGAGAATATGACAGTTGGACAGTAGTAAAAGTGACAAAAAATATAAAAAGAAAAAGAAATTCCTGCCCCCATAGCTCATCAGTAGCAGCGGTAGAGAAAAAAAGGTCACCTAATAACAACATTTGGCCTTCTTGTGAACAAGATTGAGGAGAAATGTAAACGAAATGTGTCTGCTGAGATGTGGAGGTATGACGAAGAAAATTTAATAAGGGCACTTTCAGTTAAATGGCCTTTGGCGATTTATGAAGTAAACATTTATTTTGTATTTTAGTAACCATTACAGTTTTTGGGAGCCATGGCTCAAATGAATACAAGCCGAATATGAGTAGGAATGTGGTCACAACCGAATGTTTGGCATAAGGAATCCGAATCCTGATAATAAAGTGTTATTCATTTTGATTTTTAAATATATTTTTTGTCATGATATTTCATTTTTATTTTATATGATTTAAATGAACACCACGAGAAGTGTTGCAAGCATTAATTCTATTGAGGTAATTTTGGACCACTTTGTGGCACATACTGGGCGGTATCTCAGCCATAACTTGACGAACGTTGGTTCTTAAGTGCTCAAGAGTTAAAGGTTTATCTGCATAAACATGGTCTTTCGTGTAGCCCCACAAAAAAAGTGTAATGGTGTAAAATCGCATGATCTGGGTGGCCAGTTGATGTCGCCACGACGAGAAATTACGCGGCCAGGAAATGTCTCTTGCAATAAAGCCATATTCGCTCGTGTTGTGTGGCATGTGGCACTCTCTTGTTGAAACCACATATTCTCCAATTCGTATTCTTCAATAGCAGGCAAAAAAGTCGGTTATCATACGACCATAACGCTCCGAATTTACGTTGACAGTCGTTCCCTCGTCGTTTTCGAAGAAGTAAGGTCCAATCACATCTGCGGACATAAGAGCCCACCGAACAGTGACTTTTTGTGAATGTAATGACCTCTCTTCAATTACTTGAGGATTCTCAGAACCCCAAATACGAAAATTTTGTTTATTAACATACCCAACGAGTGAGAAATGTGCTTCATAACCATAAACCATAATCTTCTCTTAAAGCACGATATGTGGCTGTGCCAGAATCACCAATTTTGTTGTAGGTTCTAATAATTTTTACGCGTTGTGCGATAGTTAAGCGATCTATTTTCGTCAATGTCAGACTTTCAACTGAAAAGAAAAAAAAAATGGTTTAACAACATAGTTTGACAGATGTCGAATTCCAGTCCTATACTTTTGAAACAATTTCTGAATGGATAATACTACGGTAGGCTTGTTTCCGGAGTCAAAACCCCACTTCTCACTTTCAAGTATGAGTACGTTAAACTTTCGCCTGACATCTATCGTTTGCGATTGATTTTTATCATACACTTAAAGAGTTATGGTGCCTTTACTGTTCTTAGCCAAAGTTCCTTTGTTAATAGTGACCAAAATGGACTATTTTTCCGAGTTCACTCTAACGTCTTTTCTATTGGCCATTTGGTAACCAGTGCTACCGTTGAGAGACTTTTTTGTCGGCCTGCGAATTTATGAGCGACCTTTCCTACGGAAATTCATCAAAAAAAAAAACAACAGTTGTCGAAAAAATTCCTCTTAGAATGTTCTTAGCAAGAACGCTTCAATGATCTTATGGAACAGTGCAGAAACGAAGTTTCAAAAAAATAAAATTAGTTTATAAATGTATATAAAAAGACGGTTTGTCGTTAATTTTTTTCATAATGTTTGATTATTTAATTTTTAAAAAAAATTTTGTCTAAACACAAATTTTAACATATAAACTCCCTAAAACCTGAGGCACAGTTTGATGTAGAGTAGAACTATTTTGTGTCGTGTATATTTCCCTACGACCAATCAAATCGCTGCCAAAATCGATAAATAAATGTTATTGCCGGAGATATGTTTTAATTTCACCACCTCCATACGCCGCACCGCACAAGAGTTGGTAATTTAAACTATTCTTTGGCTTTAGGGAAATTTCTTAAAAATGTAAAGAAGTTCTTCCAATTTCAATACAACATTTACCAATAATTCGATAACATAAAATCGATATTATTCGAAATACTCACAGTGACGTGTTTAATTGTCTCAAATTTTCATTGCCGCAGCCTACCAAATCCAAAATACACACATATCATGATTGTCATAGATTACAATTTTATCTACAGCATTTAACTGATAAATTAGAGATTCGGTGTCATTTTCCCAGCCGAAGCCAATTAATTCCTTCTTGGCATTTGGTTTTTTTTTTTGTACTACGGGGAGGGAGGGATGCTTACTCAACTCATCCGTAAACTGTTCTGTTTTTTTTGGGGGGGGGAGGGGTCAAACAAATTTTCTTATAAATATTTCGTAATATTGTCTGTCCTCTATTTTATCGCAGGCAATGTCAAGCGAGTTAAGGCCAACAACAACAACAGCAACGAAAAACTAATTTAAGATAAACCAACATACAAGACTGATTGTCTATTTGCGGCTGCTCTTGTTGTTGTTGTTGTGGGTATTATAACTGACATACATACTTAAGAAAATACAAAATGCATACACACACACACACACACATATCGGACCAACTACAAATCTTCGAATATCTTGCACAGAAAACCAGAAAAACAACGCTGGATAAGGAGCGACTTATCATGATTTTTAATTACCCCTTGTTTTGTGTTATTTGAGACGCTGACGCAAATGAGGACACCAAACCCAACAAAGGCAAAAAGTAAGCGCAACAGCAACAAGATCTATAATAACGGTCCAGTATCATAACATCTCTAGAAAAGAAATCTTTTGTGGAGAAAAGACCCTTAAATTAACTAATTGTGTTTGACCATATTTTTTTTGCCTATTTAAGAACAACCAGACGAAAATCTCATCGAAATGAGGAAGGTATAGCAAGTGAGGTGAAATATATATCAGAAGCGAACACAATTTCAGAAGAAAAAAAGTGTTTTCTATTTATTTAAATATTTGTAAAGGGTCTTAACACATATATTTTTTTTAATATAGCTAAATTTAAAAAAAAAAATCAATAACAATGCTTAACAGCCTTCATCCTTGGCTACACCCCAACCGTTATATACCCCCAATTTTTTTTTTATATAATTAATTTTTTTTTAAAAAAAAATCAATAACAACGTTTAACAGCCTTCATCCTTGGCTACACCGTGATCCTTCTGCAAATACTCTCATTACCAAAGAATAACAGAGGTAGGTAAGTTAAATAGCAATTCAGACATCCTCGGGATGTGATTGGCAGTAAGAACTTTATATACAAGGAAGGAATGGAATTATATTAAATTTTAAAAAATAACTTCTGCCTAGATTTCATCTCGGTACACCAGACACTGTGCCACAGCCCATTTGTAGCTCTCTCCTTTACTGACCACCGAAACACTATACTTTAAAATATGTTGTAAAAAAGAAAGCAAGAGTTTCAAAAACAGTGATATAAGTCAATGTAGCAAATTCTGTTTTACAAAATACAGGAACTGTAACCAAATTTATCTCACCACCCTCCATTACATTACAATTTATGCGTACGTTACAAGATTACGCCAGCCAGAAGAGTACAACAGTGATACTCATACTTCTCTGGCAGGAAATGCCGTAAATCCTTCATCAAATTCATATATCTTAAGTAGACTAATACCCGGTCCATACTTATACTACGCAAATGAACCCACACACATACGACATAAAGAGAAGACATTTCCATTTATATAATTTTATATGTGTGTGTCGGTAATTTTGTATATGTTTTTAGCCTGTGTATCTTTTAGTTGGTTGGTTATCAATGATTCTGGTTTGTTTTTCAGTCTGTCTAACCACGTATTTTATTTTTCAAGTCCGGACATTTAATTTGGTTCCTCTGCACATATGAAGAGAAATAACTATACAGAAAAAAATACACAAAAAACACTCTTGTTTGTTAAAAAAAAAATAGTGGTATGTGAAAATCACTCACCACTCAATTAATTATTTCGTAAACATGCTAAAAAAAAATTCATCAATGAGTGGAATGAAATTTCATGAATGTGACCAACAAAAATATTCATAAGAAATATCGCAATATTTGAAGAAATGGAGCAGTACCAAAAGGATACCGATAAAGCAGTGTACTAACAAATATGTACCACCCTGCCAACAATAAGTTCATACGCCTGTCCGTTTTCTAATATTTTCAATCTTTATTTAAAAATCTATGTTTTTGAGACAAAGTTTACTGTCTCCCTCAAGCCTCAATTTTGTATTTCTTAGAACTAATAGCAGAATGTTCAGGGGTACGAACTAAGTGTGGGCAGAGTAGTATGTTAGTTATTCACTAGTTATCACCTCAAAACGAAAATATGTTCGATGAACAGCTTACTACTTTTTTTTATAAATTTTTTGTATCACCTTAAAAGTACAATTGTTTCTTTTTTAAAATGTAATAATGAACTTAATATATAAAAAAAATAATAAAAAAAATGACTTACGATTTTTCTTGTAAATATATGAATTTTTGTATCCCTTCAACATGAAAACATTTTCGATAAACGGCTTAGAAATATTTTAGTTAATATGTGTAATTTTTAACTACAAAATTCGCAATTAATTTTTTGAAAATTTTAATTGAATTAATTTAATTTTTCAGTGTATTCAATGAAATACTTAAGAATGTGAAATTTTTTTCTGATTATATTTTGATTATGCGATGCATATCTTTGTAATACTCTGTTTTTTTCTATTTCGTAATTGTTAGAACAAAATTACGAAAAGATGATATTTGTAAAGATTTTAAATCGCCCTCTCAATTTTTTCCATAATATTCGGTTTCATGTGGAAAAAGTAGCGCTGTTGAATTACGATTGTATCAAGCGTATTCCGAGTTTTACACACATGATTATCCATGGTTGATCCATTAACTACACCAGTCGAAACCTGGTGGCTTCCCTACGGGAAATTGGACCGGTACTGAACCAGTCACGTGATAGGTGCCTTATGGACAGGGACCGGTCCCAGTACCGAACCAAATATATGAAATGAACCGGTAACTTGTACACGGCTTTCTCATTGGAGGGTGTCAATTGACACTGCTCAGATACCAGGTGACATATCACGGGACTGATCAAAAAGGACATGCCGCGATCATTAGCGAATATAAAAAAAATTATTTGTGACGTAAATTATAAGAAATATCTGTGTTAATTACCTTGTCGCTTTTCTTGAAACCGCGCATCAATTCAATTGATGTTGCGTTCGGATTTATGTCAATAAATATTTAGAATAATTGGCACCGTACGGAACCAGTTCTGTGATAGGTTATGTTTTCACCCGTCCTCGGATCCGTTCATCCAGTTTAATTGACTCTTCATTTCCCGTAGGGTTATTATAGCCTTCAATAGTAGGTAATTATCTTTAATATCGGTAATGTACTGCCTGGAATTTTCACTGCACTTTTCTAGTCTAAAAGATTCCCTTCTGCCCGCTTTTTCATTGAAGACACCCGCTCCGGTGCCCATGACCATCGTGGATCCTTCTCTGAAAAACAATTTAACCCTCGTGTAAGTTGTTTACTCCTCTCCATGAGTAACCAACAGCGACTTCTATCCGGGACAGGGTGGTAAATTAAATTTTCAATTCTATGTAGACCTATTGTCCCTCTGTGATTGTCCTTGAAAACTGAATGGACTGTTCTTGAAAACAGAATTCCTATAGTAAACAGCTAAAGCTAACTTATTGTAGCTAGCTGTAAGAAAGTCAAAAAATACTAGAACAATTTCATTTATATATTTAGTTTTTTAATTATACTATAACCTGGCCATAACTGATTACCAATATCTACTCCATAAATTGTAATAATGACCCTAAATAAATTAAATCTTTTGAGGGCTTTGGAGCTGTTTGTTTGCCAATCGACTCGGTTCTCTCAACACTTCAAAATGTGATTTAAAAAAAAAAGAATGCGAAGTGTTTGTATACACTTTGGTTAATGTTCTGCATTGCGTAGTAATTGGCTTTAAGTTAGTCTATACAAGCTTACTTAAAGTTGGTGTTTTATGTAGTTAGCTACTCATTTGACGGCAGGGCTATTAAACATTGGATATATTTCTGGGATAACGGCTACGAACTCAATTTTAATAAATATTTGTGTGGCAAACATCCATCTGAAATACTTTATATTAAATTCTATTAAAGAACACTCTATAAATATTTTTTCATATATCCACACACACATACTCCCTTATTTAAATAAAGATTTAATAACATTTCCATCAAAAATATAATGCTCAAAGTTTTCGCATACACAGCCGAGGCAGCAAAAAAAAATAAAAAAAAAAAATAGAGAAATTTTAAATGTACGTGACATTTATGCGAAAATTTGTTTATGATGACACATTGTACAAATGTATGTACATCGAGCCGACGTACGCCTGTATATGTGTGTCAGGCAGAAGTATTGAAGTTTATTTTAAAGGCGCACACCCACACACATGCAGTCGTAAATACATCTGTGTGCGGAAAATATTTCCATTTACTCACACATTTACTGGATGTGTATGCGTCGTCAGACAGATGCGAGCCATAAAAAGGAATAATTCATATATTTTCTATGAATTTATATCATACAAAGTGATTTTAATAAATTCCTTAGAGGATCTGACAAATGAGAGGAAAAACGAAAAGGAAATGCTCACAACAACATACGAATAATATTCGTAGCGTATGGGGAATTTTGAGTGGGTACATGTACAGCTGAGTTCATATGCCTGGCCGTCTTATGCAAATGCACAGCCATATGTACATCTCATCTATGAATGATTTACTTCGCTTTTTTTGCCTTCACAGGAAATAAAATCAATGTGAAATCATGTGTGTGTAAAAAAGCATACTCTCAAGAACTTAAACAAACAATGTCAATGACATTAAAGACATTTCTCTTTAAAGAGCATCGGTGTGGTATTCCAGACATTTGCTGCTGGAAAAGAACCAACCACACCATTACGGCATAAATCTCTGGCTGATAGTCAATAGAAACTTAACAAGGTTTTTGTTTCAACCCGCCACAACAAAGAGAAAAAGTTCCCCAATTTTTTTTATCTCTTATCACCTCGAAAATTTTAATGTTTATAGCCATTTGCTCTAACGAATATCCATAGATTTTTTTTTTTTGTCAGCTCCACTTTCGCCCACATGTAATAACCATTTAAAGTCACTGAGAAGAACTGAAAGTGCTTGTTGTGTTTTTGAATGTCTTTCCATGGGGTTTGGGGGAAAGGTGCTTGGCCTTATCTATTCATTTGGTGCGGGAGAATGAAGAAGTTGAAAATACCAAAACACATCTACACGTACATTATTATCCTTTGCGACATCATAATGATACCGTACGTGTTACTACAAACATTTGCCGAAACGACACCAACAGCCAGCAACAGCAATAACACACGTGAAAACCATAAACCCATACACACGTAAACATAACCCAATAAGAGTAACCGTACACAGTCGTCCTTCACATCCCAGCTACACATATACGCGGGTATGGTACATGAGACTATGTGTGTGTGTGTGTGTAAGAACAACTGTTACAACAACAATAATAACCCTCTCAAAAGTAAAAGGAAAACAAGGAGCTTCACGGTTGCCATTATTCGTTTTTGGGACAGTGGCAGTGTTGTCAATGACATGAGCACATGTTCGGAGCAACGTTTTAAAACTTTCATCGAAATGGATGATAACCTAAGTTTGCTTCGGAATGTGAATGGGAAAAATCGGTCAAAAGAGGAACTAGCACTTACTATTGAAATAATGAACTTTATTTACCTTTTAGAATATTTCTCCAATGTTGGAGATTGTGGTAACAGACACTTTCGAAGTCTCTTAAAAGATCATTGATTTTGGGACCATGGATGGATTCAGCTCAATCTTTTAATAGTTCTAAAATTCTAAGCGATCCGGGAGCTTTCGTGTTGATCAGGTTTTAAAGGAAGCTGTGTATTTCTGCAAAAGTAGACGATGAAGTGGACATTTTCTCTTCTCGGGAGGCGACTGGTTTCATGCCAGGAGTATTACGACATTTCAGTGATGTCGGGTAGAGAGAAGAAATCTCGCCACCGTAATAGTTAATTATTGGTCGTGGTTAGATTGTTACCATCCTGGTCCGTAATGACAACATGTGCCTTTTAACCGATCAATTGTCCTATACACACCACAGATATTGGTGCCACGCCATTCTGCAAATCAAGCAATAACGTCTTTGCAATGCCGTGTGATGTAAAAAACTTCGGTATTGACTAGTGATCCAGATTAAACGATTCGACAATAATGCAAAATTTAAGCCAGCAGGCCTCACACTATTCACGAGCTCAGGGAAACATTTGTTGTGAAATTATCTCTATAAAGCCCCAAGTAGTCAACTAGTACTCAGTACTCAGCTGACACAACCTAGCTTATGGTAAATATGTGTAAGTGGTTAGTGGTGGGAGTTACGATTTGTACGTGAAAACGTAAGGACCTGCAGAAATTATATTTTGCAGTAGCGAGCAACGTCAAGGAGAACCAGAGGGTAAAAAATTTATAAACGTTCAATTTGGTGGGTAATTGTTGCTCTATGGTTACGATAAAACTACTTTACATTATCTACTTTAATGGTCAGCTACTTGGGGCTTAATTCCCGAGGTGCTCGAAACGATGCACTTGACTCGTGTTTGTAGTCAAAAAGTAGTCCAATTTCCGCACTGACGAGAATGTGGCTGCCCAGTGGTTAAACACAACATATCGTACACAGTTCACTGATTCGAGAAAAGTTCCCCCATTTGTTCAAATTCCACTTGTCGCTAAAAAAAAACGCTACATTGTCATTACTAGTAGGGGTATGTCTGCCGAATGTGTTAGCTTTGTGTGTGTGTGTTTTTTTTCCTGAGACAATTGTATTATGATATTGATAAAATAACATTAAAGGAGTCGTGACAATACGGCCATTATTATTTTACCACCTTTGTGACAGTGTTGTTGTAAGAGTTTCCCCCCCCCCCCCCCCCCCCCACTTACTGTTGTCGTTGTTGGTGTAGATGATGTTATTGTTTCACTGTATGTAGTGGCGGTGTTGCTGTTGTTGTTGTTGTGGTGGTGGGGAAAGAATACAAAGGATTCACATATACAGAAAAACATAAACTCCTCGCACAAACTCAATATGAACTGATACCCATACAATGAAATATTCGCTTGTTTTGTTGCTGTATTGTATTTTTTTGTTTTTGGTCGGTGGAAATGCTAAAAAAACGTCAAAATATAGTCGAAAGCACGTACACAGACACAATGTTACATATGTGGCTCACACCGACACAGCCACTGACACTTTGAGTGGTGTCTATAGACGAATATGTATGTAGGCTTACATGTATGGGTAGGTGTCTTCGTATGTGTAAGGAAAGTCGACAAGTATTTGTGAATATAACATTATAACATTATGCGGCATGTTTACGTTTAATGGCCTCTACGATATGACACTGTTGGTACACACACACACACCCACACCCACACATGATGCAGAGATACTCTACAACTAATGCAGACATGTACATACATACATTTTGTATGTGTACACTTTCCAATGCGGACTTAAGTACACCTATTGTTATATGACTGAAATGTAATACAATTTGTATTTCTTACTATTATCTTTATTTGAATATGGCCAGAATTTTCCATTCCGCAGTGAGACCTTTTAAACTAAAAAAAAAAAAACAACCAACGAGAGAACAAGTGAATGATATAACACTGAACTACTAATGGAAAATATTATTTAGTTGTGCTACATAGGACTATTTTGTCATTGTCATAATCCGGAATTCTATCGAAAAATCATCTTGACTGATGAGGACCATTTTCATCCAGGTGTCTACGTCAACAAGTAAAATTGTCGCATCTGGCGCTCGGACGTGTGACTGCCACAAAGAATGGTATCACAATTTATGACTAAAATAACTATTTTTTATGTTTAATGTTTTGCATAGTTTATATTATTTGCTTATAGTAATGACATGCCGTTACCAGGTATTGCAAATGGTAATGAGGAATGCATAGGACATTGTATATAAGTTTCTATAAAGCCAGTCCTTTGGAAATTCGAATACTAGTTCTTCGAAAAAATTCGCCAACTGTCATTCGACAGCCAACTGTCATTCTTTGTGGCAGTCACACGTCCGAGCGCCAGATGCGAAAATCTTGCTTGTTGACGTAGCCACCGATGTGAAAAAAGGCCTCATCTGTCAAGATGATTTTTCGATAGAATTCCGGATTATTTTCTTGCATTTCAGGGACCCAATCAGCAAAGACACGACGTTGATGATGATCGGCCAGCTTGTGTTCTTGTGTTAAATGAACTTTGTAAGTCTTAAGACCCAAGCCTTAATCCCTAAGACCCAAGTGTGGAATGCCCAATTTCAAAGAACGACAAGGAATGGACTAACCTGGGTTTTCTTCAACACTTTGCGCTACAGCCGAACTATTCTCCGTTGTTCTTCAGCAACGTGCTCGGGTTTTATTCTTCACATCACTTGTTAAATCACTTGGAAATAAAAAATTGAAGCAAAAAATATATTTTTTTTATATTGAATTTTTTTGTTTAAAAAAATCATGAAAAATCGAAAACGGCAAATATGTTTACTAATAAGCCACGTGTTATAGCAACAAAATGAAATATCGATCATACGAATCGATTGATTACTTTCAAAATTTATTTGCAATTAAGTGAATTCGCACATGTAGAACTGATAGTAAAAATTTCACCATTTTTGTACATAGGCCTGTTTTTGCTGTTAACCTGTGTAATACTTTGCCGTGAAATTCGAAAATTCCGTCTAGCCAAAGATCATACAGAGGGCTGACGCCCCACTCGTTTGCTGAACATTTCCATGAGGTTATTTAAACAGTATTTGTTTTAAAAAAGAAGGTATTTGAAAAAATATTATTTGCATTGAAAACTTATCAAATATTGCCATGCCAATTACTGACATCTAGATTGTGTAGTCGAACTAATGTTTCAAAAAAAAAAACTTGGGCCTTCTGCCCACTATGTAGTCTTTGGTCTAGCCGTATTTTAACAAAATAATACAATAGCTGTAAATATATTCCTCACATGGCCTACATACACATAATATAAATTAAACATTTTTGAAAAATTAAATACACCCCCCAAATATTCGAACAATTAATTCAAATTCCTTTTGAAGTCTTTATTAATTGACGATCCAAAAAAACAACAGCATAGAAAGAGAAAATTAAATTACAACCACCTCAAATGTCTACGAAATATCTTAAGAAAATTAATTATATCTTGTGTTCTCTGATTTAGTGGAAATAATTAAGTTGTAGGAAGTTATCGTCTTAACACAATTTCATTTAACCCCAACCAAAAACAAAACAGCAAAGAACAAAAAAGTCATACTGGTAAAAAGATCCCACAGCAATCAGGCAAATAAAATGACATTCGTATTTGTCACTTTGTGACATAAAACTTATAAATAATATTGAGAAGAGACAGCAGACAGACAGACATTGGCAGACAGACGACAGACAGGCCAACAGCCAGTCGAGCTTCGGCACCAGTTCCCGCTTCAGCTCTCAATGAAATGATATGTTAAAAAGCATCTTAGTTTTTAGTTTAACCCTACAATGTTAACTCAGGAAAGATGTCATTTATCATAATGTTTTACCTAAAAAGTAACCAAAAAAAAAAGACATACACACAGAGAGACAGACACAAAATAGACGACAATGACAAACATCCACAGATGCTCTTGGTGATGATGATGAGGCGTTGGGGAAAATGATGACAAAACCCCGTGATGGTGACGATGATTTCTGTGATGATGGCATTTTAAAAGGTTTCTTGTTTTTTTTTGCTTTTGAGTTTTTGGGATCATACTCCCCCCAAAAAAAGTGTCGTCTAATTCAATTAACCGTCCAACAACCTACACACGTAATAATTTGTAGACAAACTCAAACTGGTTAACATTAATTACGATTTTATGTATTTAGGAGAGAGTGCAAAAAAAAGATAAATTGTCATAGGCAATTGTAAACAAAATTGGTGCTTAACTTACTTTTATAAGGTGACGCTGAAAAAGATTGAAATGTTAGATCTAGTGGGCTAAGGTAGTTGCGAAGGTGTTTTTTGTTCGACTTTATTTGGCCATTTTTCGAATACAAAAAGAACTCAAAGTGCACATATCGTGATTACTTATTAAGTTGGTTGAAAACAGATGTTATAAACGATTTCCAAGTACTTCGTTCTTGTGAGTGCAGTTCGTTTTGCCAAAGGTTATCCATTCCACTTATGTTCCTTGTACTTGGCCCTTTCACTGGAGTTTCGGTATTCCCTGTTTGCGCCAGGGCTGTAAAGTCGGAGCCTGGCAAATTTGCCCGGAGTCCGAGTCTGGAAGAATTGGCTCGTCTCCGACTCCGAGTTTTATTTACTTAAATTTACCATAAAATAAATTAAATGTATTGAAAAGAAGATAATCTGTTAATATTTTTTAAAATTTTTAAATATTTTCGATTTTATGAACTTTTTTATCTTTAAGATGCAAACGCACCTCTGTGAAATATAGTACAGTCGAATTCGGTTAAGCGGAAATGAAAAAATCAAGAAATTTTGTTCATTTATGCGGGATTTTCAATAAAAATGACTGCGTTTAATTTCATTTAAAGTATTTATTTTATATGTAAGTATTTTTGAAATTGATAAGTATGTATTTTTGAAAATGTTCTCTGAAACAAAGATAGAAAGATAATTTTATGATAAACAAAACCTGATGGAGATGGGAAGGGGAAGCTGGATGATTCTCTAAGGCTCAATCCCTGAAAAGGCGACCTCAGGTCCTTGTGGTAGTATCTGAGAAAATCAGTGTAGTCTAAGGAAATCGTCCGACCCTAGAAAAAGCCAACATTTTAGCAGTTACTGGCAAATTCCCCAGCTGCAGTCGACTTTGACAATTTTCACTATTGTCAGTTCAATTTCTTCATAACAAAACAAAACCTCTTTGTGGTTTTGGCCTTAAATGTTGTTTTCTTCTCTTAAATCTTAAGCACTTTCCCTCCAATATATGAAAAAAAAAACATTTTCTATTAATTGAAAAATGTATCATAATTATAAATTTAACAAATATGTTATGGTCAACATTTCGATAACCATCTCTCAGAGTCAATTAAAAACACACACAAGCGGAAAAAAAACCTTTATGTCCAAAAAGCTTTTAACATACTCATACCGAACTACTTGTTCAACCACAACATCCATGTTTCGATTTGAGTTGACCAGACAAACTTGAAATCTGTTTACTGTTTTTCTATCCAGTAATTCTGCATAAAATATTTCTTTCGTCATCACCAGACGTGGGACAGACACATTTGGTTTTTTTTTAAAACGTTTTCATTTCAATGCCAATCATGCCAATTAACTTTTTCTCAAATATATTTTCTCTCTCTATCTCACTTAAATTGGTTTGATTTGATAATTGGTTTATTTTCAGAAATGTTTAAATTGGTTGTTAGTCATAGTTTGGGGATCTTTGGTTATTTCGCCCCACCGGCTGGCTGACAGAACTGTCTGCATATCTAAAGATACCAACAGAGAAAAAAGATGACAGAAAAGAAATCTGTTTGTCATGTTTTTGGGGAAATGTCATAATTTTCTTGCTTATGTTTTTAATGGGGGGCGCCCCCGTTAAGAAATGATGCGTTTCTTGGGTTTTTTTTTATATTTTGTATGGTGGAGTATTTGAAAAATGTCTTGTGTTTGTTTTCCATGGAAGAAATTTCTTTTTTAATTTCTTCCATTTCTTTTTATTCCATTCATATTTTGTTGCTTAATAATATACGAGTTTGAGTATTTGGAGAATACCTCTAATATGTGTTTTAATTGGTGGCGCCTGAATGCAGTCAAATTCGGCATTATTAAATGCCCACAAATGTTTATGATTGAGTTACACCTGCATAGCAGGAACGCACAGAAGAATTTATGAGTTTTTATGGAATGTTAGAATTGAAAAGTATTTCTTTTTCCTATGCTGTATAATATGATTTAGTGAACGATAGCTCATGTGTTTTTTTTTTTGGGTGGGCTTTGGGATTGAGGAATAATTCTGGGAAATTTAGTTTTTATTAATAAGAATTTTTGAAAAATTTAGAAATTGAAATTATATTCAATGTCAGGTGCATGCGAGAGCGGATGTGTGTGTGCTGGGATGTCAGGAAAAAGATTTTATGTTGTATCTGTAGATGAAATGAATCAAATAAGATGTGGTACGCAGGATACTGGTTCAGAAGCAATTTCCATTGGCCAAAATTAACTAACTATGGAACTGGGGACACATTGCTGAGTTCTATAAAAATATTATAAAATATGAGATCTTAGGAAATTAGATATTTAATAAATTAAAAATCGAACATTCTCATTATGTCGAACACTAAGCGCAAAAAAGACATAAGTACCAAAAAGAAAATGTTACAGCACAGAGTGTGTTTGTGGTCTAGCAAAAGAGGCGTGTGACGTTTTCCACTAAATCTTTGTAAATATAATTTTTTAATTTTTAATATTTTGGGATTAAGAGCGTTGGACACTTTTCAATTACATTTCATTAAAAAGCAAGTTTCGAAAGAAATGACTCTTACGTCTTTTTCGCGGTAAGGGCGCGATGTGTGGAACACAATTGCGTTGATGTGGCTGTCTCGGTAGGCTTACCAGTAGCGCATCTTTTCAACCCAATTGGGAAGATCATAGTGACGATTTCTGGCACTATCTGACAAATGGTTTTGCCAGATATTTGCCTTAAGGCTCTTAATCGGTAAATCGTTAATAATTTGTTCACTCTACATCGATCCTTCACCCTACCCAACAAAGAATCTGGAACGGCGTCAAACAGCAGCTCTAAGTTGGCCAATCGACAACACGATTACACAACTTGGTGCATAATAGATCGTTTGTGGCGTGTGCTGTGTATCATGGCTCTCCGGCCTGCTGTATCCAAAGATCGTCCGAGATTATGTCTTTAATTTCCGGCTACAAAAAAGGGGTTTTCAGGCCTCTAGAGGTCGCCGTTAAACAATATTGAATATAACATAAATTTCTTTTTAATAAAAAATAAACTTCCTAGAGTAGTTCCAAAGAAAAACTGAGGATGCTTTGCTTTGTCGATGATCACGTGCTAGAATTCAACCAGATGCAGCAAATTTTGCTTGTTAACATTGAAAATGCTTTCAGAAACGAATCTTTTTTTTTAAGGCAAATCGTTTGTCTATTCTGGGAAATGATAATTAAGCGGACCTTGTTAAGCGTGGGCTTTATGCAAAAGCATTTAAAAGTCTGCAATAGTCTGGGTTATCCATTTCGTGGTTTCAAAAGTATTGGGCTGGAAATCGACATCTGTCAAACTAAGTTGTTAAACCAATTTTTTTTCTTTTCAGTTGGACATCTGACATTGACGAAAATGGATCGCTTAACTATCGCACAACGCGTAAAAATTATTAAAACACCATAAAGAGGGAGAAGTTTGCGAGCGGTCACAGTATAAGTTTTCAAATTACTGTAATAGGTTTTCACAATTATAAGGCTTTGTTCTTCGTACAGTGCTTCATTTGTAATAATCGGAATACACATATGTGACAGCTGCCGAATTTCAGAGCTTTGGCAACTCTGAAATTCACAAGTGCACTCTTAGCGATACTCCCTTTATTAAGTTTAAAATTTTCGCCAATTTCATAACATTGTCAATATATATTTTTATCTCAGCTACAATTAACAATGTTATTTTCAAAAAAAAAAAAAAACAAACAACAAACGCTCAACTAATTTTAATTCGGAAGTGTATTAATTTGTCTCCCCCGTACGAATTGCATTAATAGGTGGCACATGTTTGTTTTCAATTATAACAATGAAATGGCTTTCAAAGCATTTTCACAGCACTAAACTGCATTTTAATCTGGTTTTTATGATGATATAGTTGCTGTTGCTGCTGCTGTTGTTGTTGTTGTAAATAAACCAACCACTACGATTTATTTCAATTTTATACAAATTAGTGATTTATTTGGTGTCATGCCGTGAGGCAATTTGTATGACAAATAAATTAAATTAAAATGTTTTGAAATCAAATACACCTTCTTCTCGCCGAACACCGACTACACCGCATGAAATATTTCCAACTAAATAAACTCATACAATTTTATTGTTTGGATTCAGTCGTTGTTGGGTTATTTGTTTGTGAGTGTTTTTTTTTTTTTTTTTTTGTTAACAACAACCACCAAAAACCAACAAGAATATATTGTTTTATTTACTTTTTTTTTTATAATTTATTAGAAATTGTTGTTTTTTTTTAAACGCCAGCCATCACCATCATCACCGTCGCCGAGGAAGATGAGAAAAACATTGTGTTTATTAATTGGATTTCAACACACATTGAAAGTGTTATTTTTTCAAATGAGTTATTTTTCAATTTTTATTAATATTTTTGGTTTTTGTTTGGAAAACTGTATGGCAACAAAGAATTTATTAATTTATGTTTAAAATCATCGTGCATGTGAATGTGTTTTCTCTCGCTCTCTCTCTTTCTCTATTGTATTGTTATCATTATGACATTTTTCGATTCGAGGTTTGGTTTGAATTTGTGGTCCACCAAAAATACCCTACCACAGGGGGGCCAGACCAACTGCCCTTTGTCCAATCTGTCCACACGGGTCTAGTTTTGGAAATGCATGACTATATGAGAGTTGGATGGAAATGTTTATTAAAATGTTTTTCGGTTTTGTTCAACATTTTAATGGACCATTATCAAAAGCACCGTTTTTGGCGCCAGTCCATTATAATAAATTATATTTTCGGTAAGCATTTCGTAAAGTAATACCCACTCACATGCACCGAATATCAATTTTCGAAAGAGTGTGAAAAACAGGTGGTCGCTGTGTTTATACAATTTTCAATTTTAACCAGTTCGAAATAAACACACCATAAATTATGATTAAACAAAAATAATTTGAAGACGTTTTATGTCGCGGGATTTGTCAATGAGATATGGATATTGAAAAGGAAAGGGAAGTTCAATAGTTTCAGTTGGCACTGCACAGCGAATAATACAAGAAGTGAATCTACTTGTAAAGATGATGGTGGACTTTTTGACGAGCCCTGCCAACTGGGAACGGATATCGAGCAGTTTTGTGGATTGATTGAAGTTTTCCACCTTAATCGCCGCGAGAGTCATTCCCTCGTCGTTTTCGAAGAAGTAAGGTCCAATCATACCTTCGGACCAAAGAACTCACCGAACAGTGACTTTTTGTGCATGTTATGGCATCTCTTCAATTACTTTAGGATTCTCAGAACCCCAAATATGACAACTTTGTTTATTAACATATCCACCGAGTGACATCCTGGGATGACCCCAAACCCTGACTTAGCTCATTTTGGTTAATCCCGAGTATTCTAAAAAAAAGCTTAACAAACTGAAATTATTTCGAAGAAAAAAATATTCAAAAAATACAACAGGGTGGATCAAAAGTCACCACGAAGTTAAAAAATTCAACAAGGTGAATTTAATTCAGAAAAAAATATTTTTATAAAATGACAAATTCAGTGATTATTGGCCAACCAATTTTCTTTTTCAGTAGATCAACGATAACATGGGACCTAGATGCTGAGTAAAAAGGGTAATGTGCTAATACTGTTGGGGTTTCATATGGATAAATGACAAAGGTTAAAGCTACCGATCAGTTCAACTTGGTAAACCCAGTACGAGTCTTATCGAATGCATCTCAAGTCTACGGAAAGATCTCCACGTTGCAACTCTTCGGCAACGATGTTTAGGCAAACGCCAAGGCTTATTTTAAAAAAGCGAATATGTCATCTAGTCAACGGTTCCAATAGCTGAAGGGCAGGCCACAATGTTCATCAATGTCAAATAGTTTTGCATCAGACTAAATTGTGCTCATGGGCCAATGGCAGAGAAATACCAAGAGTCCATGTTATACGAACCCCTTAGAAAAGACATACTCCCGCTTTACCGGATATGATATTAAAGTTGTACTTAGGCAACATGGCTGTCACCTTTGGGGCCACGTGAAAGATAAGGTGTGCGCCAACAGCCCAGCGTCGATTCAAGTCTTCAAAGATAGAATTCCTGAGGATATCGAGGACATAGGGCAGCCACTTTGCGATTTGGTTATGGACATCTTCATGAACAGGATATGGTCCTGTAAGCGTGGTCATGGTGGCCATTTTCTTATGTTTTTCATTATTTACGGCATACCTTCCTCTTTCTTATGAAACTAGTAAGTTGTAATGCGCCTATGGCGCCCGTTGAAATATGGAAAAAAAAATTTTTGTTACAAAAAAAATTTTTGTTACAAAAAAAATTTTTGTTATAAAAAAAAATTTTGTTGAAAAAAAAAAATTTTTGTTGAAAAAAAAAATTTGGAAAAAAAAATTTTGTAAAAAAAAATTTGGGGAAAACACAATTTCTGTATATAAAAAAATACTATTTTTTTATTATTATTATTTATAGAAAGTTATAGAATGCCTATTTAAATTCCTACGTACTGCGTGACAGAGTCAGTGAATCAGTGTATCAGTGAATCAGTGTCGAGGGTAAATATATATTAAGATAAGCATCCGATCATTTATCTAAAAAAATTAAATTTTTCTTTGAATACCAATATAGCACCTCTTGTTGGAGAACCCTGTAGTAAGCTACAGTACCAATTACTGCCAAAGATTCATAACTTCTGACATACCCAAAGTAAATATAACTTTACATTATAAAATAAAACATTTTGAATTTTCTGAATTTTTTTTTGGTTTTCAATTTTAAATATTTTTTTTCGGCTTAACTCTATTCTGTGGGTTCTCCACATATTCGACCACAAATATAACTAAACACTTCTAAAATGTGTCTGCTGTTTAGACATTTCTCCACATCTCTGTTTCTCCAGGCGACAACATTCAAATGTTTTGTATTTAATATTCGATTTTCCCGAGAACATTGAAAGTGAAACTTACCCCTCTCCCGCTCAATATGCCACAACATCATAACCCCTGACTTTTAATTCTATCATTTCATGTGGCTTCACTGAAACTTCCAAACAAAAACCTCGAAAAACACACACGCACATTCTTCATTTCCGTTTTCAAACTTTGAAAATTATATGAAATTATTATTTTCATTTACCAAATTACTGGAACAAACTAAAACAAAACCGAAAAAAAAACAGAACAAAAAAAAAACTGAAAACTTTACATATTTAATGAATTTAACCTTAAACCTAAAACACAAATCGACATACAAACAAACAAACATGCCAAAAAAAAAAATAACTGTCCGACACCTATGAATATAATAATTACTAACTTTGTGTGTGTTTTTTTTTGTTTGTGTCGACTGAAGTTTCACTCTCAAACACTTCAGTTCCAAATGTTGACAAGAGCTGATGGAAAAACTGAAATTATACCAACAAACTGAATGAAGCCTGACTTGAAGGTACACTCTCTCGCAAGAATGAATGAATATGACTTATGGGGCAGGGAGGAAGGGCATTGTGGCTGAGGGAATGGTAGTGGTGGTGGTGAGGGTCGGCAGCAACCGTGTCTGACTAATGGGCACCGACTTAGTTAGGTCAAACTCAAACACTTTTTGACGTTTTCATAAAAAAAAAAACAACACGAAACAACAAAAACACGCCACACAATGAAATAACCTAAATAACACCATAATCATGCATACATACGTAAAAAAGTTCTAAATATTGTTGAAACTCTCTGTAGGAGTACACTCACATGCACTGGCTGGCACTGGCACTCTTTTCATCGCATTCAAAATTCATACTTCACACAAACACAGCAGGGGAAAAACTGCAAGGCCTTGGAGAAAGATGTCATTTAGAGGGCCTCCTTTTTAGATGAAAAATACATTCTTTGGGGCATTTAAAAACAAAATCATTATTTGTATATGAAAAACATATTCGCATCCACCCTTAGGTTCGCAAAACCCAAACTCATTCTAGAGTATCTTCTAAAAGAATGTATTCGGCGTGGTCTGGAAATTGAAGACAATTCCGAAAATGTTCATCCTAGTAATCCATCAAATTAATACAAATATTCACTGTGACTATGTGATCGATTGATCAATGAACAGCTGTGAAAAAAAACAGAACATATTGGACTTAATCCATTTAAGAATTCCACAGTTTGGTGAAATTTCTTATTTTAGAAATTCGCCTTCTCTTCAACTCGCTACAAGCTCCAGAGAATGCAAAAGGTATGAAAAAAACCAAATCGCAGCTATTGCTGAAGTACCCAAAACTCTCATCTCCTGCTGCGTCTCCAATGTAATCATGCCGGCAACTCTCTAAGAATCCCTCCTAGAAGGCCTTGCCCTTGCCGCTACTTTATGCGGCCAATGCATGTATGGGTGTATCCATGTGAGAGTGTATGCATGCGGAGTTAAGTGAAAACATAAACTAGAACATCATCAGCAATAATAATGGTTGGCTGAATGCTTTGTTGGTTAAATTGTTGTTGTTATTCTTGACGGTTTGCTTGAATGATTGTTTTTGGTAGCTCAAACGAGGGTGATTTAACAATGTGGTACATCAAAAGCCATTCAAATTAGCATTCCTTACATCAATAGGTGGAAATAGGTTAAAAAAGAATATTACTTGGCCAGAATATAGTTAGGAAATAATGCAAACCAAAGTCAAGGCAGTGTAGCCCATCCCGTTGGTACAACAAATTTCTGAGACTGACATTTATTTATTATTTATTATTAATTACAATACAAAACAACATAAACAAAAGTCTGCAACTCAGTCCTGTAATATCGATCACAAGATTTTACGCCCTTGGCGAATGTGCCTTTTTCAAACATATTTGTCAAAAAAATAAATATTCTAGGTCTCAACTACAGAGGGTTTCAATAAGGGGTCTTAATCTTCTTCTGACTCAGGATTCCGACTCATTGGAATGTCACAAACATCAAGACAAGAAGCCACAACACTTTGGTGAGTCTATCGAAACCATTGGCTGTGCATGACCGGTAGAATGTACTTCTAACCCGAGGACCCAGGGTAACCGGCTTAGTACCTATTGGAGGTTAATAAGGCTTTACAAAATGGCATGCAAATTAAACGGTGTTCGGTTGAAAAAGTTAATTTAATTTATAGTTTCCAGAATTCTTCTAATTCACCAGATATTTCATATCAAGTCAGGCATTTGAATTAATGTGTTGACCACACTTGCCAGACCATACCCCATTCATAGTTTATGCTTAAACGTGGTTTTGTTTGGCTTAGTTTAGTTTCTTTTTCGTTATGTCCGTATGTATATGGATGTTAAACAAAAAGATATAATTACCACAAAATGTCAAAATTAATTATGACAGCTGTCAGTGCTATGGTCGCTATCTATTAAACGCGTCAACGACAAAGAATAAGAATGTCAAGTTTTTTAAAAGCTGACACCATCAACAACAGCAGCAGCAGTAACCACCGCTCGCTCATCACTACACAACTATGTTGGAATATCCATCCGCCATCCGTCTGACTGCCTGCCAGTTGGTCTGCCTGTCTGTCCGTCCGTTCACTTTTCTCTACTCGGCTGTCATCGCAGTTCATACATATGATGGCAATTTTAAAGCCAGCAAACAAACGAGCCAAAGTAGCAAGAGAAAACCCACATACCCGTACCGCTGTACAAAGGTGGATTTTTTAAGGTTAAACAAACAAGCCTCTTCTTCTTCAGCTTAATAATTTTTTTTTTTTGTTCTGTCGCTATCAGAAGGAGTCGAGTTGAGGCGAATTCTTCCTCTGTTTCTTGCAGAAATCTCTGGCAAACATCACCAAGTTATCTCCGAATGGTGCAGAGCAGCGAGGGGGGGGTACAAAAATATGAAATTCTAGAAGATGTTGACATGACAAGGCTAACTACGCCGCTGATGATGGAACTTCAAACTTTTCAGCGTCTGGAGGATCTTCACACACAAAAAAAAAAAAAAAAAAAAATTGCCAGTAGAGCAACATGTGAAATTCCTCTCATGGCGAAGATGCTGTCGCTGATGATAACAATGATGATGATGACGATGACGTCGTCCATGATGGTGGTGGCGGTGGCCGTGTGTGTAGATTGTAACGTTACTCCTCTTAAGTTGTCAATTAGAATTTTTTATGAGTTTTTCTAGTTTTTGTGACTTTATGACTTTACAAGTGTTACAGTTTTTGTTGTTGTTGTATTCATGTAGTTTCATCTTCACCATCGTGTTCTTCTCGGATACCCACGGTAGATCTGTGTAGTCTTGATTCCATTCAAGCCATATTAAACAGCCCACCCAGCAAGTGGACAGATGCTGCTTGCTTGGCTGGTCGCGATGAGTGAAAGGTGATAAAAATCTATTAAATACAATTTACACCAGTTTCGTATTTTCGAGTGATAAATTATGATAAGAAACAACATCGCTGAAGATCTGCCACATGCATAAGCTTGAAGCAAACGAAAACATGATAAACATTTTAAAAAAAATATCGATTATTGTTTTTTGAAAGTAAACATTTTGAATAAATGTTAAAACCAGTAGTTCATTAATGAAACACTTGGCTTAGGCGACGATTAATGATCACCGACAATGGGCGGTGGCGTTAATGAGAAACATGACTTCCATTACCCTGTGTTACGAGTATTTTGGAAAGAAAAGTATAGGTGATCATTTTTAGGAAATTCAAGAAATAAAAACCGTTATTTGATATGTTGTGCCTAAATGGGATTTTAGTATAAACACTGATCTTTAAAGTTACGCCATAACAAATCATGCCATGGAAATTTCTGAAATAATTTTCAATGTGATTCAAAATTTAAATTTTCGGTTATTTTAATGATATTGGTTTTCATTTGTAGAATAAGAGGTTTGTGAAAGTGGAGTTGGTTGGTGTAAGCAAAATTAAACAAATCCCGTAGGCTCATTTTAAAATCTTCGTCGTTCAACATCTGATCACACTCGGAAAATAAGGTCATTTGGGATTCTAAATAAAGGAAAAAAAATTGAAAGTATTTTAGGGAATATATTCATTCGGAAAATTTTAAAAATTAACTGCCTGTTTCCGTAGAACGAATTCGTTCGTTCGTTACAAATTGTCAAAATGGATATTTGTCGGTAATCAGAGACCATTATTTTGGGCCTGAGTTCCATATGTCATTATATACTCGTTATCTGAAAACCCGAATTGAATGAGGTCAGCAAACTGTTTTATAACGCTTTCGATATTGACGATTTGTAACAAACGGAAACCGGCAGTAAAAAGTTCACACTCTGAAAAGAAGGTAGTTTGGGATTCTCAATAAAGGACAAATAAATTGAAAATATTTTAGGGTTGGCGCCACCTCTGTAATGTTATGAAATTTCACATTCGGAAAGAAATTTAGTTCGGAATTCTTAATAAGGTAAAAATAAGGAAAATTTCGCGCCATGCCCTTCTAATTTAGTGATGATTTGAAAAAATCCTAAAAATTTAAGAGTCAACTGATTCAATCACTACTGAGCGAATAAATCTAAATTATGGTGTAGAGAAAACATAATTTTTTTGGAATTTGAAAATTTTACATTTGGAAATGTTGTTTGGGATCCCTAATAAGGGAAAAATTAGTTAAAACATTTTTAGAGGCCGCACCTCGCACCTCGCCCTTCACGATTTACATTTTTGTTATTTTGGAGTTGATTTGAAGAAAAATCTAAAAATTAAAGAATCAACTTATTGAATCACCACTGAACGAACAAATGTATAGTAGGGTCGAGTGAAAAGATAATTCCTAAGGGAAGAATTAGGAAAAATTAATTTCAAAAAATTTTAATTTTGAAATTTTTGCTTTTCTGGTGTTGATTAAAAAAAAATTAAAGAATTAACTTATTCAATCACCACTGAGCAACTAAATGTATAGTAGGGTGGAGTGAAAACATAATTTGTTTTTGAATTTGAAAATTTCACATTCGTAATGAAATGTATATATTTTTAGGGGTTAAAATTTATATAAAATTTACTGTTTTGGCTTTGATTTAAAAAATAAAATAAAAATTAATTAATCACCTTTTTCAATCACCAATGAGCGAATAAATGTATAGTAGGGTCGAGTGAAAAGATAATTCCTAAGTGAAAAATTAGGAAAAATTAATTAAAAAATTTAAATTTTGAAATTTTTGATATTCTGGTGTTGATTTGAAAAAAAAATTAAAGAATTAACTTATTCAATCACCACTGAGCAACTAAATGTATAGTAGGGTGGAGTGAAAACATAATTTGTTTTTGAATTTGAAAATTTCACATTCGTAATGAAATGTATATATTTTTAGGGGTTAAAATTTATATAAAATTTACTGTTTTGGCTTTGATTTAAAAAATAAAATAAAAATTAATTAATCACCTTTTTCAATCACCAATGAGCGAATAAATGTATAGTAGGGTCGAGTGAAAAGATAATTCCTAAGTGAAAAATTAGGAAAAATTAATTAAAAAATTTAAATTTTGAAATTTTTGCTATTCTGGTGGTGAAAAAAAATTAAAGAATTAACTTATTCAATCACCACTGAGCGAATAAATGTATAGTAGAGTGGAGTAAAAACATATATTTTTTTGAATTTGAAAATTTCACACTCGGAAAGAAACCTTTTGGGAACCTTAATAAAAGAAAATAATATAAAAAAAATGATCAGGGGTCGCGCCACGTCCTTTGAATTTTGATTTGATTTGAAAAGATTCTAAAAAGTAAGTGTATCAACTTTACCAGTTCAGTACCCAAAATAAAAGAACAGGGCTTTCCAACAAGAGGTGTTATTTTGGTATTCAAAGAAAAATTACATTTTTTGAGACAAATGATCGGATGTTTATTTCATAACAAAGAGGAAGCTATGCCGTTTTTAATTTAAAACAAAATCAGCTAAATGGCTACCGCGACCATGCTTACAGGACAATATCCTTTTCATGATATTTTCCATAACCAAATCGCAAAGTGGCTGCGCTATGTCCTCGATAGCCGCACATATTCTATCTTTGAGGGCTTGAATTGACGCTGGGCTTTGGATTTATTTTATTTTTTTTTAAATTTTCCAGACCCTTTTTACTAAAAATGTGAAAATTTAGTGACCAGAAACATAAATTTTTATTTTTGAAAACAACAACAAAATTAAACTTGTTTTCCTTATTTTTCCCCTATTAAGGATGACAAACTACATCACTTTCCGAATGAGACATTTTTTTATGTCGCTCCACGCTAATGTTTAGCTCTTTGAAAGTAAAGAGTACAGACAGATACTTGAGATGAAATACTCCAATAAATGGTAATTTCATCACGATCTTGCATCTTTTAACAAATGAGTATCAAAATATATTAATATTGTCCGCTCCTTCCTAAAATCTAATAAGAATCCGTGGTTCAAAGTGGGAAATTTGTTTAAAAAAATTTCAATTTTGAAGGATTTTTTTTCCAATTTTAGGTGAGTTTAAGAAAATACAATTTTGTTTAGGGTCATATCCTGGTAGGAACATCAAACCAAATCTTTGCAGCTTGCCCATAAATACCAGTGAATTTATTATCATACTCAACAAAGCCATAGGTTTTATCATGTTGTCTTTGACGACGGCTTTGGTATGAGCTTCGATAGTCTGCGGCTTCATTCACAGTTTCCCAACTGTTGTACTCCTTCTTAGTTACTTACTTAAGTTGGCTCTACAATCTGTTGTTGATCGCTTTCTCCAGTTCATGCTGCCAATGAATGTGATGTCTTATTCCACTTGTCCTGATCGTCCCTATATAATTGAGGACTTCTATCTATTCCCCATAATTTCATGTACGAGTTTTATTTGAAAACTTCCTACCTAGAATTATTGCAATCAACATCATCTTAATGTCTCACCATTTTCATTAACAATTGATAACTTATTCAGGACCAAAAAAAATTTAGATATTTTGTTTATCTCGTGTGTATTGCGATTACTGTGGGCGGAAGTACTTAACGACTTCAAACGAAATGAAAGTAATACATATTTGTTATTAATGTTTATATTACAGCCGGGGTTTATTTACGTCTGACTGTGTGTTTTGCCAGGCATTCGGTATTTGTTATTATTCTTTATGATTAATTACACCATGAACATTAACATAATACAGTACAAATAAATATGAGCGAGAGCGTGTGTGTGTGTGTGGTTGTGTATCTACATAAATATTGACATAATATCTAATTATAAGACTACTACAGCTTAGTTAAGACGGTATTAAAGCAGAACATAAATTAACTCCCAGGGGGCGGGATGTAAGATAAGAAAGACAACGCTCATCCGCTGCGATGCAGGGAGGGCAGAGAATATTGGTCATGAAGAAGATGAGGAAAACAAATGAATACTATGATTACATATTTAAACATGACTACCGTGCACTACATTCATCATGGCCCACCACTTAACCCTTGTTAATTTCTGATAATAATGAAGGAATCAAGCAAAAGGCAAAAGTGAAGAAGAAAAAAAAACGGAAACATGAAATCCGTCCAAAGCAAACAAGAAATCCCACCTTAAAGATACGATTACCACAAAACGAAAGGATATATTAACGCACATTCACCAACACACAGTAACACAACCTAAATATTCCAGAAGGGGCGTCCCAGACAAAGCCCAAGTGAATGGAGCAAAAAGGCTTGTAACTGATTTAAAAGCATTTATTGGCATTTAAATATTCGGTAAATATTTTCATGCCATAAATTCTTCGTCAGACCCCTGCACAGCAAAGCAAAAAATGAAATAAATCCTTTAACATACCAAATCCGAGTCCTTTGGCATATTGGCCCTTTCCTTCCGTTTGTAAACAAACCAACAACAGCACAAACATTCCTCACAAGTATAACGAAAAAGTAGAAGAAAATCTACCTTTAAATGCTAATTTTCGTGTAAATCTTAAGGATTGCAATGCCACTGTATAGGGTGTGCAAATTTGGGGATGATTGACATTATGTAAATGAAAATATCGAATGTCAAGAGATGAGTCACAAAAAAGGTCACATGTTTTTAACAGGACTATTAGACTATTATATTCCGAATATCCGAGAGTAAAAGAATTTTTAGTTCTTAAAAAATACAGATAATATGATTTTCGATGCCACAGAAAATGTGGATAACGAAAAGTCCATGATTTTAATTGCCCCATTTTTGTTAATCAAGGTCTCCATCATAATATGTTTTTAGACTCCACAGAAAATTCACTACGATTTGGGTAACGAGAAGTCCATGATTTTAATTGACTCAGTTTTGTTAATCAAGGACTTCATGAGTCGGTTTTGGTTTTATGGGTCTCAGACCTTCTTTAAGTCGAATCTTAATAATATGAGAATATATGTTAAATGTCGGCGGCCGTGTTGTGATAGGTAGTGTGTACAACTATCAGAGATGCTATCTTTCAGCTTTTTTTTTTATCATCATTTATCTTGAATCGGACGTGTAAATTCCTCCATCGCGTATCTCTTTTTATTATTTAGCTGTAGCTGATGTTGCTGATAGTACGACTAATTACTATTTTTCATCAGTGATGATTGCACTGCCTCTACCTCAAAGTCATGGGGCCCATTTTGTTTTTCAACTAACCATGATATATTTCTATTCTTATTAGCAGATCGTTTTACATTTTTATTTTTTTTTTACATTTGGGAGTTCTGTAACTAAAATATTACAAAAATAATTTAAACGAATATCCACTTACAATTCTGATGTACTTAGGTGTCCTGAGTACACAAATTATGGAAAAATTTTTCTATGATTTTTTTTAAATTAAATTTTTTGAGATATTATTTATTATAACTAGAAAGGTGACTCCTCCGTTTTTGTTGAAATAAATTTCAAAACATTTATCACTGAATTATCGTTAATTTTACTTTTAAGGTTTATTAATCTAAATGACAGTTGAAAAAAATTCAAATTAAAATTTTTTTTCAAAATTTTTTTTTTTAGAAAATTATAAAGTTCAGAAATGACAAAAAAAATTTCAAAACATTTACCATTAATTTTATCTTGTTATGATTTTTAATCTGATTTTTCTAAAAAAAAACCAATATAAAAAAAATTGTTAATTTGAATTTTTCTTTATAATTGATAAAGAAAAATTCAAACTAACAATTTTTTTCATAATTTTTTTTTTTAGAAAAATTATAAAAATTCGAATATGACAAAAATCACAAAGTCGCATATCTAACATTTAGAACGAGATACAGATTATGAAAATCGGTGCAGGATTTTTGCTTGTCTTCACAATTTCGTGAAGACCCATTGTTGCCAGAAATTTCCCAACACCCCAAAATATGACGTACCCTTTGTAAAACCATTACCAGACAAAAGGAAATTAACCCGCAGCACCCCTCCCAAAAGGAAAACAACAAAACACACTCCTTAACACACAATACAGTCAAACCACAACAAGGAAAATTTCACAAATGAAATGTAAAGCAATACACGAAAGCAGCATTCTGGCTGCTCGAAAACTCCATAAACTGACTTGGTATATATGTAACTTCGGTCGCTTGGTTTGGCCCAAACGGAAATAAAAAGTAAAACAAAAGTAATAAAAACATTAACAATAAAAACCCACAAAATTATATCAAGCAAAAATTTATCAATGAATGGTAAATTACCGAAAAGAATTATTTCTATTTCTTTGCGAACGAACCCTTTTTCCACTTCCTGCTTCTTTTCACGTTGTCCTTTACAATATTTCGCTGTTTCGTCCCACTCTCCCCCCAAGCCCACAACAACATTAGTGTTGTTTGTCTATTTTCATTTTGAATGCCAGCAAAGAAAAGCTTTTAATTTATAACCTGAGGCGATCCGTTCGCTGATTCGGCTGAGGGGTACAGAAACAAAATTTTATTGGGTTTTTATCAAATTTTCAGAAATTTAAATACAATGTCTGGCAAAAAACAAAACCCTTATTACAATTATGAAATTGGCCTTGATAACGTAACGTTGAATTAAAAAGCGATTAAGAGTTTGTGTATGCGTTGGCGAGGGAGTGTGTCTGGTGTTTTTGGGAAAACTTTAATAGAGCCAAAGGACTTTGTGCATGTCCAAATAATAAGAGAGAGATAGAGAGAGAACATTCGCAAATATCAAATGGTACACATTATACTCTGCCTTACTCACCACTTAATCCTATACTTCTCTTTCATTGTCCGCCAGCAAAGGGAATCACAATGGACCAATTTATAGCATGCGAATGAACCCGGTTTTACGAGCGGGCAAACCACACAGAAAAAAATACGGGCCAAAAATATTCAATTACTGTTGTAATTGAAATTATGCTCGGATATCAATTAATGTTGTAATTGAACTTAGAAATTCTTGGTGAAATCAATGTAAAAAATAGTAAAAAAATCAATTACTTATTTAAAATTTGAGTAATTGAATTCACAACTTTTGTAATTGGAAGAAAATCAATTAAAAAAGTAATTGAATTGACGAATTCCATACAAACTTCGTAATTGATTTCAAAAATATGTTTTTTCTGTGCATTCAACCAAACTTAACAAAATTGATCGACAATTTTCCATGTACGCTGTACTATTTCGGTAAATATTTCTAAGTATAAAGTAGGACTTTTTACCTATTTTTATTTAGGGAAAATGTAAGGATGATTACATCTTTGTCAAGGCTGTTTCCGAACATGAATTAGTTCTAAAATAATGAAATATTTTAAGGACATATCGTTTGAAAATATCCCGAACTATTCCTTCGTGGACTTATCAGCCTTTACGTTTATGGAATATTAAAAAAAATGTATAATGGCTCTCAATATATGTTTTCCCCTTAAACGTGACATCAATTTAACCATTACAGTCTTGAACACAGTACACCATTGTTTCTTCTGATATTTCCAGTAATATATTTGATTTATTAATTAATGTTTTTTGAAGTCCCGTTTTTTTTATTAAAAAACAATGATGTAATGAGATGAACAAATTATAAATTCATAATAAATACTCCTGGTGAGGATGAAAAAAAAAGCCAACGAAACGTTCAATGAAATAAATTACTTTTTATTTATTCGCATTACCAAAAACACAACTCAACATAAAAATATAGAAAAAATTGGTCACAAAAACACTTCACATTCCTTATTGCCAGCGGACTTTTGATACTCACATTTCATCAATTCGTTCAGTGATCCTAAGATATGCCAACCCACCTTATGAGATTATCTAAAATTCCTTAACATATCCGATCCGACGACGGCACAACATATGTTCACTTCATTTCCCCCCAAAAAAAGGAAGAAGAAAAAACACACATTAAGTGTAACTTTTATTTGTTCTCTGTCAGTTTCCGCATAATAATTTACATAAAACAACTCAATTTCGTTTGAGTTTATGCGATTTTAATAGTCGGTTTAACTTACCAGCAGCAGATACTGCGACTGTTGTCGGTTGTCTGTTTGTTAAAGAGCATATCGGAGGGTCGGTGGGTCGGGCGTTTGCTGAGTTTTAATTTACATAATTCATATGTTCAGTTAGCGTAAAAACATTTTTAATAATTCTAATCAGCGAAACCTCAAAGATAAACATCTTTTGTTCTTAGGCCAACTATGTATTATTACTATTCTTTTCTATTCTGCATACTGTGGCATTAAGTCGCTGTTGTGATGTTGTTTTTCCACATTTCAGTTAACTCCTACAAAAATGTGTTGAAAACATTCATTCATGCCCGTAGACAGACATCAGACGGGCGAGACACACGGAAAGACAAGTCTGTACCTTCACGTAGATGCGGAAAGTAAGTTATGGCACTTTTTTTTTAGGTTGCTTTCATTTAATTTTTAATGAAATTAAGTCATTATAATAATACGGTCTTATTTTCCCTCTGTCCGTCCGGCACTCTGTCTATACATTTGACTATCTGTCTCTTTGCAGAGCCTGAGACATTTTGATGTATGTTGCATCATTACAATGGGTCAAGTCAATTATTTTGGTGTGTGTGCGTCTAAAAACAAATGTGAGTTTTGGCCAACAAAAAAAAAACGTCTACAACAAATATTTGGGTAAACACTAAATTTCGTTGCTGTGTATATTAGGGTGAAGTGAAATGTTCCATATTATTCAGCGTTGTTCGTTGTTCTCGGTAATGCCTATGCTATCAACTCAAATTGTTTAAAATATAATTTCCCTGATCTCACTCCACCTGATTTTTGTAAATTTTAATCTACCTGAAATAATTCAAGCCAACAGATTTTTGTAGATTCCGGGCCAACAAATCCAAATGCCATTTACAAGTTTCCAGGGATACAAAACAGGGTTTTACTTATATTGGGTATTTAGAATAGAAAAATGGCATTGGTTTATCGTAGAAATTTAAGGATTTAAAGTTATCAGGAAATCTTAGTCTGGATTCCAATAAATAAAATTTCCCAGCATAATATCTCATAATGGAATGCCAATGCAATCCAGTACGAGTACAAAATGTTATCATAAAAATAAAATTGTTAGTCAGTGAGATGAGATGATTTTAAGGTCCAAAAACAAAGTTAAGGAAATTGGTGGACATGTAACATATTTTGGCGAATTTAACATAAGAATTTTGTATTAGTCAACTCATCATTTCCGATGTCCCTCACCTGGATATTGTATATGAGGCGGTCATGACAACTGGAGGTTATCGTAAAACTCTTTCTTGGGAGAGGATAATTTTTTTACTAAAAACTATGTGATGAAATATTATCAAGAATAAACATTGAAATGACATTAAGGCAAATGTGGTCAATATCCAATGGAATATGTGGCTTCCAGATGGAAATAGGCTAAAATGTGCACGGAGGAAATATGCACGTAGGTAAAAGTTTAAACAGCCTGTGGAAGATGTAATTCATACATTCAAATTATACTAAAATTGGATTTGCAGAAATCACTCCCCTTCACTGCACCCTAATGTACCGATGAACATTTAAGCCGCCACCGCCGCCGTCATCATAATCAACATCACTGCCGGAATAGTTTAGGCAACCATTGAATGTGAACTCATCTGGATGGACAACGTCCTCGGCTCGCTCACTGACTTCACTCACCCGTCCGACAGTTAGCAGCTGTCATATGAAATGCGGGTGTAGACAGTATCACAATAGGAAAATCATTTAGAAAATGATATGAAGCGTGTTGCTGTTGTTAGTTTCTTGTGTGTTTGCTGCGATAGAACGATAGAGGGGAGGGTGTCCACACACAGAACTGACATGTTTCGGGCCAAGAGAACAGGTAGATTAGTGAACGTACTATTTTTTTTTTTTTGTTGGCGTTTTGTTGGTCGGTGTGTCGAAGGTTTTGGTGAATAATGATGTTTTTGGGTTAGAGGAAGCATACTTTGTTTTCGCTGATGTGAGTAGGTTTAATTGTGTTTTGTTGTTGTTGTTCGTTGTTTACCGAGTTTTTCCTTTTGACAATTGTAATTATGTTAATCAAAAAGGTTTTGTGTTCTTTTTGACATTTTTTTCAAAATGCTGCCACTTAAATTTGTTATATGCCGTTGTGTTTTTTGATAAATTACTGGAAAAGTCAATGGTTCAAGTAAAAAAAAAGTTGTTGGGTTTTAATGGAATTTTAGTTTTTTTGTGGAGAAATGTCTAGCCATCGAAATTTGAATTTGCTGGAGCCCATATCAATGTGATGAAGTAAAGTCCACATGACATTCTCAACAAAGAATGAACAATTGTCGTTTACCTACATCAGCATATGTATAATTCTCTAACAATTTCGGAAAACGAAAGGGAAAAACTAATAAAATTTAAATATATTTTTGATTTTACAGAATTCCAGCAAGTGTTGGACTTAAAAAGTCCACTTATAAATATGTGCACTAAAAAAACACACGGATTTCGGAAAACTGTGAAAAATTCCACAATTAGGGTTTTCTCGAATTTCACAGCATCGTTGATGTATTTACAAAAAGAAACTATAAAAATGTATGTTTTTTCTAAATGGTTATTAAAAAGTTTATAACGAAGGGAATCACAATGGACCCTATGGATGTCCGAGTGAAGGTGCATCTTTCTAACCTAACATAGCCTAAAAAGTTCTAGGAACTGCTTACCCCCTTCGGTACCACCTGTGTGTTGTCAGGAGGCGCATTTGTCCCAACGTATGGGTAACATACATTCCCCTAATCAGTTCGTAAGGTATGACAAATTGATAAGGGTGAATTAGCTCCCAGGATTGTTTTCCCTTTTAATACAATCCAGTTAAATTTCCTTTTTTAGGTGCCAGGGCTAGTTACTCCCCGAATTTCATAATTCAGGCTTCTGTCGTTAGTTCAGCACATCCTCGAATCCTTCAGACAGCCTCGCAATCCTTTGTAGGGATAAAGAAAAACCAACAAGTTTTATATTTTTCAAACTAAATACTAGAAATTGACTAGAATAAGTAATTCACAACTGAAACATTTACTAAACGTTTCCCTTCCGAAGCCACATCGTCCATATTTAGTCATTGATGGAATATTGTGCGTATTACAAATGCTAATAAATTTCCTTTGGCAGGCGTTCGACTTTCTTGGTCTTCTACTCATTAAATTTGTTAATGAAGGATTAAATTAAAATTACCGATAAAGATTACAAAATTATACCATAAATTAAAAGTTAAAGATAATCGGAAAACTTATTACCACACACACACACATACATTACTATCGCACATTCATGCATGTAAACATATTGATTTTCCATACATTCTTTCCATGGGGCACACACACACTCGCTGTCTTGTTTTGAGAAAGTAGTAAAGGATGGAACGAAACTCAGGCAAGATTTTAATTTCGTTACATTCGTTGTCAATAACGGTAATAATTTTCGAAAAATACTCTACAATGAAAAGGAGAGTCCTATCTAGTCCTCTCAGCAGAGCTTTGTATGGGATATTTAAATCTGGCTTACATTTTGGAACACCCTCTAACAGATTGTCTAACTATTGTTTATGTATTCCGAAAGAGTATCAAGATATAAGATTTACCTACTACTTATATTGTTGTATTATATAAGGAATCCAACGTATACAAACGTTTGGTCATATGAGACAATAAAAGCGTTTTCCTTTCTAATACAGTCATCGAAATAAATATCATCGAAATACAGTTTTTTGGGTTTTTTTCTTAGAATCTATACTTAATATAATATTACATATTGCAAAAACTAATTTTGTAAAAAGAGCAGGCAGTTAAATTTATTTAGGCCTTTTTATGGGGCCTAATTTCCAGTTTGTATACTTCAACGTAACGGCGTTACGAAAATTTCTTACTTACTTATTTCCCTTGAAATTCCATTAAGGAACAGACGGGAAACTTCTCTCGAATCAGTGAGCTGTGTGCGATATAATTGTGTACTCACTGACCGGGACCTACTGTTTAAGGCCGGCTCCGAACGGCTAATGCTTTTCTACAGAAGTTTAACATGGCTTAGACATTGCTCTTACTCTTGAAAGTCGCCAACATTTACGAGGCGGAAACATCCACTGAAAAATTGTTGATGGTCTTACCCGGTTTGGAAGTCGGGATCCAAGGTCCTCTCGGATTCCATTCGAGTGAGCGCTTAATAGCAGACACAATTTTCCACACACCCTAAATCTGGTAAAACTTCCAACGAATGTCTCATATAATTCTTTCGAAATACACATAAATTAAAGACTATTAACTTTAGATTATCATTAAGGTCTTTATTGCCAAAAATAATGTATATACGTGAAGGGGATGTGCGGGTGTATTTGGAATGTTCGAAGGTATATCTGTGGTGATAAAGCCAGAAATTATTAGCAAAAACTTACCGAATATACATACAGAGAGAAATAGGATAATTATCCGTAAAATAAGTTGATAGAGATAATAGTGTTCTTAGTGTATTATACAGAATAAGGCTAAGATTTGGAAACTCCATTCATTTCCCCACCAGAAATAAAAGGGTTTACTAACGGACATGCTTGCTGCTGTGACACTTTAATGCTTGATGTCGTTGCTGTACCTTCCAAAGACTGTATCGCAAAATACCACTGAAATCTGATTGTAATAAAGGGCATTTAGTAAATGACAGAGGATTTCCTTTTGGATATATGTGACAGCATTAAAGGGATGGTATTGTCTTTGCCCAAGAACGAGAGGTTAAGGCGTAATGTGGTTCATTGGTAAAAGTTTGGGGAATAATTAACATCATTTCAGTCAAGTATTTTTACACATTTTAAGGTGAAAAGCGCATACGGTTCCAAGACTTTTTTGATTAGAGATTTTCTGAGGTGAAATTATTAGAAAGATGCTCAAGTTTTGACTACAGTAGGAAAAGGGTTTGCCATATACAAACTGTCGTATATCTGAAATCAAGAAAAATTTAGCTTGATTTTAGGAGAAAAATCTTGACAAATAATAAACATTTTTTGTTTACTTTTTTTTGTCTCACAAACGAATTTCAAACTGAGTTTGCACATCGACACAGAATGCAAATCTGAAGCTTATGCTATGATGATTTCTTTTCTCAAATAAGAATTTAGGGATTTAAGTCAATCTATAAATACAAAACTCTTGAGTGACTGCCTGATTAATCACTGTCCTCGCCAAACGGCTGAAGCTTAATCATGAAATTTGGGAAGTGTGTAGCCCTTGGGAGGGGATACAAATAAGGGAGAAATGTGTCCCCAAAACCCATCGAAACACGAAAAAATACCAAATAATCAAATATTATGATGTCTGTTGGGAAATTGGCCCACGACTACGATTGGCAACAACAGGTGCGTTAGAGATGGGACGAAAAAGGGTAAGGGATGGGGTAAAAAATGGACAAAAGGGTGTAAAAAATAAAAACAGGCGAAACAAATTTTTGGCAAAAACATGTGGATAATAGTTCGAGAAGGGACGAAAAAGTGGCCAAAACGTACCAAAACGGCATAAAAATGGTACAAAAGTGGAAATAACAAAAAAATGTGCCGTGACAAAAGGGCTTAAAAAATAAATAATAAAATAGCCGAAAATTTTTTTTGGCAAAATCATGTGGATAATCTTAATATATATTTACCCTCGACACTGATTCACTGATTCACTGATACACTGATACACTGATACACTGATACACTGATTCCCTGATTCACTGATTCACTGACTCTGTCACGCAGTACGTAGGAATTTAAATAGGCATTCTATAATAAATCTATAAATAATAATAATAAAAAAAATAATATTTTTTTTTGTACAGAAATTGTGTTTTCTTCATATTTTTTGTTTACCAAAAAAATTTTTTTTCCAAAATTTTTTTTTTTTATAATTTTTTTTTTTTACAAAATTTTTTTTTTTTTCCACAAATTTTTTTTTTCAACAATTTTTTTTTTTCCACAAAAATTTTTTTTTTCAACAAAATTTTTGTTTTTCAACAAACATTTTTTTTTTCAACAAACATTTTTTTTTCAACAAAAATTTTTTTTTTCCACAAAAATTTTTTTTCAAAATAGTTTTCTCAAAATATTTTTTACAAAATTTTTAAAATTAAGTAACTAATACTTTCTCAAGCAAATTAACGGGCGCCATGGGCGCATTACAACTTACTAGTAGTTCGATAAGGAACGAAAAAGTGGCCATGTCCTAAATGCCGAGCTAAACTATGGCGCACCCTGTATATCCTCATATGATTTATCTGGAACCTAGCAACGGAACTCACATTAATTGGTAAATCTTTTGAATAAATTGAGTTTGTAGTGGTTGCCAGCTGAAAACCGTATGCCATGAAAACTCAAAGAAGATTTACCCCCATTCAACTTAAATTCCAGCATTCAAATATCGCTTAAGGTCTGACGTCGTTTGTTTTTTTCTTTATAAATTATTATTTAAAACCGCATTGGCCATAATTTGAACAGATATGTTTCAAAATTTATTACTTCAACTTTAATGGCAATAATTGATAAAATTAATATAAATTATATACACACACATACAGTTTTTTTTTGTATGCTCATATTGAAATTTCTTATCTTTCCAATTTATTTCATTTTATCTTGTCTGCACTGGCAGTAATAATTTCAATACATTTCATTTTCAGTTTTATTTTTTTTTCATATTTAATAGTGCAGCTTTCGTTGCGGTTGAACATATTAAAAAAAAAATAAAAATATTTCGCCCGGCGAAACAAAAAACCGGCGCACAAATAAACCCAAAGGTGTGCTCTACATACGGATGGAAAGACAGACAGACAGACAGCCAGCCACGGTTTGTTGCGGTTGTCTATGAAATGGCGATATGGAAATTATTAAATGGTCGCTTTTATTTTATAGTTATATAGATCGGATGTATTTGGTCATGTACAAAACAAAAAAAAACCATAACTCATAAACATGCATTTTCGATATTACCCACAAAACAAACGCTGGATACCAAAATATGAACTAAATAAAAAAAATAAACTTAAATTAAAAAAAAAAAAATAATAACCGTTAAAGCAACCAGCCACATAGCCGCACTGTCGTATCTCAAGTAAATTGGCCAGCTGGGAGCAGTTGCTTTTGTTTCCACACTTTGCTGCAATTTTTCTTGTTGCCCGTATTTTGTAGTTTTTTTTTTTTAATATAAGAAACTTTTTTCTGATTTTTTCTGCAAAAACCACTTGTCATTCGAGAGTCATAAGTTTTAAAGACCAACCAACGAAGAGAACTGTTGCAATGGTGTTGGTGGGATTTTTACTTGAATGCCATTTCTATGTTCGGGTGTGTATGTCGGTGTATAACATTGTAATTACTTTATAATTTCGTTGATACAAAAGTTAATATAAAATAATTGCCCCGACTGACTTACTATTAGCCCGCAAATCATGCCGTGTTTCCATGCGAATTGGAAAACGAAAGCTGGTGGCGTTAAAAACTACTCTTTTTTTTTTTTTGGTAAGTAATTATGCGATTGGTCAAGTTATTGAGAAATCCGAAACTATTATTATGTGCGAATATTGTGGACACGCCAAGTAGACCTTAGGCCACACACTATATAGGGGGTTGAAGATTAAAAAAGATAGCAAAATAATAATGAAATTACCACCGTATTCATATAACATTTAAAACGGCTTTGTTAAGAAAAATCTATGAAAATACAAAAACAATTTTCACACAAGACGGCGCCACGTGCCACACAACAAAAAATGCTGGAAACTAATGATTTGGGGCTTAAGATAGAGTAACGATATAGACAGACACCAATTTTATTTTCGAAATTAAAGACATGTGTTTGTCATTCTTTTCATAATTACTATAAAATAAAAATGTTTTTAAATCTGAATTCCTCGTTTAATTTGAATTAAAAAACATCTCTGATAACACCGTGTTACAAAAAATAGATTTTTTTTCTGTCATATGAACCAAATGCACATATTCGGAAAGAGGGAAAAACATAAAAATACACGTGTATCGGCGATTTTCATGTACACGTCAGAATTGATAAAAAAAAATTTTTAAAAAATTTTACGTGATACAGACATTTCCACTAGTCTGCCTGCCAATCAGCTCGATTGGGTCACTGAAAAAGGGTTAAAAATCGGTCCAAAGGCCACTACGAGCATTACACTTCAAACTTAAAAAAAAAAATTCTGACGTGTACATAAAAATCGCCGATACACGTGTATTTTTATTTATTATCCCCTTTCCGAAAAAGTAAATTTGGTTCATAGGACAGAATGTGTGTAACACGGTGTAATGTTTGGCTACTTATATTACTTCTAGTTTCATTAGGTTTTTGCCTTTTCCTGTTAAAAATGTTTTTCATGATTCAAGGCAAACACTACCCTCCAATACCCTTCTTTCCCATTGCTAATACAGTCCATTGCATTTATAGAGGACGTCCCCTGAGTGTTAGTAAAAAAAGGTAACGAAGTAAACTACCGAATACATATTTCACAATTTCTAGCCCCAAATACTGCCGCTGCCACATGTAGGGTATTACCACAAAAAAAAATCGCATTCATGGCCCCAACAACATCACAACACAATCAGCAATGTTTGCGATCAACCGGTGGTGACGGTGCGCTGTCCATAAATGGCAACATACAACAAATTTCCAATACAATTTTATGTTTTATAACTTTCGCACGCGAATTGTTTATAGATTTTCAAATCAATTTTGCTTTCCTCTAATAATAATTTAACCAAAGCGTTCAAATTGTGATCTGATGCTTGACTGGTCTCAAGCCTCCCAGCCACTCAAGCCATGCATGCGCGACGCCTGGTTGACTGGCAAAAAAAAAAATGACAAACTGGCAGATTTGTGGCATGTGTAGCGACGACGACAACAATGCTGCAGCCAACAGGTTTTTCGGTTTGCCATGAGGTGAGCTGGTTGCAACAATGCAAGACACTCTGATATGCGGTGAAAACCGTCGCCAAATTGTAATTGAATTTGCCGCCAAACAAAAGAAAACAATTTCAGGCTAAATTTTATTCATTACGAGCACAGGCATTGGTATGTATGTAATACGGCCAACAACGACAACAAGACAGAAAATCGAAAATCAAGTGGTAAACATACATATTTTCCAGCTGCAGGTAATGAATGCCGGCAAATCAGAAATGAGAAATCACACACAACTACCGCATTTCCTCCTATCGCAGGAATTACGTGTATCCCCTTCCCTACCACCCAATGTTAACAGCGCTCAGTCGCACAGTTTTGATGAATGTGTCCATTCCACTGTGGCATGTTGTAATTCAAAGTAGTGCTTTAACCAAGAGAGGACAACTTACACCAACCCACAACACACACACACACACAAAAATCAAAAACAAAACACACAACCCGGTATTTCTAAAAGGTTCCATGTCCATGGACAATTTCCTTTTCCCTGGCCATGCGACTGCTGCAGCGGGTTGCTGTTGTTTGTTAGCATCAAACTGGGCAAAAATTCAATTAACTTGAATTTGTTGCACATTAACGACGTGCCAGCACTCGGTATTCTGCGCCGGCTGGTGGCAACTTCAAGCTGCCACCAATTGTTGTTGTCTGCATCAGAAGTGTTTGCATATTTCATCAAACGTCCAGCTGAAAGTAAGTGGTAGACATGTTGTGGTCCCATTCGTTCCAGCAAATTATATTCAAATGTTGATTTTGATAACAGTAACAATGGAAAAACAATCATTTCTTATTTTTCCTCAAAGATTTTCGATGGCAATTTCAAAGAAATTATAAATTAAAGGACAAATCTGAAAAAAGTTGATTTGGTCAATAGAGGCGGGTGGGGTTTCCATGTAGGCAAGGGATCACATGGAGAAGGGGCAGAGAAAGTTTGGAATGAAATGGATTTCTGGGTTGCTGATCTTAATGACTTAACGATAACGAGATGGCAGCCCTATGGAAGGGTTCTGAATCGGTGGGAAATCCCTTACATACGGAGGCCCTTTGTTGAATTATAACGATGTAAAGGACCGAAAGGCAAATATGGCAACCAGACGGCAATGGAATTCTATCCAAACCGGTAAGATGATTCACACTTCATGACCAGACATGGAAAACCTAAAAGGACTAAGTCGTTGCTGAGTCTTTGCAAAAACAGACTCAGCATTCTGACAGGAGTCATCACAGGGCCACACTCAACAATAGGCAAAATGGCAAATCATACGGATATGTCTCGGAATAACTACGGTAGAGCCTGCAATGGCGCCAAAGAGGAGGAATCTATAGAACGAGATTCCCGGTCTGGAGGAACGTCGTCTTACTCATTTTGGGAGCAGGATCCCTGCCAAACTGGAACAGCTGGCAGAGCACCTATGACCTCCTTAGGGTATTTCACTGATACTTCCGAATGGTTCTAACTGTACATCATCATACGGTATTCAATCTTTTCCCTCCCCCTCCCTTCGCCCTCATTGACCAACCAAGGGTATCACAATTGGACAATTTATGGCCGGGTGAACCTGCCGTGTTGGCATCACATTTAACCTAACCTAATAGAATTTGTGGAAAACATTATTAAATATTTTCAAAATTTGCTCATATTTTACCTGTTTTCAGCTGTCGGATGAAACTAATTCTTTCCACGACAATACTTTTAAATAAGTTAATGGCATACTATTAATTTAAGAGTGTTGTACTTGTAACACAAAATTGAAATGAACTCCTTTTATGGCAACCTACAAACATATTTCTATTTCTTATAACTAATTACTTCCATTAGTTATAATTTGTGTTCCGAACAAAGTTCCTTCTTCGTACGACTCACTATAATCATTATCGTAATTAATACATTAAATGTTTTTAACTTTCTTCAATTTATTTATATTTTTTTTCTTCTGTTTCAGTTTTTCTAGCAGAAACAAATGCACATATAGTTTTTCTTATTTTTTTTTCTCCAAAAGAACGCTACAATAATTAATTAGCTGAGAAAAACACCCCCACACCGCACACCAAGTCAAGGAAGAGAGAAATGCTTTCAGCAATAACAGTTGGCGTTCGTTTGTATCTTTGTTGGCCGTTGTTCATTTCAGAGAAAGACATGTCAAATGTGCACATCAATGGAAATGGACAGGTTCTTCAGGAAGACGACACACCGACCGTATCTGTGTGTGAAGGGCCAAGGCGTTGTTGGTGAACGAATCAGGCAGCCAGCCAGAAATAATGAGGATGTTAAAAGCATATGTTGCTTGCCATATGGAACAAGTGTGGGTAATTAATAATTTTGTATTGTTTTGTTAAGGAATCAACATTTTGCCATTATTTACAATTTAAGAACAACAAAAAAACAACTACTAAATATTTTAAAAATGTTTCACTTTCTTCTATTACCAGAGAACCTTGACTGACGCTGGTATTTTACAGCCCGAACTAATGCCAAACACATGGATCACTCCATCAAAGTGAGCGAACCAATACTCTCTCATGGGTTCAGTTCTTGGGACGAAATGAAAGTAAAAGTGTTTGTGGTCCCCCAAAACTCAAAGAAACGAAAAGAGTAGTGACAAGATTAGTGCCCGAGAAGACGATGATGATGATGAGGATGATGGTCTGCTTCACTCTTTCTTGGCAGACGTTTGTGTCTTTCAGTACAAGTTAACATTTGTACAATATTCATTCCATGCAATACTGCTCATGGAATACAGAGAGATGGAGAGAAAGAGAGAACGTCGGACAAACAGACATTCCCTTGGATACTGTGCAAGATTATGGTTTATGTCTACAAAAGTGACATGTTGTTTATCAAAAGCCAACCAAGAAAAACGAATTCAACAACAAATGAAAGAAAGAACGAACGAAAGAAAGAGTTTCTCGAGATCCATATATACATATATGCGTACAAAGAAGTACAAATGTTTCGGAAGATTATATTTGTGGATTTGTTTCATTTGTATTTCGAACATATGTACACACATACTTAAGCGCAAGTCAAGGACTTGGAAAATTCTTTCGTGTTTGGTAAAGAGTTAATGCTCTCAGTTGGTGTTCATGCCAATCCATCATATACATTCGAGTGGGTAGCTACACAAAAATAAGTAAACCGTTATCCATTTAGGTTTTTAAAAGTAAGCGTAAATAAAACACATATAAAATATTTTTTTTTTTATGATATTTCTTTTTTATTATAAAGTTTGAACGTTGACATTATGTGTGAAACACTACATCATTTAAATGACCGCCACGCGAAGTGTTGCAAGCATTGATTCTTTTGAGGTCTTTTTGGACCACTTTCTGGCACATACCGCCCAATATCTCAGCCACAAATTGACGAATGTTGGTTTTTAAGTGGTCAAGAGTTAAAGGTTTGTCTGCATAAACACGGTCTTTTGCGTAGCCCCACACAGGAAAAAGTCTAATGGTGTCAAATAGTAATAGGGCAAACACGGGGAAGGTTACCGTAAAAATACATTAAATGTTATCCAAAAAACATATTTTTTTTTTATCAGATTACGTTATTTATTTATTTCGTCTGGGGAAACATAATTCCTTGCGGACTAGTAGTAAGTAGTAATAGTAAATTATTTGTAACATATTCTTAAATAGAGTAATGCTGTTAGAGAAATAATTACTAGTGTGACCCACTCTGCTGTACATTTACACACTCGTATGTCTTTGTTGGCCCGCAAAAAGATGTATTACTTTGATGTTGAAAAATTATAATCATAAACACTTACTACAGCAGCATACAACACATTCTACATCCGAACCGACATTCATTCATTTGTACATCACAAGTGCAAAGTGTTGACTGATGATCTACAAATGTTTAAATTTACAACAAAAAAAAAAAACAAAATCAACAACCACGGGGAGATGAACTGTATCTGCGATGTGATGTTTGATTTAATGTGGAAGATTTTGATCAATTGAAAATGTGTTGGCTGTTTTAAAGACTTGCATCTTCAATTTAACGAGGCGATAATCCAATGGCAAGTTCATGAATAACTTGGACAAGGGGCTTTTCGAAGTTAGTCAACTAATGAGATTAGAGGGATTAAACTGGAGATTTCCATATTCTTCTTACACTAATGAACTAAGAGTGATAAACAGAAAATGTTAATGAGTTATAGAAGATGTGATGCACAAAGACTGTATTCAGTCCTATTCAAGGCTAATGACTGAATTTCAAGTGGATTTAACAATAATGAATCAAATGGACCAGATTTATTACAAGCCTTAGACGATAACTACCAAGGAAAACTCAGGTGGAAAGACCCAGTGGTTGACGACCTGTATATCCCCAGAAGATGACCGAAATGAATCAAATGGACCAGATGTTTTTCACATCGGTTTTACAAACTTGCGAGAATGTGGGTGCCTTAGCCGAGACTGTGCTACTTAGTACCTAACAGTGTTGCCAACTTTACGAGAGCCGAAAGCGTATTTACAATTTTAAAAGTAGTAAATTAGCGTAAAATTTTCCTCAAAAGCGAATACAAATCACCAAACAAAAATGTTTCTAAAAAAAATATTTTTTTCCCGTAAAAAAATACACTTCCAAATGCGTGAGTACAGATTATTTTTTTTAAACTTGATTTCTTCAATCCAAGAACAAGTACGATTTTAGGAAGAAAAAAATCTATTAATAATTTCAAAAGAATGCGCTTTAGTGGGTACATCGGGGCATAAACTATTTTTTAAAAAATATTCTCTCGAAGACGACACTAAAAACTCTTTTTACTGCTACATTTGAATACGACAATGACGAATTCTATTGGGTGGCGCAAAAGTAATCCTCCTATCAGAAAATGCTATAAATTTAGCTAATGTCAGTGGCAACTCTGGCGGCGGCCATTTACATGACATCATATTCTCGACTTGATGTAAAAAAAATTAAAAGACCAAATAAAAATAATCCACAAGAAGTTTTTAATTTTTTTTTAATTACAATCAAAAAACATCGGAAGTTTACTTTTGCGCCACCTTTTATATGTACATCTATTCATAAAATATCTGTTCGATCTATAAAAAGTGTTGGGAAAAATCTGTGTATACTGTCAAGAAGATCTGACCGACTATAAACCACACGACGTAAAATTGTATGACTTCATTTGATTTTATGTATGGATTGTGGATATAAAAATTGGATCGACAGGTTTGGTCTTCTAGTATGTGTTTTTCAAACATTTTCCATCGTAACTTTTAACTGAGTAGGTGCATTTTAAAGGTTAACTTCACTTTGATAACATTAGAGAGTTAAATTAATTCGAAACTATTCAAAACTTATAAAATTGTTGAGCAATAGGAATAGGAAGATATTGTATGAAACCATTGACATTTGTTGAAAAGTAACTACATTGACAGTAATTATGTATTTCGTTTTCCATTTGTGAACTTTCACTTAAATACTGCATTGTGCACACTACTACAACTTCTTTATTATTTCAATTTCCTGATTTTAATTGAAAATGACAAATTTTAAATGATGCCATTTTTATCTGTATCCCTCGTTTGTTGGCCATTGAAACAAAGCAAGTAGAAAAATCAATTTTGTTTTGTGGTTTATTCGTTTGAACTTTTTGTGCAGTGACCGATCTGACCGACAGACCAATCACAACTACATCGACTCGGTACATGCACGCAGCCACTTGTCCATAAGCAGATCCTGGCAAATACAGTCAAACAAATACTCCATTGGTATGCGAGTGTGTGTGTGTGTATTTACTAAATAAATACCAAAACCTGTAATAGCAACAGTCCGGGCGACGATGACGATGATGATGACGACAAGGACACATGACGTCGGTGGCTGTGATGTAAATGATGCTGCTGCTGCTGCTGATGATAATCAGAGAAAATGCATTGCAAATGTGATGAGTCCACAAAATGTGAACAATGCACTGGAAAATCCGACTATGACCATGCATAAGTGTTAGCCCCCACCTAAGTCAGATGGAACGGAGGGGGGGAAGCACACACTTCTTCACTTGCTCTAGCCAGAAAAGATTTTTAAGGATAATTTCTGTTGTTGAAATAGTCGAAATCTAAAAATGAAAAATCATCATACCACACAGTTGAACATCTTCTCGACAAGGACATCGTGTAAAGCATCCAATCCAGTTTTCGCCCCACACAACTCACTCACACACATGCACGTATTGATGGTAGGTGAGAGGAGAATCAAGTAGCACTCAAAAATGAACATTTGTTGCAAGCAGCAAAGCACATTCTGTTAAATCATCATCATGGTCATCAATGTTCCGAAAAATTAATGAAGCTAGATGTTTCTCCTGCTTGGGCCATCATGCTGTCCAACGTATTGTATGTGCTGCTCATCGCCCAGAGAATAACGTTCCATCTACTTATTTCGGTTGTTTGTGATGATAATTGAAATGTATGCGTAAGTATCCATAGCCGGACATCATGTAGGGATTTCTATCATCACACAAGGATAAATTTACGCTTGCATACATATACATTGGACACATACATACATATTAGGGTATACTGATGGATTTATGTTTTTGTTTTTTTTTTGAGGGGAAGTGTAGTATGTGTTTTAATATATCCTCTATATTTTGTGGCAATGTTGAGACACTCATGGGCGATATAAATGCCCTGGTAGGTCCTGACGACAAAGGCTGCGAGAGGATAACGGTGTATGCACTACCATCTCGCATGTAAGAGCTAAAAGAAGTTGATGGATTTTCAGACCATTGCATATAAGTCAAGTCACCACAATCCGCCAGAAGGTTTCCGCCACACAAAGAGCTGACTCGGCTTCAAGGACCAAAGACATCAAAAATCAAGAAAATACTGAAAAAAAATAATTTTTTCGAACCCGGTTCGGTTAACTTAGCTATTTGAAGTTCGATTTCAGACAAGTAATAATAATTCTTTTGGAATCAGAATTCTTAAAAACACTCGCTGAAGACATCAGACGAATATATTTGATGAGAACAATGATACAATCATTGGAACTTCAAAATTTGAAGAAATTTTGCGACTTTACGAGGATGAGAGTAATCTCTAAGCCGGGTAAAAGGTTCTCTAGAGAAAGCATTAGCCGTTCGGAACCAGCTTACATTCAGAGGGCATACAAATTATATCGTTCACAGCTCTGTGATTCGAGAGAAATTCTCCGTCGGTGCCTTCATGGAATGTTAAGGAAAATAAGTCATAGCTGGTGGATGATGTAACCTCATCTGGATTAGGGGGTGTACATTCAACACCATCGTGAATGTTGCAGTGCAGTATTTACCAGTACATCCTAATGTTCGTATATATCCAATGATATCTATTTTCACATATGCACGTTCCTTCTGCCATGATTGCCGACATATTTCGTAGTCATATTGTATAACAAACAATCAATAAAAGTTACAAACGTTATTTTTGCTCTTAATTTTATTTTCTTGCTTACAATGCAGGAAAAATCAATCAACATTCGAACAAGAACAAAATAAGGGCAGCACCAAAAAATCTGTTTAGTCTATTAAATCGTATATGGTTTTATTGTGTTGTTGTTGTTGTTGTATCTGTATGTGAATGGAAATAAAAATAATTTTCAATTTTCCAAGTCCTGAATGCGTAACCAAAACCATATTGTATGGGGGACTGACCACCTCGGCCATGAGAGATTAATTCAAATGGGAGTGTACTGGTCGAAAGCTGGCGTGGGCTATCGGTGTGGGAAATGTGCGATAAATGTTGTAATGGCACATGCTAAACCTTACAATTATGTGAAAGACCTAAATCATTCTGATAAACAAAAAAAAAAAGGAAATAGACTGTTCCCAGTCAGTAATATTTTAAATGGTGATCTAGTCATGATTGTAAAAGAAAGAATGGATCGTCTCAGCTTAGAGACTTTCATAGTAAACGAGACAATTCAGAATGCCTATTTGTGTGGGATATATCAATTAAAATTGTGAAAAAAGGAGTCCCAATGGCATTTTCGATATTCAACATCCTGTCTTCTGCCCTAAACTTGTCAGAATTTGTTGCTGCTACCAACTCATCATACCTTACTCTGTGCCTGAGGTTTTCATGCTGGGCCTTTTACAAAGAACTAGAATGAGGTATAGTGAATTTAATGGTCACCAGATTGAATTTTCCTCCATTACTTCGTCATGCATTTGCATAGAAGACAAAATTATGCAAAAACAACAACAACAACCAGAGACAGAAGAATATGAAATACCAATAAAAAAAAAAAATAAGAAAATTACACAAAATTTGTTACAAACAATTCAACAAATTTCTTTTTGTGTGAATGCTTAGGAGTATGTATCTGTGTGCGTACTTTTAAACAAGTAAAGGAAGGCAAACACACACTGACAAACAAACCATCTGAATGTCATAGAAAACACCTAAAGAGGCATTTGAGCTTTTCCTAAGTTATTCCGAATTATTTGCATATACGAGTACCAGAAGTAAACTCCAGAGTATTCGTTGTACAAAAGTATTTACCGGGGACGGTGAAAGAACAGTTTGGTGGCACAGGGTGGACACAAAGAACTAAACTTTTGAAACTTTTTTCAAAATATTTGTCGACACACACCATGGGCAAGGTATCTGCTTGTTAAGATCTGCAAATAATCGGGCTTTAGTTTGGAAAGTTTTGCTTTTCAATATGAGAAATTATGGTTCAAAGTGGAAATTTCTTTAAAAAAAAAAGTCTACTTGGGAGGGTGGGCTGGAGGAAAAAGTATATGGACAACCCTAGATTTTTAATTCATCTACGTTTAGATATGGTAAAGAAAATCATAGAGATTTTTTAAAAAAAAAATTAAATTTAGTCTTCTAAAGATCGCAGTTGAAAGTCTGAGGTGATCAAAAATCCGTCATCAGTCAATAGCTGCACGCTGAAAAAAATGGCCATTTTAACAAATTTCAGCAAACAAGTTCGCATCAAACATATATATATTTTTCCATACCACAAACATTTACTTGTTTGTAGGTGATAAATATCAAATAAATATGTATGCAATTTTGTGTGACTTTTTATTTTTTTTCAATTTGTGAATTTTTATACAACAATCCATCTCATTCTCTTGGTATTGCTTATATTTGAAAGAGCGTAGATGCAAAGAAAAAAGTTAAGAAAACTGCTGCAAATACACACTTATTCACACTCAAATGTTGTACTTTGTTGAATTTAATAAGTTCGTTGTCTGTTTTTCTCAAACACTCTATTGCTTATACACAAATATGTAATACTAATAGCAAACGAGTTATATTTACATCCAAACAAGCTTTGTGTAGAAGGAAATAAGCTTTACTTGCTACAAAGACCAAACACGCGTTTTACTTGTGTGTAAACATTAAAAAAAAGACGTATTTTTTAGCGTGTGGAAAACAGATTATATACAACATCATTTTTTGGCTTTGAAATATTCGACAGGTCTAGCAGTGAAATTGTGTTAGGAGTTTTGGATAGAAATGTTTTTTTGAAAAATATTCGTGAGGACGAATAATGAATACTAGAGAGCTGTATGACGAGGGATACATCAAACTACAATGCTGTCACTGGATAAAAATTCACCTGCTCCAAGAATGCCCGACGAAGGATGCCCTACTCCGGTGTGAAGATCAAGTCCTTGAAAGATCTGACTAATCTTGGTGTAAACAAACTAGAGATTACAAGCACTACATTCAATCTCGTCGAATGTGCCTATGCTCTGTTAAAGTTATAACTAGGAATAATGATTAAGTGGGAGTGGAGGACTTGTGGTTATAAGTTGACTAAACAGACAGCTCTCGCGAGAATGGACATGTGAATGTGTATCTGTGTCGCCTCATGATTCGTTTTGATGATTCACAGTGTCATGCAAGATCATCGGATTTGACTGTTCCAGATTTGTTGCCTTGAAGTTTTTTCCCCTTAAATCTCAAGTCTATGTCAGCAATCCACCGTCTTCCGAGAGTTGCTCAAAGAGACTAACCGACAAAATGCTGCGCTAACTTGGCATCCTAAAATTTTGCCAGAGCGATTGAAAATGTACTTAGTCGATTGATCATTACTAATGACAAGGGAAACTATGTTCCGAAACATCTTATACGTCCAAATAAAAATTTAGAGAAATACATAAAGTGTACTCTCTCCTGACGGACACCTCTCTTAAGCTGACACCTTCCATAAACGGACACTTCGTTTGAAGACGAGTCATCTACAGTGCACTTTTAAACATCTCTTATAAGTGAATACCACAGCGGAATAATTTCTCAGTTCCATGGGTGTCCGCCCAAGAGCACACTGTACAGAGTCCGACATTAAGTCAATTCATTAAAATATTTTATATCGAGTGGCAAGTTTCGGTTCAGCCTTTACATGTCCATGTGTTTGGTGTCTGTGTATGTGTGTGTGCTTAAACTTAAGATGAGTTCAAGTAGTTGTTCGTAGTAAGTATCTCTTTCCGCCCAACAACAACAAAATAACAACTTGTAGTAGCTTTTGGTGGAGATACAGCCACCAGTCAGTGAATTAAGACGGGCACAGGCACAGCTGATGCGGATCAGATCTTTTCTTAAAAGTCGCAACGACTGAGAGGCTATAGCAGCGTCGAGGCGTACTGAAAGAATTCATCAATATCAACTCCGCCATCAATCGAAAGAATGATGTCAGCATGGAAATAAAGCAGAGGGTCCTTTGTGCTGACAACTAAAACAGCTACGTTGAACTAAAGCAGAAAATCGCGCCTAACTGAATATCAAAAATTCCTATCTTTGATGTCGAGTTCCGAGGACCATGCAAACGAGGACGGTATCAGACTCCAAGTGAAAGGTCAAGAAAATCAGATAAATCTTAGGCTTTGAACGCGACTAAAATACATTTAGACAAGGAATAACCATATACTTAATAAAATATCATTTGGATAATGAATGTAATCATTGCAGTTAGCGAAATATTTGTTTCTGTTATTGAGAAATAACATTTATAACTTATAACTTACATAACTCAATGGTCACCGGCTGTACATATACTTCAGTCATTCATTCATATTTTCGTTTCTGTAATAGAATTAAATTTAGTTTTCCATTTTTTTCTTCTGCCGGCTCTCCACATCTTGACCATTGTTATGTTGCTTTCGTATTATTATGGTCTCATTTGTATAGTTGGCATCGTTGCTGTTATGGCCGAGGACTTTTGTCAATAGGAAACATATTTCCCGTATTTGTTCTGCAGATTATAATGTAAGTACGGACACTTACAAAAATTATATTCGTTAAATTTACCACATATTCTTCAAAATATCTTTTTTGTAAATTGAAATGAAATACAGTTTTAAAGAAAAGAAAAAAGATTTTATAAAAATAAAAAAAAAGAATTTTAAAAAATATGCAATTATTTCAGTTTTTAAATTATAAGACAAACAAAAAGCTATAATTCATAAAATATCATCTTAAATCAAATTTCCATTTATATTATATTTTTTATTTACACGTATATTTTTGTTATACAATTTGTTTTCGTACTATACACGTATAGGTCCTTTTATGAAGTATTATGATCGAGAGAAACAAGTAAGTAAATATGAAATATTTCTCTGACAGTACAAATTATACAAAGTAATTTTTCTCAGTGTATAAATCCGTATGTGGTCATCCCATAAAGTGCGAATATGTGTGTGTGTGTATGGATTTCTGCATGTATTAATCTACAATTTATTTGAAGTGGTCAGTAAGTCGGTGAGTGTGTATTGTGTAGTATATGAGTGTGTGTGGTCAATGGTCAATACTTGAACAATTGCTGGCATTGGTCCATTTGTTTAGGCATAATACGAATAAATATGACAATAATTATATGCAGAAGATGAAACACTTGGTCGAATATTTCTGAGGTATTTGCAAATCAATACAGATGATTATATTCACACATGTTTGATTTAAACAGATGAATGGGAAAAGGGGCTACTAAGAATGCAATCGTATAAATTGAGAACAGGACAACAAAATGCTTAGTTTTTGGGTTCGAACAAATAGTTATTTTTAACAACTTTAGGGTATATCGATTCTCAGCAATTGAAGGGACACACGACCATTTGCTTTGTTATGGCTTCTCAGAAATGTTCGAAATGGATAACGATTTAGCTCGAAAAATTATGAAAAAGTATCTAACGAAGCTCATTTTCTAGATGGCTATATTAACGACCAAACTGCCTTAGCTGGGAATCGGAAATTCCCCTGTAATCGTCAGGCCAATGAAACCGCAGAGAATGACAGATTTTGTACCTGTGGCATCACTGGCCCGTTTTTCTTTGAAAATGTGGCCGGAATCGAAATTTCAGGAACATGATGATCCATTTTTTCTGGCCGGTGATTGAGGACATGGTCTTGGACACGCTGTCCACGACACAAACGTTTTAAACGCAATTTAAACACCTAGCACAGAGTGTTATTAGCAGGCTGGGAAATGTCTATTGGTCAAATAGGAGCTATTGGTCAGTAGGGCTTATTCGTGGTATACCGTCAAAGAATCGATATTATATCAATAATTTAGGCCCTTAAGGCAAACATCTAGTCAGCCATAGAAAGCCATGAGATAGATTCAGAAATCATATTAGAGATATTGGCTTACCGGATGCTCCACTCCGAAGCCAGCCGAGACATGAGTGAAATAACAAAAAGTTATGTTTGAACCTCACTTTTTTTGCCAGCCCAATCGATCCGTCGCCTAATTTCGGTGGTGACACTATTCTTTCTATTGATGGTACAAACGAGTTAGAAAAATTCTTCCACTACCTCGACACTGCAAGTGACAGCCTTGCCAATGTCCAGGCGATGTCTGGTCAATGACATAAGTTATGTCTTGTCCTCGTTCACCATCATACCCATCGTTGTTGATTTCTTTTCGATCTCGGAAAAAAGCACCATTTACACCTCGCTCTATGTTTCAGACATTATCGTCGTCTGATGTCCAAGGAGTATGTTGCCGTGTGTGATCCAATATTTTTCCAGCAGACTTTTGAAGAAGTTGCTCGCTAGCTAGCGAGCTGCCACCATGTCGGAGATCTCTTGTAGCGGTAAATGGGTAAAATGGGTATTTTTGACTGAGTAAAACATATACAATTATTCTTGCAGCGATCACATACGTTGATACGTTTTGAAGCCATTTTCGGTTACCAGAGTGTTGAGGGCGGCTTCTTATTCAATGACAAGATGGAGTTTGGCAGAGTGTAGAGATGTGTCTAACACTATGCAATAGCTATTTTTTCCAGTGGTTTTTTATATTATTTTCTGGAATATTTTGTGCAAAACATATTCCGAGGTAGTTGCCAAGAACGATTTAAAGTTTTTTTGTGAATCAGACATGGTACAGTAAAAGCTCGATTTTTGCAACCCCCGATTATTGCAACTCCCCGATTAGCGCAACCGTCATTTTTTTATATTACGGTCTTTATAAGTGCAACTTTCGAAGAAAAAGGTCGTGATAAGTGATTTTTCTGATGCACTGAAATCAGGAACTTTGTTTGGAGGTCACGGTTAAACCAAATGCTCCCTTTTCAACATTATTCTCTGTTCGACTCTGTCCACTGTGAAGGATCGTACTATAACTGTTATTTTACCGTTGTTTTCTTGTTATTTTTAATTCCATATTCTTCGATTTCAATATTTAAACTTATATATTTGGGGCTCGGTAAGTGCAACAATCTCAGTTAATGCAACAGGCTTGATTTCCTATCGGTTGCGCAAATCGAGCTCTTACTGTATGTGTCAAATCCTCAGGTAAGCGTCCATACTTCAGTTTGTGCGTTCAGAAAAAATGTCCACAAATTCCCAAAAATTATTAATTCGAGCCACAAACGTTTGGTCCTGGCATCGATTAATTACTCGTTTGTGAGCGATTAATATTACCCGCTAAAATTCAAATGTAGTAATGCAGTCACATGCCATTGCAATTCGGAAAATCGTTTAAGACGGTACACTCGGCCACGCCCTACATTAGCCTTTCCTTATTTCCATCATTTTGCGAGAACGAATTGCATTTCGGAATGTTTGCTCGTAGATGAACAAGTCTGACAGGAACATGATCGCACACTCACACACCCATTGGTTTGATTTCACCGCAATTGTTGGAAAGGTGTGTCTTCGCAACAAATCAGTCTTTTCAATCTGGTTTATGAGTTGATCGTACGACACATAAATGTGGCCAGTTTAAATAAATTCTTGCATTATATAGTCGACGCGGTTATACCCTACCTACAGGATGTCTACAAAAGACCGATTTGTATTTAGTAATAATTTTTCTTGTCGCAGTCATTTCTACAATTCCAAGCCATGGGCAAAGGCTGCAGGGTTTAATTGTCTCCTTAATGTCGCATCGAATATCGCTGCCGCTAATAAATGCATGTCATTCGCTGGCAAATTCTTTGGAAATCCTCCATATGCATGCAGTATCGAGAAGTCAACGCCAGTCAAAGATTGGGTGTTATCCGCTGCTTTGTGACGTTTGAAGTTAACAAATGATTTGCATGTTAAACACATAAAGAACCGAACAAATAGAAGTGATGGCTAATACACAAAGAAGAGAAGAGGACTCATTATACGAATTATTAGTGTCACACTTTGAGGCACTTTTTAAGTTTCCCTGTCCGTCCGTCCGTCCGTATGTCTGTCTCAAATGCAAAACATGTTTGTGATTTGTTTAAATGTTGCGAGTTGCTGTTGCTGGCGGTGTTTTGGCGCATGTTGTTGCCGGTGCTGTTGTCTCGTAGCCTGTGGTTAATAAACTATTTTGAAATGTGTCGTCATTGCGAATTCTGTGAGGCGTGTTAATGCGTGGCGCCTCTGTGACACTTTCAACAACAACAAAACAACAACCAGAACAGAAAAAGTGAGAAAAAAACAAAAACACCGACAAGACCGTATGACAGGCAACCAACATAAGACGACGCAGCAGCAGAGTGGAGGTAAGCCAATCGCTTTGGGCCTTTTGGAAATATAAATTTATCTTTTTTATAGTCTAATCGAATTCTTGAAGCGTTGCTAATTATACGAAAAATTCAATGTCACATTTGCATGAAGTGTTGATAAATTTGCTTTTGAGTTACGAAAAAGATCCGGGCTATTTAGCAAATGTAAATGAATGGAAAACCGAGGATGTTATGAAAAGTTGGTGGGTCGGTTTTTTTTTTTTATTGAAAAGATTTATTTATTTATTAATTACAATACAAAGTAAATTTAAATTCTAATTTTGGGTCCAAGGGCAATCCGGGTGACAAAGACCATTAGGCTTGATTTTTCCAGCGACAGACCAAAGTCTCTGGTGGGAATCGAACCCACAACCCCCTGATAAGCAATCACGATACCATCTCGCCTACCGGGGCGCTTTTTTATTGAAAAGATAATACAATGAAATATATTCTAGTGGTGAATGTGAAGGAGCTTAAGAATGGGAATTACTAAGTCTGTTTTGAAATATTTTTGTTAAGTGACTTTAAATAAATTTTTTTGTTTTTTTTTTTTTATTTTCAGAAATAAGTGCTATTTTGTTGCATTTTTTTTTATTGGAAAATATATTTTTGTTTTACTATTTTGCGAAATAAATGCTGCTTTTTTTAAATGAATATTTTGACGACACCTTTATCTTCTTTTACTTTTGTTACCGCCCCTCGACTCAACGGGAATTCAATTTTAATTAAAGTAATGGTACACCAGAGCCGGTAGCTCTTATCTTTACTCCCATTTGCTTTGTCACCGTTTTATTTTTTTTTTTTGCAGTTTACTGGTTTCGTTTCACATTTCCATCATACAAATGTTTTTAAAGAATTTCCCCAAAAAAAAAATTATTCAAATTTTGTTCGTTGGTCTCCTACTATCGCTATTGAAGTTTCACTTCAAACAGAAAAACAAAGACCACACATAGTATTGAAATTTTGTTGCGGTTCAATGTAAATGTACGAGTTTCTAACCGAGTTTAGCATAGTTTTTGAAAATTTACTGAACTTCCATGTTGAGGAAGAGAGATATGGCGAAAAATCATCCTTTGCAACATCATCATCATCATCGTCGTCGTCGTCGTCATCGTTGTTATAATCACAAGTTTAACCTTAAACTTGTTGTTCACATATGCGGGTGATGTCTACAGATAGACTCACATATGTACAGAAATTGCTGACGAATTTGTGAGGGCATCAATGTTTTCAATCTGTATGTCGCACATGACTTTTAGTAATTCTTCTAAACTTTGTTGTATTTGGTTTTGATTTGTACTAAAGAATTCGGTCTGTGAAACTTCAAAAATTAATTTTTTTTTTATTACATTTGAAAAATGTGTGGCGTGTGCCAGGAAATTGTGAAAGAAGTACGAGAACTGATAGACAGAGAGTGCAATTGATTCAATAATTATATGTATGAAAGGGAAAAAAATAAATGTTAATATTTTTCAGTAACGTAGGTTGGAAAATCAATCAACTGTACGACCAGGCAGGATACAATTGCTGAAGAGATGAAAAAAAAAATTAGGAAAATCTGAGAATTGATAACAATCTATTTTTTAAAAAATTTGACGTGATACAGACATTTCCACGAGTCCGACTGCAAAAAATCAGCTTGATTGGATCACTGGAAAAGGGTTCATAGGACAGAAAAAACACGGTGTTATGAATAATTCTTCGATTTAAACGAAATTTATATTTCCGTCTCCCACCTTCTAAAGACGGAAATACCATACCTCAGTAATATAAAATTCAGAGTATGTAGTTTAGGAGTTATTGCTACAATAAATCAATTTAATATGAGATAAGTCACTAGGGCAGAACATCCTTCGATTTTTTGTTGTTTCCCAGTGTTTTCTAGGCCAGTTGGAATCGGTTTCATCTGTCATATGAAAAATAACCCAAATAAAAAAGGCACCCAGGAATATGAAAAAAAACCCAAATGAAGAATTCCCACAAATGGATAAAAAATTCCACAAAAAGGCAAACAAGAAAATTTCTTAAACTATTTAAAAATCCTACAAAATTTCTGAAAAATTCTCCAATGTAAAAATCCGATTTAAAGATTCCCCAATTTCTGGGCTAAAATAAAACTCGTTGCAAGTGATGGAATTGTTTGGAAAGCTCCATTGCTAGTATTAGTCCCAAGTCAAACTAGGCAATTTTAATTGCCGCAACTCCAATTTTGTTGGAATGTAAATGGGAAAAACTTGCTCGTACTGGCATTTCTTTTTGTGTTTTTCGTATTTTGATATTTTGATATTTTGAAAGCAAAACTTCTTTTTGAAAAGGCAATAATAAAAACAAAAATTTACGGAAAAACGAATTTCCTTGTGTGACCACAAGAGGCAAGTTCAAAATGGAATCGTAAAAATTGCCAAATGTGAATCGGGAATAAATTTCGCTCATCAATAACAACTAGTTTTGGTATATTTTTCTACAAATTTATATATAGATTTAAACAAATTTCACAACATCTGTTAATAGAGAACGCCGCGCTGTGTTATAATTGTTTAATACAAAATTTGTTTTATTCACATCGTGTTTGTAAGCCAGGATGCCTTCCTCGCTTTAAAACAAACTACCTGCCTTAGGCAATTCCACTTTTATTAAATTGTTGAAATTACATATATGTATTTTCATTTTGTGTGACTAAAAATAGAATTTTGTCCCATAATTTGTTTATTTTCGTTGAAATCTCAAATTATCTTAAAGCAAAAATCTCCAGAAAAATGCGATGTGCTTAACAAACTTGTTTAGATTACTATACACAGACGAGTGGCAACTGCGAAAACATTATGGGGTACTTAACGTGGGATTCTCCTCAACACGGTAAAATAAAAAAGCAGCGAAAAACAAAAAAAAAAAAAGAAAGAAAAGAAAACAACTATAATAACATCAACTGAAATAATGTCCTTACAAAAATGTTATGTTTTCCTGCGTTTCGGTTTGTTGTGATTTTGTGGAATAATCCCTGACCCCGGAACAATGACACGCCATTATTCCTATCTGTGCAAACCTTAAAGTACTTGAACAATTTGTTGTGTGCTGTTTGCTCCGATGTTAAGGCAAATCACTGAAGCGTTTAGATATTTTTATACACAGCGACAAGAACAACAATTGTCAAACGAGAAACCATGGAGAAAGGAAAGAGGCGACTCTTGAAAAAACATTCGAGCATGTATAATGATCTGGACAATTTTCTGTCGTTGTTTTTTTTTTTGTCCGCTTTCTTCTTTATTTGCATTGCCGTTCAATCTTTGTTTAGTTTGTTGGTCCCTTTAGGATCCATCTTTGTCCGGGGCTTTGTTGTGATTTCCTTTTGTTGTGACTCGAAAAAAAAATAAAACAAGATGCCTCCTTTCTGAGGATGTTGTTAGACTGAATGTGATGTTGTGGGGATTATTAAGGATCATTAGAGTGTATTATGGTATAAATATATTTTATAATTAAAGGATTATCTATCTCCTATCGCTGGTGTATCGCTGATCTCAGCAACTACTTGGTTCTTTAGAATTTCAGTTATCGTAAACGTATTGTGCGGCGTTATCAAAATCTCAGCATGATCAGTTTTTTTGTTCTTTGGTTGAAAAAAGAAAGCCGACCCAAAACCGATCTTTTATGCTGTTGACAATTTTTTTCTCTCTTTTGAACATTTGATATTTCACATATTGTTGCCCCACTTAAATGTTCATCTGCTGTTCTTGTTGTTTTTGTCAATTGTCTGTTGGTACTGCATGATCCGATTATATACCGCATTTCTTACACATCTACGTACATGTGGATCTTTTGTCATACAGCCGATAGCGTGTAGAGATATTTTTAAAAATAATGTCACATAAGGAAACAGATGTTTAGTATGAAATTTCAATGATTTACTCACATGGTGTAGAGGGAATATTGGACTACACTACGCCCTGCCTGCTGTCTCCCTGCGTGTGTATGTGTGTGTGTCATTGGATTGGGCGGGCATGTGTGAATAACTGAAAATCCGTCAACGCCTTCTCGGTTCGACTAGTTACACATGTTGTAAATGAAAATGCCAGAGAGATTCATATCTGAAAATAGTTTTTTTGATCGTTTTCGAAAATATTTTGAATTATATGGGGAATTTAAGGGAAACAAATTCTAACAATTTGATTTTAAAAACGATTAAAGGGAGTTTTGTGCGAGGAGCACATAAAAGAGATGTGGAAAAATATTTTAGTAATTGTTTTTGTAGGTTTTTTTTTTTTTTTTAAAAAAGATATATTTTGTAAAGTGGGAAAAATAAAACATTTAAGATAATTCAAACAACACTAGATTCAATCCCTTTATATTGTTTTCGTAATAATCACAATTCAAACAGGGGATGTAAAATATTTTGTTGCTGTAAAAAATGTTAATTTGCCTCCTTTCTTACATTCACTACTTTCTTCTATGTTTTCAAAAAAGTTTAGATTATTCTAACACTAAAAACAAAGATAATTTAAATGAATTCTCAGAACAAATCGTATAATTAGCTAAATTCCGATGCCCATTTCTATACCAGTCAAATCAACAACGGAATTGGAGAAATGACAGCAATGGTTTCGTTGCTTGTGTGGCAGGTAGCGCCGTGTTGTTGAAAGTAAACGTTGTCCAGATTAATATCATCCAACTCCGACCATAAAACATCTTTTATTTTATATGAACTTTTTTATCATTAAGATACAAACGCACTTCAGTGTGATATAGAGTATTTGAGTAGTGGACGGAAATACAAGTTTCGAAATTTTGAAGTCGGAGTCGAGCTATTCAAAAATGCTGGAGTCGGAGTCACAAAACCGTTTGTCACTGGTATCTTTTTCATCACTCTTTATGAAAATGTATTATTTTTAAATAGAGATTAGAACAGTTTCATTTGTATTTAGAGTTCAGACATAATCCTGACTAGTTCTGTACTTGCCACCACTTTAGCTAGAAGTGGGCTCTGTTCAACTCCCTTTCACAGCAACTGTCTCCTTGTACATGTGCATGTCCTAGGTGTTGAGAATTGTCACCACTGCATTACAAAGACACCTTTTGTTTCATACTTCCAAATATATGTGGAACTTTATTTGTATTTGTTATTTATGGACAAGATCGATTGTCCTCTTTGTGCGCCGCTGCATTCCTTTAAGAATTGAATTTATCTAGTCCACATTCCACCACTTTAGGACAACTCATTTCTAGTTTCACTGCAGAAGTAAAGGCCTTAATATTAATGAGTATTTCAAACCATTCAAAGGGTTCTAATTATGTAACACAATCTCTTCTCTCACAATTAAATACAATTTATCGCCATTAAATCGTTTTTATAGGAAATTATTTCAAATCTCCCTATTCAAACTACACCTTTTAACCTCGTTTGTGTGGAAAGTCTCCGAAATTAATCTTCTTTCCTTTCGATTCATTTGTAACCCCAAACAAAGAAATAGAAGGTCTCTGACATTTCTACCGTTTACCATTCACAAAGAATATGTTCGTGTTTTTTTTGTTTATTATTAATAATTGTAATTATCATTAGTAGCTGCAAGAATTTATTTTTTTGTATGGACATTCAAACATGGCAGGCATTAAAATGTTTCCATACGTCTGTCCATCCAGCTGCCCATCACCGTTGTCGATCCATTGTCTATATTTTGTATTTGGTTTGAGGGGAAAATTCAGAAGTGTTGCTTGCGAGTTATTGATTTTTTTCGATAGACTTCTCGTTGCGAGTTTTTAAACTACTTTACAACGCTTTCAATAACCATAATTTGAATGGCCTACGGTTATTTTGTGAGTTGTTTCTTTCAAAAAACCCCCCGTTCCCTTCGAAGCCATTCATTCTACGATTCTTTTAATATTTACTTATTTATTGGTGCCTGTAATGATCGCATTTCAAATTTTTGTTTTATTGACGTCTCACGCACATTCCCAATGAGCACAACGCAAACAGCCAACGAAGAGCAACGCCATCACGTCAATGCCAGAAACTAGAATTTCGATTTTGGTGCGTGCTTCAAAATGTAATTGAAAATAGTTTCATTTCTGAAGTTTGCTGCTGAAAACGAAACCTTTATTGGCCTGTGTTTTTGTTTTCCTTTTATTCTTTCCAAATTTCTTACCTCCACCACGATATGTGTTACATGGCTTTGTAGCTCGTGAGGATTGGGTTTGAGCCATGAACGAGTTTTGGCTTTCAATGCCTTAGGGGGGTTTTGACTCGTTTTGTATGTGTCTTTTATTTCTATCGAACGTTTTGAGTGTTAGATTTGTGTGCTTTTTAAGTGGAGAAATAATATTAGATTTATTTTGATTAATTTTTAATTGGCCTGTCTTATGGTGGAGTTTTGTGTGCGTCTCTTGCTTCTTGTTTTGTTTCATGTTATTTGTTTAAAGAACAGACTGGCATGAACAAGACAGGCGTCATATTGGAAGTCGATGCGAAACAATTCGTAAAAATCTCCTTTGTTCTCAACTAAGTTTTTAATGCCAGTTGAGCAATGGTCGATTGTGAATATGACGGAGGTTATTATTTGAATGGAATTGTATCGAGTATAACAGTTTCATAACTGTTATAAAACTGTTATACTACAGTGAAAACTGGACTATAATTAAATGTGGCGTAAAAACACCTAACGAGGGATATAAGGTAAAATTCTTACTTGCTAATAAAGGTAAAAAAGAACAACCGGTAACGAAGTACTCTTGTTTCGCTAAGTTTTTGTTCTAAAACAAAAGTTGTTGAGAAAATAATGCATAGAACTCCATGTTACAGTTTCATAACGGTTATAAAACGGAAGACATATCGTTTTCAATATGACTAGAATTGTTCCAACAGAAGTCTTATCACCTTGGACCTCAGTACATTATCCAGCGTACAGTAGAATCTGCCAATTATTTGGAGAGAAAGGTGTCTATCATTTCTCTTCTGTTAAGAAGGCCTGATGTATTTGCCTTTTGGAACCGAGATACCCAGTGTGCATTGTATTCATAGGGGACATCTGTTAGTACTAAAAAAAAAGTCTTTCTGAGACTGAAGTCTTCCTGGAAACGAAGTCCTAATATTACAAGGACTAGTTATAATTCTGAGGCCTTCAGCTATGGGCAAGTCTTGCAGTCTGTGGCAATCCTGACTGCAAAATCAGAACACCGATCAGTACGGGTCGTTTTGAACTCCGGACTTAGGGGTGTTTGATCTGATTGCAACAATTACTGGATTATACCATCAAATGTACATGAGAATCGGGTTTAATTGAAGTAAATGATGGTGATAAACTGGTGTAGTAGAGGATTTTCAGTTGAACCAGGTAGCAAATGCTCTTGGTAGGGGCCTCCTGTTTATTTGTCTGTATGACGTACAACTATCCACCATCTGTCGCCCATCTTGTAGACTGATCGAGCGCTGGGCAGTTCTTAAACAATACACAACTGTTATAAATCTAATACATATAAATATTAAAATTAATTGAAAAAACCATCAATCCTTCGACAGTTTCATAACTGTTATAAACTTCCTAAAATTGCTCGAAATAAATACAAATCAACCAGATATATTCAAATATGTATGTACCATCATCGTCTCTAAAATTTCCACAAATTTTGTAAAACTGGCATACTTACCTATAAACTCAAATAATTAACAATTTCTGCACAAACATTTACACCGCACCAACCAATGAAATAAATTTTTCATGTTTTACAACGCATTTATTGTTTTGGTCGCATTTCCTCTCTACTCAATCTTATAAGCGAATTGTTCCATATGTAAATTTACACAACCCCACCCAAATAATTTGAAAAAAAAAGACAAATTACATGTTGATCTAACAAACATATGTTTACCTTCAAAATATTTGTTTATGCCGGTTAGCTGTCGTTGTCCAATTCACTCTCTTCCTCTGGCCTTTTCGAAAGTCAATTTATTTTAGATCTTAAAAGATTTACACAAATATTTAACCGAGATCAACCAACCAAAAAAAAAAAAAAACATAAGACAACACATCAAATCAAATCGTTCATATTGAAAAAAACAAAACACAATGTAAATATGTAAAATGTTTGCTGGAGACCAAACGAAGCAAAAGAGCACTTTGCTTGATTAATGTTTGTCAAACTATAGATTATAAATTTTAAGTTTTTTTTCGTGGACGGTGACGCGCTCCTCCTCATGTGTTAGCAGAAAATTAAATAGATATCTGTCGCCCTACAACAACAAAGCCATGGCGATGCTGTCAAAAAAATAGACACCGAGGAGCAATCTTTTTACATCCATGAGATGCCATGAAGATGAAGACACCGACGAGACATGTGTGTAACCCCCACATGATTCTTTTATTTTCATCGTTGTGCCCGGAGACAATCAGACCGTAAACGTTGGAATAAAACACTAAAAGTTTAGACACAATTCGTCAACGACCAAAACAAGTGACATAATCATCAATTAAAGTGTTATTAATAAATTTCACTCAGACAACCGCAGAATGAATGGAAGTGTGTGTGGGTGGGGAGTGAAAACGTATTCATTTGTATTTGTAGGCCATTATTTGAGATATAAATATGTACTTTCCTCTTCTTCTGTTTTTTTCTGTTACAAAGAGAGAGAAAATAAATCTTGGGTCTTCTTTTCGGATAGTAAATCCTTTTTCCCTTTAAATCTGTTGGCAAATGTTTGCGAAAAAGGTCTCTTTATTGGACAGAGGGTGGTATGATAAATTCGATTCAAATTTGCTGTGATATTAACAAACGTGAGACAAACAGTGGGATGGTTGTGAACTCTGTAAGAGTCTGGAGCTGCATTAAAAATATTAAAAATTTCGGCAAAATTTCCAAAAAAAAATCTCTTAATTTTTTATGAAAAAAAAAGGTTTTGCATTTTAATCGTGGCGACAGCCGTATTCTGGTCAGTCGTTGAACAAAATATAGCTCATTGAGCCAGTTTAAGACGAAACAGTAGAATCTATGGCAAAAATTTCAGAATTCCCCTAGCCAGTAAATGATCATATTTTTAATAACAAATCGCAAACTTTTCTTGTATAATGGGATTATTTTTTCCTGAATTAGGCCCATACGAATCGGTCAGTATCTTTAGAGTTTACAAATATTATAATATAATATTATAATATATATACAGTGGAACTTCCATAAGTTAAACTTTCTTTAAGTCAAAGCACTTCTAGTGGCAGTGGCCAGGAGACAAACTTCCTTAAACAATTTTACAAGTAATTCCATAACTAAAAGTCTCCGTAAATCGAACTTTTCTTCGGAATAGTGGTGGTCGAGTTATGGAAGTTTGACTGTATTAAATCTTCGTTTTCTTGATGCCTTCCTCACATCTGGGATCTCTCAAATGATACATACACACTTACGTGTTTATGTAGTTTATGGCTTTGTACGGACCTCCTAAGGCCGTGATTCTTCAAAAACTGGCGAACCCCGTACATATACCACGAACCTCGTTTATTTGATTATTTTCTTCCGAGGATTATTATAGATTTCCGGAGCATTTCCTTTTATTTTCTGCTGCGCCATCTTCAAAAGTAAGTAAATCTTTTTTATGTGTTATTTTAAAGTGTGAAAATTCCTTTACAAACATTTGTCTAACACTACTCTGCTCGTCTTTGCACATACACATGTCCTTTCGCTGACATACACACACACACACTTAAACATGCATACAACGACCCCCGTACTATGTCCTTAACAATATTGAGTTAAAAGCAGCCCTCTGTCTATATGTGAGACAGTCTGTGTGTGTGGGCGTTTGAAGGAGATTATCATCGTGAGTGTATTTGTGTGTGTGTTGTGTTGTAGTATCAGCTTCTAGAGCATCACCGAGTCCTATTCTCTTACATTAGTGCAAGAGGATATGTGAGTGTGAAGTATGTTTATCCTTGTATATGTTCTTTTTTTTCTGCTTGCTGCTGATGCTTTGGTTGTTATCCTTTACCGTTGAAATGCTTTGGCATATGCAAACACATTGAAAAATTGATTTGGTTAGACGGTGTGTGTTTGTATGTGTGAGATTTTCATGTTTTCTTAAAGGATAATCCTAAACATTAACTTGTGCTACAGAAGAAAAACAACAATATGAAAACTGATTTGTACACACAAACACACACACACATATGCATTCCATTATTTTACTTTAAAGGCGTGAAATTTTCTGTTGTGTGTTTTCAAAACAAAAAAAATGATTATCATAACGAATATGTTGATATAAGAAACAAAGCAAAACTCAAAAAAAAACAATAAAGCAGGTGTTAAAAGTAACACCGAAATCCTGCTACTCAAACCAAAACACCCATGGGCCCAAGCAAAGGGCATGTGTTTACCCACATTTTCGGTGATTACAAGAAATGTTTGAAGGAAGTAAACTTTAAATGCAAGAAAATCGTACAAAATATAAGCAAACACATATGTGGGCAAGATCAGGGGGAAATCCATTGGAGATTTTATATTTTCCTTGTCCTTTTTGTTTGGCGGCTTTGAATACTTGAATAAAATTGTGGCAGGTTTTTTGTTTGCAAGATTTGTGTTTACCCACATTTTCGGTCATTACCAGAATGCACATATTTGGGCAAGATCAGGGAGAAATCCATTGGAGATTTTACATTTTCCTTGTCCTTTTTGTTTGGCGGCTTTGAATAATTGAATAAAATGTTGGTCGGTTTTTTTCAAAGACTTTGGTCCATAACATTGCTATCGTTCTCCTAAATATCCACAAATGAAGTATTTTGAAATGGAAATTAGTACCATTCCTGATTCCCTATTTCTAATTCAATTCTTGTTTAACTGCATTTCAGTGTGATTTTTACTTGGCCATTTTTTAAAGCTCTCAACAGCAGATGTTCATCTATTAAAGGTCATATTCCTATTTTGGTTTTACGGTTCATCGGTGTTAATCATTTGTAAACCTAAAATGTTTTTAATTGAACAAAATCCATAAAAGAAAAACATCCCTTCTTAAATGGTTTTTCTAGACCACAATTGATCTTAATCACCGTCTACAGCATTTTCCACACCTGATGTAATTAATTTAACGTTCCACATGCAAGCCCACTTGACGCTTTCAATGAACTCTACAAAATACAAAAAATCATTTTAATTTAAAACATTTTATGTTTCTCAACCGACGTCTCTTCGCAGTCGCTGTACATTGGTCGGTGTATAACGATTTACTTTAAATCATACATTTCAGTCACCATACTTCATTCACCTTTTGAATAATTGCATACACTTGTTAGTATCGTGTGGCCCCAAATCATACGTACCGTACCGTACTGTGCTCTTCATGTTGCACTGGCAACTACTCAAACCGGAGTGGATGGATGGATGTATCGCATCACATCATAGTATCCGTGGCTCTTTTAATGATATCCAACATTTCATGTGCACACACGCAAATACAGAAAAATGCATTAGTAGTTTTTAATTTGGGATACGTGTGTCGGTGTTGCCGCTCCATCACACTCTGTCCAGGCGTCCGTCCTCTGCTGCTTTTAACAAGATGCTTAAATCTTGTTAACTTCACATTATGATACAAACGTTAGTTAGTTAGTCTTTGTGTTCGCATACAATCTCCGATTTTTTTTTGGAGTTTTTACCATACAGTATATGGTTCTGTGCTGCTGCTGTTGCCTCCATCATTTTTATTTTGCTTAATAAATTAGAGTTCATTATGGAAAGAGCAAAGCTAAGCAATGCAGCTGTTGCGCTGTGCTGTGCTGTGGCAGCAGCACACTAATGCCAGTGCTTCGCTTCAAGTACTTGAAACACCCGAACAAAATAAAATCTGAGAGGAAACAAAGCGCTCAACAAATGTTGCATTAACTTAGCCAAGCGGTACGATCAATCAAACGTTTTTTTTTTGTTTCGGGGGTTCACCACCTCCCCCCTCTTCACGATTAAGAGGAAAAAATTAGTGTGATTATTTGTATAATAGATTTTAATTACTTTAACAAAAGTTCAGCTACGTTTCGTAGTAAAAAATGTTGTTGTGGCATTCATATATACATTTTTAATGAAGATCTCTGTTTGAAACTGAAATATTTATGCTGTTTGTTGGCAGTTATAATTGTTGAAATTGAATTTAATGATTTTATGTGAAGTATTCCGATTTATTTCAGTTCATTTTGGATTGTAGTGTATGTCTTGCAGCCGTTTACAAAATGACAAAACATTTTTTTTTTTTTTCAAAAAACCGTAACGCACATTTTGAATAGCTTTTAACATATTTGGCAAAATATTTTCATGTTGGAATTCTGCAATGCAATTTAAAATCGATTACAAAATTAAAAAAAAAAAAAAAAACGTAAATGTTATTGAGGGATTACTTGAAAGGAGATAGTTTTTGGGTCATAAAGTCTGAAAAAATATAAAAACTGTGATCCACGGAATTTGCTTTAATCAGACATCCTATATAAAGCCGCTTAAAAGAAAATTCTCTTCATGCATAAGAATAAGATACCGGCCTCCATATTCGCAAGACAAAAGAATCGAAACTTCTCAGTCGCATACTCTCGGCTACATTCTCGCCTGGGCTCACCATATGATTTCGCTACAAATTCTAAAATTAAAAGCTGTTTTCTCGATCCTTGACGTATTGAGTTATACTATGATAAGTACCACGTAACTTGATACAATCTGCAAAGTCCTTTTAAATATGTGATAAACTGACACTTTTTCTCCCCCCCCCCCCCCCCCCCCCCCTCTGTTTGCCAATCACCCAATGACATCGACTTCATTCAAATACGCAGTCATTCCATTTAAAAACACACATGACAAATTCCAAACAAATCACATTTTCTTTTGTTCAAATGGGAACATAATCAAAAACATAATGGAAACTATTTTCGTTAATCCACAATGGAGAGCAATGTACTGAACACTGAATAGAGGAGCAGACAAAGGATAGTTTTGAAATCGGGGGAAAAAAAAAAGAAACAGGGACCCCTCCAGTATTTCATCATAGGAAATATGTGTGGTGGACACAGCCAAATGTTAAATGGTGAAATGCGAGTGGCAACATTCTCACATATGCGAAAAGTATCAAATATCACATGTGTATAAACAAATTGTATCGTTTATCTATTCATTCTGCTCTCTTAACAAATATTATTTTGATACAATATGAAATCACATTACATTACCGACTCGCACTCAATGTGTTTGAGGGAGTAACTGACGTCCGACGGGAGGGGTGTTAGACAAATATTATACTGGGGATGTGTAGTGTTTGCTGTACAATGCAACCTTTTACCCGATAAATTCGCCATAAAAGATGTTTTATTCCGAATTCATTTGTTGTTTTTGTCCAATACACTGTATTTATTGTTGATGAGTTACCAAATGTTTGCACAACATTTGTGTTAACATATTTTGCATTGGCATCATAGCGGAAGATCAAATGTTATGTGATTTAAATGAGAAACGTTGAGTTGATTGAATGGAAACACAGAAAAAAAATGTCAATCATTTTGTCATTATTTTAAAATAATCCCTTATGCTTTGTTGTGATTGAATAAATATTCTATGATTTAATTTGAATCAGTCTTCCACTTTGGTCTTTTAATGTTTCATTTCACATGAAACATTTTCATTCGTGCCTCAAGGCAGTTGCGTTTTGCGTAAAAATATGGAAACATGCAATTGCTTCACACGTACAGATAACACGCATACGGTGCGATAATCAGGAATAGCACCTTTGAGATCCTTGTTAAGATATTCCAGGAAATTCATTGAAATCTGCCGGATTTATTCTAAGGACTATAGCTAGAGTTGTTCTTCGTATTCCGGCACAATACCGCCAAATTTTGCGGAAATTTCCGTAAAATTTTGATACAAATAAAATGCCATTGGTGATGAAGATGATATTTTATGGATTAATAATGAAATGATTTAACAGACGTCCTAGGAAAACCTGCCAGCTACAAAAGTACTGAGTTGATAAATCTACAAAAGAAATATCACGGCAACGGGATATATGGAAATATATTATTTTATTTATTAATTACAATACAAAGACAATTTATATTCTAATTCTTGGTCCAAGGGTAATCCGGGAGACACAGATCATTTGGCTAGATTTTTGCAGCGACAGAGCGAAGTCTCTGATTGTAATCGAACCCACAATCCCCACGCTACCAACTCGCCTACCGAAGCGCCTGCAAATATAAATATATTTTTAATAAATCCAAAACCAAATTAGCAAACGCCGAAGGCCATTATCTTGTGGAATTAATTATGGGATTAATGGGGATTAATTCACAGTAGAGCATTTTGTCAATCCAATGCTCCAGCGTCATAGTTTCAGGCTCTATCTCACAAATGTCCTATCGATATTCGCATAAGATCACTCCATCACGGTGTGTCCAGTTGGGTTGGTTGAGCTTGTCCGCTCAAGGAAGCTGCATTACTCGGTGGTCATAATTTGACCCATTGTGATACGCTTGTCGGGAAAATGGAGGAAGGAAAAGTAGGCGATTGATGGAGCTGATGGTGGAGTTCTCCAACAAGTGGTGTTATTTTGAATCACCCGGTATTTCGGTAGCTGTCACTTTTGCAACGTTTATTCTTTGACATTTGACAAGTAGATACTTCGCCATTACTAAAAGTGGAACTATACACGCTTCAATAACGCAGTGAAATCATTAAAATTCACGGGAAAAATTGTGAAAATCTTGCAGTCACAGTTCGCAAAACTAAAAAGTTTCCGGACCGTGTTATCTCTCGAAGAGGTGATCACAAGTGGCCAGCGAGATCTTGTGATTTAACAGCTTGCGACTTCTTCCTGTCATGTATTAATGAACTTCGCAAAGGGATGACAGAGGTTTATGGGCAAGCAATTTTGCTTGTCAAGGAACCTGCTCCCTGGGTGAGTGAGTCCACGTTCCTGGAGACCAGGACAATGGAAAAACAAATGATATACTGATACATTCGCTTTGGTCTCATTGCAAGCTCTACAGTAGTCATCCCGTGATATTCGATTTCCCCTCATGCCTATCGTACAGTGTCCTCGAATGAATCCTGTGCGAATGCTGAGTCTCTATTTTCAAAGACGACTTAGTACTTTTAGGATTTATATCTCGCCGTAAACAGCGATATATCTTACATATCTTAGGTTTGTATAGAATGTCACCATCGACACGTTGCCATATTTTCCTTTTGGAAATTTTTGTTATTTACAATGTAACGCATTTCAGGAGACCCATTTGTTCTGCTTAAGTATTTAGATTGCGGTAGGCTGGCTGGCGAGTATTAAGTGAACCAAACACTTGTTACTTGATATCATCACATTTATTTCCATTGTTTCTTCTTTTCCGTTTTAATAAATATTAATTTTTAATGTTTACATTAAAGTTAAAAAAGAAATATTATATATGTACATACATACACTCATACATCGTTCACACTTTGTTTTAAAACACTTAATCCGCCAAAGCAGAGGAAGCTCCCCCCCTGCCACCACACAGACAACAAAAACAGGTCATGTGCCATGTGGTTGATTGTATGGCCATTATCAAAAGGAAGCCAAGCATCAGAGAAAATATACAAAAATGTTCTTCAATTTTCTGTTCACAATAATATTAATGAACAACATAGAAACATATAAATTAACAAGAGTTTATATATGGAGGTATTACATCAACCATTACTAAAACAAAAAACAGCTTCTAAAGGTCATTTAGACAAAACAGTAGCTGGCACTCTCGTATGTGTTTCAATGGCGCCCTGAGAAAACAATATTTCCCAGTAAATAATTATAATGTTTATACTTGTCACATTGTATGGCCGCTGAATAACGTATAGATTTTTTTTTTTGATTTTTTTTTCTGTTAAAAGATTTATAAACTTTGCCTGTTGCAAAGTCATTATTCATTTTTTTATATGACAATTTTTCTGGTCTGTCCGGTCTTCTGTTGAGTAAAACAGATTCTTTTTTTCTTTTTCTTTTGGTTGGTTTTCCACGAACAAATGTTGCCGCTGAGAAACACAAGTGGTGACATTTTTATTAACTGACCATTAAAATTATGTTACACCAAAACAAAAAGCTTTTTGTGGACATTTTGTAAAACACCAAGCGCGCACCCAGCCGTCCATGAAAGTTGCTACTGGAAAATATATGATGATGGATTTATTAAAAGGGTCAGTGCTAAGGTCAGTTGAAATTGTCATTTCTTAGATAAAAGCATTTATTGTAATAGGAGAAACATATAGGAAGCCGGGTAATAAAGTTATAATTTTTTTTTAATGGGTGTTCATCTGGTCGTTATCATCAATTTTAAGTAAAATATGATATTCTCTTATAAAAACAGACGCCAGGTATTAATTAAAATACTGCGAGTACGGTGGACGGCCATGGTGTGGTAGGAAGTTTGTGTGACCATCACACAGAAGATCCAGCTTCGAAACCGGGTAAGACCATTAAAAATTTTTCAGCGGCTGCCTCGTAAATGTTGGCGTCTTTTCGAGAGAAGGAGAGTCATCTCTAATCCATGTAGAAAAGCATCAGCTCTTCGGAGTCGGCTTTAAACAGTAGGACTCAATGATTCGCGGGAAGTTCTCGTCTGTCCCTCATGGAATGTTAAGGGAAATACCACCGAGTACTAATAACTTCCAACTAAAAAATATTCAAAATTATTAAGTTATTTTTAGGTGCCTCAAATATACACTAGTACAAGTAGCTAAAACGCATATTTTAAGCGGCCAACCAAAAAAAAAAATGTTGTGCTAATTTAAGTTTTTGAAACTAAAAAATCCTAATATATCTAAGTGAAACATGTGGTGATTTAAAGAACATTTAAAAATAGGATTTCATCAAGTTCAATCAATAGTTGTCACTGATGGAAAACAACAGTTTGGCGAAAAAGTGAAATTTCACATTTTCAAACAACAACACATCCACACGATTTGTTGTCAGAACATATGGCACAAATCTCATTTAAACAAATGCCTTTTTGTTATGCCATTTCACCCCGGGAATGGAAAATCGAACAAAAATGAAAGCGGAACTAGCAGGAGAAACATGACATTTAGTTGAATAAACAAACAAAATCCAGATATAAAAACGAAAATAGAGGAAAATCTCCTCGTTTTGAGTAAACAAACATGGGTGTATTTTTTTTTTTTTATTTGGTGTGTTCTGTTGGTTGATTGTTTCTGTATTTGAACGACACTCTCTGTTTTTAAAACAAACAACACGCTACAGCAGCCACAACAGAGCATAGCCCCGAACGGAACAAAATATGCAACACATTTTACATTTTGCAGCAGATACCGCTCGCACCGCACCGCTCGTCAAACATGCACAGTCCGCATGGAACCAGCGCTGGGAAGAAGATCTACTCGGGCAACATGTCACTTTTTGATGGACTGGAAATAGAGGCATCGATTTGAAATGGAAGACAGTCAGTCAGTCAGCCAGCCATCGAGCCAGTGAGTGTTGTTCCGGAGTGCCAGGGAAATGGCCGAGTTTGAGTATGTGCCGCCACAGTGGTGGATGGGTCGGTTATGTGTATTTACTATTTGTTGGCAGCAGGGAATCGTGGAAGCGTGGTATGCGTGTTGTGTTCTGGGTACAAAATGGGTGACCTCACTCATTAGCTTCTGTCATTCATACACAAATCAACTAATTGTTTATTTAGTTTAAAATGTTTTTCGTTTCGTTTCGTTTTTTTTTTTTTTGCTTTCTCCCTGCATTCAAATAAACTAAATGTACTCGGGGGAGCTATAAAGTTTTGGAAGCGGAGTTACCAGATGGCGGTGAACAAAAAAAAAAAACGTTAAAATTGATTGTTTTCCATTTAAGTCATATAATATTCACAGTCGACACAAAATATGACCCACCCTGTGCGTTTGTTTCCACCGCCACCGCTAATCTGGCAACACTTTACGAAACTCAAAATGTCATGTCGTTTATCGAGCGACCAAACAATGGGGGAGTGACGGAGGATATGTTGGAAATAACGATATAAGGTGAATTTAATATGGTGCAATAACGGAGCAGCGGGGCCGATCTTTTCCACATTCGTAGTAGTTTTTACGGGAGTTTTAGGGAATACTTGTACGTTGTGCTTCGGTCGGACGGTCGGTCGTATTTGGGACAAGTGCTTTTTTATGTCAAAATCTGTCGACTTTGTTATATGTTCCATGTTGTGTACAAGTTGTTGTCTGTATGTGTGTGTATATGGTTATTTGTGTCATTCGTCGTTGTTTAAATGTGTGTTAATGTCGAGAAAAATTGACATTAAACATTTGTAAAATGTCAAAATAATTAAAGTATATTCGATGGCAGAAGTTGATCTAATTTCATTTAAATGTGCATTAAACTCATTCGAAAAGCTATTAAGACACAACATTTCGATTGAGATTAGCTGGTTGTTTTTTTTTTGAACGAACAGTTGGCTGCTGTTTCAAATTTATATTGGTGGGGTGGGCGCTGTAGGGGAGGGATGTATGTATGTGTTGCAATTGTAATGGGTTTTAGATAATATGGACAAGAGCCACATAGAAATGTTGCACTGATTGGGGGGAATAGGAATGTTGTAAAGATTGAATCAAATAATTTTTTGTATTTAAAGTAAAGAATTTTGCAAATTTATCACTTATGAAAACATTAATGGCGCATAGAAATGAGTAACAACAACTGGCATCTAAATGGTTCCTATTTAAACGGTAATTTGCATTTGCTTTCGTATTAAGGGAAATGTGTTCAAAGATAGACCGTCGCTTGGAATATGATCAAACAGTCGCTCCAATGGTTGACAATGAATTTGAGTTTTGACAGCAAATATTAATTACCGACAACTGAATGTTACAAACTTCTCGAATTTGGAGACCACAGAATCAACTCAAGATTGCATGTTTGGTCTCATCTTTCCTAAGAGAAACGGTCTTTCTTTCTTTAGAGACATTGTACAAGTCGGAATTTATGTCCACCAATATAAATTCCGATTTGATCAATGTCTCTAAAGAAAGAAAGACCGTTTCTCTTAGGAAAGAGAAAAGATGGTTCATTATATCAGCCCGTTTGCAAATGCATAAAAAAGTCGAGACGGTTATTTGTTTCAACAAGATGATGCGGCTTGTCAATACGTGTCATTTAAAATATATAAAAAATTTACCTTTTGTGAAATCCAATGAATTAACCCTCCAACCGGTAGGACCGCCCTAAGGCGTTCTTCAATAATTGTGTTTAATTTCACAAAAATATTTCATAAAAAATATTATGCCTCTTACCGGCCAAACAGAAATACTGGAAAATCCTTGCAACCTGTTTTTTTTTTGCCAGTTATGCACAAACAAATATTTTTTACGAAAGTAAACACAATTAATGAAGTTGTCAGAGTGGTCTTGCCGGTTAGAGGGTTAAAATGTGTTAGGATAAATTAACCGAATAAAATCATAAAATAATTTAAAATTTTTTACTAACCTGAGAAATACTTGAAATGATTGGCATTTATATTATTCTTCAAGATAACAAGGTAGTCTTTATTCCCAACACTTTGCCTAGAGAAAGTTATTCGTGGCTTAGAGACTATAAAACATCGGACGTTCAAGTGTTTTCGGTAAGGACTAAAACTGTCTAAATCAATAATTTGTACAATTACTGAATCAAATCGATTCTGGCCCATTTCCCCACTTATCACACCACATCCTGATGGACTAAACAACTAAAAATCGCAATCACATGTAGAAAGTTAACATCGCCCAACGACATGAGGCACAGCAGAACATGGCAACGAAAACATGCTGTTGCAACATGGCTTTAATACATTCTGTGCCAAATATAATCACAAACTGCGCATACCAATGCGTTCCTTTTGCTGTTTTCATAACATTTAACATTGTTGCCGCTATTGTTGTTGCCGTTGTTATTGTAGTTCGGGTGGTGTTTCCAGTGCCGCGTTGCTTTTGCCAGAATTCCCAGAATTTTCCGTATACATTTTGCATAAAAAACAATCAAAACTTGCAACCGAAACGCAGTCAAACAGCAACATAAAAAGGTAAAACAAACAATCAATAACAACAACAACAGCAACAGCAAATCAAAGCCACAAAAGTTGATGAGAAAAGAGTCCGGCCAGTCGGGCAAGACAAACGTTTACAAGTGTAGGCAACACAAGAGAAGCGGATCGAACGAAACGTTTTGTTTCAATCGAATAATCACACCAAGCAACGGCAACACTTCGAAGGTGTGAAAAAGATTCACAATTAAAGATGCATATTTTCGAAGAAAGAAAATGAAAACATTTACGGAATGGGAATTTTAATTAAAGCTGTATTTATATTCCTCCGAATCGGCGAACAATAAGCAATTGATGGTGAGAAGAAAGGCGACCGATTGCATTTGGACAACGAGAACAATGTGAAACAGAACGTATCACTTGTTTGATGTATTTTATGGTATAGAAGATTGAAGCGATTAGCCTTAGACCAATATGGGTCAGTGTTTGGGTTGTGTTATTTTAAATCGTCAATTGCCAGTTTAATTTCGAGTGCCGATTCACTGAATAAGTTACCGAAGAGTTATAGTGAATTGACTACAAGAAAGACAAAGCTCAAGGTGCAGAGGCAATACCGGCTGAAACGTATAAGATAGGGGGAGATGAACTGTAAAGGCGATAGTTTGAATCATCTGGGATAAGGAAAGCATGCCTGATGATTGGAACCTCAGCGTTAGAAAGCAGATAAACCCTCCTCAACGTGCACTATCACAAGTAAATATAAACGACCGCAAAAATCTCCGAAGCTAAAAGTTCCCGTCTTGCCTGAATCCAAATTGAAATTCAGCAAGCGTGAGTTCGAAACATACACAAAAATTCTTAGATAAAGAAGAAGATGGGCTGCTATAGGCTGCATAGAAATTATGAAATTAAATATAGAATATTTGCAGAAAATTTTTCAACCGTACGAATCAAAATTATAACTTAAGTAAAAATTATTTTTTTCCCTTAGTTAAAAAACAAAACGAACATTAAAAAGTTAGCAATGCAAAGTATTTTTTTTTTTAATTTTTTTTTATATTTTAAAATTTATTGATAAAATGGTTTATTTATCAACCTTCTTTTAATAAATAAAGATGACAAAAAAAAAATTACATTCAAAATATTAAAAAAATGAAAAGTTCAACGTTGGCATTGAAAAACATTTTTGTTCTCTTAATAATGTTTAAATAAAAATCGCAACGAAAATTAAGTATTATTATTTTTTATTATTGCGGACATTTTTTTTTGCGGAATTTATTTTTTAATTTTTCAAATTTTTGTATTGAAATCGTTTATGTGTCAACGTATGACCTTCTTTTAATAAATAAAGAAGATAAAAAAAAAAAACATTTGATTCAAAATATTACAAAAATTAAAAAAATATTTTTTTTCTCTTAATAATGTTTATAAAAAAATCGCAACGAACATTAAAAAAGTTCGCTATGCAAAGTATTACTTTTTTTTAAGAATATTGTGGAAAAAAAATTTGGCGATTTTTTTTTTCAAAATTTTGTGAAACTGTCTCTAAATATCTCTATAGGTTCAAAATATTCAGAGTTTTGGCGACTAAAAAACGATTTTGAACCACTGTGCAGTGTAAACTGCCAAATACAGCGACTGAGCCGGAAAGGCGTTGGATGACAACTATGACGGAAGGCGTCGGTAGGTAAGACCGAGAACCCGATAGAAGAACCAAGTGGCAGAAGACATGCTGATCCCTGGTATCACGAACTACAGAACACATACACAAGATCGAGGTACAGTCGAATTTGGTTAAGCGGAAATTAAAAAAAATCAAGAAAAGAACTTCGGATAATTGGAACTTGTTCCATTTAAACGAACTGATTATGTACTATTATCTCGTACACAGCTCACTGATTCGAGAGAAGTTTCTCGTCTGTTCCTTCATGGAATGTTAAGAGAAATAAGTAAGTAAGAGTATGTACTTTTAAAATTACGTAAAAATTTAAAAAAAAACATAGATAGAAACTCTGTAAAATTTACATACAATATTAGTGAGATTGGATGAAAATAGTCAAGTATTTCCATTTGGTTAAGTTGTCTTCAATGTGGTTGACACATGATCATTTGTTTTGTCGCCGTTACATTCAAAATATTTCTCTTAAGCGATGTTCGTATCATATAATTTCGTGTCTTTGCATTAAAAATGTGTTTCACATAAACGATTTTTCAATAAAACGAATTTTCGTTAAAGCGAAGTGCAATGCATGGCAAATCATCCAGAACAATCGTTACTAATATTTGTTTTCAATTAAATGATTTTTTCAATTAAAAGGCATGCGCTTATCCGAATTCGACTGTAATTGGAAATAATTTATTAATCATAAACAGGTTGTGCAGCCATCTTAAGTAAAGTCTAAAAAAAATCTGATTGACGGGAAAACACAAAAGAATATTGTTTCTAATTAATATTTCAAAGTCATCAAGTTTACTAGATAACTATGCCAATTTTCTTTTCAATAAAATTCTCTAGAAAATATTTTAATTGACCAAAAAGTCGTGGGTAATTCTTCTATTTACAGTTTCAGTATTCTTTTTGTCATGGGGTTATTTCACTCCGTTATTTGAATTCAGTTTTACATTTTCTGTATATATTAATATATTGAAAGTTCGAAACACCAGCCTCGACTAACTTAAATTAGTGCCACGTACAATCCAATCAAGTTCGTAAATCCAAAATTATCCACAAATAATGTAATAAATCCTGTTCGTTAAACCATAATTATCCACAAATAATGCAATAAATCACTGCTTTGAAAACCATAAAATTGAAATATTTTCACAATCCACCACCCAAAGGAGAAACCACCCACTTCTAAACACAATGCACTGCACCAATATTATCTTTGTTGTTGTTGTTGTTGTTATAGGTCTGCTTCTTATTGGAGGAATTCGAATAACAGAACGAATGCTGATTCTATTTTAACCATAAACTTCATTTCCTTATTATTTCCCTTGAATTTCCAGATATCTCTGGTCTGCATTCAAATAAAGACATCATCATCAACAGCGGTGATGCGGTGGTACGGCCCTCATGATAATGTGGCTGCTATTCTTGTTGTTGTTATTACAAAGAAATCCCGAGACTATATCACAAAATGTGGCGGTATCCGTACGAACGTACATCCATCTTATAATGATGGAATTCATTTGTGATCTGCAGCAGCCATAAAAACAAGAGGAAAACAACAACCACCCAGCAGTAGCAACAGCAACAACAACAACCTGAAACAACTTGAAGCTGTTTTGGGCTTTGTAAATGCGCTGCCATCAAAAGAAAGATCTGATTTCCTCGGCCTTCCTCTCCCCACTCCCCACCCCTATCCACGTACATCTTCATTCACAACGTGCTGAAGGAAATATTGCATCGTTAGCATTAAACTGAACGCAAAGATCTTTTTAGAGAGATTTCCTCGTTGGGCCGTTGTGCCCCAGTCGAAGAAATCACATTTAAATTTAGCAATGAGCCAAGATGAATTGCTTAATAAAAACGAAAAAAAAAAAATTAAATGATTGAGGAAATCATTTCGTTGCAGTAAACAGACAAATTGAATGTGTTTTTCGATGCTGGCGGTGCGGGGGAGGAGTACATATAACAGATTGGACTAAGGGGGAAGGAAGTACGCATAAAGGATGTCCCACAAATTACGAAAGATTTAAATGAAATAGAAAATAATGTTTTTTTAAGGGTATTTTATGCCTAGGCAAATGACCTCCACAGTTTTGATAGCACATACTTGCACATCTTCCAAGGACTCTTGCCAAATTTCGGCCCCAAAGAAAGAGTCGCAAGATCTCGGTGACCAATTGTGATCACCTCTTCGAGAGATAATACGGTCCGGAAACATTTTAGTTTGGCGAACTGTGACTGCAAGATTTTCACCATTTTTGTAGTGAATTTTAATAATTTCAATGCGTGGTTCAAGCGTGTATCGTTCTATTTTTAGTAATGGCGTTGTTTCTACTTGTCAAATGTCAAAGAATAAAAGCTTCAAAAGTGACAGCTACCGAAATACCGGCTAATTCAACATAACACCTCTTGATGGATAACACTGTGTATAGGTTTGAGATAATTATTTTTTTATTGAAGTTCGGTTTTCCTTTAATTTTGTTCTCTTGCTCATCTAAGCGAATCCGTGCCAACGCCGTCAGTCTCGAATTCTTAATTCAGTCTCTCTGAAACAGAACTTCTTATAGTAATGTTTTAGCAACTAAAATAAAGCCTACAAAGATTTTTAAAAGATTCTCCATTTCATTTTGCGTATATTAATATTTTTTAAAAAAAAAAAATAGTGATCACAAAAGTCACTCTTGAGTCTCTTGGACGGAAGTAAATATGTCACCCTATTTATCATTCCTTCAGACCCATATTCCCCCTACTCTGATTAGAACGGTGATTCTTGTGTTATCTCGTTAAAATGTACACCCCATAAAATGTTGGCCAAAAATGGAATATAACTCCCCTATATTGGTATTTACTTCAAGGACATTTTTACAGCTTCTGCAACGTGTACAAGGAAGAGCGGTCAGGATGATTGGGGATAGTAGGGAATCGAACTCTATAATCTTCCTATAAAATAGCCTGAGCGCGGGATTACCGTTTTATTTCAATAAAATTTACATCACATACATCCAGCAAAAAAACGAATATTATTCCAAATAGGGACACCAAAGAAATTTTTGCAGCTTCTGGAACGTGTATTGGGGAGAACGGTAAGGATGATGAGGGATAGTTGTGTGTCGAACTCTATTGCCTGCCTTCAACATCGCCCAAACGTTGATTGCAGATGGCTGTTAAATAGATATTTTCATGGTATCGGCTCTTCAGAGGACTCTCATCCATTCATCGTCGAATGGCCGCTGATGCCACGATGCACCATAGAAAAAATCTGCTCTTCAGCCGAGTTATTGGTATGTGGAATTCTCATCCAGTATTAAATATGTTAGATGCGACTTCACAAATTCAAATTTAAAAAAAAATCCACGACAGAAACGTTCGCCTGGAATTGTTACCAAACAACGATCGACCACTTTTTGATGCGAGGAAGGTGGATAAATATGCTAATTTTCGGATACAACAACATGCAGAAAATCTGTGGATATACACACTGGGTCTCATTTGGATCACCCTGTATTATACAAAAATGGACACTGGATATTGTAACTTTTCCACTCAAAACAGTTGACAGGCCTCTGATGACGTTGTCGTCCAGAGTATCATATATAACCACATCCGAACACTCGAAAATATACGTAACGTTTATTTAATTTTATTTGAATTTATTTGAAGTAAACTTTAAAGTTTGCTAGCACCCTAAAGTATGAGTTTATTTATACAACTTCATCATCCCTTGAGTATGCTTTAAAATTTGGCATTAATTAAAAGCTATTTTTCCTATTCACCAAAACAAAAAACCTTGCCTCAATATTATTTTCTATTATTTTAACTAACCGAAAACCATATGTTGTTTATCCTGCGGCCACTACTTTGTTGGAAGCGTATGTATCTAAATGGGTGTGTGTGTGTGTATATATATTTTTTATATATATATGTATGCATTTGCTGTAAGCTATGTATTGCTATATGTATGTATGTAGATATGTGCATATGTGTGAGTTGCCTTAAGTTATGCTGTGTATTTAAATTGTTTACATTAAAAATAACATGGAATGTCAAAGGCTGTCTTATAGCCTCAACATATGCAAAACAATGCTTATGTATGTAGGTACACAACTGTGTACAGTAGTGTGTGTGTGTGTGTATGCGTGTGTGTGAATACACAAGTAAAGAATGCGGCATATATCCGCCCTGGGTTGAGTAGCAACAACAAAAAAGTATATCCCCACCGACCGAAAAAAAAACAACACATGTAACACCACACTAATACACACAAACGCACACACACACACATATGCCAAAATAAGCAACACATGCACAAATGTCGCTGTGGCAGTACCACACCAACACAACAATGTAAATACTAACACAATAATTTAAACAAAACATCACATACACATAAGCGTAAATAAACACTTGCACTCACTCACAAACACACACACACATTCACCTGTATTTACATAGGTACATATACAATTAGAATCAAAAGAAAAACTGTTCGCCGAGAGGGACATGTAGAGAGAGAGAGAGAGAGAGAGAAGGACCAAAGTAGAATCCGTATGAAAGTCAACTTTAAGCGAAAATAAAGCAAAAGTTGGCAAATAAAAAAATTATATACAAACTTACACACAACGAGCACACACTCATACAGGTTAAGACAATACGAGGAAAACAAACTTAACTCAAAGGGTTTACATTGACTTATGTTTACACGAGTCTGTATGTGCGTGTGTGTGTGGATATGAATGAGCGTACACCATCATCTGGTGTGTATGTGTGCCCGTGTGTTAGTATTCGTGTATGGTTCATGGTATGACCTAAACTGTGTGTGTCCTTAGGTGCGAGTAAACCTTATTTCTAAGGTTAGCTACACATTTATCTAGTTTATAAATTAAGAAGTGATCTGATAATTTGGGCAAAATTTTAAATAGGAAAATGTCCATAAATTCAAATGCAATTAGAACCTAATATAAAGATGATCAGCGGGAGACCAATACAGACTCTGGTTATGATTTCCTATATTGTCGATAAGGTTATGATTGGTTTACCCTACCGACAATGTATACAATATAGGCAAGGTAAACCAAACATCAGCTATTCAAGTTAGTTGGAATTGGATTCAGTCAATGTGCAGTATAGTAAGGAATACAGGCTCCCCGGTAATCGAGTCCGTAGAGCGCTTGCAAATCAGCGTTGGGGTTGTGGGTTCGATTTCCACCGGAGGCTTTGGTTTGTCGCTGCCCGGTTTACCTTTGGACCCAAAATTAGAATATAGATTTACTTTGTATTGTAATTAATAATAAATAAAAATAAAATGATAAGGAACATACATATGAAAGGACATTTCATTCAAAAATGCCCAGAATGCTTATAAATAGATAAGCTAAGAATAATGTATTTTCCCATGTGTTACCTTACTTATTTTCCTTAACATTTCACAATGGAACATAAAGGGAACTTCTTTCGAACCAGTGAGCTGTGCACGGTATAATTTGCATATCCATTGACCGGGACCTACGTTTGAAAGCCGACTCCGAAGGGCTAATGCTTTTTCTAGAGAAGTTTTTCCATGGCATTTACGAGGTGGAAAACAGCAGCCGAAATATGTTTGAGGGTCTCATCAGGTTTCGAACTTGGGTTCTACTGTGTGATAGTTGCACACACAACCTACCAGGCAACGGTCGTGATATCCACATGGTAACAATGTAACAATGCAACAACAAATTCTAATAATTCTATCCTAACGATACCCTTGAAAGCTTTTCTTTAGCCTTTTAAAGAAAAACTACGGAAAACACACATCTAGACATTTGTAACATTGTTGTCACACGATGTATGACTCATTTTAATTTCCTTCATGAACTTTAATTTCTGTTAGTTCTATTATAATAATTTGCATACCTTCCTCGCACCTGTCAACACACACACACACACACGTAGAAAAGTCAAGTACAGTACATAAACACAGCCATAGTATAGATTTTCCGAACGAACACAGTATATAAAGCCATTTATCACAGTAAGAGTGCCTCAACTTGTATGTCTATTTGTATATAGAAGATACGCTCTCATATATACATACATATCAACATGGTTGTGAGTGTGCCTGTGTGCAGGTGACTTTGAATGTTTTTAATGTGATTTATAACATTTTACAAGCATAAGTGCGAACAATTTACAACAATGTGTGTAAATATAAAACAATATATTACTGGGATACTAGTAAGATGTATGGATGTCCCACATTATACCGACACAGACACAGTCACACGAGGACATACCCACACACGCACACACACGCAATTGTATACACTACATGTGATCACCGAAACTCAAGGACATTTGCTGAATAAAAGTAACATCGGATTTTCCAAAGGTGGGTGAAATTTATGAATTGAAAATTATTGCCGCTATAAATATAAGCGTACAACAAAAGGCAGAACTTGAAGAGAATAGATCAAGTCAAGAGGATTTGCAGTTGAGCAATTCTTATCCAATTACAGCGGTATTATGAAGAGAAAAGGCCAATAGCGCAAATAGTGAGGAACAATGGTTAGGTTTAAAAGTTTCAATTATTCCTCATACCAATTGAATGATATCATGAATTCAAATATAAATAATAGTATAAATAAAATAAAAATAGTATGGTAAAAGAAAGAGAGAATCAACGAATATCCTTAACAATCTACAATTCTATGTTTCACAATTATGTGCTCTACATGAGCCAGAATCACTCTGATTTGTAGCGGCAGATTTTCCTACTGCATGTGGATCGTTCCGAGTATGACATTCAAAGGGAGATCGTTTAATGCTGCCTCGACTGAATGCCTATGAATCTCGTTCAAACTAGCCTGATATGCCCGTTGATCTAAAGGCTCTTATTTACTATCTAGATCTTGAAGATCTCTTTTCATATTCCTTGGCGGGGCAAGCAACTCCGTAAGACGAAGGATGGGGTGACTCTCATGGTAACACCCAATTAAGAGCTGCATCGACAATATGTAGTTGTGCTACCGATTAGGGATGTAACGAATGTGGTTTAAGCGAAAGCCAATATTAACATATATTTTAAGTGAATGCAAAAGCAAATATTGAAATATAATTCTCTGCGAAAGCGAATATTCCAAAATGATGCGAATAATTCGCATTCGCATGTGTGAAAGCGGAAATTGGTTGTATTCCTAATATATATTATTTCCAAATGTTGTGAGATTGCTAAAATTTATTATTATTTGTTTATAACCGGAACCAATCTTAATGTCTTAGGCGTAACATATGCAATCTTATTTTTATCGAATGAGAAAGCGAATACTTACTGCCTGTTTCCATAAAACGAATTTATTCGTTCGTTACAAATCGTTCATATTGGAAGTGTTATAAAATGGGTTTCAGACATCATTCATATCTGATTTTCAGATATATGTTAGATATCGACATATGGAACATAATTCCAAGAGAGTAAGCTCTCATTACTGATTAGAATCCATTTTATTCCGCCTTCAAATTTGACAATTTGCAACGAACGAACAAATTAGTTTTATGGAAACAGGCAGTTAAAGTTTTTTTTTTGGGAATGCGAATATGACAAAAATGTTTTTTGCGAATGTGCAAAATGATGCAAATAATTCGTATTTGCGAAAGCGAACTTCGTTATATCCCTACTACATATTAGAGATTATCTTTGCCTCCTTATGCAGGTGGCCGATAGACGGCATAAGGAGGTCTGTATCCTTGCTGTTCCTAGAGTAGCATTGTGGTAGGTCTGAATTATTCTCTTATTCTCACACTGGAACTGCAAAATTTGCAACTGAAGGGCCTATCGCTTTATATGTAGCCAACAAGGATTATTTGTCTAAGTCCTGCCGGCGAGTGAGTCGTTTCCCCGGCGAGTCGTTTCCCCTTACAGGCGTTTTTTTCCTGGCGGGTCATGCTAATATTTGCATTATTCTGAAGTTGTTTTGCTTTTGTTTGTCCTTCTTCTTGAGTCATATTGTGTTATTAGTTGTTGGCACGATGTTATGGACTGTTTTTTTGTTCTCACGAGGATAAAATGTTGTACATGAATATATTTGCAAATCACACACACACACACACTTACTATTTTATATAAGTATAATTTACAAAAACCATGAAGGTTTTTGTTGTGGCACATACACACACAGATTGCATAATTGCGGTTCACACCATCATATGAATGCAATCAAGAACTTGTTGTTTTTTTTTGTGAAAATCTTAATCCTGGTTTTTGCAGCATTGGTGTTATGGGAATGTAAGCTACCAAAAATGCTGCCTACTTTTTGGCACTAAAGCATAAATATACTATAAATTTATAATTAATTTAATGCAGTCATAATTACGTTCAGGCTGTAGCACCTAAAAGTATGCCTGGCAATATAACGCATGAATTATGTATGTCCTACCAAACCGTTTGTGTACCACAGCATAATTGGCAATAAATCCTAGAAAAAGTACAAATTACAGAATAATTGGCTTAGAATATACCTACATACATATGTATGTATGTATGTATGTAGGTACCGTGCACATAAGCATCTTCATTTATTTATGGCACACTTTATGGCTTTATTGGGAAATCTCAACTGAAGAGTATACTTTTCGTGGTTGAAGCAATTACATCATTAAAAATTGATCACATTTCATTTCGCCTGACGCCCAACAACAACCACACTCCACAAAATAGTTGTGTCGTAACCAACATTCATCCGTTCTTGAGTAGAATCACATTTAAATTTTTAATTATCCCGGTGAATGAAGTGAAATAAAAATTTTAATTACTTAGCATTGATATCATAAATTTATTTTAACGACCCGGTTTTCTGTTTTTTTGGTGCCCTGCGTTCCTTCGCACACAAAACTATCAAATATCACTTAAGGTGCTGGTGTGTCGTCTTCTCTATCTCTGTGGCAGTAAGGCGGGCCGGCAGCTTCCTTCAATCTATCCATCTACCCATTCAATGACTTCAAAGTCATTTTTATGTGGAAGATGGCTGAGTGGAAAACTTAAACTAGCAAAAATTTTTAATGAATACTTAACAACTTTTTTTCGTCTTCTCGCAACCATTCTATGAAATATGTGCAGAGTTAAGTTTCGAAAGCGGTAAAAATGGCAACATTTTAAGGAGGGGCGTTATTAGAAGGCCGGATATATTGAAAGTTTTAAACTAGCAGTTCTTATGTTTGAACAACTCAAAACAAAAAGTGACGGCATCCCAGATTTATTCGGATGAACTGTAGCCCTAACCGCGAAAAGACTTAAGAGCCAAAAAGAAAATTTTACAAGGTTTTGTTTGTGGTCAAGCCAAAAGGAGTGTGGCGCTTACTATACAATTAAATTTGCTATATCTTTACAAATATAAATTTTTAATATTTCGAAAAAAAGACCTTTGGACAGTTTTCTATCGAATTTCATTAAAAAGCGAGTTTCGAAGAAAATTGAGCTAAGTAAAATTTGTGAATACCAGAAGAAGAATCATAAAATGGTTCCACTGCAAAGTCAAAACCTACAGATATGTTCTTAATCGATGTCTTTGGGACTTGGAGTGAAAATGAGGCATCGATAATTGTCCTTAGGTACGCGCCAGTCGATGAAGGACCGGCCACATTTCGAATCAATGACATATATTTTTATGTCACCCTCATATCGAACATGTGCACATGTTGAGCCCAAAAAAAAAGACAATGAAAAATTAAAAAAAAAAATATTTTTGAGAATTTTTTTTCTTTTTTGGGTTATTTTCATACAGAAGTCTATCATAAACCGCACGTGTCCGCCCTCGATTTTTTTTTATAGTGTTGTTTTTTGGGGTATTTTTCATAATAATAGATTTTGCATTGGATTATTTTTCATAAATTGTTTGGTGAATTTTTCAGAATTTTTGGGGAAGTATTCATAGTGGGGCATTCTTCTTTTTTTTTTGGGCCGTTTTTCATAGAGCCATTTTTTTTTTGCGTATTTTTCATAATATTTGGTGATTATGCATTGGATAATTTTTCATAAATTGTTTGGTGAATTTTTCAGAATTTTTGGAGAAATATTCATAGTGGGGCGTTTTTTTTTTTTTTTGGGCCCTTTTTTATAGAGCCATTTTAATATCGTAACAAAAAGGGAAAAGAAACATTGGAACATTATGAAAAATATTCGAACATTTTTTTAGATTTATTCATAAGTTTTAGCTAATATTTCATTTTTTGTTTTGGGCCCAAAATGTTCCCTTTTTTTTCAAGAAGCCTACAGTATTTAACTAACTAACTATTCGTGAAATCTCCAAAATCAGTGGAAGTTTTTATTAGGCTGACCGTCTTAGACTACCGTCCCATGCCTCCTCCTACGTCAGAGGAATTATTCGTAAATTATTTGGAGATGTTTCCGAATTTCTGGGAATATTTTCATGTTGTCCTTTTTGGGATTTCTTCATTTTGGGCACTTTTTAAAATAATCAATCGTATGGCAACACAATGATGCCCATAAGGCAACGTGGTAGGTGTAACAAAGATAGCTGCATGGAAGAGGTATGAGGTTAGGTATGAGAAAATAGCGAAGGAAAATCAAATAAAAAACTTAGGGAAATATAACGTAACAACTTATTTTTGAAACCATTGTTTAGTTCTCTATGAAGTGACCATTCAGATGCTTCACAACTCAGTTAATTAATATGGAAATTTCAAACAATGGATGAGTTGACATTCGGCTGGCGCTTAGGGCCAAATATTACCTGCATAGGCTCCACCATATCCATGACACGCTGTTACTTTCATAAAATGTAAGAAGTCAACCTGTCGTCTTTCGCCCGTATTCAATAGAAATTTTAACTCACTTACTACACCGCACAGTAGCCACCGACATGAGCAACAGTAGATGCGCTTAAATTACTCCACACATCTCCAGGATGGGTTGGTTGTTTGTCTGGTGCTACTGCATTAAAAGATACCAACCGCAACATAAATTTTCAAGATTAATATGTACGAAAACGACGAACGAGCGCGTTGTAGTACTCAAGAAGGTGTCATATAAACAAAATTCGCCCCGTGGAACGAGGACAAGGATGTGGCTGGCAATGTTTGGCGGTGATAGTGTTGGTGCCGGTGGTTATGTCGTTATAAAGTATTATATTACCCGGTGACCTTCACACCTATATGTAAAGTTATTTTGGGCTCTGAGTAAATATGTAAATTTTTTAAATAAACTTTAAAAAGAAACAGAAACATATCAACAAGAATTTATGACAGTCTCCATTTTTTTTTCTGGCTTGTTAATTAAACTGGGACCAAGGTAACCTACAGACATAATTTTTCAAAAATGTTCACTCCCTAACAAATGTGTCTGTGCGGTATTACTCATTCCAGGCACTTAAAGGAAGTGTTGTACCTTTTTCGATTCGATTCGCTTCATATTTTTGTTTTTGTTTGTCATTGTTCGCCAGATTTATTTTTCAAGATCAACACATGTGTGTGTGTGTCTGTTTTATTAAATTTTATTTTTTTGACTTCAGCGTTTTTTGTTGTTGTTGTTTTAGATTCTTTGCTTTGGCGTGTATTTCGCAAGTTGTGCAAAAGAGCATTTATTTTCATAACCATTTACCATAAGGAAGTAATAAATTTTAACAGACGTCAACACATGTAGGGAATTGTATGCAAAAATGCTTGTGTTTTATTTTTTTTTTTCAACAGAAAAAAAGGCAAATATACTCGTATATTCATATTTAGGCCTGGTTCCATGCGACTTCTACAGAGAGTTGAAGAAAATACAATGGAGAGATTTGAAACGCAAAAAAGTTGAATGTATCCTGGGGTGTACCGAATATTTTGCAGGCAATCCAATTGAATTCATTTATCATTTTTTTTCATTTAAATAGAAATGCAACGATTTTTCGTAAATATTGCGTTTTTATCATTTTTATTAGAGATTTTTCCTGACATTCATAAAATCAATATTGGGCCTTCTTGGGAAATTTGCGGATATTCAGAAAACTGAGCCTTTCATGTTCGGAGTCCTTACATTTCAGATCTTTCCTTCGGCTTTGACGTGAATGTCTATGGGCAGAGGAAATCATTGGCCAATATTTCTGAAAAAATTATGACAGCCATAACATTACAGCTAATGGGGAATGCTATACAGCCATGACTTTCGCGTCTGAATTGGAGGATGTTAATGTGGACGACCTTTGGTTCCAAAAAAGACGGAAACTTTGGCCTCCAAGATCGTGCGATTTAACACCGCTGGACTATGTTTTTGTGGGGTTATGTTAAATTGCTTGTCTACCCCGATAAGCCCGAAAAAAAAACGTATAAAAAACACTACAATTGCTGAGTCGATTTAGACGTAGAGGAGACGGTGGAACACTTCATCTTCTTCTTCAGACGATTTAAGGCGCTTCCTTCATGATTCCTGGATGACATCACCGACTTATCGAAAATCGATCTGAGTGATCTTATTAAATTCCTCAATCTGAAGAACTGGATCTGAGTAAACACGACAACTGGCGGTTCATATTGTTGTGGTAAAAAAATTAATAACGGTGTCATATGTCACTACTTGACGCTCGTTTGCTACTGCAGTCGCCACGTTTACCAAGCATCATGGCTCTGGTTCCTTCCATGGGATCCATTGCCCACTTAGGTACATAGGGCCTGCTCGCAATGCCTCGGCTAGATCTGTGTGAAGATTCCTTCTAATCACACTAAATGGCAATAACTTCAAATTCACCCACACTGTAGTAGGCTAATGAAGCTCTTGTTCTACAAAATCTCACATCCTACGAATGAGAAAATGTTTCAGTCGAAAACATTATCAACATGATTTTTTTTCGATACACCCCAATGTACAGACAACCATAAAAAGCCACCAAAAGTTAAGCTTTAAAATATCGTCTGATATTGTATCGTTCTGTTCATCCATATACCCAGTCGTAAACATACATGCATACGCACGCCAAGCTAAGCAATTTAGACAGAATGATGATGGCAATAAAGCCAGCAGATTGTTGGCATTTCGAACGGTATATGCGTCGGTATTTGGTATACCGGGGCAAACTCTAGTCAAAAACTGAAATTCCCATAAAAACAATTCAAAAAGTTTTCTTCTCATATAGATGGTACTAGTGGGGACCGTTGATAATCCAGCTCATATTGGCAGAAAGAAGAAGCTGGTATACAAAAAACGAGAGTATACAAATGCAAGTTTTGACATTGATTTGTTTGGCAAAAAGGGAATAGTTAAGTGGAACAATAAACAAACATTTGCCGAATCAGTGCTTTACTGCCTAAAAATAGTTAATGTATATGCATTTGTCCCAGCAGCCTAAAAGTATGCTCACACATTATTGAGTTCAGTTTTCATTAAATGTCGGCATAGAAATATGTGATGGCAGTCCATAATTGCCAATGCATCGATAGAATATTGCGCAAGTAACAACATTAGTATTTGCAAAATGATTTAGTTTTACATTCAAAAATAAAATTGTATAGAAGTTTGTCGTATTAAGAGGGATAAGTAGAGATTTCAATTACAATTATTTTAATATTTAGACAAAGCTTAAAGAAAAACATTTTCCTAATTTGTTGGGCATATTTGCCATTGTGTATTTAATTGAGTTTTATTTGACCGAAGCAAAGAAATATGAAATTGTTTTTTGTATGTTAAACGAATAGTAAATATACATTTCAGAACACCAGGAGGACAACCAACAAACGTTATCATGAGGTCCTTAGTTTGAAAATTAAACAATTGAATATATTTTAAAATTATTTGCAAACCTAAATGCATTATTTTATATTTACTGATATCAATGATTACTAAAATGTATATTTTTAATTTTTGGTTACACGGGGCTGAGGCTTTGGAGCAGCTTCGCGTTATGGTCGTATGATAACCGACTTTTTTTATTGCCTGCTATTGAAGAATACAACTTGGAGAATATGTGTAATTTCTCGCGTAATTTCTCGTCGTGGCGACATCAACTGGCCACCAAGATCATCCGACTTGACACCATTAGTTCTAATACTGGGGGTCTTCAAGAGTTCCCGTAACTTGTTTCGGCTTTACTATGTAAAGCGTACCCTCGGGATTTAGCATGGTGACTCCAAATCTGTTGGGTGTGGAGGTCATTGAAACTGGACCTGCAGTTTAAATTCGCCTACGCTTTTTCTTGCCTTTTCTACAGAGGGTTTTTATATTCTTTCCTGGACACAAACTGAATTTGCTACGAAAATGATAACATTTGCTGTTGACAATCTTTCCATCGAAATCTTACGCAGGTGTTTCCAATTTCCAAGTCCAATTTGTACGACAATAATTGTGACATCAAATATGTGACGTGCACAACTAACAGTTATACTTTTAAATAATTCAATTGGAGTGGCATTAAACTATCTACACTCAGAAATACGAAATAATTGTCTCATGCAAAGTTTGGCCATATTTCAATGGTAATTAACATTTTGCAATGAATTCTAGTATTCTTTAAACATTGTAATATACTTATACTTACTGCAATTGAATAACCAATTTCTACAGCATGCTTTTAGGCCGACTGATTGCAATAGCATCTAAAGTCTACTTTTCATACGAAGGTTGCATAAACTGCAATGATTTAACTCAATAACTAAACACAGGACCGGAGAGACACAGACGTACACACTAAGGGCTGTAGTCTATAAGTCGTATTTATTCCTTACAGTTGAACATTATCAATATTTCCCCATCGTATACAGAGTCATGCGGTCATTCATACGCTATTGGATAACGCATTCATTATGCATAAACTAAATTTAACTTATTGCATTTTCCTCGAATAATTTACCTTTCCTCAGTCCTCCACACGCACACACATAGAGTGTAGACGCCTGTGTTGCAGTTGTATGCAAGTATGTGTATGTTGTGAGTTTATCTTCAATGTAATTAATGCTTATTTACCTATCACTCATACAAATGCAAATGAAAATAGATTTATGTACATATACGAGTACATAAATGTATATTTGCACATACCTACTTACTATATATGTAATGCTGCCAGTAATAACTAGAAAATCCTGAAGAGAATATTATTTTTTTCTTCAGCTCTGGAGTGGATCTGAATGAGTGCGGTAAAATGCCGTCTATCTCATGGTTGTAGTAATTCTGGCATAGATACAGAGGTTGCTGCAAAATTTGTCAGGGAAATGAACAAAGTAAAAAAAATTAAAAAAAGGTCTTCGAACTCAGGAATTCCTGAATAAGGCTGCGGTAGACTAAAGTGTCCCCGATAGGTGTAAGTTATATTAGCAATGACACACATTTGCTCAAAATTGTCTGTCTACCAGTCAGGTGCTGGGTATCAGATAGTCGGCCCGCCAACTATGGCCTATTAAGTTGTTTTTGTTTCTTTGAACTATTTCCCCCTAATAAAGTCTAGTTCTCATATGCCAATTTCCTATAACGCCCATAAACTTCTGCATTGGCCTTCATGCCATATTTGTACGGAGGTCTACTCGTACTAACTGCAAATTTTGACATTGATTCATTACTAAACTGTATGTGTAACTGTGCGTCGGGAATACCATGGACACAGGACTTGTTCATAGAGTGTAGTTTCCACATACACGCACAAACGCAAACACTCACACTCCGAATTGAGTGGTATGACGAGTATCTCTCTAATCATCATTAGGACATACGGTCTGGTCAGTATTTCCGTATTTGAAATGTGTCCATGAATTATAGGGTCTTAGCAGTTTTGGCAGTGAGTGTCTGACCATGCCTTTCGTGTCTGTTTGTGTGAGTCTCCGTGTGATAATTATGCGTGTGTGTATGTGTGTGAGAGGGAGAGAGTTTGTTTCACAACTTTGTTTTTTTTTTAGTCGATGCATAATGCGCTAAAGTGCTTTTCTGTTTTTCACTTTATTTGCCTGTATCTGTGTCTGCAGTTTTGGTGTTGCTGTGTTCGTGTAAGGACATTCATGTGTCTATCCATTCGCAAAAACACACACCCACACATCCATAAGTCCAGAGTTGGTGTTGGTGTTTTTTTTCCGAGTGAGATTGAGACTGGGGGAGAGTTACATTTGCAATTTGTTAACCCCAGGGATTTCCTTGTAAACTCAACACTCCAACCAAGCGAGTAACAGCAACAAGAGAATAACCGAAAACGCATACTGGACGACTAGCGTTTGGTAAACACCTTTCGCCTTACATGTGTGGCAAACACGGCACGTTCAATAAGTCGGTTAAAAAATTGAATAATGCCAAGATTTTGAAAAAGTTCCTTCCATGGAATGGTAAAAGAGTATGTAGTCCCTTGCGGGAGACTAATTTTGTTATCTTCCCTAAAACATGTAACTTTGTTCTCCCAGCTTGCATTTGTCCGTTGTGGTTTACGAGTTACCTATGACTGTGGCTTCAGGCAGAGTAAATCAACTGTCTACCAAATCTTCACACTTTGTCCGATCCTGAAAATAATTCAAGTGAAGCAAAGTGATATATATCATCTATTCATCGATTGAAAACATTTATGAGATATCTGAGTGAAAAATAGAAAGCGAACTCTCCCAATCAGGGGTCTTTCTCAGGGTGACAGCTTATCGTGCAACTTCTCCATGAATGTTAATATTAGAAAAACTCGAAGTAAAAAAAAAAAACATGCACAGTGAACACCAAAGGCCACATCGTCCTCGCATATGAGGATGACATTGACATTGTCGGAAAGATAGAGCGAGAAAAAAGGAATCGCCGAAAATGGGTCTAATGGTAATCGAGGACATGACAAAATGTATGCTAGCACCCAAATCGTCTGGTCTAGGTCGTCAATATGACAGTCCTTCATAATATGCATCACATGGAGTCACGTTTTGTTAAAACGCCATTTCCACCATAATAAGCTCAAGAATTTTGCCTAAGAAAAGGCTTTGAAGCCATATCGGGAATCGTTGACAATACTGCCGAACTGTTTCGAAAATGTTTTTGAAATAAATCTGCCATTTGGTTTGTCCGATTTGATTGAAATTTCTCACAGACGTAGACGATGTTTGAAACGATAGATCGGCCTATGAAATCATTGCTCCGATCAACTTAGCTAAAGTGTTCCAGATTAAGTCTGGATGATGGACCCAGCAGGCCTAACCAGAGATGAGCTATAAGTGTCCAAATTTCTTAGAAAAACTTTAATTTCTGCCAAATTGTTATTTATATGACAGGCAATCCAACAACGTAAAAAAATAATGCATATTGGACTATAAAAAAAATTTGGTTTCCAACTTTCGACCCTTATGGCCCAGCTCTAGTTAGAACCACTGGGTTCATTGTCCCCTTCATCGCCTTTGTTGGTTGCAATTTCCGTTTTTTTTTTAACATCCAAATTTCTGATGATTGAGAAAATCAATTAAGTTTTTCTTTTTAATTCGTACCAGGACTATGCACCATCTTGTTGAAACCACACAGGATTCTTTTTCGGCTCAGACCCATGTCTTTAACATTCCATGAAGGGGAAGTTCTCTCAAATCAGTGAGCTGTTGACAATATAGTTTTTATATTTATTGATCGACACCTACTGGTCTGGTAAAATTCTAGAGAAGTTTTACATGGCTTAGAAGATCAAACTTATTTTTATTGTGTGTTAGTGTTACCTGAAAATGTGTCGTGGATTCGACGAAAAATTACCTTCCAGGATTAAGAACGAAGAAGATTCAGGTCTACATAATAAGCTTTAATTCCGTGATATAAGTGATTTGTCGATTCGGCAAAATCACTCCTCTGAAGGTTTTCTTAAAACTATTCGAAATTTTCCATCATTATTGCACCAGTCTACTGTTTACTCTATCGTATGTATATGCAGTGTTCACGTGTTCTTGCATGTTTACTTAAGCATTCGAGTTATACGGAATTGTCCGAAAATCCTAAAGTTTCATGTTGCTATTGCTGTTCCGACTACTGCTGCTGTTGTTTTCCCCTCGCTGTATGCAGCCATGTGGCAATTAAAGGGGATTTATTCCTTACTTAACTCAATTTCCAAAAGTGATGTTTTATATTTGATTTTCTCTTTTCAAACACATCCCATCTCAGTTTCCTGTTTGCCATTGATGTACGTCTGGCCCAGAACTTCTTAAACAATTGCCGGGTGGTGGTGTAGTTTCCTACATTTGCGGTTTTCATTTAAAGTGAATGCTGTTTAAGCAAAAAGGTAAATAAAAGTTCAGACAAAAATGCCCCTTCATCTTGCCACCCCAAAACGGGGGAGGTTTTCCTTTGGTCGGCAAAGATTAAGTTTTTCTTTGCTAAAAAAAAAAAAAATTAATTGTTATCGATTCTGGTCAATGGCAGCAGGTTGTTGGTTCAGCTTTGAAGTATTTCAGGCAAAGAAAATTTCCAAAGAAAATTTCCAAAGAAATGTTAAAGTAGCAGAAATTCTTTTCATGTGTTAATGAAAAAGTTTATGCTAAGGTTAATTTAGTAATTACTATGAACATGTGGAAAAATAAGCAAACCCATCAAAAGCAAACATCACACATTGAAGACAAGGCAACACCGCCACCAATAGGGTTATTGAACTTTTCGTTTTTGGGGGGGCGGCCACATGCAGCAGACTCAAAAGACTAAAGTTGGTGCTGCTGTTGGATGATGAAGCTTTTTTTCCGAAAAGGGAGAAGGAAACGATAAAGCAAAAAAAATGGGAGCATACTTTAAGGATTTAGCAAATACAGGAAAATACTCAAGCATACTTTTTGGGGTTCAATAAATGAGTCATAGTTTCAGGGGGTTTTAAACGCAATTTAAAGACTTTATTGTTGTTGGAAGTCGTAGTTGCCGAAGAAACTATACAACAACAGGTTGGTACTACTGCAGCACGATGGTAGTGACGAAAGGCATCTACCTGGGATTGTGTATTACGTAAATTCAATGACCCATCATTTCTCTCAATTTGACAACAACAAAACCTGATCATTAGCTTGCATTATACCAATATACTCTTGAAGAAAACCAAATTACCATTTGTTTGAAAATATAATATAATTAATTTATATTATGGAATTATAATCAATATCGTGGCTGACTACAGCTGATTAAGATGAACATCAACTCCCTTTATTAAGTGGAATATAGTTTTCAGAAACTTCAAACACAAATTTAAATAATTTCAATATACCGGGTCCGCCAAATAACTTTTTTTTTGAAAATTCTATAAAAAAAACTACTGGATATTTTCATCATTTAAAAGTAAACTTAATTTGCTTAATCCGATTTCTTCTGTCTGTGGCCAACATTACCGATGATAGACCAGTCTTGCTGGATAATAAACATTGCATACTTTTGGAGTTACCAACAGCATTCAGCAGTCATGCGGGCAAACCAATGGCGATTTAAAGTTCAAATTATTCCCCTTCTACATGCAGAAGATGTAGGAGTCACAACTGGTGGTCTGTCTCTGATGTACTCTTAATCTACAATAATACCCAAAGTGTCTGGCAAATTTTCTGTGAAAAAAAGTATTTTCCTTTCAACTTTAAAGTATACATTTGTGTGTCTTCGGGGAATTCCTTTTGGTAACATACTTTAGGGAGATTTGAAAAGTACAACTTTTGAGCGACAAATGGACTCAATTAAAAATTAAGTGAGGTGAATGCACTTTGCCATTTCAATGAAACGGGCAACATTAAGCTCAAGTCATTCATAAATTCAAAGTATGTTTATGATTTCAAGGCCAATATTTATTTAACTCAAATAGTGTTATATTTATAACAGATTTTACTTTCATACCCTTTACTGTTTAACTGAATTGTGGTAATTTTACAATTTACATCTCAAAATTTACATTCTACAGAAATGTTCCTTTTGATTTTTATTAAGAAATGTTTTCGACAAAACCCCCACTGACTACAATTACATAAATTATAATTCTTTATTTAGGAACCTCTACATAAATTCAAAACTATAGCCTACTCCCAGGGATTGGGATAATTTGCATGCGTATTCCATACGTTGTGGAAACATATATTACAGTCATGAGCTAATGTGGTTTCGATAAAGTTTTGCCTTTCATTCGTATATATCGGTTCGATTATCATAAACAATGTCTCATTATGTTTCAAGGCAGCCTTTAGGGTTAGGGTTGAAATCAAAAGTTACAACCTACTTTTGGGATCTCTTGTACTAACAATGGGCAGCCTCTTGTTCATTGTTTAATATTCTTAGCACACTCTTTGGCGCATTTAAGATTTGTAGTTTATTGAACCATAAGTTGTCCTTATGCTCGCTCTGTAACGGCAGACCCGTCATCAATATAATTAACTTTGAACTAACACGAAAACCAATACATGCATAATCATTTCCCCCACAGGCATAGACCGTCCTCCACTCCACGCAAGAGCTTGAGCTGAAGAGCTTATAAAGTAATAAACAATAAATTTTCAAAAACATTTACTTAACACTACACTTCAAACCAGACAGGACGTGCTAATTACACAGTGGCTTTTACTGAAAAAAAAAAAAAACAATGTGCCGTTATGGAAACTATAAGCGAACATTATTTGAATACCAAAGAGTTTGAAAAACCAGGCCGTCCGAGGCGAAACAAGCGGCGTAGAAATCCCCTTAAATTACTATGTACAATGTGAAAACTTTCCCTGTAAAGAACACAAAAAGGAATTATGAAATGAAAACATTAATGGTTAAATATGACAGAATGTAGGTGGGGTTAGGGGTGGTGGCGGGTGTGAAACCGAAACATATACACGATTTTGAAAATCACAGCAAATGACCCGGGCATCAAGAGGGCGGCATAGAAAGGCTGGCACAGGAAACATATTAAATGGAACATGAAAATATGTACAGAAGGACTACACAATTTTACAACTTATCTGCTGCTTCTATTCATTCCCGTTTTTCGAGTGGAAAACTTTGGCCATAAACCAAAAAACCATAATATTGGAGACGTTCGCGTAATAGAGGCTCCAATCACAAATTAAAGGCTATTAAGAAATTCGATACGCATCAAAGGACATTGGTAAATTTGTTTGGTAACAACGACGATGTCACACAATCACAGAAGCAGTAGTGGTGTCCCATTTTTTTTCTGGGGGTCGGCAACATTTGATCACAATGGGAAAACCTAAAAATTTACCTAAAAGTTTTTTTTTCATGTTTGAGGGGGGGGAAGACCTCAGCACAGACTACAAAGGATATTGTTTTTGTTACTGCTGTTGTTTTGTGTGAGTATGTGTGCGTGTGTCTACAATCTGAACTCAAGAGTCAGCAAAACGAAGACGAGAAAAACACAAATAAATGTGACCAAAAAGAAGCAACAAAACGATGAAAGAAAATTATAAAATACTTGGCAACATTTGCTTAAAAGTGGAAATTTTATTACAAAGGAAACAGAGTACACTCAAATGAAACCACCCACTTAATTTCATTTTGGTAACTGTTCCGCACGGTGGGACAAAATAACTTGGGATTACTTTTAAATGCAACATATTTAAAAATTCGGAAAATTCTGCAGTTGTGAATGAATTTATCACTGTTTTCTCTTCTTCCTGAAGAAAAAAAAAAAATCTCAAGTCACATTTCTTTCTGACCGGGAAAACAAATGTCTGATGCGACATTTCCTCCCGGACGGAAAACGCTGTCGAAATGTTAAATTTTTATAGACTGACATTTCTTTTCAAAAAGGAAAAATATACAAAAAAACCCCACAAAAAATTTGTTAAAAACTGTCCCATGCGACATTTTTTAAAATTATGTTAAATTATTCAAAACTGTCGCATGCTTTTGTTTTTTCAAAACCTTCCATTCTTCATGTTTTCACAATTTTCTCATGCTTCTTCTCTCTCATTTGACATTTGTTTAAAATGCTTTTGTACGCCTTTTTTTAAAACCGTCTCATTCTATTTTTTTCTAACACTGTTTTTTTTCAAATCTGTCTCAAGCGACATTTTTTCAAAACTGTTTCATAGGACATTTTGCCTACTCGATTTTTTCAAACTGTCTCATGCGACTTTTTTAAAAATCTGCCTCCTGCAATTTTTTTTAAACAATTTCATCGTTTTTTTTTAAACTCTCCTATGCGACATTTTTTGAATCTGTAGGATGCGATATTTTTAGAACTGTCTAACCCGATATTTTTTCAAAACTGTCCTATGCGACATTTTTTCAAATCTGTCTGATGCTTTTTTTAAAACTATCTCATGCGATGTCTCTTCAAAACTGTATAATGCAAATTTGTTTTTTACAACTGACGCAAGCTACATTTTGCATTATGTTTTCACAACTGTCGCATGCGACATTTTTTCGAAACTGTCTCATGTGACTTTTTTTAAACTTCTTATGCGACAAATATTAAAACCGTCCCATGCGATATATTTTCTAAACTGTCTAATTAATTTTTTTTTAAATCTGCCTCAAGCGACTTTCTGCCAATACGACTTTTTTCCGATGCGTTCTTGTTTAAATCTGCCTCATGCTATATTTTCAAATTTGCCTAATGTGATATATTTTCAAAACTGTATAATGCTATATTTTTTTAAAAGTATCTCATGTAAAATTCTCATAGACTTTTATATAAAACTTTCCTATGCTATATTTTTTCAAGACTGTGGCATTATTGCCAAACTATCGCCTGAAACATTTTTTTTTGACGATTTGTCTTCAAGAACGTGTTTCCGTGACCACTGTTCCTTGGTTAATATTTTTTCAAGCAATATTACATTTTATTCTCCCTCCCGATACTCAGAAACAAGTAATGGACGGAAATCGAAAAGTTTAAACAACATTTTTGTTGTTGGTGATTTTATAAGTACTCAAAGTGTTTGCTGATTTGGTTCGAAGATGATGGCCGTGCAGCGACAGGGGGTACTGTTGGTGACAGTGGCTATTCGGGATGCGAATGGTGGCGGGGGATACTGAACGACAATATTTTCCAACATTATGACAATAAATGAGAAACCTGCCTGCATATTTTCTGCTTTGTATGTGTTTTTTTTCATTCTGTTGTCCTGCGACTGTCGCCATGGCCATCCATTTTACGCAGCGAAGAGACCATTATGGCGTAAATATTAGGAGCAGAAATGGCGCCATCGGACGACAATTTTACAGTTTGGCGCGATAAGGAATTTTTTGTATGTTTGCAAAATGTTCATTTACAAACACTCCGCCACCACAAAACAACAGCAGGAGCAATGGCAGAAGCCGAAGCAGCAGCATCACAACCAGAACCAGCGTCATCATCATCATCATCTGTATCGACAGGAGTTTGGAACGTAACGGAAGTTTGCTATGTTTAAGCTATGACCATTATAAATACTCCCCATTATTGTTGTTGTCCATGTTGTCGTTGTTTGTAACGTAAACTCATCGGTAATTTTGTGGTTGGCTGGCTGGCCAGCTATTTTGGGCCCGCTGTTCTATAAAGGTCTATACACTGATGGCTCGCTGGCGGGATAGTTTGGTATGTCTGGATGACTGCATGGCAGGACGGCTGGCTGGCTGACTGGCTGGCCTAAACAATCAATGGTGTTGTTGGCATTCGTGGTGTCTGTGTGCGTGTATGCCGGCCAAGTTTCCTCCTGATGATGCATACTATTGATGCCAAAAAATGTATGTGTGTGTGTGTTTTTTTTTGTCCATTCGCAGGGTTTGTGTTCGATTTTTAGTGCCAAGTTTGCCGTCTATGATTTTGTAGCTGTGACGCCGTATCGGCCAGAGATGCTGGTGGGGGTGATTGGTAGTAGTGGGTCATTGAAATTTGTGTAAAATGGACCAACACAAAAAAAAATAGAAATAACGACAAACCCCCCCACTCGAATCGAATGGATGTTAATGTTGTGGGAGGAAATTAAAAGTTGTTAATGTTTGATGGTAAATTAAAACATATTGCAGGTTGCTGATAAGACCAAACTTTCCCATAAAGGAAATTAATTTCGGTTTATTTATTCTCTTATCGTCTTTAATATCCATTCCCCCAAACTTAAGTTCTGGCGACGGGAAGATACTATATGCGAAATTAAAAACAACATTTTGCACAAATTGGAAATTGCTTACAGCAGCGTAGCCGTAAAGTATGCAATAAATTTGCTGTTATCAGATAGAGGTATATACCGAACATTTAGTTTATGGAACATTTAGTTTATAAAAAGTAAACTGTAGTAATCTTTTAATGGAAATAGTAGGCATGACTTTTGAAAAGATAGACAACAAAAAAAAAACTTCACAGTTGGAAGAACCAGTGGAAGGTATTTTGTAAAGATTTTGTGTAAAGTCCAAGACAAACAACATGATATCGAAAGTCCTTAAAGACAGACGAACACATGATGCAATTGCCAATTAAAGGATATGTGTCAAAAGTCCATTGTACATATTTTTTGCTAAAATATACAAATTCTATTCTATTTATAGTTCCTATTTCGAATTTTTTACCGTTTAAGTGTCATAAACATTTAACAGAGTTCTTTTTCTAAATTACAAAAAATTATGATATGAAACAGAAAATCCTAATTAATCTAAAATCCTTTTTAGGGTAAATGAGGCCAATAAAAGACTATAAGCGAGCGTAACATAAGGTCACTTATTGTATAAAAAAATACAAATCTAAACCAAATCACCTTTAATTCCGCTTGCTTCCTTGGTCCATGTTGAAAATTCCGCACAGTCTTTGATAAGCAAGCCAGATATACTATTCTGAAATATCAATAAAACCTACTTTCAGGCATTAACACCTCCTAATAGCAGTACTTTGTCCTTTAGCATATGGAAATCATCACAACTAAAGTGCTGTTGGGGGAATCGTAAAAAGCCCAAGCATACTTTTAGGAGTACAAGAAAGAGCGTTTGAAGTACCTAAAAACCATAACTAATTCTCCAATTAAGAGAACCTACAATGCAGATGTATGTGAAAACGACTATCAAATTCATAATGTAGGGCTGTAAAAGGTATTTGGTTCCTTTTAACTGGTTAAAACAATAAAAAAAAAGCAAAGCCTACTTTTAGGTCCTCAACGTCATAAACATCAATACACAGCTCGCAATGTTGCCGATGCGTAAAGTAAAACTAAAGATTTGAAAAGGAAAACCAAAGGATTATGGGTAATTGATACCACAGATTTTCAAAGACTTCAATGCAAAAGCAACAGGACTAAGAGTGACAAAAGGACACTTTCACTTTTATAACCATTATAAAAAATTCAATTATTTTCGAAGGCATTTAGAGTTTTTCCAGCAATAAAAATGACACCAAGCAGAAAGCAATGCATATCCTTTAACAAATGTAACCAACAAATAAAACAAAGTATGAGCACACGTATTCAGCTAATGTATACGCATCCTAGGATTTAATCTACTTAGGATAAATCCAGGCTTTATGATCGTTGTATGGCAAAGCCCAGGTCCTCCACCATCATATGAGTACCGCAGGATATGAAATATAACCTTGGTAGGGAGTCAGACAAGTAGTGTGGTTGAGTGTTATTTTAGGATATTATTAGAGGTACAACTCACTAATGTCCCATTGCTTTTCTTTTCTTTTTTTTTGGGGGGGCCGGACAACACAATATAACCTTTTCTAATGTCCTTTTATTGTACGGATCAAACAATAACAACTATTCATTCCGCCAGTGATGTAATCATCCTTAATATAAAATGTTTGTGTTCTCAGCTATCTCTCTCCCTCTCTCTCTCTCTCTTTTACACAATGCCCGCATTGTTTGATTTGATGAAAAAGAAACAGGAAAACATTGAATGGCAAACAATACAACAATGACAAAAAAAAGGCAGACAAATTTTACAGGATACTTATGTTGTGTTGTGACCAAAACTGTCCTTTTTTTATTCCTTTTGTTCAATGTTGTCCAACATACTCACACGCACGCACACAACCACACAACAAGGACTTATGTTTTTGTTGTTTGCCGCTCTTGGTTTGTCAACGCCAAAAAGGATATGTTTTCATTCCCGTTTGTGCCAGGACATTGTTTGTGTGTGCGTGTGGGTTGTTTTGCTGAATTTTAATTGCTGTGGGAAATCCACATACGAATGGCGACTTATCAGACGGAATTAAAAGAAACCAAAAATTTATTTTCATTTTTTTGTTGGTCCTGTCGAAACGTGTGACATGTTTTTTTGTGTGACATGATACATACAGAAGGTATTAAGTAAATTTGCTTGATTTTTAAATTTTTTTTAAAGATATTAATTTCTAATGGCATTTTTCTTACAATGTTAAGCTGTATTTCTGTTAGTAAATTCAATTTTATACGGAAATTGGATAAGAAATAACCAAATCTTATATTTATCACAACCGTCCTTTTTTGTACTTTTGTTTGTAGAAATTTAGGATGAATATTTCTGTGGCCTTCTCTAAAAAAAAAATTAATTAATTAAAAAAAACTTCTTCACAATTTTTTTTTGTAATATCCTGGATCTTTTCCACATTATCTGATGTCAAAGTTCCATTTGAACAAGATTCGACCTGGCCGAACCACACTCACTACCCCGAATTGCCAGCATTTTATGGAGTCGAATCACTTGAACATGTTTTTGTTTTATACATTTTTCGAATGCCATGACATCAGCTTTAACATGCTCATGCAAAAGACATTACACAAATTAATTTCTTTAATTTAGCGGAAAAATCATCAAGTGTGAAATGGTTTCATTATTCTCAACATATTTTTTTCTTCACTCCAAGGCATTCCAGCGCCATAATCGTAAATATGACTTTCAAATGCGTTCTTTAATATCCAAAGCTTATCATCTTCAGTTTTGACTAACCGCCCCTCCACGCCCATGAGGGTGTTTGTATGTATGTTTTCTATCAACGGCTCATCGCTGTATCCAATTAATAATTTTTGCATAATTTGTTGTTGTGTTCCTTCGATTATAAATACAACAAGTATATGATAATTGCAACACATTTTATGTTAATGATGTTCAAAAACCACAATAATTTCAATCCAAACAAAACAGATGACAATGGCCACAGACGGCCAAATGGCCATCGATTTGCGTTAGGCCACAACAACAATTGGTGGGGGATGGCGATGTGGCAAATGCAGGATTTAAGTCTTTCCAAAAACAACAGGGCGCGTAATGAAAACGCAACAGAAAAAACGAATTAAATCGGAAGAATATTTTAATTGATAAAGTGTCGTAACCACATGGCTCTTTACTTTTAAGATTAATCTAATTAATTGTATTTGTATTAGTCAAATATTGGAGGAATTTATGAGTATCTGTTCGTCTGTGTGTGTGTGTGTTTGCCTGTTTTTAATCGCAGACTCCTCTTGGCTTTCATGCTGTTGTCGGTGGTTGTTGAATGGGAGTGACGGCCTTAACATAATTTGTTATTAAAAACAATAATTGATGAGATTCGAGTTGTTGAGGTGTCATCTGTAATTATGGATGGAAATTAATGAAACGAATTTAATGACAACCAAAGATACAGCATAAATTAAATAGAAATTATTGAAACAAGGGAATTTTGTCTGCCGCGATTGTGGACATAAAATACAATTGGTTTGATTTTATTTGTCAGCGGAAAATTTTGTTAAAGGAATGTTTTGTGATTGATTTGATTCCTTGGCTGGCTGATGGACGGTGGAACACTTCCTTTGCCAGTGCCCCGCTTTCTCGCTGATCAGGAAAATCGCATTAGAAGAGGATACCTTACGTGGAATGAACATAGGGAATTTTATAGAAGGGACCGAGTTCCTAATGTAGTAAAGCGATATGGAATCTGAAGAAGAAATCAGGAGCATACAACAGGTCGAATTGCCGGCCTAGGTGTATGTCAACGACATGAGACGATCATTCGTACATGACCGATCCACCGTTTCAATCTAAGCTAACCTAACCTAATAGAAAACTTCATCAACATAAAACGAATCCAGTTTTACTTCAATGGCGAATAGATGGGAATAGAAGTTCAACTCCAGCAATACTTGGAATTTTTCTGAAGTTTAGGGGCTTTTTGATAAATGACTTGTGCCATTGGACCATTACGGCTCTATGGAAAATGCCCAAAAATGGCAATTCATACACCGCTCGCTATTTTTTTTTTTAATTTTCGATTAGGGTTATTCCCCCAAATTTGGGGAGAATCTTCATACTTTGTTTTTTCTTTTTATTAAAAAATACAAAATTCAACAAATTACGAAAATCTATTGTTGTATTTTTGGGGCATTTTTCATAACATTTAGGGAATTTTGCATTGGGTAATTTTTCATAAATTGTTGGGAGAATTTTTCAGAATTTTTGGTGAAATTTTCATATTGGGCTTTTGTGGAGATTTTTCATTAAATTTGGGGAAATCTTCTTTTTTTTGGAAAATGCAAAATAGTCCAAAATAAAATGAAAAATGAACCCAATGAACAACTTCCAAAAGTAAATTAAAAATTCATCAAAAATACCAAATTTTCATATTGGACTTTTGGTGGGCATTTTTGCATTTATTTTGGGGAATTCTTCATTTCGCACATTCTTCATTTTGTTTTTTTTTTGTATTTTTTATTTGGGATATTTTTCATAGAGCCGACTCATGAAAAATGTCCCAAAAATAAAATGAAAAATGCACCAAATAAAGAATTCCCAAAAATAAATGAAAAATTCCCCAAAAACACCAATTTGAAAATTTCCCAAAAATTCTGAGAAATCGAAATTAAAAATCAGACTTTCCGCTTACCGCGACCCATCTGGTTCCGAGGTCACGCCCCCTCCGCAACCATTCAACCGAGCGCAACGTTTACAAATTTGAACCCCAATTTTTTGGGGGTATTTTTCATAAAATTCCCCATTTTTTTTATGAGATTTTGTTTGGGCCATCTTTGTTTTTTTATTTTTAGGGCATTTGGCATTTGGTATTTTTTACAGTGCCTGCAATGGCCAATATCCATTTAAAATATACAAGGACCATATAAGACGTCTCCAATTCCCACTATGTTTAATCCATATACATATTCCTTTGGTATCAAGTCGAGTCCCATTTAACCCGGTTAAGAACCATTTACTGAATCAAAGCCGTTATTTGGGTATATATCCTAGTCACCTTGATTCTCCCTGAGGGGCGTGTAGTATAGTTTCACGGTATTTTGACTTCGCCTGATAGCCGATTTAAGTTTCCCGTTAGACGTCACTACCAAGTTGCGGCAACAACATATCCATTTTGAGTTTTCAAACAAATGGACCATTTATGTGGTTGTCAGAATTGTTGTCAATTTCTTGACAGCCCAGCTCTGCCAACCGTACAAGACAACTCATCCAGTAAAGGAATGAGGTTTCAATTTCGGTAAGACCTTCTAATAAATTGCATCTCCAATTTCGTCGCATAAACTCCTGCTGCTCTTTTAAAACGCCAGTGACGATTCTCGGTAATTTATTATTACACTTCCGTCGTTGTTTATACTTAAAAAACACAATTTTAGAATTGCTTAGTTAGTTAACATTATAAACTTTAGAAACATTTTTAATTGTCATATTCGTCCACATACTAGTACGTTTAATTCTACCAAAATGGTCCTACTTCGTACATTCACTACAACAAGTATTCAGAAATGATCAATGTTTGTTTTTCACCATTCCCCATTTGACTTTTACAAATCTCTAAAACAAATGTTGCCACCGCATAAAACACTGATAAACTACACTAATTTGTATGAATTAAAATAAACAACAAAGTAATTTCTCAAAAGATTTTGAAATGAATACAAATGGAACTAAACTAAAAATAATATAAAATAGCTGATCTCGAAGATACTCCATCCAACATTAATTGCAAAAATTACATTAGCATAAATTAATAACGATCACTTTTTCTCGTTCACATTTAGTTGTCATAATCGCATGTCTGGCGCGATCTATGAAAAGAACAACTAATCGGTGTAAGGAAGTAAGTGCTGTTGAGTATTCTTCAGATTTTTGTGCACACAACAACAATTAAGATAGATTTCATGCTGCAGCCGCAAGCAACACATGTTAGAATGTTTCATAAGATACGCGCGAGTGGTACTCGGATATTCAGATCCCCGTCCCAGCCACAGGCAGACATATACAGTACATCAAATAATCAACACCGCAATTAAGAAGACTCGACATTATGGCGATTACAAATTACAATTTTTTGTTTCTTCTTTCTTTTGTGTTGTAAAACATTTTGTACATTTGCAACAGAGATGATTCCATTTTTTTTTTTAATTTATTCTGTTCAAAAAATATTTTCAAATAATTGCATGTAATAAATTGTGCCGGTTATTATGGGCATTTGTTAAGAGTTTTGAAATCGTTTTGTGGGCGATGGAAGTTGTTAGCCATAGACACGTTTTTATCATAAAGAAAATTGAAATATATGATATTCTTCGTAAAGAAAAGGGTCAAGTGAAATAATTGATATTTGTAAATATCCGAAATATAAACAGAACATTTAAATTACATTGGGCAGGCAACAATGTTGGCAATATAATGTTTGAATGAGGAAATTGTCTAAAAACATCAAATATTTCATGTTTTCAATTATTACGAGGGAGAGAGAAAAGTCTGATGTATTTATTGAAATGAATGTGCTTTAGATCGATTAAAAGGATTCGCAAAATATTTGTGAGACAATGAATACAAAGTTCAGAAGATCGAAAGGGTTCTTCAACAAGAGGTTTTATTTTGGTATTCAAAGAAAAATGGTATTTTTTGTGATATATGATCGGATGTTTATTTCATAATAAAGAGGAAGGTATGTCGTTAATAATGAAAAACAACATCAGCCAAATGGCCACCACGACCATATCCTTTTTATGAAATATTCCATAACCAAATCGCAAAGTGGCTGCCCTATGTCCTCGATAGACAAACGAATTATATCTTCGAGGTCTTGAATCGACGCTGGGCTGTTGGCGAAGACCATATCTTTCACATTGCCCCAAAGCAAGAAGTCGCAAGATGTTAAATCACAAGATCTCTGTGGCCAATTGTGATCACCTCTTCGAGAGATAACACGGCCCGGAAACTTTTTAGTTTGACCGCAAGATTTTCACCATTTTTATAGTGAATTTTAATAATTTCAATGCGTTGTTGAAGCGTGTATCGTTCCATTTTTAGTAATGGCGTAGTTTCTACTTGTCAAATGTCAGAGAATAAAAGCTTCAAAAGTGACAGCAACCGACATACAGGGTGATTCAAACTAACATCTCTTGTTGGAAAACCTTCTACATCTAATTAAAAAGAAATATCGTTTCTATCAATAGTCCTGACAACTAAATTTTCTTCTCTTATTTATTCCGCACAGTATTCTTTGACAACACTGGTCTATTTTATTTTAACCGATTTTTCTTAAACTCTTTTCCATTATCCCGATTCGACTGTACCTGCCATAAGTTGTCCTTTTAATTCCATTCTGCCAAAAACCTGCAAATTCCATTCGAAAACCCAAAAACTTTCCTAAAATTCAACAGAAATCATTTCACAGCTAAGCTTTGATGTTTCGCTGCTGTTTTTGGTTTTTCTTTTTTTCGCTGCTTGTCATACCTTTTTTTTATTAGATTCAATAAAAATTGTCTGTAAAATATTAGTGTCTGGGCCAGCTCCCCTGGTGGTTGAACATTTTAACGAAAAACACACGCCTCGACAACACAAAAAGGCCAACCAATAAAGAACGAACAGGGAGATGGAGAGAGACCGAAAAGAAAAATTCTTCATCAAAAAATGTCATATTATGACAAAACGATCGCAATTTTATCGTTGAATGCCACAAACGGACGGACGGACGGACAGCCAGCCAGACTGAATGAATGAAGTAGAGGATGGTACAACGAAAATCATTGACGTGTTGTTGCTGCTGCATTTTTGTTGTTGTTGTTGACAAAAGGTATTAAGGTATGAAGACAAGCCGGTAATATTTGGTATGGTTGTTGTTATTTTAGATTTTTGCTACCTACCCGATGATAATATTGAATGTTGTTGTCATCACATAAATACCGGCTCTTATTGTGATGACGATAACGATGACGATCGGAGATAACCCAGCGAACAAGTGCTGCTGAAACGTAGCTTTTTTTAAGAATTCCAAATTATTCTGATTAATTTGCATTAATTTTCTGCATTAATTTTCCTACTGTGACCCTTACTGAATACTAAGAGGGCAAACAGTTTTTGTTCCATTTCTTACTATTTCATGGAACGTTTAAGGAAATATTGGACTCAAATATTCTAACAAACATTTGAGTCCAATATTTCCTTAAATTAAATTAAAGAATTGTTTCATACAAATTTATAACAGCTTTACAAACCTTTGCAAAGAAAAATGTGTGAAAATGTGTTTTTGTATTGTCATAGATTGTTCTTAACAATCGTTTTTAATTTTTCTGAAAACAAGAAATTTTTATGGACAATTTCATTGCCATAGAAGTAAATCAATGATCTTGAACTCTTACAACTGAAACTTAATTTATAAATTTATTAACATTACTATTGTTATATTCTTTTTTATATGAGACAATGAAAAGTGAGGTTTAATTTACTGCAGCACGTCGTCATCAATTTCTTCCACTGCCAGATATGACAGTAGTCATTTAGGTCGATGGAATCCCTATCGAGATCGTCATCGATTGGATTTGACCGATCCTAAACATCAGCTGTTTACATTAAACTTCGGTAATGCAAATGACTTAAGTGATTATGATAACTGAAATAAAAAATCGCTTAATTGTGGTTTTCTCACATGCTGTTGCGACATTTCAACTGTTCGTGTTGTTAATGAGAACAATTTTCGCAAGAGCTGCTAAATTAAAAATATACAGTGGTCTGGCAAAATCATCGGTCGACGTTCCGTAAATGATTACCACAAGGTTCCCATCAATGGTAGCCAATATTGTGGGATAATTTCGAGCTTTTAAACAAATCTTGGAGCAGTGGACATTTTGAGTGGTACGTTCGACCACAAATTTATCACACCTTCACGACCAGCGGCTGGATCACCAAAAGTCGTGTTATTTGAGATATTATCTATCAGATCTGACCCATGAAGAAGCAGAGGTCCTACCATCAGTACTTTTACACAACACCTTTATATGTCAGGTTTTTTCCCCTCTCCACTTGGTGTGCTGGGTTTAATCGTAAATTTGTGATTGTTGTCGCAGCTCCTGCTAATGTTGTGAATTAAATGCCATCCAAGTTAATATTTGTCGTGTTTATGCTGTTGACGCTTATTTTGTTGTTGTTTTTTTTTTTTCTTCTTAGGCTTCTCTCGCTCACTGCCCAAACAAAACCAACCTTACAAAAAAACAGTCCACAAAAAAAGGATGACAAAAATAAATTTTTCAACTATAATATGCAGACATGATTTGTTTGCAAACATTTTTACTTTTTTTTTTTTGAGTTTGTTGCTGCTGCTGTTGCCGTAGCAAAACGAAACAAAAAGTTTCGTTTTTATTGAGAAACAAACAGAAGACAAAAAAAAAAATTAAAACGACGAACAAGTTTCGATGTTTGCGTTGTTTTTTGTTTTGGTGGGTTTTCTGGCGAAGACGACCGAAGATCGTGATAAACATTTATATTTGTTTTGTTAAGGATCAATACGTAAACATGATTTTCTTTCAATACGTTTGCGCGGCGTTTCTGTTTAGCTAGTATGAGTGAGTGTGTCGTATTTCTTAACGTTTTCGAGAATTTTAAAGATACGACTGACTGGCTTCTTTATTCTGTTCAAATCACGATGACACTACGCCAATGAAATCAAATGATCAGAACGAGGGTGGGCAATTGAAGTGTGGGCAAGAAAAATCAAGACGTTTTTCAGGAATCTCACAGGTATGTTCTCAAATTCTTCTGTATTCATCTTATTGGAGTGCGGATTACCAACAAAAATATAAAAATAATTAGCATTTGGCTTCTGGTGAGCCTTCTCCAGTATTTGGAATTCGATTGCAAACAGTCCAAAGCTCTTAATTCCAAAATATTAAAAATTACAGAGTTATATTTACAAAGATATTGCAAATTTAATTGAATCGTGAGCTTTTCAAGCCCCTTTGCTTGACCGCAAAAAAACAATGACAAAACTTTTTTAGGGTTATTCAGTTGGTGGTTTCAAAAGTATAGGGATGGAATTCGATATCTGTCAAACTCAGTTGTTGAACCAATTTCTTTTCTTTTCACTTGGAAGTCTGACATTGACGAAAATGCATCGCTTAACTATCACACAACGCGTAAAAATGATTAAAACCTACTACAAAAATTGTGATTCTGGCACAGCCACATATCGTGCTTTAGGAGGAGATTATGGTTTATGGTTATGAAGCACATTTCTCACTCGTTGGGTATGTTAATAAACAAAATTGTCGTATTTGGGGTTTTGAGAATCCTCAAGTAATTGAAGAGCGAGGCCATTACATCCACAAAAAGTCACTGTTTGGTGAGCTCTTTGGTCCGAAGGTGTGATTGAACCATACTTCTTCGAAAACGATGAGGGAACGACTGTCACCGTCAATTCGGAGCGTTATGGTCGTATGATAACTTGTTTTGCCTGCCATTGAAGAATACGACTTGGAGAATGTGTGGTTTCAACAAGACGGTGCCACATGCCACACAACTCGAGCGAATATGGCTTTATTGCAAGAGACATTTACTGGCCACGTAATTTCTCGTCGTGGCGACATCAACTGGCCACCAAGATCATACGCGAAAGACTGTGTTTATGCAGATAAACCTTTAACGTTTGAGCACTTAAGAACCAATATTCGTCGCACTTAAGAACCAATAATCCACCCAATATGTGCCAAAAAGTGGTCCAAAATTACCTCAAAAGAATCAATGCTTGCAAACACTTTGCGTGGTGGTCATTTAAATGATGTAGTGTTTTCCACATAATGTCAACGTTCAAACTTTATAATAAAAAAGAAATATTATAAAAAAAATATTTTCTATATGTTTTATTTACGTTTACTTTTAAAAAGCAAAATGAATAACCCTTCATTTTAATAACCTTTTTTAAAAAAAATTAACAAAAAACCTTGTAATGTAAATGAAATATTTTACTAAAACAAAAGGTTCCTTTTAACACTTACATCTTTTTCGCGGTCAGGGCTCGATATGACATACACCCCCCCGAACTCCCACATGTAACATTCCCTGTTCAGCGTTTTTCAGATCGCCACTAATGCTACCGATCAACTGGCATAGACCATTTCTAGAAACTCACCTCGTTTCCGATGTTTATGTAATGTCATGATTCATGATTTATTTCTGGAAATCAACAACAACAAAAACATAAAATAGTCTCATCTCGTTTGAACGTTCCATTTCATAAGGACGACACTGTCTACGATCTACGACAAATGCAAGTGGTACGTATGACTACACTTTCCGATACGGCCACCAAACCACAAATAATTCTTCTATTCTTCTGCTGTTTCATAAAAATAGCTTCTGCTGCAAACTTTAAAAATATCGGCTTCTACTCTTTTCAGTCTGTGTGTGTGTGTGTGTGGAAGTTCTTGTTGACGTGTTCGCTTGGAGACTTTAAAATCAGGTTCTTTATTCCTGGGCACCGAGAGGGAGAGCCTTCAGCAGCGGTCTCACCAACACCAAGCCTGGTCGCCGCCGCCAGTAGCTTGACTAGTTTTTGTTTGTGCTGTTTTGGGTGCCCGGCGTGTGTTTTGTTTTATGGGACGTGTTTATGTTGTTGGCAACAACGTTTAGTGTCGTTTAGTGCGACAAAAATGGTTTAAGTACCTTTAACGCCAAACATGATGATGTTTATTCTTATTTCATATTACTTACGTTCGTTTTTCTTCTGCTTGCTGGCTTAGTGGTTCTGTTCTCGTTTGGAGTTTGGTGTGCCTTCTGCCAGCCAGTCGTCGTTTGGGGAGCTGGGGCTCTCTGGGAAAGTGTTTTGTGTAAATGCTATTCGGCCGGAATGGAAGATCGTGATTTTCGAATTTATTGTAATTCATAAGAATTCATCTATTCGCATGGAATTCAAAAATAGATGAAGTTTCACATAGGTATGTTGTCTCGTTTTTTTTTTCTAGGATTTGTTTTGTTTGTTTGCCGATTTCATGCAAAGTTTTTCATGGAATATTTTGGTAGTTTTTGTGTGTGTGTTTTTTATGGAACAGCAAGGGGAAAATATCGAACTTCGATTGTAGGGTTTCTTAAATATATCGGTGGTGGGACTTTTGTCCTCTTTTGGAAACTTCCACTTGTTGGAGAAGGATTTTTGAGCAAACACACAGACACGAGTTTGTATGGAACACACTTGAACTTTAACAAAAACTGTACGTCTTTCTAAACGAATACGTCTTTCTAAACAGTTTGCTTAAAAGTCACTTGTTGATTATGACGGTGATGGTCATCTTAAACTTAAACCCTATTTTGATTACAAACCTGGACAATTAATGAAAATCACATATTCTATATTCTGTTGGACGCAAAGAAACAGACTTTAGTGGATCTCTGCTTTCTTTTGGATGAATTTGAATGTGATTTACAAAGTTTTCTGGTAACTCTCCTTCTAAAAATCTCTAAAAGTTCTTTATGTGACAGATGACCGGTTTTTGTTTCGCTGAACGACCTCAGAGTCATATCCTGTCCTGTCATTATCGAATACTCTGAAAAATATGAATCCTTTAAATATCACAACCATCATACCATAAAACCTCAAAACTATAACATTATCAGTTCCTTTTGACAGTCATGTAGAAATTATGATACCTCGAAATGGCAAAACGTTGCTCGTTTGCACTGATAACGCTAATGTTCTTCCACATAAAATAAACAAAATAAAATTAGCAATTGTACGTAGTTGCAAAATTCCCTATGATTTGAAAGTAATGCACACAACATTTCCCAAAAGCCAATATACTCATTGCCTGGTAAAAGGACCCGCCAGAAGAGACCGACGAAGTCAAAGCCATCCCAGGAGAAGTTAATAAACGAAAAATGCCAACACTTATTATGCGCTGCATTGACAAGACCCCACCGAAACGCCCCATCCTAATATGCTGTGGAAATGGTTTGGCCTGTCAAGGCAAGTACACCCAGTGTACATATGTATGTATGTTTGAACTAAGCAAAGCAATGATGATGCCATTTGCATCATCAGACGATGGCGCACTACTCGCAGAAGCAGATGTTTATAGAACATAGAATGGAACTGCAGCAGGAAACTACTGTGCCGTCTTGTCGCCCATGGAAATGGGCATGGGAGGTCGGGCTATGGCAACACGGATGGGCATGAGTCGTTGTGCCGATGAAAGGGAAATATAAACACAAAATGACAATATCTGTAGTGGATAATGGTGATGGCGGTGGTGATGGTGATGGTGGAGTAGATGTTGCTGCTGTCGCTACCATAACCGTTAAAAGTCGGTAATGGCAATACTGGCTGGCATTGGTGATGAAGGCAGTATCTGCATTGCCAGTATTCGCCAAATCATCACTAGCTTCTTTTTGGTTAGCACTACGTGTAGTTGCCGCGGTATATCGGCGACTTGTTGTTACCATGCTTTGGTAAATGTCATCAACATCGCCAAACCTTGGCCAAAATATGCAAACGAATTTGTTTGTGTTCGTGTAGTCCACGATAATGTCTCCAATGAATTATTAACTACAGAAAACAGTTTGTCCTGAAAAACCACCCGAAAAAAAAACGGAAAACAGGAAACAAAATGTTGTTTGTTAAACTTCAGAGGTTACTTGAAAATAAATTTCCAAAATATGAAGAAACACTAAGTGGTCATGATGTTTTTCTAGAGGCTTTGTAGATGATAAGAACGGAATAGAATAATTAATTGAAAAAATTAAATGAACTCAATATTCAATTGATTTTTCAATTCATTAATATTTATTAAGCGATCAGTGGTTCAATAAATTAATTAATATTAAAATAGAATAATATTTTTATTATGTTTATTTAATTACAATACAAAGTAAATTTATATTCAAATTTTGGGTCTAAGGGTAAACCGGGTGACACAGACCATATGGCTAGATTTTCGGTGGGATTTTCTGGTGGAAATCGAACCCACAAGCCCAACGCTGTTAGGCAAGCACTATATAATCTTAATATATATTTACCCTCGACACTGATTCACTGATTCACTGACTCTGCCACGCAGTACGTAGGAATTTAAATAGGCATTCTATAATTCTATAAATAATAATAATAAAAACAATAATATTTTTTTGTACAGAAATTGTGTTTTCCCCAAATTTTTTTTTTACCAAAATTTTTTTTTTCCAAAATTTTTTTTTACATATTTTTTTTTTACAAAATTTTTTTTTTGTCAACAAATTTTTTTTTTTTCAACAAAATTTTTTTTTTCAACAAAAATTTTTTTTTTTACAAAATTTTTTTTTACAAATTTTTTTTTCCAGAAAATTTTTTTTTTCAACAAAAAATTTTTTTTTCCAGAAAAATTTTTTTTTTCAACAAATTTTTTTTGTTTCAACACAATTTTTTTTTCCACAAATATTTTTTACAAAATTTTTAAAATTAAGTAACAAATACTTTCTCAAGCAAATTAACGGGCGCCATAGGCGCATTACACCTTACTAGTATATAATAAGAGAACTGCATACGCAATGCTAGAAGTGGTAGACAGACAGCCAGCTCGTTGACGAAATATGTAAAGGAATTGTTTTAAGAAATCACCTCCCTCAATTAGTTTACATACCTATAGACGAACATTTCGTATGAAGAAACTTCTCTCACATTGCTAACTAAATTTAGCCCATTTATATGTCTCTAATCCAACCCATCCAATTTTCTAAGTTTTTCAGCCTCACATATCAAAATTCTTTTTGTTCACTTTGTCTTCTGTTCATATCTGTTTCCAATTTCATAAACATATTTACACATTTAATTTAAAATACCCACACATGAAAAAAACCTATAATTCGTAAAAACATCAAAGCATTTATCGAACACACAGACAGACCGACCGACCCTTTTGCGTAATTTCACAATCCCAACGTGTTGGCCTTTTTTTTGTTCTCTACCTTCATCAAAAAGTTCAATTAAATTATTGACGAATCAATAAGCACTTCTTCAGTGTTTCGCCAGCCACACCACTTGCTGCCTTCAACGTTCAGGTTAAATGTAATATGTGATGCCAACCAACCAAACAAGTGAATTTTGCAGGCAGACACAAAAAAAAACTTGTATTTCAACAATGTCAATTACAGGAATGAAAATTCAACACATGATTTTCAAAAAAGCAAAAAAAAAAAAAAACGGGAATGTATTCGATTCAACAAAACAACAGGAATGGAAACAAATTAAAACACCCAAAACCCGTTCAAAGTGTTGATGGTCGGTCATATGAAAATAATTGAAGTAATTACATTAAATGTGCAAGGCCAATTGAATCTGAGTTGGTGTGATTTAAGGGGGAAGATATTACCCAACAGTCGGACCAAGATTAATGCACCTTTCAATGAACTACGATTTTATTTCATAAATATTATGAAATTGTTGTTAAAGTATTTTTTTGTATTTACTTATTTAAAGTTCGTAGTAATAATTGGAGAGAAGTTCCCCGTCTGTTCCATCATAGAATGTTAAGGGAAAAAAGTAAGTAAAATAATAAGTCAAATCCATTGGTCTTGTAGTAGACCACATCCCTTACCCTAGAGTTATAAACAACATTAAGCTTGAGCTCATCTAAAGATCTTGGCTAGGTCTTGGCATTTCTCATCTCGCAATTTCTTATCCAATAACTGCTCTTTTCTGCTTACCTACAAACCATTATCCGAATTTCTATTAAGCCATCATCGCATATTATTCTCAAGTCAATTTCAAAAGGTGAAAAACATTTGTGAGCACCGAACCGATGCACAAGAAAACATACCACGACAATGTTTGTCATAAACATGTTACACGTCATTTTATGGCAAAGCAAATAAGGCACCATCCAAATGAAAGAATAATATAAATGAATCGGCAGAATCTGCGAACAGAAAACCAGAAATATGGTCTCATGGGTTGGCAACGATTTTTTTCGCTCGTACTTTACATTACATTAGCTCCACATCCGTGATTATTATTGAATAACACAAAATGTTCTTCATCTAATGCAGCCTACACACATGTTTTGTCTGATTTTTTTTGTTTGCCCTCATGTTATTCTACTCCGTTTTTTGCTAAAAAAAAAAAAGGAGAAGAAGAATACTCAACTGAAGACAAGAAAAAATAGAACATATTTACAAGAGGATTTGTAGAATTTCGCATACGGTGTATGAGTTATTGAGGAGGGTTGTGTGATAATTAGGGCAGTGATTTTACAAAGGTACAAGATTCTCCAACAAGAGGAGTTACTTTCAATTACCCGGTATTTTGGTAGCTGTCACTTTTGAAGCTTTTATTCTTTGACATTTGACAAGTAGAAACTACGCCATTACTAAAAATGGAACGATACAAGCTTCAACAACGCATTGAAATTATTAAAATTCACTATAAAAATGGTGAAAATCTTGCGGTGACAGTTCGCAAAAGGAAAAAGTTTCCCGACCGTCTTATCCCTCGAAGAGGTGATCACAATTGGCCACCGAGAATTTGTGATTCAACATCTTGGGACGTTTTTTGCTTTAGGACCACATGAAAGATAAGGACGATTAAAGACCTCAAAGATAGAATTTGTGAGGCTAAGGACATAGGGCAGCCACTTCGCGGTTTGGCTATGGAAAATTTCATGAAAAATGTATGGTCCTGTAAGCGTGGTCATGGCGGCCATTTGGCTGATGTTGTTTTTCATTATTAATGAAATGAAATAAACATCATACGATCATTTATCTCAAAAAAAATATTTTTCTTTGAATTCCAAAATAACACCTCTTGTTGGAGAATCCTGTACAAACGTTTTCAACCTTGCAAATGTCAGCGGGAACGTTGTGGTTGCTGGCTTTGATGAGGCGTAGTACCGGTTCTTCATGAGGTATGTCGCTGGTTGTTGGTTGTTTCAAATGAAAAGTCCCAATTTATATGATGACATTATGGCTGGACTTTTTTTTTAAATTCTCTTTTGGATTTGATCTCAAAAGTCTGAATTTAGACATTGTTTTTGTGCTTGCTACTCCATTTGATTTTTTTTTTTTGATGTTTATACTTGAACCTTGTTGATTTTTAAAATTGTCGAAAAGCAAAATGAGTAAAGGCAAAAAGAATTTTTTTAAAAAATAAACCTTAAAATATGGGAAGTAAAAAAGAAAGTGTGATATCCAATAACGACGACATTACATCGATAACATATTTTTAATTGTTAATTTAATTCCTAAAGATGTCTTTCGACGAAAAATTTAAAAAATTAACAGTTAAAATGAAAACAAAGCAACAAGACCTTGAGCACAAAATAAATAAAATATTAGGTCATATTCATTAAAATGGTCGAATACAAAGATATACACTCAAGGAAAAAAAATTAAAATTTCCACAAAAAAACTGAAATGTGTGATTTATGGCTTTTTTCTACCCCGCAATCTTCTCTACTCCTTTCGCCTACAAACCTGAAAATCATGATTTTAAAATCAAGCAGAAATTCATCATATAAATCGATTTTATTGTTCTACTGAGCCTTTCATCATTGTGTTTGTCTGAAATTTGGATTTAGACTCTGTAGGAGCACTAAAAAAACCATATCCAAGTTGTTTTAATTTCGCCTGCCGCTGTGATAATTAGTTCGATTTGCTTGGACCACGCATTGTGAATTTCTTCTCTTAATGTGAAATTCTTCCCATTACACTGTCACAGATTGCCACACCAATCATATCAACCTCCATAGAATCCCATCAAGAAGAAAAATCCTCCATAAACGTATGTAGGTAAGCATGTTCATTATATTGTACCTCCCCTTCTCGCTACACTGGCCCTCAAAAGCCCACATACGGACGAGTACAACCATATGTAGTCTATTCTAATTTCGTATGCTGCTACTTTATTACAAATTCAATTGAATTATTCTACACGAGGAAAATCACAAATAAAATGTAGAAGAATTATGATTATGACGGCATGAGGAGGATTCTGGTTTTGCCGGTGCTGGAAATGATGACGATGGCGATGGCGATGGTGATGATGATTACGATGATGACTATGCCGGCGCGCTGTTGTTGCGGACCAGAAGCTGTGCAGCTACTCGTTCTATGAAGGCGTTGAAATTAATTTTCAAATGTTGCGAAATTAATTTGCTTTACCTGTGATGGCGTCTGACAGGTATGGAGCAAAGTTATTCACATGTCATCAGGCATTTCGAGCATATGAAATCCACGTCGTCGGTGACAATTGTATGGGCTGTGAAGGTGAAATTGAGTGTAACGTGTTTTGGTGAGAGTTTAATGGAATTGGAATTAATTTGAATTTGTATCGTTTAAAGCTGATAATTTGACTGATTGTGGAAATGTGAACATTTGCTTTGTGGAAACGTACATTGATGTACCGCATTGCAAGTTTCAATACAGTGTACTCTCTCATACGCGGACACCTGAGGGACTGAGAATTTTGTCCGCTTATGAGAGAGGTACAAAAGAGGACTACATCTGATTGATACTGAGAGGTGTGAGCAAGGATTGAGTACAAAGTATATGGAGATTTTTTCTCAAATAAAATTGGGAAATCAATCGTATTTAACTGGCAATAACTTGATTTCCGTGTTTACTATCCGCACCTGCTGCTGACAATTTATGCTTTCAAATTACATGTATTCGGCAAAAATCAAGTAAAATACTCTAATTGTGAACTTGCAGCCGAACTCCCATTGGTTCGTCCATCGTTCATAACGTAGCCACAATTAGTTTATGCATTCCCCATATGGAAAGATATATTTTTGTCCGTTCACTCTTCATTTGTCAGCGCTATATAATTCGGCTGCATATATGTATGTACGCTGTACAATTCATTACACTTTGTACCTCATTAAAATCCTCCCCCACAAGAATCCATAATAATATATGGTTATGCACCGACATCCAACCCAAACGAAACAAAATACACAAACAATCTGTTTATAATTTAATAGCACATGTGCTAAATTGACTTAATAAGAAATAAAATTCCACAACAATGATTATAACCAAAAAGAAGAAGAAAAAGAAGCCAAAGCAAAAAAACTGCTCAATTTTCATGCACACAAATTTCCTACTTTTTTTTTTTTTGGCACATATGTTTCATTGCCCGCTCCGGTCGTATGGTGAACTCCTAAGAAACATCATCAATAATAACAAAAAAAAAAACAAAAGCGGCTAGAACAGTTGAACGACGAACAGTGGTTTTTGTCAGTTTGTCTAAATGACAATAAATTTCGAATGCTTTAGAAATCATAAAAACATTATGGCTGTGAATCCGATGCGAACATTTAATTTAAAAAAAGTATAAAATTCCGATAACAAAATCGTTTTCGGAATTAATAGTCATATATTCACATATAGTCATTAACCCTCTCATGGGCGGAACTAAACATTTTATGCCTGACTTGTCTTAGTGTTAAGTCAAATAAAACGGACAAAAACAATGCAAAGTCCTTGGTGGTGGTCTGGTTCGCCAATTACAGGATAGAGAGTAGTAGAGGTTAATTTTACCACCAAGCTAAACACATATGTAATAATGTTTTCTTTTAATAATTCTGACCTTAATTTATTTAGTTGGATTTATTACAGGTGTCTCCAACAAGAGGTGTTATTTTGGTATTCAAAGAAAAATGCAATTTTTTGAGATAAATGATCGGATGTTTCTTTCATAATAAAGTAGAAGGTATGCCGTTAATAATGAAAAACAATGTCAGCCAAATGGCCACCACGACCACGCTAACAGGACCATATCATTTTCATGAAATTTTCCATAATCAAATCGCAAACTAGCTGCCCTATGTCTTCGATAGCCTCACAAATTCTATATTTGAGGTCTTGAATCGACGCTGGGCTGCTGGCAGAGACCATATCTTGCAGGTGGCCCCAAAGGAAAAAGTTGCATGGTGTTAAATCACAAGATCTCGGTGGCCAATTGTGATGACCTCTTCCAGTGACAACACGATCCGGTAACTTTTTAGTTTTGCAAACTGTGATTTTCAAGATTTTCACCATTTTTGTAGTGAATTTTAATATATATTTACCCTCGACACTGATTCACTGACTCTGTCACGCAGTACGTAGGAATTTAAATAGGCATTCTATAATTTTCTATAAATAATAATAATAAAAAAAATAATATTTTTTTTTGTACAGAAATTGTGTTTTCTCCAATTTTTTTTTCCAAAATTTTTTTTTACAAAATTTTTTTTAACAAAATTTTTTTTTTCCACTAAATTTTTTTTTTCAACAAAAATTTTTTTGTGAACAGAAATTTTTTTTTTTAAGAAAAGATTTTTTTTTCAACAGCATCTTTTTTTCCACTAAAATTTTTTCAACAAAAATTTTTTTTCAACAAAAATTTTTTTTTTCAACGAAATTTTTTTTTTTCATCAATTTTTTTGTGAACAAAAATTTTTTTTTTCAAGAAAAGATTTTTTTTTCAACGAAATTTTTTTTTTTCAACATCTTTTTTTCCACTAAAATTTTTTTTTCAACAATTTTTTTTCCATATTTCAACGGGCGCCATAGGCGCATTACAACTTACTAGTTTTTAGTAATGGCGTAGTTTGTACTTGTCAAATGTAAAAGAATAAATGCTTCAAAAGTGACAGCTACCGAACGGGTAACGGGTGATTCAAAATAAAAGGTAGTTTTAATGCGATTTTTCATGATTATCAGGGGGCTTTTCGGCTGTTTGGGAATTCTTGACTTTTGGCGACATTGTTTTTGCAAACATACGAGTAGCAGGAAGATTGCTTAGCAGGACGTTTGAATACTCGGCTCAGATCCCTACGCAATCGTATCAAAACCTTTTAGTTAGGACTAGCTGTTGGTTTACCAGACTTGGAAACTATGGGTGTTAATGACATCCATTATGTGTCTTCAATATCGCTTCGCAACGAATAAAGAAAAATTGTAGAATGAATTTGCTGTTCTCATTTTAATTGTTTTAATTAATGGTTTTTTTGATTATTTCAAACTATTTCTTAATTCGGTATTTTTTGTTTGCTTTATTCTGATTCGAACTGAGACCACCAACTTTTTTTACAGTGGCCGTTTATTATTTTATCCGTTTCCCCTGACGGAGTTTTGGAATTTCCCCATTTGAACGGATAACCAATGAAAAGATCTACTGACAGAACCACAGTACATCGCCATCGCTCTCTGGGGAGAAATTTTAATAAGCCTCCTTTATGTCGTACCATAAACACACACTCTGGCAATATGCCGAGACTAGGGCTCAACACTTGGCAAGCCGAAAAAATGTACTTTTCATTCAAACGTACATTCATTCACTCTTCCATTCATGCATTCGTTTATGCTGTTGGTCGTTTTTGCAGATATTCACGGTGACATTTCAGCTGTCATAAATGGCAAATGTATCAACAAATTGCGATACACAAAACAAAACACAGCCAGTCGCATCAGTGGAATCAGCCACAGTCTCATCTGCAGCGTCGGCACATCATCATTGTCAGCCTGAATGTAGAGAAACAAAATGTAATGAGTTCACCAGACAGACATGTGGCAAAGAACGAGTGGACCCCTAAAGGCACCAGGAGGAGGCTCGAGGCGGTGGTGCTCTTGAGGCACGAGAAGGAGGCAGAACATTTTTTTTTTTTTTTGGTGTGTAAAGCTAAGACATCCCCCATGCGCTCATAACGAAATGAATGATCAAGTGAATGACAAAACACAGCAACCATTTCTTAACCCCCACCGAAGAAAAAAACCAGAAAAAAACTCACACAGAAAACAAGTGACACAAATTGAAGTCATACATACTGCCGAAATCGTCACCATACTCATACTCATCCTCATCATCATCATTTTCCGTATCTTCATTATTATCGCATGACTATTGATGTATGCGAGGCGGGCGACAAGTCGATGAAGAAAAAAAATTCGCATTGGCATGTTACGAAAGCGAAAGACGGGCGAGAAAATATGCCGCTTTTAAATTATGTATGCAGATGAAGATGACGATGTTGATGGCGATGCCGATGATAATGATGGTGATAGGATGAGAAGATGCCTTGGCGATGAAGTGTCGGTCTGTCTGTCCGCCCGTTTCGAAAACCTTGTTTATGTCACCACTTTAAATATATGACAACAACAGCGACATCGGCATCAGCAACACGAGAATGAGCACAAATGAAATTAATATCGCAAAACAAGCGATGATTGAAGGCTGTACTCGTAAATGCTGAAAAATTATTAATAAGCTGATGATATACTTTGATCTCCAGTTGTGACAAGAATCATGAAGACTGTTTGCCGGCGTATGGTGGAAAATAAAGAATCTTAAAATTGTCATTATTAGCGTGAACATTTTTGAAATCTATGAAGGCTGAGCAATTTTCTAGAAATTCTGAAAATAACTGTGGGAAAAGTGGGGATTTTAGCAAAATATTTCCGGTTACAATGGAGTAATATATTTTCGTAGCTGTTATTCATTATATTATAGAAATAGGCAAAACAAAAGGAGAGTTGATTCGGTAGCACAGTTGATTGCGTACTTGCCTGTCAGTGTGGTGGTTGTGGGTTCGATTTCCACCAGAGCCTTTGGTCTGTCGCTGCAAAAATCTGTGTCAACCGGTTTATACTTGGAGTCAACATTAGAATATAAACTTACTTTGTATTGTTATTAATAAATAAATAGGAAAAAATTGGGTATCGCGTGTAGATACAGTTTGACGACAACAAGTGACAATAAATAAAAATAAATAAATAAAATTAGAAGATTTCCCTCTGATTAAAAGGTTGGAGTGTAAAACAAAATATCAATGAAAGCAAAAGAAATTTAAATAAAATTCACTGCCCCTAAGTGGCAAGACCGGCCGATGGGATCTTTTGTTTTCTTGTAACTCTGAGGTTACTATTTCCTGTTGCAAAGTGATGTACAAAAACAGGTTCAGGTGCCATTTTGGATCCTCGAATGTGGATGGTTAGGAGCCACAAGGACATTTGTCCTACTTTTTTCAGCTCAAAACGGGCTGTGTGGCACCCTCGCAGTCGACGTGTCAATCTCCCTTGTGTCCGAATAGTCACCTTGAATTTTCATCTTCATCTGCTGATATTTTTTCCATCCAAGACGGGTTTTTTTACAATCCAATTTAATTTGGACAATTTAACAAAATTCAATGTCATTCAATTTATAAAAAAAAAAATCGATATTACACAACCCGACCTTTCGGTGGCTGCCACCTCGACCACCGAATATCCAACCCGATAACTGGGTCATTAACAAATTAATTTCGCACCAGAGCAAACGTGCATTTCCTCATTTGCATTTAGTTCAGGTAAATCTGTCAATGTACTCAGAAACGTTTCGCTTTTGCTTTGTGACTCCTTCAGTCTGTATGCATTTTATTTACAATTTTTTGCTGATTTCATTCTCACTATTCATCGGAATCTATTCAATGCAAACACTTTTACTTCAACAGTCTCTCCAATTACATTTACAGTCCGTTTATTTTTATGCCTGCTATGTCGTCTTTTTATGGGCTTTTTTATTAAATCAGAAAAGTACTTTATGATGGGTGTTTTTTTAAGCATTTCTTTCAATTTGTACGTAATGCATCACTAACAAATATGACACTTAATTTTAAATATCGTAACGTAATGTGGACATTATTATTATTGCCATGCCATGTGTCAAGAGATGAAAGTCATCTGCAACATGAGCAAAGCCCTCCAAAATCAGAGGAAGCCGCCGGCATTGCCTTGCCATCGTTAGTTTTTGTTTCTGTTTTTTCTGTAAAAAGGGAAGATTGAAGTTTGACATGTTAGTTTGCCATTAAAATGATGAAAGATGATTTAAATTTAAACATTAAATGCTGCAACAAGTACAATTTACCGCTCTAAAACGGTGACAGATTCAATTTCGTTCAGCTATCAAAGGAGAATTTTATGGCATTTCTGCAGGCGCCAATGATTAGCAGAGAGTTCTAGCAATCATTAAACTACAAATGTGAAGTCAAGGAAAGGCAGTTTTTAAATAAGTTCAGCTCCATAAGCCCAAAGGCTGACAACTGACATTTTATGGAGATTTATAAACAACTTCATCTGTCGTAGGCTTGAGATTTCAGAGAATAATTTAACTACATGTTGTGTTGATAGCTTTAGAGTCGAATTGTTAAATTTATACAATTTTCGAAACAGTGATTCCCACCGAGAACTTGGGATTCAACATCTTGCATTAGGTCCACATGAAAGATAAGGTCTACGCCAACAGCCCAGCGTCGATTCAAGACCTCAAAAATAGAATTCGTGAGGTTGTCGAGGACATAGGGCAGCCACTTTGCGATTTGGTTATGGAAAATTTCATAAAAAGGATATGGTCCTATAAGCGTGGTCGTAGTGGTCATTTGGCTGATATTGTTTTTCATTATTAACGGCATAGCTTTCTCTTTATTATGAAATACACATCCGATCATTTATCTCAAAAAATGTAATTTTTCTTTGAATACCAAAATAACACCTCTTGTTGGAGAATCCGGTATATGAATATTGAATTTCCTTTAGAAAGAAAGACTATTTCTTGTGAGAAAATCTCCTCATTTAGGAGTGTTTTGTCTCGATGCCTTTGATAGATACCGTGATCTCAACAGACGCACGAAGGGACATAGCGAAAACCTTATTTTTTAAGCGTTTGTTTTCTTTCGTTGGGCTGCCTTGCAATGTCCACCAAATTTTCCCAGACCATGGAGACGGTTCCGGCTCGATATTCGCCTTAAAAGAAATGTACTTTTCTCAAAAAAAAAGTCAAATCCCTGCAGCGAACTGGCCAAATGGAATTGACAGAACCTGGTGATTATCGATCTTGGAAAGATATTCTCAAAATACCGACGCTCCAACCTGTCATTCTATGAGGTGGTCCAAACTGAAAAGCCATAACGAAGTAGATGGTCATGTGACTTCAACTGCTGAGTCGATTGGTCCTAGTAAGCGAATAATGTGAGGTCTTTCTGCAAAATCGGCAACAGACTTGTTCATTAAATGTTTAGTTGTTTATTTCGATGGAGAGTGGATGATCCAGGACTGTGTTTTACAAAAAATAGTCCTGTCTGCTAAAATCGCAACAAAGAGGCTTCCAATTTACAATACCAAAAATTGATTTTAATTGCTTCCCAAACCTGTCTCTTAACTGGTATTCTCTGTCTTTGAATACGTAAGGTTCAATTATACCTTCGGCCCATAAACCGTATCAAACAATGAATTTTTCAGAGTCTATTGCCAGCTATTTATAAATTCTTAACATTTTAACATTTTTTTTGTTCTCTTCAAAGAATATCTAAATATTGGAAAAATAAAATAAAATAAATTTAAAATTCTCGAGGTGAAGAATTTTTAATGAATTTTTTTTTGTTCTCTTCAAAGAAGATCGAAATATTGGAAAAATAAAATAAATACAATTTCTGTATTTAAAATTCTTGACCTCATTAAAAATTCGATCGATAATCATTGAATGATATTTGTTGGTTTACGAGATATGACTGGGTGACGTAAACTATAAACTGGGTTTTGTGCTTCTCACTCCCATTTCAAATGACACGATTTGTTCATAGTAACAAGTCTCCAAGACTTTTTGAACTATATATATACATACCGCATATATACATTATTAACTTTATATTACCCTGATTTACAAAGTCAAGTGTCTCTATGAATCTGTGTGCTTCAGTAAGATGTTGCTGTCGAATACGTGTTGCACCAAAACACACTGTATATCAACTTCACACTCTATACGTGATGTGTCATTACATCTCGAAGTCATCCCTCTGCTATGTGCCGGCTCGTATATATGTTTATGTCATCAACTACGAGGCCTGATAGCCAAAGAACTTCTCGAAGCCAACTAAAACCACAGACATGTCATAATTCTAACATTTTTGTTTTGTTATTCTTTTTTTTTTTGTATTTGTTAAGATACTCTGTAGTCACAGCGAAACAGAGAAAAAAGACGATTGTTAACGGTTAGTGGTTGCTGCCTTTTTTGGTTACTTGTACGAAATGAACTATAAGTAGGTACAGCAAAAAATACGGCAAAAAAAAATCTTAAATAGCGACATTGTCAATGTTCCCTATCAAGCACGTGATGTTGTTCGTTTTCAACAAAACGAAAATTTGAGGTGTGCTTTTCACAACCCCATGCAGTAAAAAAAAAGAAAAAACCTTAAACGACAATTGCTGCTGCTGATGATGTTGGGATTTTCTAATGCTGCCGTTATTGTTGCCGCCGCTGTTTTTGTTGCTGCCAGTAATTGTTATAGACGACATCTCTTGTTGTTAGTTGTTGTGTATTGTAATTGTTGTTCATTGACTGGAAAAAAAGTTGTTAAGTTCTGTTTTCCTCCTCATTTTTTTTGCTGTTGTGTTTGTTTGCCAACTGCATGCTGCTAACACACAATACAAAAGGATTAAAATGGTTTAGTAATTGTAGGTTCAAACATGATATTAATAACTGCAACACAATAAAAGCCATTTTTTCCAGCAATTCAGCCCATCTCTACATCTTTCCTAAAAGGCACAGCAAAAACAAGTTAAAACGGCATTCAGTACGGTCAGAACGAATATTATTTACGCTTCAGCATGCACTGTTTTTCACAATATCAATGACCATGAATCACCTGCCCGGCAGCATGGCACAATATGGTGTAGGATATGCGAACTTTGTGGATTTCATAGATTACCTCAAACAAATATCCCAAAAAGAGTTAATCTGTCCGGGTCACTATTTCCTTCTGTCACAAACGCGGTGACAAAATGACCAAACCATCCATTCATGGTGGTAGGATTAAAAATGGATTCGGTGTTTAGTCTAAACGTGCCTTAGTTCAGGAATTTTCTTTTTCTTTTCGTTTGCCGTATTTAAACTAATAAAGGTTTCAATTGGGTTTTGTTTTTTTTTCTCTCTCTCTTTTTTTTTGAGAGAAAATATACCTAACAATAGTCAGCAACAATCGGAAAAGGTCATGATTTCGGTGTTATGCAGGGAAATCACGTAAAAATTAACAATAAAAATTTAAATATTTTTATGGGTTACAATACTCTGGAATTTTGCAGTCGAAGGGTGGCAATAATAGCAATGGAATAGAAATGGTCCAGTTTTTATTGAAACCAATTTGCTGTGTATATAGCAAAGATTCCAGCACTTCCTTATTGGAACCACGACATAATTGTATACCCTTTGGAGCGTATCCGTATCTTACACATGAGTTAAATAGTACGTACGTACATACGTACATACATAGTACGTACATACGTTCAAAGGAGGAACTTCGATCAAAACTGTGAGCTGAATCAACATTTTTATGCTGTTTCCGAATGCGGAATGCTTTTTCTAAAGAAGAATTATATGGATTTATTTCTAACTCGAAAAAAGGTTCTGATTTTATTCTTTCAGTTTAAATACATTAGGTCCATAAGATCCTGTTTTGAAGGTGGATTCTTTTTTTTTTTAAGCTAGGGCTGTAGTAAACTGTAGAAGTTTACTATGCTTTAGAATGGGGCCTTCAGCAGTAGACTACAGGTGTCGTTTCTAGAGGAGACCGAGGGGCCTGTATCAGGAGACTACTAAATGGAGCGGGACTTTTAGAAGGAGTCTACTCAAGACAGAGGGAGTCTTTACCTGCAGACTACAGTGACGAGTTAGTGAAAGAGTATCATTTAAACAGTGAAGACGTACGTGAATATTAAAAAAGTTTTTGTAAATTGTTCAACGAAATAAAAAAAATACCCTGAAAAAAAATTAAGAAATTGTATTCGATTAAATTTTGAAGCAAAGACGATATTGTTGCGAAATTGCACATGTCGTCAGTGAATAGTGTTTAAAAATAAAGACAGATTTCTTGTAGAAATCCCTCAATTCCTAAAACGTGGAAGTGATTTCCAAAAGTTGTATATCTAGAAAAACGGTCGCCATAGCTTAATTTTTAAAAAGGTATCAGAAAATATTTTCTAGATTTTCAACATTCATATCAGTGCATAATGACAGGTTTACATTTTTTAGATCGCAGCTTTGCCATTCTAGAAATAGCTGTTTTAAAAAAATTAAAATCAATGAAATTGGGCCAAATTGTAATCTACTTTTTTGAAAAAAATATACAAAAAATCGTGTCTAAACTTTAAATAGATGTAACTTTTAACTGTATTATAATTATGATCCCCAGTTTTTATCTATATTATCTATAATTTAGCTAGAAATCAAAACAGCATATCATCAGATCTCCCGACAGAAAGAGTATGACGCAAACTCTTGCCGATAGCATTTGATGTGTATTAGGCATGTTTTTGTAGGTCTTGGTGAGCCCTTTTTGAAAAACAGTAAGATCATTCAAATCAGATCAGACCTTTAGCTTTGGGATGCTTTTGCATTTTTTTCATACCCGAGATAGTCAACATCGGAGCACAGATGCCGAAGGTGCTAGGGGCTCCTCGAAAACACCTTGGCTATGGCTGTGTGAAATTTCATTGGACTAGGTCTAGCCGAACCGAAGTCCCAGAATTACTTTCTAAATATTTCGTTTTCCATACACTGTGCGCCGGAGATATGACACACAGAAACAAATGGAAACTGAATTTCAAAATAGTTTCCTCAATCTCAAATTAATTGCAGCCACTAATTAATATCACTTGAACTACTGATTAATTAAAGTAATTTTTTTTAAGTTATTCAATTAATTTTTTTAATCATAATATTTTTTAATTAGTCAGAAAATGTTTTAATTTATCAGAAAAACTTTCACACTGCATACTATTTTCCTGTGCACGGAGTATTAGTTGAATAGCTTAAGTGTTCACCTCTAGGGTTGTGAATAGGAGCTTAATCTTTGCAAGACATACATACATCCGCTCAGTCTCAAGAATTTGAATTACACTGGGTGCCGATGCACTGATGAGGTCTTTACCCTTTTGCGCGGCTCTGTCTACAAAGTCTTCACCACCGTTCTTGTTTAAAAATTACTTTATAACTTATCATAACGACACGACGCACACATTTTTTCTCTATGCATCTGCTCGGTCACCACAAAGATTTATTAATTCCTTTAATGGTCTCATAAAACATTTATATGAAAATAACGTAAATATTTTACAAAACTTTTCGTTTGTGTTGTGCGTCTGTAATTGTCTATATTTAATAAGCCCTATTTGTTGATAAGATCTAATTTGTCTTAAGCTACTGGTATTGACGCTGCTGTGTTGTCTGTTTTAATGTTTTATATTATTCATACTGGTAATTAACAAAAATTAAAGGGTAAATTGTAATTGAGCTTGAAAATTAATGAAAATCCCTCGACAGATGCTTCGAAGTTTACTTGATACTACTCGCACTCGCAGTTACTTTTGCTGGATTGCTTACTTTGCCAGTGTGCGTGTGAGTGTCCGTCTGTGTGTTCTCTGAATGGGGAACTCCGCTGCTTTTTTGTTTTTTTTTTTCTTAATGAAGATTCACATGCAAAACGAATTTCTTACTTTGGAAGACAAGTAACAAATATAAATACTTACTGTCATTGTTAATAACAGAGAAGTGAAGGAATGAAATCATTGAATTTTGTTCATTGAATTTTTTTAGAATAGGAGTATAGGAGTTATTTTTAGTCGTGGTATTGTAGGTAGGGTGTGCAAGTATCACTTAGCAAACCTAGGTTCGCATCCTGGTAAGACATCAAAAATATTTTTCTGCGGGCGTTTCCACCTCATAACGAGTAAAATAGTGATCTCATTATGAGTAAGATAGTAATCCTTTTCCAGTAATTCGTATAAAAAAATGTTTTTTTTTTTAATTTTTATTACTTTTATTTAATTACAATACAAAGTAAATTTATAGTCTAATCCTGAGTCCAAGGATAAACCGGGTGAAACTGACCATTTGGATACATTTTTGAAGCAACAGACCAAAGCCTTTCTAAATCACTAAATCACGCTAATAGGCAAGCAAGCCACCAACTTACGTTTATAATAAAAAAAAATTATATTGTACACACCTCACTGATTTCAGAAAAGTTGCCCCCCGTCTCTTCCTCATAGAATGCCTAGGGAAATAGTATAAGTATACGGGAATGATATTCTTGGAGTTTTTTTAGAATGGCTTCTGGGAAGATGGTATCGTTTGTTGATCCTAATTCAGCTTGAGAGTTCATGGGAGTATTGCTACTAAGTGACCAGATAGAAAAATGCCAGATATATTTCCAAAAATTTACCGAATTGATGCCATAATTGATTCTAATTTAGCTTGGAAGTTCATGGGAGTTTTGTTACTAAGTGTCTCGTTGGAAAAATGTCAGATATATTTTCATAAATTTACTAAATTACTCTCTGTGCCATAATTTATCACTGAATTGGCCATTTTTTTGTTTTGTCATTAAATTGCACATATTAATGTGAGCGAATGCCGTCCACATCCTAATAGTTACTCATTAGGGTGGATGAAAACATGCTTTTTTTTTAATTTGAAAAAGTTAACCTCGGAAAGAGATGTAGTCTTGGGTCCTAATGAGGGGAAAAATAAAGAAAACAAATTTAAAAAAATTTTAGGGGTCGCGCCACTCCCTCGAAATTTGGAAATTATCGCTATTTTGGCGTTGATTTTAGAAAAATCCTAAAAATTAACGACTTAACTTATTCGAAATTTAAAAGTTTGAGCTTGTTCAGTGCCCAAACAAAAGTATTTGAGGCAAATATGAGGATAATCGCCTTATATTTGTAGCTTTGGTGGCGATTTCATTGTTCAGTCAATTTTCTGAAGAAGGGACGATTTGACTTATTTTACTTTTTGAAATTTTTGAACAATGAGAAAATTTTTTTTAAATTTTTTCATGACCTTATTTAATTGTTTACGCTATTGCAAACATTTATTGACATAAACATTTTTTTTAGGATTTTTCTAAAATCAACGCCAAAATAGCGATAATTTCCAAATTTCGAGGAAGTGGCGCGACCCCTAAAAATTTTTTAAAATGTTTTTCTTTATTTTTCCCCTCATTAGGACCCCAGACTACATCTCTTTCCGAGGTTAACTTTTTTTCTTGAATTTCACTCCACCCTATTACTCATTTTCGAAACTACAAACTTTGTTTATTCCAGAACCCTGCGTCATTTCCAGCATATTTCCTATACAATGGGACATAAGCGCCATTATTTTTTGAAATTGTCTAACACACTCAATCACAAAATTGTAAAAATTAAAAAAATATTTTTACAAAGACATAGCAAATTCAATTGTATCATTGGCACCACACGCCTTTGCTCTACTGTACAATTTTCTTGTTGGCGCTTACGTCTTTTTCGTGGTTAAGGCTGGATTCTGTTCTCTTTTTATCATGAACCTTAACCAGTTGGGTAGAGACACCAGCTTGCATTTGCCATTGATTACAGAATCTCGATGTTCACTGTGAGAATTTCTCTAGTAACGGCATGGCCTTGACGAATCCGCCTTTTCCACTTTAAACCGAAGTAAATACCATCCCTGCTCACTAAACTAGTTCCCCTGATGATTACATTCTTTTAAATATCTCTATCTCTATATCTCCCTCTTTCCGACATTAATAGTGACATTATGTGTATTCTTAAGCTTGGGAATAATTCTCGACTCCAGCAGAATAAAGAAAAGTTCTTATCTAACATTTTCGGGACAACACAACATGTACATCTTTTTAAATGCTCATGATGTTGTTGGTAATGTTGCTGATGATGTTGTTGTTGTTGTTGCCGTCGCCGGCATTGCTGGTGTTTCTGTCAATCTGTGAGTCGGTATCTTCTCCACAGTTAAACGACAATGAAATATTATTAACGTTAATTCAGTTATGTCTTAATTATAACCTTTAAGCGTAAGCACAATTTGCTATACTTACAACATGACACAGAAGTACGAGTACCTCGTACCTCGTACATCCATCCAATCGTCCCATTCATCCGTCCACACCATGCATACACCATCACACTGGCAAAGCCGCTCGATTGGCTGACGTCGTCTTTGTATTCTGAGTTACTTTCTTAGCGTTTTCTTTGTCACCGCTGTCGTCGTCGTCGTCGCCGTCTTCTTTAGATAACAGCATGAAGATACAGAATATACGACAAATGGAATACGCTGAACTGAGTGTATCTTAAGCTAATCATGCTAAGGACTGAATGCTTGAAATGATATACCAACATAATCTTAGTTGCCGTCGTCTTCTAAGTTCTGTGTCGAGCACCATAATTCGCCGTGGAACTCTTTCATGATCCCTTTTTAATGTCTGGGGCACGTGTGACATTATTTTACGTTACATTTAATTGCCGACTAAATGAGAGTATGAACGTACATACACTGTCTCCATATCCGAGCTGGTAGCCTTTCGCTGTAGGAATGGCATAATAGTGCGAGTTTATGGCGGGTTGTTTTTCGTTCCAATTGCAGCAATTAAATGTGGAAGACTACAATTCAAAAAGGCTCAAGAGACAGAGAGAGAGTTAAGAAAGTATGCAACTTAATTTGTTTCAAATTATCTGCTTTTCTTTGTGGTGACATTATTAAGGGTAACCAGAGTTTGTCCGGGAAAAGGGATATCAAAGGAAATATTTTAATGCCATGGTTTTAGTTGAAATAGTCTAGAGAAGAATCATATATGAGGATATATTCTGTTTTGGTGGAAAAGCGAGTACGCTAAACATAAACAATTTCACCGCACAAGGATTTACAAATACAGACTCGTAGTCGATTCCGCAATACAATTACCTTCCCATTTATGTATTTTCTTGAAGAAAAGGCTTCAATCAGACCGACTGGCATTTCCATGGGGTTTTTTTTACTTGAAACTGGGCTAGTGATGAACAAATGTTGCAACCTTGAATTTTTTAACACAAAAATATGGGAAATGTTATTAATTGAAAAATAAACTCTGTCATTGTGTAGTTCTCACTTTTATAGTCTTTTCTAGCTAATTTTTTCTTAAGAACTTTATTGAGACATTGATGCATTTCAAAATATTTTGAAAACTTAATAAACCCTGGGGTTATAATTGCCAAACCACAATACATTTGGTTTCACAATTTGTTGTTGTTTCACAATTTTTGGAACAAATTTGCTTTTTTTAGGAAAAAAAGACAACATCTGCCCCCAAATGTCTCACATTTGATAGCCTCCCACCTGGGCGGTCTCTGAAATCCCTTATGCTATAAACACATTTTTCTCCACTTTGAATAAGCCCTGAACGACTCCCTATGAGGTCCAACATAAATATATCAAAACATGAATCATTAAAATATATTTTATGATGTCGATGATGCAGACATCTGCCGATAGGAAAATGCGCGTCATAAACAAGGAAAAAACAAATTCAAACATTAACACGTTTGTGTTATAAAATTTTGGAATGTGAAAAAAAAGAAAATACTCGGCGGAGAAGAAAGAAAACTCTGCAACGCACCTACCGCCTACAAAAATATCCAACAGACAACAACTGAAAATTTTAACAACTTTTTGTCAACACCAGCAGCAACTCGAACACCATAGGTCAGAGTTGTAAAATAACCGCCCGCCCCATGAAAAAAAAAATATATACAAGGAGATGATTTGTTACGCAGGCTTCACAGAACATGTGAACTCCTGTCGGCAAGTACGGCCTTAGGTATGGATCCCAAGCAGGCACCGTGAATGTCTAAATGTTTTACAACCAATAAAATTGCATTTTTCACATCGTATGTGAAACAACAAATGATAGGAACGAAAGAAACATTTCAATGTTGAACACCCGGCAATACATGCAGTCGGTCGCTTGTTTTTGTGACTCCGTGAGTCACTTACTCCCGCCACTTTATCAGCTTCCGTCGGTAAATACGGATGCGCGACGTAATTCTGTTTGACGATAAAAACAAACATTTTCAAGGAGTCATAACTTGCAACAACATGAGAATTCTAAACAAAAACAGCTGAATTGCTGTTCATACACATACAAACAAATAAACAGAAAAAGGCCAGGCAACAACATTGTAGCAGCTCTTGTGCTGTTGTTGTTTCTTAAATTCTGTCAAGTTATAAAATACTGACCTTTAACTTTTCAGTTTTGGGAGTAACGAAAAAAACAAAACAAACAAACGGAAGAATATCTTTTAGAGATTTCCCAACAACTCTTGAGGGATCACTGCACTGCTCGCTGCTCCACCACTCTGATGCTATTGTTAATTTTTCATAAAACTTTGTGAACAATAAAGTTTTTTTTTTGTTTTTTTTTTTTTTTTAAATATGACATGAAAGAAAAATGAAAATCTCTAAAGACACACATAGAGTTTTTTTTTATGGTTTTGTTAAAATTGTTAAAGACATAAAAACCTGCATATAAAATAATTTTACAAACTAAAGATAGAATTTTCATAATGTTGGACCACAAGTGGCAGATGGATGAGACACTAGGGCAAATTGTTGAGAATTGATAGGTAGAATAAGAAAAAAAATGAGGAATGTATCAAAATTAGCCGATGGCAAATGAAGGAGAGAAAAATATATCAAAAACCATTAGCATTAAGGCAAACTTATTATATCTAGTAAATGATAATCTAGAGCAGGGGTTCCATTTTTTTCTGTCACGACTCTCCAAATCATACTGACCATAAATAAATTTCAAATTGGGCCTTAAAAGCATTGGCAGATGTTGTTCTGAGAAAGGTATGTCACAGCTCCAAAACATAATTTTCTTCAAAGTTATTCAATGGCCATCAATGGACTAAGTGTGTCTCAAATGAGAGCCGCTGCAAACTCACACGGATACGCAGTCAAACTATTTTTGTTGTCACCCTTAATTTGTGAGACAATTTTCTTCCAATTGTATGCCTTGTATTCATATTTAGATGTACCATTTTTTCAACCCTTGGTCCTATCACCACAAATATTTAGGATATTTCAAATAACAATCCTTAATGGCGTGCTCTCTAATCTGCTTTCCACAGAGCGGAAGATAGATCGGGCTGGAATTATCGAATATCCATCCGAGTTACCTCATTAAATTCTCCAATCTGACGAACTGGGTATGAGAAACCGCGACAACAGGCAGTTCAGGGTGATGTGTGGTAATTTTGTTTGTCAAAATGGTTTCATCAGACACCAATAGACGCTCCTATGCTACTGGAATGGCATGGAGAGCCACAACCGATCCTTTAGTCACTAAGTTCAATAATCGTGTTATCAATCGTCTCGGGGATCTAAATTGGCCGCCTCTCAGCTGTCATTTAACGATGTTAGACTTGTTTGTGGGGTATTGTGACCATTAACGATTCACCTCCTTTAGGACAAGATCTTGAGAAATTAGGCTGATAGGATGTGCTACTATGAGGCCAGTCACTGAGAGAGATATGGCAAACCCCAACTTTCTTGAAAATAATCTAGGTCCTACAAGTTGAAAATGGAAAGAATCCGTAGGTGTCCTCTTAGCCCATCAACTCCCAGCATTATGAAAGATAAAAAGAAATACAAAAATGAAGGTAGATACATGTAGATAAATATTTTCAAAAATAATGACTTTGTACAGGGTGCGCCAAATAACTTTTTTTTTTGAAAATTCTTTAAAAAAAACTACTGGATATTTTCTCAAATTTCTTTTTTTTTATTAGAAAGTACAATCCTTCCGGTTAATAATGGAAAATAATTTCATTCAAATGGCTGCCTCGTCTGGCCAGGCAGTAGCCTAACTACATCAGCTCTGCGGCTGATAATGCGATCTTCAAAAACACGTAGCGCCGTCCTGTTGTAACCAAATTTTGCCAATATCCTTCTCTTCAATTTTTGTAAACAAAAATTCGTTCAACATGGCCCGATAACGAAAACAAAGGCGGAGTCTTTATAATTCAATTTAATACAGACACTTGACTTGAACGAAATCGAAATAAAATTGGGTGCTTTCTTTGTTGTCGGTTTTTTTTTCACAAAATATAGAAAAAAGTTCGTCTCAAGTTGAGTCACTCCTCTCGGTCGTTCATCTTTTCTAGTACTCACAGACATTTTGAATGTTAGCACCAGGGCTGTGGAGTCGTTGTCTAACAAATTTGCCCGGATTCGATGTCTGAAGTTAAAAAATTTGCTCGACTCCGATTTGTATTCCCATACAATAAATAAAATGTATTGACAGCTAGTTGATGTGTGAATATTTTTTAAAAATTTTAAATATTTTCGATTAATTAACTTTTTATCTTTAAGATACAAACGCACCGCAGTGTAATGTAGAGTATGGGAATAGTCGACATAAATTAAATTTTCGAAATTAGCTGAAGTCGGAAAAGACTCCGGAGTCGGAATTGAACTCTCCAAAATTATCACTTAATCGGGGGGATGTAAATGTTGGAGGCTTGTTTGGATACCTAGGCCTCTATGGACATACCCCTCTTGTGACCCTGCTATTTTACAAGCCAAAGATTAGGCTCAATATTGGTGAAGTTCGCCACAATTGTCTATGATGTATCAGTAGGATCCGTCCCGATTTATGGGTCTGTCACTGCAGATAACATACAAGAAGGGCGAAATGTGGAATAAGATCTAAATCAGATTTAGTGTGGTATTCTGTAATTCTTGGTTATTGAAGACCTTGTGGTGGCCATTTTTCAGCCAGAGAAATTCTGTAGCACGATATCAAATTTAAAAAGTCTTATGTTCCTGACATTCTAAAGTGAGAGTGTCTCCGTAAGACTTAGCTAAAACTCTAATTATCCCAACACACACATACACGTAACATTTACAACTGTCGGTCGGTGTATGAGCGTCTTCTATAAAATACTGGCAAAACTTTTATTAAAACGTATATCTTTAAGGACACGTTTTCTCTACTCAAGTCCCAACATACACACACACACACACGAAATACATACAGAACGTACATCATAAAACTGTATAATCATAGTTTTCATTGCATAGAAAAACTTTTGCTTATCTTGGCAAAACGGAAAAGTTTTCCATCGAATGGCAAGACTATCGCACAGACATGCACCAACATAGAGACGAACATTTTACAGTTTATTTTAGAGTTTGCTTACTTCTCATCCAGCTCCCAGTTTCCCCAACACTTAATTACTTTATGCGTTTAAATATTTTTTTTATCGTTTTCTATTTTTTTTTTGTGTGGAATTTTTAGTTTTTAGAAGAATAATATTTTCTCATATTATTCAAATTCTAAATGTTATGTGCCTTCTTTGCAATTGTCTTTCTAATTAAATCATTACAGTCATTTAAACACATTCTCTGTGAGTGCGTGCGTCTGGTTTGTGTCTATTCTGAGTTCTCATCATGTCGTGAATGATTTTATTATTTTTTTGTAATCATTTTTTTTTTTTCTGTTTAAAGTTCTAATTTTACCAACCACAAATTATTCGAAATGACAAACTCAATTAAGGCCATCTCGTAATGGCACATAATTTAGTTTTATAACTTTCAATTTCACTGGGCATAATTATATGAAAATGTTGCTGTGGCGCGTTTGCTGGCGCTGCTTTTTCGTTTCATTCGCAGTCCGTTCCGTGGCGTTGTGTGCCCCATTGTGTTCTGTTTTTTTTTTTTGTATTTTTATTTTGTTGTGTTTATTGGTTAATTTTTAATAAAACAAAACACAGCAGATAATTTCTAATTGTCAATGACCCAATTAGGAAATAGAGCAAAGTACGAGAATTTATGCATAATGTACCCAATTGGAAGTGGAAATTAAGAAAGCCATAATATCTGTTGAACAAAAACATTCAGTGAACTTTATTAACCTTCAGTTCACTGATTCTGTGGGGGCTGTTGATTGTTTTTTTTTTTGTCGAAATCTCTTTTTTCTTCTCTTGATTATGAACTTGTAGTCATGCTCATGTATTGTTGTTTTTGTTGTTGTTGTGTTAGACCTAATTGTTGTCGCCATACTTTCTCCGTAATCATCATTGGTATTTGCGACTATTGTCGCATTAAAAATGTAGGATGAACATCCATTGAATGTCTTAATAGAACCAAATAATGTAGACGAAGAGTCTATGTTAAATTAAAACAATTTTCGTAAACTAGTGCTACCACATTTTGGTCTATCGTCAATAGTAGCTAAATGTCAGTCAGTAAAATGGAAGTGAAACTTTACCTACTTACTTATTTCCCTTAACATTCCATGAAGGAATAGACGGGGAACTTCTCTCGAAATCAGTGAGCTGTTTACGATATAATTTGTGTAGTCACTGACCGGGACCCACTGTTTAAAGCCGGCTTCGATCGGCTAATGCTTTTCTAGAGAAGTTTTCCATGGCTTAGAGATTACTCTCTTACTCGTAAACTCGCCAACATTTACGTGGCGGAAACAGCCGCTGAAAAATGTTTGATGGCCCTACCCGGTTTCGAACTCGGGCCGTTCATAGTGAAGTGAATTATAACCTTCTAGAACCTTCTTTCATCCACACAAAAGTTAACTAAATCTAAAGAGTTATTGTTGAGAAGCCTCTCCATCCTCAACATGTGACTGTTTGGTGCGGTTTATGGTCTGGCTGGGTCAATGAACCTTACTATTTCGAAAATGAGGTTGGATCAACAGTTACGGTGAATGGATTGAGCTATCGAGAGATGATCAATGATTTTTTATGGTCGGAGCTGGATGATATTGATCTGGAAAACGTTTACTTTCAACAAGAGGGCGATACGAAACCATAGCTTTTTTAGGTGAAAAGTTTCCGGACCGTATTACCTCTCGAAGAGGTGTGATCACCATTGGCCACCGAGATCTTGTGATTTAACACCTTGCGACTTCTTCCTTTGGGGCCATGTGAAAGATAAGGTCTACGCCAAAAGCCCAGTGACGATTCAAGACCTGAAAGATAGAATTCGTGAGACATAGGGCAGCCACTTTGCGATTTGGTTATGGAAAATTTCATGAAATGATATGGTCCTGTTAGCGTGGTCATGGCGTCCATTTGGCTGATATTGTTTTTCATTGTTAACGGCATAGCTTTCTCTTTATTATGAAATAATCATTCGATCATTTATCTTAAAAAATTGCATTTTTCTTTTTGAATACCAACATAACACCTCTTGTTGGAAAACCTTGTACTTCACCCCATATGATCTCGTAATTGTATACATCACCTACAGCCGGCCTAAAATTGAATACAACTCCCAAGGCATCTTTGCAGCTTCTGAACCGTGTGCAAAGGAGAGCGAGAGTGTTGATAGGAATTAGTAGTGTATCCAACTCTATTGTCTCCCTACTGCATTGACGGAATGTGGATTGTGTATCGCTATTTCACATATAATTCAACGGTATCTGTTCGTCAGAAATCCGTCGACTGGTCTCTGACTTTAGAAATTTTTAGTAGGAATGCGAGGCTATGCAAGGAGTCTCAGTGGCGGCTTTACCGTCATCATAGTCCCACACGTTGTACGTTTTCTTGAAATATAAAGGGAATAGATAGACTCTGCACGAACATCATGCATTGAAAATGTTACGAAACCTTTGCTCTACATTTCGAATATTTCCCACCGACCCTTCAAATCAACCAGCGCACTGTTTATTGCATATCGAAATGCAGGATATTAACATATGTCTCCGGGGATTGAATTTGTGAAATGAAATAATATCATGATAGTTAGGAGCACAATTAATGTTAATGATATTAAAGTGGCGTTTTATGGCGCTTATAATGAATTGTATACAAAAAAACGAATACATTCAAAGTGAGTAAGACGAGTATTAACGAAAAAGAAAAAAAAAATATATTTCATATGATACTATGGCAACTAAAACTAAATTGCTGTCTACAATGAGGCAGTGAGGAACTTGATTTTAATTTTGAAAATCTTGCAGCTCACCTCTGTTTATACGGCAATTCCCCAGTTTGCCCTTTTTGAATTATAAATCAAAACTACGTGCAGCAATTGAAATTAAGAATATGCACAGAAGCCAACGTCTATTGTCAATAATTTTTCAAATATTCCCAAGTGCAAATGTCATCGTCGTTTTAATTAAAACCGGAAACTTGTGAAACAAGCAATCAGAGCAAATATTTATTTTTAATTTTACACACATAAGCTGCAGAGCAAACAGACGGGACGAATGCTTGAGCAAAAGTAAATTTTGGTCACGTGCTAATAATTAAAAATCCAACCAAAACAATGAGTTCTTCCTTTCCTTTCAAGGATAACACTTTTTAAAAACCGACAAACAAAATATGCAAAGAGGAAACTTTTCAAACAAACAAAACGAAAAAAAACCGACGATTGAGTGATGATGGCCTTGATGATCAGCTATCAATTGAGTTTAATACTGCTAGCAAAGATACTCTGCAAGTGTAAACGGACGGAAGGATGTTTGGGAGTTTGAGACATTATAAGCAATATTTGGTCGAAACCATGCCATGATGTCTGCTGACAATTTACATGATTTGCTTGATGACAGTGGAGTACCACGTCGACAAAGTGGTCTCGTAGCGCTTGTCTCATTTTCTCGCCATTATCGTCTGTATCTGCTGGGGCAACACAACACATCACATCGGGTACAACGTGTAACAACAAATTGACAAATATTTACATAGGATGTGCGCGCAGGAAGCTTCCCAAAAAAACGAAAAAAAAAAAAAACTGTTGAAACAAAAACACCAACAGCATCCTCATGCTGAGGAGAATAAAACGTGACGAAACGAAGCGAAACCAACATCACAGGGATACATGATGTTTTTCTAGCAAAATGTATAACAGCATCAATAGCCAGCAAGGTTAGATGGAAAGCGTTGCCCTCATCCCGTCGTTGCAAATGTAAAACATGAGTTTAACAAGTGATAAGTGAAAGGGGATTATTAGCACATTAAAAAAAGATTAAACAACGAAGACGACTGTAGCCCGTCTGTTGTCTGTTGTTGTAGTACATTTCTTCATTTCCGTCACTTGGAAGAAAATTACAATAATTTAAATGTACATGTGGAAAGCACAGACAGAAAATCAATATTTTCCTTAAGCGGAAGTGAATGTGAAAAATGAAAGTCTTTTTGCCTTTTTTTTCGTTTCCTTTTCCAACATGATGCCAACCAAGCTAGGGATGCCAAGGATGAATAACACAGTGGTACAAAACAAAACGCAAATATAAACGAAATAGTATCCCTAAGAATCCATTGGATCTTTATGATTTGACAAGCATTAGACTCGTATTTACGACCTTAGTTTTCCATGATAATGAAAGGTTTTCTTGACAATCCCATGTTAATGGCTGAATCAAATATCCTATAAAGGCAAAAACAAAATACTAAAAGAAAAATGGTATCATGGACCATGAATTGCATTGATTCTAACAAAAATTGAAACGAATATTCTGTATGGTGAAATGAATTAGTTTGCCAAAAAACAAAATTTTTGCTCAACCTGATTTTGAATGCTTAAGGTGTAGAGTAATTCTGTGAATTTTATTTATATTCGGTTTTTTGTTAACTAATGATTTAATGGAAGATTTTTTCAGTTTTTTTTTGTTTGCTGTGGGGAAATGTACGATCCGTTAAAAAAGAGATTTGTTACCAGCCTCACCATATTCCCTAGGACCTTAGCCTCAATCAATCCAGACTTCAGCCACTGTGGTTGGGCCGAAAATAATTAATTAAATACGACCTTCGTTAGTTGTACGCCCACCCACAACACTCTCATGCCACAAACGGAAGCAACAATCTTTATAAATTATTTACTTTTTTCTCTCTCTATACTACTCAAGTAATCTCAACCAAAAAAAAATCTCCTACAGATTTAGAAATATGAAAGAAATATACACATACCAAACGCTGCCAAAAAGATATGGTTTTTTTTTTTTTTTTTTTTTGGTGTCTTCCGAAAAAAAGAAACAGAAAAAACGCAAAAATACCAAAAGAAATCATATAAAGCTTATTAAGGGGCAGCTTACCAACAGCATCAGTAGCGCGTAAAGTAGCAACTGTGAGTTCACCGTTGCTCTCATACACACACACACACATTCCTCCAAATGGAAACGTTCCAAACGTTTCATCCATCCGACAAGCGGAGCAAAAAAAAAAAAAATACAGTCAGCAGAAATTGCAATAAAGATTTGTTTGTCTTAAAGACGTAACCGGGAATGTAGGAAGCAGAAGAAAAGCAAACACAACATAAACCGAAGCAGCTGAGCTTTTCTTCTTTTTTTTTCTTGCCCGGCACATCTTTGCTTTTCTTATTTTCTTTGGCGGATATTTCATGGTTATGTGTGTGTGTGTGTGTGGGTTGCCTCTACAACAACTTTGATTGAAATATTAATTTTTAATGAAGAAGACACGGAAACAAACAATGAAATACTACGGCTGCGACTACGGAAACGTTGTGTAGCGACGCAACAATGTTGCAACGGTGGCAGGAGCACCCGTAGCCAGTCGACCATATAGACTTACAGATTCATTTATGCCAGTGTATGTGTCTGGTCCTCTGTAGTAGATGTTGTACTGTCGTGTGTGTGTGTTCCTGTGTAGGGAAGTAATGCGGCAGTGTGTTTATCAAATAGAAAAGTAAATGTTAAGTGTAAAGGGATTTGGGGAGTTGGCCATAAGGACGAACAGCAACAACAACAATACTGCAGAATTCCAAATAGATTTCATAAAAGGAAATTTAAGATATGCAATAGAGAATAACACTCTTCTTAGAGGAGAATCAATTTAATATTTGTAGACGACAGAAGGTTGCTGCGGGAGACCGGTGTAAGTTGAATTCATATAGAAAAATGCTGATGACTTCTGAAACTATGTAGTTTTTTTCTGAGAAAACACGAATAGAAAGAAAATTTCCTGCTAAAACAAGTTTGGCATATATTTTAAATATTTGCCAACCAAATATGGAGTCCTTGACTCGACTCGACCCATCATTTGCTCTTATATTTGATTCGATTATCCGTAATTATCACTTATAGATGATTCTAATCATAAAACCAGAAATAGCTAAACATTTCTTAACCACACTTGCTTATTTCCTTAATACAATTTAACAAGGATTATCATCGAAAGTGATGGCACCCAACCACTAATGCGTATATCCACTAAGACATTTTCCAATTATTTCGCATGGAACATTCAAATATCTTTTTGTACATTCAGTGTCTTTTGCATGTGCATATGATTCTGCAATGATCGTAAAAACTCTCATTTATTTGTAGGACCTCAGTCAAAGGACCTCATATTCACTGTATTTTGTTTAATGTCTTGTTATTGTTATTTTTATTTCGTCATTTCGGATGTGGATGTTGTTGCTGTTAGTTTTGGGGTGGGTTGGTACTTGGCGTTGACTGAGTTGTCTTCAAATCGTGCCATCAGCAAGGCAGTGCTTTACTTATTCATACATTTATTCAGACATACATACGTACCATACATATGTGCATAACTAAGTGTGTATGTGTTTGTAAGTACTTGCAGATATTATGACTGCCACAACAACTACATATACAGTGAGAGCATAACATTTAGATTTAACCCACTACAACCGAAGACTACCCTATTATGCTCTCAATTACTCGAGCAATCTTCACATACACGTATGCACGAATATATTCACACATATACGAAAAAAAAACAAGTACAAGTACTCGCAGTTGATGATTATCCTAAATAGTCCACGTTTATGTAAGGATATGTGAAGTTTTTGCTTTTCTCTGTGCGGGGGGCAGTTTTTTAAGTTGGTTAATTCCATTTATCAGAATATCAGTCTATAAAAAAAAGCTTTTTTTTCAATTAGTGCTTATTTCGTTATCGGGCCATGTTGAACGAATTTGTAATTACAAAAATTAAAGAGGATGATATTGGCAACATTTGATTTCAACAGGACGGCGCTACGTGCCACACAGCCGAAGCTACACGCGATGTTTTGCGCCCCGCTTTTGAAGATCGCATTATCAGCCGCAGAGTTGATGTCGTTAGGCTACTGCATGGCCAGCCAAAGCAGCCATTTAAATGAAATTAATTTCCATTATTAACCGGAAGGATTGTACTTTCAAATAAAAAAAGAAATTTGAGAAAATATCCAGTAGTTTTTTTTAAAGAATTTTCATTTGGCGAACCCTGTACTACAGGAATACCTCGCATAGCACAGCTTCGATCAGTACTGTTTTGAAATTTTCAAAAACAAAAAATTGGTTTAAAAAAGTTAAGAAAATTAAATTTTTAAAATATTTTTTTTTTTTTAATAAAATTTGTCGTTTTTTTTATCTTAAAACAGAAACAAAAATTATATATAACAAATTATCGTTTTTTGTCTCGATTATTATCATAATGTCCTTTAACCTCCGTCATAGGGTTATAGGGCCTGTGAAAAGTCGCATAGGTCCCGAGTGTCTCGATTAGTCCGGTTTCAAATAGCACGGCCAAATGGTGGAGCCGATTAACCATACTATGCGAGGCATTCCTGTATATCCTTCATTATCTTTTCTACCCACCTGTTTAAGCCGCCGCCGTATCAACGTATATAAGCCCATTTCAGGAATGTTTTGTAGCGCTGTGAAAGTATAACAGTTCCTTGAATGACAGAACAAAAGTGTTGTTAGTTTGACACTAAAATGTCATAGTTAAGGATAATGATATGATAGTATGTGTTTTTCTTCTTTTTTGTTGCCTGCTTTTCTTGTTTGTTTGCTTTGTTATTTGTTGCAAATGAAGAGGTTAACAAATTTCCAGATCACAAGCAGGGCTCAGAGTACGCAGGCACACATACACACAGTCCATTGACTTTCGACCAAAATGTTTTCATTAAAATCATAAGGCAGCTGGTAATATACAGATAGTGCCGTAATTGTTCATTGTGTGGCAATTTCTGGACCTGCGAAGGACTTGTTGGAATACGGGGAAACTCTGGTGTAATTGTGGCAAAAAGCCAAAACATGTATAAAGTGTAGATTTTTAAAACTTATCTGGTATTCATAGGTGGTCAAAAAAAAGGTAACCAAAATATGTCGGGCATTGTTTGTTTTGAAAATGTTATAATTTTGGGTTGGTGTGTTAAGAATTTTTCTATAGACTTTCCTTGCAGACATAAAACAGTTTTCATTAAAGGTGATAGCACTGATGCATTGCTGTCAATTTATGAAAATTCTATAAAAGTTCTAAAAAATTAAAATTTATTTCAATGTATTAAAATTTTTATTATTTCAGAATTTATTTATTAATTTAAATGAAAATTTAAATGAGCTTTATAAGACCGGAGTAGATGAGCTGATGAGGCGCATGCATCAGCCAGTCGGCATCACATCGGAAACTAAAAGCATGGCTGATGATTAGAACCTAAGCATGCTGTGTCCAATTCACAAGAGGGTGACAACCGGATAATATGCAAAAGACTGAAGCCCAAACTCGACGAAGCTGAAACACTTTATCGAGTTTGTGCGCCCTAGGCTCAATAAATCAAGAATTGATCAAATCTTCAGACTTCGCCAAATCCTGGAAAAGACCTATGAGAAGCAAAACCGATACATACCGTCTTGTCATCGAAACTCTGATGCGAGACAAATTCTTGAAACCATGCCTGCGTATGAAATCCCGTCAGAACTTGTATGACTTTGTAAAACGACTCAGAGTGACTTTCGATACTCAGTATAAATAGGAGGCGACCTCTGCGAATCATTCACCACTACAAGAGGTCTTCGAGAAGGTGACAGCTTCTCGTGTAACTTCTTCAACATACTGATGAAGAAAATAGTAAAAAGAGCAGAAGTCAATAAAATATGAAATTGTGTTTTCCCCAAATTTTTTTTTACCAAAATTTTTTTACCAAAATTTTTTTTCCAAAATTTTTTTTTACAAATTTTTTTTTTACAAAATTTTTTTTTCAACCAAAATTTTTTTTTTTACAAAATTTTTTTTCCAAAATTTTTTTTTTACAAATTTTTTTTCCCACAAAATTTTTTTTTCAACAAATTTTTTTTTCCATATTTCAACGGGCGCCATAGGCGCATTACAACTTACTAGTTGTTAATAATGAGATATCATTATCCGGCAATGAGATGCCATCGAGTTATTGCTGAAAACTGATCGATCGGTATAATAAACATATCGTATATCTCCCTTATTCTTATTGATGTTAAAGAGATCGTAAATTTATGGCATAACCCGATTGGTTTACAAATATTTATGGTCGAGTTTGTTTTAATTCGATACGTGAGATTTTTCCCTGGTGAAGACCACTTACAGTTTTTTTTTTCATATTGAAAAAGGAAACTGTTAGTGGGAAAAATGTTCCTACCAAAAAACACAGGCATCAGTTGTTGAGACACTACTACAACACACATAATTCAATACAAATTCTAACTTGTCTGAATTGTTTAAAGTTTCCCAAGATAATTTTAATACATAGTTTTTTTTTACCAATGCCGCATATCTAATTTAGTTATTTGTTTTTTTTTCGTATTGTTTTGTGTTATTTTTCTTCAGCAACATTTCGCAAATGTATAGCAAAATGACGTTGTTGGCTGGCAAAAACGCGAAGACAGCAAAAAAATGTTAAACTGTAGTTAAATGTCAATTAAGTTTAACTTTGAAACTTTTCAAGAAATACAACATAACAACCGCAACAACAACAGCAGCAACATGGCAACCAGCGTAAATACCTTTGACTTTTGTTGCTAACTTAACTAAAAGTGTTATTGTTATTTTTACTCCATATTGCATGTTGCTGCTAATTACTGTGGAAACTATTTTGTTCTTTGCTTCGCTTTTTATTCTTCTTCTTCTTCGTCTGTTGCAGCAACAGTGCTGTTTGTCATTGATGGTGTGGCTGCTGCTGCGGCTTTTCTTGATGGCGGTGGCTGCAATTTGCTGATTTTCATGTCGGGAGGAAGGAACGTGCAACCGGCAAGTGAGGTGCTGGAGATCAAACCCCATAAAACATTGACTTAAAACATTAATGACAACAGCAGCAAAAGCAAACAACTTTAACAAAATAAAACACAAACGACAAACAATTTAAGCAATAGAAGGATGGAGAGACGAGATGGATGAAAACAAACACAAAAAAATAGAGCTAGACGAAATAGCATACAAAGATAGTCAAGATAAGGGTTTTTTTTAGGCGAAGACAACTGAAGTTGTTGGGGCACCGTGGATTAAAAATCTATTAAGTCGAAGGATATCGTCAAATGATGCCACATTCCCAAAATATTCTCATTTTTTTTTATTTTAAATTATTCTTTTTTTAAATTATTTCAGTGATAAAGAAATGTTATAATCGCAGACATCCAAAATTTGACCACATTCTTCAAATGATCTCACAAGCAGTACATATTTACAGCTTAAGACCTCAGTAGTCAGAGTCTGCATTATGTTTTTAATTAAGTTTTAAATAAAGCTGTTAATAAATAAATAAATACATATATAATTACTTTGGTTATGAAAAAAATTTAGCAGAAATATAAGAATTTCTATAATAAATATTTCTGTCCTTCTCTATATTTAACTCCAAATAAGCTAATATCTGACCCTCCATCGCTGAAGTTAACTTTGACATTGTTTTCATTCGCCCAAGAACATGCCAATATTTCTACCGTCTTGTCCCACTGTTCATCAACACCACTTTTTTTTTGGTTACCCCTTTCGGTTGTACCATGTGTCATTTCAACATTGTGGCGTGTCTATTGTAATTCTTTTTTTTTTGTTTCTTTCTTGTTGCTGCTGCATTTATTTTGCGTTTTTGGTTAAAACAAAAAGTTCCCCCCACCAAAAATTTAGGTTAAAATTAGTTAAAATAGTTGTAGGTACAAATTTTAATTAAATGGTATTTTGTACAAAAACAAACTACAACAAAACAAACATGATATCTGCGGGAAACTGAAAAAGTTCGAATTTCCACAAAACCGCATAAAACATTTTTAAAACGGTTCTTGTAAACCAAAAACCGAAATGCGTGTTGTACTTGACACTTTTCTCTCATTGGCAGAGGACAAAGAGTCGTGTAGGACAAGACGTATCATTAAAAGAAAACACGCCAGACAATGTCAGTATGGACAAAAGTGATATATTTCAGAGAAAAACATTAAATGTTTTTTCTTAATTGTTAACTAAGGGGATTGTTTAGTTTTTCGGTAAATGGGAAATAAAAATAAAGGTCAACTTCCCGGCAAATTAATATTCAAATCAATCAACAGTCGTTTACTTATGTTTATTATATTTTTAAAATTTTATTTGGATTTGGCGAAGTGTGTTGATTTATCCAGCCTGAAGTCACACAGATAGGACTGAATCGGTTCGTCGAGCAAGGGCTTCAATCTTTCGCCCAATATCTTAGTATATATTTACCCTCGACACTGATTCACTGATACACTGATTCACTGATACACTGACTCTGTCACGCAGTACGTAGGAATTTAAATAGGCATTCTATAATTCTATATAAATTCTATAAATAATAATAATAAAAAAAATAATATTTTTTTTTGTACAGAAATTGTGTTTTCCCCAAATTTTTTTTTACCAAAAATTTTGTTTTTCCAATTTTTTTTTACAAAATTTTTTTTTTTTACAAAATTTTTTTTTCAACAAAAATTTTTTTTTCCAATTTTTTTTTTCAACAAAATTTTTTTTTTCAACATAATTTTTTTTTCCACAAAATTTTTTTTTTCAACAAATTTTTTTTTTCAAAAAATTTTTTTTTTCCACAAAAATTTTTTTTTTCAAAATTTTTTTTTTCCAAGAACAATTTTTTTTTTCAACAACATTTTTTTTTTCAACAAAAATTTTTTTTTTCCCCAAAAATTTTTTTTTCTCAACATTTTTTTTTCCATATTTCAACGGGCGCCATAGGCGCATTACAACTTACTAGTTCTAGATAGAATATTATTGCACGGCAGTTGGCGCAAATGAGCCTACCTCCTTTTTTAAAGCTAAAGGTTGTTCCAAAATTGAGATATCATTTTCATTTTAATAAAAAAAAAATACTTTTTTCAGATATTAAAAATATTTGTATTTCAGGTTCAGGTTAAAAATGAAAAAAAAACAAAATATGTCGGTTAAGTGAGACCCCACACTGGTTCGGTAGGATTCCAATCTTTTACCAACATTTTCTATCCAATAGACTATTGTTGCTCGATAATGTTGGTTTTAAGATCTTGAACTGTTGAGGGATTATTGCAGTGATTTGTATTAAAAATAATTTAAAGGTTTCAAATTGCAGCATCTTAGTATCCGAATTGCAGCATCTTAAAATCCGAATATTCGGATTTTTGTTGCTCAAGAGTTTTTTATTTCATTTTTATTTCTTCCGGGAAAACTTATTTTTACTGGCTATATTAAAACATGGCCAATTTGAATATGACATCACCATAAATCCCATAACAAAGCCGAGTGACTTCCAAAGTATCAGAAAGAAAAAATCCAAATAACCAAAAATTTCATTAAACACTGAAAACGAAAGTAATGACGTACTATTTTCTCTTTTATTCTTACATATGCCATTCAAATGTGAGCGATTTTTCTTAACTGTTATCATCTTTTTTTTCTGATACACACATCAATCACATCACACTGACTTTGCATAAACCGACATCTCAAGTGATAAGCCGCCAAAGAACAGACCTCAATTTAAATCAATGATTGATATTTTTCCACTACCATCTGACATGATTTAGCATAAAATCGTTGAAACAAAAGAAAACTTTCAATTTTCCTAAGACAATTTTGTTATCTAAAATACGCAGACAATGAAACATTTCGAGAAAGTGTTTTCCGAACAAAAGACAAAATTGATTTTAAGCTTTCAAGCATTTTTCCACCGTAACAAAAATTAATAAAGCCATACGAGTAGAAGGTGTTATAAATGCGGGCTTACCGTGATTGTGATAGAAAAGATGCCCGAGCATGAACTAGTATTTTGGACATACGTTAATGGATGCCACCACGACGAACCCAAGTGAAAAAGAGAGACAAAAGTGAAAACACTTTATCGGCAAAATAAAATATGGTAATTTTCTGTTTCTTTTTTTTTCTTATATCGTCCGTTCGTTGTGAGGAACGATATTGAAACAATACAAAAATATTTATAATGACTGGAAATAATAAAAAAAAAAAAATATTCCCAAACGTCGAGAAGAGTTCAAAAGCCTGAAAATTATTAATAAAGTCATAAAAAACTTAAAAATCCATTAAGAGACAATAAACTCGCAACGAAGGCAGGCAAGCACGCACACGTAAAAAAAACGGATTTTTAAATAATTTATAGGGAAATATGTTAAATTTGTTTCTCTTTTTTTTATGATCATTTTCAATTTTCAAACAGTTTTACGAAATATATGTATAGTAATTCCCGTTGGTGGCCAGCCACCGACCACTACACGGCTCTTCTGCCGACAACGATGTTGAAAATGCATTCGAATTTATGTCAATTTCAATTCCGTTAAATGTCTTCTCATCAGAGCATCATTTAAAAATATTGATTTTATGCACAAAATTGTTGCCCAGTTTTTGTTGTTGTCCGTCCGCTGCCATTGTTGTCGATGGGAATGACGATGATGTTGGCCATACCGAAACCAAACCTCATCGCGTCATACACATTCTCACTAGGATGATATTTCGCCACCCCTCCCCCACACACATTATATATATTGTGAAATTCTGGGTCATTGTGTATATATGTATGTAACTGTGAGAATGTCTTCTATTTATTTCACTCATATTGTTGGCATTGTAAGTACATGTATATTAGAGTGGGTCGGCAAGAATATTGGAACTCAGAGGACAGAGGGCGGATAAACGGAAATGCTAATGGGCTCACTTACAAATTGTTTTAATTACGTAAAATTATACTAAGATTTAGACAAATTAATGCGGTATTTATAATTTTTGTTCTCAATTTAAGTACGTATTTTTCTTAAACCTCTAAAACTTTTCATTAATTGTGTTTCTTGTGTGATTTTTTGTATATTATATTTATTGTCAATTTGAAGCGCAAAGCCAAATTAAACAGTAGATAACGGATTTAAGAAAGTAAAGAAATTCAACAAATATTTTGCTTATATGCTAGTTTTTCTTCTAAGCAATTATTGTTCATATGAAAGAAAACTCACGGTGTTTTCTTTTTCACAACATTTTTATATGTGATTTTTTCTTATAAAAGATGTTTTTATATGCGTTGCATACTGTAGAGTGAAATTAACTATTTTTAAAGTAAAAATAAAAAGTAAACTAACCAGATTGGAAAATATCTAGAACTGTAGATAACAGATATAACAAAGCCAACAAATTCCACAAATTTCTTTCTTACATGCTATTTTTTATAACAGTTGTTATTATATCCGTTACCTATTGCAGAGTGGAGTGTAGAGGGAAAATAAGTATTTTTAAATTAAAAATAAACACTAAATTTTTTAGACAACCGCAATGGAAAATATTTTGAACATATATACAAAAGTCTTATATGCTATTTTTCTTATAAGCAATTATTGTTTAAAAGAAAGTAAAGTCAAGCTGTTTTTTCCAGAACTTTCTTATATCCGTTTTTTTCTTATAAGAGATTTCTTACATCCATTGTCTACAGTAGAGTGAAATAAACTAATTTTGAAGTAAAAATAAAAAGTAATAATTTAAACTACCAAACTATTATTCTGATAAGCAATTAAAAAATTTTGGTTTGGCCAATATTATAAACATCGTCAACCCCAAAACAAAAGAAGCTACTGTGGACCAGCACATCCAGTAGATTATATTAGTTTAAATCAATCTTATCACTTTACTATTTGTCTTTTCTAGTGTAGCGACATTTTTTAACTGTATTTTTTAAGTTATTCGGTAAACATATAAAAAAAGGATTACACCCAAAACATTTTTTAAGTAATTGTATAGAGTATCAGAATTCTGTCCAATTAATTCTGTAGAAACGCCATTTATATAACAAATTTTGAATGAAGCTACCTCCTCTAATATTTACATGCTTACGTAGTGGTAAAGTATATAAGTATGTACTCGTATTTGTATATGTCAGTTGGTCTATATGTATTCATTGTTAGCTGCAATGCATTAAACTTATTGTTATTGTTGTCAACCATTTACCCACACAAACCTAGCAGCATACAGCGTATACACATACACACACACACACATATATATTTATATTTGCATAACTATGTCCTTGGTTGTTTAACTATCTTTCCAGTTACACATACCATTGTATAGCCATCCATTGTTGTCGATTTCGTTGGTGTGTGTTCGCGGTATTCGAACAATATCATTTTGTATGCTGCTGTTCACACAGTACTTTCTCAGGTCAATATAAAACTCAAACTTTTTTTTTCAAAGTTTGTCTCTTCAAAATCGAAATAACAAGTGGGCACAATCTTCCAGTCATAGCAAATGGATCATTTGCCTCTCTCTTATCCCTTCCCATGAGTTCAGCCCAATTCGACAAAATCTTAATCAAAGTCATATACTTACAACTTACATTGCTTCATACTGACGTGGGTGGGAACTGTATGGGAATTCCAAACACTTATTCCTCTACATATTCATTCTTTTGTATAGATTTATATGTATAAAGTCGTATTTGTTCCCTATCTGTCATGAAAATTACAGAACTGGACGAAAACGGTAAATAAGAAAATACGGAAAAATAGATTGTTTCAATTTCAATGGAGGTTGCTCGAACAGTCATTAACACGGAGGAACAATATTAGTCAACGTCAGGATTTAGTTCGTATTTCATGTAAAATTGAAGGTAACATTCGTTCACAGAACCTAATTGTTGGAAGCCTATTTTGATGAGCAAAGAAATCCATTTCAGACTCTGTGGCAGACAAAGTAGATCAACAGAGAAGGCGAACTTGTTATCGGTGGATGTTGGCTTATTATATATCAAAATAAGGCGATTTGATTGATCAACCAGGATTCCAGATTTTATCCCTCGTTCCTCACTCAGACCGTTGCCAAGCTCAAGGCAAACCTTCATCTCAAAGACATGGCTATAGAGCCAGAGATGTTCGAAAAAGTAATGGAAATCTCAGCAGAATCTGCTCTTGTAGTTATGGCCAGTAATTGCGGCCACTTGATTGTAGTTGACTTCAGAAAGTAGTCCAGGTGACTTCTAAAGTTACCAAACTTAATAAACAACTAGTAAGTTGTAATGCGCCTATGGCGCCCGTTGAAATATGGAAAAACAATATTGTTGAAAAAAAAAAATGGGTTGAAAAAAAAATTTTGTTGAAAAAAAAAATGTTGTGGAAAAAAAAAATTTGGTTGAAAAAAAAATTTTGTTGAAAAAAAAATTTTTGGAAAAAAAAATTTTTTGTAAAAAAAAAAGTTTTTTGTTGAAAAAAAATTTTGTAAAAAAAAAATTTTTGTAAAAAAAAAAATTTTGGTAAAAAAAAATTTGGGGAAAACACAATTTCTGTACAAAAAAAAAATATTATTTTTTTTATTATTATTATTTATAGAATTATAGAGTGCCTATTTAAATTCCTACGTACTGCGTGACAGAGTCAGTGAATCAGTGTCGAGGGTAAATATATATTAAGAAGATAGCTCATACAATAGCGGCCACTTGATTGTTGTTGTCTACAGAAAGTAGTGCAGGTGCCAAACTTAATAAAAAAAAAAATACCTCATTTATGCAAACTTTCCTTGGCCTAACAATATAAACAAAAACACACCTCGCATTTTAGTAAATAAATTTATAATTATGAATAGTTGCTATACGAACTATTGCCCCTACATCCATCCTATCCATACACACTTTTCGTCGAACCTCGTAGTGTTCCCCAGGATGCCAAGAGCCTTGGGAACTTGATAACCTTATACCAAGCACCTGGTTTTATAATACAACAACTTAAGTTGATGTGAATTTTATGCCACGTCATAAAGTAGAAACATCAATCAATTTTATGACACACTTCAGGTGCACTTGTGTGGGTTCATTTAAATTCTTCCATAAGTATCGACTTCAAGATGCCTGCTTTTGCTATCGATTTTATTTCTACCGTTCCTGGGGAAATCTTTAAGGAACACACAACACGAGAAAAACACTTTCTCCAGCTGCCGTCTTCCAACCATTTACCAGATTATCATGGCATTTACATAAAGATTATTTGCTATAACAAAGTATTATTATTTTTCCAACCACAGTACTGTGCCGCCTACCTCCCAGCACCTCCAACTCTCGCTAGCCACCGTATGCCATAACAAATCTATATAACAAGTCCTGCCAGGATGACAGCAACAATATGGAATGAGGAGACCGTAGCAGAGACGAGAAAAAAAAGTACCTAATACATATAGACGACAATAAAGACAAGATTCAATAAAGAACGAGAGAAATCCCCGCTATAGACGGGACGGATGAATGGACCAGCGAGTGAATGGCTCTAAGGAAAATGTTACCTGGTGTATAAAATTACTATACACTAACTCCCCTGATTATAATTTCATCATCGTCGTCGTCGTTGTTGTTGCCATTGAAAAGAGTACAGAACAAGCAGAGCAACAAGAAAAAAAAAACATTAACATTACAGTTGTATAAGAAAAAAGCAGAATAATAAAAAAAAAGCGAAAAGGAAATAACATGAAAGTCAAAGCAGGGGGAGCAAGCAATGGGACATAAGTATATACACGGAAAACTAGAGCAGTGCTTTTGGGCGAAACCCAACAAATGTCGTGACTGCACAGCTAGGCCATCGTGGTGCTAGACTGTCTAGATAAGAATGACGACAGGCCTATTACAGTGTGTTTGTGAAAATGTCTCCAACTATTTAATAATAATTAAAAACAATAAATAAATAAATGTAAAAAATCACAGCTAAATTTAAAGTCACCGTAGACACATCTATTTTGTTTAAAATATTGCAGCGAAGTATTGTAGCTTTGTGTTGTCTTCGTCTTCTTTGGTATTTTTTATTTGAAATATTTTGGTATTAAGAGCGTTGGACCATTTTTCTATTGAATTTCATTAAAAAGCAAGGGCTTGATATATTAAATTTTTCTTCATAACATCCCATAAGTTTCGCTGGGTTCTTTGGCGTTATCTACAGGAGACTCTCTTGTTAGTATTCGTGGTTACGCTATAGAACTTATTTGCAAGTAAATAAATAGAAATCAATTGTTCCCATTATTATAATGAGATTACTTTTTACCCACTTAACAATATAAGATCCGCCCACCGCCAGCCGTCTACTCTTGCTTAGTTGGTGGCATTTTTTTTCTTTTTTTTTACCTCTCTGCTGTATTAAATAAGTATATGGTCCTCTCAGTCCTGAGTAGTTGAGAGAATAGAAAAATGTAGAACACGAAGGATGTGGTTTTTATTGAATATTAACGGATGACAGGCGAAAAGTGTGGAAAAGTAAGTATTTAAAAATGTTTAAGGCACCTCATATAACAGCTATTACGGGAAATACTATCTTTCAGGCGTTTTAAGTTATTTTCATTAGTTTAGTAATTTCAAAAAATTTTTTTAAGTAAATAGTGATATTTCATCAACAGCATATTTGCTAATCTTACTTTCTTCTTCCATTTTATTTTATATAGATGTCATAAAAATCATTGACAAAGAGTTGTGTAGAAACAGCAGTTTACTAAATGCAGTAAAATATCAATTTGCATTAGCGAATTTTTAATGTGCATTAACGTTGTCGTTAGTCTAGGCTATTAGAGAGGTTAAAACTTATTTGTTCGAGAGATGTTTTAATGAGCCTCATTTGAGATCAATTTTTATTTTGCTGAACATTTAAAACTGGCTATATCTCCTAAACGGAGCGTCTATCGACCAAACAACCTTCATATGCTAACACTTTTTAATAATTTATTTAAATTAGCCATACGTTTATCTTCTTCATAGTCCATGAATACAATAACAGCACTAACAACAGCAGCTTAGTCTTATCTCAAGCTTTTTCGATTTATTTTTTTGACATGTAATTTTCACACATACACACATCACGCCTGTGTCCAACTATCGCAAACCAACACGAGAGCGGGCGAAACAAACAGAGTTTGATGTAACCCATGGTAAAAACGTCATTCTTTATTGATGCGTCCACGACCAGTCTGTCAGACTGCCCATTTTCTTTGTGAGGCATAACAATGCAACTGCACGTGTCCATTGTGGTCTATGAACGGCCAAAACCTGCAACAACAATAAAAAAATATTTTTCTATCCTTGTGTGAGCATTGCTTGTGTGTGATGTGTGAGTTATCTTCACAGCCTACCCTACGCCCGCCCGTCTTTGATTGAAGTCTAGTTAAAGGTTTGATTATGGTCGGCTTACATTGCGTTTGCGTGCCTGTGTGTGTGTGTGTATGCACTACAGATGCTGGGATGTCGTAATTTAGGATTCTTTTGTCTCGTGTTGGTGGTTGATGCATTTGTGGATTTATGTCTGGCTGAGTCTTTCATCTAAACATATGTACATACATTTATTATGCAACGACCTTCACTTACGACAAAGCAACAACAACAATGAGCGGAAAAACAACAATAAATGAATGCAATGCTGGAGAAGATCAACAAAACAAGGTAAGTAATTACATAATGATTATGGCTTATTTGGGCCAATTGGCATAAGAGACGAGTGGCAAAAAGTTTATGGCGGCTACAAATAAAATGAATTGAGGAAATATAAATTGGAATTGAAATTACTGTCAGCCAATACGTAAATTTCAACTATTTGACAACATTTGACATAAGTTAATATCACCGAGACGGTTTTTTCATCTTCAGGGATGAGAATGATATAATCGTTAATTTCAGAAATTCTTTAAATATTTAAATGGTCTTTTATCTTAACTTTCTGCCATAAATTGTACCAAATTTATTGCACCTTGCGATTAACATGCCAGTCCCATGAACCAGGGAATCTCTTAATACCAAGGAGGTCGTATTTTTGTCTAATTTCTTGGACATGAAAGTCCATTTCTACGTAAATCTCTTTATCGATTGGAATGACAGAACCAGCACGAACCACTTTCAACCAACTGCAGAAATCCTTTAAACTAAATGGGTCTTTAAAGTAGTGATTGGAATAAAAGGTCTTTTGACATAAAGCAACCAGGTCATTTATTTCCTTAAAGATGCTATCATCGCGGAACAAAATTCGCATTACAACGATTTGACTTCCAATTGACCTTTCAACCGTAGTTGGATTGATTCTTTTTCTTCTTCTTTAACTGGCTACAGCCTTTCCACTCACCTCAGCTTCCGTTATTTGTTTCAGCTATTAGCAAATTCAAACAAATCCTCTAGTATTTTTTTTAAGTATATTCTGACTCCTCCTCGCACAGACAGTAGTATGTGTTGCATCTCTGCATTTTATGGATATATTTTCTAAAAACACCAATTTTTTTTATAGTAATTTGAATTTTCTACTCATTTTCCTTTATCAATCTGTTTTGCTACATCAAGGATGTCCAACAAATTCCACTATTCCATTGCGTTTGTCCAGCCTTTATTTTGTGCTTTTTATTTTGTTTTCCTAATTAATTTATTTTGATGTTTTCAAGCCCTTAACAATTTGTTACATTAACAAATTCAGACATTTGCTTTTTTATATTATTATTTATTCCAACCCACAGCACAATTTATATAAAAAAAACTGAAAATACAAGACAAGATAAAGGACGACACGCAAAAAGCAATTTCAATACGAATTCTTTCAAATTTGTTATGCAAACTAGTATATAATAAATAATTTAACTTATCAAAACATAAAATTAAATTAAAATACAACAAATCACCCCTCCCCCAGCCACAAGAAACCACCAAAAGAACCCTCCCCAAATAAAGGACTTCGTGTACTTTCTCAAAATGGGAAAAATGCAAATATGATTGGTAAAAGTGTATACACTTCAATTGCACACTATGTATGGAAAGTGGCCAGACAGAAGACCTAAGACAGACTACGGACAACCGAGCATTGTGATGACGATTTGGAGTTTCAAAAAAGAAAACAACCATGACTTCTTGAGCACTTTGCATATATGAACCCAGCAAACTGTTTGAGAATGAAGAAAAAGCTATTGGAATATTATCAAGTTAACGTGGTATTAAGTACCGCTTAGGATCTGTTATATTCCATGGAATATGTTGTTGTAGACCTCATAAGCAGGGCTACTGAAATGTTTTCGAGATGAACGCATATTATAAGAGGTATTACATCATTGAGATGCTTGAAATGGCTGAACTGCAAATCCTAAAAAGCATCCTGGGTATAGCCATGATTTAAGCATTTTCAACTGCATTTCTTTATGGGTGAGAACAACATGTTGTACCCTACATACACAGTGTTATGTCGGCAAGTGTTATGGCATTCTGGTGCAACGGGCTGCTGGTAAAAAGAGCCAATCGGGGAATCTACGGTTAAAATGGTGTGTTATGGTCAACAACCCAACACAAACTTTATTAATGACAATTTTCTGTTTTTTTAAATGTTTAATTGAAATAAATCGCATACTTTGATCAATTGTCGACGGAACTTCTTCACAAAATCGACGTCAACAGCACATTGTCTTCATACTCCTCTTTCTCCACACAGCGTGGGCACATAGTCTAGCTATCATGTTGAAATCTTTGCAGGTAATTCTGAACATATCTGTGACCGCTTAAGAAGTGTGTAAGGTGGTAGCCCGTGTAGCTGTGTATCGTATGAGGTGTTGGTCCATCTTCATTTCGTGTACAAACTCCAGCGAAATTACCAGATCAATTCCGTGTTTGGCTACGGTAATTACCTCAATATCACCAGCAAATTGCATAATTTTAACGAACAAATAAAGTCGTATGGCCTCATATATATTCTAGAGCGGGGGACAGACCTTGTGGAACTCCAGCAGTGATGTCTCATCGTTCAGATCCGTCTTCTCATTCTATTTCTAAAATAACTCGCTATTATCTGCATAATATCCCTTGGGTCATCCATTCTTGCCTGAACATTATGAATATGTTCCCAGTTAGCAGTATAGGTGAATTAAGTGAATTTTTCCAACAGGGGCAGCAGAGATAGACGTCATGACATCTAGAGTTTCTCTACGTACAAGACACACATCCGCTAAGAGAGCGACACCGTGACATCTAGAGTTTGCTGACGTTCTGCTACTATTGGAAACTAGTAAGTTGTAATGCGCCTATGGCGCCCGTTGAAATATGGAAAAAAAAATTTGTTGAAAAAAAAAAAATTTGTGGAAAAAAAAAAATGTTGTTGAAAAAAAAAAATTTTGTTGAAAAAAAAAAATTTAGTTGAAAAAAAAAAATTTGGAAAAAAAAATTTTGTAAAAAAAAATTTTTGTTGAAAAAAAAATTTTTGTAAAAAAAAAAAAATTGTAAAAAAAATTTTGGAAAAAAAAAATGTTGGTAAAAATTATTATTTTATTATTATTATTTATAGATTATAGAATGCCTATTTAAATTCCTACGTACTGCGTGACAGAGTCAGTGAATCAGTGAATCAGTGTCGAGGGTAAATATATATTAAGATAGAAAAGCTAGGCTGTCCTTCAGATTGTCTTTGACATACGGTCACACTAACTAAAGGCAAATACTTTACCGAGCTTTAGCCGGCAAGAAACTGTAACATAAATAAATCCGTATGACAAGAAATAAAAGTAAAAAGGACCAAATCAATACTGAGATACTCAACGTTCCGACTGGAGTCATCTAAAGGGCCTCTGCACGACAATTCGCACCTAACATCATCTAGTTCGTGTTGGTTTCGAATTTCTCCTGAGCAATTTGCCTAGTCCTGCATTTCAAATTGTACGATGGGAATATACTTCTTTAAGTCTTTGGTAGATTATGTCAGGAATCTACCGAAAGTCGTATCCCCAGTTCCCCCCTTGCTAATCACCTCAAAAAACTCCTCAGTCGACCCGGTCATCTAGGTCCCTAAATAGGTCTTGGATGGAATTATATGATTACAATGTATTGCAATCTCTACTGTATTACTGAATAAAACCGTATCTGTCATACTGAATCGTAGCCCTACTGACCTCTGTCATCCGTTTATTTGTAGGCCATCATATAGCCGCTGTGAACTCTATATAAATGTAACTGGAATATTTGCAAACTTTTTCTTTCGAGTCTCGGCCAAAAATAAAACAGGTTGTAACCAAATTAAATACAAGAACGGAAATTATTGCAATTGTGTTCACAAGCCAACACAATCATCGGACAGACGGACGGTACAGACGCAACCCCAAAAAAAAAAAAATCTCAACTCAAGGAGCCTAGACTGAACCAAATAAATGTGCCTCTTCATACCTTTTAAATTCCGCTGCCACTGCTGTGGTGGCTGGTTCGCTGCTGTTGAATGCAACGGACGCTTGAATCGAATTCACAAAATTGTGTGCAAAACTATGCAAAGGATGCAATGGATGGATGGGCGGACGGACGGACGAACGGACTGACTGGCGGACGGATGAATGGTGTTACTTTGGCTAAGGCCAATGTTGTATCTGCATACATAAATATGTATGTGTATTTTTATTGCATAACTCTCCGCTGGCCCCTGTTATTCTAAGCTCACGAAAACAACAACAACAACAAAAAAAACTTTTTCATCACTCTGAGTTTGCGTTTTCCTTGCTCTGCGTTCTTCATTCCGTTTTGAGCATATTTTCGGCATATTGTTAAGTGTGCATTTTTCTTTATGGCCTTCTTGTGATACGCTACGTTTCTGTTTTTTTTTTTGCTTCTTTGGCCATACCAAACAAGGCAATTGCTTAGTCATTGCTTTAAGGTTTTCTGCTATTAATGCTGCCTATCTCTGGTGTCTGCAGAGCGTGAGGACTTCACCGAGTATGTGTGTGTGTGTGTGTGTGTGTGAGCGTTTTAACTAAAACTATTTGTGCTTCTTTGGTTATTGTTAAAGGAGGCCTCAAGTACCTTTTCGGAAATTCAAATTTCCGTTTCTCAAGCATGGTGTTCTGGCATTATTTAAATTGTGTTTTATTTCTTACGTATTCTTTCCTTCCACTTTTGTTTTAGTACCTCAAGTATTTCGCCTTCAATAGTCTAGTTCAAGTGAGTTTTTGTGGTTTAAAGACAATGTCAGCAAATGGAGGGTTCACGAGTATAGCGGGTAACTGGAGAGGGTATGGAAATGTGATAATGGCCAATTGAGTCTTCTGCAATTCATATGTGATTTAACAGAATTGAAATTATGAGTACAGAACGTCCAAGAACTCCACATAGATTTTAACTCAGCGAGAAGTTCTTCTCAAGCAGGAAGACTTTTTTCCGATCCAAAATATATTCTCAGCGTATTCTAAAAGTAGTGGAATGCCAACTGTAGCCTTCGTTACAAAAGAAAAAGTTTCCACAGAATTGCTTATGTCGCTTGTCTAGCACGACGTGCCATCATTAAGTTTTGTAAAAACATATTCAAATTCCCTAAGCCAGGGTAAACTTCTGTAGAATAGCATTAGTCGGTCGGAGTCGGATTTAAATCCGTAGGTTCTGGTCAATGAGTATACACAGTTATATAGCGCACAAATCACTGAGTCGAGAGAAGTTCTCCGTCTGATCTTTCAGTGAAAGCTTATTCATAACTGGCAATGGAAAGAATGCGTACTTTTTCCCTATTAGAAATTTAAGGGTTAAATTACTGTTTTAATTCCTAGGGATTCGATGGAAAATCAGTAAGTCCATGACTTTTTGTCTTTCTGGCCTCATGAATAAAAGGGGTGATTCAAAATAACACCTCTTGTTGGAAAACCCTTTATATAAATATTACCATTTGACAATCCCATTTGGACCCAAAAAAAAGCTTACTTTCATGGCATCCGGTTATAATTAGCAACTTATTAGTTTTAAGATGTAGGCGACCAATAAGATTTCCCCGTTTTAGGTTTTTAATCAGCCTCAACCCAATGTGTCCCATGCATTTCAAGAAATATTTGCCTGTGCATTGGCTGGCCCCACTTTCCTTTCTCCTTGAAACACTTGTCGTTTAACAACACTTAAATACACCATACAAGAAAAAAAAAATGCCACTTTAGAATTAAATCTTTAAATATTTAATTGTATTACGACAGAAAAATGTAATCATTTTCAACGAAAAATGGTTCAAGTCTGCAACAACAACAGCAAAAACACAATTACATTGCAGTAAAAATGCCAAAGAGCATTTAAAATCTACCAACGTAATTTAGGTGGAAATGTTACAGAACTCAAATTACCTTTTTCCACTCTGTGATGGTGGTATTCATGCCAGAATATCCGACCGAGTATCTCGCTCTTTCTGTGTACGCCACAGGATTTACACAGATACAGATACTCTGGCACATCCACACACACACCGACCAAAAGTTACAAATGAAATTTAGTAAAACTGTGAAGAGGAATGGTTGTTTGTTGCACTAAAATTTCAAATTCCGAAAGCTTCTGTGTTCTTTTTTTTTTTTTTTTTTGGTTTTTCGTTTCTGTTTCTCTGTCAGCCTTTTGTAACAAAAGCCAACTAGGATAATAGGTGAAATGCACAAAAGCCTACAGAAGTAGTAACAAGCAAACTAAAAGTGACACAATTTACCGAGAGTGAAAAAGGATAAAGGGTGTGAGTGAGGTGACGCCAAGGTATGACCCGCAAAAAAACTCACACACACAGTCACACATAAGGAAGCAGCCATCTGACAAAAGGATTTTTAGGAATGAATTTTAGCAAATAAAAATTCCTTAAATTGACCTACATTCATAGGTGGGCATTGTGCAAGTGATACCCTATACCAGCACACTACTCTGTAATCTTAAATGGGCATGTATTTTTTTCTTTCTGTTTGTTCAGTAACAAATCAAAGCTTTGTAAGCGTTACGGCATGGATCTAATGGCATTGGATGAGCTTGTATTGAGTGTGCAAACAAATGAAAGTGTTCATTTGCCGGGGTGGTCCACTTACTGGTTGTGTATAATCATCAAGCCACTTGAATTCAATCAGTGAGTCTTTGAAGTTTTTCTATATAAATTGAGTTGAGGGGAGGAAGAGAAATTACAATCGGGTAGGAGAACGAAAAAATTAAATAATGATGACAACCAGGGGCACCATTGGTAAGCACCCCGGCATTCCTATTCCTACGCCAATGAGGGGGCAATACAGGCGATTTTTTTGATTCAGCAACCATTATAAAGAAACTCCGCGGACTTTAGTCTTGTAACTCCATCCGCATTTACCAAGCAGCCCGAGGCTTTTCATTGGATTCTTTTTCTTGCAAGACAATGACAATTACAATGACATAACACGTGTCACTGATGAGAAATACAATGAAATAATGGAAAAACTGTTTAGAGTGGACGATCGTGGTGTAATAGGTAGAGTGGGCTAGCAAACCCAGGTTCGCACTCCGGTGAGACCATAACACATTTTTCAGTGTCTGTTTTGAATCATGTAAATGCTGGCGACTTTACGAGTAAGAGAGTAATCTCTAAGCCTAGATTAGAAATACTGTTTTCGTTTCCCAAAACAAACAAAAAACACACAACTCCCGAAATCCGCCACTGTGCAGGGCACTAACTACTGTGAACACTTACACACATGTTGTAATTAAATTAAACTAGTCCCCTTCTTCAACGTTGTTTCGGAGCTTTTCAATTAAAAATTGTATAATTATTTTCAATACCTCCTCCCCGCCCCCACCCCAAATTCCGGCCAGAGCTCGGGCAACAAACTAGTTTATGGTCAAAAGCACTCAAAGCAGTTCTAACAAACCAAACATCATGTAAAACATGACAATTATTTAATTTACAGCAACAAAAAAAAAAAAAAACCAACCAACACAGGATGCATTTTTGTCTATGAAGTGTGTATGTAACCGTAAAATCAAAAATGTCAAACGTTATTAACAGATTTTTATTTCCAAGGACAATAATCATGTGGAGGGCAGGGATGTGAGTGTGCTGTGGTTGTTTACATAGCTCATAGAACGAATTTGCTTTTTACCACCAGCCAGCACTTTTCGCTGGTTCTTTTTTTTTTTGTTGGGTTAATCGCAGTTTGCCTAAACCGAGACAGAGTCCTTTCCCCCATGTGTATGTGTGTGAGCGAATGAAAATGTGGAACACAGAACACAGTATTGGGCGTAATTGGATTAGTCACACCTACATATTGCTAAAAATTTATTTCCCTCGCCCTAGTTAGTGTGTTGGTGGTGGTGCCGAACGAATGGCCAACAAAAAAAAAGGACAAAGCATTATCATTCTCAGTGGCTCTAAATCAAACCAAAGGATTTGTGTGCAGCATTCGGTCCGAATGCAGCACATTCACATACTCGCACAAATACATGACACATTTAACATTCAATAACAGGACATTGTCGTTGATGGCCTGCAAGTGGGAGGATATTTTCATAACATCAGCCTTTAATAGTGTTTTGTTCATTTCTTCTCGTTTTAGTGGGAGGTGATTTATAAATTTGTGTGTAGTTTTTCTAATACATACAAACTGTAGTTGATGTTATCGCACCATAGACGAAAAAACAATTTATATTTTTCATGGTTTTTAGTTAAATATTTGTTTCGCCAGTGATTTCCATACAGTATCTGTGAACATGGATTTCTATGCTGAGAATTAATTTGGTCAAGCTCTATTATGAATGACATTTCCACAGTTCGCGTGATATCTGGCTTAAGGGGGATGCAGAATTTAACTTTTGTCGTCAATTATGGGAACGGAAATAGTTTTAGTACGAAAACGCATCTAAAACGAAACATGTGTAAGTTGTCAACAAAGATTTGTGACATTGATTTGTTATGGCAAAAAAAAAAATAATAAAAAAATCGTTTATATTTCTGAAATATGCAGTACGTGTTTGGAGGGGTAGGGAAATGCGAAAAGAAGTTCAGTAACATAAATCTATATTGATTGATCAATATGTATTTCAGAACATTACTGAATGACAAATTCATTAGCTAGTTGTAGTAATTGAGTAACTGAATTGGCAAAGAAAAAGTGAGATTTACCACAAGGGGACTTTACTAAATTGTGTTGATATGTTGATTTTCTTATATTTTTATGATTTAAAACATAATAAGTAATTTTTTCTAGCTCCGAAAGCACTATATACAAAAATTAAAGGTAACTAAATAATAAACAGAAACAATAGATAAGTAATAGAAATAAAAACTGAGATATATGACATTTTTGGAGATAAATGATCGGACGTTTATCTTAATATATATTTACCCTCGACACTGATACACTGATACACTGATACACTGATTCCCTGATTCCCTGATTCCCTGATTCACTGACTCTGTCACGCAGTACGTAGGAATTTAAAAAGGCATTCTATAATAATTCTATAAATAATAATAATAAAAAAAATAATATTTTTTTGTACAGAAATTGTGTTTTCCCCAAATTTTTTTTCTTACAAATTTTTTTTTTACAAAAATTTTTTTTTTTCAAGAAATTTTTTTTTTTCCAAATTTTTGTTTTCAAGAAATTTTTTTTTTTCCACAAATTTTTTTTTTTTCAACAAAATTTTTTTTTTTTCCACAAAAATTTTTTTTTTTCAACCAAATTTTTTTTTTCAGCAAAAATTTTTTTTTTCAACAAAATTTTTTTTTTTCAGCAAAAATTTTTTTTCCACAAATTTTATTTTTTTTCGGTTGACCGGAGGACGCACTATAGAGCAAATTCGTTCTTCAGCCGAACTGTTCGTTTGTGTAATACTCTTCCAGCATGTGTTTTTCCTTGCCTGCTATGACATTCTCAAATTCAAGTCAAACGTCAACAAATCATCTCTTTCCTCCCTACAATACCCTTACATTGCATTCATAGGAGGCATTCCTGAGTGTTAGTCCAAAACAAAACAAAAAAAAAATGGTCGCCGCTTAGAAAAAAACCCAAATTTTTTGAAACTTTGATAATCTAATGACAAAAAACTTCACTTATTTTTCAGCAGTAGACACTTCAAAATTCACACCCATTTAACCCACCAGATCACCAGAGATATTCCAGACATCATGAATTGTACCAAAATTTAACAATTTTCAAAAAACGTCACACGAAAATATTTCAAACTGACGACCTACGGGTCGAACAATAACCAAAAGAAAAATCCCCACTACATATAGAGACCAAGAAGGGCATATTTAAACTCGTGAAGACATTTCCTTTCATTTGTGTTCCATATTAGCCACAAGGATGGGAGCGGTTGTTTTTTTTTGATTTCAAGTAATTTCTACTTGCTCAGTAAGACACCATTTCGAATTTTTCATTTCATACCCATTCATCATAGTTGTCTCACCTTTATCAACACCAACAAATCTAACTATTCTCGTTTTAAGATATTCTTCTGTAACTCATAACAAATGCGTCCTAGTTCCTGCACTGACCAACTTCCCACGTAATTATGGCGGGAATGCACTTAACACTTTCTTTAAGTTTGCTGTAATTTAATTGAAAATTCTTTATTCACTTCACTTTGGGGGAAAATCCAACATTGCCCGACATTCACTATATAACTCGCATGTTGTGGAACATTGTCTTCCACAGGATATTTAAATTCATTTAATTCAATTAACAGCTAAAACGTTTTCTATTATCTTGTGAAGTCAGTCTTTTCATCCTTTGACAATACCTGTCCCAGATTGCCATTACGAAGGGCATTCAGCCGTAAAGTATTTTCCTTGTCATTGCTTGTGACTCATTTCTTAATTCCAGCACAAATTTCTGTGATTCCAAATTCCAATTTTTTTTGTCTGTCCTAGAAAAGACAAATTCCTTGAAAACTTATCTGCATAGTGACTTCGTTGGCTGTCGTCAAAACTCTAATGGAATTTAGGAAGACTTATTTTTTTTAATTAGTTCTATTGTTTTCAAGTTTGCAAAAAAATAGTTCATGTTTTATTCTTCTGTTTTCCGTGGAAAACAAGAAGTTTTAACGTAAATGCAAATTAGATGCTAAAGTAGGAAAGGCAACAGGCTTATGTACGCATTAAACCGGCAAGACAATGAAAGGGAAACCCCGGAACAAAGGCGGGAAATTATGAGAAGTCAGGCAATGAAAGGGTAGCTGAAATGCCTGCTCAAAACGTTTACTGGGTGGCTTTAGAAAAACGTCTTTTGTGGCGGATAAGCTTTGTTTAACTTGAATATTTTTCAGCCTCATCCCATCCTTTTTTGTATGCGTAACACATTTTAATACAAAGCGTTGCAATGTTTTTTTATTTGTCACTTTGCGCTCATCTCCTTCGAATGGTTACGAACAAAAAAACTGAAACTTTGTTAATTAAACTTCCGTTTGTAAGTGTCAATGTGTGAAAAATATAATAACATGTCCATTCATTGTTAACACACATCTGTTCTCCTTTTGTTCAACCTAAATGGACAATATTTTTTGTTTCTTTTTCGCCCCGAACGCAACAAGGTCCTTTAATAAAGTTTTCAAAATAAACGCTTCGCAACAACAACATCCTTTTTGGTGACGGCCGTTGCCGCGGCGGCGGTTTCATTAAAAACAAAACGGCAAATTTCGCACTGTGCCAAAGTGAAACAGATTGTTGGCCGGCCAATCGGTCGCACCAAAAAAGGTGTCAACTCTAAAAGCCAATTTAATTTGTAAACCCACAATAAAAAAACATGGTTTACACATTCATGCGTCGAATCAGCAAAGGAACGTGTGCAAAATCCACATCTGCATAAATGCAGCGACAATATCGGGGCGGCAAAAAAAAAAACAAGATTCGTACGAATTGGAAACAAGCATTAATAACAACGGAAATCTGTGTGCTACAACACACATTCAGGATAATATTAAACGAAATTAAATTACGATTTTTATAGGTTTGAGTTGTTGTTTTTTTTTTCAGTGTCTGTTTCTTGTCGCTGTTGCTCTTGCTCTTGGTAGTGAGCGATTCGTTTTCATTCGAATCGAATCCGTTCAATGTTCAGTGCTTGCGTGAAAAAAAAAATGTTAACATGTTGTTAAATTCACTGCATGCATTTTCATTCAGTCATTCATTCGAAAAGAAAAAAATAATGTAAACTGAAAACAAGTGTGCAGAAATGGCCTCAAATACCAAGTGGCCGAATTTTGGGTACCCTACAGGGTAGGTCTTAGAAAAAAATGCCATACCGATCAGGCTTGACTTTGTGACACGAAGTTGTCTCCGCGTGTTCATATATCCAAATTTGACCCAAATGAGGGAATTGAGGTTGCTGGGGCTTGGCCTGAGATGTGTTAAGGGCCAGAGTCGTTAATGGATTATTCGTCTAACATCAGTTCTTCACGGTGCCACACACATGTGTAACGGTGCCAAATCGCAGCTTCAAGGTGGCGAAATGAGACGGCTGAACTTGGTGCACAAACAATCGACGGTTGCATGAGCTGCATTGCATGGCGCCCCATCCTGCTGAAACCAAAGAACGTCCAAGTCCATGTCTTCATTCTCCAGCAACAACAAAAATGCCTATGTCGAAATCTAGTTTCGTAAGAATAAAATAAATAAATAAATAATAATAAGTAAATGGGTCAATGATGCTAAACCTCCAGAATCCTCACCTAACTGTCACTCTCTGAGGAGGCTTACCGACGATCACGTAAGAGATCGGAAACCCGAAATGTCGCCGAGCTTTAAATTAAAATGCTTAGTCAGAGAAGTATAAATTGACTTCAATTGTTGAGTCAATTGAAACTCATAAGAGAACATATCAAAATCTTTTGAACTACACAGCCATAACTGGAAATAATCTAATAATCTGATAAATAAGTACAACTTGTTAATGTTAATTTTTAAGATAGGCCTAAGTAATGGTTTCACTGTGAATCGTGATCCACCCATTACTTATTATTCTAAGCCCTATGCTTAGTACTTAACATATTGCCGGGTAAAATGTTAAAAATTTTCACATTGTCACAACCTGAGTAGAGAACTCTAATTACTACTTTCAGTGCGTAGTAATGAATATTCAACGACAAAAAAAATGCACAATCAAAGTTTGATTTTTGTTCAATTTTTGTGTGAGCCGGTGATGTTGCTGTTGTTGTTGCCCGATCTGATGTCGTTGCGAAACGGATGCAACATATGCATACAATATGCAATAACTATAAACGTTATAATGTCGCTGGAGCTGATGCTGCCATAGCTACCTACCACCATCACGGCTGACGCTGTATTCAATAATAATTGTAATAAAATTCTCTATATACACAGATACATCTATGAAATACATATACTTGCACAGGCATACAATACGTATGTATATGTGCGTATGTAATCATGTGAATATGGATGTCTGAATAAGGATATACAAATTTTGCGGCAAACTTTTACTACTAGTTAGCTGATGTTGGTTGGCTGCCACAGTTTTTGCTGCAACCTCGCAATTGCCATAGTGGAAGTCAGCAGCCATCTGACCCAGTTTTATAAATATTGAACAATCCTCTTCAGAAATGCGAAGGCAACAAAAAAAAAACCAACAACAACAAAACCGCTGAAAATAAGATAAAATCGGCGTAAGCATAGACTCGTATAGAAACTCAATCCTCGATGAATTTTCATTCACATATATGCATATGGATGTGTGTGTGAGTGTAATACTTAGTTGTATCTGTGTTCCTGTTTATTTGCATGTACATGTATTTGGGTGCCTGTGTGAGTACGTATCATGCATTTATCAGGATATAGTAACTATTTTATATATGAACCAAATGTAATATTCACAGAAAATTGCAACCAGTGCCACTCACTCTGACTGACTGAATTCAAAAGGAGTCGGGTATGGTCGGCTGGGAAAATGCATCCTTATGAATATTATTAATGGTGTGGTTGGTGTGTTACACTTAAAGTGAAATTGCTTTATTTCATTCAAATCTTGTTGCACCAATTTGCCAAGACTTGGTGACGATGGTTTCAGGATCTATCACTCGAATAGATACATTGATATTCGACTTCAGAGCCAGAATGATTAATGAATTGTTAGCTAATTGACATCGTCGAGACGGTTGAAAATAAGATTACCGAACTTGGCGCGCCATCCTGCGTTAGCAAAAGATCATCCAAGTCCATACCTTCAATCTTCGGCCACAACAATGGTTTATAGTGCCTCTGTAGCTCTCATCGTTTAGCGATTCCAGCTGAATTTGAAAGTGTCCCTTAAACTATAGGACTACTGCAGTATAAGACAGGCCGAAATAATGGCTACAGAAACTACCACAGGACAAGTTCTGTCTCATAGGGCATCAGGCGACGATAGCTTCATAATTAAATGACAGCAAGACGGTCATTGGAAATGTCCTTGGATTATGTGTACATTAGGGTGTCCAAAAAAATATTTGTTTGACTCCACCTGATTTTAATAGCTTATGGTGTATAGGATTTTCGAGAATTTTTCAGGAAAGGGTTTAGATATCGCTGAGTCATCATTTCAATAGAAAAATGTTCGAGCTTTAATTTGATGTATATAAATCATAAACTTTATAATTTTGTATGCTCGTTTAGCTGTCACATGTACAATTTTTGGAAATTTTTTTTAAATAACTTTCATGAAAGTGTTAAAAACAAAAAATCAAAAATACTTTACCCCATTTTCTTCCAAAAAAAAAGGATGAGCCCCTACGGATTCTCTTCAAAAATTGGTGAAGAATGCCGAGTGTCTCTGGAAGAGATAGCGATGCAATTGCGAGAGCTGAAGTTTTTCCATTCAGTGGAATCTGGACACACACGCTGGGAAACGGCGAATCCCATACAATGACTTATAAGTTGGAGGACGAAACAACCGATCGCCTTCTCTGTCATTTCTGTTCCCCGTAACACATTACTCGCAAATGACTTTCCATATGTCCCTCGCTCTTCGTATATTTTGTTGTTGGTGTAGCCTATAGGATCGAGCAATTGCATAAACGATTTACATTCGAGCTTTTGCTTACTTTCCCTGCACTCCACCATAAGCTCTCTATCATATCCTCTTGCCCTCCCGATTGGTAATCACTTGCCCGGGCCGTACGCTTCAAGTTAGAAATTGTGTTGCATAATGCGTATTTGGGGCGTTATAGTGTTGCATGAATAAAAGTACGGATCGGATATATGTAGGGATAACATGTGTGTGTGTTTGCTAGGTCGCCTGTAAGTTGTCAATATTGTTGTGCATTCGATGTTAATCGTATTATTGATGTTGTCACTTAATAGTTTATCGATTTTTCAGAAAAGAAATGTTATGTACTGCTTTATGAGAGAAAAAAAAAACATAATAATCTGAATAAAAAACGTTTATATATTATATAATGGAAACACTTTCGTTGTGAATGGGAAAACGTATTGAATTATGGATAATACTTGGCTTGATAAAGTGTATTTATCTCTATTGTCACTAGGCCAGAATAAAATATGAAGAGTAGGACTGGGGTAACCCAGTTATAAATTTTGAGATTGGCAAGGATTAAGTACAGGGCTGAAAAACGTTGTCATTATTCTCTGGTCTCTGAAAGTCCTGCTAATTACTTTACATGGGTGTGGTGACAAAAGAACAACAGGTCAATAATATATTTAGCAGTTCATCATAAGTTCGCGGTGGCCTCCTAGAGGACACCGACAATAAAGGAATTTCCCTAATCAATTTAATGGATTTTGTGTTTTGCACGTAAACATGCCTATGTTAGTATTTTCTGATCATTTTCATTTCTTGGATAATCGAATTTGGTGGGATGATTTCTCTAAATACAAAGCGACCGAAAATCCAGTTGAATGAAATAAGCACCATAATTTAGCATTTAGCGGTAGTAGTGGCTTTCTAAATTGAACACTTTGCCTTAATAAATGTCGAAATCCTAAAAACCTAAACGCTTCATTCCAACTAATTCACCAATCAAACACATGCCCTACTTGACCTTCTCAAAAAACAAGCATTCCAAAAGTTCACCAAAAAAAAATAACACTTGTCGTACTCACACAAAATACTCATACAAATTAAAAAAAATATATATACGTATATATAAAATTCTCACAGGCATCCGGTGCCTGTGAATGTCATTTCCGAACATTTTCAAGTTTGATAACCTTGTGGCTGCCCCCCAAAAAAAAAAAAAATGAAACTACACACTCACATACCGGTATGAATGAAGAACATACGAAGATCTAAATTACTGTTGGCGCTGATTAATCACTTAACAATCCATTTTGGATAATATACAGGTACATTATAGTCCGACCATTCAAAGCCAAACGCAGAAGAATAAAAATGACGGTGCGACTGCAAGTGGACCCTGGCCATACCATGCCAAATGACCGCTGAGGAAACAAACGAAAGCCAGTAAAACAAAAAAAAAAAATACGCTGAAATGAAATACTCGTACGGCAATTCGCACATTAATTCAGGTGCCTGCGAAAAACTCACAGCCAACACGCCGTAATCATTATTACGGCTCAACGAAAATTAACTTTAAATGGAAATATTTCTTTGAAATTGACCAATAAACGAACATATGCGTTGGGTTTGGTTTTACTTTTTTTTTATCTTTTCAAAATGGACAACAAAATTTTTAACTTAAATTGATATCAAGTTTAACAAGGTTTTTATATAAAAAAAAAACAACAGGGCGAAAGGAACATGTTTTTTTTGGGTTTGGTTGGTGTGTAACGACATTTGTGAAAACCTACATAATTATTGCGTCTAAGGTTGAATGTTGCTCCAGTAATATATTTGAGTGCAAAAGTACTAAGTCCAGTTTTCAGATTTTCCGCGAAAAAACATATACGTTGTGCGTTTTTTGACAACACATGGACTTGATCCTTTTTGTCATCACTCCGCAGACAAGTATTTTCTATTCGAAGCACTATCATCGTCTCTTTCGATTAAAACAAAAAAAAAAATCCTCCGTTTAAAAATTGACTGAACACTTTTGCACTCTATGGTGGCTATTTGATTATTTGAGGGTGTAGATACAGGGTGGCCCAAATAAAACCAACTAATGTGACATACAAATGACACTTTCTAATTTCTAACTTAACATAATTATTTTTGGAAATTTAAAATTAATAGAAAACGTATTAAAACTATCGCTTTTTTCTATTCTGCTGACGCAGCGAAATTATCGCCATTATGTTATCTCAATATCAGTGCTCACATCTTGCATGGTTATAAGTTTTTTGGTTATAAGTGCTCGACGAAAAACTCACTGTAAAGACTACATGTCAGCTGTGCGGCATGTTGGAAAAAGGAACTAAATTGTCTTGAAACCAGAAATATCTCAAGATTCCATCTGAGAAACCTTAATGAGGTCAACCCTCGCCTTTGGACGCACTCGCTCGGACACAGTGTATCCCACACAACGACTTTTGTAGATGTTGCAATCATAAAGAGGAGGAGGAGACAAAGAGGAGGCTTTTATGTATTTCAGATCGAAAATGTCTTGTCAACAAATACTAGAAGACAAAACGATTATCAGCAAAAGTAATGTGCACAGAATTTACACCTTCATTGCGGCAACGTCTTGGCTGAAGAAAGGCAACCGGAATCAGGAGACCTAGGATATTTTTGGGCATAACAGGCACCTCCTCCTGATGGACCCAAGTGAGGTATGCTTCGGGCAGCTACCAAAATTAACCTAATCTATGAAAACGATTTCATTTATGTGGCTGCATCGGCTGGTTTCGCAGTAGTACCTCCTGTCAGCCGAAGACCTTAGTTCCAGGCGGAATGGCACGTCACCTTGTGTTAACCAAAGATCGAAGTCTACGTCTTCAATATCTAGCCACAAAAAATGGTTTTCGTACCTCTGGAGCGCTTACTGTTAACTGAAATGGAGTTGCACGCAAAAATGTGCCAATGATACCACCGCCTCAAAAATGGGCCACCCGTTATTCATAATGTCCATAATGTCACAATGATAAACACTAGTAGGATATCTCTTAACTCAGTGAGCTGAATCCAAATGGTTTTATCATATCAAATGGTTTTATCATATTGTATTGTACAGACATTTTATAAAAATGTCTTTGAATATTCCACAGTTGCCCAAAAATAACCAACTTTTAATCACTATAAAGACCATTTGCAAATACAAACTTATAATACCGCCTTTTCCACTGTAGCCTACTCAAAAATGTGGCACTGCAATGCCAACAGTGAATACAGCGAAAAACAAAACCAAACGGAATTTCGGAAAAAAAAATGTGGTTGTGGCTAATTTTAGCGGACATTTCAGTGATTTTAACAGGCAACCCAGGCTGCGTCACTTGCTGCGCTCCACAAGACCATTACTAATGAAAGGGCCATTATGTTAAAATAAATTGAAATAACAATTCGTTGAAATTAATTGATTTTCTTTCATCGTTTCATTTTTTGTCGCTTCAGAAAAATCCAAAACAATTTTATTTTGTATACCGAACAAAAACGATTTTTTTTTTGTCTGCCTGAATGCAAACAAAACTCTGGCAATTTGTCAAATGACCATTAGTCAGTCGATGAGTTTTTTTCTTTCACTACCGTTTATGTTGAGTTACTTTTTTATGCATCCCGTCGATTTTTTTTTTTGTTAAACCGAAAAAAAATGTTAAGATGTCTGTGGTGGATAGTGATGCAAACGAAGTAAAAGAAAATCCCGCACCAAATCTTGTTATCTTACAAATAAGATTTAATTGAATGACTATGCCTTCTTGTCCATTTTATTGAGTGCTGGCCCGACAACAAATAAATGGAATTGTAGGCAGAGGTATTCAGGAGTATTCAAATAAAACGATTGTTATCCAATAAATAATTGCGGTTTTGAAAACGTTGAGAAAACCATTTACAAACATTTCAAATTTGAACAGAGAGTGCGATTTGAATGCAAAAATCACAGGGACATCAAAATTCACACACACACAGAAAAGTAGTGTATGAAATTCTATACACTTAAACTCCGGCAAATATTTGTCATACCAAACCTACACACGCTCTCATTCAGAATGTCCTTTGAAACTAGGCGTAGTTCAAAGTAAATCTTTTGTTTCAGATATTTGAAGGAATCGCACAAAAAAATGCCACTTAAAGTCGTATTTGCTTTTTGCCAAAATAGGTGTGTCCACACGTTTTCCCCTGCCACCAGCTACCAATCCTAGCCAGTCCTGTCTGGGCTCCTGCTGTTTTGATGGTTTTCTACTCGCTTAATAACGATTGGTAGAGTCTATAAATAATATCATGTTACCAAACCACGTGAATTTCTGTATTAATGTCATTATTCCTGGAATTCCTATTCAATGTGGTGTGTGTGTTCTTTCCCTCAATCACATACTGCTTATATTGTGTGGAATAAATTGAAGGGCAAAGCAAAAAATGTCAACCATATAATTAAGTTGGTGATTATTGTTAGTGCAATTTACATGGGAAAGAAAACAAACTCAATGAATTCATTGAAATTTCTGGTCGACTGTTGGCAGTTGTTATCGAGTGTGTGGTAATGAAATACTTTTACTTATATTTATGTACAATATAATGGATTTTTCTTATTGAGAAAAATCATATCTTATTTAAATGTTTAATTAAGGTTTCCGTGTTTAGAGAGAACAAATTCGTTGGAGACATGTGGGCTGAAGAAGTTAATGGCATGGAAGAATTCTCTATAAGTAGTTGTACCATTTCTTAGTAAGACGAGGCCTGGTTGATAGAAATTTCAGAGAGTTATTTTGATTTCAATTAAGACAATTTTTATATGAGTTCGATACAAACATACAAACATTTTATATTTATAATCGAATATCATTAACAGCATATTTTCCGTGTGTTGAAGTGCCTCCTCACACTCCGATAAATCCTGGAAAAGACACTTGAGATGTAAAATCGATGCATACAAACTTCTCACCGATTACAATCGATCACCTTATAATTTTTCAATATAATTTATAACTGTTACAGTAAGAGCTCGATTTGCGCAACCGATAGAAAATCAAGCCTGTTGCATTTACTGAGAGTGTTGCACTTAACGAGCCCCAAATATATATGTTTAAATATTGAATTCGAACAATATGAGATAATTGAAAATTGAGCATCTGGTTTAACCATGATCCCCAATTTGAAGTACGTATGCTCCTGAAAACGAAACAATAATAAGAAACAGCAAAGAAAATACTAAATTTCAGCGCACCAGAAAAAGATGCACTTATCACGCCCTTTTTTCAAAAAATTTTCACTTATAAGGACCGTAATATCAAAAAAATGCGGGTTGCGCTAATCGGATAGTTGCAATAACCAGGGGTTGCGGAAATCGAGCTTTTACTGTATATAGAAAGGACATTTCGAAAAAACTGTTATACACCTAATATTCTTCAGTGATTATTATATTGACTTTTTTCTGTTCTTCGCCAGTTACAAAATTGAATACTCAGTCAAAACTACGAATTTTTATAACTGTTATAAAAAAAATTAAAAAAAATATTTTGTATTCGGTAGAATAATTTAGAATTTTTTAGTAAATTTCTCAATTCATAAAATTCTTCAATATAATTTTTAAGTGTTATATAAAAAAGACATTTCGAAAAAACTATTATACACCTAAAGTTCTTCAGTGACTAATATATTTGGTCTTCACCAGTTACGAAATTTGAAATCTCAGCTATAGGATTTTATAATTAATTTCTCAATTCATAAAATACTTCTTTATATAGAAAAAATATATCGAAAAAACTGTTATCTTCTGTAATCTTCTTCAGTGATTAATAGATTGACTTTTTTGTCTGTTTTCACCAGTTACGATATTTGAATTCTCAGTCAAACTTTTTATAACTGTTATACAGTGTTTAATTATATCTTCGTCTACCAAATATTTTCATTTGATTTAATAGTCTATTACTTTATATTTAACGGTTATACACAATTCTTTGTTTTTTTTTTGTCGAAATACATGTAGCAGTTTAGAGACTAAAAAGTTTGTGTTTTCCTTTCTTCATTTCATTAATTCAGTGTTCTTGAAAGGATCTGTTCTTTAAGTGACATATTTATAAAAAAAAAAAAAAATATTTTTAACAAAACTGTTATACACCCCATTAATTCATTAAATTTTTTTTTAAATACTGCAGTTCAACCCCACAATTACTATGATTGTTTATATTTTTTCAGCAAAAACTTATTTTTTAAAACTGTTATACATTAAAAAAAAATAAAACCCCTTTTGTGTTATTCCTATATTTACTACATATAACAAATATCATTACATAAAACAAATACCTGTTCTATGCAACAGTTTTCCAGCGATAGGATTTTTCCAATTTTATTCTATTCCAAAACAAAATTCATAACTGTAATTTGTGATTTCTCTTCAGTTTTTAAAACTGTTATACATAACAAGTATTTTCTTTATTTAATGTATATGTACTTTATTTTAATTTAATACTTTAGTTTGAAAACTATTTTAACTATTTGTCATTGTAATGGGGGCAATATATTGGAACCAAGTTTTGGTAACAGTTCCCCATTTGTTCCTTGTTCCGTTTCTGTACCGTACATTAAAATGCACTCGTTCCGAATATCCTCTTACAACTAATGTATGAGTTGAAATCCTTTATAACAGGATTTTAAATTCGGGTTTGCACCAACCTTTAAAAGGATGTTAAGGGATGCACATACATAATTTACCCGTATAACCCCGAGCTATTTATGAACACCTAGCCAACTATATACAAAAACAGATGATACCTGTACATAACACCAGTCATGACTTCCGCGACAATGTGATTAACTTTCCATATACTTAACATTGTTTGTAAGCATTCAGGCATATGCTGGCTGGGCAACATTTAAATTATTTCTTGCTGTTAACTGTCGATGTAAAATTACACGTTTTAAAGATACACCCAACATCAAAATGCAGAGACAACCAAGTGAACAGCACTTCCTTTGTTAATTTCAAACACTTAAACCAAAAATTCTCATTATTGTTGTTCGACTCCAATACATTGCGACTTCATAACAACAAATATGGACATGCGACCAACTGGTAACACCAGCCAGAGTCAGCCAGCCATTCGCAACAGAACAGAAGGAACAGCCCCAGAACTAAAATTGAAATAAAGGTAACAACTGAAATACTGAAAGAAGTTGCCACACCATGCAGACGGGCCGACACATTCGTACACAAGGAACCTTTTGCTATGGAGATCGCATAAAGAAAACGAACCAAATGATATGTCATCATGTTGTCAGTTGCCAATAACAGAGTTAAAAATATACCTTAAATATCTCTGTTGTTGTTGTTGGTGTTGGCGCAGTTCGTTCAGATCTTTCTTCTCTCTGTCCGAATGATAGCAATGGCAGTGCCAGTGCTGACTGGAATGAATGAAAGAAATGCTCTCGCAACACCCCAAATTGCAATTAAAGTTAATTTCAACAAATTGCATGCCACAAAGTGTTAAAGGGAATCTGGAAGCAACGCAATGCCACAGCAACAACAATAACGCGAGTGGAAGAGCAGCCAGCCAGAACCCAACGCTTTGGCTTTGACTTTCAAAGGCAGGCAGGCGGGCAGGCAAACAACACACAAAAAAAACAGAAACGAACAGAAATTGCCAAACGAAATGAAAACAACACTAACAACTGAAACATAAAATAACACCCGAAGTGTTTAGATATGATATGGAATCGCAAGAAATAACAGGAGAACCTACCTACCTTCTGCTAAAGAGGAGCGCAGCAATCGAATACATGGCACACGAAATGAAGAACCAACAAAAGCAACAACAACAACAAAATAAATTACAACTCTGAAATTACCTCGTCTTGTGCTTGGTGTTCCGGCCTCAGTTGCTCTGCTGTTGTTGCAGTTGATGTCCTCTACTTAGGAGACGAAGAAGCAATAAGTCGCATTGCAGCAACAAATAAAGAAACAGAAATGATAACTGAAATTATGATGAAGTTTAAAGCTGGCAAAGTGATGTTACACCAAAATGAATGAGTGACTGTATTAAACAACACCAGTAACAAATGAAGTTTCACGAGGCTGGTGTAGACAGTTGGGAAGATATGCGGTAAGCAGTAATACAAATAAGAATGACAATGACCAACATTTTTATGTATCCGGGAAAAAGTAAGTTTTTACAAATCAGGAAATAAATGTGAAATTGCGACCTCCTACAAATTTTGTGGATAAAATTTGTTAATACGATTTAACGAATGGTGTTACATCTGAAGCTTCCTTTCAGCTCTAGTTTCGTTCCCAAAAAAACAATATTTGGTATCATTAAAAATTAAGATATGCAACTATCGCTTAAGTGCTGAAAACAACATAGGAAACAACGGCAAGAGCTATGAGCTCCATTCACAACTGACTACCCAAGCCTACGAAGCTATCTCAGCTATGAAGGAACGAATTTTAAGCAAACCAAATTAGACGGTCAGACTTTTTGGTTTTGGTTTTAAAAAATTGGCAAATTTCCCTCACTGCGTTTCTTATATTAAAGGACATCGTTAGAAGACTTCTTTTGTAGAAAATACGATTTTTTCTTGTAGAAAATAGAACTTACAGAGAATACTGTCCACGTTTAAAGATCATGGTGGGTAGTCTGAAAATGTTCGTCATCAATTGAACATTTTGAAGAATGTTGTCGAAATGTATTCTTTCTACAAGTTTTCCCGATAGATTGGTGGAGTTCCCTAGCTACACTTTCGTTGGTCGGTGATATTTCTTGTAATTCCTCCAACAAACCTCGTCGAACGACTGGCGAACCAAAAATAGTTTTGTTTTGGTTTAACTTTTGATATTGCCATTAAATGTATGATGGTGGTGGTAGCACACAGCCAGCAAACAGTATCTGCAATTGCTGAATGTTAGTGCAGTTTGTAGTGTTGCTGTTGTTGTTGAGCCCGTGATTATCATTCCATACGGCTGAACAACGGCAACCAGTCAGCCATCGAGTCATTCGTTTGTGAGTTCCTCCAAGACAATGATGACGACGTTTTAAGTGCCCCCATCGGTGGCGATGTTGGTGGATGGAACGGATGGATGGATGGATGCCTGGCTGGTCGACTGGTTGGATGGATAGTTGGTTGTTTGCCTTCTTGCCTGGTTGGTGCTGCTGCAACTCCGCCCTAAATGTTGCTTTCTTATGTTTTTTTTTTGTTTCGTTTTCTGTTGTCGTTTTGTAAGAATTCTTTAACATTTCGAGCGGTGGTGTTGCTGCTGTGTGTGGTTGTTGTTGTTGCTTACTTTGGCTACATTGATCGCACGAATCAAGCGCGAGATTACTCACGCGAACCCAATTTGGAAATTGCTTATTAGCGCTGCCGCTACACCACCATAAGCTTGCAGGTTGCCTTAAAGTCGTCGTTGGCGTTGCCGTCGTCATCATCATCGTTGGCAACATCAATCGAAGTAACCAGCAACAACAACAACAACAATATGCAGTCAGAGCAACAGCACAGCAGCAAGAAAACATTAAGCATTACGTACCACTTATATCACCTTCTTCTTGTTAGATTGTTACAATATGAAACATTTTTGGTCTGTTCCATCGTTTGTTGCAGGAAGCAGTGGCGCAGAGTAAGGCTTGCCAAGAAGGATTTCTGGGATAGGAGATATTAATGGATGGATTCAGATTAATAAATTTGGTTTGAAAATGTTTAAAAATGAAATTTTGAAACTTTGCCTGGGCCTGCATATTTCACAAATTGCTATAGTCTTGGCGACAAGCTTAAATCCATTCCAAGGTATGGGTAAACCCTAATCAAAGAATGTGGAATTTACAAAATCAGCGAATAATTTTAGAGGCAAAGTATAAGGATCCCTAAAAAGGAACTATCACAGGTCTGATTCAGGTTAATGAATTTGTTTTTACAACTGTTGCCCTGGATATTTTACAAATATAACATAGATGACGTTGGGTGGCAAGCAGCTCTAACCTTCGCTCGCCCAAATGTTAACCGTAGAAAAAGTCTTGGTGAAAACTTTGTTTGTTATCTGTTTAATTAAGTGTCATGTCTAAAAATTACAAAGTCAGAAAGCAATTTCATTGAAAACTGAAATATTTGGAAATATGTCAACACAATTATAGTGAATATGTTGGCAACACTATTCACAGCACATGGAATACAACTCTGTAGATATTATCGTGGTAAATATTTCTCTTCGTGGTGTACACAGAGAAATAAAGGGTGTTTATTTTAGACCTGTGGTTTTCAAGAAAACATAAAACGCATATAATTTAATGTTATGTCCAAGAGTTTATCTTTATTATAAAGATAGGGGTTTGTCATTATGTTTTCAAAAGAGGGCAAGAGGACGCCTCGGCTGTCTCGTATAAATTCCATCAGAAAATTGCCCACTTTTTGCAGCATTTGTCATGTACGAATGGCCTGCTCATGTCGTTAGCAAATAGCTAGGCCAGCAATTCGGCCTGTTGCGCTCTTCTGATTTCTTCTTCAGATTCCCTGCCCCTTTTTACGTTAGGAATTCGGTCCTTAAATTCCTTATGTCAATTCCTTTGAAGACTGACAGGTCATCTAAGGAATCCTCTCCTAATTTGATTCTCCTAATCTGCGAGAAAGCGGGGTACTGGCACAGGAATTGTTCCGCGTCTCGGCGTCCTCTCTGCATGACCTTCAGTCGTCGTTCTCGGAACATCTTATCCTAAATATGTGTGCCCTTAGGATACAGTGTCCTGTGATGACCCTAACTAGCTTGCTCAGCTAATTTTTTTTTATACCCGAGTATTCTCCTTGTTTTATTGTAATCGAGATTTCCCCAGGTTTCCTTTTTGGTTCTTCCCACCTGTTCCCCTTGTCATCTGAAGGCATGAGTCGTCCTCATCCATGTCCTTAACTTCTTTTTTGTCTCCAGAAAAGGTTTAGACAATTGCAGAGTATTTTAGTCGGATTCCCTTCCCATTTTAGCCAGTTCGTCGGTCCTAACATTGCCTGTAGAATCGTTGAGTACGTTGGTAACTGGTATACTAATTTGGATTGTGGATGTAGATCCCTATGCCCACTCCTAAATGGGAAAGTGGGAGTAGTGTTTGTGGTCAGATTGAAAACCACATGCCTAAAAAAAACACCACGTATTGTCTAGTCTCTCGTTCTTCTGAAATAATAAATATTATAAAATCAACATTTATGATGTAGATTAGTATCCAATTAAATCAATTTTAAATGGAATACATTTGGAGGGCAGACGACCTAACCCCACCGGCCACTGAGGTCTTCTACCTTCTGGAATCTATTTCGTGGTTTTGATGCTACGTAAAACGTTTCAAATCAAATTATTTTTTCCTCGAATCCTTTTTTCACCTGAGCTCCTGCAAAAACCCTAATTTTCACAAAGTCAGCTGACTTTTAAACATTTCATATGTTCAGCAGCTGAATCTGTTTCGTTCAGTGCCTAAAATCAGTGTTTGTTATTTTCCGTTGTGGTTGGAGAATTTTTGGTTGCCTACAAGAATTGATCGATCGATCAGTTAGTTGGTTGTTAGTACTGTATAGTTTTCAATGTTGATGATGATGATGATGACGACGATGATGTTGCTGTTATTGCCCGTAAAGGTTTGTTGGGGTATTTCGCAATATTCGGCCTGGCCAAAATGTATTACGTCTTTTCTATAAACGGATTGTTTCTGTATTGTTGTGGTTACCTGTGAGTATGTTCACGTTGTCGATGGCTGCATTTAATGTGTTTGTTTCCTGTTTTTGGGCCCTAAAGTAATGATGACACTGACTGATGTGGATAATCTTGTATTAGTACATTCGAGGGTTCGTTCTAAACGACCGAACGTACGAACATAGGTTTTATGGCCTAAGTTAACTTTGTTCACTTTTCGAGGATTTTTGAAGGTAGTTGGCGATTCATGTTCATGAAACCTATATATTATTTATTAGGTTGTAGTAATTTGCCATAATGTTGCTGACGTTTTTTTTCTTCTTTTTCTTTTCTTCTTGTGTTGTGCTGTATGCCTCGTCTCTATGTTATAAAAAATACTGTACAATCAACACCATTTTGGTGGCATGCTGTAATCCAATGACCAGCCAGAAACATTCCAAACGTCTGTCGGTGTCGACCTTTTGCTGGCTGGCGGGCGGGCTGGCTGTTGTATGTGTCTCGCTGAAGTGTATGAAGTAATCAATTGCCATCTTTTACATCATGAAATTGAACAAATCATTGTTCCTAATGGAAAGGGTTTGCTTTAAACATACCCATTTCGTAGTGGGTTTCGCGTGGGCATTTTGCTTCTTTTGGTGTTGGCAACATTGTTCGTTTAATGGGCTTTTGCTGAGTTTTCTGCTTAAGTATTATTTCACACTTTAGGGTATATGCATGTGCGCGGTTTGCAATTGACGTAGGTCGTGCCAGACAGTTTTTATGTTTAAGTGGTATTGTTTTTTAAACGAACATCCTCGATAGTTGGCTATTTTCGATGAAATATCTGGCATGCATTTGGAAAAGTCACAAATGCCATCGGTGTTCCATCGGAAGTTTTCGAAATAACAAATCTAGGCATTAGAGTGTAGGTTAGCTTAGCTAGAGGTGGCTGTCAGATTAGACTTACGGAGACCATGCAGCTTTACTGTGATACCACAGAATGTTGTGTGGCAACCCTAACCGACCCAGCATCGGGAGATTTATGTCTTAGTCTATGAGATAGGACCCCAAAACACCAACTTAAGATTGTTAGTTGTGATTCTAAAGACTCAAATCTCCACAAACAGAGAGTCGGACTCTAATACATGAGGTGTTTGTTAAAATAAGTTTCCCATCAGGAATAGCCCCAAAATACTGCGAGCTGTCTTTGGGTCGTATTCTCTTGCCATCAACAGACAGTGTCACTATTTCCGCAATTGTATGGTTCCTAAAGAAGGGTGGTTTTGGGTGCTCTCGCAGACCGTTATATAATCCTCATGTTGAGAGTCTACGGATCGAAATTGTCACAGATTTATGGACTAATTTTATTACTTTCATAAAATATTTCATAAAATTATTTTTCTTACATTTATACAAAATAAAATTCTCATTATTGTGTTGCGATTTTGGTACGTGTATTTTTGGTTTCAGCGAAGAATTTCAAATAGTTCCACAGAATGTATCATGATGGTATGAAGAATTTCATAGATTCTCTGCAATTTGCTGTTTATCAGATTTATAAATTACTTTTGTTGGTTAAATGAAATGTTTCTACCACTAACAAAGATATTTTTCATAAATGTACCTTTGTAATTCCAATTAGATCGTTCACAGCTGACTGATTCGTCAGAAGTTCCTTCGTGGAATATTAAGTCAAATACGTATTACAGTTTATTATGCATTTTATAGAACCTAAAAAACATTTCAACAAATATTTTCAAAAGCACAACATTTTTTCCGTGCTGCGATCTTCCGCCATATGGAGTGAGCGCTTTCATTATATGACTGCCTGACAATTTGTAGATGCAACCTTGAATACAATTCTATCGGAAACTCTGCAAAGACTTTTTATGGCCGGCTAAACATTCCGCATAATCGATTGAATACATTAAATGATGGGACAGTTTTTATTACCAATATCCGGACAATACGCCAAGCCGCGATCTCATCGTTCTTGGCGAAACTTAAAATTCTCAACGAAACACTTGTTATGTCTATGTAATTATTAGATCAAACGTTTACACGCTTATTACAAAAATCTTACACAAATTTGTATTTCTAAGCCATTCCCATACGGTTGTAGAAGAACAAAAGCTCCGCTGCATATGAGTACTGGCAGGCAGGCAGGCAGGCAACTGGTTTTACTGCATCCACTCGAAAGGCACTTCCTCATCATGCGCTCTGCCATCATCGTGATGAAAATGAACACTGTGTGCTGATGATCATCTCGTTGTCATGCTCATCGTCATCATCACCATCGTCGGCGTCGTCAACATGAGTTTACGTGTATTTATAACGTTGGCGGCGGCATCGTTTCATTTTTAACAAGTGATGTGTTACTGCCAAGTAGGACTTTTAATAATATTTGTTAAAGCCTGTTGTGTTATGTTTTAGACTCTTTTATGTATTCTATGTATATACTATGTATGTCCATGTATACCACTTGACTTCCCACCACCACATTTCTGTTTTTCCTCTCTCTCTCTCTCTGGTAATCCTGATGCTGCTTTTCTCCTCCAGAAATACCAAAACTATATCAAGCTGCAGCTACTAAAACGAGCTGGTACCAATGGAGTGGAATGGATCGAATGGAGTCAAGTGGAGTGGCCACCAGTTGGTGAGGTTGTCGGCTAAAATAGAAATATATTATAACCAACACTAAACACTCTATCTATGCTCTGGTTAGTTGTTGCATTTCACTGGCACTGATGTGCTGGTTGCAGTTGTTCTTGGCGCTTTAATAAATGGCTTTTAAAATATTTTGTAACGGCAACCTACAGTTGTTTATATTCGATGATATACTCGCTTGTTGCAAACTGCTGTGGATGAGGAGCAGCCGCTTCAGCTTCCTGGCCAACCAAAACATGAATTATGACAAGCACAATTATCACAAAAACATAACTGGAGTGTGGATACTGAAATAAAAACGAGGGCAACAATGACCGTTGTATTGGCGCCCCGAAATCAATGGATACTAGTTTGAAAGGAACGGTCACTAAAATATGTAGGGCCTACGGTCACTAAAATAACATAAGCCGCTCTCTATACCCAGACATCAAACCTAAAAGGACTAAGGCACTACTTGGTTTTTGGAAAAAAGATACTCAGCCTTCTTACTGAAGAGGAAGAATCTGCAGAACACTTGTTATGCCACAATCCGAGTCTACAGGCATTTTGACTCACTCACCTTGAGAACAGGTTCCTTGACCACCTTGAATTTCGAGCCAGTGTTCATCTTCCTTAAAGAAATTCTTCGGAAGCACCAAATTGTTCCAGCTTGTAGGTATGATATTCATCCTTTTCATCCACCTTCTCACCACGTCCTAAACTTAGATATCTCTAATAGGTGTTCAAGCTTCTCGCGTTGTCGACAATCCATTCGACCTTCAATATGGATGTCATTTACGAATCCTGTTCCTCATCCTTAATTCCAATTTGACTAATCATCATTGAGTCCGCAGCCTTAACAACTTTAATGGCATCGAGATACTTGTTGGATTTTGGATAAAGTATCCGGCTGACGCCTAATTATCTGTGAGAGAGCCGACATTCACATTATCAAAAACTGTCTTACATCAGGATGACCTAGACGAGACCCAGCCAAATCATAAAATTCAAAAGTTCATACCAAATGTTCTTAAATCTTAGCTTGTTAAGTTCAGGGATAGTGGGTGGGTATTGGAGGCTATCTAATGCTTGGACAGGGCCAACTTTAGAATCAAATAATGACCAATTTAGCTTTAACTAAACAATATTTATATACAAAAACTTCTGCTCTTTCCCTCGTTAACAAAACATTTTTTTGTATCGGATATCATTTGAATAGTTTTTCAAACGTTTTTTTTCATATTAGATTCATAATGATAAGGACGGATACATTTGTGAGTTCTTCTTCTGGTGATAGATGAGCAGCTGGTAACTACTCGCATAGTTTCTTTTTATCTTTTCGGCAGCAGAAAGAAATATTTAAATTGCGTTTCAAATTTAATTCTGTTAAGCTTTTTTTTCTCCCAAAACGGAAGTTCGGTTTGTTGCTTATCTCGTCTTCTGTTTGTGTGTGTATGTTATTATGTATGTGGTCTTTGTTAATGTCTTAATTATTATAACAAAAGTCCCCAAACAAATTATTAATGGCTCTTCAAAAAGAAATCTACAAGAAAATGCTTCCTTTTGCTGTTCTTGGTATGAGATGTTGTGTATCCAAGCTGTAGTAGCCGCAAAACATCAACATTGTCTGCATACACGTTCCCGTACTCGTACTCGTATCCACTGGATGATACTGGATACAGCATAAACAAAAAGAACGAACTACCATCAGATTTATGCAGACAGATAATGGACAGTGATTCGCATGGCTGTTAATGGAGTTTTCCCCAAACAGAAAAAAAAATGTTCGATTCAATTAAAAAATGTACACAACAAATTATTTGGGAATTCTGTGATAAAATATTTCAAATATTATCTACAATATTTGTGGGTTGTTTATCGAAAATATTTTCTTTTTGAAATAATTAAAGTATTCACATATTTAAAAAAAAATTTTAACCCGTTTATCGAAAATATTTTGGTTATGAGGTGATGAAAAAACGTTTCTGCATGTGATCCGTTTACTTATTTCTTCTATGTATGTACAGGGTTTTCCAACAAGAAGTGTTATTTTGGTATTCAAAGAAAAATTTAATTTTTGAAATAACTGATCGGATGTTGATCTCATAATAAAGAGGAAGGTATTCCGTTAATAATGAAAGACAAAAAAGCCAAAAGGCCACCACGACCATATCATTTTCATGAAGTTTTCCATAACCAAATCGCAAAGTGGCTGCCCTGTATCTTCGATTGCCTCAAGAATTCTATCTTTGAGGTCTTGAATCGACGCTGGGCTGTTGGCGTAGACCTTATCTGTCACATGGCTCCAAAGGAAGAAGTCGCAAGGTGTTAAATCACAAGATCTCGGTGGCCAATTTAGATCACCTCTTCTAGAGAAATTTTCCTGTACAAGAGCAATGTAATCGTTGCTTGTCTGGTCAATATCATCCAACTCCGACCATAAAAAATCCTTAATCATCTCTCGATAGCGCAATCCATTCAAAAGTGACAGGTACCGAAATGCAGGGTGATTCAAAACAACACCTCTTGTTGGAAAACTCTTTACATATCTATATTGGACACGCTGAAAGAGGTGCTATTCCGACTATCAACATTTCTCGAATCCGTATCACACAAACCACTGTGTCGGCATGTTGTCTGCATCGGTGTGTTGGTTGCCTGTATGCAGATGAAAGGCAACAAAGTTGATGCATTATTAAATTTATGCAACATTTTGAATGGTTGGATGATTTTTATAAAGCAACAACTTTTGTTAATTGAAAATTAGCATATTCTTAAAATAGAACTCAAACGAAACAATAACAAAAACAGACACTAAAAACAGAAAACACGCTCTGGCTCTATGCCCTCTAATATCACAACAACGTCGCCGCCACCTTAATTAATAACACCAAGAGTAAAAATGCACAAAAAGGTGATGATAACGTAATAAAATGAAAATTTATTACAAAATAATTTGTTGATATAATAATGTGCGCCAGCCAGCCAGCCAGCCAGTAAAGTTCATTAACCTGCCGTTATGTGCAGTTAGCATGAAATGTTGCCAAGCAAAATTATGTAAATAATCTGGTGCGGGATTCTAGGAATACGCCAGGGGTAACTGAACACACGCTAAAACTAAATCTTGATGTTGGCCAAAAAGACAAAAAGAGTGTCAGAGAGAGAGAGAGAACCGACACACACAAAAAAGATCATGTCAAAATTCAAAACTTAAGCATTCTTCTTCTGTAAACGTTACGTTGAATAACAAAGAGGAGAAGTGTCTAAATTGTCAAAAATCAAAGCTGGAAACCAAAAACTTCTGTTTAAGTCGTTCCAAAAACGAAAAAGAAAACAAAAAACAACAACACCAGGCTCAGCACCGTCAAGGCTTATTTCAAAACCAAAGGCAAAAGACGGCAACACAAAATCTCAGAACATTTTGAAGATCTTTTTCAGCTGATATGTCAGCCAGACCATAAACAATCTTATAAAACACCAGGTATTCCTGAGCCATACAACAAAGGCCTTTTCCACAACAACAAAACAAGAAATCGTTAAAAACCTTCCAGAGCTTGGTGCCTTAGCTACTTTGGCAGTATACCTCTAATCTTAATCTTTAAGCAAAAATATCAAGATCTTTTTCTTTTCTTTGGTTTGGGGGTTTTTTTTGGGAGGGGGGGGGGTGGGGTGGGGGGAACTCTGCTGTCTCGCTGTTGTGGTTTTGTATTTTTTGTTTGTTTGTAGTTCAGAATTCTTTAAAGGATTTAATGCAGAATTTTCTGTCTTGATTTTAATACAATTGATTTTGCATATTGTTTTGCCTAAGTTTAAATGAAATGATCTTTTGTAGTCGTTTTACGTTTGTGTCACATCACAACGAAACGATCGCTTTTTTGTTTCTGAGAGCAACAGGAACAGTCAACGGCAGACAGCCACCAGCAGAAGACGGAGAAGGCCAGGACAGAAGAAGATGCCTTTTGAATGATGACCTTACAAATCACGCTCCAATTTATAAGATCGATGAGTTTAATAAGAAATACGTATAGAAGTCAATTACATGATCCAACAACGACGACAAACTACCCGGCCCGGCCAGAACAGCACCGAACCAGCATCCGAGCAGTTAACCAGACTCGAGACCATACCAAACCTGCCGCCACATTCAACTCAGCATAGCGAAGCCAGGCCAGGCCAGCCATCAGTAACTGTGCATCATCCACATCGTCGTCATCATCATGATCATGATTTAGAATGGCAACCGAACAGGTTTCCTTCACAGTACTCCGTCCTGTATGGTGATGGTGGTGCTTTTGTTTTGAAATCTATTTTAAATAATCATTCTTTGGGTTTTCTTTAGAATCATTTTTCCTGGAATAGAAAAAAAGAAACACTTCGTGTAAATTCATGTGATTTAGTTTTTCCAAAGGAGATTTTTTCAGTTAAACAGAAATAATTAATTGTTATCGCCAATGATGCTGGAGACATGATCAAATCTATGGGAGATACTTGACAAATGGGTAAGTGGCGGATAATTTTAGCACAACGGCCACAAGTTCCCTCTCAGCATTGGCTTCTTAGTCGAAAACAAGTAAAAAAAAAATATCCACAACATTTCCATTGTAATTTTTTTTTTATCAATGGAGAATATAACAAGTGGACAATTCGTCAGTAAAAATGTCGCCGGTGAGCACAGATTATGATTTATGGACCACGTAGGGCTTGAGAAATAGTACGCAGACCGAACATATGTTTTCAGACGTATGAATGCGATTCTGTGGGCTGCTACGAATCAAAAAAAAATCTAGATTTGCATGCTAGTATGGAGATGAAAACGTTTCTCAGCCCAAGTTTTCCACGATTGCACGTGGTGGCATCTTGACGAGATACAGTGTTTTCTCTTAGCCATTCAACATTTGAGTTGACACTTGAGCCTGCAATACTGATGCTAGCACCGAAGACTGAGGCGGTGTGACAGATTTCCCCGTCAAGACCTTTGCAGCTTTTGATGTGTTTTTGGCGAAAGGCAGATGGGAGAAGAACTTCACTTTTGGTTTATAATCCTGTGTCTTTTAACCATCCCTTGGACAAAATGTCACTGTTTTTGTATTATTTCAGTGAAATCCCATTGGAAACCAATTTGTGACAAATCCTCACTTCAATATTTGTATCCATTGCAAAAATCACTGAAGTCGGTAACTCTAAACAAACAAAGAGGACAATTGCTCTATAGATCATGCAGTAGGCTGTTCTAATGTGATTAATTTTGGAGAATTTGGGAGCTTCCAGAAGGTCGTAATCCGAATAGCACCTAATTTTGTTTGTGTAACAGCGGTCGATGGAAACCAAGTCCAGAAATCTTTTCGATAATCAACTTATTTCATTTGAACGACCAGTTTTCCAACAAGATCGTGCGATTTGACTTTTGATGAGGTAAATAAAATAAAATAAAATCTAAGTAAATTCAGTATTGGAAATTGCCATTAATCATAACACAGTTTAGTCGTGGTCAATAATCCTTTGACCTCCGATCTTTATCATATGTTGGTATTAAATATAACAAACTGGAAACAAAAAGAAACTAAAATTATCTTACAGGGAAGGGTTTTTTTGTGGGGTCAAGCATCAAGGCGTGAAGTGCTTACGATACAATTGAATTGGCTATATCTTTGTAAATATAAATTTTATATTTTTAATATTTTGGAGACAATCTTCTATCAAATCTCATTAAAAAGTGTTTTTCGAAAAAAATGTCGCTTACGTTCTTTTCGCGGTAAAGGCTCGATAAGTTGAAATTAAATAAAAAAAAAAAATATTCTATGTACTGCAAGAAAAAAAAAACTCAAATTATCTTAAATATATTTTAAGACATCGAATATCATAAATTTAATATTTTTTTTATTTACCCACTATAACAGACGGCGTGACCGCAACATCATTTCTAACATTGACAATGTTTCGCATTTTTTTTTACAATTTGTACCTTATGCAAATGTAGTAGCTTGGGAAATCCAGCTAAACATATTGCCTTATAAAGGTATCCGTTTTGCGTTTCCGCCTTTCCGAAGCCCTGAGAAAATATTTAAATTATTTCCTTCCCCAACGCTAAGAAGGAAAGGGAAACAAAAGAAGTTCACTTTTATGGGAAATTTCCCCTAAAATGTCATACGAACTTCGACAACAATGAAATGAAGTGTAAAAACCTCAGTGTGTGTGTGTGTGTTTTTTTTGTATAATAAAATAATAGGCAGTTAAATCTAATATACAGACATGGCGACGTATACATCATGCGATACATCATATATCATCAAATTAAAAGGAATATATATATATATATGCATATGTACTCTCGATAAGTATAACAACGACAACAAAAGGTTAAGGATCCTTACAAATACCTTTACACACAAACGACACAAAAGGTATGTCCTCTACACACGTACACACACACACATTAACAAATGACATTAGACGGTGTCCCCTCCCATTACCCACCGCAAAGGTACAAAGGACAAAATGAAATCATGCATAAATATCAAAAGAAAATAAATATCTTTGACAAGAGCGAAAGAAAGAACAAAAAGGAGAATTAGATGAAAAAAAAAACACGAACTGACACACAAATAATGTCACTCGTGTAGTTTTCCAATGACAATTTTTGTCCCTTCAAGCTCCTTGAGGGATTTTTTTCTTCTTCAGAACTCGGGAATGCTTTGAAATGTTAATCTTTTGTGATATTTAACCACAAGATAACAGTTCAGTTCGGTGTCGACTACGGGGTTCTTCCTCCGTTGTGTGTGTGTGTTTTTTTTTGCCTGTTCCTTCGATATTATAAATGGTTGTTATGAGATTCCACAGCGGATTGTTTTCCATTTCGCCTATTGAAAATTGAAACCATAAATTTTCATATTATTGAATTGATAAAGAAACAGAAAAATTGTTTTATATCGTATTTACAAATTAATAGATTCAGGAGCCAAGAGAAGTCGCAGTGAAAAGAAGAATTGTCATGCAAACACGTGTGTTCGGGTTTCGTCATAAATTACATGGCACTGTGCATGGGGAAATGCGGTTGATATGCGAAGTCTTAAGAGAGTACAAATTGTGAAATGTAATTTTGTGGTCGGCACGCTCGATCATACACAAGGGTGGAGCTATCGTCATTACGAAAAGGATGAAGTGAAATGTGGAAATTATTGACAATCTCTTGATCGATTGTGGTACTGTAATTGATACTCAATGTGTTACTCAAATTGGAAAGCTAATTTCAAACACAGAATAAGGATTTCGGAGGAAAAGATCACCGAATGAATGTTCAACAGGATGGGATTGCAGTCCAGTCCTTGTACAGCGTTTTCCAACAAGAGGTGTTATTTTGATATTCAAAAAAAATTGTCATTTTTTGAGATAAATGATCGGATGTTTATTTCATAATAAAGAGGAAGGTATGTCGTTAATAATGAAAAACATCATCAGCCAAATGGCCACCACGACCACGCTCACAGGACCATATCCTTTTCATGCATCCCTATTTGAATTTCGATCCCTATTTGAATTTACTAACATACTTAATTTCCCCTAACATTCCTTGAAATAACTGACGGGGAACTTCTATCGAATCAATGATAAATGAATCAATCAGTTAATGCCGGCTCCGAAAGGCTAATGCATTTTTGGAAAAGGTTAGGGATACTCTCTTACTCGTAAAGTCGCCCGCAATGACTAGGTGGAAGCAGTTTCTGAAAAATGTTTGATGGTCTCAGCAGGTTTCGAATTTGCTGTGTGCAGGCGTCTGACGCTTACAATACAATTGCATTTGTTATATAATTTTTAATATAATTTTTTAATATTTTGGAATTAAGAGTGTTGGACAATTTTCTACTGAATTTTATTAAAAAGCGAAATGGACCAGATTTCGTCAGACTTCTAAAATCATGTTTTCATACCCCAACCGAAATAGCAATCCCTTTTTTGCCTACCACCGAACATCAATGCCAACAAGTACTACCCCATAGACGTATATTTGTCACACGTTGTTTTTCCTTGGCGTAATAATCCTATGCCTGAAATCTTCTTTGTATGCTTGTGGCCCGTGAGAAACGCCTATTGTTTGTTTAATGTCATCTAATACGTTTGTTATTGTTCTCCAGCAAACTCCTTTGAACACACATACACACACACGCTCCTAGCTGGATGGTTGACAATTTCCTTTGGAACCCTTTATTACTCCAATTCAGCGTGTCTTTTTTTTATATTATAAAGATATTATAATAGGGTTTTGAGTGTGTGTGCCTACACACATCCTTTTGTATATATCCTCCCTATAGGATGAACAAATTCAGGTATGTGCGGTATAATGTCGCTGTCGATTTTCTACTTGCGGTTTATGCTTATTTTGAGGCGTTTATACATGTGTTTTTTTGCTTCCTCATTTTTATTTGACGAAGAGAGGTGTATGTTACGGAAACTATTTTCTTTGCTATAAAAATAAAGGCGTATTATGTGACATTTTGTATAATCACAAATTCCCTTTGATGTCGTCTAGGGTTCCGTTATAAGTAAAAGTATTCATTTATGTTGCTCTGGAGGGGAATCAGTGCATTCATATGAAAGGACAATCGATATATGAAAGTGGTGTTGTTGCTTTGTACATTTTCTCTATATATTGTCGTAGGGCTGGGAACTTTAAGATTAATTTTCTAATCGCATTTATTTCACACTTTATAGAATTTTTGGAAAATAGTTTTTTTTTACCAAAATTTAGTGCCATTTCTTGTATTTAATTGAAGACTGCTTGCCTTTCCGAAGCTACCTGTCTGCTTCCATTTTCAAGAACATTCACCAACTTCTGAAATATTTACCAATGATTATACCTCTCTAAAAGTCCGAAGTTAACTATGTCTCTTTGTGGATGTTAACATTGCTCACTGATTCGAGAGAAGTTCCCCGTCTGTTCATTCATGGAGTGTTAAGGGAAATAAGTAAATACTGACTTTGTTTTTAAAGTTACTCTGGCGCCATCTATTGTCAATTGTATGCGCCAATGGGTTAAGCCAGAATAAATTCAATGACACCACACCTTATTGAAACCCTCCAATTAATTTCAAAAACTCTCACAAAAATCTTACTGAGCCAAACACACAAAACCACTGAAAAACTTGTTTTAATTCAATTCATTTACACATCGAACCTCACAAACTCTCCACACCTCAATAACACACAGAACTCACCAAGCAGCGAAGAAACAACTCAACACATAGCGAACATACCGACATGTCCGAACACCCAATGCAGAGCAGCCACAACAACTACAATGACGTTGCTAAACAAACACTTTCACTTTCATTTGTCCATTGTGTGTGAATGAGTGAATGCAACTCATACTCCACACACACACACACACAGAAGTGGAATCCAAGCAGGAAAATTAACGAAAAGAAATTGTAGCAAAAGGCCTAAAAGTATGCTAAGGAAAACAGAAGACTTTCTAAATGAAAGAAAGCCAGTGGTTGGGAAATGCTATTACATAAACTCTGGGGAGCAGCCAAACGGTGAAAAGAAAATGCTTGAAAATTGTAAAGTATATTTTAGTGGGCACCAGGGAAAGTACGAAAACAGCAACAAATGAAAGCAAAGTTATGAATTATTTATAAAACAATTAGAATTGTTTTTCTTGGTTTTTCTCTGATGCAAGGTAATAATTAAAACTGTAATAACATCGTGTGAGTAGGGAATGTCTGTCAAGGTGGACAATTGCACAACAAGGGTTAATGGTCTAAAGGATTGCAGGGGCGACCGAATTTCTTGTAGTTTCTCTCTTTCTCATATTCAAGGTGTTATTGGAATGCTTGGGAACTAATTACTTTAACATTTACCACGTAACGTTAAATGGACGTTTTCGTAGACGCCTCCATTCGACATGCAATCCTGGCTATAAAGGTTTGCATGCACGTGCCTCGATCAGCAAGGCTCTCACAGAGAGGGACGGTATGCAGCCACAATGTTATACAGTCAATAGGGGTGTAAACAAGTCCTTGTATGAATGAATAATTTCCTTCTACAGTACAATTCGAAAATCAATGCTTCACCATCAGAGGAAAAGCAAACATGAAAATTGGCAGCCAGGATGGGGTAACCTTGACATTTCAGTATTAGTAGCATTTACAATTTGGAAAATATGTGTGTTTTAGGAATCGAAGTTAACAATAGTCTGGTGTTTAACCATTTTATGGCCCATGTGAAGCCTATTACGACGCGGATCTTTGTAATGTGACCAGTTCTGTCAGCAATCTTCGAATATGGCAAAAAAAAAACAAGCTCCACTGTCTCGAAATCACCATCAGAAGTCTGGAGATCTGATAATGGTCCTCGACCTGGTCAGTAATAACTCATGCTACAAGTATAAGACTCCCTCTATCTGATCCCATCAGCACACTTGTGTTTGCCATATGGAACCTGGGCCATATGGCAGCTGATGCAGAAGTAGCTGATTGGGGGTTTAACCGTTCTGTCCGCTTCCCTATTATGTATAGCTGAGCCTGTTCGAGCTAGCTCGTCGGCATTTGTATCATTTGAAGTCCCTTAAAAGTAGGCACATAGCCGATATACATTTATTTATTACCCTCGACAAAACCTGATGCTGCCCGGCTGTCCAGATGAAAGTTAATTTACTACTGCCGGAGATTTCCTCCGCCCTTAAAACCGCTAGAATTTCTGCTTGAAAGAAGCTGCATTCATCCGGTAATCTAAAGGATGCCCTAATGTCCGCCTTATCAATGTAAACACTAGCTCACTTGTCTACGTCAATCATGATCCATCAGAATGAAAGCAACTACTAAGACTATCTTTGGTTTCAGTAGTCTTTGATCGAGTAGTCCGCCACCTCGGCGATATCCATCTCGGGACTGTGATCTTACGCCAGTAATGTTTTTTTTTTACCATGAATAGCCGATGTTATTCGAACGATAGGAGTCCCTAAGGTGAATTTCAGTTCGTGTTCAAGAAAATGATATTTTTTATAGTCGGATTGATTTGGGTTGCTCTAACAACTTTCTCGCTAACAACTTTCTCGATCCACCTTATTCTGGCGAAGACTCCAAACTGGAGATGAAAATGTTATCAGTAGTAACTTTTCTTTAATTTATATTAAAAAAATTTAAAAAAAATTAAATCACTTATTCAGTCGTTTTTTCGATCTATGTTTGTTCTTGTGTATGTCTTCCATAACTTCCATTCCGCCGTAAGCCATTTTCAACTTATACAAAATTCTAGAATGACAAAAACAACAACAAGTTTAATGGTCCCTGTAAATGGCCTACACACGTGCCATCTCTGCAATTCTATGGAAATAGCCCTACTAATGATTATGGCTTACTAGGGCAGAGACATGAAATCAGCACCGTAGTCCCTATTGACTTAGACATACATCCGTCCATACATGTGCCTACATAGGTGACCTGTGGTGGTCGTAGACACTCTGTTTATAGCAACATCGTTGCTAACGTTTTAATGTCAGTATTAACGTGATTATAATGTCATAATTTGTATGCAATACTTTTCGCTACTAATGTTACATCTTTGACAAATTGACCCAGTTAAGGTTTTCGCTGCGCACTCGACATTCATAAATTACAAATGTCCATACATGTGTGTATGTGCGGTACAATGTAACCGGCACGTTTGTATGCATGTGTAAAGGAGCAGAGACCTTAACCAAAAATCGATCATTATGTTTGTGTGGTGTAATGTGCATTTAGTGGTTTTGTTTAATCTAAGATTAATTTAACCCCAGGTCATTTCAAATATTCTGCCTATGAAATGCACACACACAGACGTAGAGAGAGACATATAGACAAAGCTTCACTCATGTGCAATCGAAACAAGGAACTTATGAGTCCGTGTGTAAATGTCGGTGTATGTGTGTTTTTGTCAAAGCCTTGTAGTTTTAGTTTTAACTTTTATCGCCCCTATTGAAATTGATTGATATGGGATTTCGGTCATTAGACTGGCTCGCACGAAGTATAGTGAAAACCACCTACCCGGTTTGTGCGCAATCTATACACTATTGTTGTAATTCAATTCTGCCATTGGCAGTCAATCCACGTCATGTGACCCGGGTAATATGGGTGATTCGACGCTTAGTATATCAGAGAGATGTAAACATCCAAGGCAACATTTTCCAATTTGTTGTCAATGGCGAATACAGTAATCTGTTTAATGGAGTCACTGAAAACTGGTCAACGCACAGAAATTAATTCAGAACCACAGATCGATCTGCATTATAATTCTATGAATTCCCACAACAAGCATTAGGTGACATCTCAGCATATTTTTCTGTATTTTCAACAATACTCTCTATTCCAAAAGAGTTTAAATTAGTTTATGTATTTTATGGAACTTTTGTTACTGACCAAAAACGCTACACTTGTTTTGTCTTCTATCCTGGAGTAAAAGATAGTTTTGTGAAAAGTGGACAACAACGGGGGATTTTTTTATTTCGTTTGATATGTGTAAAAATATCACACTTTCCTTACACAGTTCCTTCTAGACGTTAGAATGTTTAATTGAAGGATTTTTCCCCTTAAAAAACACCCACCACCGCTTCATCTGCTTCCACAGTCGGATGATGCAGCGACGTCAAGAAACACGTTTAAATTAAGCGTGTGGTACAATTTTCGGTACAACGTTGTTTTAGTTCATCGAGAGAGGGCTCGGTTCTTGAATTTCGAATCTCATGGTCTAAAAATTCTTTGATTAAGGACGCCCAAGAAACCTCTTCGACTGGTTCTTGAATTTCGAATGTCTTTGTTTAAAAATCGCTATTCACAAAACCTCTTCGATTTGGAACATATATCACCATCAAGTTTGGTTTCATGCGGAATGACCCATAAGTTTCTGTGTATTCTATTGGTATTTTGTTGTTGTCAGTAGGTGGAATTGCTGTCGTGAAAAACGCTCGAAGTAAAATGTCCATTTGTAATACGAATGGATTGTACTCATAAAACCAGTCCCCCTATCATCATTATAGCTCCAATGTGCACTCCGCCGAAATGGCACGATTACAAAACTTGGAGCTCAAAAAATTGATTGTGGATCGTAAAGTTCCATGACGTCAATCTTCGGCCATAATAAATGGTTTCTCATGCCTCCAGCTGAGTTTTTAAAGAAATACTGTGCCTACGATGTCACAGCTCCAAAACCAATCTCTCGACATTCACGTGTGAGATTTCCGATCCCCAGATGCGAGAGTTTAGCCTGTTTACATTGCCGCCCTTTCGAGAATGAGCCGGGAATTTCGGCACCAGAGGGCCCCAAAAACATCTAGGACCCCTTACATATAATTTTGTGAATACTCAAAGGAATGGATATTGCTGCAGGATTCATTGAGTTCATTTGTAATCATTTGAGTTCCCAAATTACATGAAAGTTGGTGTATTCGTTTTTAGGGCACTCGAACGTCCTTAATCATGTAAATTTTCGTGTTTTTCAGACCATTTCTAGGGTCGTGGAGTTTTTTTTTTCCAAAAAAAAAGAAATCTTGCTTTGGAGGTTTAATATATTGCACCGGCTATTGTTTCAAATCCAACAAACTTTTCACCACCAGTGTAACTTCAACAGCAAGGACCAGCGATGTCTGTTGCTTAGTTGCACGTGTTTTTAGTGTATTAATGGCTATTTTAAATATTTATTATTTTAAATGGCAATAGTTAATTGAATTCATTTATAAAATTGCTAAACTAAAATGTTACCGACACTAACAGCAAACTGACTCCTCACAAAAGGGCTTACTTTGTGCATAACGAAATCGTCGAAAGGGGGTATTTTGTATTTTGTGTAAGTGTACAAAATGTTGCATTTATTAAGGCTTACAAGGGTCTGGGTTTTGCTAATAGGACATGCAGATGTAACAGTCTCTTTGATGGAACAAATTGAGTTATTTTTGAGAGTATTATTATGGAATTGGAAACGTTTTATATGGAATTTTTTTAAACCAATGATCAGTTAAGTATAGAATACTGGAAAGGGTCTAGGAAAGATGGGTCACAGATGAGTGGATATATATTTTTTTTAATAACAAAAATTCTGAAAAATCCCCCAAACAATTTATGAAAAATTACCCAATCCAAAAAATATTATGGAACATACCCCAAAACTACAATAGTAGATTTTCATAATTTGGAAAAAGTGTAATTTTCTTCTTTTGACTAACACCCTTTTTTGACAAAAATTCTGAAAAATCTCCCAAACAATTTATGAAAAATTACTTAATCCAAAATCTGCCAAATATTATGGAACATACCCCAAAACTACAATAGTAGATTTTCATAATTTGGAAAAAGTGTAATTTTCTTCTTTTGACTAACACCCTTTTTTGACAAAAATTCTGAAAAATCTCCCAAACAATTTATGAAAAATTACTTAATCCAAAATCTCACCAAATATTATGAAAAATACCCCAAAAATACAACAGTAGATTTTCATAATTTGGAAAAAGTGTAATTTTCTTCTTTTGACTAACACCCTTTTTTGACAAAAATTCTGAAAAATCCCCCAAACAATTTATGAAAAATTACTTAATCCGAAATCTCACCAAATATTATGAAAAATACTACAATAGATTTTTATAATTTGGAAAAAGTTTATTTTTTTTTGTTGACTAACACCCTTGAATTTAACAATATTATAGCTGGCCGAAACAACGCCTGCTGGATGATTATTCCACATACGAACAGTTCAGCTGTAGAACAAATTTTCTCTATTGGGCGTCGTCCGATCAACCGGTCATTTGACAATGAACGGATAAGAGTCCCTGGAGAGCTTTGTATTTCGGCTAAATGTTTTTACATCGGGGACCAGGCAACGGATATCTGACGAGCAGATATCGTTAAAATATCTAGAGAATGGCGATACACAATTCAAGCCCTAGACGATGCATGCAGAAAATATATTTAAGCTTTCCAAGGTTCTTCAGAAAGCTGTATCTAAAAAATGTAAACTGTTAGTCAGAAAGCCGTACCTCATATATAAAATATGGTCTCTGCCTAACCCCATTTCAGGAAACGTTGTCCAAGCCATCCTTGCATAAACTTCGCAGTTCATTATTCCATGTAAGCAACTTTGTTTTCTTCTGGTATACCGAAATTACACAATTCATAGACAAAAGTTCCCAGCACACATTGCACTCGATGTGCCCACATGCTTAAATACACATCTGCTCATACAAATATACAATATATAATACCAATGTATGTGTGTAATTTACACGAAAACATATCATTACAAAAATTCATTATATAAATGGCATCTATTTTGTTTCTCATGCATACAAAGCTGTGAATATTCGCATATGTAAAGGAGGGGGGAAATAATGCCAATAGCATTTCAATTTCTATTTAAGAAAAACGAAAATGCTGCAAAATAAGGCAGATATGTATTTTTTTTTTTGGGCATTTTTAACTAAGCATTCACAATGTTTTTTTTAAAAAATAAAATCAAATAGTATTTGATATAATTATATGTATGTATGCACGTAGGTGAGCAGAGCCGGCTGGTGATGAACCCTACAGCTGTTCTGATGGGCTTAATGATTCGCAAAAATCCATTTTCATTCGCAAGCTCAAGGTTCATAATGTTCAAACTGCTCACTTTTACGTGTTGTAATAACACATGGCAAGTAGGGTATCGCCCACTATTGCCACAGCACCGAATCGTGCCATTTGAACACATTAGCGTCGCGACAGGTTTAGTTGTGGATGCCGTATTTGTGTGTAACCAAAAATTAGAGTTTCATTAAATGAACAAATAATGAGCCAAGCTAAAACAAAACCCCACAACAACAAAAAAATGAATTTAATTATTTCAAAAATTTGATGGAAAAACCAACTCTGAAAGAGATAAGTAGCATATCTATGCGAGTATTACACAGAAAAACTAATTAATTGTAAACAGAAAATCATGATTTTGTTTACTTTTCTTTTTGCAGTCATTTTAGTTTTTTTTTCATTCACATAACACAAAGAGCGCACGAGAAAAAAGCGAAAAGTTTTCACCCAAAAACACTTTTATTTTCAAACAAACTATTTGCGGGATGCGGGGGGCAATGCAACAAACAAAGCTAAATGTAAACCATGTTTCTTGCTGTTGTGCAGAGTTCCTGCAAACAACAAAAAGTTAAATAATGCATAAATTGCATTCGTTTTTCAGCAATTTATTCATGCAACAGCAGCAGCGCAGAAAAAAAAAACGGCCATAATGTAATATGGTTTATTCATATTTATTTGCCACATCACAGATTTTATGGAAAGTGTGTGTTGTGGTACTTTCAGCCTCACAATAGTGCTGCCAAGGAATTGCCAGGAGGTGGCAGCAGGAGTACTGCAGTATTGGTGGTGGTGGTGGGGGGCTAAGGAAACCAACATGTATTTTGAAAGTTATTGACACCTACTCGTGATCATGGCGATTATTGTTGAACAAAATGCATTCCTTCTCGTTTACTCCTTAGTTTGTTGCCCAAAAAAAAAACCTAACAGACAAAAGAACATCGTTTTCTTTTTGGCCAATGCTTTTTGTGTTTTTTTTTTGGCTGTTTCTGATTGTGGCAAACGGGGGAAAATGTTAATGTACGACTACGAGGCAATAACAACAAATACCGCCACCAAAAGGTGTTGGTCTGTAAGCAGTGGTCTTTATGTCTGCCGAGACAGCAACCGCCGCAACAACATCAGCCAACGAAACAAAAAAGAGTTATACCCAAAGGAGTCTAAATCGTGCATTTAGGCATAATTCGTGTTTTCATTTTTTAAACAATTTTTGTTTTTGTTCATTGTTTGGTGGTGGTGGTATTGGTTGTTCAATGCTCTGCCATGGCTGAGGCTGGTGTTGCAGGATTGCATATTAGTTGCCTATTAGGAATTGATGTGTCAGTTAGTTAGTAACTAGTAACAAAAGTCTAAGCTCAGGCAGTAATGGGGTAGTTTTGTTGGAGTGATAGTCATTGGCAAACGGTTGTGATGAGGAGAAGTTCAGTAAGGTTGAGATGAAGAGAAGATCTGGAATAGTAATAGAAGAAAGTAATGCAAAAAAACTGGAGGATTTTTGTAATTTTAAAAAGACCGATTTTCGATGCAAAGCATTTTTATAGAGTTTTTTTAAATTTTCATTTATTTATTGAGCCAAATGTTCACTTGTTATTTATAATCCCGCGAAGCCATTGCGGCTTGTATGTAGACGACAAATGGGCAGTTACTTTTATAGAGGGGAAGTGTTAAAATTTGGCAAGTTTTTGTTATGTGCTACACAACTCCACAGTGAGATTTTGACAACTGTTATCCTATTTTTACAAAACTGCAAAAAGGCATAACGAATAGAGCTAGTATGGGGCGTCTAGGGTGGCAGGAAATCAAACCGGGTGGTGATCAATTTCACCCAGTTTCGTTATGTGTGCTTACATTTATTTTATTTACAATCAACACACCCGCATATTTGTATGTGCCGGCAAGAAGGTATTTATCATAAAAATCCTCGTATGGCTGTGTGATGAAGAACTAGTATGAGGCGTCTAGAGCAAAAAGACATCAAATAAAGCCGGACCAATTTCACCCAGTTTGGTTATGTGCCTTAGATTTATGTAGTGGAGATTTATCTTAAAAAACCTAAGTACTTTCCGATTTCTCCACTATCGTCACACCCACATCCCTGTATGACGCTCTTCCTCATAAAAAACTTCGCGTGGCTGTGTGATGAACAACTAGTTAGAGGTGACTAAAGCGACAGGACATAAAATCAAGCCCGACCATGACGTGATGATCAATTTCACCCAGTTTGGTTTAGGTGTAGTGGAGATTTATGTAAAGAAACTGAATACCAGCAGTCTTCTCCACAATCGTCACACCTCCATCCTTGTATGTGTCGGCAAGAAGCTCTTCCTCTTTGAAATCCTCGAGTGGCTGTGTGATGCAGACTCTAGTCTCTGTCGGCTTGATGCCAGGCACTTGCGACCCACCTTCAGATATAACATCCCTTGTCGCTCTTGTAGATCTTCATCTGGGTTAGGTTGAAACCATAACAGAGTAGGCCCGCTTTGGATTTAACTAGACATTTAGTGTAAATACGGCATTTATCTGAGCGCCACATCCGCCTCATCCAATATATCAACATTTCAGTAGTAAGATGGATGGAGATTATACTTCGAACTGGTATTCCACTCCCTGAATTCCGTATCCTCTGTAAACGATGGGATCTATGCATAAATGCTGGATCGAGTCAGTATGTCAACATTTTTTAGAACTGTTTGTTTTCCATGAATAATTTTCTTAGATTAATGTTTAATATTAGAACTTTAATCTAAGAAAATTATTCATGGGAAACAAACAGTTCCACAAAAAAATGTGATTTGTGTCCGAAGTAGACATGACTTTGGCATTTCTTCTACAAAACTCTATCACCATTAGTTCCTAAATTCTTCAGTTGCCTACCAGATCTATCACTCCCAACATGAACACTCTTCATTTAAGAGGTTACCTCTGTTAGCATCGTTGCTTTTGTTGCTATTTATTATTATACTCATAACACCCAAAAACTAATAATAAACACCACGTTTTTTAATACCTCTCCCGTGCTGCTATTGTTAACCTCCCCCCCCTGAAAAAAATATACATGAAAATGATTTCTGTTTTGTTAGATTTCGGTTGGAAATCAAAAATTCAAAAGGTGATTTTTGTCTTGTACCCGTCCCCATACATGCATAGAGTCGTCTGTCAGACGTCGTTGGCAGTTTGTCTGTCATACCGGCAAATGTTGCAGGGGCTAAAAATGAACATGAAAAAAAAAACGAAGAAAAAAAGAATTGCAACGTGATATGTTAATCAAAATGTCGAGCATTACAAAATAGCTACATAATATTATGTAATATAGCAAGACTGAACATGATTTTCCTTAACATGATTTCAACAAATAACAAAATTAGCAAAACGTCAATGGGTATTATTAGATTGATTTGAAATATGGATTTCTTTGTATGGCAAATTAAATTGGGAAATAATTATACAGATACATATACAGAAAGAATCTCATCAAGAAGCCACACATAGATGAAAATATTTGACATTTATTTTAAACTTTAGTAAGAACTGAAATATCGAGTTTTTTTTTGTAGGAGCAGGGTAGAGTTTTGGTGGAAGTATATGTTTGTGGTCGTCATCCTTGTCTTAGAAAATCCCTTCGTATAGTTTTTTTTTTGGTATATTTTTTAAATATTTATTTTAACTTTGACGTGGACTGAACAGAAAGCTCCGGTCTTCTGAGTCAACTAAAGACTCTGGGAACTATTTTAAACTTAATGAAGTAAAGGTTTTGGGAATTATACAGGGTCCGCCATCTAACGTTTTTTTTTTCAATTAGTGCTTATTTCGTTTTTGAACGAATGTTTGTTAACAAAAATTGAAGAGTAGAATATTGACAACATTTGGTTTCAACAGGACGGCGCTACGTGCCACACAGCCGAAGCTACATTCGATGTTTTGCCCCCTGTTTTTGAAGATCGCATTATCAGCCGCAGAGCTGATGTCGTTAGGCTACTGATTGTCCAACCGATGCAGCCATTTGAATGAATGTATTTTCCATTATTAACCAGAAGGATTGTACTTTCAAATAAATAAAAGAAATTTGAGAAAATTTCCAGTAGTTTTTTTATAGAATTTTCAAAAAAAAAAGTTATTTGTCGGACCCTGTATAAAACCAATTGATGTATATCCTTGCTTAAACCCCTTTTTATAGTTATTCCAGCCATTTAACCTTTTCGGAGAGTTTATTTTTGGCTTCTTTTTAAATATTTATTTTAATTTAATGTGAACTGAAAGCTCCGGTCTTCTGAGTGAACTAAAGGTTTCCGAAATTATTTTAAAGATTTTTGGGGGAATTATTTTAAACTTATTGAACTAAAGGTTTTCGGAATTATTTTAAAAAGTTATGGGGCAATTATTTTAAACTTTTCGGAAATTATTCTAAACTTATTGAACTAAAGGTTATCGGAATTATTGTTAACTTGTTGCAGTATTTGTGTTATTGGCGGGTATTATCTTTGCGTCATACCATCCGTCACAATATTCACCCCATTCCTTTGTCCCCTCAATTGTTTCCAAGATCTACTCCTGCAATTATTCAATTGAAATAAACGTTAAAATAATGTCACCGTTTTCCTTACAAACGGAAATAAATTTCCATTTAATTGGTTTTTCGTTTGCTCCCATCATCTCGGAACCACCTGCTTCGTTGCGGGCATCAGCTGTTGACGTCCAGCGACGACCAACACCAACGTAGGTATTAATTCACAATTTGTTTTCATTTCGTGCTTTTTTTTTTTTTTCATTCCTCTTATATACTTTGGTAACTTGTTAACCAATCTGGCCGCACAGAAGTGTGTGTGTTTGTGCGAATGTCGGCGCTCAATTTTATACAAATCATCATTTTTAACAATTTGTTTGGATATCATACAATTTGTTCATTCTCGTTCAGTTTTTTTTGCGTGTGTGTGTTTTTTTTGTGAATTAAACCCGCATCTTTTTTCTGTTGTTGTTGTTTTGTGAAAGAGCCCCAGCAATGTTCGAATCCCTAACCAGATGCACGTGCTGTTGCTACAGGAGACCATTAACATCCTCGAGTGGCACAAGATACAGTCAAACCGTCGAATGTTCCAGTTAATTAGAGTTTTCAACACCTGCTGTTAGTGTTGTTACCTTCTCAATACTCGTCCATCGTTAGCCATGTTTATTGATGAGTTAGAAGCAAAATTAATATTCATGACGGCGAGAGCAGGAGATTTCTGAAAGGTCCTAATGAGACCAAAAAATTAATGAGATCAGTAAAGGGCAGGCCGGCTCCGTTAATAGCATACTACGATGAGTTGGGTTTAGTTTGCCTGACAGTGAAGAGGCTATTAAAAGATTGAATCTGTATTTTATTGCATTAGAATTTAAAATATATTCCATATTGTTCACAACTGAATCAAACTTTCAAAAATAATTGGAGTATCCCGTCTTGACATATTGTCGAGATCTAGATACCTGGATTACAATTTTTTTGGTTGGAAAATTAGTTTTCTGGCCAAGTGAAGAATATTATTATTCAGTTATTTTTGAATCATGTGATATGTAGAGAAAGTCACTACCAAATTTCAGTGGAACGAAATAAATAAAGTTGGATAACAGTCCAACCTATTTCCAAAACCCAAAAATAACTTTTGGACTAAATTAGTAACGCAAATTTCTGTCACTGATTTTTTAAAATTTTTTAAAATTTTTTTCTTTATTTTTCCCCTCATTAGGACCCCAGACTACATCTCTTTCCGAGGTTAACTTTTTTTTTTGAATTTCACTCCACCCTAATGCATAACCTTAATAACTTTAATATTTTTTAAAAAAAATTTTTGATGTACAGTATGAACAATTACGACAAAATATATAAAAAAATCTAACAACAACAAATATAAAAAAATGTGTCCCACCTAAAATCGAAAAAGGTCGTGTTCCTGAGTTCATCTTCCCTAACACCTGCTTCTGTGTGGTGAACAAATGCTATCTCAATTTCCCCACTGATTGAAGTCGTAATGATTGTCAGATTTAAATTCAAATTTGTCCTCACACATGCTAATTTTCACTCAGACACTTTATCTTGCGAAGGTTTAATGAAAACTTCTCAATTTCAAAACTTCTTCAATTCATGTCGAAGTGCAGCTTCCCTTTGAATGTTGGAAATAAGATGGAGTTATGGAAAATGATGAAACACCATTGTACTCGGACTAAGCATCGCATGTTTTATCTCCTACTTGCTATTCGTGTCCCATTTTAACGATTTGTTTTTAATATTCCCATTTTTTTTTATAATTCTTACTGAGAATACCATTTGAAAAGCTTTTAATTTTTGTTTTTATTGGATGGGTGTGTGTGTGTGCAGCTTAACTTTAGAATTCATTCATTTATGCCAACATATACGAACACTTGACTCAATTGTTTGTATTGTTCTGGCTGTCATCATTATTTTCACATTCATACTCACCCGTATCCCGACATACATTCGACAGAAGCCATGTCGGCCATAGCCGCAATACAAGCCGACGTTCGTACAAACAGTATTCAGTCCATAACCTTTATTGTATGATTACGCTGATGATGACGATGATGCTGTTGTTATGGTTAAATAGCCGCAAATCTTATGGACCAACATAACGTGGCACAGAAGTCCTCGCTCTACCACATACGCGCATGCATGCATGTGCATACGTATGTGCAGGTACACTTGACATAATAAACGAAAGAGCTATCTCCAAATGAGTGTAATTCTAGCATTGCATTCATTTATCTAAAGTTTTATAGTGGTCACTTTCAAAATACACAATGACAACAACAATGGCACAGCCACTATTGCCACTCGGTTCATCATTATCGCGATAATGCTCTTCAAATGCAGGCAGCATACGTCCGGCCATCGCAATAGCGTCATCATCGCCGGCATCATCATTATCCCTACCGTTGTCATTATCATTCAAAGCGGCATCGCGCAACAGCGTCATCATTTTCAACCTCATTATCAGCACCGGCTTTACAGCCAAATACTAATAATCGACTGTGGATGGGAAATCAGTGACCAAACCAATCCAATCTAAACTCAAAATCGCACACACACACACACATACGTTCACCCAGCGACGGGGAAAAAAGGAAGCGCCACTAAAGGCACATGTAAGCTGTCAAACTTTTAAATTTGCCATGACATTTAACATGCCATAGTTAGTTGTCGCAGTTGCGGAATCAGGCGTTGTCGCCGTGGACGTTTGCTTCGGTCGGTCGGTCGATCGGACGGTCGTACGTCGTAAACAGAGGTCCCATAATAATAAACATTCATATCTCTCAGTCTTTCATTGTACCATTTCTCTATAACTCAATACTCGAAAAGGCATTTATTTGTTTGTTTTTATTTCGGAATTTCTTGTTTGTCCAGCGGAGGTTGATTAAGTTGGTCCTTCGACTTGTAACAAATTGTAAATTATATCGCCCGAACAACTGAGTTGGGGTTATTGGAAGATTATGTGAGTGGATCTCGCATCGAATGAGTAAGGGAGACTGTGAAACCCCTTAAAACAGCACTATAACTCACTTTGTGTCAGGTGTTACTAGTAAATATGAGCCCTATATTGTAAAGTTTGGACTTTTAACAATGAATAATATTAAGAGGTAATATTAGACTTACAACACCTGCATTGAAATCACCAGCCTACAGTCGAAGTCATCGCAACTGAACCTAACGAACCCTAGCCCTCCCTCTATGACAAAAGCCAGCGAACAAGAACTTAGTTACCATTATGGGAATATAAATAAGTCCCGAAAATTCCATCAACATAAGACAAAAATACTTTAGTTTTGCGAACTATGACTGCAAGTAAAATGTAAAATGTCAAAGACAAAAGTGACAGCTAACGAAATACCGGGTGACTCACAATTCCACCTCTTCTTGGAAGATATGAAAATTTGATTCAGTTGACAAACACCTCGAGGGTTTTTAGGATGTGAAAGCACCACTTCTTCGGCTTCTTAGAGGCCGAATAATCATGTGGAGAAATCCATGGTGATGAATGTTGAACCTAGACAGAATAGAGAAGATTAAAGCGACAATAGCCCGTCGTAAGACCAACAAGGTCGTAGGTGCGGACGGAGTACCGGGAAAGGGTTATAAGACAGATGTGCTTAAGATTATCGTGAGTACCTTACATGGGTCTACCAACGTCCTCACATGCAACAGATTAGATCGTCAGCAAAAATAAGAAACAAACTCTCTGAACCATCCACTATTCCAAGGGCCTGAAGAAAGGGTTGCTACTGATGGAGATAATATTGGAAAAACAGAAGTTAATACAACAGTCACAGAAAACACCAAAGTATACGTTCTCCTTGCATATGCGTTTGATGGGTGACAGTAGTTAAGACCAAAATTATGCCTGCAACTATTAGGAAAATGTCACGACCATATAATGGCGACATAACAGCTGCTATGGGCTGTCCAAGAATTGGTCTACCTCAGTAAAATATGATGTCAGCATCGAAATAGTGCTGGGGAAAAATTATCTCCATTTTAGACCTCGTACAGGCTAGGAAGTTTTCACAATTTCGATTTCCTTTGCAAAGGGTGACGGCAATTCGTGGTATTCAAATACTGCTGATCTGTTCTTTGTCGCATGGCCGCACAAAGTGCAGTAGTTCTTCTATGTACTTCAGTTAAAAAGCTCATTCAGTAGTTTATTTTGCTTTGTGATTGTAGAACAACAATCAAAAAAAAAACCAACAGCACTATATACTCGTATACAACAATAGTAAACTTTTGCAATAACGCGCTTTGGCACAAAAAGGGCGCCCAGGTTGTAGACTTCAGTTCTGAGTCCTCTCATTCTCTGCTCTCTCTCTCTCTCAGTTGTTTTATTTCAACATTTACTTTTTGTCGGCATTGTTTTTTGTTGCTTTCCGCTTTGCTCCATTGTAAGTTCAGTCCAAAAAGTGTATTATGTTAAAGCAACAACAACAACAGGAGGGTAAAAAAGCGGCCGCTGGGGGATCATACAAAGGTAAGCGTACGTACATATTTTGATATCACTGGTTGTTCGCGCAAACAGCCTGGCTAACACAACAACAACACCAACAATTATACAATGGTCATATAAAACAAGTAATAAAGCTTTAAATGAATTGAAGTGTCATTGAGATGTACAAACGAAAAATTGTTTGTTATTGCGCTTAATGATGATGACGGTGTTGATGGCGACGGTGACGACCACGATGGCGGCGGCGATAATGCAGTACAGATACAACTTCAAAGGAATTGAGACTAGTAGACACCAGTTGGCGTTTCAACTGGGGGAGGTCATCACATGGCCAGCAGGGAAAGGTCGACTATAAATAGTTAATTGCAGCGAGCCGAAGTAGCTGCTTAGATGGCCGACAACACAGACCAGCCCGTTTATTGTTCTCGTTTACAGATTTTTTTTTTTGTATTCATAAATTGGTGACGCTTTGCAATATTTTCCAAAATAATTTTCATTGATATCATATCGAATGTGGCTATGATACGTTGTCCTGGTGTGGTAGGTAGTGAGTGCGACTTCGTGACAGCAGAACCCAGGTTCAAAACCGGGTGAGAGCATCAATCATTTTTCAGCGGCTGCTTCCACCTCGTAAATGCTGGCGATTTTACGAGTAACAGTGTAATTTGTAAGCCATGTAGAATCTCTCTAGAGAAGCATTAGCCGTTCGGAGCCGGCATTAAACGGTAGGTCGCGGTTAGTAAGTATAAAAATTATATCGTACACCGCCTACGGATTCGAGAGATGTTCCCCATCAGTTCCTTCATGGAATGTTAAGGGAAATAAGTAAGTATGATATATAATATTACTTCTCTTTTCCATCCTATCTAAATCATTTTTTTTTATGATTATTTCCATTTTGCAGTTGCTCGAAGTCATCCAAGAGTTTGACTAAGGCTGGCACTAGGGTTTGGTCTAAAACGCCTCACATCTTATCGAATTTTTAGTAGAGACAATTGGATGTCGACATTACTGCAGAATTTTTTCATGGAAACGGGAAAATGCAGACAGTCCTACCACATCAATATCGATTACCAACAGATTATAAAGATGAGGATACACTTAGGTCTTTGTTGACAAGCATTTTAAATCAATTTACATGTTGGACCGTTCTCTCACAAAATAATGTGTAAAAGTTCAATAATAATCATCCAATAGTTTTGTGCCATTTTTCTGTTTCTGAAATCAATTTTACACATTATTTTGTTTGAGAACTATTCAACATGTAAATTGATTTAAAAAGTATATGTTTGCTGGACATATACGTTCTCTTACATAAATTATGTGCTGTTCAAAAGTTCTAAGTTTCTACTTTTTTAAACTATAAGTGCTTATAAGTGCGAAAAGCTACTAAAAACCAGTTTTTGAACCGGATATAAAAGTTTTGGCGGTGTTTGGGAAATTTCGCATTCAGATTCTTCTTGTACTCGATAAGACCTACAATAAAACTGGTATGACTCTTCCGGTACTTCGCCTTTATTCTATTTTTGCAGCACTGTGTTGGGGAAAATGTTCGTGCAAATAATGCTTTGGGTACCGGTCAACGTCAGTGTTTCGTCCATAATTTTCACAATTATATTTTGAATTTTTTTAGAGTTATGCCGAATTATATTTTTATTTGAAGAAATAGAAAAACGAAGGCAACGATAAATTTGGAAATTTAAATTCTTAAAGAAACCATTTTAAAAAATGTAAAAATTTATTTTTAAACATGGAAGTTATTTTTTCATTTATTTATTATTATTTACAATACAAAGTAAATTTATATTCTAATTTTGGGTCCAACCGGCTAGATTTTTCCAGCGACAGACCAAAGCCTCTGGTGGTATTTGAACCCACAATCAACCACGCTACTAACTCGCCTACCGAAATTAATAAATTTCCTTTGCTCGTTATGTTCTTTTTAATATGACATAAGTTTCGTAAAAATGGCTCAACTCTTTCCATATCCGTGAACTTTTACTCAAATGCCAAAATGTAAATTTTTGCATATTTTTTAAACCCTAAAAAAAGTGCATCAAATAAAAAAAACAACAAATTATTTTTCTGAATTATTCCGGCAGTCTGTTGGAAACGTTTTGAAAACTATTGGAGCACGAAACAAATTAAAGGGTGTTTTTTTATTGAGGTATAGAACTTCGAATTAAAATAAAACACAAGAAAATCGTTTTAATGTCCATCAATTTGGCTTTATTGGAAGGATAATTGTATGCCATTAATGTTTAAATATGATTTCGGGCATGTGGCCGCCGCGGCTGGCTCGAATAAAGCCAATTCTACAGGTCCAATTTTCAACCACTTGTTGGAACAACAACTCATCCACATTCATGCCATCCAATTCGGGAACAAAATAGTCGGTTATCATGGCTCTATACCGGTCTCCATTAACGGTAACTGACTGTCCAGCATTATTTCGGAAGAAGTATGGCCCAATGACTCCACCAGCCCATAGAGCACACCAAACAGTCAGTTTTTGTGGATGTAATGACATAAAATGGACGGAGCTTGCGGTGAACTTCGCGAACTGAACCATTACTTTCGAAATAAATTTGCACGATTTGCAAGCGTTGTTCTTTTGTCAACCTGTTCATGATGAAATGGCAAACCAAACTAAATATTAATCACTTGACAGCTGACAAAATGGCCGCCAGTTAAAAAAGTGATGCCAACTTAAAGTTCTATACCCCAATAAAAAACACCCTTTACTTTGTTCGGTACTAAAAATGTTGAGCCTTTCTCAATTTTCCTCCCCAGGGCGCTAAGAGGCGTATGAGTGATATTTCAGAAAATGTTACGCCTTGTGCTGGAGCACTAAGGGGCGTATACGTGATATTTAAGAAAATTGTTCTTCATACGCCTCGTACTGGATAACTAAAAAAATAATTCGTTGCCTTTCAAGGCAGCAATCATGGCACAATAATAGAAGGTAGTGGCAATTGCCCCACAACAAAAAATCAGATACAACTCTAGGAATTTTGATTGTCAAATTCTGATATATAAATGGTAGAGAGCAGACAGGTACAACTCACGGCGCAATTATTGCTTTTAATGTTTTTTTAATTTCTATCACAGTTTTGGAGCTAAAAACAAATTTTTTAATAGTTTTTTTTAGAAGTTGATCCTTTCGAAACTCTACTAGTAAGATTGCAGGGAACTACGGACAAAATCTGATAATATTAAACTGCAGTTTAGCAATATCGCTCTGATTTGTTCACATTTATACCAGTGGGTAATGTTTTAATTCTGAGTCGGAAGCCAATACTTTCCGAGCTGCGGCCTTCCATAGCTTGGACATATAATCAGTTATATCTTCGTTGTTCACCATCCGATCTGGACAAAATGGCTGTTGTTGGAAAACTTATAAAAAAAACCTAACGATGTATAAAATGACACTGATGCCCAATGGGTTATTGGAGGTATTTGGCTTAGATTAAAAACATCCACCACTGGTATAAATTTTATTAAAATATGATCTACTTTCCTAAACTGCAGTTGAGCCAAAATGTCAAAGCTGGATAAAACCTCAAGCTAAAGAAAGCATATGGTTTTGTCCGCTATATAAGTATAAATATCGACTTTCTATGTCACCAACTGAGCGAACAATCGGATTCCGAAAAGTCCCTTTCACCTCTTTGAACGACAACGCATGCAGATTCCTTTGTCATATTAATGCCACACCAATTACTCGTATTTACTCCTGACCAAGTTTGTGCAAAAGTCCTGCTATCCTTTGACAGCATGTATTACATTTCATTACACAATGCCACAAAGCATTTAGCTTACTTGTTTTCCGCAACAAAGCCACTTTTCTCATTAAACTGAAAACTAAAGCTGGGCATTAAAGGAGAAATGAAAAGAAATGAAAAAACAACAAGCAGAACTCACTTGAGTTCCCGAAAGTAGGTAGAAACATGACGGGAGTAAACGAGTTAAAATACAATCCTTTTTTTGCTGTGCGGGATTTTCGCTGTTAATATTCATGTAATGGAGGAAAATGTAAGCATTTCATATCAACAGCATGAGATCTGTTCCTTATTAATTAAGAATTATTTTAATTAAGGTAATAAATTTTAAAATAACAAAACAACAACGTGAAATTGAAAACAATACGCAATGTGAGAATATAGCAGAGAAAGGAGAGAGGGAGAGAAAAAATCCAGCCTCAGAGTTGCCTCGTATGTACTTGCTTAATATTCGATTAATGAACGGTAGGAGAACATATCTTACAACTACAGTATCTTAAAACTACTGGGAATTGGTCATTTGAAAAGAATGCTTAAAGGTTTTTTTTTTTTTTTTTTTTGGATAAGTTGGCAAAACGTTTCTTCTTCTCTCTGTCTGTGACCTTAAGTCGCGGCATGATCTTTCGATCTTTCGTTGCTATAATATGCTATACGGCGCTACAAAACACTGTCTGCTGTGTCGCATACATTCGCTTTTCATTGATTGCATTTCCTTAGTAGCACCGCTTGGCAACCCTGCCTGTCACGCAGCATAAAACTCCAACGAAAAGGATTCATTAAAAATGCGGCATGCGTTTATTGGCGATTTTTTTCTCCTCTTAATACTCTTGCCAAAAATAAGTAAAAAAAGGCAGGAATGATTTTTTTTTTTTTTAATAATTTTCATTGCTGCTCTTCGACAACACGGCAGCACTCAAACAAACAGGGTAACATAGCAACAAACAAGCACTGCACACTGGCTTTACGTAATTAACGACCAACAAATGAGCCAAAATTTATGTTGTTGCTGATTTTGACGCTGATGATATTGCGTAGCGCCCCCATTGGTGAAGAAGTCATCGACATGCGTTCCGACGGCCGCCTCCTCTTCTTTGGTTGAGTGTGTTTTTATACATTTTTTTTTTGCTTTGCTTTGTGTTCTTGGGAGAAATACGAGTAAGTGGATGGCGATTCAAAGAAAACAGAGAAATATCATGTTGTTTCGTTGGTACGTTCGTTCGTTTGGTGTTTTGGCAGCATGTTGTTCCAACAATCGTTCGTTCGTTCGTTCCTTTTAAACAATGTAGGTCATTGTAGATCAATTGTCATTGATAGCTTCTCCTCGGCTTTGTTGTCTTTGTTGGCGGTGATGGCTGCGCTGGCTGGCTGTGTGTCTTAAAGGAGATGTTGCTTACATTCTTACAAATAAATCACCAATATAATGTCAAAAAATTTAATTGGTAGAAAATTGTTAAAATGCCATTAACAACAACAGCAACAACAAACAGCAGTATTATTTCTTACTCGTTCATCTTTGCAGTCATTTCGCAATGATTGTGAATTCCTTGCGGGCTCTTGAAATCGATAACTTTTCCCTCGCCAGACCAACATCGTGTTGTTCCACCACCCCCCCACCCAATGAAACTAAAACCAGCAGAAGGTTGTGCTGATTATTTTTCAGTGATTTCACTTCGTGTACGGGGCAAACACTTGATGATAACCAACCAAGGTATTCAGTCCTGCTGTTGAGACCATTTTTCGTTAACCCAATAACCCATTATGAAATGATGACACACTTAATAATTGCAATAGCGTTTACATTTTATCAGACAATTCCAATGGATGTTTCTAATGCAGCCATAACAATCTAGTCGCCAACTCCATCGAACAGCAACAACAAGGGCCGAGACGTTGCAAATCCTGAAGTGTCATTTATTTACTCTTTTACTTTGTAAATAATATTGTTGGCACGTCCCGGCTTGAACAGCAACAAGTCATTGTCGTAGGTTGCTGGTGGAAAATGTGTTGCACTATCCAGCTCTTCCAATTTCAAACCAGTGCACAGTGTTCAGACTGGCAACGAGTGCAGTGGGTCAATAATATGTTTCCATAAATCGCACTGCAAACGCACCGTAAATTTTACAGCAGAGGGGTTTTAATGTGGTCAAACAAAAGGTCGTACGACATATACGATACAATTAAATTTGCTCTATATTTGTAAAAGTAAATTTTTAATATGATGGGATTTATTTTCTATCGAATTCCATTAAAAAACGAATTCGAAAAAGAAAATGACGCTTTTGTCTTTTTTGCGTTATATTTTCACCGGTCGTTTCCATTCTTGTAAATAAATACCGGATACTTTACGAATAAGAGATGAATTTCTCAGCCATATACAATATGTGCTGGAAAGCATTGGCCGTTTGGAGCCATGTTTAAACAGTAGGTATAAAGTATACAAGTATACGAATTATATCTTACGCAGCTCATTGATTTAAGCGAACTTCATCGTCTGTTCCTTCATAGAATGTCAGCTATACAAAAATTTACAGGGTAATATCACCAGTGCTCTTCTTGTTTCATATCAATTCGGCACCACTGTGCATCATTTTATATTGACCTTTCAATATTTTTCATGTACAATATTTCTCAACTTGTCTTTGAGAAAAAATGCCATTTTGCTATTCTTTATCAAACGTTAGATTTTTCGTTTTTTTTTTATTATTTATTTTGCTAACACAGAAAAAAAGAGTCCACCTTCGTCATGTCAATGGCATTATTTGCAGCCACCCCCACATCCTGAAGACATCGTCATCATCAGCAGCATCAGCTTTACCATCGCCAAACCAATGCCAGCGATATCATTTTGGTCGTGGTTACTCATATCGGACTTGCATCAATAAAATATTTTATGTTGTTGTTGCTGGCTGTGACGTACTATCGTATAAATTGCAAAAGATTTAAACGTTTGTAACGCTTTTGTCCTATTAAACTTTCACATCGTCATCAACGATGTCGTCTTCTAGGAAAGAATATTTTTCAACCGAAAAAACAATAAAAATAATAATAATGCCAGCACCTTATGTTTTGTTGTATCGTAGCGTAAAATATGATTTGCGCAGCATAAGCGATTTTCTCTTGGGAAGAAAACAACCTGACGCACCTCTTTAAATATTTTTGTTTTTATTTGTAAAATAAAATAAGGTGTGATTGGTAATGGATGGAAAGGATGTATGTAATTTTAAATTAAAAACTACATGTATGTCATACAGATTTGTAATGGGAAATTATTGTGATTAATTATTGTGATAGTTTGGGGACAAACGTACTTCTATATTTAAATCTGCAACAGCATTTTCTATTAAAATCGAAATATATAACTACATTAAGAATAAAAGAGACAAATAGATGTGTATGCACATTTGTAAGTTTCGAAAGTTGATCTGTATATACAATAACTTCTAATCACATACCTGCACCAATCTCTCAACAAAATTAAGGGATCTATGAAAAGAGCCCTCCAAAAAAATATCATATAAAATTGGGGAGTTCTTCATAATTATTAGGTAATTTTTCATTTTTCGTTTCATATGACAAATTTCCCAAAAATACAAATTCATACAAAATTACGTGAAAAAAATCCCCCAATTTTTTAATTTTGGGGAATTTTTCGTTTCTTTTTTTGGGATATTTTCAAAACAAAATCAATAATAAATCGCGAGCTACTTAAAATGGCCTCAATTCAAAAATGATAAATGGTCCCAAAATGTTACTTTGAACACAACAACACTTAAATCTTGGGATAAATTGTTACATTTTTTAAATATGAATCACCCCAAATTTGGGGTATTTTTCATAATATTTGGGTAATTTTTGTTGGATTTTTCAGAATTTTTCAAATTGGAATTTTGGTGTGATTTTTTTTATTTATTTTGGGGAAATTTTCAAATTGATTTTCAAAGTGATTTTTTTTATTTATTTTAAGGAATTCTTCATTTTTTTGATCTTCATTTTTTTGATATAGATCTAAGGTTTATTTTATATCTACGTCTTTGGCTAATACTCATAGGTCAGACATTTCAGTCAAAAGTCCAAAGTATGTGAATCGTTTCTAACTCTTTCTGCAATAGGTCGGTTTGGATCGCATCAGACTAACATGGGGCCAGTTATAGTCGGGACCTTTTCGTAAATGCTCTACAAGATTAGTTGGTCCAACTGATTCCGATCAGCAGATTCTGAGGCTTGTTTGCAAAAATATGCTCAAAAAATTTACCATTTAATTTTTTTTTGGTATATTTGATATACGAATTGTTGATAGTCATAATAATGAATTTAAAATTCTTAGAAAAAGAATATTGTGATATCAATTTAAGCTACATTTTCCTTAAATCAATCCCAGTTTCTGATAATTTCAAGTATTTATTCGGGCCTAAATTAATCTGCACATATGTCCATTTCGAGCTTTTTGCTATATTATTATGAGTTTAAATGTATCGTAACAATCAAGCCAAATGCAAAATCCGTACTTAAATCAAAGTTTTTTTGTTTAAATGGTTTAAGGAAACCCGTACTAATTATACTTTTGACACCGCTCCGACGTACATCATGTACGGATTACTTACATTTCAGATTAATAAATTATTGTATTTAAAACCATAAAATCGATGTTAAATAAGTGCATTAGGGAGCACCTTTTAAAAAAATATATAAAAATTTTCAGACGGTTGCAATATGAAAAAGCGATCCGTATACTCTCAGAAAGTAAATATGTATAAATATAAACAATCTGTCCAAAAATAGGGAAAAATTATTTTTAATTTCGTTTTTTTTAAGGTACACCCTATTGGCCATGCAGGGTGCGATATCAAACACATGTACATATCTCCAGAGTTCATCATGTCGCATAGTCACCCCCAAATAATTTACAAAATATTTTGACCTACTACATATTTATGCTGTAGCTTTATTATTCATAAATGTTTGCCATCGTACGAAAGAAGAACACACAAAACAAAAAGAAAGGAACACAATCGATATAATCAAAAACAGGAAAAAAAATGGAAATTTAACCTTTTATAGGGTAATAGGACACAGTGACCAAACCCAAAAGAAACGGAGAAACAAAAACAAGGAGATGCCAACAACAAAACCAGACAGACATTATGCAGCGATTACATTTCTTCTTGCCCAGCTCAGCTCAAACAATACAATCTTTGTTAACGGTTTTCATTAGTTTGATGTTTGCCACACAGAAATTATTTGTTGCAAATGGGAAAGAACCTCACTAACAAGGCGTTGCAATTGCAATAAGAGAAGGTTTTTTTTTTAAATATTTATTTGGTTTTGCTCGAGTCTCTTGAATGGAACCCAGTAACATGTGGCCCTAAGGCAAATTAAGAGGTCATACATGGCTATGCAATTCAATAGCATCAAACGGCAAATATTTACCAACAAAAAAAATCTCTTCAATGGCTACAAGAACAACTAAGAAATTGGCGCACCTTATCCCGGGCATAATGATTTAAAGCTTATTATTCATTGTATGATACTTCTTCCACTGCAACGTTGCATATTGCGGCTATTGTTGCCGATGCCAGTGCGGCCGTCTTCTTTAGATACCTTCACCATATCCATTCATTCATTCCTCGATTCATCTCATGCTCTTACGGAGAGAAATGAATCAATCAAGAAGAGGAAAAAATTCATGACTTTGGAATATTTTACTATTGTCCGGGCGCTATTCATGCTGTGAGAGAGCAGAATGTTTCCAATTTGTTGCAACAGACAGACATTCGTACATTTATATGGACAGAGTGGCATAAATTGAAGAATAACAATATGTTATTGCCAGAAAATGTGTCTGTCTTTACATCTTGTTTTGTTCCACACAATGATACAGATGCGACTCGTCCAATGCGTGACACCAAATGGCGAACTCATCTAATTAACAATTTCAACTCTTACACCACTCCATTCATTCGTTGTAGACTGTATTGATTTTATAGTTTAGTTATTATTGAAAAACTGATTACAAAATTTAATGAGTTGATAACCTTAAAACTGCAATAATTGAATTATTTGTAAATGAATAAGTTAATGATTTAAGTGAATATGTTGATAGTTGAATAACAAAAGAATGGTATATTATTGAACGGCTTGTTCTATAGATCTGTAATTTAATAATTGGATACATCAATAACTTGCATGTGGATTATTATAGTTTAATTCGTTAATAACGTGTGTGGGCATCAGTATACCCATTCTATTTTGTAATAATAAATGTTTATGGTCGCAGATTTTTTTCAAAATTGAAGATTTACGACATCTCCTAGGTTTTTGTGTGTTTGAGTTGAGCTTTTAAAGCTTTGATTAATTGTTGGCAGCACTATCGACCACAGAGAATGGTCAAGCCGTATATCGTAATCGTGCTCCCCGATCCTTTGGTCTATAAATCCAATATGGAAAGAGTCCATAATATACACAAGACCAACAAAAAACATATATTCAACTCCAGCGTCAAGTCAACCCTATTGTATGGGTGAGAGACATGGAAGAATTGGCCAACCGATGTCTCTGGAAGTGGTTGCCAACCGATGTCTGAGGAGGGTTTTACAAATCTCGTGGCCAAAGTTGATAGCCAATACCGAACTATACATAGCCACAAATCAATCTCCACTAGGAGCCAACATTTTGAGAAGCATGTGGAAATTGGTAGGTCATTTACTTACTCTTTTCCCTTAACATTCCATGAAGCAACAGACGGGGAACTTCTCTCGAATCAGTGAGCTGTGCACGATAAAATGTGTGTACTCACTGACCGGTGCCTACTGGTTAAAGCCGGTTCCGAACGACTAATGCTTTTCTAGGGGAGTTATACGTGGCATAGAGATTATTCCCTTACTCGTAAAGTCGTCAACATTTGCGAGGTGGAAACAGCCGCTGAAAAATGTTTGATGGTCTTTTTAACCTGGGTTTACATGTGTGATAGTGGCACACATTTCCTACCACCAGAAGGACCGTCCTCATCTGGAGTAGACAACAGGATTGCGATGTGGCAATGATAAGGAAGGCCTGGAATGAAGTAAAACTAACAGCTTACAACAGATAGATGGAATAATATTTTTTTTTTGTTATAAGTATATTCTTATACCGCAGACATCAAAGAACAAATAAGCCGTTGTCGAACTTTCAAATTCCAGTTTTTAAACAGTTATATTTTGTTAAAAAATTTAGTGAAATTCTTAGAATATTGAAGTGATTTTGCTTTTGAATTCAAATTAAAACGGTATAACCATCTTAATATATATTTACCCTCGACACTGATTCACTGATACACTGATTCACTGACTCTGTCACGCAGTACGTAGGAATTTAAATAGGCCTTCTATAATTCTATAAATAATAATAATAAAAAAAATATTATTTTTTTTTTGTACAGATATTGTGTTTTCCCCAAATTTTTTTTTTACCAAAATTTTTTTTTCCCAAAATTTTTTTTTTTTACAAAAAATTTTTTTTTTACAAAATTTTTTTTTCAACAACAATTTTGTTTTCCAAATTTTTTTTTTTCAACAAAAATTTTTTTTTTCAACATACATTTTTTTTTGAACAAAAATTTTTTTTTTCAACATACATTTTTTTTTCAACAATAATTTTTTTTTCAACAAAAATTTTTTTTTTCAGCAAAAATTTTTTTTTTTAACAAAATTTTTTTTTTTCCACAAACATTTTTTTTATCAACAAAATTTTTTTTTCAGCAAAATTTTTTTTTCCACAAATTTTTTTTTTTTCGAAATTTTTTTTTACAAAATAGTTTTCTCAAAATATTTTTTACAAAATTTTTAAAATTAAGTAACAAATACTTTCTCAAGCAAATTAACGGGCGCCATAGGCGCATTACAACTTACTAGTATTCATATAATTACCAAAATGAGGTAACAAAGCGGCGTTGTTTAATTACCTTACCCACAGGGATTTACTCTATGTACAGAACTGGGAAATCAGCCAATGAATATTTTCGATTTAGTGTTTTTTTTCGTATTTGAACAAATAAGACTGATTGCGGAGAATCGCTCTTTATTAACTTTCTGTCTGCATTTTACCAGACTTACCTGTCTGCAATTGAACTATCATTGCAGTTGTTTTTTCATTGTCCACGATTGGATGAATTTGCGAAACCCCGTTAGATATATGACTTATTTCTTTTCATTATGTAATTTAGAAAAGTATGATTATGAAATCATCTCTAGATTTCTGGCAGCATAAAATTGTTCCACATTTGATGAAAATGTTTGAGAATTGATGACGATGATCGATTCATTTTCCGTTATGTAAGACACATGTTGAAATTTAGTGGAGTATTTCTCATTCGGTGAATTTAAAAATTGAAGTTAAAGGCTTATTTAAATGTTAAGCTGACAATCGAAATGTTTAGATATTTGGAAAATCATTTATAATATTATATCGGGTTATTCTAAAGCAGATAAGCTCAATTTGCATAATCGGTTTAAAAACGATGAACGCCATAAATTATTTTATAGCCATAAATTATTTTTTTATTATTTTATAAATTATTTTTTATATTCCTACCGATGTTCGATTTGTGAAAGTTAAATCATTTGGATAGCATATTGCTTTACGTTGGGCGCCATTTACATTTATCATAAGACCCGTCTGTCCTTACACGCTTGGGGTCTATTCTGGGTTTAACGTTCGACAGTGTACAGACGGATAACGTTTTTAGGGGACTACACAATTCAAAGCTTTGGGATATCTGCTTAAATTTCATTTCGTTGGGCGCCATTATCATTTAACATGAAATCCGCAAACCCATCTTACAGTACAAGGTCAACACCAATTATCGATTCGGCAGTTTTCATAAGGACAATGGTCTTTAGTGACTATCCAAGTCAAACCTTTTAAATATCCGCTCATTGGACGCCATTTACGATAATCAGCGACCTGAGCAAACGGCTTTCAATACAAGGTGTGCACTAGTTATAGGTTTGGGGGATGATACCACCAATTTTCTCCGATTTTGTTTGCATTTCAGAAAGCCGTACCAGATACTTGTGCGGACCGCAATGTGCCATTCTTGTAGACCAGTGTAATCTGCCAATATTTCCACTCAAAGAAGCCATATAAAAATAAGCAATTCCTTCCAAGCATTTAATGTGATATCATTTTAATAGGTTGCACCAGCACATTTGCATACGCAAATTTGCTTTTGCTGCATCCGCATTTAAATGCGAAAAAGGCGACTGCCGCCTTCCACCTTCTCGCAACCGCATACAAAAGACTTTCCGCATAAGTGTATATGTATGTGTTTGGCCGGCCGTCCGCATGCATGTCGTCTGTCCATATCGTATGTGATATTTGTCGGTAATCGGTTTTTGGTGGCGCTTTTATTTGTCTACAGCATTGCTTGGATAAGTGAAGGTTTATGGTATTGCATTGGCGTTGCTAGCAGTTTCTGGCAGTGAATATTTCGGTCTTTTGTGAAGGCCGTTTCAGATGTACGTGTGTGCGGCAACAGTCGGCTCCACACCACTGCACCATAAATAACTACAAACGATTTTTTGCCTTTTCCGTTTTTATTGTAGTTGTTGCTGATGCTGGAGTGTGTGTGTGTGTGTGAGTTTGCCGTGAAAGATACATGAAAGCATTCAGACCCTTGCTTAAGCACTCTTAAGCGCAATCTGTATACTGGTGTCTCCTCCTCTGCTATGTGTGGCTGCATTTGTGCAACATACCGACAAAGGAACTAAAGATCATCATCATCTCCATCATCGGCATCGTCTCCTGGACTTGCTTTTGTTTTGGTTTCATTCAGTTTTTTTTTTTTTTTGTCTCTGCTGGCAAAAATTTATGCAAAACGGAAGTTTTTATGAGGTTTTTGACATTTTTGAAAAATTTGTTTTTAAATAAAAGTTAAGATGAAACACAATTGAAAGGCGAAGGTGCAGCAGGTACGCCAAAGATATGATATGATCAAGTTCAAGGATATGCAAAAACGTAAATGTTGTGGATATTTTTCAAAATACTTGTCAAACTAACGAGTGTGGGAAAATGTTGGACAATTTCGACAGAAGCTTTTAGCTGCTCTCAGGACTGTTATGGAAAACAAATGTATACAAAACACTTAGTATATATTTAAAAAAGGATTTTGTAATGTAGTATTTATGAGTTCCCAAAAGATTTGCAATCTAAGTACATGTGACATCTGGGGGAGATCATTTTGGTTAAGTGGTTTCCATTATTTTTTAAATAAATCCCATATTTCTTACTGATTGGTCCACTTTGATGGGCAACTGGTCAAATGGCCACCGCGTAGTTGGAATTTGACGCAGTTAGACTTTTTTTGAGTGGAATCTGAAGAACTGAACTGAAACAGAATATAAGGGTATTGGAGGGAGGAAAGTAGAAGTGGTGTTTGTTGACATTAGTCTTGAATTGGAGAATATCACAGCTGGAGCTCGGGTGATGAACAAATTAACAATGCACGGGTGTGAGTCTCTGGATAGCAGCGTATCCAAGCTCAATTTACTAACATCAGAAACTGGACGATGGATATCCGAAGAACAGATACCATTGAAATATCTTTAACCCATTCCGTTTAAAAATTGGCTTACCACTCTAAGGTGGCGATATTACAGTGATTTTAAACCAAATTACAACATGAGTCGCTAGCAGCAGCGACATATCGTGTATTTCTTAGGATCTCAGCTCATTCGCATAAGGAGTATTCTTGAATTTCTTAGGTGTAAAACCTTCGCAGTGTACTCACACATTTGTTCGTCACTGTATCTCTAGAATAAGTACCACTGAGCTAATTCTCAGTGACCCTGTTTAAATACACTTGTTCATTCGATTGCAGAACAACGTGTTCCGTTTATTGGATACATTTTAGCAAAAACGTAGCTGAGCAAATGTGACTGTTCTCAGGAGCGAATCAAAATTTATTAGTAATAAAAGTAGGGAAGAAACATTAAAAAGGATAAACCAAACACCTTTTTAATACATTACACGACGATTCTGCCTACATCGACATAATAAACGGAGCCTAGATGTCGTACGAAAAAGATGCAGAGGACGACCTGAGAAGTAACATCGAGAAGAACCCCCAGGGGGAAGAACCAATCTGAATGTGATGCAATGGCTTTGCTTCTGAGCCTAGCTATTTCAATTATGTTTAGTTTATTTTGTAGAATGTATAAGATAGAAAAATACAATTGGGAAATAATTAAAATTTAACCTCTCACTATTCTTGTCTATCACAGGAAATTTGTGAATGGCTCACCAGATACCCAGAAAAGTATTACGTACAGTTGTATTGATTTAAAAAAAGCCAGTAGCTCAATGATACTGGTGAGATTTAAACCCCCATAAACAAATCATTCCGAAAGACCATCAGCCATAGCTTCTTATTTATACACAGTCAGAAGCTTTCCCAGCCTTAGGTAAAGTTTATAAAATTCGTAGCCCACATAATTAATGCCCTTTAATATACGTAGGCACTTACTCGAAAATATTTAGGGAAAACATATGGTCCCATCAAAATAGCGTTCGTAATCTCCTCTTGTCTTACGTCTTTTTATTACAAACGGTTCGGCTTGCCAAAGACAAGAACAACTTCTAACATTCATTCATTTTCCTGTCGCCCACTTAATTACAAACTTATACACTTTTCATGTTTAGTTTTCCTCAAAAACATTATAACTATATTTTGTAGTTACATGTGTAACCATCGTGTTGCCGGCGGTGGATACATCCATGGATATCGCAGGGAGGAAAAAGTTTTCTTTTTTTTGTAAAGCTCTGGAGTAGAAACTGAACACGTCCTCCACCTATGTAGATGTACACATAGTGGGTATCTTTTTGAAGTAATTTAATGGAAGAACTGCATAAGAGCGCATCAACATAAGTAACAAGTCCACCGGCACCACTGCCACCACCTCCAATGTTGCCATCGCCATCATCGTCACACATCCTCAGCATCCCGGTGCGGAGACAAGTGCATACGAGTTATCGTTGCCTAAGTACTTTGTCAATGGAGGGAAAAGTGTCGTACGTAGTATGTTCCGGGCCGTCAGTCCGTCCGTTTGTACTGTCATTTATTTATTTAGCCAAGTCTGTAACGTTATGTTCACAAAACTTCATATTTGTCTACTTCTTATTACTCCAGCCCTGGCGTGTTTCACTTGCATTCTGTGGGTCCTCTGCCGCCATCCTTCGTCTTGGTCCTGTTACATATGTATGTACGGTAGAGGTATGGATGTCTGTTTTATTTCTTAAGTTTTATTTGGTATGAAAACTTGTCTGGAAATATTTTTAAACAAATTACTCAACACTTTGCATTTGCTGTTTTTACACTTCCATAAAGCGTAAAGTATGTAGAGGACACTCATTCTTGTTTCATTCGGTTTGCAGTTGTTTTGTTCGACTACTTCGCCATGGCAAGGGGTGGGTAGAAGACGTTTATTTTGTGAAAAGGAAAGGCAAAGAATCCATTAAAACGTGATATGTATGCGTTCGGTTATTGCGATCGCTACAACAGGTGATAGGGGAATTTGTCGCAAAGATGACAAATAACGAACGGAAAAGTTCTAGAGTTTTCTCATTTGAAAGGATTGGAAGTACTGAAACTAAGTATCGGTACGTATATCCTTTGTCATTGTAAGATCTGTATAAACAATTTGTCATTCCCTTTCCAAAATATTGAATTGATATTAATTGGAGATCCTATAAAAATAGTCCTCGTATCAAACATGATAACAATTTATCATGTTTGATACCAACGATTTTTTTTTCTGTTGGAGATACAAATGACTTGCGGAAAACCTGACCCCTGATGAATTTAATATGGAGATTGAGGATACAGGCGTGGACCACTTCATAAGTGAACTAACCATCATCAATTTTGCCCATAGAATTTACAGATCAATGATATGAAAAAAATATATCAACACAGAGTTCCAATATTTACTAGTACAGGGTATTTCATTAAAAGCTTCCAACATTTAAGTGTAAATAAAACAAACTGTATGTGTGTGTGTGATGGCGCTACGTGCCACACAGCCGAAGCTACACTCGATGTTTTGAGATCTGTTTTTGAAGGTCGCATTACACCGTGTTACAAAAAATAGATTTTTTTCTGTCCTATGAACCAAATGCACATATTCGGAAAGAGGGGAAAAAATAAAAATACACGTGTATCGGCGATTTTCATGTACACGTCAGATTTTTTTTTTTAAGTTTGAAGTATAAAGCTCCTAGTGGCCTGTGTGAAAGCCTTTGGAACGATTTTTAACCCTTTTTCAGTGATCCAATCGAGCTGATTTTTTGCAGGCAGACTGTTGGAAATGTCTGTATCACGTCAAATTTTTTTGGAATTTAGGAAAATTTGAGAATTGATAAAAATCTATTTTTTAAAAAATTTGACGTGATACAGACATTTCCACGAGTCTGCCTGCAAAAAAATAAACTCGATTGGATCACTGAAAAAGGGTTAAAAATCGGTCCACAGGCCACTACGAGCTTTATACTTCAAACTTAAAAAAAAAAATTCTGACGTGTACATGAAAATCGCCGATACACGTGTATTTTTATTTTGTATCCCCTTTCCGAAAAAGTAAATTTGGTTCATAGGACAGAATGTGTGTAACACGGTGTTATCAGCCTCAGAGCTGATGTCGTTAGACTACTTGTGTGCAAACATTAAAAAAAAGACATATTTTTCACTGTCACTGATTTTTTCATAAAAATTTAGTGTTGCATTCGTAGAAAGTACCACAGCTGAAACGCTGCTTGTTAAGTCAGCCTACCAGCACAATTCTTCCATCAATTTCTGCTTTTATAAAAAAGTTCGCATCTGCATTGAGACTTCTGCCCACTAGATTGTCTTTGAGATTTTCCAAATGCGGAAATATTGTTTGTTAACACTGCCAGAGAGTTTGAAATGTTCTTTGTCGGACATCAAAAATTGCATCCATTCAAGCGATTGTTTTTTGGTATTTCAAGCTACTGGGTCAGACTACCGGAAATATTCTCAAGTCAAATCTACTATATAGAAAACAAAAATCGTCATGCGGTTCATGTTGATGAACCGCATGACGATATTTTTCTCACGGTGAAAACAATTTAAAAGTATTTATGGTTGGTCTGGTAAAGAGTAATTTTAATAGCCGGGTGGCAACACTCTGTAGTGGGCATGGTTGTTATTATTCTATAAAATAGTTGTAATTTGTTCACAGCATTTTAAGCGCACCGGTAGGCGAATTGGTGCGTTCTTGCCTAACAGCGAGGGTGTTTTGGATTCGATTCCCAACAGAGGCTTTGATCTGTCTCAGCGAAAATCACCCGGTTTATCCTTGAACCCAAAATTAAAATATAAATTTTCTTTGTATGGTAATTTACAGTGATTATCAGCCAAAGTTGACAAGTTGACAAATTGCACCGAAGCTACTCTGATAGGGGAATTAGGCGGATCGGCCAGGCCGACCTTAACTCCGTATGTACTTGTCGTTCTGTTGCAGTTGAGGCAAGGCATGAAATTAATTCTGCCGTAATTCCCATATCCCCAACATCAAGTAAATAGTCAGTTAGACGGACGGACAGGCGTGCGGACTGACGACCAAGCGTTGAGATTGAGGGGGGTATTAACGACACACACACATACAGACATACTACATAAACATATTCATAGTCATTCTTCAACACTCCATTCGCGCATCGTATAGCATTGTATGACGCTCGACGCCGCCAACTCGTTATGTTACGGATTTTTGTTAAACATGTGTTGCTGTTCATGTTGCTGGTTGTTCGCTGTTGTTGTTGGTGTTGTTGGTGGTGGATGTTGCTGATGTTACCGTGTGCGATTAAAGATCCATTTAGGTTGCATACAAAGAAACATTTCTTCACTCTTTTGCCTCTTGTACGTATTTGAATGTGTGTTGTTTTTTTTTTGTGGCTGTTGCTGCTGGAAATTTTGTTGCTGTTGTTCCCAAATACTTACAGGTTGTTCTACGCCAGTTGTTCGGTGTTTGTTGTTGTTTCGCTTTTTTGCAAGTTCGGCCTGTGTGTGAGTGTCTGCTATTTGTTACAGGTTGACAAGTTTCTTTTTCTTTCCGCTGCGTTCGTTTAGAGTTGTTGCATATTCATAGATTTCGACGACGTTGTTGTTGTCGTCGTCGTCGTCTTCGTCTTCCTTCAAAAACCAAACGCCTGTTCTGTACGTCCGCCTGTCTGTGTGAGCGAATATCCCCGTTTGCCCCTCTAAAGGCTTCCACGTTCAACATGAGAGTAAATGGAGTGCCTGTGTGTGGCTGTCATTTGATTTTGTCTTTTATGTTTAAAGTGTTTGTATTTCTTCTTCGTAAATCATGCCAATTTAAATGAATCTAGATTTAACCTGACTTTTTACCTTGTAAATGTTGGTGTTCCTGTTATTGTTGTCATTGTAGTTGTTGTTGTTGCTGTTTGTAACTCTTGCAATTTATTCGGCGTCCTAGACTACGGTGAGATGAGACACTGGGGAAAGTGAGTTGCGGCGGGCTTAATCTTTATAGCCGTAATACAAGCATACGACGACAAATGTTGTTTGCATTCATCATTCACACATGTTGCATTTGTTTTGCAATTTATTACGATATTCATGTACACATCGCATGGATATGTGTGCATGTTTGTCTGTCTGTCTGTAGGTTGATCGTATGTATAACGTAGACTTGTGTTGCAATTAATTGATATAAAGTAATATATTATTTCTCGTCTATAAATTGCATTTGAGGATGTTACTACGAATGGAGAATTAAATTGATGCATGAGGTCTCACTGGCATTTCTACAGTTTTTCGGACATTATTATCACCAATAGTCGGCTACACCAAATTCAGCCTTCAGGATCAATTGTGTATGAGCAAAGTACAATGGCAACATATGTTGCTTGCCTCGACACATCTGTATTTATAAAGGGTGTTTTTTATTGGGGTATAGAACTTTAAGTTGGCATCACTTTTTTAACTGGCGGCCATTTTGTCAGCTGTCAAGTGATTATTATTTAGTTTGGTTTGCCATTTCATCATGAACAGGTTGACAAAAGAACAACGCTTGAAAATGGCATAAAATTATCCTTCCAATAAAGCCAAATTGATGGACATTAAAACGATTTTCTTGTGTTTTATTTCAATTCGAAGTTCTATACCTCAATAAAAAACACCCTTTATATGTATTATGTATATGTATACTCGTTTAAATTCAACGATTACAAAAAAAATTATTTTTTTGCTGTTGTTCAAACACCCTAATGTACTGACCGAGTGATTAATTTATAAATTAGTAATTATTGGTAAAAAATTAAAATTTAAAAAATTTCCTTTTAGGAAAAAGGAGATTACTTACTTATTTATTTCCCCAAACCATCCATAAAGGATCTTTCTCAAATCAATGAGCTGTGCGCGATATAAATCCTTTCTAGAGAATTTTTACATGGCTTAGAGATTACTCTCTTACTCGTAAAGTCGACAGCAATTACAAGGTGGAAGCAGCCGCTGAAAAATGTAAAAAGTAAACATTTACAGAATACATGGCAATATATCGTGGAACTATGTAATCCTCAGTCTATCACCTACAAGCCTGTTAACCGTCGATCGAGTCTAAACTATGTTCTCTCTCTGCTGAACGACGATCGACGTGTAAAAATCCGATATCCTGTTAAATCGGCCGTTTCTTTGTATTGTACAAATGAATTGCAACATTTTTGAAAGACAATCATTGTTATGCTGACATTTACTAAAATGTTAAAGTTAACTTCTTGACAAAACAATCCTTTTATTGCCACATTATACGCGTACCTTTTTTTTAACGATAAAACAAAGACGGCAACAAAAATAAATAATATTTGAATTATAAAACACGTAGCTGGTTATTGTTAACAACAGGCGTGCGCATGTGCAAATTAAATGCTGATTTTCTTTATTGCCAGCAGACAGATAAAACAGCAACGGAATTCAAAAGGGAATTCTTGATATGCAATGATGACAACACGATTACTGGCCACAATCACAAGACACACTCATGGCCGACACATAGCCGAACGGTTGGTGGATATGGTGGATGGGATTGAACGGTTCGGCTAGCTTGTTGCTTCGACGGCTGGCTGACAAAACGATCTTTTTAACCAATGTTACTGATACACACACACACACGAACACATACACAGTCAGTCACATATTTTTGTGATTCTAAACATCTAGACAGTCGGACACTCTCAAGGCTCGTTAAGGCTGCCCGGAAAACATGTGGCAAGAGCCTCGCCACAGCAGTTAAGCAGAAGGCAAGAGAACGAAAAGAAAAATGTATGTTCAACATCAAACGGACATGTGGACCCGGTATAAAAACGTCCGAGGGACAACACCACCAACAACAACAACAAACGAACAACACATAGCAATGCGAAAAAGTGTCGGTCATTAACGCCATTAAACCAGTTCTGACATTTTAATTAAACTACACGCAACACTGCGCAAAATAGCTTTGCCAGGCAGCCCAGCCACATCGCCCAAACATAAAGTGACAGCATAGACGGAATACCCCAATACCGAACGGAAAGGATCACCAACACATCCACTGCACACTTGTTCAGATTGTGCGGCAACACGCACACGTACACACATGTGAACATGGGCAGGTAACTCGGACATCGTGGCCACGTTAATGCTTAAACATGTCTCTGGCCATACGATCAAAAACAATCATATATTTAAGCAGACAACAAGCCTAAGCTTTAAGTTTCATTCTTCTTCTCCATGACCGTCTGTCTACATCCGAGGATGCTCGCACGAGGAACACACACAGGAATATTTAAGATATTTCTTTTTGCTCCGCCCGATAATAGTGCTGGTGTTGAGGCTGGGGGAGATTGCTGGGTTGCTGTTGTTTTATCAATGGCTCATTAAAGTGATACAAAACATTTAGATGAATAGTAAGTAATATTTATATCAGCAACAGCAACAACACTAATGACAACCAAAAAAAACCATGGCAATAACAACAACAATCACATGGTCAACATGTAATGATGTAAAACGTGCTTAATATATTTTAAAACCGGCACTTAATCTTAAAAGCTCATCTGCTGATTTACGCAGATGACAAGATCTGACATTGGATACATTCGTACTTATGCCCAGCAACACTTGTACACACGAGCAACATGTTGTCCGAGGCACAAGTTCAACAACAAAGCTCACAGCCGCCTCAACAGATGCGTTTTCCCCCAGCGGAAGGGCTATCCAGGGATAATAGCGAAAATGTTCAAAAAAAAAACGGCGATGTCGATAGTTAAACTCTACTCTAAGGAAGTGTTTGTATATTCTGGCAGACAGAAGGGATTATTATTCCGATTTCAATTCGATTCAAAGAATAGACTTTACATGGAGACACTGAAACAGGTTGCGGCAGCACTGGAAGTTTTCTTTATTGATGGTTGAACAGGAATCTAATAAATTTGACAAATAATACAGAGAACCAACTGTACGGTTTTCTAAAGTTTAAAATGCCCAGATGTACACCTTGCTATTATTGAGTTCATGAGGTAATCTACATGGACTAGTGTGTCCGCACAGGGTGATACAATATAAAGGTTACCACATTGTACCAACACCCTAATCTTTGAGAGCGTCTAATGAATAACGTTTTTTTTTTATAAAGTCAAGATGTTGTTACTGAGAGTTAGCTTGAGGAATTAGAAACGAGACCAGAAAATGTTTCCAACAGGTAAAACATAAATCTAAATACTCGCCTATTGTCATAACTTTGTGCAGAGCTAAATATGGAAATCTAGAGACATAGATTTGGAAAAATCAAATGTAAACCGTCAGTTACAGAACTCCATTTCGATCAAAAGTGCACAGAATTTATTTTATTTTATTTTTTTTCTCGAATCAGTAAGCACGATATAATCGTGTATACTCACTGACCGGGACCTACTGTTTAAAGCCGATTCCGAACGGCTAATGCCTTTCTAGAGAAATTTTACACAGTACGGTCACACTGGGAAAATATTTGCCAAAAATATGTTTGTTCGTATTTCTACATAGATTTCCTAAAATAACACAGGGTTGATTTTGTGGCCACACTACCAAATATTTTCTCAGTTGAAATAACTGTCAAATAGTGCGAAATAGACGTTTGGGAAAACATGTCACACTTGAACAAATATTTCACAACAAACTGTCAGAAGAGAGAAATTTATTTTATAACAAATTTCTGAGAACTATGATGCAGGAGGACGATAGTTTTTCTATTTTATGTTGCGGAGCAGCAACGATGGAGGTCTTAAAAGAGCAGGAAACGGTACAAAACTGAAAAAAGAGGCCATGGGTGCGGGAGTGGCTTCGTAGTCGCCGTATAAGTGCGGCCATTTAGTGATTTTTAAATGACAAACGAAGTAATCGCGAAAATAATGTATTTTTTGTTTTGTTTTTGATAATCTCAGATTTGATCACAATATAATCATTAGGGTGGAGTGAAATTCAAAAAAAAAAAAGTTAACCTTGGAAAGAGATGTAGTCTGGGGTCCTAATGAGGGGAAAAATAAAGAAAAAAAATTTAAAAAATTTTTAGGGGTCGCGCCACTCCCTCGAAATTTGGAAATTATCGCTATTTTGGCGTTGATTTTAGAAAAATCCTAAAAAGTTTTATGTCAATAAATGTTTGCAATAGCGTAAACAATGAAATATGGGCATGAACAAATTTAAAAAAAAATTTCTCATTGTTCAAAAATTTCAAAAAGTAAAATAAGTCAAATCGTCCCTTCTTCAGAAAATTGACTGAACAATGAAATCGCCACCAAAGCTACAAATATTAGTCGATTATCCTCATATTTGCCTCAAATACTTTTGTTTGGGCACTGAACAAGCTCAAACTTTTTTTTCGAATAAGTTAAGTCGTTAATTTTTAGTATTTTTCTAAAATCAACGCCAAAATAGCGATAATTTCCAAATTTCGAGGGAGGGGCGCGACCCCTAAAATTTTTTTAAAATTTTTTTCTTTATTTTTCCCCTCATTAGGACATCAGCCTACATCTCTTTCCGAGGTTAACTTTTTCAAATTAAAAAAAAAGCATGTTTTCACTCCACCCTAATAATCATCCACAATAATCCTTCAAACAATTTGAGACATGAACTTTAAAAGTTTTTACAATAAAAAACATTTTTTTAAAAAAAAAATATACTAAAAAACGAATAATTAATTTGTAAAAAGCTGACAGCACAAGTTTCTCTACCTGTTGTTTCCCATTGTTTGCCTTACAAAATGTTTGTAAGATCAAATAAATATCTGTAAATAAGAGAGGAAAATATTTGCTGTGTAGTGGTCACACTATGGTCACATTTAGCAAATTTTTACCTGCAAAGAAATACTTTTGTTTCTCGAAAATAAGCTGATTTTCTGTTTGATACTCAAAATTAGTTTGTGGTCAGATTGGGACAAAGAAACATTTCATAATTTTTGACAAATATTTGCCCAGTGTGACCGTACCTTGAGAAATTGCTCTCTTACTCGTTAAGTCGCCAGCCTTTAAGACGTATGCTGTTAAATAATGATAATAATTTAATTAAATAATATGTTGATTTATTCTAATAAAAAAATTTAATCAATCTATTTATTCGTAAATATATTTATTTCTTACTTAGTAAATGGTTTGCATAAATACCCTAGAATATCCTTCCGACCATAGGTTTTCCAATCGAAGCTGGGGGACAATCTTAATATATATTTACCCACGACACTGATTTTTTTTAAACATTTTTTTTTTACAAAATTTTTTTTTCAACAAAAATTTTTTTTTCAAAAATTTTTTTTTTCAACAAAATTTTTTTCTTCAACAAAATTTTTTTTTTCAACAAAAATTTTTTTTTCAAAAATTTTTTTTTTCAACAAAATTTTTTTCTTCAAAAAAATTTTTTTTTCCCACAAAATTTTTTTTTTTTCAACAACATTTTTTTTCCATATTTCAACGGGCGCCATAGGCGCATTACAACTTACTAGTATGCTAAATAATAATGCAACCGAAATAGAATAACAATCCTCTCCCTAAGACTTTTTGCATTGTAGTGAAGACAATATATTCCAAAGATCAAAACAACAGCAAAAACGACAACAAAATTAATAATAATAATAACAATACCGATGGTGTGGAAAATTTGCTTTCGCCATGTCTAACATTTTATCCACAAACCAACACAGCCAATCCACGTCCAATGTCCCATATGTGCATCGGACTCTGAAACAAAACAAAACAACAACAAAAAAAGGAACGAGTGCTGAAGTCAATGTCATATGCACAAAAAAAACACTGTCATCAGCATCAACGGAATTGCCATCGCCATCAAGGCGATTATCAGTGTCATTGCTGTTGCCACTTGCAATGGTCATAGTCGACGTCATCATCATGGTCATTACGAAAGTATCATCATAGTGATCATCGTTTTCATAGTGATCATACCATATAAAAGCAGCATGGGTTTATTATATAAAAATGTCCAAGAATTAACCATATACGTTATGTACGCGCTTGTAGAGCCAACACAGCCTGCGAGCGAGCGACTCGCACATATGAATGTGCGAACGATTAAATGAAAACTTATTTGACTAGAAATTGTTGCTTTGCAACCATTTGTTGGCAGCCGCCAAACTCCAGGCCCCGGCGACCAGTGGAACGGACGGACATTTGTTTTGGCTTTGTCCAGCCTTAGATGTTGTGGCTGCTGTAGCTGATGACCATTCCTTTTTGTTGTTGTTGTTGCTTTATTTTGCCGAGCTTCTTGCTTCATGTGTTGTGGTTTGCAGTTGCCTCGACTCAACTCAGTCTGGTGTTGCCATTGCCGTTGTCGTCTTTCTGTATTTTTTGATAAATAAGCGATAATGTTTTATGATTATGGTAATAATTGCTAAAGTTGGTTAACAAGACAAAACAAAATGGAACAAAAAAGAAGACATCACTGTAGAAGTCATAAAATGGTGATAAAACAAATTGGGAGGTTGTTATGTTCCACGAAACGGCTGGAGAGCTGGAAGAAGGATGGCCAAAAAGATGATAAGTAAAAGATTTTTCACAAAGAGCAATTAATTTGATCAGGCTACGAACGGCAGGATTATTTCAACGGTTACAATTGGTTTTAATCAATTTTAAAACCTGAATCTATTCAAAGGATGATCGGAATTCTGAGTGGGTAAAATATTTGAATGATGCTGTTTGCTACATTCCTAGTATAATAAGTCATAGAAAAGCTTTCCAGGAATTTAGCTTGTATATCGAGTATATTGAGTAGAAATCACTACTAGAAGCTCATGGATTTTTAATATCAGTAAACTTTCTGAACGACATTTCATTAGAATTATAGGATACTAGTAAGTTGTAATGCGCCTATGGCGCCCGATGAAATATGGAAAAAAATTTTGTTAAAAAAAAAAAAAATTTTGTGGAAAAAAAAAATTTTGGTTGAAAAAAAAAATTTTGTTGAAAAAAAAAATTTTTGTGAAAAAAAAAATTTTTGTGGAAAAAAAAAATTTGAAAAAAATATTTTGTAAAAAAAAAATTTTTGTAAAAAAAAAAAAATTTGGAAAAAAAAAATTTTGGTAAAATAAAAATTTGGGGAAAACACAATTTCTGTACAAAAAAAAAATATTATTTTTTTTATTATTATTATTTATAGAAAATTATAGAATGCCTATTTAAATTCCTACGTACTGCGTGACAGAGTCAGTGTATCAGTGAATCAGTGAATCAGTGTCGAGGGTAAATATATATTAAGAAGATTTTGATAACAACGGAAATTGTATTGAGCAAATATCACTGAGAAGAAACAATCCAACTTATGCTGTAACAGAAACCCGTTGCCAACCAAAATAATTTGCACAACAGAAGTCTTTCCAGTCTGAATTGACAATTACGAACAATTTCCATGATAATAAATTGCAAAGACTTTCTAATATTACAATTTCACCACAACAAAAAGATCCGTATAGTCCCCCAAAAAATTGGCCAAAATCTTTCAAGTACACAAGAAAAATGACTTGTCTTCTCCTTTAGCCAGCCTTCAACCCCGATGACATGGCAAACTATGAACGCCAATAAAATGATATCCATCATCAGAATTGTTGTCAGGCATTTAGGAAAGAATTTCTGTATATTCTGCCCGAACTGAAGCCAAGGTCTTTTTCTGGTCTGCCACCAATTTTTGAATTCATCTGCCACGTTCAAAAATTAAATAAATTATTTAATGACCGTTTGGTGGCGAAAAAAAGCTAATGATGCCACCATAACTATAATTCATGACAATTTAAGCTCAACAAGAGCCACGGAAACGGGCACAGCACAGCACAGAACAACAAAACTGTCCGCTGAAAACTAAGACACAAACATATGCTACAAATTATAAACTAAGAATCATATACACCATTCCGACCAGAAACACACTTCATGCATTTCATACAATTCATCTTACACTCCGCCATACCAGGCGGGCAGCTAAGGCCGAAGATATGTTCCGCACGAAAGCGGAGCGACGAAGAAGCTGCAGTGGCGGCCAACAAAAGGCATCGGAAAAAAAAATGCCAAACATTTTGCACAATTTGTGCCTCATTGGTCTCAATAACAATTCTTCATTTTAAATGAAGCACTCAGACAAACACATACACGCACTGGTGCGAGTCGACAACGACTCATATGGAAGAATCATAACCTTCGTGCCACACTGTATGAAGAACTATTTGAAAATGATGCATACGGTGTGGATATTAGGATGTACGGAACACTTTTTTTTTTGAACCAAAATAAATATTAAGAAATCTGTAATTTTATTGAAATGGATTAGACATTTTTAAAAGAACTTTTGTCTATTTTCTGATTGTTAAATGAAAAATTGTATGTTTGTAGGTTCTATGGAAAATGTTGTAATTCTACCATATTGGCAACACTGTTCACTTATTTGAAGAGTAACCATTGTGAAATCATTAGAAATCTTATTATTTGGATGGGATACTGAAATTGGCGTAACAATTCATTTTTTCTACTAAAAAACTTGTGGCTTTAAAAAAGTTAATTTATTGATCCGCCTCTTATTTAACGCAACCCCAAACCGATTATTTAAACAGATTTTCTCTCAGTTATTCTGAAACCCAGAATGGTTGCGAAACTGACGTTCTCCAACCGGATACATTGATGCGACAACAACTTTAGAATTAAGTCGATTAATGGCGTAACCGAATCGCAAAGTGGCTGCCCTATGTCCTCGATAGCCAAACGAATTCTATCTTCGAGGTCTTGAATCGACGCTGGGCTGCGTAGACATTATTTTGTTACTTGGCCACAAAGGAAGAAGTCGCAAGGTGTTAAATCACAAGATCTCGGTAGCCAATTGTGATGACCTCTTTAAGTGAAAATAACGGTTGAAAGACGTTTTAATGGCCAACTCGAAAGGGTAAGGATTTTTTTTGTCCGACATTCCTATGTAGCTACAATCAATAGGTACTTCCCACACCTAGATCTAAATATTATTCGTACTATATATAAGACACTGGCCGATGTTGCACGGTAGTACTGCCACTGGTAAAAAAAACTACAACAGAATTATAATTGCCTCGTTCAGTGTTCATTACAACCTATTGTACACAAGAAGAAGATACAAATCGAACCGAAAGAGAACAACAATAAACGAATGATGAAGGCCTCCTATACGAAACCAACATATAAAGAAAAACTGATTAAAACACAGACGTACATACACACGTTTATTGGAATAGCAGGAACAGCAACAACAAAGCAGCAGCAACGTCACCACCACCACCAACAACAGCAACAATTATTCTGAAGCTGGTGCAAGTCTTGAAATCGAAGCAAATAAAGAGAGGGCCAATGAAGAAAGAACCAAAAACGAAGCCAGAGAAAAAAAAAATAATTGATGTTTCCGAATGCCACTAAATTATCAATTGCCCATAAATTTGCTCATTACGCGGAACGTTTTGCAGTACCGCACACACACTGGCACACAAACACAGTTCATATCGAACCAAAAGTCCAAAAAGCCATGCAAGAATAATGAATTGTTCAGATACATATGAACCATATGTACGTACAAACCTACATCTGTAGTTTTGTACAAAGTCGTAGCTCTATATCGAATATAGTTTTCATCTTACGGAGAAGTCGGGGTTTAGTTTATAAACGGTCATATGTTGCTCTTTGGATAATGGCACAAGGTTTACTCTGGCACAGGCATTGTCGCAGTTCCTACGCTTCCTACACTGCATCGGCTTTGGCAGGGCCATCATCATTATTATTATTGTCCTCCACCGCGTCAACATCGAGCCAGCAAGAGAGAGAGAGAGACAGAGAACCAGAGACCCATTATCCTTTTATGACTGTTTGTTAAACTTTGTCTCCGGTTTTTTTTTTATTCTCTTCACATTTTGAAATATTTCAGTTTTTCTCGATGGTGTTGCTGTTGTTCTGTTTTGATGGCGGTTTACGTTTGTACGTCCGTACATTGGAAATTGTCTGACAGTAGAATAGAAAGAAGTATTCCCTCGGATTGTGCCATTGAAGTTGCTAAACTTAGTCATAAATATTGCCTGAATTAGAGCTCTTAAAGTCATTTGCCATTATTGCCAATGATATATTACATTCACTAAGTGATTTGATTATACGTACTTCTCTCGGATGATCATATGAATGTTAGTGGCCATAAAGATGTCTATGTGTGTGCAGCATAAGTACATACTATATCTGTATCTGTGAGTGGTTGAGGAAATCACAGTTTCATTCTATAACAAGGATAATATGTGGGTGTAATAAATGTTCGATTTATTTTGATATTTTGATTTCGCATAAAAACCATATTATCAGCGATAATATTTATGGGGTATTAGACACCACTAAGCTCGAGGTTAACATTGGGCAAATGTATATGCAATCGTTATGAATAGAAAAACAATTTAAAAAGGTTTTGTAAATAGTTAAAGATTTGTAGGCAGTAAGTTCGGTAAAGTAACAATGATGAGGACTAGCTAATGCCAGTACTTTATCAGCTTCTCTCTTCCCGTCTAATACAGATCTATTGGACACCTATTTCTTGGACACCTTTGGCCTTGTTGTTCTTAAGCCGGACAATTACTGCTTTGATGCCATCTGAAAATGATTTAAGTATACTTTTCCAAAGGTATAAGTGATAGAGCAAAGTGGATGCATTAAACGGATTCAGCAGATGATTTTATATTCGATTCAGTAAGGAATGTGTTTAGGAGGATTTTCATACAGAAGGTTTAATGAAATTACATGGTTAATTTTAAATCTCGTTCTTACAGTGAGAAAAACTCCAGTGTTTTTTAAAAAAAGCTGTTATAACTCAGGTAATTTTCGTCGGATTATCGAAAAATATTCCACTTTGGAAAAGTTACAGTACGTTCTTTGTGGGGTACAATTGGCTGTAACATTCACAACTTTAAGAAATTATGATTTTTATGAAAGATACATTTCTCACCAATTAATATTGCCTATTTTCAAGTGACTCGCATGAGAATAAGTTTTAGGCAGATTAAAGGAAAAATTACACTTAATTCGGATTCAGGAGATCATAAGGATCACTTGGTTTCGTCCAAAGTAGGAATTTGTTGCAGGAGAGTGTAATCAGTTGTAATACAAAAATAATCTAACTACATTCAAAGATTATGCAATAGACTAATCGAATATTTTGGGAGTGTTCCTAACTTGTATTCTTAGACTATTGTTATCGTAAAAAATTGGTAATCGCATGAAACTGAAAAAAAACTTCAGTCAGTCTTTCAGAAAGTTTGCATTTGTTAAAATTATAAGAAATTATAATGAACATCTAATGTAAACTTCAATTGAAAGTCAATTGAAGAAATGATGAACCTTAGGATGGAGTGAAACCATACATTTTTTTTAATTTGAAAATTTCCTACTCGGAAAGAGATGTAGTGTGGATTCTTAATAAAATAAAAATGAGAAAAAAATTTTAAACATTTTTAGTTGTTGATTTCAAAAAAAATTCCAAAAATTAATGAATCAGCTTTATTTAAAATTTACAAGCATCATTATATCATCAATATTTCAAGCATCATTATATTTTCCAAAAAAAACCTCACACTATCCTCTTACTCAACAATGTAAGGCAAACGACCATCCGCTTAGTTTTCGTTTCCCTGTTTGGGCCTTAGAGCAGTTGGAAATGGACAACGATTTTGGTCAAGTGCTCATCTTTTTTGACAAAAAACACATTTTCATCTCGGCGGCTAGGATAGCAAGCTAAACTGGCGCTTCTGTAGATCGGACAATCCACTCGTGCTCGTCGAGAACCCGATTCCTGGTGCTGATTTTGGAGCGGTGGCATTATTGGCCCACTTTTTTCTTGGGAAATGCTGCTAGATACGGCTCTATGAAAAAGGCACACAAAAAAGAAACAAAACAAAAAAATTAAGAATTCCCCAAAAAAAATTGAAGAATTTGTGATTATGAAAAATTCATCAAAACAATTTGGGAGTTTTTCATAATTTTTAAGTAACATTTCATTTTTGTTTTTGGGGCATTTTTCACAACAAAAGTTAATCAATTTTTGGGCGACATTTTCATATTGGGATTTTTCACTTATGTTGGGGAATTCCCCATTTTTGGGTCATTTTTAATTTTTGAACATTTTTATTTGAATTTCTATTTGGACCGTCTTTGACATGGGTACATATTTGCAAATTTATATAACGTAAATGCCGGCGACAGCGTGAGTAAGAGGGTTATTTATAAGTCGTGTACAAACACGAACATAATATGCCACTCTATCGCCATTCAGCATAGTAACAGTGTGAATTTACTTTATAAGATGGCAAAGACATGCAGTCTGTAACAGATGCGGTGATAGTTTCTGTAATTTTTTCCATCAAACTCCTTGCCACCGCCCACCACCCGTTTCACAGTCTCATATTCCCTGCCCCGACCCATTGATTCTTGTGCCACCGATTGTGCAACACCTGTTAACACTATAATTTACTTTTTACACAACGTATGGTTAATCCACTTGTCATTTATTGTCCCGAATGGGGAAAATATGACCAAAAGAGAAATGAACGCACCGCACAGCATTGTGCACTGTGGCACCAGCTAACAATTCATGAGTTTTTAAATCGTCTCCTGTCTAAACTTTATAGAAATTGCTTAAGCAATAAAACCATTTTTAGAAAGAATAATAATCATAAAAACACAAACCACAAACACTTTTTCACAATTCTTAGCGTTACCATCATATTTCTTGGCCAACTCCGACTATGGCTCAGCTCGAATTCGAGCTCTAACTTCAATTCGATTGTATTGTTTTTTTTTTTTTTTGCAGAACTCTAAAACTTCAGTTACCGACGTCGCCCGTCGTTGTTGTCGTCATCATGTGATCATAAATATGGGAAGCCTATTCAGTTTGTGTTTTTTTTTTTTTTTTTGTTTTGTCTCTCTTTCTGTTCGTGTGTCCGTTCTTCCTCAATGGTTGTTGTTTAGTAGATTTTCTCAAAAAATGAGAAAATATATTGTTGATGGTTGGCTGGCAGTGGTGGTGGTGGAGGAAAAAAGTCTTGGACTATTGTGAATTTTCGATATTTTATGGGATATTATTGGCATAAAGTGCCGAGGACGCGCACAGCTCGGCGGAATACATAAGAAAATAGTAGCTGTCTGGCTGCATCTTAAAGATGCACCTTGCATTCATTGTTTAGCATCATCCGCTTGGCGAAACAGCATCATTCTTTACAATAATGTCATGATTTTCAAAAAGAGCGTTCTTTGTGTGTGTGTGTTTGTGTGCTGCAGCCTCGTCTGCGGCTATCGCTTCATGCACCGCGTCTTTGTGTTGGGTTGCCTTCATATTTGTGGCTTTTTGCTGTTAGTTTGTTTCGAAAAGCATCCTGTGCTCACATAAAAATTGACATACACCCAGCATGGTTACTTCGTTGGGACGATGATGATGATGAGTATTGAATATGGTACTTGGGCCATATGAATGCAGACACTCGAGAAGAAATGTGTGTCGAACTGGAAAAAAAATGTTACTTCTGTCATTTACGTCTTTGCTGGGCCAGTAATATGAAACGATTATATGGAACACCAAAATGCAATCAATAAGATCATGTGAACATCATTGACATCGAGCTCCTGAATCCAATTATGTTTGTAGAAAATAATACCGATGTAATATAACATACTTTCGTAAATTGGCTCTACAACCAGTTGTTTGTCCTGGCCTGCCTAATAAATGATTACCAAGCACTTTGGTTTTCTGTTTGGCTTTTCCAGTTCGTGATACCAAGGATTTTCATGGCTTATTCCACTTGGTCACTCCACCGGTGTCTAGATTTTCCCAGTTGTTCCTTCGCTGTTGTTCTACTACCTCGACGCTGCAATTGTCGGTCTTCACAATGTCGCCTTTCTGTAGTCGCGACGTCCGCCTAGAAGTTGCAAGCATAATTTTGAGGTTGTCCTCTTTCACCTTCAGACAAATCTTCGCCCATTCCTTCTCGATTCTGGAAAAACATCTCCCTCTATCTTTCTTAGTTAGAATTTTAATTATTATGAATTTTAAGTCCCCAAAAAATTTCAGAATTCCCAATTTCAGAATTCTCAATAACACCCACAAAACGCTTTAAATAGTCGCCAAATAATTCACTTCGAGCGTATGTGAACGGCTGCCTAGCATGCAACATCCTCGCTGAGCCGTCTCGGGATAGCGTTTTGTTATTTTTTGTTTTCTACAGCAACAGCAGCAGCTTTTTGTTTCAGCTTTTGGCATATTGAGTGCTGATGATGGTTGCGCCAATATTTAAACAGTAAGTGCTTTAACAGGAAAATAACCTTCTGCTGGCATTATTTCCTTGGCGCGTTATGTGAGTATGAGTGGCCCGGTCGCCGTCCGTGCACGGGATATATGAGCGTTTTTTTGTTGTTGCTGTTGCGGTTGGTGGGGGCTTTTGTTTTTTTGGTTGCTGGTTGGTTGGTTACCTTTAAGAAATTGTGTGATTTATTTGATGTGTCAAGTAAAGCGTTCAATTAGTGACTTAAATTGTGTTTATATGTAGGCAGTTTGCAACGCAAACACACATGCACACTCTCACACACATACGTATGTACGTGTAAACAGGGATACCGGGCATCCCAAACATATTGTGGTGCTTTGACGAACAGTGGCGGTGTAAAAGGGTTGAGGGGCCATTTAAGATTGTCACTAAGCATGCCAGGGGCATTGTTCAACACTTCCGCTCATGCTTACTCTGCATTTGTTGGGCTATCTGTTTTTTCGGCATATATTAGAAGTCTTCAGTTTGCCATGGAATACAAACAATCAACGTTGGAAAATCCTATAGTTTTGTTGCCAAAATTCGCTACGTCAACACACAGAATTTGCGAATTTCGAAGAACAGCCAGATGTTCAAAAGCAGATAATGTACCCTGAAAAATTTAAGATTTGGTGCCATTTCTGGACCGTACTCCTTCCAAAACGACGATGCCAACAATTTTACTGTCAATGACACAAACTATAATACTGGAAGATATTTAGATTTTTTTTTTCAGGAATTAGAAACGGACAATCTAAGGATAATGAATAAAGTTGGTAATTCTGGAAAATAAATAAAAACGGAATGTCAGTCAAACCATTAGACTCAGCATGAAGCAGGCGGAAGGTAAGGTGACAAGATCTTTTGAATAACTTTTTGATTACGTAGAAAAGTAAATTCTACCTATTTCTTTATAGGTCACAAATGTAACTTTTTTTTTTGCCAAGACTTGCCGTCTACTCGTCTCTTATAGCGCAAGGCCTGCTAAATTGCCATACTGTCTTCGCTTGGCTTATTTTTTGTGGCTGGCGATTGGCTGTATTTGTGGCCATCTCAAGTACATGTTTAGAGTTATAAATATAGGTAAAGTTATATGGTTATTGTTGTAAACCACATCATTGTTGGCGTTGTAGTGTCCAGTGTTGTTGCTGCTGCTGCTGCTGTTGTTGTTGTATCTCCTTAACTTATGTTTGACTTTATTAGCAAAGACATGTTTAAGCCTTATGCCACCACTTGGTCAGGTTGCTCGCCGGCTCACTCGCTGGCTTGCTGTCTGGCTGCCGTGGAGTATTGTCTTCCATCGTAAGCAGTGGCTCTGCCTTAGTTTTTTTTCCCCCCAGCCAGGCTTTGCTCCTCAAGGTTTGATTCTCATCTTAAGTTTCCTTTGTTTATTGTTTGTTCTAGAAAGAACAACAACAGCAGCAAACGAAAAAAAAAACCCGCGAGTGTATGGGGTTTGTTTTTGTGCTTTTGTTGTTTTGCTTTATAAATTTTAATTTAATATAATTTTTTTTTCTCCTATAGAGAAAAATATCATTATAGAAATTCTTGAGTTCTTTTTTGTGTGTTCACCAGCAAAATTGAATTCATGGTGCGGCGGCTGCTGCCTGCTACCGCTGTTCCATGGGCATAATAGCGGTGCATTGTGGATGCCATACATGTAATAAGGTTAAAATCACAACTCAACTATGTCTAATTACAACATCTTTATAAACGTCGTTTTTCTAGATGTCAACCAGCGACAAATATGGTCGATTGTCTTTATGCATATAAAGTTAAATTGGCTTTGTTCGTACGCTGTTGATTTTTTTTTTCGTTTTACTGCTGTTTCGTTTTATAGAAAATTTATTGCGTATTTATGGAATTTTTGCAAAGAAATCTTCTGTTTTTGTCTCGCTGTTAAGGCATATTGACATTCCACCAGGATCTGTGAAATAGTTGGCGAGGGGAAAAAAATGAAAATAACTCAAGGGCATATTACAAAAACTCAACCGGAACGGATGTAAGTCAGGACGTTGGGAATATAATTTATTCGAAAATGTATTTATAAGTTCCCAGCTCCATAGCAGACTAACGTGTTGCAGGTATATTGACGTTATCATTAGGACAGTCAATTGTGAGTACATTAGGACGTCAAGGACCTAAATTAAATGACAGAAGGGGAAAGTCAGTTTTCCTATTCTTTGTGGCCCTAAAACTGAGGACTTTAGCCAGACAATGGTAAAAAAAAACTGCACCCCAGCATTTTAAGTACTATGAGTAAACCTTCTCAAATAAGGCTATATAATAGAGGGTCAATTGAAATGTTAAAAATGGGAAAAATGGAAAAAATGTTAATTTACAGAACTGTGCCGAAAGAGAATCCGTGTGGTTTCAAAAACTTGTCACATTGCCGGTCTGTGATAACAGAATTGCAGCGAACATTCTGCAGTAGAATAAACTCCCCATTGCGTTGCCGGCAAGGTCTTGCTGCACCTGACTTTTTCATGTAAGGGAAGTTTACTAATGAAACCCAACAAATTTGAAGGATTTAAAGCACTTCATTCGAACAACAATTGAGACAATTCCCACTGCAACTCTCCAGGCTATAATGAATGTTTTTTTCTTTTTTGAATAATAAAATTAAAAATTTTAATAACTATATACTAGATTTTAAATTATCAAAGTAAAAATAATTTATATGAATTGAAAAAAAAACTTGTTTGAGTTTCTTAATGTACTCAAATTCATCAGCCAGAGAGCTAGCTATATGTTATCGTTTTGGTTAGCCCTTCAACAAATGACATACGTATAAATATTCATATCTTACTGCAAATCGTAAATAGCAGAACTACAAACTACACAGCTCCATTCTAGAAGAATGGAGACTGGAACGGACATGGGAGTTTTCTCAGTCACTCTAGGAATAGAGAAATCATACAGACTACCTAACTTTGATCTCGCCATATCATAATCGATATGGGTCATCTAATGAGCATAGGTTGACTGCAGGAGTTCCAAAAAGATTCTGTTCTCTCTTCTTCTCTATTTCCTTCTTTTCACTGATGACCTGGCTCAGACTGTCAACCCAATCTATTGCTTTACTAATGACAGAAACCTCTGTCATTCCTGGTCATTTACTAGCAAAACACGAACGCTTAATAACTCACTCAACCGTATTTGGCCGACGATTTGAGAGCGTGGTCAACTAAGCAGAGGAGATTTTAATGCACACAAGACCCAGTGCTGTTTTTTTTTAAAAAAAAAAACACTTTCCACTGATCCATCACCGTTTGCAATATCTATGGGTGGTGTGGATATTGACGAACCAGACACTCTTGATGTTCTGGTTATGAAGATACAGGCTGATGATCAGTCGAAGTTTTAAAAGAAGCATTCAAAGTTTTTTTGTAACGCGGTACAATAAATACTTCACCCCATACGATCCTGTACATACTTACATTACCTAACCTATATATATGAGAAGGGGTTCCAAAGGCATCTTTGCACCTTCTGGACTGTGTACAGAGGTGGGTGGTGGTGATAATAGGGAATATTAGGATATCCAACTTAATAATTTCCCCCAGAATCGCCGAAATGTGGGTATTTGTTCTACATTTTAACGGTTTCTGATCCTCATATATTCGCAGATCTGTCCCTGATGTTAGGACTTTCAGCAGGAAATCCAACTTTCCAGGGATTCTCATACGTTCATTGGCAAATAAGAGCTCTGAATCGGTGATTGATTAGGCTCCGAAGAAGCTGATCCAATTACTAATAAAGCATAGTGTCTTTACAAACCTTTAACGAAAGATGCTCTTTATGGCCGGACATGTATCCTAAAGGACTAAGCTGTTACTTGGTTTTGGGCAAAAATTTCCAATTCTCACAGGTTCCCTGACTACCCTGAACACCTGGCCAGAGCACCATTGACCTCACTGGGGAAATTAATTGATAGTATCGAATTAATCTAACCATCCAACATCATGCGGTATCCGCCATACTCTCTAGAAATGCCTTATTTTTAAAACATCTATGGCAGACCCTCTTTTAGTTACACCGATATGCAGGACTGTACTTAAAGTTGCTCAGAGAAGAGGGTAATATCTCGGGGAATCGATACTGTCGCCATGCCTGGGGAAATCATTATCACTGTATTAATGTAGAAGCAGTTTCTACACCGAATTTAGACGATTATGGCATTTGCCACAGCTTGCATGGCTCCTGTTTTTTTACGCCTACTGTGACAAAAAGAGATTCACAGCACCTGGTGACAAGTAAACTAGTATCGCGCAAATCATGCCTGTAACCCGAATTCTCTAAGCCATTTATAGAATTCGAACACATTTCTATTCCATATAAATGATTACCAATTGTCTGAATACGATTTTCACATTCTCCCATAAGTAAGTTTCAGTTTCCACCATGGCATGGGCATAATCCCTCCAACTGCTACTTCTTAACAAACGCGTCTGTCTGTCCGTCTGTCTGTCGATTTAGCCTCATACCAATTACCATGCAATTATTTTTATTTCTATTTTGTTGTTGTTGTTGTCAGGAAATCTGTTTTCCCCCCCTTGGTTTTGCCATTTTGTTCGTTTTATTGTTGCAGTCGTACCATTCGAAATTTATTCATTTCATGGTACTTTAAGGTGTTTCTATTGCAACTTTCTACTGGAACTCGTAGAGTTCTTTCAAATTGTCTACAGTTGTCGTTGTTGTTTAAATGTCTTTATATGGTAAATTGTTTCTAATACGTTTTTGTCAATTCACCTGAATGTTTTGGTTGTTTGCAACGTTTTACTTTTGGTTTGGCTTTGGCTTTATCCTAAATATGGCATTTCGTTCTATAAATAATGGCACCTCTCTCATCGAACGAACTTGGCTGGGCTGGTTGCTTCGTTTGCCGGCCTGGTGTTATTGTTTTTGTCTTTCTTCGTTTCTTGATATGGCCACTGGCTCGTCGAACACATTCAAAGTGATGCGTGAGACCACAGCTGTTCATGGATTAAACGAAAATGTACACCACGCCACAAATAAAGCCACTCCACACCAGAGCTTTCACATTTGTTTTTGTTTTTTTTTTCTTCTTTATAGCAATAATTTGCAATTATAATTCGTAGAGTTTTTTGTTTCATTTATTTTGTCGTCGTTGGTTTATTTGGAGGCAATTGTTTAAGAAACTGACTGAATACATGGAGATAGTCATGGAGGTGACTATTCTAGGTCTGAATGCCTTAAGTAGGGAAACTTTTTCGGACAGGACCTTTTTGTGAGTGGGGGAAAAATACTCAGGTGCAGCGCTTAATTGATACATGTACGCAGCTTAGATAGTAAGATATTTTGGATTTTTTTTTTAAATTTTCTATCTTTACATTCAGTATCACATACTAATGGAGAAAGAGGCCATTGCGTCCTTATTTTTTTTTTTCATTTTCTCTAGGCATATATTAAAACCTGGAACGACATTTAAGAACAATCAGTCAATGTTGTTTTATTCCATTAACCCCTCCCGACAGATTTTCTGCTTAACTTTCCCACGCGACCCTATCGGCTTGTCGTTGCCAGCAAGTCTTTGCCGTTGACATCCGTATGCCGCATTACAACTTCTTTTGATCGGAAATAATTACAGCATTAATTTGCTTTAAATTGAAATGGAATTGTATGCAAAATGAATGTCTGGTTTCCATTTCCTCTTTGTTGAACTTTATTTATTCTCAAAATATTTGGCCATTCCATTGTGAATGTTTTTCTTTTCCTGCATATCCATCTGAAAATATGAAATGAAAATATAATTGGTAATTTATTGTGTCTACAGATTACTTGGCCATGCCAGAGCGTATGAAATATTCACAGCAGCAGCAACAGCAACAGCATCAACAACAAAAATACGTCATTTACAGCCACCACCCCACGGCCGCCAACCCATCGATGGATGGCTCAACCTACTCCACGAACAATATGTATTGATTTAAAAATTAAACTGGTCAGATTTGTATGTATGCCAAAGATGCACAGCATCAGCGGTATGAACAATTCATTTTAAATACTTTGCCAGAAATAACAAGTAGGAATGGCGTTACCTTCGGCCACACCAAATCTTATATACCCTTCACCGCGAAGGATGTTCCACATTTTAATGTATTTAGTACTTAAGACCTCTTTCAAATATATATATACCATTTGTATTAGAGACTTGCGGATTTTTCAGGGATCAGACCACTTAAAATGGTCATCTGCAGAATTTTCCCAGCTCTTTCAAGCTGTTACAAACATTATGGACAACTTTATATACCCAGCCCCCACAGACATAATATTTCGGAGGATATACAAATTGAATAATATTCGAAAACAACAACAGCTCAACTGGCAAAAATTGGATCATTGGCTTAATAAATCACAACTTTACAGACTGTGCATACAGTTGGTGAACGAACAACACACATACACACACACAGAAAAAGCGAAGCATTCAGAAAATCGTTCGCCAGCAAGAAAAAAACCAAACAAAAACAAGAACCCATCGATACGCCAGAGAATATAAAAAGAATGGATCGAAAATCAGTACAGAATGCAATTAACAATAAAACATGTGAAATACAAATTTATTTATATACCATATATAAGTTTTTCCCCTTGGCATGATTCAAATGGAACTGAGGGCGGACTGCGGTGGCACTGCCAGCTCCGAATCGAACAATGTGGGCGAGGGGGAAAACAAGACGAGAACTTAATTTTTATTGATGGACAAACATAATTGAACATGTTTGAACTCTTGTGAATAATAAAAGACTTAAAAGCGAAAATGCGAATTAAACATAAAATTGTCGAACAAAAACTACGGAGTGGTCTCACAAAAAGCGGCATCGGACACGCAGTATAATGATGTAATGAGACGGAAATCAATCCTGGACAACTACTTAAGAAACAGTGTCAACGGAACTGTCCTGTCCTTTAATGTTTTGGCAAATAATGACAACACTGTTTTCAGAGCACGCCGATCCAACCACATTACCAAACTTATAGCCACAGAGATTAGTGAAAACACCAGTGCCAAAAACTTCTAACGAGCTGCTTAAACTGGCGATACTGAACGTAAATTGACGTTTTTAGAGAAATCTTTAACGACTACTGGGCATAGGGTACCTTCTCAGACCCATGGAAGATGTTAGGACCAACAAAAGTCGGGGAGACCCATTATCGAATAGGCTCATCCGTCATGCATCATGGTTTGTCTGTAAAGCATCCGTAAATCAAGATTTACAGTCGATGCAAATGGACTTTTTTTAGCATGCAAAGCACTGCTGTGGTGATGGGAATTAAATGTACTGCAGGGAGAAATAAGGAAGTAGTGTTTCTTCTCGTTTGTCTTGAATTTGAGAATATCACAGCTGGCAGGAAAGACACTTGTAGGAATGTTATTAATCATACGAACAGTTAGCCTGCAGAACGAATGTTCTCTATAGTGCGACGTTTAGTCAATCGATCATTTGTTTATGAACGGATGAGGGTCTCGTCATACCCGGATGAATGTTTTTACATCACGGACAAGACGATGGATATCTGACGAGCAGACACCATATAAATATCTATAGAATAGCGATATACAATTAACATTCCGTCGATGTTGTATGGAGAAAATAGAGTTGGATACCCTATTATCCCCTATCATCTCCACCGCTCTCATTTGTACACGATCCAGAACGTTTTTGGAGTCTCTGCCCATAGAGTCTCTTTTGGCTAGATGTATGAGTTGTAAATATTTACGAGATCAGATGGAGATTTTTATAATCTACTCGGACCATTTGACCCAAAGTCATCATACATCATCGTAACTTCAAAAGAATACGCAGCTTTGTGAAGGTCATGCACTAGAAGAGTTGCTGTTAACAACGATCCTGGGAATAATTTTATTTTTATATTTCTAAAATTATTTCTCTTACCTGAGAAATATCCACCAGCAACGAGTCTTATCTGTACTCTGTGACAGCTCTACTCCAATTCAGCCATTTAGTTGGATTTTAACTGTACATTTCATTCAGCATTTTGTTTTTAATCTTAAACGCAGTAAATTACAACATGTTATCCACGTTTGTTCTTCGGTACGAGCGTATGCCGGATTGTCGGTATATGACAACAATGGACATTCAGCACAAAAACCTTCATCATGTCAATTTCCGTTCGAGAACAACAATTGGCATTCTTAAATGAACACCAAAGCCATCAACAACAAACAGGCAGCAGCGGCCGACAGCCAACAAACAACAACCAGCAGCAACCTTTTGTGAACAAAAAAAAAAATACTAAAGCGACCGCTAATATGCAAAATTAAACTCGCAACTAGTACGTACTCCTACCTATGGCCAGCTTGTGCTGAAACACAACTTTGTTCAACTGTTGTGCTTAATTAATTAACCTAAACCTAAGTTACCAAACAAACAAAGTTCTGCTGCATAATTACAAGTGAACAATAATTGTCATTAGCTGTTTAGTAGGGAGCAGCATCAACAACGCGGACAGGAACAACGCTAGAACAACAAACGGCAGCAACAAATTATGTATCCCTAACTATGGCTGGAAATATCTCAGATATGCCATTTAACATACTTTGTATTACATACAGCATACCGATATATAGTACAGACATACATACACAATTACATACCGACGCATTTATGGAGGTTTGTGTGTATGTATATGCATGTAGTTGTTATGGTCAGGCAGCTTACAAACGTACACTGTCGATCATATGCATAAGGAGAATTAGTAGAAAATATAATAACAAACAATTAAATTGTTTACTTCTCCGCAAATAAATAAATTTTAAATTAGAAAAATGAAATTTTTGGGATAACGATTTGGGATAACAACTCTGAGGGTTACGCTGATAGTAGCGATGACCTTCTTCCCAAAAAGCCAACAATTCGGTAACATGGTGCTCAAATGCAAAATCAAATCGACGATAGGCATGTGATCAGCGCCTCGGATCACAAACTTGTTGCAGAAATGGTTTGGTATTATATACTCAATACAATTCTTTTCAAAATTATTCTAATTGATTACTAACACTGTGTTACACACATTCTGTCCTATGAACCAAATTTACTTTTTCGGATGTGTACATGAAAATCGCCGATAGACGTGCATTTTTATTTTTTATCCCCTTTCCGAAAAAGTAAATATGGTTCATAGGACAGAAAAAAATCTAGTTTTTGTAACACGGTGTAATCGTAATCGAAATTTAACAGCTATGCTTCAGACATAAAATCGGAAACTCCTCAGGTACAGAAAGCTAGCGAAAATCGTAATCCTTGTTCCTCGACAAAGATCCCGACTCGACCAATAACAATATGAGACACATCATCTAGGAACCTTAATAAATAAGACCTTTATGTTGATCTGCCCCTGTTCGCCAGTCTTACTGTTGGCTTTGTCCTGTTTTCATCCGCACAGCTTCTGCAGAAGGCATTAGTCCAAAATTCAGTCTCATTAAATGTCTTCCAAGTAGACACTGTGTCGTTATAACGGACACAAGTAATGAGACATCCGGTATTCATAGCGAAAGCATTGACGATTTATATTCGTTCGCCTTTTGTCCACGACCTCCACAGGACCTGGCCGATTCATACGGATCAAATGAGTATGAATGATTGAGCTTGTTGTCATCCGCAAAAGAGTAGATCACAGTCTAAGCCGAGAGTTCGTAAATGAAAATAAGAAATAGAGAAGGAGAGAGGAATAGTGTCATGACTCAAAACAGGTTTTTTCCGGAGAGCCGTAACAAACTTCAATTTAAATGAAAGTGAACTTTAAAAGAACGTGAATTCTAAATTGTGACACTATTCAAATAAACCCAACAAAAATTTGAAATTCTTTCTGTCCTTATTCAAATGATTTACAGTATACAACTGTTTAGTATAGATAGCCAACGAAAAAGTATGTCATTCAATGAAATGGTGTTTTAAAGGAAGACAATTATTGACAAGACAATACCTTTTAGTGGAAAGATAATTAATCTTGACATTATCTAAACAAGCTCAAACCAAAAAACACACAGCTACACCGACAACAACTTACGACATACAACATGCACAATATAAATGTTTTTCAAGCTTAGCCAAATGCCTTTAAATCGCAAAGACATGAAATTCTCCAAGTAAACCTGTTAAATTGTCGATAACTTTATGTAACTATCTACTTATCGATAATCGCTGTATTTTATTTTAAAGGACACCAATAAATTGTCTGCAATTTACTAATCAATGGCTGCCTCACACGATTGCTGATTAGTAAATTGTTGCTACTGTACAAGAAAAATTGTTGATAGCTCGCCTGGAAACGTATGGTATGGAGCGATGCTTCCATAATGGATATATGTAAACATAATTGTCTTTAGGACAACGATGACTGATTTATTATGGTGAAAAGCGACTATACCGACATTTTATATGCTTGACACCTAATGGAAATCGCTCAAATGAGGCTATGTTATGTAATTCATGAAAATGAGCCTGATCCCCAAATTTTTTTGCAGAAAATACATCAATTGTGTAAAAAAAAAACTCCAACTCTAACCCAAAGCTAAAAAGAAATATTGCTATAACTTCATTCTCTATCAGTATATCCACTCAACGAAACTTTTGGCTTCGTTATAATGTTCAATCGAAAACATAAAAAAAAACCAGTACTTACTATTGAAAAAACAACACCGCATTGTAATTAAATTCTCTAATCATCTCATAAAATCCATACGTACGTAAATGTATTGCACTTTACGATTACAAACACCAACTATACCGTACGTACATATATGAACATGTCAAAATCCGTTTTCAATCCAACCAATGTCGTTCAACGCACATAGATACAACATTTTTCTTTTTTTGGTTTACTCGGCCATACCTGTTCTGCTGTTGGTTGGTTGCACTCCAAACAAGACAAGTGGCGGCATGGCGTGTTATTGAATCGTAAATCAGAAAATCATTTGAGGCCAAAGTCAATTGATGCACTCTTTAAGTAATAAATTTTACAAGTTGCCGATTTAGCCCTTAAGTGAACGCAAAGCCACTCAAAAACAACTCAACTGCTTCAGCTGGCATAACAATAACTCTAATTAAAAGAAAAAAAACAAAAGTAAAAGTAAAACTGAAATGAATTCATTGAATGAGTATTGTGGCAAAATACGGCAAGTGTAAATCAAGTGAAGAGATCATTATTCCGCAAAGGTCCAATGATGATAGAACTATTCTTGTACAGTTGTTTACTTTTGTGTGGCCCGGATACTTTGTGATAAGGACGAAAGTCTTAAGGGATTTCCCGAAATAGTATTTCTTATTCATAGCCTAGGTTTTTTTTATCAATTCAAAAACGTCCATCAAAAATGTCGTCCTTGGCCTGGTGCTCTTTATGTAGGCAGTGGTTTATTGTGAGCACATGATTGTCTATTTGTATTTATGCTGCTGTAACCAGTTGTCTACATTTCAATCGGAAATAAAAAATAATTCAATTTAATATTTGCAAGGCCACACGGAGTTATCTGAAGTCCAACAGACAAGAATTCCGGCTGGCATTTGTGTTTGAATAGAGGCCGGAATATTTAATATTAAGCCAATAAGTTAAAGAGAAAAACGGCCACTTTGACTGTGGGATACCCTACCGCATACTCTGTGTAGATGCTAGATTTTTCTTCTTCTTTATTTGTTTTACATTAAGTTTCAAATTATTTTTATTATTTCCATAGTTTGGGATTTTAATAAAAGTATTGCAAAAGTATTCTTTAACTGCCACATATTTAAATTATCCTAATTATGATTTACAGAGAAAAAAAAAAACATCAGCTACGTCTACTGTAACACAAAATATCGACTTTGTAATGTGGATAACAGATATAAAAAAGTAAAAAATTCCACAAATTTCTTTCTTATATGCGATTTCTTGTTAGTAAAGTAAATACATGATTTTTTTTTTCAAAACATTCTTATATGCGTTTTCTCTTATAAGAGATGTTTTTATATCCGTCACTTAATCATATGATTTTTCAGTGCAATATTTTCCACACAATAAATGAAAAGTTGTTATAAAGTGATTTTACAATCGATAAGAAGCAAAAGTAGATATTCTTCTTTGTTTCAGCCTTTTGCACTTCAGGTGACGATATATCTCATAAACGTAATTCAATTCTTTAATTAAAATTGTAAGAAAACTGCACATATTCTAAATAACCTGTTTTTCAGCGAACATTGTTTCGCATACCCCCCACCATTACACTGCGTGACAGCTCTTAAATAGAATCAGATATTGTCTCTGTCCGTTCAGCTAACTGTCTAAGTCCGTTGACAAAAAAAATTGAGGGTGCAATTTCATTTGTCGCAACAACTGTTGCTGTCCGCTGTTGTAAACAATCTCTGGGCAACTGTAACAGTCGGTTCTGTCGGCATGTGTCCAAATTTCACAGCCAAGGAATTTTCATTGACAGTCAGTTTCAAGAATATGTGTGTATTAGTGAGAAAGTGTGATTGTTGAGTTTTTATTGTAACTAATTGTTGGTAGAGAACTGTCAGCACACACAAAATCTAAAATTCCCTCAGAATATTAGATCAGAAATCGTAAGGATTTCTTGTCGACAAATGCTATAAATTCCGGACGTCTCGAATTCTCAACGAAATCTGTTGTCTGTGTCGGAAGACATCAGATATTGTGCAGAATTGTCTGGTGTCAGACAAGGTCGGAAATTTTTTTTTCTTGGAAACACTACTATTTGTTTCTGCGTGGTTAAACATTCAAAAATTTGTATTCGTTTTTTTTTTTTGGAAAATTTAAAACCATCATTACTCTGGGATAAAAATGTGCACTCCTAATCCGGGCTGTGCAGTCGGAGTCCGACAAATTTGCCTGGAGTCGGAGTAGAGCTATTTAGAATTGCTGGTTCGGAGCAATATTGGCCCGTCTCCAAAGCACAGCTTCTAATTCAAAAAGAAAGTATACAGTAGGTTACACTTGTTGAGGTTTGTCTGCAGCATAATTTTCGATTTAAGACCGCCCTCAATCACAACAAACCACGAACGTCGAACACTAATCGTACTTACTGTCAGACTTTAAAATCCTTTCACTAGACGCATTTTGTCGCCCATTATCGATATTCTCGTATTTTAGTATCCTTCGTCCTTAATCCTTAAAAGCATTTGTTCTAAACTACTTCTTCTATTACACGCACAACAACACTCTCATCTCACATCACTCAGAAAGATCTCCAGCTTACTTTTATAACCCCACTGCCATTGGACAAAGTACATCGAATATTTACCTTGTATCACAACGGTATTTGTAAACAATTTAAACTTTCTTTTTGTTGTGTATTACGAAAATATATTTTAACGTTTTTATGATGGCCAAGAAAAAATATTTAACAACTGCAGCACAAAGCCATGCCATGGTGGCATGACGCAGGACAAAAAAGTCAAATAATAAAAATAACAACTGACAGTTTAAAATGGTGTATGGTCAGAGTGGTCAAAGCTTCACTCTCTCACACACACACACACACATGCAGGCACGAATGTCCTTTGCCACAAGGAGATAGTGCATGAGTGTGTGTGTATGTGAGAAAGGAAGTATCTATGTGAGTGTTAAAGTATTTGTTAGTCTTTGTATGAGTGCGTGTATTAAACTGTCCATTGTTACTGTTTAAATATTTGCTGTTATATTGTATTGTTGCCTTAAATGTTACTCCAAAGACATTTGTCGTATATGGCAGACATGGCATTCCTTTGAGGTCCCCGCAAACGTGAAGGCGGTCGTGTGTAGTTGAAGGCTGGAACGGGGGCGGTGATGCCGATGATCCCAAGCGTAAACAATAAACTTTAGATACAATTTCTTGCTATATTGTTCTTCTGCTGACAAAAAAAACTCAATGTTCTGAAGAATGTACTTGGCGTTGTCGTAGTTGTGTTACCACCAACGTTGTTGTTGTTGTTGTATTTTAAAGTGACATATCTTAAGAGTGCCATAATACATTTAGATGTTTGTTTTAGTGTCGTTGATTTTTTTTGTTGCTCTTCTTCTATCGTCTTGTGCCATCAAATGTATGAAGCTTAAGGGCATTTCCAGTGCAAAACGGAGTCCTTTATGTCGTCTTTCGGTTCTGTTCACAGAGATAGAGAGCAGCCACGGAGAAGAAAACACCAAATTCTTAAGAAAATTTGTTGTCTTTTCATCTTTACTAATGTTTATTGTAGGAAATCTGAACTTTAGCTTTTGATTCGCAATGTTTTACTGCGTATGTATGTCTGTTAGGATGCTGCTCGTGCTGCCCCCCACAAGACAGAAAAAAGGACATAATCAAACAAATCAAAATTTCATTTGGCAGATTTCACAAAGTTGTTGGCCGCTTGGCAATCCCTGATGGCAAAATGAATTTTTATGGGAAATCATAAAAATTTAGTATAATAAAATGTTACATTGCACAAAAGATTACTTTAAATCCATTGAAATGTTAATTATTTGCTTAATATTAACGTGGCCATGCGATGGTGCATGGACATGTGTATTATTCTTATTGTTGTCTGTCCGTGTTCATTATTATTATTATTACGTTGTGATGCTCTTCAGACCGTAAGGATAATAAAATTATGTAAAAATATTTGGAATTTATAGTAGCAAGCTTTTCGAATATTATTAATATAATTCATAAGGCCATCATTAACAAAAAGGACTTTCTAAAGTACATCCTAAGGCAAAACATATAGAGAAATTAATTCAATTGGATTTTTTTTCCTACGAGTTGGTCAGCATCGGATTAGGTTTTCATGGGGCCTTAGGTAAAATCATGTCTTAGCCAACATTGCTCAACTGCAAAACAAATTAATGTAAACGGATTGTTTTTTTTTATAGAAAATTCTTGAATAGAATGTGGAATTTGAAACAAGTATTTATTAAATTTAATGAACATTCCAAATATGCCACCAAACTTAAACATCATACTGGACCATGTTGGCCCCATAAATACAAATTAATTGCATTTTTTATATTGTCTGGTTAGCGACGGTGTTAAATTTTGACCAAATGCTCATGGATTGTTAAGGGAAATAGGTAAGTAAGTTAGTAATTCAATTTTCCCGACATACTCTCGAAAACATCTATTCAAATAAAATTGAATTCCCTGAATCGTTCAGCGTCATAACACGAAGTTTAGCTGCCGATGTAAAGTAGGTAAGAAAGTCGATAGACGAGCGGCACTGGCAATGTGAGGGTACAGATTCGAATAAAACATGTTCGGCGTTCGGCACAGCATCAGGTTTGTTAACTAACAATCGACTAAAGTCTTCAGCTTCTACCGAGTCGTGGGCGTAGGTCGTTTTAATTTAGTTTAGTTAGAAATGTCAGTCCCATTAGACACTATTACTCCATTAAGGACCATTGTAATATTGGGCTGCTCTGTTGCAACCAGGGCTGCGAAGTCGGATTCTTATAAATTGGATAATCTTACAATTTAAACCCTGCTAAATCTTGTTTACACAGAAAAAACATATTTTTGAAATCAATTACGAAGTTTGTATGGAATTCGTCAATTCAATTACTTTTTTAATTGATTTTCTTCCAATTACAAAAGTTGTGAATTCAATTACTCAAATTTTAAATAAGTAATTGATTTTTTTTACTATTTTTTACATGGATTTCGCCAAGAATTTGTAAGTTCAATTACAACATTAATTGATTTCCAAGCTTAATTTCAATTACGACAGTAATTGAACATTTTTGGCCCGTATTTTTTTCTGTGTATGTTTTCATACTCTTCTATAGAAAAGCATTAGCCAGTCAGAGCCGGCTTTAAAGCAGTAGGTCCCGGTCAGTGAATATGCAAATTATATCGTACACAGCTCACTGATTCCAGAGAAGTTCCCCGTCTCTTCCTTCATGGGATGTTAAAGGAAATAAGCAATACTCTTCGATTTTTTTTGGCCATTCAGCAAACAGGATAATTTGTAAATCAAACATTTTCGGAGAAACATTACATTTCTTTATAATCAATATTTGATTGCAGTCTATTATTCGCCTACACATTCACATCCAATAGATTCACAGTATACGATCCTTTTGCCATTCGGGCCGAACTTTTGATCTGTAAATGGCCCAAAGGACCTTAACCATAGAGGTTTAAACTTTTCAACAACTTTCTAATCGTCTGTATTAGATTTTCCATAAACATGAGCTCTAGTATGCCTCAATAGTACCACACACACACACACATGCCCACACACGATGAATGCCAACTTTCTGGTTATCCCTTTCATCTGACATCCACATTTGATGCGGTTTGCTGATGATATCCTTGCTATCGTAGGTAAACTTTATGAAACATCAAAAAGTTAAATGCTAATTACCATCATACCCATACACACTTAAACCCACACACACACACAATTTACTGACAATTCATCCATGATACAGCACCATGTTCGCCCCGCAGGAAACCAAGAGTGTTCATATGATAATTGTTTGCATGAAATTGAGATGAATAATTTGTTCAAGTTGTGTTCCGGGAAATCCTGGGCCTGGCGTTTTCTCTCGAGCTCTCACTCTCCCTTTCTCCTTGTAGAGGGCGCAGGGTGTCGTAGAGCTGAAGGAGTTGACCGTGTGCTAAAGGTAAATATGATTTGCATATTATTTATGAATTATTATTTTTTGTTTGTTATTTTTGGCCAACATTTTTTTTGTTGTTTGTAGTGTGTTCTTCTTGACTCTTATCAAAATATTTTCGTTGTTGGTCGCAACAGCAGGATATGTTTTGAAAGAAAACAATAACAGAACGGATAGGAAAGTTATGCTATGAAATTATCGATGCACGAAAGTCAAAGGGGCGGAAAAGAAAGAATAATAAAGCAATGGCACATGCCATTGAAACGGCAGGATTGAGTGCAGGTGTGAGTTCTCATTTTCATATCAATCGGTTTTATTTCAATCATGGTTTTATTTATTCTTCAATACATTTAGCCAATGCCTTATTTTAAGTTTTTGCATTTTTACAATATTCTCATTACGAATATGTGACTGTCAGGGCCGTCTGGAAGACCTCGACAAGCGGGCGATATCTGTTTCCATGAAGTTGGCAATACTGGCAAACCTGTAATGCCAGCTATGTAAAATTTATTGAAATTAATTTAATTTTTAGAGAACAAAAGTTAGTCGAAATGCAATTCAAACGTAATTGTGAATAGAATGTTTGTGTATAGCTCTACAAATCGCTTTAATAATACTACAGACAGCATTGCCAGACGATATGAGGGTGGACGAAAAAATCGCAACATCATATGAAATCCACTTCGGTGTGATAATCAAATGGCCATAGAACTTAAAATATCCCAGCAAAGCATACGACGCATAATAAAAAAATGAGCTCAAGTTAAAGGCTTACAAAAAGTCACATGAACTCACACCAGGGCAGGACGAAACAGGACGAACATGGCAAATTTCCATAAATGTTTTTTTTATTGATGACCAAAAATTTCGTATTGATCTCAAAACGATCGATTTTATTATTTAAGCCTACGAATGGCCGCCCGAAATAATTTTCCATCTCAGGTAATGATCGATGGACGCTGTCCAATCATTTTCATTGAGCATTGTGTCAAAGCCAATGCGAATTATTATCGGGAACATGTTTGGGAAGCTGCTTTCGAGTCATGGAGCTGCTTTCTCCGACCATGGACGCTGCAACAAGACTCGGCAGAGTCCCATAAAGCTCGTGTGATTTAAAAACGGATAAAAACCCATTTTCCACACTTAATTTCGTTGACACAATGGCTTTCTAATTCGCTGGATACAAATCCGATGGACTTTTACATCAGGTCCATTTTGGAGAGCAAGTTGGATGAAATTCCTTAAATATTTCCCCCCTGACAGCATACAATTTGGTTTCAGAAAACGAATCCTCAACATTCGCAAAATATCTGGGACAAAGACTTGTGAAACTGCCCGAAAATATGCAACACTTTTCATTTTACATATATTACAAATATATTTCTGACATATAGCATAACATATTTTTGGCCACATTGACCCCCTTCCCGAAAGTATGCAACACATTTTGAAAACAGAAATCTTATTTTGTCACACTTCACTGATAATGCCCGGTAATGATGCCTGTCCGCACACACAAACATACCCCTCAGCGGATATTTAAAACAAAACAAAAAAAATCAAACAATCGTTTGCAATTAAGCGCAAAATAAAAGTATGAGTGAAATGCATTCATGTGTTACAACAAAAACACAATTCATTGAAGCATAAAATGACAAAAACAAGACTTTCACGAATCGGTGCGGAGGCCGACAAAAATATGTGATTCCGGTCATCATAAAGTTGGCAACAACAGATTGCGTTTGGTTGTATCAGAAAAAAAAAGAATACAAGAAAAACAACGGCCAACGATTGAAAAATGTAATTTTAAAATTACAGCAAAAAGTAGCGTTAAAAACTGATGATAAAATAAACACAAATTAGCATCATTTTGTTATGGTCTGGTGGGTGGAGGATATCTGTGCGGGGTATGTATGCAGCACTCGCTTATTGTTCTTCATCCCCTAAAATATGCAAAACGTTTTTTTTTTTTTTTTGTATGTGGTTCTTTAAAATGATTAATATTTTTATGACTACAATAACCGTAATGCTTTTGCTGACTTATATGCCCCGTTAAATTGAGGGTATCTGTTCAAAACAGCAAGTCAAATACCTACACCTTAAGGTTAATCAAAGATTACCTTTCTAAAGTTACAACCTTTATTTCGTTTGGCTGGTCTGCTTGGCTGCCTTGTTAAATTTTGTTTGGCTTTTTTTTCAATTGTGTAGTCAGAGCGAGGGCGTATGGAAATGATTGATGGTGGGAAAATATGTAAAAGCAGATTACATATGATGTAGTACATTATATGGCCATACATTGTTGCCTCGTGTATGAACATGCACATTTTTGCATTTCTTAACTGATTAGGATTCCTTAGCTCAGTCGGAGATACATACCAACCAACTTATGGCTGAATAAGAATGATGGTGCGCCTTTTTCTGTTGGTGTCCATCTAGTTGCACTGGTGTAGTTTTCCGTTTTTAGTTGGTCGCACTGTGGTACATTTTTGGAAATTTGGGGTCACATATCAATAGATTTTGAGATAATCCCTTAATGGGAACATATATTTACCTTTGAAGGTAGTTTGGGAAAAAAAAATAACCAAAAAAAAAAAACTATACAAAAATTGTGTATAGTCCCGCCCTAATTTATTCCATGATCGTAGCCATAGTCCCTACCTAGTACATCATGCGGTTTCAAACAATCAGATTTTAAGCAACTAACACACCACAATCCTAGGTTCGTATTCTGGATAGAACGTCGAAATATTTTTCATCGTTCAATTTCCACCTCGTGAGTGCCTTCGGCTCCACTATTCTGGGAGTAACCTCTCAGCCAAGTACAACATCCCTAGAAAACTCCATTCGGAGTCAGCTTTAAATAAAAGGTTCCGGTGAGTGAGCTTAGCAGTTATACGGTGTACAGCTCACAGATTTGGGAGCAGTTCGTTGTCTATTTCACCATTGAAATAGAATTTGCTGTTTCACCTCCATATTTACCACAAAGACACTATTGAAGTAAATGATCGAAATGTGTAACATCGAACGACATGTACCACAGTGCTTCGGTTCTTATTGTTGGTTGCAGCGACCACTGATTATAGATGTCAAAGCCTTAAACTGCACACCTTCCATGTCAGACTGACTAACAAGCAATTACAGCCTTCATCAAGGCGAAACGAATGAATTGGGCAAAATGGCTTACTCCATTTCTGGATGGCATACAACTCATACACACACACACACACACTTAGATCTGTGGCGGTTTGTCTGTAAACTTCACGCAGTTGCTAAAAATTGAGTGAGGTTGCCGATTGGGCCGGCCGCCTGGTTGCTCGGTTGACTGGCCCGGCCGACTTTGTGCCGGCTGGTCGACTGTCTCGTTTGCCAGCTATTTAAGCTGTTAATGGCAAGAAGCAATTGCCATTTGTCGGAGTGCAAAAAATACGTTTTTTTTGTTTAATACCCAAATTGCAATAGGTGCTAATTACATATGGTTCGCTGAATGCAACACACCTGTAGCGCTGATGGTGTAGAACTGCAACTCATTGCAAGTATCACATGGACGGTTATTTGAAGCAACCATTGCTGGCATTGTGGTGTTGCCCCCTTTGGGAATCATCTCAAGTTTAGTTGTTGTGGGTAAATTACGGAAATCAGACTTGATGTTGGTAAATCAAAGTCACTTCTTTGTTTCGATTCCAATTCAATGTTAAAGGAAATTCATTGTGATTGGTAGAGGTCGGTGAAAAGGGGGCAAAATAAAGTGGTTTCCTTGTGAAAAGTAGTTTAGTTTAGAATACTTCAGTAATACGGTTGTGCATACGATTTTTTTGGGCGGTCATTGAAAATCTTTGATAGTTTTCGATTTTTGGCATAGACTTCATATTATCTTTAATCCTCTTTAAATTAACCTTTGGAAAATATTTTAAAAGCTTTTGTGAATAATTCTAACGGACCTTCAACAATTCTGAAAAACCCCCATGAAAATATCAAAAGTTCACAATTTAAATACTTTAGTAAGAGAACAGAGTTTTTTTTGGTGGTCCTTGAAAATCGTGGTTTTCAAGTTTTGGCATTAACCTTAACCTTTTGAAAATATTCCAACAGCTGTGTGAAAAATTCTGCTGGATCTCCAAAAATTCTGAAAAAGCCTTCAAATAATTTATGAATAATGTGATAGGATAGTAAAGTCTTGCGAAGACTGTAATATTGAATACAGCTGAATTTTTGTTCCTGTGTGGAGAGAATCCCGTGACTCTTCCCTGGAGTGCTATCAGATATGTGGCAACTACCAGGCGCCAATTCGAATCTTTGGCGAATCGTTTTTCTTGGTGTGATTAACGCACCTGCTATTATTTCGCTCATACAAGCGAGTTAAGATCGCTGGTCAGGCCAGCAAGAAATCTGTTGGGCTCCAGATTACAAACCTCAACGAGGTCTCGTACCGCTAATGCAAGTTCGAGCCATGGAGACTGTATGTTTCTTAAATCAGTTGGCTGCATTTACCCGAGCGTAGTCCCATTCCCACCAATTTTATTCTCAGAGGGCTCTGTTTGCTTAGCCCTAAGCCTAAGCTTTTAAGAGCGTGGTGGAGGTCGTCCGATTTTTTGTTTTTCTACAATATCCATTGAAATATAGTTTTAACGCCTTGCTTTCTGCCTTAGGTGCAATTTAAAATTCCATTGCATACTTATAGTTGTTCGCTGCACTAATTGCTGGTTCTGCACAATTGCAGTAATTGAAACCTCAGTATACTGCATACTTTCAGGGGAATGTGATCAGCAAAGTTTCAAACCATTTATGAATTTTTAAGAACTTACTATTTTGTCGTAATATTCAAATTACGTTTTTTAATTGCAATTCTTAACATGTTGCCCGTAGTTGCGCACATGTTTGCGGTAAGGCCAGGAGGTCGTTCTATTTCTTTTAAAACTATGCTTTCATAATGAAACTTTTATTAATAAAGTTTTGTCATGCTGTTTCCCAGATTATTAGTTTCTTTTTTTTTCAATTCCTTTCCGTTTCTGGGTATGTGTTTTTTTCCTAAAGACTTTTGCAATACCATATAATACCCGAAATGTGACACAGAACTTTGCCACAAATGACAACATGCAACATGTAAGCAAAAATTGTTTTAATGTTTAACTGGCAGCACACACACATATGTCACAGGGTTGGCTTATTTTTTTTTTCTTCTTTTTGGTCCGTGAGTCGTTTTTGAATTGGTAACAATGAAAAGAAGACCAAAAGTTCTTGTTCTGTTTGGATATTTTTTTTTGTTGTGGGTTTTTTATTTGTGGAAAATTTCGTTTTGGAAAATTGCATTTTGGTAACTGAGTAAATGTTTCTCCACATGTATGTGTGTTTGTGTGTGGTTTGGCAATGTTGGCAAGAGCTTAATAATGTCATTTGCTGTGTGTTTGTCTGTTGGTTGTGCTATTTTGGCCTAAAGTTCTAATTAAAACAAAATAATATGTACATGGAAATTAAGATTATGTGGTACTTGTTGGTTTGTTTTCTCATTGATGCTGCAAGAGAGGGCACATGTTGTGTGTGTGTGTTTATGCAAATGTTACCAAGAATATTTAGGGGCACAAATGAAGAAATGCCAGCAAGCCAAATGGAAAACAGAACTGTCGTTCCGTACACACAAAACAGAGAACTGGCAAAACAACAAGTTGTAGTAATTCCTTTTTTAAAAATAGTTTTTAATTAAAAAAATTTTAATTTGCTGTTTGTCACATTTTGTATTTCGGGGAAGAGGAAAAATATTCTGCTCTTAATTTGCAAATAAAGTTTTCGCATGGTTTTTCGATTTTTTTTTTTTTTTTACTCCTGCTCGATTCTTTCAACTTTATAATGAAACTACCATCAGCGTAGTGAGTGGTGGCACCCTACTATGTGTCAAAGAAAATTTGTATGTATGTTTGATAAAGCCCAGCGTTTGGGATAAGGGGTAAATAAAAAATAGAATCGTCTTAATGGACCTATATTCTTAATACGAGAAAACTAACTAAACTAAAACATGACTCACGATCTTTTTTCAGAAACTTGGGTACCGCAGCCGCAGTGGCTGCCACGATCGGCCAAAACTTCGTTTGGATTTCGCACTAGATGTAGCTCAGACCTGACACGTCTTATGTTTGACATTAGTCCTAGTCGCCCCAGTGGACAAATATAATTTCCTTGTAAACTTTATCCTGCCGAGATGTTTTCCTCATCATCATCATCATCATCCACGAACCACCAACAGAAACGGCAATAACAACAACAGCATCATCTACACCATTACAAAAACTTATAAATATTTTATTATGTTTCTTCAAGTACAATTCTGTTTTGGAATTATTTCCATGTAATGCAGTTTCCTCGGTATCCTAGTGCAATTCTGGGCTGTAGCGGTGGTGGTGGCTGGTGGTGATTGCAGCTGGCGATTTGTAACCGCGCTACGACCAAGTCGTTTATAAGTCAAGATTTACCAAACACTTAATGGTTTCCACTTCATCTTTTGCATACTTTCTGTTAAGGGTGAGTGGCATGAGTGGGTGGAAATGTTGTGGAGCATTGGTTTGATGATTTCAAGTCCGTTGTTTGGAATAGTTGCCGTCCTCGGAGTTGTAGTTGATGGCAAATAGTAAGGGGCGAGAAGGAGATCTCATTAAAAGTTTAAACCACAAAGTTTATTTACCAAAATATTTTGTTGATAAAACATACTATGCGATTGGTTATTCTCTCCGTCTCCGTCAACCTCTCTATCGCTTACTCTCTTCCTTGATTTTTATTTTTTTCAGTGGTTTTCGATTAGTTTATCATAATGAAACTTTTTAGTTTTTTTTTTTTAGTTTCTTATAAATTGTATTAGAAATATTGTAATTATATCGAGTGACCTTTGCGATTTTATTTATTTAACAACTTGGTAATTTGTTGTCTTCAGGAATGCATTGGAATTGTTTGAAATTAACTCAGCTTTCTAAGGATGAAGAAGAAATGAAGCATTTCGTCGACTTTTCTTCATTCTCCATTCTACAATATACAATCATATGCCGCTAATACGCTAGAGGAATTCTGCAAACCCTAATAAAGAATTTATTTAAATAAAACTTGTAGTGTCGCCTAAGTTCATTGGTGTTATTGGGTAATAACTTATGGGATTTCAGTGAACTTTGTGGTGCAGCGTATCCTATAGTCAGACCAGTTCGCATTTAGCATTTTCGTATATCTATTTTCCCTTAAACTCCCTTTCTCGTACAGTCGTGGGCATTTAAGAGTCCACTGAAAAATAGTTTATACTCCTACCAAGGTACGAACCCGGATTTCCTGTGTAATAGCCGCAAACGTAGCCTGTCATACTATGGATGCCCATATTTTCATTTCGATTTAACCGTCAAATGCTCAGAGTATACTATGAGTTTAATACAAAAAGTATTTTAAACAAATTAACACGACTGCACTACTCGCCAAATATGATTGATTTCCTATCATAAAATTTGACCCGGTAGGCTGCTGCCTTAGCAGGATTTTTCCCACAGTCACTATATAGTGGACGAGTCACACTCTGGCTGTGAGAGACGTAAATACATCTAGAGTCCGCCTTCCCGGGTGTTGCCTTAAGTTATACCATACATTTTGGTTTTAACTTCAAAGGATCATATATCCTGCAAATCTTTTACTTAAATACATATAAATGATATAACAATTTATGTGCACCTCTCCCACTCAACTCTTGCCCTGTCCAGTTCTATATTACTTTAGTTATTGCCATTGTAATTTACGACATTTACTACAATTTCAATATAATTACGAAATATTTCATTTTGAATTATCCTTCCCGAAATCCTCTTTGAATGGCTGGGCGCAAAAAAAAAAAAACAACGACGAGTATGGAAGAGGATGCTAGTGATAATTTATACTCGTATTTCAATTACCGAAAAGTTTCGAATACGTACGCACGTGCGTAGGGTCCACATGAATTATGTGCATTTTTCAAATTGGAAATATTGCATTTTTTGGTAATTAATTACAACTGACACTAATTACACTTAACAAACACACAAAAAAAAAATACACAGAAGAGAACACATACACGGACAACAAAAGTGCAATAAAGTTAAACTACACACATACATAGCTAGAAACACACACATGCATTACCATCGTGCACCTCTCTACGAGTACTCACACGTATTTGCCATTTTATTTTACATAGATGGGCCACTTCTACCTTTACATGCGAACATTTAACCGACCATACATGCAAAATTAATTTGACTTGAAAATTTATGCCGTATTACAACAATGGCCATTAACTTAAATTAGCGAACAAACTGTGAATGCTGAAAATGACCAAAACCAAAAAAAAAAAAAAAATATATCAACACCCCCTCAGCAGATATGCAAGGGCCGGATGGACAATCAGGCAAGCAGGCGTACAGACCGACAGGCGTGCACACCAACAACCGTGCCAACTACTCCAACATCGACACCAGAAGAAGAAGAAAAAAAATGTGAACGATTTATGTAAACCAATTGAAAATGTTCACCTACGCAAGTGCCACCTCTAGTGGGCCAGATCCAGATGAATTCTCGGTGTGAATTGGATTCTGTTCTGATGTTGGGTTGCAGTGAAAGCCGGAAACGGATGTTGTAAGTTGAAACTGTACAACAAAGTTCGTTTTTTTCCATTTCTCCTCGGCGTAATGTGAAAAATACATACTGTGCTCTAAATGTAAATGAAAATGCAATTTAGTTCCTTTCAATGGGTGGGTGTATCACATGAGTATGTGGGTGTGTGTGTGTTGATGAGAAGAGGCAGGAGCGTACAGACAACGATTATAAGGGGGCCTTATTAAAGGAGTGTTTTGTGACCACGGTTCCCTCGAACGTATTTCCCTTAGCATTTCATGGAGAAATAACCAGGAAATTTCTCTCGAAGTCTAATTCTTTTTTGTAGAGAAGTTTTACGTGGCTTAGAAATGGCACAGTTGTCATCATTTGCCAGATGGTAATGGCTGCTGAAAAATTTGTAATGTTCGAATCTTGTTTCTTCCATCCAAAAATTCAATATTTTCTGTGAAAACTTCAAACAGCCATAACTCAGTAAATGAACGTCCTAGAGCGAAGAGAGGCGAATCTTGTGATCAGTTTTTTCCATCCAAAAATTTAATATTTTTTGGGAAAACTTCAAACAGCCATAACTCAGTAAATAAGCGTCCTAGAGCGAAAAGAGGAGAAACCTGTGATCACTTTTTTCCATCCAAAAATTTCATATTTCAAGAGCTAGCACACCACGACCGCCCTCACACATTGGTTTGTACAAGTGCAATTAAGCAAACCCACGAACAACTTTTGCATTCGGATGTCACTGCATTGAAGGACCATTTGTTTCAGATACCGGTAACATTTGTGTGAGTTGTGTCCTGTTCATGATAAGGTAGACCGCATGGATTGTGCCAACTGTCCTGATACATAAAAGTTTACTTCAAATTTCATCAAGGTTCCATCAACTGAAGTCACATGCTGGCATAATCATTGGTTCATATCAGCATGGCTGAAATTTGTCTACTTCAGTTTCACCTCATACAAATTGGTTTATTTTCTCACTGATAAAGAAATTCACATATCTGTGAATGACATCTGTATTATTTAGTCTTACAAAATAATGTATAACAAACATCGTCATAGTTATGAGTAATTGAGAAAGTCCTTCCTGTGATAACATTAGGCCTGCCAATTGCCACGCCTGCAGTTGCTGTGACATATGTAACCGCAGCGTAAAATCAGCCTGCGTAAACTGAACTCTTTTGGCAAAGGTATGCCGGGAATGTTGTCAATGTATGTAAATCGCAATACAGACGGACATGGTGAACATATGCACACGCATGAGAGAACATGAGTGAAAATGTTCAGTCACGTGCATTCCTGTAAAATGTTGTATAATTTTTCATGATGGTCAAGTAACATTTAAAATTGCCGACTGCATGATACACACACATGCACACACACACAATCGTTGTTCATCAGCCCACCCATTGAAACTTAAATGCACAGATACAGAAATATAACGTGTGTACATTAAAGTGGGTTTGGCAAGAAAATGCCTTTGGAGAGCAGCCCCATATTAAATTGATTCTCAATTTTGTTAGATATTGCTTTTTTTAATTATTATTTTAGTTATTTATTGCAAATATAATTTACAAAAAATAGTAAAAAAAAACTGGCTGCTTTTTTACTATTTTTTTTAATAAAATTTAGATCTTTGTGACTTTCACGATATATTTTCCATATCTGAAAATTCGTCGATGTTACGAAATGATGACTAACAAAATGTTTTTACTCGAGACTGAAGCTGGGTTATATGTGGTATAGTTTCCCCAATCGCCTATTTATTTATGGGTCTATTAATATCGGAAGTTAACCACAGAAAAAGCTAAATACAATTCAGCAGTTTTTTTTAGGAAAAAGCATTTGTCGCCTAGCTATTGTGCTGATCAATTGAGGGGTTATTGTATGACTGGAAAGCATTCACATACACCTACCAAAAAGTCGGTAAGTACAGTTCATTGCCATTTGAAATATCTCGTAGTGAAATCCTATTATCCACACCATAAATTGGTTCAAACACACCTAAAACAGTCCGACATTTTTTAAAACGGCGGTTGGCCATTATACGTTGGCCTGTAAACATCAGGACCTGACTATACAAATTAGTTGTGCACCCACGGGTGACTGATTTAATACACGAAGAGAAAAAATATGTTAAATATATGATTACATATAATCATATATATGTTTGGGGACGGGCACAATATAAATGATTGTATGTACATATATTATGTTTGCACACAATCATTATATGTTTGGGACAATATGTTACAGAGACCGTTTTTTCCTCCGTGTATGTAATTCCTGAAATGGCACATTGAGTAAAATATAAAAAAAAATTACCCACTCCAATATTCCTATCAATTCTGATGGCCAGTCAAAATGAACAATCACATTTTAACAGTATTTTGTTGTTGTTGTTGCTGCTGCTGCTGTTACGTATTTAAGCACATACCGACATGTGAAGAACACCTACCTACACAGAAACTTGTGTCTCCATTGTTTGGATGTGTTTCATACCAAAAACAAAAAATACCATAGAGTTGCCAGGGTAACAAATCATGAAAAGCATAACAAATTAACACACACACACACACACACAGATACACTCACCGGAAATTTCATTGTTCACTTTGAGTCTTTGTTTGCATGTGTGTATTCTACATAGCCAAATGCGCTGTCAGACATATAAACACAGACAGACAGTGGCTCACAATGATGCTGGTGAAACGATATTTTGCATTGGATTATTCTTTTGGCAAATTCCACTGAAAAATTAACAGAGTTTTTTTGTAAATGGTTTGCCAAACGCATATACTTTTTTTGCTAGGTTATGGTGTAAAGTATTTGTAAATATTTTTTCAGAATTTTTTTGGAAACGTTTTAGAGATGCCACAAACCGTTTTTTTGGGGGGGGGGGGGAAATTCGGGTTTTCTGGTAAAGTATTTTTTAAAGGGTAAAGTATTTTTTAAAGATGTTTTCAGATTTTTTTGGAAACGTTTTAGAGATGCCACAAACCGTTTTTTTTTGGGAAAAATTCGGGTTTTCTGAGTTTATCGTATTTCAAGCACAAGTTCGTAAATAAAATGACTTTCCAAAGTCGTTGTATCATCATTTCAAAAGATAAAAGTTCCAGCTTTAATTTGATGTATATAAATCATAAGTTTTATATTTTTGGTTTGTTCGTTTAGCTATCACAAAATTGTTTGGGGAAATTTTACATAAACAACGGAAGAAACGTTACATTACTTTTAAAAAATTCATGAAAGTGTAAAAAACTAATGAAATAAAAAATATCGATGGTGTTTCAAAGTTATGGTCTTCAAAACTTTGTAGCCACAGATTCGATGTAATTATGGAATTTATAAAACACATTTCATCAATTTTAAAATTGTACTCTTGTCGTTTCAAAGATATAACATTGTAACAAGCAGGATCAAATCTGCCTATGGTGTATCGGACAGACTCTTACCTATCGTTTGTTACACCACAGGCTCTATCAGGTCCCAGGTAGGCACCTGCTGATGATATACTGAGTCATCGCTCATTTCACAAAAAACATATATTATTGGTTTTGGGTAGAATTTAGATTTAAAACATATGCATGCTCGCCTGCTTGGTTTTCACCTGGAGCCACTGTCCACCCCACTGAGTGCTGAACAATTTATGCGTATTTATGTTTTAATTGCTTAAACACGTACATGCAAAATATCAAGTGATACCAGCGCACTGCAGTGGTGTGAATAGGAATATTTGGCCTTTTTTTTTTTTGATTATCCTCTATTTTTGTATTTATTGGTTTTAAAGTACTGAAGCTTTTTGAGGCACTCGATTGAATACAATGAATTGTGTTAACAAAATCGATTAAATAGTGAAATGTCAATAACGAATAATCTTAAAATCTGTTCTGATCTGTAGATCATATATTTATTATAATAATAATTTATTATATTAATTTTACAAAATGTTAGAGCTAAGTGATGTTAAAGAAAATAATTCTGATTTGGAAAGGTCAAAAGCGAATTATTTTTTGTTTTCATTAACTTTTAAAAGCTATACACGCAGACGAAATGATCAGTAAATTTCTTTTCTTTTACATATTTTGTCTGCTAAATTTTATCCCAATCGGAGTTCATTTGCCGATGCTATGGTCAAAATATTCCCGCATTGTCGAAGAAATCTTTATATTTTATCCCTGAAAAGTTAGTAATTCATTTTTGGGAAGAAATGTGGTAGTTAAACATATGAGCAAATTACGATTTTCATAAGTTTAGTTTATAGCAATCAGAGGGCGTATTCCTGAATACCTGAAACCCTTTCAGTCCAACTTTTCGTACAACAAGTCTTTGGTTTTCAGTCAAACCTCCAAGACTGGATTATTGGGGATTTATTAATACAATAATATTATTTTACTTATTTATGACAAGTTCAGCCACATTAGGTTTGCAAAATCCTCAACCTTTTTATCAAAAATATGTTAGCAACATGTCAACCACAATAGGTTTGCAAACACTTCAATATGTTTTTCAAAAAATATTTTAGCAACATAAGTTGTTGTCCCTTGAAAGAACTCATATGAAACTCTTAAATAATGAATATAAGGAAAACCTAGGCATTCGCCACTGTTGGCATACCCACATTCTCCTTAGTTGGAATTCGTCACATTTTGCAATGTTTCTCCTTTAATTTTCAGCCTCTTAAAATTGCCATTGGAAAAAATCCATATCTTCATAATGACAAGCGTCTACGTACCTTCAAATCAACAAAACTACTGAATTATTTCAGCTATGCGAGTGTGATACAACAGCCATCCACTACCGAAAAATAATTACAAATGGAATTCGATATGAGCCCCAGTGTGAGACATTAGTTTTTAATGTCATACAATTTATTTATGTTCTGTTGTGTACAAACTATCCTCTTAGCCACGAGCAATACTTGGCTAACTGAAGTCACATCAAATCAATGTAATGTTTCTCCAATTACCACTTTCGTGTTAATGGAAATTCTAAAAAGTCTGTAAGGCTCCTGCAGATCGAACAAAACGAAGGCAACGACGACGACGATGCATTTGCGTAATTTTAATTTTCAGTTGAAGCCGATGTAAAATTCTCCATACTAAAGAGAAACTCAAAGTGGTGAAGAGGGACACGGTGTAGTAGTGAATGAAAACAAGTGACAGGCAAACGTGAAACGCATGAATATGCAAATAAGAGCAATGTTCATTAATTTTGCGTAACTTACAACCAATTGACTATTTACTACTGTTACACATGATACGCCACGACACTCGCCCAACACCAGCAACAGCCACAGCAACACCATCAATAGCAACGACAACAACACGACCACAGCAACCTCAGCAATGATAGTGATACTCCACTACCTCTGCTCATGCCGGCAATGACGGTGGTTGGGGCTTTTCCACCGACGATGGCTTTTAACATAAATTTCCTTGTACTCCTTTTTTTCCTTGAGTCTGTGAAGAACTCTCCAAGGATATTACGGTGCACTTTGGCTGAAAAGATACTCAGCTACTTTCAAGTGTTTGCTAACATTGTTGTCGTCTGTGGCTGTTGTTGTTGTTGCTAGTGCTGATGCTGTTAGTGTATCATTGGCAATCTTTGACATCGATATGGGATTTCATTAAATATTAGCAAATGTTCTTTTGCCTTCACAAGAGTATGCGGTGGTGGTGCTGGTGTTGCATAGATTTTGTTTAATTGATTGTAAGATGGCGTATCTCTGTGCATATTAGACCTGGCCCACTTACACAACAGAAAAATTACATTTTGCCATTACGTGTAATAAACGAGCAATATCGGTCCAGAAGAAAACAGTTTCATCTGCCCGTTCGTTCAGCAGATGGTTACAGTTTTGAACCCGAAGTGTTTGAAGAAAGTAGACAATCAGATACTTCTACTCTAAAGCATGATGGATTGAAAATCTTATACTGATGAAATAATAATAAATGGGTAGATTACCATTGATATTAAAAAGGGAATAATTTTTTGCTTGTATAGTTTCATTCCAGTTGTGGCTCTATCAGCTTGCTTGTTTAATTATTTCAGAGCCAGTCTACTGTACTTGTGTCCATGTATGTTTGGTGATATATGTGATCTAACATAGTATATGTGTATTGGGAAATCATAAGAACGTGTTGAATATTTTCACGCATAAAATATCAGCGTACGTTTTGCAGCATATTGACATGTACGAGGGCAGGTCGGAAATTACCCAACCACATCATAATATAAAGTCGCATCTTAAGCTACAGCTAAATAAAGGCTGTTTTTTTATTGAGGTATAGAACTTCGAATTGAAATAAAACACAAGAAAGGATAATTTTATGCCATTAATGTTTAAATATGATTTCCGATCTCCATTAACGGTAACTGACTCTCCAGCATTATTTCGGAAGAAGTATGGCCCAATGACTCCACCAGCCCATAGAGCACACCAAACAGTCAGTTTTTGTGGATGTAATGGCATAAAATGGACGGAGCTTGCGGCGAACTTCGCGAACTGAACCATTACTTTCGAAATAAATTTGCACGATTTGCAAGCGTTGTTCTTTTGTCAACCTGTTCATGATGAAATGGCAAACCAAACTAAATATTAATCACTTGACAGCTGACAAAATGGCCGCCAGTTAAAAAAGTGATGCCAACTTAAAGTTCTATACCCCAATAAAAAAACACCCTTTATTACAAACTACATAATGTAGACCTGGCCGTTTAAGTCAAAACAAAAAATTTACGAATGTCAGAGACTGTGAAATGGAAATTATCGAATACAGTATTTAAAAAAACCCGCCTATATTCAAGGTACAGGGAAAATCCTGCCTGCGAATAACTTTGGTACCACAAATGCAATGCAATTTCATAAATATTTTTTTTTTTAAAAAGGTCATATGTAGGCTCAGGCAAGTACATTAGAGTCTCGGGTCATCTCAGTATAAAATACATACATTCATTCAACCAATAATCCCCCAACCACCCTAGTACCTACAATCGTGTGTATCTGCGACTTTTGATGTTGTCATTATTAAATAATTAATATGCTCAAAACATGTAAGAGAATTAATTAGCAAACATTATGCAAAACATTAGTACTTCCACACAACCGAACGGGTGTTTAATGTTCCGTAATATGTAAGATACATAAAACTTATGTGAGAAAACTTTACAGACCTGCAGTGGTTTTTTGTCAGCAGACGTCATTTAATTATAAACGACAATTCTCGGAAGGTTTAGGAACCATGTGTGGGATGTTTTCATTAATGAAAAGTTGTTAACCCTGAAAGCTTATATTTGTTTTCATTGTGCATTATTTTTATTTGAAAGGGCGTCGTCAATTTGGCAGAGTATAACCTCTGATATCATAATGCTATCATAAAGTCTGAATACAGTTCCAAAATAAATTTTGTTTGTTGCCTCAAATGGGAAAACAAGTTAGTTCGAGTCGAATCCTATACAGCATATTCAAAATCACCTGGTAGGTAATATGGTCTTTGGCGTTTCCCTGAATTCCCTAATTTTGCCCGTCTTATTTCTATATAGATTTGTTTTGTTTTGTATCAGCAGCAAATGTATTTAAAATCGTATACTTTAATGGTTACGAAAATATGTTAGTCGAGACTATCTCACGTTCTTACGTTCAATCATGACCAGAAATGTTCTTCGACTATTTTCTGGGTAATATTAATATTTGATGGTTTATTATTTCACGGTTTCATTTTATTTTGACAGCTGTCATTTTATTTGACAGCTGTCATTTTATTTGACACCTGTCATTTTATTTGACAGCTGACATTTTATTTGACAGCTGTCATTTTATTTGACATCTGTCATTTTATTTGACATCTGTCATTTTATTTGACAGCTATCATTTTATGTGACATCTGTCTGTTTAATTGATAGCTGTCATTTTATTTGACAGCTGTCTGTTTAATTGATTGCTGTCATTTTATTTGACAGCTGTCTGTTTAATTGATAGCTGTCAGTTTATTTGATAGCTGTCAGTTTATTTGATAGCTGCCATTTTATTTGACTGCTGTCAGTTTAATTGTTAGCTGTCATTTTATTTGACATCTGTCATTTTATTTGACAGCTGTCATTTTATTTGACAGCTGTCATTTTATTTGACAGCTGTCATTTTATTTGACAGCTGTCATTTTATTTGACAGCTGTCATTTTATTTGACAGCTGTCATTTTATTTGACAGCTGTCAGTTTAATTGTTAGCTGTCATTTTATTTGACAGCTGTCATTTTATTTCACAGCTGTCATTTTAGATCCAAAAATGCTTTTCTGAATATACAGTCAACTTGCTGAAACATGAACTAATTAATGTTGAGGGTGTTCACGTTTACGATTTCGTTCACGTTGTTTTATTGATTAAAATCACATTCATTTTGTCTAAAGAATAACTATAATTCGTTGTTCAGTGACGGAAATGTTGCAGTTCATGACAATTTCAACGATATACTTTTTTCAGACTTTTTAAACGACCATGAAGGCTCAAATATAATTCCTGGTCTGACTGTTCACAGAGGACTACCTATAATTCCCGTTCAAGTTAATACCTAGAAGAGAATCCCTTTGGTTCAATAAGTTTTCTCAGACAAGTTCTTCCATTCAGCCATACTTTCAAAACAAATCTTTCAAAAGTATAAATCTATTTGTTTGTGTCGACATCCTCTCAAAGTCCCTGTACTGTTAGTCCACAAACGTGGATACAGCTACATCCCGATGCCCATTTTTATCTAAACAGACATTTAGGTTAACTTTTCTCTGGTTTTATTAACTCACAATACTTTGAAACATTTTTATATGTTCCAAGAATTTACTGTGCGCTAAAGGGCGGTTCTCATGTCGATTTCTTGGCATGTGATTGTACTTATTGTGCATTACTACCTAAATGACTTCAATCTGATTAAAACCAACAATTGATCAGATAATTCGCTAATGCTACCTACTTATGTGCATGTGAAATTCCTGAGAATGCCCAACAACCGCACCACACCTCAGCGTCTGTTGGTGGCATTGTTGTTCGGCAATTAGTAATTAATCAATGTTTTAAAACGGAGACAAATAATGTACAATCGCTTTAATCTTAACAGATTGCACTCACGTATTCTTAAAAGATAAATACGGTTTAACACTTCGAAGCATTTCGATCATATTGCACGCTTCAAATGCATTTTACATATTCAATGGCATTCAAACGTTAATGCAGTTACATGAGCACAGCCAAAGCAAACGAACAACAACAACAACACAAAAAACGTTAAAGTGAAATCTGTTTAAAACCTTAAAACCGATTTAAATGCCACGATATGTTGAGATTAATTAAGGTCAATTGTAGTTGAAATAATGAAAATCGCAATGGACACACAAAAAAAAACACACTAAGCTGATACTTGGAAGTCAAACGGAATAACGTTTAACTACTTTTTTTCTTCCATCACTAGAGACAATGGAAAATATGGAAAAAAGTAAAAGTTCAGCTAGAACATGAAATGAATAAATAACTCGATTTGGACTAATAGAATGATATCTATAATTATAAATCTATTTTTTTTTTGCTGAGTCTTTATGATTGTTATTATTGTTTTTCCTTAAGAATCAAATGTCTGGCTATTGTGGTGTTGCAAGAACCGAATGGAACCTGCAAATGTGGGTGTGTTGCCTATGATTTTAAGGTTTTAACCTTAAATTGGTTTAAAAGTTACTGTGAATAAAGAATAGAATTTTTTTTGATTTTTTTGTTTACCATGTTCTCTTTATAAATAACTTAGTTTCAGTTGAATTGTGGTTTTATGAGTTTGAACCTTTGGCCACCTTTAAATGTGCGCAATTATTTGGTTTCTGCTTGGTGTCTGAACAGAACTGAACAATCTATTTTTGGTTCGATTGTAATTATTTGAAATGAACTGAACTGAACACTGGACTGGGACGTTTAGGGCTTAAAAGGTTCAAGGTGAACGCCAGAGTTAAGGGAATGTAAATATGTTTTTCGTGAAAAATAAATGTGAATTCACTTGTGTGTAATAATTGGATCATATTGTCTGTAATAATTGGATCATATGTTTTTCTTGAAAAATAAATGTGAATTCACTAGTCTGTAATAATGGGATCATAAAAGGTTCAAGGTGACCACCAGAGTAAAGGGAATGTAAATATGTTTTTCTTGAAAAATAAATGTGAATTCACTTGTCTGAAATAATTGGATCATATTGTGAGAAACAAAGGGCTAAGCATAATAATGGTCACAGCCCGAATAGATCTTAAACCAAACATAAAGTTGAAGTCCGCGCAATTCGGTCTTGACATACAGTTTGTTATCGCCATATGTATCCGATTATTTGGTACTTGGTCCCTGCTCTGGATACTTGGAGCCGGAGCATTTTTTCTTGAAATTGGATGCACCAACCAAAGCGACTCAGGTGGCTTTTTAGAAAACCAGAAAACGTGGGTAGACATAGTCAAGAGGTTAGTTAAACTCACGCTCCACTCTCATATTTCTGAGCCATAGAATGGAAACACGTAACTGATTGGAGAGAAGTTCAGGGACTGTTCAGCCATTACATTTCCTGTGAAACAACTAGTGGCCCACCTTATTAGTTCAGTTAGCCATTATATGTCCTGTGAAACAATTAGTGGCCCACCTAATTAGTTCAGTTATTTAAATAATAACAAAATTGTACCGAAATAGTGTTTAACCTTCGATCCAATTAGGTTCCTCCTCATCGTGTTCTCCCAACCCCTGACAAGTGCTAAGTACTCCAATAAAAAGTTTAAAGTTGAAACTCCAAGAGACTGGATTTCTGTTGCTCTGATGGTGGCTGGTGCTATCGTTGGCTTTGCTAGTTTTGCAAATGCAATCAATTGTTGTAGAAATTTATGGCTCACGCGTTTAGAGTTAAAACGTCATTTATTACCAATCACATTTGAATTTATGGCAACTCAGTGACAGTGACTTATTTTCCATTGGCTTTTATTTAGTTTGTCGAACGAAAACCAAACAACAACAAAAAACACACACAATGAAAACCATGAAACGTCACACAAAAGTTCAGCTTCTATTCTTAGTCGCTTAACGAAAACATCATAAAAATTATACACTCAATTGTAGAAGAGTTACATGACTAGCACCCGTCTTCCTTCCACATGAAATTGATTCCCGATTTGTGTTTTTGTATTAATTAAAAAGAAAAACAAAAAAACAGAAAACAACAAAAAAATGTTACTTGTCTTTTTCAATTTATTATTATTGGAAGTGGGTAAGACTTTGGCATATGTCTTGGCCATGTTTCCCGGTTCATATACATACGGCGAATACGAACGAGCTAAGGGGAAAACATGTTGCATGAGTATGATTGTACCTCCCGCAATTTAAACTAGTTTTGATCTTTATCTCGGAGATTACCAACAAACGGCATCGGTAACAGACAACAGCAACAACAACAACAACGATAACGACAACAATTGCGCGGTCCGTCTTAAAGCATGAGGTCTCTCGAAATATGCTGGTTATGGCCGGCATATCGTTGCTCTCTGGACGGGTATAATATTAAAAACCGTTTTGTTGTTGTTGTTGCTGCTGCAATTGTAATCAACACTGGCGGCTGTTGTGGAGTATGTGTTGCGATGCGGTGCGGTGTGTTGCATGAATTGCACATTCGTTGTGTAATTTATATGACTGCGATACTTTTGTTCATTGATTTTTAGGACATTTCAAGGTTTATGGCCTTTAATTGACAGTTGTGCAATTCATGACTACACAGGCGCACGAAATGCTGGACAACGTATAAGAAAGAGTGTCATTATGTGATTGGATGGAATGAAATATCTGTATATCCATATGAATATTACTGTGCCCACATATGTACGTTAGGGCAGGACGCTTTCGATTGGTCACTAGGGTAAGAATAGGAAATAATGTACTGGATTTATTTCTAGAATCAAGAAATATAATCATGTGTAGAATCTAAATCTTTTGGGTATCTTTACAAAGTAAAGTCAAGTTTTTTTAAGTTATTTTGTAGTCTAATGTGCCACAGTCAAACGTGTAAGACATTGTGATATGTTGTTAGAAATGCAAATATATTTTTAGAAATTCCTATGCTTGCTAGAGCTTATTTTGGGAAATCTGTATGATCTCAGCTCATTTGCCTGATGTAAAGTTAACGGATATAAAAACATCTCTTATAAAGGGTGTTTTTTATTGAGGTATAGAACTTCGAATTGAAATAAAACACAAGAAAATCGTTTTAATGTCCATCAATTTGGCTTTATTGGAAGGATAATTTTATGCCATTAATGTTTAAATATGATTTCGGGCATGTGGCCGCCGCGGCTGGCTCGAATAAAGCCAATTCTATAGGTCCAATTTTCAACCACTTGTTGGAACCACAATTCATCCACATTCATGCCGTCCAATTCGGGAACAAAATAGTCGGTTATCATGGCTCTATACCGGTCTCCATTAACGGTAACTGACACTCCAGCATTATTTCGGAAGAAGTATGGCCCAATGACTCCACCAGCCCATAGAGCACACCAAACAGTCAGTTTTTGTGGATGTAATGGCATAAAATGGACGGAGCTTGCGGTGAACTTCGCGAACTGAACCATTACTTTCGAAATAAATTTGCACGATTTGCAAGCGTTGTTCTTTTGTCAACCTGTTCATGATGAAATGGCACACCAAACTAAATAATAATCACTTGACAGCTGACAAAATGGCCGCCAGTTAAAAAAGTGATGCCAACTTAAAGTTCTATACCCCAATAAAAAACACCCTTTATAATAAATATATTTGAGGAACTGGTTGACTTTCTTATATTCATTATCTATTGTACTTTCATTTATTTAAGCAATAACTTCGTTTTATTAAACCAATTTTTTATGAATTCCCAACAGATTCGGTATATCGATGTATATCTTGTCCCCCCGTCTACTGCCCATATTAAGTTTGTAATTAAACCAGAGATCGAAGTAAAATTAATCTATAATCATTGTAGGTTGATAAAAACAGGAACTCTTTTTAATTTGAAATTCAGATTTTTAATAAAAGTGCATTTTTGGTTTTCTAGAAAACTTACCCATGAGTAATAATTGTGTCTCCTTCAAAGCAATCCCCCTGAGATATAAGTTTTGGTATTGCCTTGAGCTTTTCGACTGTGTATATTCTTAAACAAAACCTTCAGTGTTTCGACTGTTTTTTTTTTTATAGTCCTACTTAGAAAATCATAAGCACACTGTTAAATATTGCTCAACAATGTTGGATTTTTATTGGCAAAACTATTTATTGCCCGAACTTTATGATAGTGATAAGTAATTAACTACTCCTGTATGTAAAAAATTAAACAGACAACTCATGTACAAAGCAAGGCTGCATTTTTATGACAAAAGTAACTAATGTTCACCCGTGAATGTATAGATTTGCAAAAAAATTTCAGTCTAGTAAGACTTGTCTTCAAACTAAGGTAGGCTTTAGGCGATCGCTGGCAACGCTACTGTGAATGAGACGCTATACATAAAATATAAACCAAATTTCCGTAATGATGAAACAGTTTATTTCCTTTAGCGTTTATGCACACAAAAAGTCTTGTAGAGTTCTCTGAAACATATCAAAAAGTATATAGCTCGTAAATTATATGAAATATTTCATGAACTATATGAATAGTTCACAGAAACTACATGTTCATGAATGATATGGTCATAGAAATCCCATACATTATGAAAATATTTCTTTGGCTAAAAACCATGACGTGTTAATAAAATTAGTTAGACATATTATTTTTTTTTAAATTGAATTCTAGGATTTATTTTAAAAACCCAAAGATTACAATAGTATAGTATGTGGGCAGCATCCATGAGCGAAATCTGATAGACCATCAAACAATTTTCAGCGGCTGCTTCCACCTCGCAAATGCTGGCAACATTAAGAGTAATCTCTAAAATAAACTTTAGCCGGCTTTAAACAAAAGATCCCGGTCAGTGAGTCTACAAATTATATCGTGGAAATCTCACTGATTTGACAGAAGTCCTCGTCAGTTCCTTCACGAAAAGTTAAGCGAAATAAATAAGTAGGATATTGCAAATTATTTAAGATGCACTTTTTCCATTTTCAATCAAGAAATTTTCGCGTAGCACAAAGTCAGCCCTTACGTAGTTGACTTATTTGTTCAACAAAATATCCATATGAAACAATCACCTTTGTGGCTTCTTTATAACTTCTTGTCTTCGTCAATTTAGTATTTTGTATCAGTCTGAGACGACATGGATAGTTTATCGATTATTTGAATATAAAACACATATCTAATATTTGAGTCGGTTTATTTATTTTGTATTGTTTTTTTTGTTGAAAACTTTTTGTTTTTGGTTTCTGACTCAAATTTCCCTTCGAGTTATGATGAAAATAAACAAAATCTATTATTGAAAGAAGTCTACGGATAAAGAATATATTCAATTGACCATCTGAAAGGTGAGTGGCAAAATTAAAGTCTGTTGTTACCATGACGTGTATATTCATTATTTTTTTTTAAGGTTTGAGAGTTACTACCGACACATGTGCTAAAAACAATAACTAATTAAATGAAAAACGAATTCAGATCAACATTCATATCGAAAATAATCCAACATTGAGATTTTTTTGTACCTGTTATGTATTGGAAACGGTTTTTTAATATGGAACTGTCACAGCCACCACTTTCCGAGATACCGCCTGAGTCTCTGATCTTTAAGAAAGGGCAATTTGTCTTCAATTGATACAATTGAAAAAGTCCGTAAATTTGCCGAAACGGAAATATTTCAACCATAGCTCCGGCAACAGAAGTCCGATTGGGATACAATTTGGCAATAGGATAAAGGAAGTTGGATGATCTTTTCATCTGCCTACATATTTTTCAAAAGTTAATAAGCAAAATTAATCAATTCGCATTATTGGACTAAAAGGTTTGAAAGATATCGCTTGAGGGACATTTAAATCATAGAACAGAATTTAATTTCCTAAAAAAATTATACGAAGTATGACATTATTTGTTCCAAATCCTGTTCAGTCAACTGGCATCAGTTCGTTTCCCAAGACAATGCGATGCTAAGGTTTACGGTTATAGGGTATTCAAATATATATTGGTATGGAATGTAGTTATATGACTCATTAAATCGGCCATCAAGCGGAACCATAAATTGCCAATAACATATACTTACAGAAATGTTACCGAAATCATATGCAATTGATTGAAGAACAACGCCCTTCAGCCATCGTAGACATAAAAAACGTTAAAGTTACCATATTTTACGGAGCACCAAACATACACCACCAGTAATGCCACGAAGAGTGAGAAGAGTTAAAAAGATATTAAATGTAGGCGAAAGGGAAAAAAACATATTTAATAATACTTAAATTCAAACCAATAAACGAGCCAACAACGCCACCACCGACAACAGCACAAAACACCAGAAGAGCAGAGCTCATAAATTATCCAACTTCAGGGTATGAATGGATGCCCATTTTAACCAATTCCAATGCCAGCTCCAAAACAAATCAAATTCAACGTTCCTTCCTTCCTTCCAGGAGCACTACGGAGGACCACAAACGAAATGAATGAAACGGAAAAGAAGGGTATTGTTTTCCCTTTTTTATGATTTACAGCATTTTCAAAACGTCAATATGTCTCAAAACGGTTCAAGTTCGACGATCTAACAACAATAACACATACACACACCCATCGACAGCCCCACCAACAAAAGTGAGAATATTTGTGGACATAAAAAAATATGATTTGTTTTTTTTTCTTTTGCAACATTTCCAAACAGTATAGAAGAAGAAGAAGAAAAAACCAAAGTTTTGTTAAGAAAAAAAAACCAACACTAAAAACGAAGCCATAAAGTTTGTTTGGTATGGGATGGGGCAAATGAGGAAAAACTCAGCTATTGGACCAAATGAAATAAAAGAAAACACCATCTTAATCCTTTGAATGGAAAACAACACAGTAACGATGTCTGGCGAAGAAGCAGCAGCCGTGACAAACGGCAGATGAGGTAGGTAGAAGTTACAAATATCACAATACCTACTCAGAAGAAATCATAAGCCAAAATGATGATGGTATTTTGTGGTAAACAGAGTTGTAAATCATAGCTGAAGTCTAACGCAGCCAAAGAAAGAAAGAAGCTTAAAAGATCGAAAACGGAGGGTAAGGCTCGTACAGTGGCTGGCAGAAGTATTTGTCAGAGTTGGTGTTAAACTCCCAGTATAGGCAGAAGATGAAGAAACACTGTGGTGGACTTCAGGAAAAGACGCTTAACAGATCGTGGCTGCCAGAAGTATTTGTCAGAAGTGGTGAATGTTCAGTGCAGCAGGAGATGCAGCGACACTTCAGTCTAAAATAAGATTTCTCGAAAATGAGGCCGTTAATGATTACAACATTAGCTAGAGAAACGACAACTCATTTCATGCTGAGTATACTTATTTCCAATCGCTCACACGGTGCATTAAAAGGGGGCAGTGACACAGGTCCGGGTCCAACTAATGTCGTCCGAAGATCTATCGAGATGAAATGTAGCCTGGTTCAAAACTCGAAGTCATTGACATCAGCGAAGTCTAACCTAGCCTAGCGAGTGAACGAATTCGTACTAAGAAAACCGGCAATATGTTTTGAATGGTTACTACTATAGAAGTTGTAATGAACCTCATTAAATATTTTCCATAAGGAGCTGGACATTGACTAGCTGACAACTGCAAAAGGCACTTAGTTTTCTGTCATCTAGCCTTGCTGTACTAAATGACACATTTTTTTTCGTAAGCCTGTTGATTTATTTTTGTTAGCCACTGTACTGGCTTCAAGGTTATTACATGATCATTTAAGTAAAACTTGCAGTTTGGTCAAAACACCAACAGAGACAAAAACACGTTCACACTGGATCCCCACAATTGCCATAAATACCCCACTGAAGTTGTGTGTGAACATAAATTCTCCAACAAAGACATAATTTACCCCTACTCCATCATCCAAATGCCCACAGTACAGCTTTAAAGCTGTTACTTTGAGCGCGCAAAAAAAATTGTTGAAGGTAATAAAAATCTGTGAAGTTAAATTAAAAGTATTTGCTATTTCTTTACTTTCACCATGTTAAGCTTTGGCATGCTCATTGCAATGGCAACAATTAATTTAGTCGCAGATAAGGATAAAGGCAACACAACAAAGAAAACCCAGGACCACCAATAAAAGTCCGTCGTAGATATTTATGTTCGTCCTCGTCCTAAACCATCCTGGAATGTCTATCCCTTTGTTAAGGGTAGGAATGCTTTCGGCGCCAAACTCACGCTCAAATGACTTTAAAGAGTATTTGCACAGAGACATAGAGGTAAAAATATGAACGGAATATCCTGGCACATCCTTACTTAATATCCCCGTCTTCCATTTTCCAACGCTGTCGTCTGGTGGGCAAAGGTAACAGACAACTGAACAAAAAGCGGGGTAAAATACGTGCATTCTGGAAAATGGAAAAGGTAACCCGAAGTCTGAAAAGGGGTGAACAAATCAAAGATAAAACAAAAGTGAGATTCTCGGTCGTTTTGTGGTTCAACTGAGCTTAGCATCGCTGGCGTTTATCAAATGCCAACACATACCAGCAGCAGTAAACGAAACAGCATTAAATGTGGCCAAGAGGTGATTTTTGCCTTTTCTTTTTCAATCATCTTCTCCCGGTCTCCCGTTGGGCTAACCGGGCAAATGAATAGCAGGTGTTTAATGCATTTCAGTAGAAGACTTAAAGCAAGGCTATTGAATCAAGTTGCAGCAATGGTTCGCATATTTAAAGCACAACTTACCAAAATTATAGGAATTGATCATTTCTGGGTAGAGAGCATCAGCAGAATTTTTAAATCATTACAAATCTGTGATCTTGGACATTTTGTCACTTGGCTTTTTTAATTAGTATTAGGGGTATTACACCACGTTGTGGCGTAGAGTATAAATATCTCCCAAAAAGGGAGGCCCATAGAAATATTCAGCGTTTTGTAATTAACAAAAAATGACGGCCATTGGCTTTGGTTACATTTGTTTAAAGTTGCTAGCTTTGATGCAGCCAACGTTTTAAGTTTAATCTTAAGCTTTAGTTAAATCGCCCAACACAGCCAGCTGTTGCATATCTGCTAAAGCTAAAAAATATTTTTTATGCATCGCCTGTTCTTCTATAGCTGCACACAAATAATCTTTGGTTGTAGACAAAAAGAAAGATCTTGGCTGTCATTTAATAAATTGCTCAGCTAAAAAACAATAATAACAGAAAATTATTTCAAATACCACTCTGCAGTGCATTGGAGAGAACATATTTGGGGGAAAAATAATTTAAAGCAAAGTGGGAATAAAAGTAAAATGGTTATTACTCTCTCTCTCTCCTTTTCTTTGTATTTGGCTGCCCCATCGGTGGTTAAATTTAGAAAGGGCGTAACTTGGTTTTTTTTTTAAATCACATTTTTTTTACATATTTTGGTAGACCATTGTCAAATACACATCCCACTTTGTGATCAAAAATACCGGATTTATTGCCCTTTTGCAAAAAAGAATAACCAAAATCCAAAAAACAAAACAAGTAGTTTCAGAATTAAATTTGTTGCGCCTTTTTATTTAAAATTTTATTATATCTGAAGTTTTTTAAACTTTATAAAGTTTTTATCTTCTCCTGTAAAATTAAGCCATCGACATGTTGGTTACACTGAAATGAAAACAAAAAATTCTTCAGCTGCCAGTTTATGCAGCCAACGATTTATTTTGATAGATTCCCTTTTCCTAGGGATTTGTTCAGCAATAGATGTTTTCGATGCGCGTACTCCAACAGCCAACTAAGGCTGATCACTGTTTTACTTCTACCTTCTATCATTTTTTTTTAGGCGTCAGCCTTCTTTAGATTTTGTTTTCAAAATAAGTTAGGTTTCAAGCTTCAGCTATAGTTAATGGTTGATTTTTTTTAAGCTAAAGAAACCAATTTTTCCGGGTTAAGCTAATATGTAATCAGCTATTGAAACACCGGTTATTACTGAAATAAATGCCTACTTTGAAAACATTGAGAATTCAAAAATTGGAAACACTTTTAGCAAAAACATTATTGTTGTTTCATAAAGTCAGGTAGTTATTAAACTCTTCTAAAAACCAGAAATTAATTGCTTAGATATTGTCTGACGTGGTGACCACCCAAAAATATCCTCTAAATCTTTCCCCAGATGAAAGTTGCATTCCACAGGAAAATACCTGCATTCGTTAAACTCAGTAAAGCCTTAAGAAAATCCCTGGATTTCTTCCAAAGGATTTAAGTTTTCTTCTTCTGGTTACCGCATTTAAAGCTGTCTGCACTACAAGTCTTCTGCTAGATAGAACCGGTAAGAATGTGTTACTGTCGGTGTGACTGCTGTAAGTCTTTGCGTGTGTCTATCAAAGATTATCAGTGGCGCGTGCCTTTTACCCTTTTTCCACTGACAAAGCAAACATTCAGTATTTCATTTTGTATTGTTTAACTTCAGTAAATTCCCCAACAACAACAGCAGCAACGAAAAGAAAAACTACACCTGTAATGCAGGCATCCCACTCCCAGCCACACACACACACACACACCGATAATATATAAAGGTTTTCGTAGAAGAAACTAAATGTATTTGAAGAATATCCCTTCCTCAGAGTTTAGCAGCAGACCTTTGTGCTGTAATGGCCCGGGCAGTCATGCTCGTGTTAACGGACTTTAAGTCTTTCTTTGGAAAAAAAAAACAATTTTTCTTTTGTGATATTTTGCAATATATAGAAATCCAATTGGTAAATTGAAGTTATTTCGACAGTTGTATTTTAGTTGAATGTCTTACGCTTCGTACATTTTGCTGACACATGTAACACTTTCGTTTACATTTCAAAAAAGGTGAGTGAGTATCTGTCGTTACTTCATGGTTAACAAAGCAAACAATTTTCTAATCAATTACGGCAAATACTACATGGTGGGCGGGGGGAGGAATGTTAAGCTGGCTGGAAACTTGTGCGATAAGTTTAGAATTTAAGTTGTATTGACATTTGGCTTGATGCTTTTGTAAACCAAAGACAGCTATCGTAGATGTCACACAAGAAAAAAAAGCGGCTGAGTGCATGGGTTAATAAAGGCATTATCAATTTCTCCAAGTAATGCCGATTGACAGCTGTATAATTTGTTACGTCAAGAAAACCCGCATTGCCCTATGTTACCTACGGATATTACGTATTTGCAAATTTAGGTCAGTGCAGGAAATAAATATTGCAAAAAGTAACGTATAACCAAAATGACCTTTGTAAAGTGTAACTTTTTTGTATCCATTACTCAAAGGGCAATTGATATAATGGAAATATGGACAAGTGTCAACATTTTAATCGATTGTAAATACATATTATTTCTACTACTGTATAATGTAGTAAACGATAAGCATTACTTTGCCTCATAGTTATGAAATATTTCGAACGAAATAAGAATTTCATACACATGTGCAATTACGTCATGTGAGTTTCAGCTTTAAATGAAAGGCCTGTTCCAGCATGAGGCTCAATGGTCTAGGGGTATGATTCTCGCTTTGGGTGCGAGAGGTCCCGGGTTCAAATCCCGGTTGAGCCCGTTGTATTTTTTTTTGCTGTAATTTCTAAGAGATGTTTTTAATGAAATGTGTGATTAAATTCTTAATTTGTAAAAAAACCCTAAAATTACAATCGTAGCACAACATCCATTCCTTTTTACGTAATTTTCAACAAAACGGGGAAAAAATGTGTTAAATGGAGATGCGGGGCATCGATCCCCGTACCTCTCACATGCTAAGCGAGCGCTCTACCATCTGAGCTACATCCCCTGCTGAAACACTAAATGTCAACCCAGAATGTATCTCTTTTCGGTTGTCTTTGTGAGAAATTCGAAAATAACTGGGAAAATCCTGTTCAGTTACAGGTACATTTTTCTCATTTAAGAAACCCTCCACAAGGGGATGTCTTGCGATCCTGTTTATAATATAAATCCACCCCTAAGAAGATGTCCTTTTAGTTTAGGTAAAATGTAAAGAAAGTATTTTAGGGACCACGAGAATATAATTAGTGTATTTTTAAGATTATCCCTATCATGAAATTCTCATATGTTTTTTCGTTTAAATGTAAGTACAAATACCACGTTGAGTGTTACATACTCGTTCTTGCTTCGGCAGAACATATACTAAAATTGGAACGATACAGAGAAGATTAGCATGGCCCCTGCGCAAGGATGACACGCAAAATCGTGAAGCGTTCCACATTTTTTTTTTGCTCTTTTTTTCAAATTTGCAGGGAAGAATATTTTCACGAAACTCAAATGCAATTTGGCCGCCAGCAATTTTTTTTTGGTAAGCCATCTCAAAGAATGGATCTGTTCAAATAAAACAAGCACAATTATGCCGAAATATCGCAGACAATTTCACAAAAAGAGTCGATGCGTGCAAGCGTATATGCGAGGTACTTTGGCCTGATAACATTTATCATTAAGGGGTTGTAGACACTCTCTTACGTATCGCTCATTTATTTGAATAGTGTCACAACTCAAAACATAATTTTTTTAGGAGAGCCTTTTTAAGTTTTCACTTGCGCATTACTTAGCAAATATAAGAACAAAATAGTAGGTTGTCAACTTAAATAAAAGATTTATAGTTTTTTTTTTGGGCAACAAAATAAAAAGTGAATTTACAAGTGTAAAAATATTGAAGTAAATGTCCGATATGTATATTCATTAACAGATTATAAATGTTGCATTAAAAAACTAGAATCCTACTTTAAACCCTGTATTTAGGCTAAACGGTGTATATGTTTATTTATGATTCACTTAGAAAATAAAAATTTAAAAAATTGTCATCCAATATTTGGGGAGCTCAAAAAATCTTTTCCCTTGTTGCAGAATTGTGTAAGCATGTCACACCAATATTTTCAACACTTGTTAACTGTATCATGCAAAAAATAACGCTGCAAATCGCCAGTCTGCATCATGCGATGCTGTGGCCAATTTAAAATTGCATAAATAGTTGCTACGCGTAGTACAACGAACGACATAACTTGAGAGCTGCAGAGGATGTCAATGGCGCAAGTGCTCCTCAGTAATAAAATATACAAGAGCCACCACAACATCTGTTTTGGTTGGTCGGACGGTCAGTTGGATGGGTGACTCAAACAGTGATCAGTGTCCATAACATGTCATCGTCAGCGTCATAGTCATCATTGATGATGATCATGACCATGTCAAAGCAAAAATTTACGTATGTACAACAGCCATACGCTGAAGTGCTCATATCTCTCCATGTCTCATATATATAGATGCATGTGTGTGTGTGTGTGTGCTTGTAAGTATGTATGAAGTATAGCCGAACAACAACAACATCAACAAGTGATTTAGCTGTTGACTTACGGTCAGTCATTTCTGCGTGCTTAGTGACCATGGAAATGACAGTTAATGGCACGTCAAATTGTTTGTTAGTTTTATAACTTGTCCGATGACATGCCACGGCAGTCGAGCTTAAGGATTGCCAGCAACAAAAAGTGTTTGTCTCCGATTTATATTTGTTTGCTTTGTTTCCCTATTCGATGGGATGGCCATATATAACAGAGAAAATGGTAATCAATAAAACTTTAATATTTTCTTAGGGAGGTTTTTTTTTTTATTATGTAATTTGTTTTAGGGCAGACTATAAAAAAAAGAAATAGGAGAAATCGTCTATTTATATGACGTTCTATACGCTCGTTTTAGCTGGCCAACATTAACCACACTTATGGCTTTAAATAGCCAAATAGCACATAATATAAAATAAAATAATTTGCAGAAACAACTGGCTACGAGGGGTGGAGAGTGGATGTAAGGACAATTTGTTTGGCTATGATAACTGACTGAAATTATTCAAATTTAATTTAATTTCAATTGTTTTATTACTAATTACAATATAAAGTAAACCCATGGGTCCAAGGGTAAACCGGGTGCCACAGATGGGATGGCTAGATTTTTGCTGTGAAAGACCAAAGCCTCTGGTGGGAATCGAACCCCACGCTCATAGGCAAGCACGCCACCAACTCGCCTTCAAATGTTATGGGGGATTACGGTTTATGGTTATGAAGCACATTTCTCACTCGGTGGGTATGTTGATAAACAAAATTGTCGTATTTGGGGTTCTGAGAATCCTCAAGTAATTGAAGAGAGAGCCCATTACATCCACAAAATGTCAAAGTATGTTGCGCTCTTTGGTCCGAAGGTGTGATTGGACCTTACTTCTTCGAAAACGTTGAGGGAACGACTGTCACCGTCAATTCGGAGCGTTATGGTCGTATGATAACCGACTTTTTTTGCCTGCTATTAAAGAATACGACTTGGAGAACATGTGGTTTCAACAAGACGGTGCCACACAACTCAAGCGAATATGGCTTTATTGCAAGAGACATTTCCTGGCCGTGTAATTTCTCGTCGTGGCGACATCAACTGGTCATATGAACAGGTGTTTCCTTCCGATAAAAATCATTCCTTCATAGCTCATGAAACAGAGGCTCCTGTCGCTTCTCTCAGAACTGTTAACAGGTCGCATACTTAAGTTTTGCAAAACCTCGTCCTTATTCGTGAGTGGCAACTTTGGCAAAGTTAGAGTAAATCGATGTATACAGGGTTGCCTTTATTGTCCAGACTCAAGATGAAAATTAGTTTGTAGTGTTGTTTATATTATACGTATCGACTGTGGCCATTTGTAGGCATTTCTTTTGAATTGTTGTATGATGAAAATTCAGTTTTCCTTATACACAATTTCTATATTTCATTGTTCTAAATATAGTAGGATAGAATGGATATATGTATATATTCCATAATTTGATTGCTCCTCCTACACTCAATTTGTATAAAATGCCAAAATATCATAAAAATTTATAGAAATTATCATTCTTAAAATCCTCATGTGTACGGATATCAATCTTGTCACTCAGTTCCAACTGACATACACAATAGCATTTCATGGGCATCCTTTTCGTAAGTATACAAAAATTAACTCCATAACGAATTGGCCCGTAAATATTAACATGCCGCAGTGACAAATGACACTTGACACATGTCATCTGGTGAAGTTGGGCGTCATGGCGGACAAACTCAATTAAAATCTTGCCAGACACATCACACCACCCTCGCTGATGTTAGGCCGCCCGTTTTTCCTTCGCATCGCAAGCATACAGCCACATATAATCACCTCTTACCCCATAACAATTTATATTTAGGGAAGTGAGCGAGCGCCTGACAACAACAAAAAGGAAAAGAAGAAGAAAAAAAATTAGAAAGAGGAAAACGAAAATAAAGAAGAAGAATGTTTAACCTTAAGTTGCCACTTTACATACAAATCAAACAACAAAAACAGCCAAGGCCATAAATTCAAGATGCGACCACAAGATTTATGACCGTAACTAATATGGAATTTCAGCAGTAACAACAACAATAACGGCGACCAAAAGCACGCACACTCAAAAATGTTCCCAGAAATTTCCTCTTGACTTAGGTTGAGGGTGTAGGTTGGGCCGACGTTGGGCCAAAGCAAGCCGAGAGACAATATGAACTTTAAATGATAGGTTCACATTTTTGAAGTTTGGTTACTGTTTGAGGCTTTTTATTGAAAAAGTTCAATGCGTAGGTTATGGCGTGTAGCTTTTTTTATATTTCGTTCATTTGGCATTTGCAGCGTTCCTTGCTGCTTCAAAGGAATCTATGCGAGTTGTGTGTGTGTGTGTAAACTGTAACAAAGAGATACAAAATATACGGAAACATGAAAATTGTGAATTGAATTTCAAAGAAATTTATTTCACGCAAGAGCTACGGATAAGCCTCAACTTTGGCAAGATTACGTAGCGATGAAGAGCTGCGAAAAGATGACCGCAAACAGGAAATATATATCGCCCCCTAAGAAAGAAAATCACAAGCGTCAATATTTCAAAATTAAGATAAGACCAGATTCGGAAATGTGAATGAGATTCTGATTTTTGTGTTGAGACCCAATTCAATATCTCAAAATGATTTTTAAAATTTTTACAAAATATTTAATTCTAATTCGCGAAAGATATGAAATGTAAAAGTTACATATCTCAAATCTACCAAAATTAAGATGTGACTTTCATTCTTAGGCAGTTAGTACTCTATAAGAAAGAAAAAGAATTTTTTCTAAAGTTTTGATGCTGGTGATATCGGTTTTCTACATGTCAATACAGATCTGCATAAATTAAAATTGAAAATTTTGGTATTTCAAAAGGTAAATCAGCTAGAAATTCATCAGAAGGAACAACCATCGAATTGATAGCATATGCAGGTGGTTGTTGGAGGCGTTCAAACAATTCATTGGAAAATTTCTTAAAGGATATATTCTTATCGACATGTCCATGTTTAGCTTAGATTAGGTTCAACTGGAATTTTTGTTAACAGATTCACTTAGAACCGATTAACACGATGACTTTTTGCTTGATTTTTAAAATTATGATTTTCAAGAGAAGAGAAGAAGAGATAGAGAAGATTGCGGGTTAGAAAAAAAGTCACAAATCAATAATTTTTTTTTTTTTTTTTTGAAGAAACTTTTTGACTTCATTCATTTTGTGGATTTTTTTTGAAATTTCTTTTTAACTTCACACATTTGGATTTTCGACAATTTTACGAATCAACAAGATTCAAAAAGTCAACGTATAAATTCATATGACTTTTGTAAGCAAATCCAAAAAAAGTCAAGCCAAAAAGCCATTGTGTAAATCGGGTCTGAGTACCAACTCTGCTTGATTTTAAAATCATGATATTTAAGTTTGTAGGCGAAAGGTTTAGAGAAGATTGAGGGGTAGAAAAAAGTCACAAATCACAATTTTTTTTTTAAATTTCTTTTTTACTTTGCACATGTGTGTTTTTTTGAAATTTCTTTTTGACACTTTTGTCTACAATTTTACGAATCAACAAGATTCAAGTATAAACGTCAAAAACAAAAATCAAACGGAGTCGCAAACAAAAAGTCAACGTATAAATTCATATGACTTTTGGAAGCACATCCAAAAGGGAATTTAAAAAAAATTTAACAACTCTGATGACGGAGTCAACCAATTAGATATCGGGTCTTGATAGCGACATCATTGTGTGGGAACTTTTCTTATGTAAGCGGGCCACAGCTGCAGGCCTTGAATGCAGCTTTACCATTTTTTTTCACTGTAAATGCTATAGAAATCTGCAGGGTAAATGCATAGCTACGGATACAAATACGGCTGGAATCTGTATGGTAGTCCCTAGTCTCAATAACTCTACAGTTCCCTGCTATGTGCCAGTGGCCCGCCTGCCGAATAACTCTTTTGGACGCATGGCTTTAACAGCTATGCCAATTTATAAGGCTTTAAGAGAATCCATCCAAACCATTTCTATTGTCCTTGACTACTTCAACTTGCAGGCTTTCTATTTTTTCTATCATACCCTCTTGTCTTAGCCAAATCCTTAATTGCTTAATACGCGTTGGCCGAGATGTATCTGTTCAACTTCACAAATAATGTAAACCACAATGCACAGCAACCACAACAGAATGTCTATACAACATAAAAATAGGAATTTCTTTCATTGAGCATGATAAAAATTAACAAAATTAGAAATTTCGTTGGTTTTTATTACCGCCAAATTCTTACAACACACCAACGCCTTTTGCCTTTGCACCTCCCAAATCCTATTAGTATTCCCTTATATACGCGTTTTCCGGGGTGGCGAAACAAAAACTGAACGGAAAAAAACAACTTATAATGTTTTTATGCAAAAAATACTTTTGACGTTGATTTCACATTTCCATTTTATGTGAAAACTCGAAACAAAAAGAAAAAAAAAACAGAGTTTGGCCTTTGTTGTTGCCTAGATTAGACGGGCGGCGACTATGACGTCTATGGCCATCACCAGCATTACCATAAAAATCAGTGCTCAATTTCAGTTCAACTAAAGAGAATTTCAGTTTTTTTCTGTTAGTCGTCCTGGCCAATGCCAGAAAATCCTTTTCTTCCTGTGTGTACTATATTTGTATATGGGTGCCTGTGATGCTGGTGCACATTAAGACAATGAATGCAATCGTACATTATCCACAAAATAAGCGGTAAAAGGCACAGACACATTTTAATTAAATGTCTGGACGGACAAAGGGACGGTCGGTCGGACGGAACGGACGTCAGACGGAAGGAAGTAAGATGGAAATGGCTAAAGATAAAAGCTTATGGGAACATACCCTAGCCAATGATGAAGGAGTTGAAGTCGTAGTAAACAAATGAAAAGCTGAGCCAAACCACAGTGATACAATGGAAATGCCTTTTATATGTATGGTTTGCTCTCAGGCTAGGAAGGGACCGGCTGGGGGTGCACGAATAAATGCGGGCTAATAGAATGTAGCTAATTAATATCCTTCTCTTTTAAGTTTTCTTTTGTTTCTGTTTTTTTTTTTTTGACTCTCGTATATCAAAGGATTATCTTATCATAATCTGGATAACAGTAGAACAATGTAATGAGGAAATGAAAGAATTTCAAAAATTGTTTCAGATTATTTTAATCGTCCTTATATTGGAGGTCGGAGTCAAGTCGTAGGGAAACTTATATAATTGAGTAGATACTGCATACATTTTTTTGAATTGGTAATTATACTTCATTGTAAAATCCTATGAAGTTCAATTTGTGTTATATATTTGGAGAAATGTTTCAACTGTCCTGGTGACAAACTAAAAGTTGTTGCAATTTTTAGTGGCATTGAACACCACGTATGCTCATGCCTGACTATATGTTTCTGGATATTTAAGGAGTTCACTTCTTCTCTTCGCAGTAGTATCGGAGATCACAATAAATGTGTTGAGCTCAGACAGACGACGGTTGGGAATTAACTATGCTCCTAATCGTATAACTGGTACAGGACTCCATAGGTTCTACAGTAGGGTGTCAATACAGCATTCTGAGGTATGCTAATTTCCTTTAACCTAAACCTGAAACTAGAGATCGTATATAGAACAACTGTGTACTCAGTTTTTCATTTTGTAATATTTTCTACTTTTAAAATGGCATCAATGTCTTAAGGAGATAAACATTTCTAAAATTTTTTGTAAATATTTCCACTTATCAGCTTAGGTAAATGTGCATATAAACTGAAAGAAGACAATCTGTAGAAATTTCAGTATCTGTTTGTTTTAATTTTTCAGAACGAAAAACTGTAAGTAATGTCCTTTGCGAATATAATATATAAGTAAGTATTCCCTTAACATTCCATGAAGGAGCAGATGGGAAACTTCTCTAGAATCAACGATATAATTTTAAAATGATATATTGCCATTTTTTATTTAATATTTTGAAACCTTAAGTACATGTTACCACTTTCCATAATTTTGATCATATATCTTTATTAGTTAAGCACTAAGCAAAAAATCATATAATATAAAAAATAATTTTTTGATTATCAATCGGGATTGAACTGTTTTTTGGACCATAGACACTAGAAGCAAGAGATCATATACAGTGTACTCTCTCATAAGCGGTCACCTAAGGGACTGAGATTGGTACTGAAAAAAGTGTCCGTTAATGAAAGGTGTCCCCTTAAGTGGGGTGTCCGCAAGGAGAGTACATTGTATAGAAAAACGGTGTACTCAGTTTTCGAATTTCTGATCTTCTCCAAGGACTTTTTATTTATCTCTAAAAAATAGTCCAATATGTCGGACAATTGTGCGTTGGTGTAATTTCCAAACAGCAATCGAACTACTCCTACTTTCATACGATTTAACACTTGGATTAGATGAGATGTTTTGCCGTCATTTGTTTATTTTCTTCTTTACGGCAATGTAGTTTTATTTCCACATAGTGAGTGCATGAGGCATTTTTAGAATTGAGGCACTGTGTGTAATCATTAGTCATTTGCATTTTCTACTCCTATTAAAATATAAAAAAATATATAAATTAATCCATATAATCCGCATTGAAAAACTGCGTATCTATCGAATATATTCCGTCATGGGCAGGGGGTTGTCTTCAGCTTAAGATCTGCGTAAGCCAAAAAGGAAGCAAAAAGTGTGGCAATTGAAATAACACCTACACTAATAGATGTGCATTACATTGCTTCCGACCATTGCTTTATTTGTGCGTGTGCTGAACCTTATCATTGCAAATTGTAGCTCGCAAACTTTTAGAGGCCATTAAACTTTAATGCTAATGTCATCATTATCATCAGCCTCAGCATCAAAGCCATTGCCAGTCAGCCAGCCAGCCATCATCATCTTACGCATATCTAAGCATAACAGAAACAGCAACGACCACGGCAACAATAGACAAAAGTACGGGTATATCCACACATAGCCGTCGTAACCATAAAAATCTCAATTGCAGCACTGCACATTGCACAATTTCTAATCACAAACAATCATTTTGTCGGTTTGCAAGTTTAACAGCAATTTCACAGACATTTGTTGCTGTTAAGTGACATTCAAGCGGAAATCGTTAGAAAAATCCAAATCCGTATAAAATTTGACAATAGCAGCCTTGCTATCAATTTCTTATTGCCAAACCACCGATGGTGACCCCTTGCTCAACCATTTTTGGAAGGCCATTCATGGGCGTTACGGCGGCTGTCGTCCGGCGGTCTGTGGCAACAATAAATGAAAATTGACAATGGATAGTTGGCATTCGACGTTCACCTGCTTTGCATAAATGGACAATTTCAACAAATTCAAGCGACAATTAAACGCAACAACAAAGAGGAAGCCATCAGCATATAGTTTCGAACACTGGCCATTGTTTGCGCCATGTGGCCGCTAAATAAATGTGGCATTTAAATTAAAATTCTTGTGCGAAAAAAAGAACCACAAGAAGACCAGAAATAGACTCGGCAGCCGATGTTGGATATTATGGCCGGTTATTAATAATGAAATTGCCATTTCAACATAACCATGCATCATAAGAATATACATTGACTTTTTTTCAGGTTCACATATGAATTTATAGGAGTTTGTTTCGTGTTTTGCTATTCTTAAGGATGTCCTCCAGTTGGTTTTTTTTTTGTGTTTCTTCATTTTCATTTGAACGCCCCTTTCGAGTCATAACAAATTGACACATATTACTTTTATGTCGGCTTAAAGTCGCCTTATGAAAGGGTTTGGTAAAATGTCTTTGTTACCAGAAAATCGCAAAACATGCTGTGGTAAAAATGGCTAAAACTAAAACATAGAGCAGCAATGATTTCCTAACCCATGGCCATGTTCTTCGAGTGCTTTAAAAAGTTATCATTCTATAAACATTGATTAAGTACTCGAGTTGTTTAAAGAATATGCGAAGTTCATCGTTTTTTTCCACGAACCAAAAAAAAAAGCAAGTATTTGCACATATTTTCTGTGAGACAGTTGGAAGTCGAAGAATGTGGTATCGGTGAAGAAAAATATGACTTCAGTTCAGACCAAAAAGTTGAACCGAAAGAAAACAATAAAACTTCCATAGCTTGAAAATCACTTATCGGAATCGGCGCTAAGACTATTATTGGAATGGTGGGGGTAATGCGAATAGGGTGTGCTGTTCATGAGACGATCTAAGGTCCCTCAAGTCGTTAACCCAAAGGTCGACGTGATAACACGTACACTATCCCACAATGACAGGTATCTTTGACGTATATGGGATAAAAAAACGAAACAGAAACTTGAATTTAACCGCTAACAGATCTACAGAAGTAGTAAAAGTCCAAAAGATTTTTTTGTCAAACGATTCTGTTCTACGGATCTGTGGTTGGCGATGGAGATGAAGAATCACCAGGGTAGGTTCATGATCATTCCTGTTGACAATGTAATACCAACTGGACCTTCTATGGATCCAGTTTTGTAACGAGGATACCAGATGGATTGGATGAGCGAGAGCTGGCGCTGCTCTAAAATCAAGTAAGTTTAGTTCTGATATTGTCATCCCTGTCACTGAGAGTAAACACCAGATATTTTATCTTATTGTAGTAGATAGGTGAAAAAAGAAACCAATCCGCTTGGAAACAAGAACAATTTTGACTGATGCATGCGAAGGACGCGGACCGGTATTAATCTGACTAGATTCCTTCTTAGAAACCTGATTGTGGTCGTCACTGGTTTCAACAATGAAGCGGATGGGAAGGACAGTCGAATACCTTCCCCGACATGGCCTGACTTCTGTGGACTTAAGACGGAAGATGTCTAGTCTACAAACTCTAGAAGACCAAAACTGTCCCTCCCTAGTTGATGAAGGTAACGTGTAGGCTGAAGAAATACGACAAGAACCATAAAACCAAGGACTCATTTGTTGGGCAAGCAATACACGGGACTCGGATGGACCCATTTCGACTAATTTTCCAAATACCCGCAATATCCAACTTTGGTTAATATCGGATGAAACAGCATCGGGTTTAACGATAACCACCTGTGTGTATGTTGTGTTGTTTTTCCAGCAGCAGAGATTAATCGCTAATCTGTCCCTAGAGGGCGGTCTGACATTTTTTTTTCTGTTAAAAATGTTTTATTTTGTTGTGGTTTTTCTCCTGCATGTTCGCCAAGTTCCTCATAGTGACGTTGTTGTTGATGATGTCGTTTAGTCGTTCCTCTTTTTTTTAGTTTTGTTCGCTGAACGTTCTGGCAAACTTTAGAGTTTTTGGTTTTTATACGCTCACCAAGAAACATTTTGTTAAGTTGGCACCTCTTTGGCCAAAAGTCATTTCAAGTTACAACCTAAAAGCTGAAAAATATAGTTCGCGAAAAGAAAAACGCAACAAAAACCAAAAATAGAGATGCATTTTTTTTGTTGCTGTTGTTTTGAATTTATATAAATATTAATAAATGTTACCTTGAATTAATTTCCAAACGTGTCTGTTTTTTGTATCCGGCTGCTCTGGATTTTGGCTTTCATACACGCACACGCCACACTCTAGCCAAGTCTTTGCGAAGCAGAGATTAATCGTTTTTAATGTTTTCATTAACCGGGTATGAGTTGACCATTACAAAACAAAACAGACATTTTTCTAGGAATTATTGGGATTGTGCCAAACAGGAACGAAAGAACATCCAGTAGCCTAAGGTTGGAATTTTAGATTACTCGGTAAATGAATACAATTAACTTTAATGTTTTAATTTGTTCTGCAAGACAAACGGAGTGGTGACGAGGGACGTAGAGTATGCAGGATTTGTTTAACGTCTCGTAAATCTAATGGATAGTGGAAAGTTTTCAAAGATTATTTATCACGAGAAGTTGTGTACTCCGGGATATTTAGTGGTGGCGGATAATCGTATAAGTGTGGATCATAATTGAGTTGAGTGTGGTTTTAGGCCATGAATCAGGAAACTCTACAACAACTCAACCAAAAACTAACCGAAACTGACAAAATGTTGAACAGCCCACTCGCCGCTCCCTCTGCCTGACATCTTATAGCATTTATAAAGCTCGAACTAGTATAGGTTCTTGCGTCGATGTGCTTGTAGCGCTCACTGTGATATCAGCCTTAGAGCGACTGGGAATGGAGAATGATTTGGCTCGACATTTGCCAACCTCCCCATCAGGTATAGGGAAAACAATCACTTGCTCCTCGAGAAGCTAATGTATAATCAAAGAGTGATAGTTCCAAATTTGGGCGAGATCAATTGCAGCTACAATTGATCTTATGGACAAGTTCTTTATTCGTGTTATAAAAAAATTCGAACTAACATAAACAAACGCCGCGATACGGGTCTTCTAATTTAGTCTAAATTAGATATTTTCACCCCTCACTCTCACAATCTAATCTGAATTTGTTCCACAGTGTTATCAAACATTTCTGCGATGTCAATTGGCCGAGATGTTTTACCAAGAATCCAATCAAAAGGGAAACACTTAGGAAGAATATCGACCCATTCATTCGTGAGATAGAGACAGAACCCGTTACCAAGGACCTGGGAGACTGGGTTGACAGGATGAGCTCCTGCGAAAGCAGCCACATTAACGAGTCTGTATTCCTTAAACACAGGAAATGTTTGCTATTTCGATTAACCAAAAAATATGACCAAAAAAATATATTTTGTTCTTTATTTAATTTTTAAAAAAAATATGCCTCTGCTTGGACCACCCTAGGTGAAATATTGAAGACTTTTCCAAGCATACATATATTTTCTGTGATGTTTTCTATTCCAAAATATTTTACACAAGCCAACATTTAATTGTTTTTCTTCCCTTAAGTTCATTGAATTAACTTTTTTCCTCCTAGACTTTAACATGTCACCAGAGTGAAAACTAAATGTAAAAGTCACTCGTTTCGTTCAGTCAATTCGATTGCAATGTGCCTTTCCTAGCAAGCTGTGGAGCTCGTTAATAACATCCTTTGTGTCATTTTAGATTCCTGTGAGAATTGGAAAAATTGTTTTTTATGTTTAGTCATGATAACTAATAAAAGGGCATACTCTGAGTTCAGACCCCTAGTGTCCTCGTCCTCGGCTTCGTCTGGTGTTTTTTTTTTGTTTGGTCGTTATGCCGTGGACTCAGCATAAACACTTTGCATCAAGAGTGAGTGAATGTGTTTGGTCTAAAATGAATTATGTTGACATTGATGCATCATCTTGACCATGTCAGACGGAGCAGAACTAAAAAAAGGCAAGAAAAAAAAACATGGTAAACAGATAGGACTCGCTGAGTGTGGTAATAATGACGTGGGCTAGGATATTTCGAATTGAAGAATATTTTTGCAGTTGGGAATGAGTTTTGACTCTGAAAAGTGTCTCTATTGGACAGTGATCACCGAGATTAACTCGAGTGTTTCGTGACTGTTGGACAGCTGAGCTAATATTTCTTCTTGGCGAAGAAAAGGGCGATAGTTCTAAAGATGACTTTCATGAGAGCCTAGCAAAATATGTCCGCTGTCCCAGACAACACAGCAAAAGTGTTCTTTGGGAGTTCTAATGATCAAATGGGAAGAAATGAAATGTCCATAACCCAACAACGCATTGTGTAACAGATTTACATGAGGGAGATATCGGGAAGTGAATCCGTCCTAGCCATAGATTATGGCATAGAATGTCCATTACCAAGCCTAGTAGCTAGGTAGAGTCAAAGACAGTGCTCTCACACCAGTCGGTTGTTCCGATGCAAAACAAATTTCAATTTGTATTAGATCTTCCATTCGGACCTTTGATAAGTCTGTATATCTGTCTGTGGAAAATTGCACGTCCATCACGCCCACTGAGTCTTCTCCGTGCGTTGGTCTGCGACACGTTTATCCGCGGGTCCTTGTGCACAAGGTGCCAATAAACAACAAAAGTCTTTAAAAAAGGCATAACTTCAATTTTTGTGTGAATATGCATGATTGCACCAGCAAGTGTGGTTTTTTGTTGTATTGCCCTCTTATGTCGTAACATACAGTTTAATTCAAGGTCAACTCATGTAAGTATGCCTTGTGTGAAGCTGCCACTGACGGGACGGGACTGTTTAAACTCAATTTGTATGCACAGGAGAAGTACAGAAAAAAAAGACAACAAGTACGACAGACACCCAGACCAAGTCGTAGATGAAAAATGGCTAAATGTAGCCTTTGGCAAAGATCAAGAGGAAGAAGCAGCAGACGGCATCCATACAGTCGTTCGTTCAGATAGACAGGCGGACGGACAGACCAGAGAAACCATCAAAGTCATCGTCACCATCAGTTTTAGCAACATTAAAGCCGCCTTTTCCCTCGACTGGCGTTGTCTTTTTGCGTTTTTTTGTTCTTCTGTTCTGTTGTTGTTGTGTTTCTTTCTGCAACCACCACCAACGGCAGCCGAAGTAGCTGAAACCAACCGCCCGGGCAACAAACAGCCGACATGCACAAAACGTTTACATTTAAACCAATGACGGTGGCAGGTTGTCATGTCAGCATGGAGCTGTCAGAATTTGAGTTGTGAATACGACATGTCGGCGTCGAATTTTTAATCAGGTAACGCGTTGTTAATTACATAAGAAAAAAAAGCACGGCAACCGGCAACAACAACAGCACCCAACCAGATAAAACAACGAAAATTATCACAAAAGGAGACACTAAGCAACAATTCCCGTACGTCACTTCCTACGACTACTCAAGCATCCGATGCATCGCCCAACCAGCGAGGTCGAAACGTCAACGGCGACGGCGGTAGCAGCAAACTCAACCCCAACATTTTGAGCGGCAGCGTTGTTGCATACAGGCTTCGTTATTTTGCCTTACATTAATTAAGCATAATTTGTGGCGCTTATGTGATGGGCATCATCTAGAGGATACAGGGACAAAGCAACCCACCAAAAAAAAAAAAAAACGAAAACCATTTTAATGTGATTTTTATAAATCAAAAATCATCGTACTGAGGAAAACAACAAAAAACGGGCAATTGCAACAATTTCTCATAAATATTATGCACAACACGTTGTTAATTTTGCTTCGGCAAAAAGCTGCTGAAAGGTAAAAAATATCGCATGGCCATTTCTACACCTTTTCGCTTACAATCGCCCGAACGGCAAACAATTAATTAACAATTTAATGATGAAAACCTTCAACGGACAACCGAGCAACAATGTTTTTGACCAATGTAATAGCATCTTATCTAGATCGTCTTTGGAAATATTAAATATAAATTAAATGTACATGCAATACCGGGTCTCAAAATGTAGTCGAATGAAACCAATTAGATTTCCCATCTCACCCAGCCATCATTGAAATGAGTGGCGTGTTTTTTTTTTAGCAAGAAAGTCGGTGGCCGAGGAATTTTGCAGGAAATGGTGATGGAAAAATACTGGAGATTAATTTCAGAGCAGGGTGAATCACGCTGCCACAAGGGGTCAAAAATAAATATGTGGAAGGTAGATTTACACAGCTTTCGCTGGGAAATCACCTATATCGGTTTAAACTACCCAACTTTTACTTAATGCATACCAATTCATGTCATTTAGAAAATCGGGAACAGCAACAAGTATTTTCTGTCTAATCAAAAATTTTGTTGAGAAAAAAAAAATTTTGTAGAAAAAAAAAATTTTTGTTGAAAAAAAAATTTTTTCTTGAAAACAAAAATTTTGTTGAAAAAAAATATTTTGTGGAAAAAAAAAATTTTGTAAAAAAAAAAATTTTTGTAAAAAAAAAAAATTTTGTTGAAAAAAAAATTTCTAAAAAAAAAAAAATTGTAAAAAAAAATTGGAGAAAAAAAAATTTGGGGAAAACACAATTTCTGTACAAAAAAAATATATTATTTTTTTTATTATTTATTATAGAATAGAATTATAGAATGCCTATTTAAATTCCTACGTACTGCGTGACAGAGTCAGTGAATCAGTGTCGAGGGTAAATATATATTAAGAAGATACAATTCATCAATTCATTGTCTGTCGAAATTCATAAACGATAATCCCCGTATTCATAAAAAATGTATACAGCTTTACAAATCTGTTAAGAAAAATGTATGAAAATACAAAAAAAATTTGCACATATTTTCCTTAACAACGCTTTGTAAAGCTGTTCTAAATTTGTATGAATACTGGGGTTAACCTTCATACTGACGATATGTCCAATTGCTATGGAACATTAGATATTCCCAAGCCCATGAATACCAAGAGAAACTCATTTCCTCAAGAAAAAAAAGTTATATAAAAAGTAATCCTCCTATCAGAAAATGCTATAAATTTTGCGATTGGCCCCTAATGTCAGTGGCAACTCTGGCGGCGGCCATTTACATGACATCATATTCTCGACTTGATGTAAAAAAAAATTAAAAGACCAAATAAAAATAATCCACAAGAAGAATCAAAGTTTTTCATTTTTTTTTTAATTACAGCCAAAAAACCGCGAAAGTTTACTTTTGCGCCACAAACCATCTAATAGTTTTTACATACTTTTTCATGTATAAAATATTAGGAAGGATTAGGACCATGTGATTTGGCAAGTGTACAAAACCTCCCAAAGATGAGCTTGATTATGGTAAAATTCTTTTTATTTGTATTCCCGTTTCCGAACTTTTTAGATGTGTCCCGGCTAAGCATGCCCTCTGCTTCAAGGGCACTCAAAACGTCCTTCGATCACCATAAAATGTTCAATACCTTTCATTAAACAGCAAAATATTTGATGAAATAAATCATTCGACCAAGTTCTCTCCACCATAAATACACACTCACGCAACCAGAAGTGTCTTTGTTAAATACCACTTGCCCCTAAAAATAATTGACATAATCATCCGAAAACAATCTCACGCATTTTACGAAAAGAAAAAAAATTTTGTTAACCAAAAGAAAAAGCCCAAAATATGGAATTATGACACAACTCAAGTGATTTATAACATCCCGCAATGCAAGAAACGAAAATGGCACGAAAAGAAATCATAACAAATTTTTTTTTTTTTAAATAAAGCGAGAAAACGCTTGGAATCGTTTTAAAAAAGAACTTCTACCACACCAAAACTGTCTGAACGAACATACAGGACACAACAATGTTGGAGAAGTGTTAAGGGTCAAGACAGTGGTACGAGAAGAAGTTCTCCAATGGCTCTATTTACGCAATACGAAAATTCGCCACAGCTTGTGGGTAGTTAATCAGTTTAACACTTTCTAACCAGTGTCTTGGCTTGAAGGCAAACAAAAAAAAAAAAAAACAACTTGCAATATGTATCAAATATGAGTAATACTGACTCACGACTTCTGCAGACAAGTAGTATATGTCGTGCTATATCCCATCCCATATATTAAATTTCAGTTTTTGATTTTTTTCAGCATTTTGCAAAAGTAAAGGGAGTTTAGGCCAACAGACATAACATGTTTATAGTTTGGCTGTAAATTGACTTTTTGCGGTTGTACGAAAGTCGGCTTAACACAAATTGAACAATTCTTAAATACTTTTTCACAGAAATATGTATTATTTTGCAATACCCATACAATGTTTGCGGATAAGAGATTTGCGGTTTTAGCATTTTGCGAATAAGCGTTAATTACATTTAGGACAAGGGATTTTAAAATAATCATAAGTCAGTTTGAAGGCGAACGGTCGAATGTTGTCACTAGAAGAGTTATCAGAAGAAAAAAAGGAACGCAGGCCAATCATGTATATGGAAATGTATTTTAGAACACTAAACAACAGCAAAATCGTCCACTAAACTGTAATAATCATCCCTGATGAAATTTCAACTAGTTAATCAAAATTTGATTTCCAAGTTTCTGCAACAGGATAATTTGTTTATTTTTGAGAAATTTGGTTTAAAACAAGGAAAAAAATCTGCAACGATAGACGGGCTTAATTTGGAGAAGACGTGGTAGAATTTGTCTCTGAATGTTGCACGATTTGACCAATGTCAAAAAAAATCTCTGCGATATTAGAAAACTTTTATTTGGTATAGATGGGGAAAGATTTGCCCTAGGCGGGTTTGAATGTGTCCCAATGTGTTCTATAAGTAAGGATAGGTAGTTATCATAATGGAAGCCCACTTTGTTTCGAGCTGTATTTTTACAATGTGTCTAGATTTGGTGGTCGTACTCTAATATAGGGTTACCCATTTCGTGGTAAACCAATTTTTTTTCTTTTCAGTTGGAAGTCTGACATTGACGAAAATGGATCGCTTAACTAATTTTGATTCTGGCACAGCCACATATCGTGCTTTAGGAGGACATTATGGTTTATGGTTATGAAGCTCATTTCTAACTCGGTGGGTATGTTAATAAACAAAATTGTCGTATTTGGGGTTCTGAGAATCCTCAAGTAATTGGAGAGAGGCCATTACATCCACAAAAAGTCACTGTTTGGTGCGCTCTTTGGTCCGAAGGTGTGATTGGACCTTACTTCTTCGAAAACGACGAAGGAACGACTGGCATCGTCAATTCGGAGCGTTATGGTCGTATGATAACCGACTTTTTTGACTGCTATTGAAGAATACGACTTGGAGAATATGTGGTTTCAACAAGACGGTGCCACATGTCACACAACTCGAGCGAATATGGCTTTTTTGCAAGAGAAATTTCCTGGTCGCGTAATTCTCGTCCTGATCATGCGATTTGACACCATTAGACTTTTTTGTGGGGCTACGCGAAAGACCGTGTTTATGCCCATAAATCTTTAACTCTTCAGCTCTTAGGAACCAACATTCGTCAAGTTATGGCTGAGATACCGCCAAATATGTGCCAAAAAGTGGTTCAAAATTACCTCAAAAGAATCAATGCTTGCAACACTTTGCGTGGTGGTCATTTAAATGATGTAGAGTTTCACAAATAAAACGTAAAAAATTTATAATAAAAAAGAAATATCATAAAAAAATTTATATGTGTTTTATTTACGTTTACTTTTAAACAGCAAAATGTATAACTCTTTACTTACTGGAATGTGAGTTTCTGTAAACAAGTACGCTTATTTCCGAGAATTCTCGTTTAGACTCCCAAAATATCCGTAAGTTGTTCGAACTCCATCAACAGTGGAGGGTATATGCGATTATCCCACTCTACATACCGGGTTATCATTCTACTGGTTACTTTGTCAACCAGTATTCAGCGGTCATCAAACAGAACCATATCACACCTGATGTTTGAGACAAAAAAAAACGTCCCATTCATTGTGAAATATTTTTAATCAAATGATTTAAATTAAGCCACACCAAAACCCACACTAATAAAGGCGTGTGAGATGTATTATTAATTAAGCTTTATAATTAACAAGAACATATGTTTGCCTGCAAATATACACTAGTTAGCAGTCATTTGCTGCCAACACTTACAAAAGACAGACAGGCGGCGGCCCAACGCGCTGGGCACTAATAATTTACAAACAAACAAATCGACATTCGCATAAAGGCTCCCATGCCGAGACTATTTACCAATGTCATCGTCGTCATCACCACCAGCAATGGATACATCCATAGACGATATGTTGTCTGATGTCGCCGCATGTGATGGCGACAACATTTGCCACGATTCCAACAAATTCCTTCCCAGCCAAACAGGGAGTACGTAGGTATAGAGGAACAATTAAGGAACGCATCTCATCACATGTTGTTTAATAAGGTGTTTGGTTTTTTTTTCTATACTCCAAACCATTCCATCCGCACGCTATTAAATGTTGTGGAAAGATGAACTGGCCAACAGACAGTACTCGTGCCATCATTATCGGCACCAGCAGGACAAATGCTCATATCGACATAGAGGAGACGATGCCATTGTCCTCATCATCATATACATTAAGTGTTGTGAACCTTTATTGTCTTGTTGTGAGCTCTGCCATTCGGTGTCGGTGTTGCTGGAAACCGTAAAGGGGCCAGGAGTCATGCAGTCATTAGTCCTTTACATTAATTTTATTGAGTTGTTTTGTTTGTATGCGTTTTTATTGTTGTTGTTATTCTTGTTAATTAATTTTGCAGTTTTATGTGCAAAACAACTTGTTGTTGTTGTTGTTCTTTTATTTGGATTACATATCTCGCACATATAGGATTGGAGTGCATCTAAATAAATTATATCCAAATATATAGTGTTGTTCTAGACATAATGTTTTTCAATTAAGTGGCGATAAAAATGATGGGAAATCATGGTGATAATCGAAGTGACAGTAATCACTTGATGGGTTTTTGGTAGGGAGAAAAATATTTTTTTTTATATAAAGGGTTATCCGTTTTGCTTTTTAAAAGTAAATGTAAATAAAACACATATAAAAAAGTTTAACAATCACTCTGACTTTTGGCATGGCTCAATATTTTCTCAAAACTGCTATGGGCTATATGGCCACACTCCTTCGGGTACCTCCCATACAAATCTGGTATTTTGCCCACTTTAGAAATCGTGTAATAATATCAGTACGCCAGATTCTGTATTTAGTAAAGGTATAACTGGACAAGGTTTCGCGCAAAAACTTGGAAGTCTGGCAACTCCCCTTCTGGTACCTCCCATACGAATGTACCATCACGCCTACCTCAGAAATTGTGTAATAATATCAATATGCCCAACGCGATCTTGACCAAATTTTGTATTTAGTAAATATATAGGTAGGCAAAGTTTTGAACTTGGAAGTCTGGCCATGCTTCTTCTTACCCTCTATGCGATCTTACCCAAATTCCGTATTTTCTAATGCTATAAACATCTAAAGCTCTCCAGAAAAAATTGGACTCCTAGTCGGTCCCCTTCTGGTATCTCCCATACAAATGTACCATTTCTCCCACTTTAGAAATCGTGTAATTATATAAATTCGCTCAACGAATCTTTCCGATATTCTATATTTAAAGTCTTCCGCCCATTTTGTAAAAACGTGTAATACAATATTTTTCTATAACATTCGTTTTTTTTGAGGTTGCTATTATGACATTTTATCAGATGTTACATCCAATGGTGGTAGCCACGCTCAATTTGGACTTTCCGATACTTTGGAAAATAAGACTTGTATGTTTTTACTGAGGAGTACTGAGTATACGTCGGTTTACCCGACTGCAACTTTTTCACTGGTTTTTAAAACATTTTACCACATCCTCTATATTTTATCCGTATTGGACCTCTTTTGTCGTATTTTCATCGTCATCCAATTGTTTTCCCCGTTTTGGTATGCTTCGCTGCTTGTTGGCCCTTTCTATAACTTTTTATATTTTACCTGTCATGGCTCCTTTTTTGTCCCTTTATCCCATTTATGTTTCACTTTTTTTTTTTACATTTTCCCCCATTCCCCACAGTTATTGGCAGTCGTATTTGTGACACAAGTTTCCAAAAAAAATCACAATAATTGATTAATTTGTATTTTTGCGTATTTCAAAGGGTTTTGTGGGAACTTTATCTCATATCATCCACTTCCAATACGAATTTCCAAAAAATTCATCTGTTGAGAACAGAACGAATCAGCCAGTATTTTATATTCTCGTATGTAGGTTCTATCTCATTTAAAGTATACCACTTTTAGTCTGCTTTACCATCACTTCCAATTTTTGGCTCATTCCTACCGATTACAACTTTTTTCACACACATTTTTGTTTTTCCCCCCTTTTGTACACTTTTTATCCCGTTTTGGCCACTTTTTCGTCCCTTCTCGAACAATTATCCGCAGTATAACAGTTTTAGGCCCATTTTGACCCTTTTAGTCCCCTTATCCATCACTACCAATTTCTGGCACATTCCTGCCGATTAAAAAATTGAAAACAAGGTTAGGTTGAATGGGTAGACTCGTAGGCCATAAATTGCCTTAGTTAAGGGATTGGTTGAGAGAAAGGTGGAGTATGATATTTACAAGTTTAGCACCATTTGGTGTTTTCCATGAATTTCACTGGAGAAGTCAGAGTTGCACTAACATCTGTTCAAGGTTATCAGAAATCCTTTTCTTGGTTCTGTAAATCTGGATAGTGGCACAGCTAGGGTTCAACGGATTATTTCTCGTCGTCGTCATTGCCAAAGGAGGTTCCCACACTGCTATACCAAAACGTTGACAAAATTAAGTCCAAATAATATGTGCAGGCATTTCATTATCACCCGATCATCAAAGCGTTGAAGAATAATGAAACTCCATTAAAACCAGCGATACGTTAACATCGCATTTAACAACAATTTCTTTTTAATTCCATTTAAATTACCCATATCTTTCAAATCTGCCCATGCCAACCAAACCATTGAAGCAAACATCAAACATCGCACTTTCAAACAATTTCTCAATTTAAATACAAAAATTTCACCGTCCGCTACGTGCTCAAATGAATTTCCTTTAATTTCGAAATTGCCTGCGTAACCCCCTATTAGTGGGAATTAATTTTTCTTAGAACTCGGTCTCAGGTTAGATACGTTCGTATGCATTTCAGGCTAAGACAAAAATTGTCCTATATATCACTTTACACTATCATTATCACGTAAAATGGGATAAGAAAACTGAACAAAAAAAAAAAAGAATGTACGCAAGACAACAACAACTACAGAAAATGTAGATCTATTTCTTATGCGCAGTACTCGTTAGCTCGGCCAACGCTTCTTTCGTATTTTCGTATAACCATAGTGACAAATATCTTGTCATATAAATCATCTGGCTGGGAAGAGCAAAACCGCTAGAATCATTAAATAACAAATCATGTAACGACCGCCACCATCACACTCCACATACCCACAAACGAAAAGAAATAAAACAAAACCAGACACAGCGCGCCGGTCACATTCGACATCAGTGATGACCAGCCAAGTTAACGAATTTTATTTCAAACGTCAGATACTGAGATACTCGTGCGCCGTGTAGTGGAATGCACTCGTTCACTCGTACGCAAACGTTTTGAATTTCTGTGGAAATGAACGCAATTAGTCAAACATTTAAAACCTTTTTGTGAAATGTGACTGAGTGAGTGAGCGAATCAGTGAGCATTACGCGTGTATTACAGATTTAAGAGGAACTATTACATCTACCATAAAATATATTCATTTCGTTTTTATTTTATTGTGTGTACGCTTTATCACACTTAAATGTCGACCATATGGACAAATGGCTTACAAAGTTTGTCGTAACGTTTGCAACCGCTTAAAACCGTTAGGAGCCAGTCGATTCAAACATTGGCCTAATTCATTCGAAAAAAACAGCACACAGGAACTAAAATAGGACACTGTAACTGTCATTTCATTAATTTGCAGTTAAGATGATTCCACTGCACATACTAAGCACATTCGCAAGTCGGCACCATGAAATGACTGTCAAGAATGAATAAAGCACCCAAGACGCCAATGATAACGGCCCACAAACAGGAGACATTTCATACAAAGGATACATTTCGATTAATCGAACTTCATGCCTAATTATCAGTTCAGCTAATGTGGTAGGGTTCAACTCAGTCCCTGTTGCTTCCACCTAAGTTTATTGGTTTAATTCGTATATATGTCTATTCATCTTCACAAGGAAAGCATGTAATGAAACATATACGTCCTCGCAATTTGAATCATCGAGTCATCGTAAAAGACACGTTTCAGACTCAATCCGTAAGTATCTCGAGAAACCCGACAGAGAGAAACGCGCACACATTAACATAAAACCCGCAGAAAAGTGGAGACGCAGCAGCAACGCATTCAAACGAAACCAAATAAAAGCGCCGCAAAATAGAGGCACCACTACTCCTCCAATGCTAACGCTGGTGCATACGACAGACCTAGCCGCCATTCAAGCACCACCAGCTCACTCATGGTGTACCTCTACAGGTTAGTGCGCTTGACTGCCTAAGTAGATGGCCGTTTGTTTATGTGACTGTAAGCGTTTCTTTCTTCTTCTTCTTCGTCTTTTTTGTTGTTGCTGTGGCTCATAGTAAAATTAATCAGAAGTCACTATGAATTACAAATGCAAAATGCGTGCGATAAATTACTGCGAATTTGGACACACCAACAACGAAACATTCATAGAATTCTACTGTGGCTGGCAACACTCGTAAAGCTCTTTTCAGATCAAAAGCGATGAGCCACGTAAGTATGTATAACCACCAAGACCACAAACATTACATACAATACGAACAACAAGAAAGCGATTATAAGGTAATGATAATAACAATAATAAAACGCTTTTTTCTTGAACACCAATGAAAGGCAGCAAAAAAAAAAACGAGCAAAGTCAGGCACACACACACACAATTTGTTTAAAGTAGAATAGAAAATCTAGAATGGTAATAAGTTACAAAACGACGAAACGAATGCAAAAAGAAAATAGGGAAATTACATTGGAACTAATAGGACGACTGAGGGGTGTCCTACGGCAATGCGATGAATGTTTATAAAGGGACCTTGAAATATTTTGGAACTAATCGGGGTCAGGCTAGAAATATGTAATGGAAATTGGATAGGAATGTGATATGTGAATCGAATATTTCAGATTTCAGAGATTGGATTTACAATTTCGTATATATATATATCTTAATATATATTTACCCTCGACACTGATTCACTGATACACTGATTCACTGACTCTGTCACGCAGTACGTAGGAATTTAAATAGGCATTCTATAATTTTCTATAAATAATAATAATAAAAAAAATAATATTTTTTTTTTGTACAGAAATTGTGTTTTCCCCAAATTTTTTTTTCCCAATTTTTTTTTTTTTTACAAAATTTTTTTTTTACAAATTTTTTTTTTCAACAAAATTTTTTTTTTTCCACAAAAATTTTTTTTTCAACAAAATTTTTTTTTTTCAACAAACATTTTTTTTTTTTCAACAAACATTTTTTTTTTCAACAAAATTTTTTTTTTTCCACAAAAATTTTTTTTCCACAACAATTTTTTTTTCAACAAAATTTTTTTTCCAATTTTATTTTTTTTTGAAATTTTTTTTACAAAATAGTTTTCTCAAAATATTTTTTACAAAATTTTTAAAATTAAGTAACAAATACTTTCTCAAGCAAATTAACGGGCGCCATAGGCGCATTACAACTTACTAGTATATATATAATACGACAGAAGTAAGAAGTAATACCAACTAGCAGTATTTAAAAAGTCATCGTTCATCACTTGACGTAGAGTTTTCAAATGAAAATACCAAGAAAAACCATTAGGGAAATGATACTGTTTACTTGGGAGATTAGTACACAAGTACATGGGTTTTCGATATTCTCAAATTGTGCCCCTAATATTTATGTGTTTGTGTCCAAATGCAAACATATATTTAACATATTTTTTTTCTTTGGTGTTGATGTATTGAAAGAAAGATATTCCATCAAGGATTTGGAAAGATTTTTTCTTTCATACATATTTTAAAACACAGTACTTGGGACTACTGCCAAAGCTGTAGGGAAAAAGAAAGGTAGTCCATACATTTGTTCAGGCCTGGCGAACATGCGAGTATCCATTGTAGGTTTGAACATAAAACTGTCATTGACCGACTTAGGTGGTTGTTGAGGCCCTCAGGGCAGTATAGTGTGGATGGTGAACTGGGGCATTATTGGTTCGAACGTTTTCAATAAGGATAAGCTATTCAATGCTTCTTCCAATTGGTCCTTCAACCGATCCTACCTGTCTGAGGTTTCCGTGATAATTGCTAATGTCATTCTTGCCAAAGCGTTCTGGTCCAATCGACCTATATGTCCTGCCAGCGTCAAGTTTCGTTGTCATGGAAAGAATAAGCAGTTTGTAGAGCGGACAGATGGCTATTTTTCAAAGTGGCATGGATTTCGCAGAATATTCCTTATTTTATTTTCGTTTTACACGAATTTATGAGAGCTTCGATTTAATATTTTCTAAAAATATTTTGAGAGGTGAATTCCAGGAAAATTTCAAACTTTTCTCAGGTTTCCGGAAGAAGAGGAACTTATTCTGAGCCGCCGACAATATATTCCATTCCCAGTACTTATACCGTCCACTTCCAACACACCTAAGGAGTATGAACACCTATTTGGCCTTCCAATACCCCTTGCACACTGAGAGTGGGTGTTATTAAACCCCGTCATAAAAGCTGACAATACGTTTTACTTCGACCACACCATAAATCCAGTTCAAACTATGAACTTCGAATGGCTCTTTCAATGGACATTGCCTACCTTACCATCAGACCCACAATGCCTCTCCAATAAAGTGACGTAGGGCATTTCCAATAAGGTTCTTGTTTTCTATATATATTTTTGCCCTCTACTGAGCTTTGGATTGTTTCCATTTCTCGTTGGTAATGGCTGATACATTCACAATTGAATACAGAGCAATGTCAGTCATTTAGGCTTAAAGTCATGTCCTACAGTCCCAGCCAGATACACTTAACGATCTATCCACCGAAGTATGAGACGAGAATATGTTTTGCGTTGTATTGGAGTGGTGCGGTACGATGGTTAAGTGTATTTGCTGTCTGTAGGCATTGAAGAGCCATTGTAGTTCAGCGTTTTGAATACTAATTTTGAAATTATTCTTTATGATTTCTTAGGCATTTTACCCAGCACAACAACAGCAGCAACATTAACGTTTGTCGGCGGTCGCTGTTGCTTTTCTACATTTCTCAAGATGAGGCGGTAAAATTGTTTTTGATTTTTTCCAAACAAAAACGAACTAAAAACATGCCGACAGTTTGACATTTAAGAGCGTTTTGTGTACATTCGTGTTGTTATTAAGCCCAAATGAAATGACAATGTCAGTCAGTTTGGCATATTTTGAATAATTGCAGACCTACCGAAACTGGGAAAGGGACTGACTATACACACGCTTTACACTCACACAGACACACACACACACACATAGTGTAAACAAGCCGCGGCGAACGACACAAACAAGCCACATCGAAAGAGTTTACAAATGAGTTTCCTTTCGAGGATAAGTCAAAAGCAAACGAAAGAACTCCCACGATTTCTGATAAAGGGAATCATTTGTTATGCGAAAGCAAGAAAAAAAAAACAAAAAAGGTATCATAGTTCGTGTTTAAACGATTAGATGGTATGAATACAAATGTACAGATAGATCTGAAACCGACATAAATAAATCGGTCGCAAAAATGTATGAACAGCGAAATCGAAGACAGGAGGGAAATTATCGTGGCAACGATTACTACTGTTTTCCAAAATCAAGATAATTTCGTCAATTACAGGGCTAAAAATGCTAAAAATTCAGTCTTCTTAGAGAGAGATATTGTTATGAATTGTCCCTGAGCAACATACGAAAACCATCAAGCGAGAGGATATTTTCGAATCCCGAAGCCTCATAAGGGTTTGTCAGGAGAATTTCAATAACTTACACAAAATATTTTGGTAATTCAGTGCATTTCCGTCTAATACAGTTGGTAACTTCACAACCCTTCGTAAAATCATAGACCCGATTTACACTATGGCTTAATGCTTGATTTTACAATCATGATTTTCATATTTATAAGCGAAAGGTGTAGATAAAAAGTCACAAAATTTAATTTATTTTTTTTGGAAATTTCTTTTCGACTTCACAGATTTTGCTTTTCAACAATTTTACGAAGCAACAAAAAAAAAAAAATCGAGTCGCAGAGAAAAAGTCGACGTATAAATTCAAATTACTTGTGGGAGCAAATCCAAAAGAGATTTTTTTTATTTATTTAATTTGCTGGAGAAAGTATTTGTTACTTAATTTTAAAAATTTTGTAAAAAATATTTTGAGAAAACTATTTTGTAAAAAAAAATTTTGGAAAAAAATTTTTTGCTGAAAAAAAAATTTTTGTTGAAAAAAAAAATGTAGTTGAAAAAAAAATTTTTGTTGAAAAAAAAAATGATTGCTGAAAAAAAAATTTTTGTTGAAAAACAAAAAAATTTTGTTGAAAAAAAAATTTTTGTGGAAAAAAAAAATTTTGTTGAAAAAAAAATATTGTGGAAAAAAACATTTTTGTAAAAAAAAATTTTGGAAAAAAAAAAAATTTTGGAAAAAAAAAATTTGGGGAAAACACAATTTCTCTACAAAAAAAAAATATTATTTTTTTTATTATTATTATTTATAGAATTATTATAGAATGCCTATTTAAATTCCTACGTACTGCGTGACAGAGTCAGTGAATCAGGGAATCAGTGTATCAGTGAATCAGTGTCGAGGGTAAATATATATTAAGATTGCAATACAAAGTAAATTTATATTCTAATTTTGGGTCCCAGGGTAAACCGGGTGACACAGGACATTTGAAAGAGGTTTTCTTTATTTATTTATTTTTTATTAATTACAGTACAACATTTATTTATATTCTAATTTTGGGTCCAAGGGTACCCCGGGTGACACAGACCATTTGGCTATATTTTTGCAACGACAGACCAAAGCCACTGGTGGCTATCAACTCGCCTACCGGGGTGCCTAATCCAAAAGAGAATTTAACAAAAAGTCAAGCCAAGAAGTCATCATGTAAATTGGGATATAAACGTATACACAATGACTTTTCCAATTTAAAAAGTGTGTCGTTTTATGTGAGCAGTTTTTTTTTGTAAATTTCAATTAAAAAGTAAATTGTTCAATTTCCATTTCGTGACTGTTCTCCTACCCCTCGTGTTTCTATACACACTCTGACAGCAATCCATGAAAGTCATGCCTGCTCACCCTGGGTGGAAAGTCATCTTAAAAATTGGGTCTTATTTCTATGCCCACTTTGACACCAATTCACGAAAGCCATGCCTGCTCAACTTCGTTGGAAAGTTATCTTACAAATGTGCCCTAGGTCTGTTTTGCAAATTCAAAACGAAAAAAAACATGGTTTATAAATTTTTACTAAATAGATCAAAAGGTGTTGAATTTCGGAGACGGAAGACGATTTTTTTTAGTGTTATTCATCGAAACACTGTCTGTAATTTTTTTTCACAAAAGGAAACTAACAAAATTTTCTTACAACACAAACATTGATTTTGTTTCTCTCTTTGTGGCGACCACTGATCTAAACAACGGGTCATGCATGAGAATTTCGAATATTTACTACTGAAATTCAGTAAAGTCCATTGAAATCGGTCTTTAAATATTAATTTGTTGCCCCTTTTATATTTCAACACAATTCCCTACTCCTACATCTGTAGGCTTTACATTTACCCAAGGACTTTGTCGTAAACAGTCTTTGCTATTAACCCACCCTTGTTCCTTTTTTTTCTACTTGCTCAAAAACACTTTACAATTAGACCTTTATAAATAAAACGTAACTACGTATTTAAATGTATATTTGAATTGCCTGTTTTCTACCAGGTTTACTTTGCTTTGGTTATACATATGTAAGGTAAGGTAATGCTTCACAGGATGTATCCTTTTGATCTTCAGCGGTCACATGACGATGAATATTTATATTACATTAAACAAACATCAAGCTAAACAAATTTTATTTCATTTCAGTAAATAGTTTTTAATACAATACAAATGTTCCGAGTAACTTAAGAAAACATAGCATTTCGTTTAATACTCTCTATTTGTATGGAAAACTCGCAAAACATTATTTGCCAACTTCAAAAGAGTTTTGAAAACAAAAAACAAAACAGAGACAAAACATTTTGCTTGTTATTGTTGATACCCTACACTGCATTGAACTGGGTATGTTATGCCATCCGCTACTACGTAGACTACAACTTCCAATAAAGCTTTGAGTATAATATTAGAAAATATCTTTCTACTACCACAAATTTATAAAACTGCAATTATAAGATTAGCCCTGCATGTCCAGCCGAGGCAGCCATTTGAATGAAATTATTTTCCATTATTAACCGGAAGGATTGTACTTGTATCCAGTAGATTTTTTTTTATAGAATTTTCAAAAAAAAAGTTATTTGGCGGACCCTGTATTTATTTGCTTGGAAATATTGCTGATGGTATTCGATAATCCGTTTTTGTAAAGAACTCATTTATTAATGTCGACACATACTCAGACCGGAAAGTAACTATGGTGTTACCGACCTTAACTCCAGATACATCCACATCCCGACTATTCAATTTGAACATTTCCAGTATCAGAGTGAAAACTCTAAGCCATGTAAAACGTCCTTAGGGTACCCTTAACTTGTTCGGAGTCGACGTTAAACTACATGTTTTCTATTTCTATATCTTCCAATTCGCCGACAACTATTCATTCATACAGTACCAAAGTTGTGTAATGCCGGGCTCATTTCGAATGTTCTCGTCCATTTTCTCTGCAGCATTTGTCTACTTTTTCAAAACTATTTCTACAAAAAAAAAAATGCAAATTCTCGTTTGACTAAATTTTCCATTGACGTGTTTACGAAACTGAAAAAAGGCAATAGCAAAGTTTTACTTGTCGTTTTGTTCAGGACACAATATGTTTCTTGGGCTTTGAATTGTTCTCTCTGATTATGACATTTCAACACGAAACGCAGCCAAGAAGACAACAAAATATCCCTAAACTTCAATAAAATGTCAATGCTACTTTTCTTTGGAATATATACAGAGGAACTACAACAGAGACGTCGGTATAGTTGCAGTTACACAGCCATTTAAAAACTAATTTTAGAAATAGAATCAAATCTCTCAAATGACATAACAAACAAACTCGAATTTAAAAGATCGTGTTTGTAAAATATTATTTGAATTTCTTTCTAGTTTAAGCTCTCTGCCCTTAAGAATGCTCCCCTTTGTCTTATGAAACGTATCTTCGAACACACCTCTCTGTCCTGTATATTGGATCTACCCCAGTGCATCTACACGATAAGTTTCCAAAACTTTTTTTTGCCCGAAAATATACAACAGCAACAACATTCCCAGCAAGTTTTTCCAATACTATGTCCAAATTGAGAAAAACCAAGAACATACATCACTAGTTTCTCCTTTCCTTATTCACTTTACGAACTACTGTCCAGAAAAAGTTTCAGAGAAATAAAATTAAAATTTGAAAATCCCCCACCCTCAACTAACTTTTCATTAACTCACATATAAAGTTGTAATCTATCATTGCTCTGTCTGCCAAATACGGCTACCCCTTTCGTGCATGGAAAATATTCTAATTATATGAATTTTGCTATCGCAGACACAAACCTTTCATAAAAGTTTTGAGTGAAAATTTTAAAATTGTGCCGCACTTCATTTCTAGCGACCACCAACAGTCATCTGAATGTCACACAACACTGGCACAGGTACGAGTTTCATAACACAACACATGTGACAGGCATAAAAGTTTGCCTGTGTGCGTGTGGACAGGAAACCTCACTGCAAAATTGCAGTTGCACTTTTGTGGCGAAGTTTCCCATTTCCTGTATCAGTGCTTATTTCATTACACACATACAACTGTTCATGTTTGTGTTGTTAGCACCACACACACACACACCCCACACAAAAGGAAATGTACCTCACTAGAGAGCTTTATTGTGAAAAAGCTTTTATCGTTCCGTTATGTTTGTGTGGAAATCAAAAACTCAGAGAGTGGGAAGGAGCTTTATGCTTAACCTTTCGTTTAAATTTACAGTTATTTTAGATGAGAAAGCTTTCAATGTTAAAATTTAACGGAAATTTGAATTTGATTTGAAGGATTAGAGCTTTTTTTTGTTGGTTGTTTGCAAAGAGACTTGGTGGAATATAAAATAATGTTGTAATATTGGGGCCGTCAAGTTCTAGATTCTTTTAAAGTTGCATGTTATTTCTTGTGGCAAATTTTGGTTTGTTATTTCTTTTGTCTGTTCTCTTGTACAACGTGTACAATATACTAAAAAGAGAACCGTTTAGAACTAATTAAATTCTACTACGAAAATTATGGATCAGCGAAAACAAAAACTTATTTTAGTTATATGTGGTCGTTATAATCGTCCAACAGACAGTCGAAGAAGAATGTCAATAGACAGGCTAGTAACAGGATATAACAGCAAAAGGTCATATTAGTTCCGGCCTTTCAAGGGATAATATCATCGGTATAAGGAAAAGTACTTAAGAGTATCGAAATAGCAATTGGACAGCGACGTTTTTCGTCCAGTTAAACTTCCCTGTCTTCTGATTCTCTGTCTGGTTGGGTCGTCATTTTTTGAAAAGAAAATTTCTCAATGAGACCTGAGACTCTTCGACGGTAAATATAGCGACAAATATAGTAGGTCATCGACAGCTAACACTACTATAAGTCACTATACAAAGAGTTGCAATTTTGTCACCATTCCTTCATGGTGAAGAATATTGTTAAAGAAATCGTTAAGTCTACAAAAGTCAGCTAAGTCCGAAATAAAAACGGACTTTTTTACCATCATAAATGATTAGGCAGACTTCTTGTAGTACTGGGTCTTCCAACAAGAGGTGTTTTTTTTTGGTATTCAAAGAAAAATGAAATTGTTTGAGATAAATGATCGGATATTTGATAATAAAGAGGAAGGTATGCCGTTAATAATGAAAAACAACATCAGCCAAATGACATGAGCCATGACCACGCTTACAGGACCACATCTTTTTTATGAAATTTTCCATTACCAAATTTCAAAGTGGATGGCAGGGGCAATTTTTATGACTCTATTAAAATTAAATAAAACCAGATTTGAACTGGATATAGTACCAACCAATGACATTTGCATTTCCAAGGCGAATGTGGCCATTCATGTTCTCTATGTCGGTTTTATTATCTTCTGCTCTTTTCAATACATTCAAAAAGCATTCATTTATTCAGGTCTATCTATCCCAAATATAAGAAGATGTTTCATTTAAGTTATTCACACTTTTTGTATACATTTCCATCATAATCAATAATTTAATATGAAAATATAATTCATATATTCCAGTGATTATAAACTTTAATCCTCATTAAAATTCTGTCGCCTGTGTAGGTGTTAAAAACAATGGAGATTTATTGGCTGGTGACTGATACTCGTTTTGTAATGGTGCTTTTGTTATTTAACATTATTTAAAAAAAAAAAAATATTGTTCATGTAAACTAATTTAATATTCCCATAATGATTTTCAGTTTTATAAAGTGTTTATAGAGTTCACTTGAACCAAACAACCAACCAACAATCAGCCAGAGATCAACCGAACCATCCAAATTGAAAAATTGTTAAATTGTCATCATATTCATAACAGAATTCAACGCCAACCGAACGGAGACAACACCGACAATAAACCATAACAAATGTGTCATGCATTAATGATTAAAATAATTAACATTAAAAATTATATAAACAGACGTACTCACACATCCCAGCACTTGAATACAAAAGGATGATTTTCGGAATTCAATTGTATTGGAAATCGTTGTTCAAACTATAATTATAAGCATACATGAACACGCTAACGTAAGTGTGTGTACGTGTAAAGTAATACACAATTTATGTGAATTATACGTGATGTTAATCGACAATTTAATGAATCACTTGAACTGAATGAATCCATCATATATGCAATCATGTGTGTGCGTGTATGTCTGTCGTCAGTGTCTTTGTCTATAGAATTGTAAGCTTGAGATGATTTTTATTTTGTTTCGTTGGGTGATGGAGGGGGGGAGACACAATGTGGTTTACCTTAATTTAGGATTCGATTAGAAGTATAAGGAATATTTAAGTAGGGGTGGTATGGAAGTAAAGGTAAAAAATTGAGTAAGACTACTGCTCTGCACCTCTACAAAAGATTCATTTGCCAGTAAAGTTTGTCTTCAACTTTTGTATGAAAATGGCTTCTATAAACATTTTGGGGCCCATTTTCATTACACACTTTCAACGGGTTTGGGTTATATTTCCTGGGACTCATTTTCATTAGGGAATAGGCTAAAAAGTTTTGGGGTATATTTTCGTGTGGTTGTAGCGCCGAAAGGGAGATTTTTCATAATTTTTTTGGTGGATTTTTCAGAAGTTTTGGGGACATTTTCTTATTGGAATTTGGCTGGAATTTTTTTTTTAAAATTTTAGAAATTCTTCAATATTTTGGGCATTTTCCATGAAGTTAAAACAAATTAAGTCTACTGTAAGATAAGATATCCTCATGTTCGTAAAGGACATTTTGCTTTCAGTTTATAAAAGTCGAATTAGCAAAAAAAAAAAATACCTCAAAAGATACTTGGCTTGATGTTTGCCCGAATTTTGTTTATAAGCAACTGGGTTGAATTTTTTTTTAAACTAGTGCAACTCTCTATTAATATCATGTTTCAGACTTAATCTCAACAGGAGTTCTTCTAGGGTTACATGAAATTTAATTCAATTCGAATTTTACTTACCCACTTATTTCCCTTAACATTCCATGAATGAACATACGGGAAACTTCTCTCGAATCAGTGAGTTGTGTTCAATATAAAGTGTATACTCACTGACCTGGACCTACTACTTAAAGGCGGCTCCGAACGGATAATACTTTTCTAGAGAAGTTTTACATGGCTTAGAGATTGCTCGCTTACTCGTAAAATCGTCAACATTTACGAGGTGGAAAACAGCCGCTGAAAAATGTTTGATGGTCTTACCGGATTTTGAACCTGGGATTACTTGTGTGAGATCCTTTTACCAGTTATAAATAAAGGGTGGAGCACCAATTGTGCTACAATAAGAAATTCAAATAACTTTTTTTTTTAATCAATGTAATAAATTGAATTTTATTTTATATATTTTGAGATTCCATGATCTCCCTGTTGTTGTTTAAGGCTTCAGGAGAAAGGCCCCCAATAAGAATCTCATACAAAATTGGGAAGTTTCCCATAATTTTTAGGTAATATTTTATTTTTCGTTTTTGGGTCATTTTCCATTTTTGGATTGGGACCATTTTTCAAATGTGTTAATTTGGTTCGTAACCCCAACACATCAAAAAGAAACATCGACATATGATTCATATTTGTTTTGAAAATATCCAAAAAAAAAAACAAAAACTTCCCGAAAATGTAAGAATTAGGGAATTTTTTGTTGTTCAATCGAAAAATGAAATATTACCCAAAAATTATGAAAAATTCTTTTTGGGAAATTTTTCATAGAACCACGAGAAGAGATCAAATGAAAAATGTGTCCGCCTAAGAGAGTTGTCCGTTTGGTGTATAACCTAACTGGTCCATGTCTCGACTAGACAGGATGTAACTTATCTAATCTAATCAGTTGCTGTAAATCTTTGTAATTGATGAACGGTGGGAAGGAGGTCATGTTGTGGGTGAATAGATTAACGGATCCAGGGACGTGCAGATGTTTAAGTCTATTAATGGATGGACATTATTTCTATACTTTGCCATAGTTCAATTTCGTTTCAATTGCTCGTCGCCTGTAATGTCATGTCATTAATAACATGAAACAGTATAAGTTAGTTACTCGTACTTGTCTAAGGCTATGTGGCTTATTAAATCCCAATCCCAATAACAACGAGAACGGCAAAGCAACGTTTTCAGACGTTTGCCACTGTGTGAGCAGTTTTATATACTTGTCCTGTACTTAATAAAAATCCAAAATGAACATAGTTAATATTGCGTGTTTGTCACTTGTCAACGGGCAATGTCGTCAGTCAGTGGATGGCTTTTGTTGCTGTTGCTACCACAAGTGGGTACACATTTCATTTCTTTTGGAATATCAACGACTGAATGGCTTCCAGAGCACAGACGCACAAACACACACAGTTGGTGACACCACAACGGCAGCAACATTAGTATAAATTGTGTCTTATTACCACAGCAATGCCTGTTGGTTGGTTGATGGAAGACTGAACAACAACAACACAAAATGTTGGGAAAAGAAAAAATCTTATGACAACTTTGTCCAATTTCAATTTGACAAAATACATAAATCAATGTTTTCTGTTTTGTTATTGCTTTATTGTATCTCCAGTGCGCGCGTTTTATAGAAATTCCTTTTGACATTTTTCTTTTGGTCGTGTCGTTGTGTATGCCGATGGCTTGTATTTGGCTCGCAAGTTCAATGATTGTTTATTGGGCTTTGTGTACTTTTTCCCTCAGGTATGATATACAGCAAACCACACTGACATCAACAACATTGAAAAAAGTTCAACGTTACAAAGACAGTAAACCATAAATTATAATCTTAACATTTAAAAACATTGGTAACAACAACAACAACAACAACAGAAGCAGCGGCGTCGTCAGCCTCAACGACAATGACAACTACACGTATTGTTTATTGGGCCCATACAATCTGAACGAGACAGAATTGTAATGATAAGTATGGGAGTAGAAAATGTCGTTAAAGCGAACAGGTCACCAACATGTACTGGACGTGATGAATTCAGGTGTCGAAACCTTAAGACGTTGGAATTCTTATTTAAATTAAATTATTTAATACAATTCAGTTTGTGGAGGGTGGTATAAGTGGTCGAGGAAAAGCAGAGCATTTTTGTGAAACTGCTCCGAAAGAAAACTGTTTAGCTAACCGATGAAGTTTTACATTCTGATAACATATTTTTTTGTTGTTTTTCAGCTTACCACGCTTTTCATTGAATATTTTTTATTTATTTATTTATTTATTTATTTATTTATTTATTTATTTATTTATTTATTTATTTATTTATTTATTTATTTATTTATTTATTTATTTATTTATTTATTATTAATTACAATACAAAGTAAATTTATATTCTAATTTTTGGGTCCAAGGGTAAACCGGGTGACACAGACCATATGTTTTAGATTTTGCAGCGACAGACCAAAGCCTCTGGTGGGAATCGAACCCACAACCCCCACGCTGATAGGCAAGCACGCTACCAACTCGCCTACCGGGGCGCTTTTTCATTGAATATAATTGTTGTTAAGCGCCCCGGTAGGCGAGTTGGTAGCGTGCTTGCCTATCAGCGTGGGGGTTGTGGGTTCGATTCCCACCAGAGGCTTTGGTCTGTCGCTGCAAAAATCAAGCCAAATGGTCTTTGTCACCCGGTTTACCCTTGGACCCAAAATTAGAATATAAATTTACTTTGTATTGTAATTAATTAATAAAATAAAAAATAATTGTTGTTCTTGTTTTACATTGTTGTAATGAATATTTACATCGGGACTTGTCCCGGAGCTAACTATATTTTTAATTCTTTTTCAGTAAAACTACTCGATTTTTGTTCTGCGAGTACAAAGTGTTCGCACTTTTTAAAAGATTTTCAAATAATTGTATTAACTTCTTCTTCGCAGGATACTGTGGTCCTTTTAGGATACTGGGAAGTTTTTGGGAAACCGTGGCTCTGTTTAGGATACTGGGAAGTTTTTGGGATACTGTGGCTCTGTTTAGGGTACTCTGGTTTTCGTTATAACCAAAGATGAAGAATGTTATACGAAATATGGCTCTTCCTTACCGGAAAATATGTTGGTGTATTTAAAGAAATGAAGCCCTTCATGAATAAAATATTAGTAACTGAACTCGTGAGTAATACAAAAAGTTGCTCCTCGAGAATATTAGTTGGCAGTCTGATTATTTCCCTTTAACGTTCCATGAAGAAAACTTCCACAGGGTCAGTGATCTGACCGGGACCTACTGTTTTAAGCCGGCTCAGAACATGGCTTATAGATTACTCTCTTACTCGTAGAGTCGCCAGCATTTACGAGTGGGAAACAGCGGCTGAAAAATATGTGTTTAACATGTATTGACAAGTATTTTTTATTTAGGACCTAACCCTGTTTGTCCCAAAAAAAATTTAATTAAAATGAATTTTTACAGACGCCCTGGTAGGCGAGTTGGTAGCCTGATTGTCTGTCAGCGGAGGGTTGTGGCTTTGGTCTGCCGCTGCAAAAATTTAGCCAAATGGTCTGTGTCACCCGGTCTACCATTGGACACAAAATTAGAATATAAATACACTTTGTATTGTAATTAATAAATAAAATAATTAAATTTTGTTCAATATCCTGTATTAATAATTGCCGTCGTCAACAATCGTCTGACTGATCACCTCAAAAGTCTCCTTAATGAAATTTCTCTATTAAAATGTAATTATTTTTTAATTAAATAAAAATACTAAAGTTGTTTCGCCATGTATACCTAAATGCAATATCCTGTTAGTTGTAGCTTGGCCAGACAAAAAATCACACAAAATTCTATCGCAAAATCGCTCGTTGTTTTTTTTTTTGCTTTTGGGGCAGTTCCACTAACAAGAACAGTCAACAACATATCACATCACATGCATGACAAACAACCAAGCCAAAAACAAACGAGGAAACCAGCAACAACACTAGGGTGGTCAGTGCAACCCGCCAAATATCGTATGCATGTGGAAATGTTGCATGCATGTCTTTAAAATAAAAAGGACGTTTATCACTTTGTGATAATCTCTCATTCGCATAAACACACACACACACACACACAAACGCAAACAAGAATGAAGAAAAATAGCAACAAAACAAAAGCAAAGCATATTATGTCAAACAAGGCACAAGTTGGCGTGTGTATTAAATCGTTAAAATGGACAACAGCAGCAGCAACCGGTGACCAACACTCGAGGACAACATTACATGTGGGGCTTTACTTCGGTCATTCCTCAACTCATTTCACCACCACGGCTGGTCAATTTGAAAACGGAAGAATTGCACAAAAGCTCCGACTGGCCAGCCAGCTAAACTGAAACCAAATCAAAAAAATTGCCTTAAAGATATTTTGCAATGATTGCATTCATCCGTTGTTGTTGCTCCAGCCTTTGAGGACGACGAAGAAATTTCTGAATAAAAGTGGGAACAAAAACCTCAACGGGCGCTCAAAAAAAAAAAAACAAGAACCAAAAATAAAGAGGAGCACCGAACGCAATCTCGCTGCCAAAGACTTGACCAAGACCAACAATTCATTTGGTGCTAGGTATTTAATGACGACTCTGATCATCATCATCATCTTGACGATGTCCCGCCTGATGGAAGCGGTGATGCCGCTGACGATGATGGTCAGAGACATTGAATAACTTAACAGAATTGACGATCTTACGCATGCGTTTTATTGACAAATGAAGAAGAAATTATACACACTACACCGGACGGAGCAGGATTGTTTTGGCGGTTGCACAGTGGTAGCTGACCAAGTTTTCATCGTCTTTGAAAAGTATGAGAGGCCACATAAACGGATGATATTGTCATCGTTAAAAAGATACGCTTTGGATGTTGAACGACAATTACTACAAAACGCGCAGAATGGGAAGACCGAGTTAACTGAGACAGGACCAAGTGGAAGAAGACATGCCGCTCCTTTTTTATTATAAAAGCTTGGACATAATTTATTAAGCAGATCAAGGCCAACAACAGGTGGTAGAGCCAACTTAAATAAGTAATGGAGGCTGGCAAGTTGGAAACTACATTATTTCTAAAAGTTCTCGGATGTCCCTTTTGTACTTTGTCTACCATGCCGACTTCTGACTCATATGGGTGCTAGTTATGCGTCTTTGATGTTCTTCCTTTGTCCATTATTCCACCCTTCCTACCTCTTTGTATATCAGAATCACTATGGAAGACCTCCTGAGATGTTAAGATGGATTTTTGTGATCAACACCTGCATCATTTGATATTACCATAAGGTTTCGGAATTGCAATCCAATATTTTAACACAAATAGTGTAGATTATAACGAAACTAAAGCTAGCCCATCTATTTTCAGTTCATTATTACTACAATGCATGTTGGAAATACTTTTCAATCGGTTGGCACTATTTGAAAATACATTTTAATTTTCCTAAACCCACTGTGCATTTTTTATTCTAGTTTCATTCGGTTGTTTATGTGTTCCGTTTTTGTTTTCCCCCATGCCTGTCTGTGTGTGTGTGTGTGTGTGTTAAAATGTTCATTTGTTAAATATGTTTAAAGAAATCAGACAAAATGATCGATTGCGCGCAAACGCATTGACATATCAACATGAATCTTGCATTACATTTGTCCAAAGATGCAACACGGACGGAAAAAGCAACGAGGACTGCCAGCCTGTCAACAGCCAACCCCAGCCGCTCAGACATTCAACGGCACTAAACGAAACCTTAAACGAACACAGGCTAACTAACGGAGGCAGCAGCTAAAACGTTTCGAAAAAGTAAAAAGGAAATGTTGCGATTTTTATCATGTTCCATGTGATGTTTTTTATTCCTGCGTGGTGGACTTGGCTGATGTGTATTTGTGTGTGTGTGGACGTAAAGGCAGAAATGTAAAAGCTTCTGTTTTCAGTTAAAACATTGGAACAGTCTATTCCGGCCACTGTGGTTGGGGCTGTTCATTACACTGTCTTACAGAGATTAATCTTTTTCTTCGGTAAGAATTTTTAATTGGAATCTTAACAATTCCAGTTGGAGCTGTTAAAAGAACACGTGAACTTGTGTGACTTCAGTATAAAAAGGAAGGTTCAAGAGCCACTCATCAGACCACCGTCAAACGAAATGCATTTCAGGCGGGTAGAAACTTCGTCTGTCATTCTACATTCTTACAATTAAAGATTTTGTTCAAATCCACCACGTAAATGGGGATGACTTTGCCAGTATCAAAGTAATCTCAGTAAGTCATGTGAAAATTTATCTTAAAAAAAAAACATCTGATCGGAGTCGACTTTAAGTAGTGAACAGCTAACCGATTTTTCATTTCATGTATTAGGTCAATGGAAAAAATCATTAATTTGAGAGAAGTTCTTGATGGGTTCCTTAATCGAATGTTAACCGTACCAGCTGAGAAAAGTCTCTCACATTGGTGAGCTTTGCACGATCAGTTTATAAATTTTGTCGTGAACAGCTCATTGATTTTTAATTTTCTTTATTAAGTCAATGGACAAAATCATCGATTTGAGAGAAGTTCTGAGAAACTGAGAAACGTCTCTCAAATTGGTGAGCTTTGCGCCATATAATTTGTGTAGTATCTGAACTACTTTTCAGATACTCTCTTACAGATTACTCTCTTAGCCCTTGAGTCCCGACACTTACAAGGTGTAAAATGGCCATTAAGAAATGATTGGTGTTTTCATCAGGAGTTTTCTGGGTGATGGATCCTAGTTTTGCATAATTTAAATTCTTGTAGAACAGTGTAATTAATTCTTTCAAAAATTGCACGTGCACCTGCATGTGTTCGCCGGCCACTGATTGAGGTCGCCGTATTGTTTCATGTCAGACAGTTGTAGGTTCCATCATTGTCAGCAGCAACAGTGACAAGAGTAGCGGCAGCAGTCGCTTCAGTCGCAATCAACAGATGCAGCAACAACAAAAAATACGTTTTTCTACACTTTGTTGTCATTTAATGCATTTTTATTGCAAATTTAGTTAAAAATTAATAATTTTTTCCTTTGGTTTGGTTTGGTTTTTTTTTTTTTGGTTTGTTTGTCCAAATCCAGTGTCTGCCTGCCCGGCCGTCCGTCTCTTTTTGTCGTCCTTAACTAATGATAATAAATTATTATTTCCAATCGGTTTTCATGTTTCTATATAAACAGATTTTCCTCATCGCCTGCTCTCTGAAGACATGTCGCAGACGAGTATAAAATGACAATTGTCTCACACTTTTTGTTGTTGGCGTTTTATGGTCATTTTTAGTAGCATGTTGTTGTTATTGTTGCTTTTAGCTTCTTGCTGTCCATTTCCATTGTCATTGTCAAAGCGTAAATGGCAACACTCGCTATATTTTATTTGCGGGCACTGGCTCGATCAGTGCCTGCCGACCGGCAGCCGCATTCAGCTCCTCCATCATCGTCATCATCATCGTTATCATGGAGACTGTGGCAAAAAGAGTGTGAAACATGCCATGGCTTGAATTTTTATATTACAGATTATTAGACATTCTTTTTGCAAAAATATGTTTTTCTGCTTGGTTTACAATCAATGATTTATATCGCATTTATGATGAGCAGCCGAGGCATCCTCGTCATCAGCACTGGCCGTGCAGCAGCAAACATCCCGTCACATACCACAAAAGGGTTTGATAATGACTTTGGTGCTCAAGCGAAGCGCGAACAAATGCTGCAATAACAAAACGAATAACAAAAAAAAAAACAACGTGGCAAAGAATTCCAATGAAATGTAATGAATCAAGTTAAGAAATTAACGAAAAAGGAATGAAATCTCTTTGGAAGAAAATTAAATAAAACAACCATTTAAGTTTCACGCAACATTTTTTTTAGGTTTTGGTGTCAATAACAATTGTATAGGTCCACCAAGTCTTGCGTTGGATTCCTTCGATCATAAGCCACAAAGACATTGGGCAGAGTGGCGACACATTGTGGAATTAACTCTTTACTAAATATTGAATTTTGAGAAGCAATTTTCGTTAAAATCATCTTCAAGATGAGACGAATTAAGTTCTACGACCGCTCAGACAAGCATTTCTTAACATACGATCAAGATCACAGTAACAATGTTCCAACAACCCATTCATCACAAACTCTTATATCGTAATTATTAATTAACCAAAGTTCAATTTAATGGGAGCACCTTCACAACACCAATTCCGCTTACAATAACTTATACATACGACCCCATGATTTCATTGAGAAACTATTTCAATTATATGTGTGTATGTCTGTCTGGATATATCGGAATGTACTGCTTCAAGCCTTTCTAAACACAAACAGAAAATATTCAAATTAAATACTCATTACATTGCGCAGTTGCTCAAACCGCAAAAGCAAATCTTTTGAAATAGTTTTAATGGGGGGGGAAATCGAAAACCAAAAAAAAACGAAAACAAAATCTAAGAAAAGAATCATAACGATTTACAATCAATTTGAATTTCTGCCAATTCACTTTGTATTCAAATAAGCCAAAAACTATTTTGACGTTTGTCTTAAACGAAAACTATTCTAATTCAATTGTCTACTATGGCCCCAACCCAGCAACCACCACCACCACAATCACCGAAAAAAAATACAATTTGAATACAATTTAAATAAAAAAAAATCATTTGTTTATAAAGTAGTTATACAATTTGTGTCTTAGCTATTCATATTTGAAATCCGACTTTTTTTTTTGTTTGTCTCTTCTAAGCATGTGGCAGAAGCAGAGTGCCAGACAGACAGTAGGAAGGATGGAGAGAGGGAGAGAGAGCGAGATATGGTCTTAGGCCAGACAGACGGCGACCATATGGACAGACTACAATGCCATGCCAAACATGACTATCGTTGAAATATCCGACAGTTTTATGAGTTCTGTGAACATATGACCGACCGACCATCTAAGGCCAGCCTTTTCATTGAACGCCCATTAAATCTTGCGGTGTAATGCATACATTCGACACACACACACACACGGAGTTATAGTATGGACCCACCGACCGACCGACCGACCACAAACGATCTATAATTGACCCAAATTTAATAATAATAATTTTTATATTCATTCTGTTTTACTTTTTTCTGTTTGGCTTACTTTGAAAAATTGCAAATCAATCTGTATTTAAGCAATTACCGATGCTGTTGTCTTAGGCCAACTCTACATACCCGCTTGGATTGGAATTTTATTTGTTTTGCATAGTTTTGTGATTGTTTGCCAGAGCTGAACAATTACCGTTTGGGTAATCTATGCGATTGTATGATTTACCAACATGGAGATCAATTTTAAGAAGTATGTCTTATTTTTGGTTTCATTTTCAAATATACAGTCAAATTAACCACTTTGTGAGCATATATGATTTTGCCCGAAATGTTGGCTGGAAATTTTAGGCGAAAAACTGTACGAGGATTGATGGGAATTCCCGCAAACCACACGTGACACTTATTGAGAGTGGTCTACAGGCCTCCCTACGACTTCTACTGTTTATCATGTTTGACTCTTATATTTATTTTTATATTTTGATCTTATTTCTGTTAGGTAAGTTGGCCAACAATCATGTTTAAATTTATTGCCATACACCATGTCATAAATTACACTGAACGTTTACCGATTTGTGGATAGATTATAACAAAAAATAGTAATTAATCACGCATGCCCGGTGTTGTAGTGCAAATTATGCGAGATTTATCAGTTTTAATCTCAACTGGGGTATTGGATTTCGAATCCTTGCATTAATCAACACATATGAATTTTCGTTTTTTTGGCTAATTTAAACATTTACGTGAGTATAAACTGCAGTGTTGGAAGATTCATAATTTGTTGACCAACTAGACACATCACAACGTCATTAAAATCACAAACTGGTCGAAGAGAGAATGTTGACAAAAATCAAAATGTATGGTCACCGGGCTAAGCATTTTGGCGACAGTGTCATCAGTTTGCGGCGCATTTTGAAGTATGATCTGGTTTTTATATCGGCCACGGTCGCCTGAAATACTGGCAATGTTTCAGCAAGTATATAATCGTACAATTTCCCGATTAAAAGTTGTAAAAAGGCTGTAAAATCATACATAGTTTCATTTTTTGGTAGTATCAGGACGTAAGAATTCGCCAAATTTCCCGGGAAATACGTCCCAGGTTACAAAACCCTAGCTCTGACCCAACAGGATATCTTACATACACCTCTCGGACACGGCCACATCAAACCGAAATACATTCTGAAGTATTGAGGAGAAAATGGAGACGGATTGGCCCCGCATTACGAAGACCACCCAGAGATGGCACCCCCAATGTCATTGACTGGAATCGACATGATAGCAGAAGTTGCTGAGGCTTCGCGAGCAGGAAAAATCTGAAAAGAAACAATTGAAAAACTTCTGTTGAGGCCTTATGCTCCTTATGGTAACTAAAGCATAACTAGTTATTTTTTAAGAGCTTGAGAACATAAAATCATAAGACAAGACAGAAATATTTTTGAAATGAATTTGGTTCTAATTTATGGCATTTATTTTCTAAGTCTGATTTCCGAAATATGTCCGCCGCCGCTACGGGTTATATGGGACCTTCGATCAGTCCCATTTCTGACTAATTTTTCCATAAAATCAGGCCTTGGCGTAGGAATAGGGGTGCTGGGAGGTGCTTAGCACCCCCCAGAACAATTTTAACCCCAATGCTTCAAGAGTTGCCGGTATGTCAGTATAAACGAATAATTTTTTTATTTATTTGAAAGCTTTGTTCTGGCCTTAAACTATTCACGATGACTTGCCAAATCTTACTGAGCCGATATCTCAAAAAACCCGACAAATACTCGTAGCTCTTTACTTTTGCAGTGGACAACTTGATGGCGAAACTTATTATGAGTTACCTCTGAATTTATGTTTATATACATGACTTACTCTTGAAGATTCGAAATACATTGTTCTCTCTCATAAGGGGACATCTAAGGGACTAAGAATTTTGTCCGCTTATGAGAGAAGTACACAAAAGAACTAAAGCGGATTGGTACTCAAAAAAGTTTCCGTTTATGGGAGGTGTCCGCTTAAGAGAGGTGTCCGCAAGGAGAGAGTACACTGTATATGCACTGTATTCATTTCAAAGGCTCTATAAAAAATGCCCAAAATTAAGAATTCTCCAAAAAAAAATGTCCTACAATTGAAAATGAAGAATGCCCCAAATCTTATACAAATTTGGGAGTTTTACGTAATTTTTAAGTAACAAATCATTTTTTATTCTTGGGGCATTTTTCATTTGCAAAAATATGAAAAAAAACGGACAATGAAAAATTCCCCATTTTTTATTTTTGTGAAATTTTTCGTTTTTTCTCGGGATATTTTCATAACAGATGTCAATCATATATCATTTTTTTTAATATGATCTTTTTTGGATTATTTTTCATAATATTTGGGGGATTTTTCTTTGGGTAATGTTTCATAATTTGTTTGGGGGATTTTCAGAATTTTTGGGGGAATTTTCATATTGGGATTTTAGGGTATTTTCCATTTATTTTGTGGCATTCTTAATTTTTTTTTGCAGAATTTTTGATTTTTTTGGGACAGCCAAAAAATTGTTGACAGAAAAATTTCCAAAACTCCTTACTGTAATAATTTGAATAAAATAACAGATTTCATTTTAAATATACCCACTATTGTATTTTTAATATTTAGTATTGTTTGCATTGATTTCTAATTTCTCACATTAATATTTATTTGTTACTAAACACTATTATTACTCTAATAATATGTTACATTTCAAAGATTCTATTTCAAGTAATTCTCAATTTACTTCTACCATATTATTGTCAATTCATATTCCTAATACACAAATCCTAGCCACCCCCCTAAACACCATTTCCACATCTATCACATAATCTCTCTGTTAGAACAGTATAGGCTCAAACAATACTTTAACTATTTTGTTAGAACGAAACTATTTACATCTGACATTTAACACCTCACCACAGTCAAGCGAAACTTCCAAACCCCTAAAAAGTCCACAAAAAAGTAACGAAAAAGGTTAAAAGGCGAAGCACACAAAACAATGCCATGAACCTATCTGAGCAACCAAACTCACACACACACACACAAAAGTACATTGTTCTACTCAAAAACCCAAACTAAGAATAACAAAAAGAAAGAATTGTGCCGGCAACAGCATCAACTGAGGGGGGGGAAAGGGAAATTGTGGACAAAATCGCGATTAAACTGTTTTTCCAACCATACCATAAGTCAAAATTTTCACACAGCAGGGAAATACTGGTATCGACATAAAGAAGAAAAACAACAGCAGACATAATTTGCGATTCTACTGCAGACTTAAGGTATGAATTTCTTGCCCGGCTAGACAGCCCGGTCAGCAAAAATCCTGAAACTTGTCAGGCTTTTCTCTAAGTGCAACAACTCGTTATAAATGATGCTGATTATGACACATGACTGGTGTTGAGATTTTTTCGGTCTCCCTGCGAAATAAGTGACTGCTGGCTGCACCACATGTGTGCAGCACCGAGGTGCAGCAGATAAGGGGCAGCCAGCCATTAGCCCCGCCGAAGATGAAAAACTTTAAACAAAATTTGCCGTCTGTCTTCCATTGGCTTTTGTTGTTGTTGCTGCTGCTTTTCTACATAAATACCATTTTGTGCAACAAGTAGAAGACGAAGAAGAAGATGCCGACTTATTTGTGGTGATGATGGTGGTGGTGGCGTTCTTTGAGATGATCACCATGCGCGCTTCCTCAGTGGATGGTTGTTATGCCATGTTCTATATAAAATAACACGGGCAACAACCACAGCCACATCAGCAGCTAAATGGTCCAAAACAACAACATATTGTGTGAAAAATTCGTACACATTCATTTATGTTGTTGTTCTCTGGTGATTTTTTCTCGCTTTTCTTTGTTTGGTTCATATCCTCGAGAACCATTATCGCCGGCTTGAACATTTTTGCCACTAATTCCTTGCAACAAGTCATAACTCTGCCATACTGCGAAGCAGGAAAGCCTTTAACTTCAAGTCAAAACTACACAAATTCCTATTATGCCCCCGAAGAGTAAATAAGGTCCAGTCGCTTGGCTGGACGGCGACTTGAAGCCCGCAGAGTAGTGCCGATGCCGGCAAGCTGGCAAGAGCTACATTAGTTTAGATGCGTGCTTCAATAGCTGTGGACATAATGAACGCTATTAAAGCATAGACATCATCACCCGCGGTACATGTGTAACATGTTAACATCAACTCCAACAGCATCAGCAACTGGCAAACTGGCAACCGGCAACGGGCGATCAGAAACAACGACATCTTTTTAAATTGAGGGCTAAATATTCATAGGAATGAAATGTACGGAAACTCTTGAGTAACCTTTGCAGGCAGCCACATTTTCCTCTATATGTATATGAATATTTAAACGAAAAACACAGTCTTCTTTATTATTAAAACAGCATGGTAATGATAGAGCTCCATACGCGATGACCAGAGGCGTCGGCGACAAGGAAAAGCTGGGCCCAGCAAACGACATGACTTTATGTTGCGTTGTTATTATAATAAATAATTGAAATGCTAGTTAATACAAAATTAATATAGTAATAAAAAAAAAATAGAGTAATTAAACATTTGTATATAGTTTTTCTTAGGCAATTCAGGTGTCCTGGTATTATTAGATAATATTGTTCGATTTTTTTAATCCTGAATTTGGGCGATTTTTCCCTGGAATTGACGGCCAATTATTGAATTTTTTAAGCTTGCACAGCGAAGGATTTTTATGTTGAGATATTTAAATAGATAGAAAGATTGGATGTCTATAATTGAGGACAATGAAAGCAAATCAAATGATCCATTCGATGACTCTCCTAGTGTCCCCATATCCAGTGTTCCAAAGAGTTTTTTGCGACCCATTTCCATGTCATGCGTGAGGTAATTTTGTTTTACATTTATTCGATTTTTTAGATCGATTTTCCAGGGGACCCAATTTCATGCAAACATCAGCTTTAGTAAAGGATTTCCGAAAATAATGCTGGTAAATACAATAAAAAGCTAAATGTAAAATTTTAATGGACATTCAGCCATGTGTAGGATTGAATAACAATGTGCATGCTGTTTCGATCGGACATCATGGTGGCCTATTGATTTTTAAAAACGCTTTAACTTTCTTGAATTCAATTACAAATAATCTAAAAGTTATCAGGATTACTGGCGGTTACTATGAATAATCAACAAGAATCAAAAGTAATCAAAAGTAATCCGACTACTTTAAGAGATTGCTTTTGATTCTTTCTAATTATTTACGGTAATCGAAAGTAATCCTGATTAATGTCAGCGTAAAGTTATTTATTTTTCTTTAGGGGCTGACCCTGTATTAGGTACAAACATCATTGTGTTTGTTATTTTTTTGGTTAAAAATAATAAAAAAAAAGCCAAACGAAAACTCTTAAATAAATATAAGTCACATATTTTTGGAGTTAATGTTCGCGGGGTATTATTGCGTTGATAAAACATGTCTATATGGAAATTGCACACCAAAATCTTAATACGCAATTTTGGGGCACATTTTCGTCTGTTTGTGATGCATTTTCCTTTTGTGAAAATGAGACCCAATGGCAAATTTCGGGGGTCATTACACACTGTCAATGGTTTTTTCAAAGGGTAAAATTTCCCAGGGCTCATTTTCATTCATTTTGGCACATGCCCACGATTTGGCGTAAAAAAGGGAAGACGGAGTATCTCCAGTTGACCATCCCCATCGCCAGCCGCCGCCTCTGCAACATAACACGGTCGATGGTGTTGCTGCTGCGGCATGTTTAGGGGCAAAAGCACTGATCATCAGCTTACAGCACACGGTATGGTGCAAAGTGCAATGATTTTTCTCTCTCCTCTTGCGCTGTACACCTCGAGTGGCGGCCACTCCACATCACTGTGTTTTCTAGTGCAACACTGATGCTCTTACTATTATTATTGTTGTTGCGGCGGCGGCCGTTTGCGCAGGCAACGTTGCTGCACCATAGTGTGGCATGGTGTGCTGATGATGTTTTAGTTGAGATACCCCTAAAGGTTATTATTTTATATCGTACTCATACGAAGGAGCATACATACACACATGTACGTATGGCATATCCTTTCGTTCGCTTTGCTTAATTTCAACTTCATCATATTTGAACGTATGACATGAGTTTCTATATAGCCCGAACATATTTACATACCCAGCGTTTATTAAATGTGCTCAAAAGAGATTTTTCAGTTTTGATGATGTTAACGTCGTTTTCGTTTGTTGAAAGCCGCTCGCTCGCTGCCACTAAAAAGGGTATCAAAGTGCCGCTAAATGATGTGTCACTTTTAATATAATAATTTTTTTTTTTCGTCTTTTGTTTTTTCGTTTCTTTTGCCATTCGTTTGCTATTCCTCTCATTTATATTTAACATGAGTTTGTTGTAATTCATAGTTAAAGTTGTTAAAATAGTGAATAGCGGGGGGTTGCTTTTGTAGATGCAGGCAAAACGATGATATTGTTGTGCTTGGAGTCATGGTGTTGTGTGGAAGTGATACAGGGACACAGGCACAGGAAAAAGAGAAAGGACTTTAGGGTTATACTTGTACCCCCCGGATAATTTTACGAATCTGCTGATGTATAGACTAAGTAATCTAATTACAGATAGACATATCATGATCTTCATTTACAGCTGGGATAAAATACCTATTCCCGAACAGTGACAAAATTTTAAAAATAGATACAAAAATCAAATTATTCATCAATATCATTCCTACGATCAGTGAGAACCGTTATAAAATTTTTCGGAAAAAAAAAATTATAAGTTGGTGTTACATATTTTGACCCAGCTGCAATATTCTCCTCTGTACGTACTCTACGGATACGCTTTGATCCGTATATTGAAGTAGAGACTGCGGACGGTGGATCGATTATGATGACCATCAAATGGACGTATCCCCCAAATACAGTTGTATAACCCAACGACCTGCATGCCTTGTCCGTTCGTAGGTTTATTCGTGATGGCATAGAAAGGCAAACTGAATGTTTTTGACTTTGAACTTGTCACGACTCACACTTGAATGGTAATACCCATAAATCAGGGTTTGCATAAAGTAAAATCTTGAAAAAATGCATATTAGGTTTCGTGATAAAATTGCATTACTCTGATAATTCAGAAGAGCCCTGATCAAGAATAAAGGCGTGTGGTGCTTGCGATACAATTTAATTTGCTATATCTTTTTAAATATATATTTTTCATATTTTGGGATTAAGAACGTAAGAACAATTGTCTATCGAATTTCATTACTATGCGAGTTTCGAAAAAATGCCCCTTATGTTTGTTTTGCGGCAAGGACTCGATATGGCATTTTATTTGTCTGGCATGTTTTTTTGAAATTGATCGACTTGAAGACATGAAATTATTTTTCTTTTGCCTTTCCCATTTGATGGGCTCTAGGAAAAATAACCGGCTCTATGAGAAAAACCCCATAATGATGAATTCCCCAAAATAAATAAAAAATCCTCTCAAAAGCCCAATATGAAAATTTCCCCAAAAATCTGAAAAATTACCCAATGCAAAATCCCCCAAATATTATATCATAGTATCTATAGGGGACTGTAAAAATAACCCAAAAATGAAGAATTCCCCAAAATAAATGAAAAGTTCCCCCAGAAGCCCAGTTTGAAAATTTCCCAAAAAAATTCTGAAAAATTAAGTAATGCAAAATCCTCCACATATTATATCATAGTAACAATACGGGTCTATAAAATAAATTAAAAATCCTCCCAAAAGCCCAATATGAAAATTTCCCCAAAAAATTCTGAAAAATCACCCAAAGACTGTATCAAAAATTACACAATGCAAAATCTCCCAAATATTATGAAAAATATCCCAAAAATACATAAAAAGATTATCGTAATTTGGGAAAAGAGTTTTTTTTAACAAAAAATAAATACATCAAAAATAGGATGAATTGCCCCAAATTTGTGGTGATTTTTCATTATGCAATATCACCCCAATATAAAATGTAAAAAAAACACAAATAATAAGGAAAAACCACCCCAACCAAAAGTGAAAATTCATAAATCGCGGAAATGTGATAATTAGGGTCCTAACCCCCAACACATTATAAAAAAAAAAGTTTGTTTGAGAAATATCCCAAAATTGTTTAATTTTTGGGCCAAACAAAAAATGAAATATTACCTAAAACGTATGACAAACTACTCATTTCTTGTTGTTTTGGACGTTTTTCATTCTGATATTGTATGCCATTTTTTTTTTGGGAATTCTTCGTTTTTTTTTTTGGTCATTTTTCATAGAGCCGAAATAACCCAAATGCAAAATGGCCCCCACAATGGAAAACAAAGATGGCCTGTTATTACAGCTTCAATTTTTCATTGGTGGAATTGTCCTTAATTATTTATTTGTAGAATTTTTGGGAATTCTTCATGCTTAATTTTTTTTTTGTTCGGGGGCCTTTCGCTTTGTTTTATTTTACACCCAAAATTTTATAAATAGTCAGTGATCTTATTGTGATTCATACTGTAGATACATTTTTCCAATTTCACCTGTTGATACAATTTTATGAGGCATACATTTTTTAATTGGTCGCCTGGATTTTTTGAAGTTTTTCTTCTTAAATTTATTTTCTGTGTTCCAGAAAATGTGGGGGCCAATAAGCATTACTGTTTATCGTTCTCAACCAAAACAATTATTGTACGAAGGTTTGAGTAAGGCAAAGCTGATAAATATTTTCCAATAAAACATCTAAGAGTGCAATATGTTCAATAAGAGTAGAAAGTAAAGTAACAGACTTAAGAATTGTTTTTTTCTTTTTTCAAAATGTAATTATCCAATAGTTACCCACAGATTTTCGGTCATTATTTGCAGCAGATTAAATCATGGTTTTTTACACAGAAAATTGCCATAATACAATCCACACCCCCTCTATCTGCCATTCGGCCAATATTTTTAACTCCAAATTAATTTTTCATGTAGTCTCACTATCTGAGCCCATAAATTTCAGCATTTAATTTAAAATAAAAGTAAAAAATAAATATTAAAGCAAAATTATGAAAACTGATAACGACACGGTAAGGCGACAAAGTCCACTTAAAGTTTGCCAACATTTGGGGCATAATTAAATCAACACCCACCCCCCGATCTCCACTATCCAGATTGTTAGCAAAACTTTAAACTATTTCAAGAGACAGGAGTTGTAAGAAGAAGTGTATTCATTGACCAATATCACCAATGCAAAACGGGCGCTACGTGTTACTTACGGCCAAAGCAAAAAAAAAATAAAAACAAAAAAATCATATCATCGAAAACCTCAATGTTGACCCCTTTTTCATACACAGCGAACGGCAGACATAAAATGACACACAGAGCCAAATGTTCAATTTATTTATTTTGATCAACAGCAGTTTTATCGAAACGAAAACAAAGAATAATGTTACATTTTTGCGACAAAAATGTTTAAAGAGTCATAAGATATCGACAAAAGTTTAAAAACTCCAAGCTGCCGACTGAACACACTACATAGTATGAAATTTTTGGTTGCAGCTCTTGCAGGAGTCTTAAGCAGCAAATGCCAAAAAACGGGCGTCGTCATCATAAGACGGTTGGTTGGTTGGTTGGTGGTGGTGGTTGGCAAGTTGAAGTTGTGCTGGGGTTTTTTTTTTGAATGGAACACTTTGTGTAACAATGCAAAAATGCCAGGCATATGCTCGTATTGGAGTGTTGTTCAAATGTCCATTTCGATTTTAATCTTTTGAGTTAAATGCGATCAACAAAACTTATAACATAGCGACAACAGCTACGACAACGACAGCGATGACGACGGCAAACATTTCTAGTTTTGCTGGAGTTTCTATGAGACAGCTGGTACGACTTTTTGAATGACTACCTCAAGTGCCTATGGTGGCAGTTGCCGTGTTTTTTTTTTTGGTTTGTTTGTTGGCATGGGCCATATTAACCTATAAAAAAAATTATGCATCAGTTGGAAAAATGTCTATGGATTGAAACCGACTCTTTTATAGTCTACAGTTTTTTCTTTTTGGTAATAGACTATCAAAATTTTTGCAAAAAAAAATCTCTCTGCCTGAATTCTTTCAACCACTCACCGTAAACCTATCTAGTTTGATGCCTCAGATAATTTTCTTTAACATATTCAAAAAGAAAACCAAACGAATCCAGCAAATAATCACAGACATCTGCTGTAGCTGTAGTAGTAGTATTTGATATGCAATTACCAATGCAATTCTGTTCTGCTATGGTTTATGTTTTGGTTACCTGTGTTAATACCATGTTTTAGTTTACGTCGGCCACCCTTTTGACTGAGGGTGACTGAGGACTTTTGATCTTCGCAAATGAGAATGCCTCTAATGAGAATGCCTGTAAATTTGACCGTAAACTATCCCAACTATCCCATATTGGCGACCACATTCACAGAAAATGCTAGTTCTCGGCCTGCGCCATCCTTATCTGCGACGAAATGAGAATAACGAATAAGATCCTCAAGTCCTTTATCGGCAGTACTTGGGGAACAGACAAAAAAACCTTGTTGGCTACATATAAAGCAATATGTTGGACAGTGACAAATATGGTCGCTGAATCTGAGCAACACGCATTGGAGAAATATTCAGACCAGCCAAAAAGCTGCCCTTAGAATAGCAACGGGCTGTCTCCTTATGTCTTATATCGGTCACCTGCATGAGAAGGGGAATACCATCTCTATGCGGGAGCTCAACTACATGATGTCGCAGAAGTTTTTTTTACTTGAGTGCTATCCGCTTCGCTCGCCAAGGAATATGAAGAGAGATCTTTAATATATAGATATTTTAACGGTATCTGTTCATCAGATATCCGTCGTCTGGTGCCTGAAGTTAGAACATTTAGCCGGAATACACGGCTATCCAGGGAGTCTCATCCGTTCATTGTCAAATGGCCGGTTGACCGGACGACGCACTATAGAGAAAATTCGTTCTTCAGCCGGACTGTTCGTATGTGGAATAATCTTCCTACAAGTGTTTTTCCTTCCTGCTATGACATTATCAAATTCAAGGCCAACGTCAACAAACACTACTCCCTCTTTCCCCCTCCAATAACCTTCCTTCCTATCGCTAACACAGTGCATTGCGTTTATAGGGGGCATCCCCTGAGTGTTAGTCACAAATAAAAAAAATTAGACAGTTCTCGTTCTAGGATGGATCATTTCCAAATTAAAACTATATTATTTTATTATTTACTCAAAATGTCTCATAAATTGGCAATGGTTTCAACGGCATTCAGTCTAATCAACTTACTTAAATTCGAAAGGACTATTTCCGCTCGCTTCAGCTATTCGATGTACAGTCTCCACTGGTCGATGGATCAGCGTAGGGTACCCGCTATATGTATTTCTGATCCAATTCTCTCTCCATCATGCCTGAGTGTTAACTGGAAAATGCCATAAAACTTCTTGACACAATTTTTAACCATACACTTCGCATTTTCCAGCCTTTTTGGCTGTTGCAGTCAAGTCTATTACTTGACGTGAAGGTATAAGTATGCAAATCGGTATGTGTGTGTATCTGTACGTCAGTGTGTGTGAGTGTGATTGAGCCCAAGTATGCATGTTGGCCACAATCAACATTCGGTCCGTTCAGTCAACAAGGCATAGATTGAACTGAACATAACGAAAAAATGCATGCAAATTGCTGTATCTCCAACAAACAAGACAACAGAAAAAATCCACAAAAAAAAAAACAACAAAAACGTAATACAAGAGGTTAAAACCACCGCCTGAATATGTGACCAGGCAGACAGTGGTTACAATTAAAACAAAAGGCTTTAAAATATTTAATACAGATCACTGTATTAAATTGAAGCTCCTCAATAGTTTTTGTTCTTTAGACTTCCATCATGGACATAGAACAACGCTTTCAACACAGTAAGATGACAATTATAACGGAACACACAACGAAATCGTTTCTAATAATTGGCAAAAATAACAGACCATTGAAATTGAAATCTGTGAGCGATGATAGACAACTGTCTGAACCTCACGGCACACCGAATATTTATGCCAAAAGTCAATCAACACAAATGATGAACATGGGACATCATTTAGGCCCCAGAAAAAGTCGTAGGATACTTTGCTTTCGACAGGGACCAACTCAGTTTCTGTATGGGAAAAAGTGCGGAGGAAAACATCGAAGAACTACATGCTCTTCATTTTCCGTAGAAGCTATCTCAGGCTCTTGTGCGGTTATCGCATAATATCGTTAGAGGCATAATGCGTGATCGCGGGCATAATTCTTATAGACGTCGTATAGCATGAGGTTAATTGTCGGACATCTATTTAGGAAAAAGGGAAATATTTACTACAGATCCACTCGACTAATGGCAACAAGTAAATCTATGCTATATAGGCACATCAAGCTAATCCTAAACCTAATGCAATGGATTGATTGATACCACGATGGGTCAACTATCAACTGGCACAGCTATTGATGTTTCAATTTGGAGATTTGAATATTTGTCTATTTTCTTTGCATACTTTTTTTTTGGGTAACACGGTGTTCTTTATTTTCCAGTCAAAATAATTCTATATCGGTCCAATGGGCTACCCAGTACATTCATTCAAAGACTTGTCGAAGTCAAACCTGTCAGTAGCCAAACTCCCCGACAATTCTGCTAAAGAAAATTCTATACTTTTGTCTGTCACAAGCTCAGAAACTTTCATCCTATGTTAATTTAAAAAAAAAAAAACGCTTCACCCTCTATTCTTATCCAAAACTGATGTCCTTACAACCACTGTGACCCGGTTGACATGTGTATGTATGTGTCCCGGGTGGCTTGCAGCGCATAGCGATAGTTAAGGCACACTTCAAGTGGCTGGTGATTGTGACTGACTTGTCTCACTTTATACGTACATACATCGATCTATATAAGTCCATTGCAATTTTGGGCTGTTTCTTCCAACAGATTCAAAACTTCACAGCATGTCTGGCAATGTAGCCAATTGACCAAGTGACGGTTCCACGGACTCGCAGACAGAAAGTGTGTCGTGAGGTCCCACCCTCCCTCTCCAAAAAAATCTACAAAATTGTTGCCATATTTTCAAGTTTCTTCATTTGCTGTTTTTGTTTTTGGGGGTTTTTTTTTGCTGAGGCCGTTTGTTGTTCGTTCACTCATGCCTAAGACAACAGGCCAGACCATTGCAATGCAATCCAATCCAGTCCAATTCATCTAACCACAGCACAACAAACAGCCATCGTTGGCAATTCCATTTGCGAAAATTATGTTGATATATATGCGTGTGTGTGTGTGCCCGCCTGGGCCGCCCGTTGTACTCGTATCCACTCTCGTTTGTTATGATGTTGACGTTTTTCTACTTCAGTTAATTTCAACTCGATTGTATCGGAAAGCTACGCATAATTTTCATTGTTTTCACTTCTATAGCGGCCGGCTATGGCAACGATAGCGATGGCGATGACGAGGACGGGAATGACTTCGATGGCTATGGGCCGCAATTTCATTGCACCGCCACGCCGTCCGTGGGGAGGGGACTGCCGGTAGAGAAGTCAGCAATGCAAAATGCTTGCAACGGCGTCCATTGTCACTCTATCAACGCGCGGCACACATTCAATGTGTGGCAATATGGCTTTTGCAGGCAGCATTTGCCACATTTGCGTTTGTGAAGTGATATGAACATATCCGCGTGTTGATTGTCCTCAAGCATGAGTGAGTGAATAGTGAGTGAGTGCATGGGTGAATGTGAGTGTGCGCTTAAACACACGGTTTTTCATTTTAATTTTTCTTTTTTTTTGTTGTTTCCCCCAAAAAAAAAAAAACACACTGAAAACATTTGCAGTTTGACAAGAAGTACTCGTTCGTTTGCAATGCCTTGTGTCGTACATTTGTGTTCGTATGTTTGTTGCATACAGTATGTGAACAATTTTTTAACAACTTTTATGAGTCTCATAAAACTAAATGTTTCAAGTCAGGCGAGGCCAAAATTTATGGCATGTCGGGCAGGGCGAACACACGCAAAAAAAAAACCACAAATCTCTGAAAATCTCAACTGAAAGTGAAAATATTTATTGGTGATTTTATTCTCTGGCTATTTCATTTTGGTGGGAAAAATGAAAATCGATATCCTGATAACGTGCAGGCGGCTTTCAAACATGCGTAAAGAATTTGTTCGAATGTGCATATGTATGAGAGTAGCATAAATTGTTTCGATGACATCTGAATAAATTTTCGTTTAACTTTGATCTGGACAAACTTCACATGATGGAAATATTTCGTGTTCATATTTAAATGGATGGCGTCAAAAGAACCCAAAAAAAATGCAGGGTATCATTTTGCAATGTTTGCAGATTGTAAGGACATGTGATTCCACTAAAACATTATTATAAAAAAAAAGGAATGCAGCAACATAAAGATAAACACAAAATTTCTAACTCCAAACTTTTATGTTTTTTTGTCGAAAGTGTTGTTTTCTTTTTGATAACTGCACTCCTTAAGCTCCTAAGTATTTCCTAAAAGGAAAACAATCCCCTGCAACATTTAATGAATTTTATATTTCTTATTCTTATTCAACTCTCATGGTATCCTGTTTCGTCAAGGGACATATTGGGGCACTCTATTTAAAGCCTACTCTGTGCGATTAATCGATTTCATAGAGACATTTTACAAGGAGATCAAGTAGAGATTGGTCTAGTAATTCTAAAGTAGGCGATATTTAATGACAGAAATTGTGAAAACTGACCAATTACCTGACCCTAAACCCTTCGAAATGCGAAAAAATGCAAAATAATCAAATATTATGATTTCTGTGCTTGCCTATCAGCGTGGGGGTTGTGGGTTCGATTCCCACCAGAGGCTTTGGTCTGTCGCTGCAAAAAATCAAGCCAAATAGTCTTTGTCACTCGGTTTATCCTTGGACCCAAAATTAGAATATAAATTTACTTTGTATTGTAATTAAAATAAAAAAAAAAAATAAAAAAAGTTTGAAATGGTAGGAAAAAGTGTGAAAACGGGATAAAAAAGGAACAAATGGAAAGAAAATAGAGGAATGAATACATTTTTGGACGAAATGGAAATGTTGACAAAAGGGTCCAAAACTGGTGAAATATATGAATTAAAAATAATCACAAGTAGAAATATGCGTGGCAACTGCAGTTAGAAGATAAAAATATAAAAAAACTACATCAAATTTAGGGATGAAAAACTGATAGAAAGGGATAAAGGGACAAAGAAGGAGCCAAGACGGGTAAAATATAAAGAGTTATAGATAGGGCCAAAAAGGTCCGAAGCGTACCAAAACGGGATAAAAAGGGACAAAAGGTGGGGGAAACCAAAAAGTTTTATAAAATGAGCTATACTGAGAATACTGAAAGTACGACAAAAGGTGACCAAGACGGGTAAATAAGTGTAAGAAATCATTTTAAATTAACAGGGCCTATCAAACAAAAATTTTAGTAAGGGTTCGTCCCTTCAAAGCTTCAACATTTATAGAAATAGTAGGAAAGTAGGATGAATAGAAAATAGGGAATATAATCAGACAGTTGAACTCATATTACAAAGCTGACAGCTATGACCAATTATAGTTAAGTCGCCATTGCTATGAAAACGCATTTTTAAATTCGTCATTACGAGTGATTCATTCCATGTTTCCATGTTGATGCAAATTGGAGAAAACTGAAAAAAATCAATAAAATGGACCCAAAACTTGTAAAATATAAATGAGAAATAATATACAGGGGAGTATATAAATTCTGGCGTGACTTATTTATTACTGCCCTGACCAAACCACTTAATGTAGAATCACAACATTTGGGAAAATCGGAACAAACGTGTCCCCAAAATACAAAATAATGAAATATCTTGATGTTTTTTGGAAAGTTGGTCCACAAATACGACTGACAGTAACAGGTGGAAACGAGACGAAAAATAAGGCAAGACGGGATAAAAATGGGTGAGAAAAAAAGTGTGAAACAAGCGAATAAAGGGACATAGAGGGAGCCAAGACAGGCAAAATATAAAAGGTATAAAAAGTCAAAAATCACCAAAACGTACCAAAACGGGGCAAAAGTTAGGAGAAAACCGAAAAGGGGAAAAAATTTGCTAACAATTCGAGGATACTGAGGAGACTGCAAAAGGATGCAGGGCGGGTAAAATATACAATCATAAAAGGCGAGAAGTAGAAAAGGAAATAAATGTTTCGAAATGTTGCAGAAAAGTAGAAATTGGGGCCAAAATTTGGAATATAAAAAGTGTGAATAAATATTTAAAACTAGTATCTATTGTCGAAAATTGGAAAAATGTGTAGAAAAGTAGTTTTTTTTTTATAAACCAACGTAATTAAACAAATATTTTGTGTGTTTATTGGAAAAGGGAAATTTACGCATATGAAGTAGGGGGTATTTGCTAGTGTAGCATATTACTTCGCCTTTGGTCAGCTGTAACAACAACAAAACAACTGTAAATAACGAATGTTTATGAGTTAGACATGAACTATGTTTTCCGGAGGCGGTTCTGAAGTTTTCCAGTATTCAAAGCCACAGTTGTCATGGTAATGGAAGTTTTAGGAACGTTTAGGTGACAGAATAAAAGCAAGTGGGCCCGACTCTTTGCAGAACTGTTTACGATTTCCTTCGTTCGCATGGATGTTGGTACGCTTTGTCCTTGATGGGACTTTCGATGTAAGATCAATTTTTCTTCACAAAAAAAAAATCAACACAATTTTGCAAATATTTTTTTGGGATTTCTACTTAATGGTCCTATCGGTAAAGTTCAACCTCATTCCCGAAACTCCGCCATCTGAACTAATGACAGCAACATGAAAATACCGAAACTTTGCTGATTTTTTTTTTGGAGTTTATGCATTTTTTATACTGAGTCATAAACGCTTGGCATACAAATTTGTCCAATGCTAGCATTTATGAACCCAATAATTTGATAATAATCTCATTTATAAAAATCACACATTTAAACATGACTTTTTCGATTAATTGTTCTGTTGCTACTTATCAATGCTTTTATAAATATCTCTGATGTCAATTTTCAACTGACTGCCTGGGCCGGGTCTGGCCACTGACAGTAGTAGGTGTGTTACAATACAATTTCTGGTAAATGCAAATGTAAAACAAACAGAGTACAGCAACCAAACATTTGTGACAAATTTTACCAAAGATAAGCCAACTGAATGTCATGTGCGACGATATGTTGTTGGAAAAGGTTTTTGTTGGTTGTTGTCGTTTGGTAAGGTTTTATGAATAATTGTAAAACACTGGCGGTCAAATGTTGGGAGATACTGGCAATCCTTAACCATATTACTGAAAACTATAGCATAGATCGGCAGATATTTTCTTTTGGAAATATCGACTGATATGGATGATATAGACAAATCCATGAGAGAGAACAAACGTTGTTGGAAAATATTTCAAAATTATGCCCACATACAAATAAAGAGTCGGGGAGTACTGCTAGTAATAAGAGGGAAATTGTGAGTTTCAGTATATTTTTTTTTCAGTCGCCCTCTAGAATTATTTTGTTTAGAGAATAGACTGGGAGCCTGTTAGAGTAAGAGGGAGTTAATTTTAAAATTTCAACATATTTTTGATGGGGAAAAGAAAACTAACAGTACTGTTGTAATCAAAAAGTACAATCCCTCCCAAGTGTCAATTTCACCCACTGTCCTTTTAAGGGCTTGGAGTTCCCTGTTAACACAAACTAGGCTTTGACGACCGATCTTAGGTGGTTTAAGCTTCACATCCTGTTTTGAGTTATGACAAGTAAATGTGAGATACGTGTAATATGTCGAAATTAAAAACCGATTTTTTATCTGATCCTTTTTTCTTGCCTGAATGTATCGTTAAAGTATGAGGCCTACCAACTGTACTCCCATTTTCAACCCCGCAGCTAATGCGACCACTAATAACCAATCACTTAGATTAATATAGATTTTTTTATATTATTCTACCAGTTAATTAAAAACATATACTAAAAAAAATTACTGCACTTAATCCATTTAATTGGTTAGTTTTATTCATTAAAAGTGTGGTCAGCATGAGAACAAAAACTCTTCTGTGATGATGGAATTTGAAGGGAAAACTGACAACTAATGTGTTCAGCGTATTCTAGTGGGATGATTTTGTTGTGCCGTTGTTGCACACTCTGAGTTAAGAAGGTAATGACAGCAAATAAATTGCAATGCAGACGTTATCATTTGACTTTGCATTGAGGCGGTATTGTCATCTCCATTATTCCATGAATCAGTATTACATCACCTTTTAGATAGCAAGCATCGTTTTCAAAAGCAAACGTAGAATATCTTAACTGATTCGAAGTCCGGAGCCCTTTTTCCCACTGTAGAAACGCCTAGAAAAATATCTTGGTCATGTCTCGCTTTAACTGGAAAATTTATAATATAAATTGTATTATAAACTTTTCAGTTGAAATAAATTATAATATAAATTTTCCAGATAACCCAAGATATGTCCACGACATTTTTAAGATGTTTCGATAATATTTTATGTATTAGACACGATATTATGGCGCTGTAGGAATCAGAACAAATATTTTTCCAGCAGTTGGTGTGGCAATGTTTATGTTTCGAAGGCTTTGGTTGGCAGACTAACATATCGGGTGGTCTGTTTGTAGTAAAAAACGCTGAAGATTTGCCAGTTGCGCGAAACGTGTGTCACTTGGATCCACCAGCAGTTCTCGTGGTAAGATAAGACTGTATGTCAACCTAGGTTTCCAAAACAAGTAAATTTAGTTTTTGGTGGGAGTGAAATTATTGTTTTTTTTTCACTTTAATTTTGTAATTATGTTACATAAAAATACTCCACTTCCAACAGTGTCTCCTCCTTTTCACTGCTGATATAGACTGGCAAACAGTTTTTACTTCGAGTGTAACCATTTACCATACACGCTTGTAAACATTGAGAAAAGGGATTTATTTTTGTGGTTTTCATCAGATAAATTCAATACATTCGCAAAATTGCAGCAGCAACATTTACAGCTTAAGCTGTCAATGGAACAGCATGCAGCAACACAAGACATCGGCAACGACAACGCCAACAACACCAGTCCCAAACGTACTCGTAACAACAAAACAAAGTTAACAAACTTTAAGACAAAATATGATAAATCAATAAAGGCAACACTCACTCACTCACTCCGAACGGCAGGCAAACGGACGGCCGCAACCAAAAAAAAAAAAAAACAAGAGCAAAGGTGCTGATTGTCACACTGGCATTTTTGTTTGCACTTTTGCGAAATCATAAAAAAAAATATAAAAAACGGAACAACGGCTTACAGACAATGGCAACGAAACTAATGTTACACCCACCAGGAGTCGAAATTTACCTACTCTCCATGTGCCCGCGTATGAATTGCCGTTTTCCCCCCAAAAGAGATCAACAAAGCAACCATAAAGTGTTCTCATGTTTTAAATGGTGCTAACACCACACATGGTTGGGGGTTCCATGCCCAAACCAAAAAAAAAACAAAACATTTTAACATTTAAGTTTGAAATTTATGGGGTTACTCTGGCAAACATATTCACCTCGACATGCCACCACTGGGACTACTCCAGCCATTCATTGCACCACACATTCTAAAGCCAATAATTTGTGATTGATTTTTATGACTTTTTTTTTGTGGTCGCTGGTAGAGGGATTGAATGGGATTTGGGAAACAGAATAGGAATTCAAATGTTGTACGAATCAACAGTGTTTCGAAACCGTTATTATTCCGGTGATGAGTGGGTTCTTTCATTATTTCCAAACTGACAATATCTGACATATAATTAGTGAGTGCCACATGGGACGATCCCCAATACAAAATGAACGAAAAGTGAGAATAGATATCTCCAGGTAGCGAAAAATATCTTTTTTTTTCAACACTGGTAGAGTTTATTGCTTATAACTGCACTAGTTGATGTCCGATTGAAGCCAAGAACAGATGGTTTGTTTGGAAACAGAATTTTTAAAAAAATCCTATAAAGTCACGAGAACAATATCTTCAATCACAGAAAAGTTAAAATAAAAAATGGCAGTTAGGCGCCCCGGAGGGTAGTTGGCAGCGTGCTTGCCTATCAGCCTGGGATTTTAAGTTCGATTTCCATCAGAGGCTTTGGTCTGTCGGTGGGTCACCTGGTTTACACTTGGTTCCAAAATTATAACATAAATTTTCTTTGTACTGTTATTAAATAAAAATAAATACACAATTTGGCGATTTACTTCCATTTTTTTTTTGAATTCACCCAATGTGATCCATAATATCTAGAATCCTATAGATCCACCAATAGTAACATAATTTTGGCACAACGCAGTGTTGTCTGGGTCCAGTTTAGTAACCTACTATTCCTAGTCCGTTGACCGACCAAAATATGAATCTTTTCACTATTGGTACTGTGCAGACAGATGACTTTCCGCAACATCGTATCCTACAGTGTACACGCCAAAATTTCTCCCTAATCTGTTCAAACATTTCGTTTTTGATTTCCCACCACTGTGCCGGAGAATAACATTTACCTCTAATGTTCCACTATTTAGTTTTTTTCAGCTTCTTTTGTTTTGTTTCACCCTGTTTCATTTTGAGGTTTGCGAATTTTATTAATAGTGTGCTGCTATATTTTGATTTGTTTCCAGCGAAAAACAGTTGGAACAAAACGCCGAAACCAAACAACAGACAAAGATTAATGTTCGGTTTTCAGTTTTATTGACAATCTAAATGAGTTTGAAAATATGTGCATACATTTACATTTTGAACCCTTTTGCCGTCTCTGCGATACTCGGATATTTGCATTGTATGGCAGTCATTGTGGATTTGTGAAACATTTCAGCAAAACAACGGTTGGAATTTAGTTAAAGGTATTATGTCATTTAGACTTATGTAAATTATCGGGAGGAAAGCCGAACCAAAAAAAAAAAGAACACATACAAAAAACGAAAATCCTTGTTGGATTTTCTTGTTATTGATATTCAAACTTATCGCTGGCGACTTTTTGTGAAATGTGCAGTGGAGAGACACATGGAATGAACGAAAGCGGAAATAATTAGATGCAAAGAAATCTGAAGGAGCGACAACAGAAAAATGTCAGCAAATCTTACATTGTTACTTGAATGGATGAAATTGTATCGATGTGAATGTGATGGAGTCAGCCCTCACTCCATGGAAATTTTAAACTTTTTCTTGTAGAATTGAGAGATCACAGAGTCTGATAAACCGTGAAATTTATATAATAGCTGTAGCAAAACATTTGAAAATATTTATTTTTAAATAAAAAACACATATTCTGATTTAAGACTAAGAAAACGTTCTATTGATTTTATATCAGTCGCAATTCTTCTCGAAATATTTTACACGAAAAATATTGAGTTAGCAAATAATTTTAAAAACACATTAAAAAAAATGTATACAAAATTTAAAAAAGGGGAATAAACGTAGCAGCTCTCGCAGACTACAGGTGGAATTTCTAGTGTAGGCTAATTCGCAGGAGATAACTAACCATAGAGAGCCCTATAGCAGGAGACTACTTTAGTAAAAGGAGACTTTTTTGAAGCCAGGGTCTTTGACAATAGAATCTACTCTGGAACAGGGCCCTAGGCAGGAGACTACAGGTGGTGTTTGTAGTGTAGGCTATTTAGAAGGGCTATTAGAAGTGTAGGCTATTTAGAAGGGCCTCTAGCAGGAGACTACACTAGGAAAAGGAGACTTTTTTGAAGCCAGGGTCTTTGACAATAGAATCTACTCTGGAACAGGGCCCTAGGCAGGAGACTACAGGTGGTGTTTGTAGTGTTGGCTATTTAGAAGGGCCTCTAGCAGGAGACTACACTAGGAAAAGTAGACTTTTTTGAAGCCAGGGTCTTTGACAATAGACTCTACTCTGGAACAGGGCCCTAGGCAGAAGACTACAAGTGGTGTTTGTAGTGTAGGCTATTTAGCAGGGCCTCTAGCAGGAGACTACTCTAGAAAGAGGAGACTTTTTTAAAGCCAGGGGCTCTGAAAGTACGCTATCCTCTACAACAGGGCCTTAGGCATGAATCTACAGGTGGTGTTTGTAGTGTAGGCTATTTAGAAGGGCCTCTAGCAGGAGACTACTCTAGAAAGAGGAGACTTTTTTTGAAGCCAGGGGCTCTGAAAGTACGCTATCCTCTACAACAGGGCCTTAGGCATGAATGTACAGGTGGTGTTTGTAGTGTAGGCTATTTAGAAGGGCCTCTAGCAGGAGACTACACTAGGAAAAGGAGACTTTTTTGAAGCCAGGGTCTTTGACAATAGACTATACTCTGGAACAAGGCCTTAGGCAGGTGACTACAGGTGGTGTTTTTGTGTACACTATTTCGCAGGCAAAAACAACGAATGGAGGGACCTGCAACAGGAGACTACTGTAGAAAGAGGAGACTTTTTTGAAGCCAGAGGGTCTGACAGTACGCTATCCTCTACGGCCTTAGGAGACTACAGGAGGCGATTCTTGTGTACACTATTTCGCAGTAAATAACAACGGATGGAGGGGCCTGCAGCAGGAGACTACTCTGGAAAGAGGAGATTTTTTTGAAACCATGGCCTTCGACAGCAGCTATTTCCGTATAATAGGGCCTTCGTCAGGAGACTACAGGCGGCGTTTCTGGGGTAGGCTATTTCACAGTAGATAACTATAGAACTATAGAGGAGCCTGTATCAGGAGACTACTCCAGAAAAAGAAGACTTTTTCGTAGACATTTCCGAAGATTAGGGCCTTAGGCAGGAGGCTACAGGCGGCGTTTCTAGTTCAGGCCTGCAGCAGGAGACTACTCTAGAAAGAGGAGACTGTACGTGTCGTTTCCAGTGTAGGCCATTTCGCAGGAGATTACTAACCACATAGAGGCCTGTGACAGGGGACTACAAAAAAAAGAGGGGCCCGTAGCAGGAGACTACTTAGGAAAGAGGCAGCCTTTAGTTGGTTTTTTTAGTTGATTATGCGGGTGGAAAATTTAATTTAAATAGTGAGGACCTACGTGACTAGTAAATCAATAAATTTCAATTCTTAGATGCAAATTAATTTGTAAATCTGAAACTGAAATACTTCTTTGAGAACCAACAACTCTAGTTGCAATTCAAATGGATCTGAAACATCCGAAGAATTTATTTAACATCAAATATTCTGTATAATCTATTCAGTTTACTTTGCTGTTTTACTGGTTTTTCTTGTACTATTAAACTAGCTGAAGTCGATTTTATTTCGGGGTTTAAAAATATTACAAGTTTTTTTCAAATCCGAAATAAATCATACCGAAAAATTCTGTTCGTCTGGCTCTTGAATAAGCAGAGACAGAAATATTTCAAACATTTAATGGGTAAACATATATCGCAGTAACAGACAAAGCGACAATAACAATGGACTACATGTCTGTTGCCTCTGAAAAAAAATCCGAGGAAAATCTGTCTTTTTGAAATATTTCAGCAAGAAAATTTTACTGCCAGACATACATGCCATTCATCTAGCCAATCGACTGCAATATTGCAGCATTAAAATAAGGCTGACAGTACATTTTTTTCTTTTAAACATTTGCAACAATATGACATACGAGCTTACAATGGCCAACTACAGCAGAAAAAATTGGCATAACCGTATTACCAAATCATTAACTTACGGTACGGACAAAAACAAACAGTCAAATCATTGTTGGCTGCTCTTGGTTGAGTGAAAACCAAATAAACGAATATTCGAACGAACAACCAACCAATGAACTTTTAACAGGGAAGTCGTGTGTGTGTGTGTGTGCTGTTATTGCTCATTGTTTGTGTAAATGTATAATATTGTTAAAATTTATTAAAGAATTATTTTGTAAAAACAATGACATCAATCACTTTTCATTTCAGTACACATTTGGCACACAACAACATGACTCTCCGTCCGTTCTTGTGTCAGACGGCCGATCGATTTGTATCCGTGTTTGAACACAGGCAGTCCGTCCATTCGAAATTGTTGAGTTTGGGTACTTTCGATTGGCACCCACATCGATGGGTGTTTTAATACTTGTTGGATGTTATGTAATGGTCGGTCAAGGCAGTCTCTTCGGCAGTGTAGTTGATATGATTCCAGATAAGATCTGTGGCAGTAGTGGAATATTATTAATTCTTCGAACTTGTAGATAGCGGTCTGATTTTCTTATAGAACTCTCAATTGAACATGAGGTCTTAGTTAGTCAAATGACGTTAGGGTCAGTGTTCCGGCTCTACTACGATCGTCTTTGCATATACGATATTGGGAGAAATGTATTCTTTAAAAATATCTACACAAAGAATTGACTAAATTTCGGACGCATCATGAATGAACAGGTGAACTTGTCAGTGTTTTGATAAATCTTCATACAAAGATGGCAAATTTGTCAACATAAATACAAATAGACAATCAACAAACTCCAGAAAATTGTGGCCAACTTTTTTGATAGCACCTAGGCGGTTACCCAACAATATTATGAATCAACATTATGAATGGGTTAGATTGTCTAGGTTCCTTAAGAAGTGACAAACTAGTGTTGATCCCTGTCAGTCATTTGCAGAAGATGCTTTATGAATTCCTCCTGCTCGTCATCTTCACAGTCACTAGTTGCAACTTTTCAATCAGACGTTGTCCGGAACTGCCACAACCAGGATCGAAATTTGTAAAACAATTTTAAGTAAAAAAACCATTTCTGAAAGAAGAAACCTTGTTCCCGTATAACATTTTATGTGCAGTGCCAAGCGAATAAGAACTGAATTTTGTTTCTATGATTTTTTTTAATATTTTACTACAAAAGCAGCAGGACCGTCAAAAGTTTGTTAAACAACTTCCCTTCGATTATAATATAGAGACATGCACCATTTCGTTCTAAAACATAGTCGCATTAAACTTTAACATGATTTTATTATGACCATAATATGTTTTATCCACAAGCTGACAGACCGGTCATGGCTCCCATGCGCGTGTAGGGTACAAATAAGTACCAAACTAACATGTATTGAAACACCAATAACAACCGCTGCGATACACTATTCAGTGCATTAGTTTATTTTTATTAAAAATTACATAAATAAATCTCTTTTTTTTGTGCGCTTTCTTGTTGGTTCCGCAACATTACGAAAGGCTGGCTTCACATATAAAAGCCGACAAAATAAAATCAAACGAAACGAAATACTGAGGGAAAAACACGCTAATTGACATGAATATGCAATAGTACGAATACGAGTACGAGCATGTCAGACATTACAGATTTTAATTAAATTTATGCTGCACACATACGGAATACACTGGCAGCAACATATTGTGATTTGGAATAAATAATTCGTTATCCGTTGTTATATAGATTCTAATCAAGCATGTAAAAATCGTGAAATTTAGCTGTTAATTAATATGGCTGTTTGTTAACATCAATGTTCGCACAATTTGAAGCTGATTCGAATATACTGGGTATCGTATGTTCATTCATTGGCGTATTCATAAAAATACTTTGTATGCTATTGATTTATGTTATCGCGAAATTATAGGTATATATCCTTTATACTCATATTCATCATCATCAGCAACAGCAGCAATACAAGCACGCCAGCCAGCCAGCCAACCAGCATTGCTTTCATAGTCATCTCAGCCATTTGGAGTATTTGATGGGAATCAGACAAGCGAAATGGATTTTAGTTACTCAGCTCTGCCAGTTGAGAACTCCTCATCATCATCTTTCAATGCAATGGGAGGCATCACTTGGTTGCGGCTTGGTTGGTTCATCAAGAATATTATTCATAACTTCAACACGTGACTGTAATATTAAATGGAATCTTAATAGATTTCTATTTATGATGGTGTACTTTTGCTGAACACTCTGATGAATCACATATCTATCGCACATTAGAGCAAAAGAACATTTTATAATTACAAACGTGTGTATCTTTTCGTTTTTGTGAAATCAATAGAGCCGAAAGTGAGAGGAGTGCAAATAGAAAAATATAAATCATAAAATATATTAAAATAAATATAATAAAACTTTCAATTGAAATGGATGAATTGAGGTTTGAGTCTGAAGCTGGAGTATTAAAATCGAGATAGAGGTGCCCGTAGCTGGAGACTGCTCTAGAAAGAGGATACTTTTTTGAAGCCAGGGCCTTCGACGGGACACTATCCTCTAGAACAGGGCCTCAGACAGGAGACTACAGGTGGTGTTGCTAGTATAGGCCATATCGCAGGAAACTAACCATAGAAGGGCCTGTAGCAGGAGACTACTCTAGAAAGACGAGATTTTTTTTTTTTTTTTATTGGGAAATCAATAGAGACGAAAGTGAGAGGTATGCGAATAGAAAAATATAAATCATAAAATATTTTAAAATAAATATAATAAAACTTTAAATTGAAATGGGTGAAATGAGGTTTGAATTGGCAAATATTATGAAAGAGATAAATTGTGTGAAAGCATGTCTGCGTATGAGACTTTGTACGCCTTTGTGGTTTCTCAGTAAAAGTAGGACCTTTCCGAACTATTCACCCTTACAAGAGATCTTCTAGAGGGTGACAGCTTCACTCGAATGAATTCACACGATCCATCCACAAAGGCGAAAAGTACTAAGACTTTGAAAAATTAATTCGGCAGGCCGCGGTGTGGTAGGTAGGGTGTGCGACTATCACACAGATGAATCTGAGCTCGGAACCGGGTAAGACCATCAATCATTTTTCGGCGACTGTTTCCACCAACAACAGCCTGTAGAGCCAACTAAGGTTAGGTTGGGAAGGATAATGCATTGAAAAAGGAGTTCAAAATAGTCTGTTGATAAATTACTTTCTTGAGCATCCGCATGCCCTGTCGTTTAGCCATCTTAAGTCCACTATGAAGCCAATTACGACTTCGAACTTAACCTGTGTCCCCTAGTTCTGTCAGAAATCAATCCCCTAGTCATTTTGGTCTGTGGCTTTGTAAACAAGAACCATGACAAAGGATATGGTTCACTGTCTCCAACTCATCCTTTTCCTCGCATACCCTGCCTGGCGCCTGGAGATCTGTTATCCTACTTATTGGTCCTCGCCCTGATTGAATAGTGACCCAGCAAACTCAATAAACCTGGAGAGAATTTGTAAGCAAATCATTTGTCTTGAGTAAGATGTTTAGGGTCACCTCTTCTAGATTCGGAGATAAACCACAGCAGCCGCAACATTTGTCGAAAGATCGTACCCAGTTTGTCAGACAAACATCGTAGATGCTCCAGACTACCCTCAATTGGTTTTCGCAAATGTTAATATATATTTACCCTCGACACTGATTCACTGACTCTGTCACGCAGTACGTAGGAATTTAAATAGGCATTCTATAATTTTCTATAAATAATAATAATAAAAAAAATAATATTTTTTTTTGTACAGAAATTGTGTTTTCCCCAAATTTTTTTTTTACCAATTTTTTTTTTCCAAAAATTTTTTTTACAAATTTTTTTTTTTTACAAAATTTTTTTTTCAACAAAAATTTTTTTTTCAAGAAAAAAATTTCTTTTCAACAAATTTTTTTTTTGAACAAAAATTTTTTTTTGAAGAAAAAATTTTTTTTTTTTAACAAAATTTTGTTTCCATATTTCAACGGGCGCCATAGGCGCATTACAATTTACTAGTTAATGATAACAAGCAAATTGACTGAAATGTGGACAGGCCGACATTTGTTGGCCATCTTTGAAATTTAAAAGAAATATTTTATTTAATATTTTTGTGGGTAGGACGAAGTGTGCCGGTAATTATTCTAGTGTCCAATTGTAACCTATAGAGTTCCTAAACGGGAACGCAAATATCATCAATAATACCAAGTGTGTGTTTAATTTCAGCTTTGACAGGGACTAAACAAAAAAGGTCTTTTGGGTCTTCAGATCGCTCTTAAGTTGAAAAATTGGTGTTGCATCAAAGTTCACAATAATCCTTCTTGTCTGACAATGCTTGAAAATAATAAAAAAAAAAAAAAAAAAAAAATGTGGGCGGTTGTTCCAAAGTCATCTTTGTAGCTTCTGACCGTGTACAGAGGAGAGCGGTGGTGATGATAAGGGATAGTAGGCCATCCAACTCAATTTTCTTCCTACTGCATCGCCGGAATGTGGGTTGTGCATCGCTATTCGTCAGATATCCGTTGCTCATGACTTTACAATATTTTGCTTAGTTACTCGGCTATCCCGGGTCTCTTATCCGTTCATTCTCAAATGGCCAGTTGACCGAACAACGCACTATAGAGAAAATTCGTTCTGCAGCCAACCTGTTCGTATGTGGTTTAATCCTCCAAAATTCAAGGCAAATGTCAACCAACATTACTTACTCTTCCTCCCCGCCTAAACCATTCTTTCCTATCGCAAACACAGTGCATTGCATTTATAGGAGGCATCCCCTGAGTGTTAGTCTAAAAAAGTATTAACTTCAAACATTTAATTGATTACTTTCGATTGTAATTGAAAATAAATTGAAGTTTGACGTTAAACAATTTCGATATTTGGATCGGTGTCGAAAAGATTTCTGGTTGCCCAACTTCAGTTTTATTACCCAAAGATAACTTAGTATTTAAACCTATTGAATATTGGAGGATAACATGCAAAAAGCAAAAGGTATAATGTGATGCAGTTAATGTACTGATCTACCTTTGCTATACACTTGTGTTGCCAACACAAATAGTCACACTAATTTTCATGTTGCATGCAATAAATTTTCCTAGGCAAATGAAAAGTGAAAGGATTTTCATCTTAAACAAATGCTAGATGGTAGTAGAAAAAAAACAAATAGTCAGGCCAATTGGAAAATTTTACAAATATAAAACAGGGTCTATGATTTTTTAAACAAAACAAAAAAGGCTCTCATTTAAAGCAAAGGACAGTAAACAGCAAACTATGTAATTTTACCTTTTTAGTTTTCTATAAAAAACACCTGATGGCCAATATCCTTTTATAGAGTTAAGATCTTTGGAAAGGTTTCATCAATTACTTCCTCAATTAGTAAATGTTCAAAACAAACATATACTTCCCGTTGGGTCTTCGTAACTTTGCACAATTGCCAAAAGAAAAACTGATTTAATTTGTTTCCCTCTCATGTCTTCGGTTATTTCGCAAACACAAAAACTCCAACAATCTCAAAATAAATGTTAAACTCACGTTTTCAGTTTGGTTGATTTTTTTTTTTTTTGTATTTTGTTTCGTTGCAAACGAGGAAAAAATTAATTGATTTTTGTAGGTTCAATCAACGCCAGTTCAACAGCAAAACAGTAACAGTTCAATGCAGAAAGTGTTAACATACAGATGCCGGTCGATATGTCTGTCGGTAGACCTGTACATATGTCTGCATGGAGCACCGCATTAAAGCAGGTGATTTCAAACAGCACTTTGCAACAAATTAATGAAATGAAAACCATTGTTGTTCTCACTACTGGACTGAAATTCATTTACGTTATCACCTTGTGGGGGGAGACAAACCAATGATTAAAAGATTTCAAACGTGAGATAAATATTTATAATCACATTACCATTTTTGATAACTTCGAAAAACGCCACCAAAATACGTTATTATGACACCCGAACGTTGGTTGTGCAAATAATTTTAAGTGTAATTTTTATCTTGTGCGCGAATTTTTTAAGGCCGCAACTATAGGCGTAACTATTTGCAGTATACATCCGTACCTACGTAAGTACGAATATAAGTGTTAGAATGTATAAAATGTAGTCCGTGACAACTTTCAAGACGAAGGCGATATTTGTTTATCGTACACCTTGGCTCAGCTCAAGTGGGTTTCTTTTCATTTACGCTACACAGTGAGAAATTGTGTTAGATGACAAGCAATATGTAAATCCAGCAGTGAAAAAAAATGGTGGAAGGGCCTTGAAGAAAGGAAGAAAAACACTGCCTACAAATCAGATCAACGAAAAATCTTCAAAAAACTTCGCTCATTTGGAAATGTTAAGCAAAACAAAATTCTAAATTCATATTCATGTAGTGCCGTCAAGTTTTAAAAGCGCAGGCTCATTTTAATGCACTTGGAGACTATATGTTGGTCTATTGTGATATCATTGGAAAGAGAGGGGAAAGATGGCAGATTTATGTAGAGAATGGTGGAGAATCTTCTGCCAAGATAGTGAGTTGGTACTCATGTTGATTTGGAATGTTGCATAGCAAATATTCCATTAATTCTTCCTGTGCGGCGTCCAACGATTTGTCATCTTGTCTATCGTCCTGTGACCTGTCAGGACAACTATAAGAATGGTGAGTCTCTTTTAGTCTAAGAGCTTATGTCTGGCCATAACGAGCGGCTTATTGTACAGGTTTGTATATAATCCCACCATCGCCTCGTTGAGATTATTGCATTTTGATCAATACATTGTAATACGACCCAATTTTAGACGATGAATTTCTGGCCCGAATGAGCAGCGACGACGGGGTAGAGAAGGGTAGCAAAATAGTTACAAAATAGTAAATCAGGGTGGAAATATGTCTCTTTAATGAAAATTTCAGAAAAGAAGACTATACGTCAGAAACAGGCACGCAGATTTGTATTTAGAAATTCATTGTGGAAACGTACGGCTTTGCAAAGGATTTAAAAAAAAAATGCTAACAAATAAAATGTCCAGGAAAAAAATCATCGGGACTAAATCATATCAAGGGCATGCGTTTGTAAGAGATTTCCGGCATATCCACCGATTTATAGTCATTTCTATAGGTCTGCCATCTCGCCGTTACGGCCATGTACGTGTTAGCTTGTTCTGTGAGGGATTTAATTCATTCTTAATTGCAAGACTTTGAAGGCATCAGTGCTGTCTATATAGGTTTTTATCTTCGAGGATGGTATGCTTATCTCTTTAATATGTTTGGAGGCCATGCCAAAGTTAGGTAGTCCGTACGATGTCTCCATTTTGGAGAAAACTCTTGAGCCCGTTTCAGTATCCATTTTTCAACCGTCTGTAAAGATTGACAGAGTTTCCATGACTGAGTTTCTGGCCCATTATTCTCCAGACGGTATGGAGACTTTGAAGGGTTTGCCGGCGGTTTTGAAGATTAAAGACTGATTCTCTTCCATGACTGAGTTTCTGGCCCATTTATCTCTAGACGGTATGGAGAATTTGAAGGTTTTTCTGGGGTTCGTTCTGTCTTCTGTTTTAATTTGCTTATAGAAAAACTTTGTGTCTGTAGGACTTTTTGTGCAGCATAATGGTTTCTCTTAGACGGTACCTATTTGGGGAGCAGATCTAAGTACTCTCGTAATGCCTGTGTCTGAATCCTTTGTAATTTGGTTATAAAGGGTGTTTTTTATTGGGGTATAGAACTTTAAGTTGGCATCACTTTTTTAACTGGCGGACATTTTGTCAGCTGTCAAGTGATTAATATTTAGTTTGGTTTGCCATTTCGTCATGAACAGGTTGACAAAAGAACAACGCTTGCAAATCGTGCAAATTTATTTCGAAAGTAATGGTTCAGTGCGCGAAGTTCACCGCAAGCTCCGTCCATTTTATGCCATTACATCCACAAAAACTGACTGTTTGGTGTGCTCTATGGGCTGGTGGAGTCATTGGACCATACTTCTTCGAAAATAATGCTGGAGAGTCAGTTACCGTTAATGGAGACCGGTATAGAGCCATGATAACCGACTATTTTGTTCCCGAATTGGATGGCATGAATGTGGATGAGTTGTGGTTCCAACAAGTGGTTGAAAATTGGACCTGTAGAATTGGTTTTATTCGAGCCAGCCGCGGCGGCCACATGCCCGAAATCATATTTAAACATTACTGGCATAAAATTATCCTTCCAATAAAGCCAAATTGATGGACATTAAAACGATTTTCTTGTGTTTTATTTCAATTCGAAGTTCTATACCTCAATAAAAAACACCCTTTAGAGATGTGATTTTCTAATCATTGACTATCGCCATGTACAGCCGGTATAAAAAATAAATCCTGACAAATTGGTGGATTGATTATAGTCCTTAAGTCTGTCTTTAATTTGATGCCATCGATACATTCATTATTCGGTTGCTGAAAATTTCTAGTCTCTAATATTGAGAAAACCCATTTTCCGAACCCAATTTAACCCAAACCAATTGTTCAATCTAAAAAATTACAACGTTGCCTTGTCTAGTTATGGATCATCAAAATTTCAATAAAAACGTTTTATTTTTTTTTTTTTTAAAAAAATTGGAAAACAATTTTGTTATTTTTTTTTTTGGAAATTAGTTTTACATCTTCTTTGTAGTGCGGGACAACCATATAAAGAGAATTATGTGTCTCACATTTTTAGTATCTACATTTTTAATATAATTAATTAATATAATTAATAAATAATTCATTTTTTTTTCTTTTTTTTATTAATTATTTATTAACATTACCCAAATTGGGATTTTGACTTTTCAGATATCAAATCATCACCGACATCAAAAAATAAAACAAAAATCTCGAATTCTTAGCTCTGTTGTCATGCTGCAAGCATTAATTAAAATATGTCTACACGTGAGTCGGAGTCTCTTTCCCTACATCCCCTTAAACTTAAACGCGCCATGTCTGCCTAGTTTCCCCTTGAAATGAGTTTTGATGTTGCGACGCCACCTTCTCCTTTTGACGACGTCATTCATTAAGTTATTATGTGTGTATGTTCTTGTGCAGTCTCAGTAACGTAATAGACACCATTGCGCCGTTGTCGCCGATTCCTTAAGTTCTTATATAATTAATCATTTATTTTTGTCGATTATTTTATTAATATTTTTTATAATAGTTGCCAACATTGTATAATCAGATTGTTGCGCTCTCAGTCAATTGTGCCAGCAGCAGCTGTTGTGCTCAACACCATGACTGCACCTGAAGAGTCTGTCTGTCTATCTGCGCTTTTTATTTTCCGCACCATTGACTATCGCATCGACTGAAGTCTGGCCTGGACGACTATTGATCAAAGTGGGGTTATTTTCAGTTAATGCAGTGGTGTTGTTAGATTTCTTCGATTTTGCATAATAGAGTTGTTCGTAAGTGGCATAATTTGATATACACCACTAATGTAATAAAGATGTTGATTGTGTGTTCTTAATAATGTCTGGTTAAATTATTAAAATTGAGAGGGAGTTGGTGGTAGGAAAGTTGGAATATAATTGAAATTAAATCGTGGAAATTTAGTTAGATTATGTTCAGATGATAACACGGGTGATTTGATTTCAAAACATACTCAGATCGCGTACATACTTATTATAAGAAAGTAAGTAATTGCAAAATTGAGTAACTGATGTTTGCTAATTTATTTTTTGAGTGTAATACGGTGACAGCTTTTGAACATTATATGATTCCTACACACTGATCCAATTTAATAGATCGCCGTGTATACTTACTGATCGGGACTTAGTGTTTAAAGCCGGCTACGAACTGATGACTCTTTTTCAAAGTTTCTAAATAGTATTGAGATTTCACTGTTACTTTGAAAATCCAAAGCATTTACGATGGGAAACAGTTCGCTGTCAAGTTGTCTGTTGATCGGAAGACGTACTAAAGAGAAAATTCGTTATTCCGCCGAACCGTTATTATGTGGAATATTCTTCCAGCAAGTGTGTTTCCTGCCAGTTTTAACATTCTGAAATTCAAAACAAATGTTTCCTCCTTCCCTAATCTCCTTCCGCTAACACAGTGCATTGCATTTGTAGGGGGCTTCCCCTGTTAGCCTTCAAAACATCTCTCACTTATGATCTTGTTAAACTTTTCGAGTTCTGTAAAAAACTAGTTGTACGTAAGGAGTGGCCAATTAATATTAAAAATTGGACAATTTAATATATTTTTGAAATATTCATATATCTCGATTTTAAGAAGGAAACATTTTTTATATTTTTTGTTTTTAGTTTTTTCGTTATGTATTTTTGTCTACCTAAAAACAAAAAAAAAATATTTCAAAAATCTGTCTCTATTCTCAGTGTTTCTGCGAAAATTCCTAAGCCTTTTCACGTGTGTTCGTAAATATTGAGATATGATCCTATTCCATGAATGAGTTTCCGCTTTATTCCTCTCCAGACGATATGAAGACTTTAAGGGTTTTCTCGGAGTTTTGCGCCATATTGTCATATGTAGAATGCAAACTTCTGCTCAAAAAATTATTAAAAAATTCGCTACGCAATTCTAGTCCACACATTTTTTTTTTTGTGTTAGTGACATATGGGTGAATAATCTGAAATGACTCCTTTTCTTTGCGAAAAAGGGGACCGTCTCCGACCACTCCGACGAAAATAATTCGCAAACTAAAATAGAAGTAGAGTTTCTTCGAGAACCTTCGAAGAGAACAATACTTCAGCGCGAGAGAAACACGACAAATTGAACGTTACCTTTTTTAAGCAGAAAACCACACCAGGCACGGGACTGAGAGAAAATGTTCCGGACAAAGGTCAATGATTTTTATAATTTCTTAAAATTAATTTAATTAAATCAAAAAAGAGTATATGTGACTTGAAGTGATAGTGCATAAATTCATTTGAATGCAATTACAGATTTTTAATATTTACATACATAATAAGTACGGTTTATTTTGCTGCGTCGGTTTTGGACACGCCACGGGACTGAGACTACACGTACTGTTTTCTTTTTTTCGATATTAACAAATTAAAAATTTTAAAAACTAATACGTGGGTTATTTTAACAAATATAATAAGCTGCTTAGAACATATTTATAAAAAAAATTAGTTAATACAACACAATTTTAAACAGCCGGACACAGAAAGGAGTCATTTAAGATTATTCACCCATATATAGGTTATGCCATTTTTTTTATCGTATACTTTTCGTTATATTTCGAATAAATTTGCGTTTTCCACTTTTTTTTAGTAAGTCGTGGAGCATAGGGTGTACGTCAGTGAATATTTATTTTATTTTATTTATATAACATTTTTGTACTTTCATTCTATACTCAGCAAAATTGTTCAAAAAAGAGTTTCACTTCAAAATATTTAGTAAAAGTATAGAAGTCTCTACGGAAATTATTTGTAACTCTCCTAGGTATTTGCATCTCTCGAATTTGCTCAACAATTTTATAGGCTAATTGTAAAATAACTTTTTTTGATACCATTTCTATCGCCACATTTCCCCTAAATCACCATGACCACCCACATATTTATGCACTTGTTGTCGTTCCCTCCTGTATCCTCTCAGGAAAACTCAACACAAGAACCTCACAAAAAAAAAACTAATCCTGTCTACCAAAAAATATACATTTTATAGACATTGGCCTCCACCGCGTTGCTATTGTTTTTCGCCAACGCCCAAGGATGCATTACAAGTATATTAAAACTTAAAGGCCTACGTCAAGTTATTTATGCTGCACCTACGGTATTCCATAAAAACGAAAACTGCTCCATAAAAAGCAAAGAAACTGATAAAAATCTCAAACAAGTATCCTCAAGATAACCGAGGCAAACACTCCAGACCACATCGACTACTGTGAGTCCAGTCGCCTTTCAAACATCCGACACATTTCGGCTCAGACAGTCAGATAGACACCGACAGACAAATACGAGCATAGAGTATATGGACGTGTAAAATGAAATAAAAAAAATATCGTAAGAAATACATGAGAATAATCAATCAAGTGTCAGCGTTCAAATGATTTTTATGGCTTCTGTAGACATTTATTAACCGCACATACAATACATAGTTTAACTTAACTCTGGGTCGAAACGAAAACGACAACAACAACAACTGATAATTAACTTTGAAGTAAAATTTATTTGTTCATATTTAACAATAATTTCAGCACAACAAATGGAAAACCAACAAACAAACCCACTCCTATACGAGTTTTTGTCCATTTTTTGTTTGTTTGCTCCGTTCAGTTCAAATGGAGATTTATATATTTTCATGAGATTTTGATGTTTAACAGCGCACATAAATTTCATTATAATCAACAGAAAAAAAACGGGCAACCAATTGTTTTCTGTATGTAATTATGCAACTTTTGTTTGTTCAGACCGACAGTGCTCTAGTTTGGTATTGATTTTTTTATAGATTTAATTTCTGACCAATTCTGGGGAAATATTTCGTTCATATACAGTACCTAAGTAATGATAATGGAAATACAGATTAACATGAAGCTACGATTCTCACAGATATCATCGATGCGAAAGGAAATGTAATTGAAGCTAGAAATATTCCGTTCCTGGATTGGCAAGGCCAATTACCTGGATGTGATTTGTAGGTACTCTACTTCAATGCAAGAATGGAATCGTATCCGAATTCCATTTAACTACCAGCCACGAATCTGAGGTCTTCATGAAATTTTAATATTTCCATACTTTACGTATGGCAGAGGAACCTGTAACACGACTCTAATGGCAGAGGCGCATGTTGCAAGAGAATACCAAAGAGATAGGGACCTGCAGCAGGAGACTGCTAACGACAGCGGGTCGTGTAACAGGAGTCTCTTAGTGATCGAGGGGCCTGTAACAGGAGACTACTAATGATAGAGGGGCCTGCAGTAGGAGACTACAAACTGAAGAGGGGCCTATAGAAGTAGACTACAAACGGCAGAGGGCCTGTATCAGGAGACTACTAACGGCAGGGGGCTACAACCTCCAGAGGGGCCTGTCGAAGTAGACTGCAAACGGCAGAGGGGCCTGTAACAGGAGACTACGAATGACACAGGGACCTGCGGCAAGAGAACACAAAATACAGAGGAACCTGCAGCAGAGACTACTATCGGCAGAGGGGCCTGTAGCAGGAGACTACATAATGCAGAGGAGCCAGTAACAGAAGACCAGAAAAAACAGAGGGACCGGAAGCAGGAGACTACTGACGGCAGGGGTTTATAAACTGCAGAGGTGCCTTTAACAGGAGACTTATAAAGACAGAGGCGCCTGCAGTATGAAACTACTAATTAAAGAGGGGCCTGTGACAAGAGAACACGATAGACAGACAGGAGACTACAAATGACGGATTGGCCTATGGCAGGAGACTAATAAAGACAGAGGGGACTGCAGAATAAGACTACTAATTACAGGGGGGCCTGTGGCAAGAGAATACCAAATACAGAGAAACCTGCAGCAGGAGACTTCTAACGGCAGAGGGGCCTGTAACAGGAGACTTCAAAATGCAGAAGACAGTGACAGGAGACTAGAAAAAGGAATGGGACCTGTAGTAGGAGACTTCTAACTGCAGAGGGGCGTGTAATGCGAGACAGAGGGAAAACAGAGGGGCCTGCAGTATAAGACTACTACTGACAGAGGGGCCTTTGGCAAGGGAATACCAAAGACAGAGGAATATAAGGTGCAGAGGGACCTGTGGTATGAGACTACTAATGGCAGAGGCGCATGTGGCAAGATAATTCCAAAGACAGAGGAATATACAGTGAAGAGGGGTCTGTCGCAGGAGAGTACAAACTGCAGAGGTTCTGTAGCAGGAGACTAGTGACGGAATAGGGACTTGTGGCAGGAGACTACAAACTGCAGAGGTTCTGTAGCTGGAGACTAGTGACGGCAGAGAGCCTGCACCTGGAGACTACTAATGACAGATGGATTTGCAGCAATATACTACCATAGTATACTACTTTGGTAATGCAACTGAGAATACACGGTCCAATAAAATAAAACGTATATTCTGATCTGTATTTTCTTAATACTTCCTAACTACCCTAGGTGAGCCAACGTATCCGGTTCATGGCCGATGTCTTAGCTTTACCATATTGAACACCCGTTGCTTTAAAGCTTCCGGCTTAAACCGAGGATACTGTGGGAGAATTCATAACATTACAGTATTTGTCCATATTTTTCCGATTCTGCGTTTCTTTGTGGTCTATTTTTGCCGATCCGGATTTTTTTGTAATCCTTTTTTTAATACAGAATAGAGTTGGGTTTTGCCACTTGACTTAAGCCCTTCTTAACTAGTTTCAACTACAGTTTGTTTACTTCTTGCAGAATCTTATATGCCCACAGTCATACTTTCACCGAACAACTTCGTTTTGTTTTCTGTAAATTACTTTAATTATGTAGCTGCTAGTTTCGTAAAGTTAACTTCATTACTTCAATTAACTTCCAAAACTTTTGCTTAACAAGCATAAACATCCTTAAGGGTTTTTTTTCGGTTATTCTGTTTAACATATTACAAACTAACTAGCATAGGGCAACATTATCTATATTTCTGTAGAAACTTTGCCGAAATCATACACCGACTGGCCGACCAACCCAGCCTTATTATTTCCAACAAATAAAGTTCAAAATAATAACAGCGTCGATAGATGTCTGTCCTACCGCCACACGTTAAATACTCTCGTAACTCAACAACAGTCGACGTCATACTTCATTAAAATTTGCATACAACATTTTACTGCTCAATGACTTTGTGAATATGTTTGTTCGCTCGGTTTAGACATATTCCAATACATATATAGACAAACGATGGAACAAAGGCAGCAACATCCACAACTGCAGCGAAAACAAAAAGCAAAAATAATAAACTGAAATTGTTGGTATTCCGTATATGAAATGATAATAAACAGACAGAAATGCAAACTTTGAAACTTAGAGGAACAACAAGCCCAAAGTCGAAAATGCCCTTAAGATGCATCCTTTATGACTTCGACTTCATACCAAGAAATATGCGGCACATTTTTTTCCGTTTTGTTTGCTGAATTTTATGACTACCTACATTTTTTTTGTTAACTCGTTTGCCATTTTTCTTTTTCAGAGGCATAACAATTTGTTGTTGCTGTTGTGCTGTTGTTTGGCACAGCATATTTTTGTATTAGGGAGCCGGTGTTGTTGCAGTGGTTTAAGCCTTTTTGCACTAAACCCATTCATTAAAGTTACTTGAAGCTGGAAGTAAAGGCGAGAATTAAATCACGTACACAAACTACAAAATTGCGCATAAAATTATTAATTTTTCAATAGAGCGACAGTGGCAGAGACAGCAACATCAGCATAGTGGATGCATCGGCTGTAGAGGAACACTCAGAAAATGCGGGCTATTCATTTGGTGACAATGTCATTTTAGAGCGACCATAGTTCGAACATTAACCGAATTGAATTCGGAATGTTTCAAAGACGTTAAATGTATTCTTTAACAACGCATTGAAATTATTAAAATTTACTAGAAAAATGGTGAAAATCTTGCAGGCACAGTTCGCTAAACTAAAAAGTTTCCGGATCGTGTTATCTCTCGGAAACGTGATCACAATTGGCCACCGAGATCTTGTGTTTTAACACCTGGCGACTTCTTCCTTTGAGGCCACGTGAAAGATAAGATTTACGCCTACAGCCCAGCGTCGATTCACGAACTCAAAGATGGAATTCGTGAGGCCGAGGATCGAGGACATTGGGCAGTCACTTTGCGATTTGGTTATGGACAATTATAATGAAAAGGATATGGTCCTGTAAGTGTGGTGGCCATTTGGCTGATGTTGTTTTTCATTAATAAGGGGAAATAAACATTCCATCATTTATCTCAAAACAATGCCATTTTTCTTTGAATACCAAAATAACACCTCTTGTTGGAGATCCCTGTATGTGTCATTGGAAACATCAGGAGTCTGGTAGTTTGGATAATATTTTCGTTGGACTATTTGCCATCGAATTCATTAAAAAAATATTTTAGTTAACATTTTTTAAACAAAAGAACAAAACTATAAATTAGCGAACAACCCAAAATTGAAAAAATTAAAAAAAAAATATTTCAGCAACATTTTTGCAAGAAAAATTAAAAAAATCTCAGTGGACAATTTTTTTTTTTTAAAAAATTCAATTTATCTAGTCATGGCTGATTTGGTTGAAATATTTTATGAAAATATTTACCATTCGTTTATAACTCTGAAACTGCCATGTAGATTCAAAGCCACTGAAAGAGACCAATTTAAAATAATTTATTGGTTATTTTTTGTACTCAGGGGATCACATCAGAATTATCTGGTTGTTATTCCTTATAAACACAACCGAAAAATGAAAAAAAAATGTATTAAAATGAATTCCATCTCATTTTTTGCAGGATAAATTAAAAAAATCTTGATTTTGTCAATGGACCAAAATTGTATTTTAAAAATTATATTTATTTTATGGTTTAAAAAAATTTTAATTTTTTTTTTTAAAAAATTTGTTTTGCAGGATTAATTAAATAAATTTTGATATTTTCCAATGAGCCAAATTGTCTTTAAAAAATTCTATTTATTGAGTCATGGGTAAAAAATTTACTATTAAATTCGTTTATAACTCTGAAACTGTAACTCAGATTCAAAGCCACTGAAGCAGAATATTTTATTGTTTATTGTTTTTTTTTTTAAATTTTGGAAATTTTTCTATTCAGGGGACCAAAGTACACATCAGAATTGTTTAGTTGTTATTCATTACAAACCCCTTTTTTTGTGGTTACTCCTGATTCAAAGTTGATGGCCAGCTTAATCTTCATCTAGAACTCCAGCCACGACACCATAATGAAATCGCCAATCCACGTCGATCCGAATGGTCCCAGCGATTTGTGTGGACCACATAGAAGGGCGTCCACCGCCCTATTATTTGGAAATTATTTGCTCGAGTGTAATAACATAATAGTTGCCGTATGCCACTATAAAGTATATGCAACAACTTCAATCTCCTCTACTTTTGCATAAAAAAACATCCAAGTTATTTATGCATAGAACACTAACAATAACACGGCTAAGGATGGTAAGCAGGTAGGCAGGGCAAGGTAGGAAAGTAAACAAGTGTTTTACCCTTTTATTGCAAGACAGTAAGACAACAACGACGACGACTTTACAGTGGAAAAGGTAGCAGTTGAAAGTAATAATCAAGTTTGCCGTATGTCCGTCTGTCTGTCTGCAAGTGAAGGTAGGCTTAAAAGTGGAAATATGCAAGCCGGAAAAAAAACCAAACATAAAAACGCTAAAGAAAAACTGTTTTGCGTCTAACAGACATAGAGAGAGAGAGAAAGGGAGAGCATTAAAAATTAAAAATTGCTTAAAATATGATTTTATGGAAATTTCCTAATAACTTGAAATGGTTATTATTAGTACGTACACACTCACTCAGTCGAACGTACATAAGTCGCTGGCACAAGATCAAATGCAAAACGTTCAGGATGCCAATGGAAAATTCAATACATAAAGATGAGTTGCCTGCAATGTTTAGAATTTTAATGAAAACACTGAAGGAATGTGGCAAAATCGTATGTAATAAATTATTGACATGACTTGAAAAATAGGTAAAATATTAATTAATAATAATAATAAAAAAAAAACAACATGCCCATGAAGGCTGAGTTTAGTGTGGTTGGTGGCGAATGAAATGAGTGCGCGTTAAATAGATTTTGCTTTCTTATAACAATTTAAACTAAGTATGCAATTTTTAATTGCATTCAGGATCTGGCGATCGTAGAGGATAATTTGATGGGACACCTTGAAATCAATTTAAACAGGTTAGCTCAGCTAATGAATTAAGGTGGTAGTGACAATTATCGTTGGCAGAACGGCCTTTGAGATTGAGGACGAGATGGTTGGCAACACACAGGAACATGAGAGTGATTTTGTTGGGGAAATGGTTGATGGGATGAGATGGCTTTTCTGATATATCCATTTTTATGTAGATTCTTAAATATTTCAGTCGGAGGTTGAGGTATATGTCAATGTTAGGTGAATGCTGCTGTTCTGTGGTATATTCTTGCCCATCACTGGCAAGGTACATGGACGGGTTGATAAAGTGTTACAGATTATTAGAAATTTGTTTAAGTGGTCAGTCGTAGTGTGATATGTGGTATAAGCAAACATAAATGCGCAAACCCAGTTTCACATGCTGATAGTTTAGATTAATTGCTAGCTGTCTGAATCATATCTCACTTGGATCCATCAGTTTGTCCCATTGTGATACAGTCAATTCGTTAACCAAAATATATCAAAATGAAGTAGTGCCTTCTGCCCATGTCAACTTTGTAGAGACAGGTTTTGTCTTAGATCCACAAAAGCCGGGCAATGGAACAATCTAAAAATTTTACTGGGGCCGTTTCCAGCGGTGACTTTACGGCTAAGAAAGCAATCTCAAAGCCAGGTAAAAACGTCTGTGGACAAATCATTAGCCGTTCGAAGGCAGCTGTAAACAGGAGTATGAAAAATTAAATCGTACCCAATTCGCCGCCTCTTCCTTCATGAACTCTTATGGGAAATAAGTAAGTGTGAGAGGAAATCAGACAATTTCAGAACTATGGATGATCCTAGGGCAGACATATTTGAGGTAACTGAATTCTTTGAAGTCGGACAACAATTTGGACCTTTAGTTAATGAACATGTTTCGGTAGACCTGGAAAAATGTCGTTAAGGCAAATCGTTAAAAAGAAATTCCATCACACTTTAGAAGAACTCGTAACCACCAGATTATATTTTCCTTTCTTTGTTTGAGAAAAATTAATATTTTTATTGTAAAATTTAACAAAACATTAACACAATAAGTATTAGTTAAAGTTAATCAGTAGCAGCAGCATTAATTTGTTTGTAATACTTTTTCCAAAGCACTTTACAGCTATTGAACCGCAATTTAAAACATAATGAACTATAAACCGCCTTCGTTCGTTATGATGGCCAGCGGTTGGTTGGCTGTATGGCTGGTCGGACTCTTGGTTGGTTCATGGTTTATTTACCATCATTACGGATAATGCGGATAATTGATTTTTTCCTTTCCACTTTTTGATATTATTTACAAAATTCCTTCTTTCTTTTTTCTTTGTTTTTTTGCTGGCAAAGTTTTTAGTTCATAGTCAATGGCTTCTCCATTGTTGTTGCCGTTCGGTGGGGGGGTAAGCAATAAATAATTAAACATACATTGTTAACAGGAAAAACACTTACTACCTTGTCCGATACAAAACCAAATACTTTCTAGAGTGCCAGCAAAGCAAACAAACAGAAAAAACAAAGAAAACCTGAAAAAGGCGAAAAACACAACACCAAATAACGAAACATTTCATACAACACTTTTAAATGTCTGGTAACTACAAATCAATTAAAATACCAAAGGAACAGCAGACGAAGAACAAACAACAAATGGCCTGCGAGACGAGGAAGAAAGGCAACATCAGGTAACACAAAATAAATGTAGGTTGTCAGCCAGACTGACTTCGTTAGGCGATTGAGAAACAAGCACACAGCAAACGGAAAAACAATAAAATTTTGGTGTTGCTGTTGGCATTTGTGTATGTGTGTGGGGATTTTTAGTGGTTAAAAAGTGCCAAATAGCGACATTCTTTTAAAGCCGCACCAAACTTTTGCGCCTTGAAAACAAGTCACTCTGTCCGTCAGTCAGATGCATGGAGTTTTAGTTTGTTTGCCGGGCACACTTGAAGAAATGTGGCGATGCTCATTTATTTGGTTCAGATACAGGACCGAAAAGAGGCAACCATCGTGCGTGGTGTTTGAACGTATGTATGTGCAAAAAGTTTGTGAGAATAACACTCACGATGCACTCTGGCGAGAATGTGTCTGTCGCAGCTGAGCCTGTTGACTCTACAACTGAAGACACATGAAAACCCCCACATGATCTTCGTGGCAGTTGGTGCCGACTTTGACCAACTAAAATTAAAATTTTCCTTTATTTTCCAAGTGTAGCCTCGAAACACAGTATAACAGCATTAACCACCCACCTTTATAACCGATAATTTTCACACAACTTGGTGTGTTTTAGCTTAATTCTTTTTTTTTTTTTTGTTTCATAGCCTTTGTCTGCACTCTCTCTTTCTCCATTTATTTATTTTTTCGTTAAAGAAATTAAGAAGAAAAAGAAAACCATCAACAGATACTGCAAACACCAGCAAAACGAGCCAACAAAAAAATTGTAGTTTGTTCCATTAAATAGTTAGAGATGGAATGAAGGTAGACAACACCGCCACCACCATCCATCCATCCATCCAGGCAACTAGCCCGCCAGCCAGCCAGCCAACCAAATAACCAACAACATCCAAAGAATATGTCGCTGTAACGCCTACTTGAGACATGTGATAAAACGTTTAAGCCATGTTTACAAGTGAAATTCTATTTTCATTTAAAATGGATTGTTGTCGTCTGTCTTCGCAACATTTTGGCACAGCAAACACCAGTCGGCTCCGCTGGGGGACACCGTGATGGTGACACCGCAACATTCGCGCCAAGTGAGAGATAGTAAGACAAATCCATAAAATGTGGGCTAAATGTGAAATAGAGTGACAATTAAAAGTTAATTATGGGAAATTTTTCGTTTGAAAGTGTCGGATGAAAGTTCTACCAGCTTATGACCATAAAAGGATATAAATTGTATGTTATTTTCGGGGTTTCGTTGGAAAAATAAAGAGAAACTGCTAGTTATAACAAAAATTCTTAAATCGACAAAAGAGATATACTCATGACTAATTCAAAAATTAAGTTTCACAGACGGTATTTTAAGAAAACTTTCTCGGCCGGCTATCTGCATATTCTATCCAAAAGGTGAGAGGGCTTCGTAAGAGAACAGCTTTATTTGCGGTTTTTCCTTTATTTGTACCGAGTCATGCTGATTTTCAGCCGAATTTTAGATTTTTGTAACTGCTGTTAGAGAAAATATTCGCTTTATTTCGATAACACCGTGTTACAAAAAATAGATTTTTTTTGAACCAAATGCACATATTCGGAAAGCGGGGAAAAAATAAAAATACACGTGTATCGGCGATTTTCATGTACACGTCAGAATTGTTTTAAGTTTGAAGTATAAAGCTCGTAGTGGCTGATTTTTGGCAGGCAGACTCGTGGAAATGTCTGTATCACGTCAATTTTTTTTAAAAAATAGATCGCCGATACACGTGTGTTTTTATTTTGTATTCCCTTTCCGAAAAAGTTAATTTGGTTCATAGGACAGAATGTGTGTAACACGGTGTTATCAAATGGTTATTTGACCGGACAACGAAGTCGATCAGTTCGTATATGGAATACTCTTCCAGCAAGTATCTTTCCTGCTGGCTGTAACATTCTCTAATAAAGGCAAACGTCAAAAAACAATACTCCCTCTTTCCTTCCCCCAATAATCTTATTTCCTAAGGCTGACATCGTTCATTGCATTCATTACAGGAGACATCCCCAAAGTGTTACTTTGGAAAAGCGTTGTAATGGAGGCTCAACGTTTGGCGTTCAAATCGAAGATATTCTCCCTGCCTATTTGGACGTTGAAATCCCAAAGTAGAATATAATTTTCTTGCCTAGACAGCGGCTATATGTCTGTTTCAGGTGCTCGCAAAACTTGTCTTTGGTCTTTTCTTCTTTCTCTGCTGTTGCCGATGAAGACAACTAAGGCTGATAAAAAAAAATATTCCTTGGGGCAAACTGTCTGCGGTTCATCTAATGCTGTGAAACCATATGAAGTTTTATCGTGCTCCAAACAAATCCGCATCCGAACTGGTCCTATTTTGTAGACAGCTGTAGTAAACATCGCTGTGTTTCATTAATTAACGCCTAGTCCTTTCCAAGATATTTCCTGAAAGCCAGTACTATCAGCTCTAAATTCTTCGAGGACATCCGTCAGTTGGAGAGAGATCTTCGTACATATCAAATGCATGTATTCGAAAATCAAGGCCATTCAATATTATATCTGTATGATTTCATTTATTTTACTTTTGCTTTCAATGTGTGTTGTTTTTCGGCAGCGCGACTTACAACCCCTTAACCTGGGACGCTCACTCGTTAGCTGCTATTGAACTCTTCGTTTTGTCTAACATAATTTGTTTAAATCGTTTTACCATACTCCTATAAAATACCAACAAATATTACCTATTCCAGTACAGTTCCGCAGATCATTAGCATTATCACGATCTTCTGCACTCAAAGTCTTCTCACCATATTTCCATCTAGATTGTTGCCATCGTATCCCAGCTTCGCCATACCGCATAACCTTTGACCGATAAGCCGTTATTAGTTAATTTAGTTTTAGTATATTGAAAAATTAAATTTTAATTTACCATGTAGATGACAGCGTTTGCCCATGAAGTCTACGACACATTAGAAGTTTAAGAAAACACGCACTTTTAACCCACCCATACTCTCTGTCGCCTCCATGCTGCACACCAAAGACCAACGGCCAAATTGCAGCATTCTAAACATGTTTAGATTCTTCTAAATATTCCAGAAAAGAGAAAAAAAAACACGTTACATGTGGCGAAACCGTTATGGCAACCCACCTTAACTTACCTTGCGCGCCGCATGGATGTGGAGAATAAACGAAACTTAAAATGAAATTAGCCAAAAAGGTCTTCTTTGAAAAAAAAAATAAACGTACATATTGTGGCCGTAATAATAAAACGACTTTCTTTGAGTTGGCTGTCGCCGTGGCCGCCCGTCCATCCGCCAGCCCATGAGCCGGTCGTTGTGCATGATGAGTTGATCTTTTCCTCGCCATTACATACATCACATCAAACCAATTTCGCGCTTTAAATTTCTTAAAAGGTTCAACTTTACAACACCACCACCGTCATCATCGTCGTCGTCATTCACAATGTCGGCGGCACCGTCGCACTGTGGGATCGCTTCATACATTTTTGTGCAAAAAATAGAAGGAGTAGTCCGAGATCATTGAAAGTTGGCACCGAGCATTATATTGACTAAATTAAGAAAAAAATGGAATTTCATCAAAATCGGCCACGCCCACCGCCCATACAATCCAAATGGATTTTTCGCATAAAATCCGGTCAAAAGTGTTCAAATTTGGTACATACAGTTTCTAGAATTAAGAAAAGATGCGTGCCAAGTTTCATCAAAATCGGCCACGCCCACCGCCCATACAGATTATAGATAAGATTTTTTTTTAATATTTTTAGTTTTTATGAAAGTGTTTAATAAATTTATTTCTCCATTGCAATTAATTATTTCTTTACACAGTTCTTCATATAAAACCGAAAACAAAATCATTTTGATAATTACAGTAAAAGCTCGATTTGCGCAACCCCCGATTAATGCAACTCCTCGATTAGCGCAACCGGCATTTTTTTATATTATGGTCTTTATAAGTGCAACATTTTTCTGATGAGCTGAAATGTTGTATTTTGTTTGGATGTCATGGTTAAACCAAACGCTCCCTTGTCAACAATATTCTCTATATTATTATTTTACCTGTGTTTTCTTGGTTTTTTTCATTCCATATTCTTCGATTTCAAAATTTAAACATATATATTTGGGGCTCGGTAAGTGCAACAATCTCAGTAAATGCAACAGGCACGATTTCCTATCGGTTGCGCAAATCGAGCTCTTACTGTATATATAAAAATTTTAAAAACTTTGAAAACTAAAATCGCAGATGTTGTTGTTCTTCCTTTTGTTCACTACAAAATGATAAAATAATCATGTGCTAATTCTAAAAATCATATGGTTTTGTTTTTATTTATCTCTATGCACTGTTTCGCCCGAATTGTTAATTGTTGTTGTTATATTCAATATTCAATAAATAGCTGGCCTAAAATTATGCATTTTGGTTTAATCGAAAGAAGACATTCCCACCTTAAAAGAACGGCTTGGAGGAGAGTGGAGCTACATTTATTTGTGTCCATTGAAAATCCAAAAAAAATTTTTTTTAGCGGCTTACAGATTTGGACATATCTTCCTAACGGTTTATGATATCCCCATGATTTTTTTTTTAATTTATAGAGAAATACTATATTTTTAAAATATATTAAAGTCAAATGATATTATCAAGAAAATTTTACATATATGGACCACTGCATTGCATGAAATTATAAGTCATTTCTTGCTTAGCACCGTTGCAGGGACTTTCCCTCAATTTTTCACAAATAGAATACAATTTTTCGAAAAAACCATAAATGCACATTTCGTATTTAAACAGTTCTCTACAAAACTGCATCTTTAAATTTTTGAAATTCAGTAGTTGAAAAATTGATTTATTGACACCAAAATCCCACAGTGCGTCGTCGTGCATACAAACCTTATTTTCCTTCTTCCCCAGACAGAGAGACAGACACTGTCTGTATTGTTTGTTGGGGAGGGATAAGAGTGTTTTTTTTTTGCCGTTGGTTCCGCATTGATGTGGGGACGCTGATGGTGAATGCCGCCATGGAAGTCTGGTGTATGGAGCTCATCTCTGTTTGCGCACTCATATTGTCACATGCACGCGACAATGGCAATAATGTACAAATACTTGTTAATATTTGTTGTCGCAAAATAAAGGAGTGTTTCCTTCGGAGTTCTTCATATTCATCGCAACCTATTAAGGAGTGATTGTTGTGAAATGATAATCGCATTTCGTGTGAAATTATTTGAAGAGATTAACCGGTACAGATTTTCTAATAGGCGTATATGCATATTCTCATTAGTTGGGAAAGGTAAAATTGGAGCCAGGTCATTTAGGGTTTAATAAAATTTCTATTTTATTAATACCAATACAACTGCAAAAAGGCAGAACTACACCGAGAAATTTTTCCAAAAAAAAGTTTTTCTAACATTTCTCTTAAGGCAATTATGAAATGAAACGAAACTAGGAGAGAATGTGAAACCTTAGCAGACACATGGACCGCCATTTGGGTAGTTTAGAAATTAAGAATTATGATGATTTATCTACGCACCTCGTAGGATGCCCATCTAGTTGTTTCAAAGCTCCAAAAACATATTAATTCCAACAGAAATAAACGAGTGGGTTACATATTGGAAATCGTTAACAAGATCCTTTCGGACTCCAAAAGAAAACGAATTCTCCAAATCGTAAGATCATATAGGAATGCAAATGAAAAACCAACATTAATACTGTACCCAGGAAGGCTTTGTTTTCAAAGATGTACTTGATTATAGGGCTTCGAAAATGAATCTTGACACCAATTACGATAGACTTTTAATACGCTTTATGCAAGCAGAGTTGTTTTTAATTGAGTAACACTAAGAGTATGCCCTGAAATAAATGCAATACACTGTGTTTGCGCTAGGAAATACAGGTATTGGAGGGCGGAAAGAGGGGGTACTGTTGTTGTCTTTTGTCTGTAATTCGAGAATGTCACAACATGCAGGAATGAAACCTGCTCGAAGAGTATTACACATACGAGCTGTTCCGCTGAAGAACGAATATCCATAGGTCGTCGCCCGGTTACCTGTGCATCCAAAATTACAATGCAGACAGCCGAGTTAGCCAATCAACCAAGCAGCCACCAATTTAAAATACAAAAAATTCAAATATTGAAAATTTTTTTTTGGAAAATTGGTCCACGACTATTATTGGCAACAGTAGGTGGAAATGAGTTAGAGACGGGATAAGAATGGGACAAAAAAGGTGAAAAATATTAGAAGACTCAAACAAATTTTTGGCAAAAACATGTGGACAATAGAAAAGGGACGAAAAGGTGTCCAAAACGTACCAAAACGAGATAAAAAAAAGTACAAAGGGAAAAAAACGAAAATTTGTGAAAATAATTTGAATCCACAGGGATGGGCCGAAAATGGAAATAATGGATAATGGAACTAAAACGGAAAAGACTACAAAAATGATCCAAGACGGGTAAAATATAGGGGATGTGGGAAAATGTTTTCAAAAAAAATCATATAGGGCGAGTAGTAGAATGGAAATAAGTGTATGAAAATTGTTCCCCGATTGACAACAGCAATTGCAATATGTAGAAAAAGGGACCAAATGGGAAAAATAAAAAAATGTTCACATATATTTCAATAAAATATCTTCTACCAACATTTTTAAAAATACGATAGAGGCATTTTTTGTAAACCAATGCAATTAAACAAATATTTTTAATTTTACTGTTAAGGTTAATTTACTCTTACGATGTAGCGGGTATTTGCAATGAAAACAAATTTCTATTAACTTGAAACAGCTCTACTTTTTTACGACAGCCACCTTAGTATCTCTGAATACTGCAATATATACACTCTTTCCATTATTGTTTTTAAAACTTCATACGACTACATGTTGATGTTGGCAAATATCGTAATGCTGCCGGTATTCCGCCGACCCCTTGCGATGTCTGTGGCCACATCTCACCTGGATAATCGATGGCTACGACAAATTGTATTTCCTTATTACCCACATTTTCTTCAAAATTCAACTACAGTGAACTATCTTAATATCGAATATAATTGGATCAATTCACAGCAGGCAATGCATTGCATAAAACCGCGAGCCAGTTACTTAATGACCCAAAATGATAAGAGGAAAACCAACTGGAGTTAGAGCAAAAGCTAAGGATTTCCATCAGGTACAAAACTGATTTATCAAAATTTGTTTTAAAACCAAATCATAAACATTTGTCAGTAACTCGCAATGGAACAATGCCAGTGTTGTGTGGCTTCAGCTGTAAAGTTTTAATTTTGTTTTTGTGCCAGCTTCCTCTGTTTACCCCAAATATTCGGACAGACGGGCATGAAAAGCGAAAAGAAAAAAAAACAAATCCACCAAATCCATTACAATTATTTATATATATTTTGGCCATTCATTATTATGGCAATTTGTTGCTGTTGTTGTTGTTGCTATTAGTATTGTTGTTTATATGCATTTAAAGCTGTTTAATGCTGCTGCCGCTATTATTTGCGATTGCAATTTATGTGTATCTCCGAATCGGAGTGTATCTGTAGTGTTTGTTGTGCTGTTTTTTTTTTTGGATTTTGTCTGTTTTAAGCATCCAAAGTCGGATCTGTCGGACGGTTTGTTTCGCTTTTTCCCCGTAATTTGTTTGTAATTTTTATTTTTCTGCTGTTGTATTTTTAACATCCATCGCCAAATTACAATGCAGGCAGCCGAGTCAGCCAACCAACCAGCCACCAATTTAACCTCCAATGAAAGGCCGAGACACTCGGCACAACTAACTGGCCACGTTTGCAAATACCGAAGTACATGAACCTTTAAATAATGTTAAGGATTTTTGTTAAAGGTTTTTGGGTAATATTTGATCTCGCTTTTATTTTTATTGCATTGTGGTCTCCCATGCAGCTTAACGCGGACAGGTTTTGCTGCAAATGCATTTAAGCTCAACATTTTATGGGTAATTACATTAAAGATAAACTTTATTTATCTCTTAAAGTGTTATAATTTAAGCTTAAACATATATTTTGGCCTTAAATGGTTTTATCGCGGCAAGGTGTCGGGAGAAAGAACATAATTAGGGGGTTATAACCAAAATGAAAATGGGGAATGGGGAGTAAATGAAGTCCGATTGTTTGGAGATGCTCTCAGCATTCCCTCGCATTTAGGGCCATGGAAAGCCAGAGAATGTTTTGCTATTGTTAAAATGTATTAACCTAATGAGTATGTCCATGTGATGTTGTTCTGTTTACCAAAATTCACAATTAGGAAATTAGGGTATCGGAAGGAGGAAAGAGGGAATAGTATTTCTTGTAGTAGTATTCCACATGCTGGAAGAATATGTCACATGGAGCTATCGACAGATGGAAGGCTTTGCAGAGTATCCATACAAGATACTCTTCAACGAATGCCCAGTCTGTGCATCTGGAGTGATTTTCGCACCACCCTTAGATTAAATGGGGAGTCGATGCCATTGGAACATATGAATTGTTTACAATTTGGCTCGATGATTATAAACAAAATGTAATTCTCATGAATGTTTATGAGATTTAGATACAACACGTTTTTGATGGACTACAATTTGCAGACATCCATTAGCGCATTATCTAATATGTAAGTGAAGAAACATTGCTGAGAGTGGTGTAAAACTGACAAAGAATTACTTTCGACAGAGAGCATATTTGTCACCGTCTGCATAATATATGACAGTAGCCAGGACAATGTTTTGTTGAAATTTTCATTTCGTTTAAACCCCCCTGAGAACAAAATAATGTTCACACAATAATTTATTTAGTTTATATTTTTAAAAAATTCCCCATAATATTGGTAATACGATCTTCAGACGTCAGCGTGTGGAAAAGCAACCTCCTGTGTGTTAATAAAAATTTATTTCTATTTTCAATTCATTTGGGGTTAATAACTCTTTTGAAATCCCCCTGCTTCCAACCAAATCATAGTGCGACCGAGCATTCGATTCCTTCTTGCCGTTTTTTTTTTTGAAAACCCCCAAAGTGAATGAATGACAACAATTAATTACTTTTAGTAACTCCAACAAATTCCTACATACATTCATTGCAGTATCAGCAGCAGAAAAAACACAATTTTTTTGTTTTTGGTTTGTTTCCAATATAATTTTTTTTATTGACTCATGTGGCTGCCGTCACACCGCATCGGGTGAAGCAGCACCCAACAGCATGCAACATGCAACATAATGGTGCTCCCTCTGAAATGAATGTAGTGCGCTGGGTGCTTTGTGTACGCTCTAACATTTTTAGTGTCATAAGTTTGACAGTCTAAATGAATGCGTTGATGGAAAAGGATACGGTTGCGGTGTACACTGTTGGCGCGCGGGAACGGTCAGGGGGAAACACAGCAAATTGAACACACAGCAGGCTTAATTTGGTTTCAGTTATACTCTATTTTTTTTCTTCTTTTTTTCGGTTAATACTGAAAATGATGATGTATGGTGTGAAAATGAGTTTGGATCAAATTTCGCGTAGTTCTATTGTTATACCACATCGTCGTCATCGGTGTTTTCGACATAAGAGGCAATCAAAATGTCTTTTTTTTTTGGGGGGGGGGGTCGTCTCTATGATGGTGGTGATGAACTATCAATGGGAGTGAACAAAAAGATAACGTGAATGACCCCCCATTGTTTGGAGTACACAATGAAATGAAAATTCATCCTGAATAGGTAGGCCTGGAAGAATGTGTTTGGAAAAAGCATTGTACAGATGGTGTGCTGAAACCATAACCTAGAAATATCTTAAACAGCTGACAGAGAAAGAAAGCTGCCTGTCTGGAAAACCGAAAAAACTGGGCCTGATATGGATCTGCCAAGATTTCATTGGAGACACCTCATACCGGCCATCACTGGTCTCTGGGCTCACATGCTCGGAGACTACGTATCTCACACAATAACTTATGTGGTAATTGCAACTACATATGAGGATGAGGAGAAGTCAACGGAACACCTTCTGTGTCATTGGAGATTTTGCGTTCCATACAATGACTTATGTGGAAGTTACAACGATAAAGTGGAGGAGGAGACTACCGAACATATGGTCTGCCGAGCGTTTATGGCATTAAAACGGAAGGTGGCTGGTGTACAAATTCTAAAAGATAAAGCCGGTCTCTCCAAAGTGGATGTTGGCAGATTTCACACATTAATTTCGGCTGCGGGTTGACTGGCCAGATTGTTGTTTTGGGCAACAATATAGAATATCATAGAAAAACTTCCCGATGGACCAAAGTGAGATATGATTCAGGAGAAATTATCCTAACCTATATGCACCTTGTCGGACCGGCGCTCAAGAACAACAGAGAATTTTGCTGCTGTAGCCCAAAGTGTCCACAAGAACTCAAGCCGACCGATCATCAACAACGTCGTGTCTTTGCGGATTGGGTCTTTGAAATGCATGAAAATGATCCGGATTTACTTCCAAAAAATTATCTTTACTGATGAGGCCCATTTCCACCTCGTTGGCTACATTAACCAACAAAATTGTCACATCTGGGGCTCAGAAAACACAAGAGTTCATCCTCAACGTGTGACTGTTTGGTGCGGTTACTAGTTCGGCGGGGTCATTGAACCTTAATTTTTCGAAAATGCGGTTGAGAGATGATTATGGTACTTTTACAGGCTCTATGAAGAATGCTCCAAATAAAGAATTACCCGAAATAAATGAATAACTCCCCAAAAACCCAATATGAAAATTTCCACAAAAATTCTGAAAAATCCCCCAAACAATTTATGAAAAATACCCCAAAAAAACGTTATTATAATAAAAAGTGACTTCCCTAAAAAAAACTTTTTGGGGAATTTTTCATAACGAAAATATCAACAAACCCTACTCTCCCTTTTTTCCCCCTTAACAAAGTGTATTGCATTCATAGCGGGAATACCCTGACAAATTTATAAAATATTATTCATTATTAATATGAATTTTATTCATTTAATTTATAAAACCAAAAAATATTACAAATTCCATTCAATCAAAGCAAATCCACCGCATTCGACGACATCTAACCGTTTAATTGCAATTAACGATATGGGGTCCATACAGCACAACAACAATACCACTACCACCACATCAACACTACCAAAATACATAAAAATTTTCCTGTCGGTACATTTTGATGCGATACTCCAAACCGATGGTCGCCTCAAAGTTCTCGCATTGTTTGTCATAGAGACTTCCTACATGGACGTCTGCTTTTGTATGGAAGACCATCATCAGTCTCTGCATCAACATTGAACATCATTTGCCAGCAGCCCTTCTGCTGTTAGAAACAACAGCAGCAAGAAAGAGAACCCAACAAAAAAAAAATAACAGAATACAAAAATATTGTTTGACATTTTTGACACAATATGTAATTGACACTCGCACTTGTTATATGAATCTTCTCTGCTTTTCTCCACTTATGGACACATGGAGGAGATGAGATGATTTCAGTTTCAGTTGTTGGTGTATTACACCCGTGCAGTGCGTTATGAATGTCATAACTTTCCCTCACATGATAGCTCTGGCGGCGACGGTGGTGGCGGTGGGTTCCCGTCCTGCGTCTATGGGGAATGATGCTGGTGATGGTGGAGCAGGGATACACATACATACACACATGCGAGTACTATCTGGTACCGGCTGATGGCAACAGCGTTGATGATGACTATGACGTTGGTGATGTTGATGCTGTTGGAAATGATTTATTTCATCACTTGTTATAACTAATGATAACAACATACCAGAGAGTCATCATCATCTTTAGACGATTTTTAGTTATTGTTCGAGTGGTGCTGTTCATTTCCTGATGCTGCAAATGGATGCATGTACGACGTATGTTACAAATTTGTATCTGCTGCTGTTTTTTGTTGTTGTTGTTGTTGTTGTTATTGTGTTAGTGTTCATGTTTTTGGTGGTGCTGGTCATAGAGAGTAGTCGGTCATGTGTGGAGTAGAAGTGTAAAAGATAATCGATTTGCAGCTGATGACATGTTGTGTGCTTAGGAGGGTTGATTTGAATTTTAAATTGCCATCGAGGTCGAGCACAATTTCCACAGCAAACTTTTGTTTGGTCTGTTGGCAGTCAATGGTCAGTGGAGTTGATGTCATGTAAATGTGTTTATGACAATTTGCCAGGGACAACAATTAAATTGATGATGTGTGGGCGTACTACCAGCTACGGTCAAACTGCAAAAGTTATCTAGTCATGATGGGTATACAGAAATGCGGGTTTTTACCTTGAGCGTAATACAGACTTATGGGCGCCGGTGGTGTGGTGTATGTAGTGTACTTGGCTATCATATAACAAACCCAGGGAAATTTCCTTTTAGAGTATTAAAAAATACAGTCCGCTTGCATTCTGCAATTTTCCTCGAATTTACTTAAAAGAAAATAAAAAGAACACATAGATCAGTTTTCCGATCTTCAGTTTTCGCATTTGAATTCGAAAAAAAAATAGTGGTAACCTGCTAATTTTCCCTGAATTTACTTCAAAAAAATAAAAAAAAAAAACACATAGATCAGTTTTCCGATCTACAGTTTTCGCATTTGAATTCGAAAAAAAATTGTGGTAACCTGCTAGGCAACCACATAAACTTCAGATGACAATTTTTCCATTTTAAATGCACAAATATCTAATACTAGTAAGTTGTAATGCGCCTATGGCGCCCGTTAATTTGCTTGAGAAAGTATTTGTTACTTAATTTTAAAAATTTTGTAAAAAATATTTTGAGAAAACTATTTTGTAAAAAAAAATTTCGAAAAAAAATAAATTTTGTGGAAAAAAAATTTTTGCTGAAAAAAAAAAAATTTTGTTGAAAAAAAAAATTTTTCTTGAAAAAAAAAATTTTGTTGAAAAAAAAAATTTTTGTGGAAAAAAAAAATTGTTGCTGAAAAAAAAATTTTTGTTGAAAAAAAAAATTTTGTGGAAAAAAAAAATTTTTTTGAAAAAAAAAATTTTTGTAAAAAAAAATATTTGGAAAAAAAAAATTTTTAAAAAAAAAAATTTTGGAAAAAAAAATTTTGGTAAAAAAAAAATTTGGGGAAAACACAATTTCTGTACAAAAAAAATATTTTTTTTTTTATTATTATAATTTATAGAATTATTATAGAATGCCTATTTAAATTCCTACGTACTGCGTGACAGAGTCAGTGAATCAGGGAATCAGTGTATCAGTTAATCAGTGAATCAGTGTCGAGGGTAAATATATATTAAGATAATGAAATATAAAAATAAGAGAGAAAAAATATTCAGCCAAAACAAGGTGTGAAAGGCTGATTTTTGAAAAATAAAAATCTTTTTATTTGTAGTATTGCTCAACGACAGAGATCTAACTCTAAAGCTGATGCTGTGACAATATTCTGTCACACATATGAAATTTCGGATTTAGAGGACTTGGAAAAATTAAAAAAAATAATTAATTAAATCAGAGGGATAAAGTGCTTACAACGCATGTAAATTTTTTCAAAAGTATCTGTTTGAAATTTGAAAATTTCGACTTTGTTGGACAAATTATATAAAACCTTGTAAATGGACTAGACTTCAAATGTGTGGAAAATCCAGCCCGTCTGGCAATCCTAACCAGTACCGGTACTAACAGCAACAAATCTCAGCTCCAAGTTCGAAATCGATGAGACGTCTAACACGTTTAGGCAAAAGACTGATTGTGACGTGGGCGGCGTGGTTGGGCGAGCCAACCTGCTGTGACCACAGATCGTCCAAGACTTTAAAATCCGGCCAAAATGGTATATTCTGTAGCGCTCATCGTAAACCGAAATAGCGTTTCCATCAGCACCTATCCAAAATTTGCAATTTAAGAAAATTTCAAGCAATACTAATTTATCCTATTAATCAAATTATATTTGGAATAATAGTAATTAGAGTAATTATTAACATGAATTCGTGGCCGACCCGTATTAGTTGGTCAGAGTCGCACACACTCGGCTACGGTAGCCACTTTTTGCATTAATTGTGTGCAGAGCAAACCAGTGACCATAAAGCATTAAACAGAGTCAAGTTTTCCAAAATCCAGTGCACATTTCCATGCCGCTAAGTCAATCATAATTATGGAGAATATTCCACTAAACAGGAAACTCACAAAAATGCTTCAACGGTTGCGGTGATTATTCAAGTCCATGTTTGGACAAAGAAATTTTGTCTCATCCGATATCACCCACGTTTAATTTCAAATTATTTACAACTGTAGGATGTATCTGTGAAAAATTTCTAGCTTCTGCACACCCTGGGTAAAATTTAATTCCATTGTTAATGATGAAATGTTTGAGAAAAATAAAAAACGCTTTACAAAGATTTATTTTAACTATTACCAAATGCAAATCAGTTTCTTGTAACCACTTACCTTCTGGCACGGAAAAACTTCAAAAAATAGTTTCAGTTAGTGCCTTAACTTACAATTTATAATGTTTCTTGAAGAGTAGTAGTATTGTCTTTCTATAGTGAGAAAAACGGCCAGTTAATCATATTCAAGTCTAGAAATTTCAATTAAAATTCTGTTCGCATCATTTTAAAATATTGATCCGAGACACAATTAATTATGAAACTATGACAAGTTATACATTTCCATTTACAGGAAAACCCCCACTCGTACTGTATTCTGTCTCAGATCAATATATCAAGGTGTTATAAGCGGAAGGCTAAATGTACCTAAGGTGGGGGTAATAAAATCTTGACAATGGGCGGAAGCACCACCAAAGCCCTTTCAAAATGTTTCCCCCCTTGAGAAAATGAAATAAAAAAAGTGGAAAATGGAAACAAAAATCATAGATTTCTTGCACGAGAATCAAACACCAACAGTGATATCAGTGGATTACACAAATATAATTTTACTGCGGAAATTACAAAAAAAATATTTGGGAAACCAACATCGCCACAATTATGACCGTCAGTTCTAGTCAGTGGAACACAGGTGTAGCAGCAACATAAATGTGGGTGTAGTTTTCAACACCAGTCTGTTTTAATTATATCCTAACACATTTATTCTATTTAGATTCTCCTTAAACCAATTAAAAATAGAGAATCAACACTTACTACTTACAATTTTCATAGACTGCTTAATATTCAAAAATTATTCAAACCAATTAAAATGAGACTGTTTAGAAATTCAACATCGGTGGTGGTCTTACCTACCGCCTGCCTTAGAGAAAATGGTGTTAGGGCGTTTAATTACCGGATAACAGAGATTATCAGTTTTCACAGTGGCCCGCCAATGTGACTGTGGATATTTGTTTCAAATAATAATGTGTTATGGCAGCTGTATATCCATAAAGTCAAAATAAAGATACAATTTCGTACTCAAGTTTCCACATGAATAATGCCGCTTTTCCGGATGCCAATTAACATTAATATTCGCACCCATTTATGGACTGACTGACTACCCGTCGTCTACAACGTATTTGTCTGGCATCCGTTCAAGCTGTAACGGTGAGAAATCTAACACCCTTTTTTTGTTACAGCTGATAGATTTATGAATGAAATATGATAAACAATTTTCTGCACGCATTCAACTCAAACAATGAAATAACGTAACAACTCAAACTTCAAATTTTACGTTAATTACGTTAATTATAAACGACGCTTTAGCTACGCCAACACTCAGACACAAAACGAGTATCACTAAAACAGGGCTATGTTGCCTTTCGTGCCATTTGGGTACCCCTTCCTACAAAATTATTCTTCATATTGAAAGTTGGCGTTTCAAAAGTTGTAGTGGTTTATTTGAAGTTATGCCGTCATTTGCCTAAGAAAACTCCCTCCGGGCTTAAAAACAAAACACATTTACACATATGCATGTTGTTCCGAAAGAAATGAATGAAAGACACACCTTTCGGTATTAGAGAGGGCAACAAAAAGGCAAATAATTTCAAAATAAAGCAAATTACAAACAGTCTAACTATCTCACTCTGCATAGAGCGCAGTTTGTAAACTAAAGCTTCACGCCCGACGAGTACGTGGTTGGGCGGAACAAAAGCAGCTCTTATTCTTTGAATAGTTAAACTCAAGTTAGAGGTTAACAAAAATGTATCCATTATTGTGTATTAACGGTTGTGAAAGACAACACAACTATTTTGCAGTAATTATAAACAGGAAATGAATTGAATAACAAAATGTACGGACATAGAGAGAGAGAGAGAGAGGTGCACTCAACTGCCCGAATATCGCACAGTGTTGAGGAATGTTGGGTGGTTGGTATAAATGGTCCATAGAATTCCCAACAGGTGGCCAAAATTCGTATTTACTCTTTCAATTATATCTGACAAGATTTAGATTTGACTTTGAATGGGATATTGTCCGACCCAACTCTAATTCGTCTGTAATGATTATCCAAAATCTTACAACCAGTCGAAATTCAGAAGATTTAGATTTGACTTTGAATGGGATATTGTCCGACCCAACTCTAATTCGTCTGTAATGATTATCCAAAATCTTACAACCAGTCGAAATTCAGTAACGAACTCAAAAGTATTTGTAAAATCTCCAAAATCCGCTTAGGATATGGTGCAAACTTTTAATCGGAAAGATATTTGGAAGCGTTATTGACTGCCCAGACTTTTCGTTGCGAAAATGTTCTGAATTTATTTATGGGATTTTTCAAAATGGTTGGGGACTTTCTAGGTAATTTTTCCATTAGCTTTTATTTGTCTTTCTTGAGGCCTACACTATTAAACACAGCTTTTAATGGGAAAAACATTTGGAAGCGTTATCGACTGCTCAGAGTTTTCATTACAAAATTTTTCCAAAATTATTCGTAGGATTTTTCAAAAATTTTGGGGAATTTTTCTAACTGCTTTTATTCTTCTTTCTTGGGGCCTACAATATTGATCACAAAAAGTTTTTGTGAAATATTCAAATTTGCTGCCTAAATAGGGACAGCTTTTAATCTGAAAAACATTTGGAAGCGTTATCGACTTTTTCGACAGCCTGCGACTATATGCGAGACTTTCTTATGATGAATTTCCGTTAGAAGTTTTATTTGTAACAGGAATTCATCAAGAACAAAAAAAAACTGTTGCTGAAAAAATTTCGCTTACAACGTTATTTGCGACAACGCTTCAAACAATGATCTTGTAGAAAAGTGCAGAAACGAAGATTTAAAAAAATTTAATTAGTTTATATAGTGTATATAAAAAGATGATTTAAACATGGATACTTGGTAATTATTTCATATTTTTTGAATTGTTAATTTTTTATAACGACTTTTTTGTGCGACTTTTTTTCAAAATTCATTTTAGGGTTAAATGTTGAGTTATTATAAAAAAAACAATACAAAATCAGATTTAAAAGCATTATTATACCATTTACTCAAGATTTTGGATACCCCTAATATGCAAATATATGGAAATATGATGCATCTCTACCATCGTTTACAAATCTCATAATCTTTACATGCAGCTACATTTCTATTTGAATTTTGTCGAGTTGTTGACACGACCGACAACTCTTCTCGCCATCTCGCATGTAAATAACTTGCTACAGGATTGTGATACATCTCGTAGCAGAAAATCATTTGTATGTTTTGCTAGCTGGTAATATTTTTAGATTAATTAGTATTTGCTTCATATCTTTGGTGGTGTTGTATTTACAACATGTTGTAAATTGTTTTTGCAATTGTTGCGGGTATTAATTAGTGCAACAGCGTGCTGGCGGCATTTACACTTCGTGGGGCAGACAAACAGACATACGCAGACATGGTGCTAGTGCCGGTGGTGGTGCTTCATAAAGACCATCATTTGTTTTTTGTCGTAAATCCCCCACCTAAACTTACAAACAAAATAAAAGAAACTATTTTGCTCAGTTTCTTTCCCGGCTGGCAGCATTGTGCTGTATGTTGATTGGAGAAGTTGTTGAAAATGTATGTGCAAATTAAACGTCAAATTATATGGTCTGACTAAAGTGATAAAATGTTGTGCATCTAAGAAAAATAAATGCACTCTAATGTGTACATGGAGACGGCTACACGAATATGTTCAGCAAAAGTCATCCATTACAAACGTCTACAAATCATTTTTTGAAAGAGAAGGAAAAAATGGAAAAAATATAAAACGGCCCGTACTGACTGGCTAAAAATGTCTACAATGAATGTGATGTTAATGAAAGGATCAACTTGAACATAATGTTTCTGCAGTTCTATGAAACAGCAATCAGATGTAAGGAGAATCGGTTAATAGCCATGGCAACTCCGGTGCAGCGAAACTGCTGTCAGGGAACTGTAGATTGATCTAGGTATAATTCCATCAGCAGTTTAATTGGACCGACCATAATTTTTGTTTTTTTTTTTAACAAATATTCACTGATAAGTTAGTCATAGGATATGTGCGTTTACGTTTAAACGGAAGGGAGTGGTTCCCCACATAACACACAACTATAAATGGCTATATTTGCGGAGCCACAAAATATCCCACCATTAGCAAGACTGTATCAGTGTTTAAATGAAAACAAATCAATTACAAATATAAGCGTTGTTTTAGTATTTCACCAAAAATTACACTAAGACCATAGGCGCTAGAAGAGGATTCCTTCCTTCTCTCAAATCTGTGAACTATTTCCGATATAGTTTGTAACCCCTCCGATTAGTGATTCTCCCCTTTGGAAGGTTTAGTTTCGACTACAGTAAGTGGATTTTGAAAAAGACATTTCGATTGGTTATTTGAAGGGAGATCATGATAATTCGGCAACTGATGCACAAGGTGGGTCAAGTGTAATCACTCTATTGGAAAACTCAATAACTTTTGCAAATGGCGCCAAATGTCAATTCAGTTTTGACATTTGTGAAGTAAACAAATGCAGAATGCAAATCGACAAGTTCAAAAATTAACTATTAAATAATAAAAACCGCACTCCGCTTAACAACCAGAGTGTCGAAGAAAGGGAGAGGAAAAGATTTCCTCTCAATGACCAAAAACCAGCTACAGTAAGAGAATTTTTGAAAAAAAAAAATCAATTTCCCAGTACTTTTTTTTTGCAAATAATTATAATGTATGAAATTAAATGTTTGTTAATTATAATATATGAAATGAATTATTCTTACATGAATAAAAATAAAACAAAATTCACTACTCGATTTAACGGACGACAATCAATTGGTTGTTAAATCGGGAATCCACTGTACTTTTATTTCCGATCCCCGGAAACGGCATTTTCGAAACCACCACATAAACAGGTAGTAAAATTCACTTTCCATAATAAAAAGGTGACCATATCAAAATTTCCCATTTCGTATATGCCACGAAATCCAATTAGATCTGTTCTCAAATACATCTCGTTCACCACAAATGATTTACGGTCAGTTATGAAATTTCTACAATAAATTCTAATAAGACCCACAAATAGACACCCAAAACAAACCATTAAATCAGAGAATTTCACAACACCAACACCAGAGGTCTCTCTTTCTCACTCCCTCCCTTTCTCTGCCTACTCCGAGTGATAGGGAAAGTGAAACCCCATAAAAAATATATGAAATTCTTGTAAATCATGTTAATAACGAAAAAAAAAACTTCATTGTCGACTATCACACATAAAACATATGTTGTAACAAATTGAAATTAATTAAAAACTTTTTTCTTTTACATCTAAAATAAAATATATGTTTGAACTATATAATTTACAAAAAAAAAAGAAAGAACTACTATCGGGCACAGTAGACAAACGCATATAAACAGACACGTATACATCATATCAAAATCAATTTAAACATATCACGAGATGACAGACGGGCAGACAGACAGACAACCATCAGCCATGCAGCCAAACATCATCAGCATGAGAAGATCGACCTCAACGGCGATATATGATGACGACGATTATTATAATGAAAAAATATGATGTTTTGATGTATTTGCCCCCGATGATGATGAAAGTTGTAAATCATTAGAGTCGAGTTATAACAAAAAAAAAAGAATGTTTGAATGTTTTTTAGGTTTTTATTTTGGCGTTAACAAGAAGTAACGGTAATTATAAAAATTCGAATACACGAACAGATGTCTGTCCACCCTGAGTTCTAATTTACAGTCCTCATTTAGCATTGCCAACGCCATCAGACGATACATCATCATATATGGGTTTGATGTGGCACAGTGGTCACAAATGGAATCTATGCTGTCTGGTATTTATTAAATTAGAAATTCAATGTGAGTACGCGTTGTCTTAGCTAATCATTTCATTTGTGTGTGTTTTTAAGAATTTTAGAAATAATTAGACAATATAAGAGATCAATCTCTAAGCCATGTAAAACTTCTCTAGAAAAGCATTAGAAGTTCGGTGCCGGCTTTAGGTCCCGGCCAGTGAGTATACAAATTATATCGTACACAGCTCACTGATTCGCGAGAAGATCCCCGTTTGTTCCTTCATGGAATGTTAAGGCAAATAAGTAAGTATGCGATATGGAATTAGCGCCTTTACGTTTTAGCCTTGTGGTTTTTCACCACACTCACGTTCCAAACGTTTTTGACATGAAAAGTTATTAACTTTTTACCACTCTTTTTTCCTACGTTACCCACTGTCCATCCAACTGGGTAATTTTCATATTTTTTTTTGGAAATTTCTATTTCATTCAGCACCTATTTCAATGCATCTGTCTGTATATGAATGGTTTTTCATTTTTTCTGATGTCGTTTTGTAAGAAATATAAGCTTCAAACTGTATTTGTTCCCAAAACTAATGGAGATTTATGGTTTATTGTGATATGATCTTTTTTATGCAGTTCTGAAACGAAATCTCGTTGGGTTGTCAAAAGAAAAATTTATGCTAAACAATAAAAATTATGTTTCATCAGCTTATCGCTTATTGTAGTCATAAACACCCACCCATTTGCTTTTGTTGTTTTCCACAAAACACTCATTCGTTGCCACATCTACTACTCCCTATGTCAAAGTTTAATTCCCTGGAATACGTTCATGCATGCCATACTTTAGACACTGCCTGATTGTATGTGTCATTTTCCATTCACCATTTACTGGCTGCAAAGTTGGCATTTCCCCTCGCTCCGGATTGTCTGTTAAAAAGGGTTAACTACAGTTTTCCAATGGTTCGTATTATTTATTTTTTTTTCTCGTTTTGTAAAGTTGTTTTTGCTGTATCCGACACTACAACAACGACCCAATAAACATTAAGTCATTCATCATATTTTGATATGAATGTTTTATGGATATTTAACATTTTGTTGAATGTGGAGAGACAAATTATTGTCATCAATCACAATTAACAGCGACTCTAACAAAAGCAATAACAGCTGAAAATGCATTAAAGTTTTTCAAAAAATAAAATACAAAAAGCAAAATTTAAATTTAAAATGGAATTAATTCAGACAAATATTTGGCGACAGAAATACGAAGCAAGATTGTGTGGTTTCCTGTGGGTGCGGAAGCATATTTCCTGCAAACAAAAATTTACATATTTTAAAGAATAGATCCGAATGCTGCTAACGTGACATATATTCCATACAAGTTTTCATAAACAAATGCTTGAGAAAGATACCACATGTATTCTGGCCTAGAACAATTTCAAATTACCATCTCTGAGCAGAGACTGGCCAACAACCTATCCAAATTGAAATCTGCAACCCCAAATAGAATTGTATTGGACACACATTGCGGAAACAACCCAACGATATCGCCAAACAAGTCATAGAATGGAACCCGCAAGGAAGCGGACGTACAGAATGACCATTGCACACATGGAAAAGGCAAATTTAAATGCAAATATAAACATGCACCTGCGTTGGAATGCATTTAAACATCGTGCAATAGATCGAGCTTATTGGAATAATCTTGTGGCAGCCCTAGGCTACTTGCAGGAGTAAAAAGAACAAATATATATATATATATAAGAGCAGATTTATAAACTAGCAGTCCGTTTTTCTATTTCTACTTTAATTGGACATAAGGAAATAAAACAATAACTTCTAATTAATTTTGAAAAAATTTTTCTCGCTATTTCACATATTTTGTCGTAATTGAAATTCCCTCCATTTAATAAGGTTTTTCCAAATTGTATCTAATTTTCGACATTCCAAACTTTCTGATTAATTTTAACGTACATTTTTCATTCACTTATAGAAGTTGTTGCCGAATCCATTGAAGTCATGGATTAGCACGATCTTTGATTTCAGTCGGCTGTCTTGTCATGTCACATATCCAATGGCTCAAAGAAATGGTCTGTCGAGCTCACTGTTAACCGAAATAAACTGAATAATTTCCAGCAGCAATTTCAAAGAAAAATTAACAAATATTGTCGTCGCTACAAAAACCCGCGCCAAACTGTCACAATTTGGGGATGCATTGACTTTTGTATGCATTGACTTCTCAGCACTACGGCCACATTCAATGGATGTGTCGAAAGTGAACTGAGAACTGCAAGACAATTGTAGAGGTGTTGCGTGTTATGAGAACCTTCTCCACAAATAGGTCATGTGATCGGCATAGTGCCATCAATTCTTGTGCTACTCCGGATCTCAGCTGACTCAGAATCTCTCAGGTTCATCGCGGCATACTTTCCTTCTTCGATGACACTGCAGTAGGATGATCTCCGAGAACATCATTCATGGGGGGAGCGTTTACAGCTGCCGCAACCGAATCTCTCTGAATATCCTGCAGACCTGCCTGATACGGCCGTTGATCTAGAGGATCTCTTTTGTATCTCTATATCTATTTCTCTAGATCTTAAAAGCTATTTCTTCATATTCCTTGGCGGGGGAAGGTATGACTTTCACGGTAGCACCCAACTATAGATAGTTTCGACAACACGCTTGCCTATGTAAGTGCCCAATCATAGACATTAGGAGACAGCCCGTTGTTGTTCTCAGGGCAGATCTGAATATTCCTCCACTATTTCCCGCAATCAGCGCTGCATAATTTACCACTGACCAGCTTATGGTTTTTTTAAACGAAAGAGACGCGAAGAGCACGGCATGGTCGACTTCGATAGGAACTGGGAAATGTTGAATGTGCCTAGGAAGGAGTAGCGCCACAAGTCTCTGGGCTACTGGAAAAAAAGTTAATAATGGCCTGTATTATTCTCACTTGCTGGCATGCATGCCTGGCATCAGTGTTTTTGTCAACATTTGCATGGGGAATGAGGTTGTCCATCTGTCTGTGAAAATCACAAACCACAATGGGGGAATTCAATAAAAAAATTTGACAAAAATTACGATTTTCGTGGACTTGAAGGGGAAGTAAAAAATAATCAGGACAGTAGGGTAGTCCGAATCTAGGACCCCTTTAGTCGATGATCCCAATAAACGCATTTAAACAATGTAAGTCACAAAAATAGAGTCTTATGATTCTACGATCTAATTATCATTCAGCGCAGGTAAATTTAATCCACCATCCATTAAATCTATTCTCCCAATAAGGGCATTTAGATATGCCGGACAGTGGGGCAATATGCACTCACGATACCCTCACTCTATTCCGCCATTAACCTTATTTAGATGGACAAATAGTGAAAATGCTGATGATATTAAATAAATGTACATATACAGTTCAAGATCTATTAAAAATATCTAACTCATCTCATACTAATTGTGTAGTAACCAAGAAAATTCCTTTAATAATACAGTATTTACTTATCCAAGGCATACTGCAAGGACAGCAGCTCACAGTATTGCATGGCATGAACCCACCTTGACCATGTTACCCACATTGAATTTCATAAATTGAAATTAGTTGCATTCGCCTAAAGGGACTTCGATGATTTCTATCATTTCACCTGCCTTTGAGTCAAGTAGAAAACGCATTCTATTCATTGTAGATTTCAAACTAATTAGTTTTGCTTAGTCATCCTTAAACACCAGATCAATATGACTCCTCTTCAAGGCAATCAACCAAAAATGCCTTCGATATAATCCTTTCATACTCAAAAGACCACATTGTAGTATGCGAAGGCAAGTAACTAAATGAAATGAAATGAAATGAAATTATAAATGTCATGACATACTTAAGCAACCAAATACTGTGGTACAATATTATATGATTATCCTTTTCGGAGGAGAACAGGTACAAATACACACACAGACACACAATGTTTAGATCATTGTATGAAATTCCTTGGAATACCCAGAGAATCGCCCCTTGAGTAAAACCCATGTCAATTGTGGCGATATAGCAGTACAATACTTGCCCCGTGATATGAAGTAATACAGATATAGTCTTGTATGGGATTCATTGTTAATAATAAGGACAACGTTATGGCTTTGGAGGAAGAAAGAAAAAACGTAAGAAACTGAATTCAAAGGCAGCGTGTAAGTATCGTAAAAAGCCGGTGGAGTTGGAGTAGATTTTTCATGCTTCACAATATTTGAGTACTAATGATGACACAATTTCCACTAGGGTTCCCTTTTTTTTTGTGGTGGTGGTGATGTGGTCTGATAAGTTATCAAGATATAACAAAGTTATAAAAAAGAATTTTATGAGTGGCAGATAAGGATAAGGCGTAAGTACACATGTACACCAGGACAATCACACATCAAACTATTAACAGGTGTGCCTCATTGAACGTTAGCACTCAGTGTTGCTTAAGCTGGTTGCTTTAGTTCTCTGTAGTCTATGAGACCTCACTGTAACACCACCAGCATGAGGGTTATCTTTGGGTTTTTTTTTTGTCGTGAGTTCTATTATCTGCACCACCTAACGGAGATGTCAAAATAAACATTGTGGTGACCGGTGTACGCTGTGTCCTGAAACCTTTACGGTTATAACTGTGCCCGTTTCGTCCTTAAGCACTCACCATAACGTACCGTGTTAAGTCGATGAATAGCTGTGTTCCATGTTGTCGTGTTAATACCAGGATACTCGTATATGGTGTTGTTTCAGTTTATGGCATGACAGCCAGGATGACGATGGCGATGACCGTTATTTGTTTTAACAAACCTTTATGTTATGAAGATATCATCTTCATCATAATCGTACATTGCCATCTTCCTACTCGGCTGCTCCCGATAGTGGTCATATTTTATTTTTTTTTAAGGGTCACCAGTCGCACCATCAGCACAAGAGAGGAGGTCCACTCACCGGTTACGTCCTCGCTTTCGTTTAGTTTTCATATAAAGATTTATCTTTGTTTTCGAAAGACGGCAACGTACAGCGCAAAAAAAAATTGTAAAATGGTAATTTAAACTTTTCTCTGGTTGTGTTTGCAATTTTATATCCTTCTACTGGCTTTGATTTCGTGTTGCATGCAAAAGTTAAAGACTATGGTGTGGTATGTTTGCAAATCCGAAAACCCCCCTAGTGTGGTCTGTTTTTTTCTTTTCTTTTTTTTTTGGTTGTATATGTTTTAGTTTCTTGAACGAAATTAAAATATTTTCTGTTTTCGTTGAGAAACGATTATCTTTTTCTATAATATTTAGCTGTGGCTAGGGTTACCATGGTGTTTTTTTGAAAAAAAGGTCAGAATCCTCAAATGTATAGAAGTTTTTGGAATTAATAGGCTGTGAAGTTAAATGAACTGATAGTAAATATAGTAGTAAGAAACATATTTATAATTGAATATTCCAAGCCTCTAACACACTGTTCCGCAGGAGTTTGACTTCGGCGATAAGAAAACAGTTAGAAATGACAGAATTATTTTCATTAGTCGAGTTTTAAATTTATTTTCTTTTTTGTCCATGTACTCCATTTAACCGTTCTCAGTGACCTTACACATTTGGGACCCTGATGGCAAAAAGGAACCAATTTCCTTTAACTGTCCATGATGCGGCCAGATGGAGAACTTCTGAAGTAACAGATGGGTCAGTGAATATACAGATTATATCCTGCACAGATCACTGAGTACGTGAGATTTGTACATTTGAATGGACAAATAAAAGCCAGGAAATGTGAATTCCTGTAGTGATCGAAAACAAATATAAAATCCAATTATCTTCATAATTTATAATTACTTTTTGTCAAAATTTTGTTTTCAACCAAAATACTAGAAACAATCTGATTTTTAACTTATCCAATTACCTGTGTAATAAATTTAAATTAAATTTTTCAATTCTTCCTAATCGAAATAGTTAATTTATCTGTAATATTCACTAAATCGAAAAATGACTGTCCAAAAATTTATATTTTTAATAAAAACAGTAATTTTTTATTATTATTATTTAGTTGTTTATGCGTTTTCAAATAATATTGTATTTTTTTTCTGATTCTTTAAAAATTTTAATATAAAGGGTTTTCCAACAAGAGGTGTAATTTTGAATCACCCGGTATTTCGACAGTAGAAACTACGCCATTACTGGATCGATACACGCTTCACTAACGCATTGAAATTATTAAAATTCACTACAGAAATGGTGAAAATCTTGCAGTCACAGTTGGCAAAACTAAAGCATTGTTGGGTCGTCATAAAGCACCTTGTCGGACCGCTATACAGAAATTGGTGGAAAAATTAGAGTGATGTGAAGAATAAAACCCGTACACGTCGCTTAAGAACATCTGAGAATATTACTGCTGTAGTCCAAAGTGTTGAAGAAAAATATAACAAAGAATATAACACCTCTTGTTGCAAAACCCTATAGAATTTGCAAATACAAATCCATTATTGGGCGCAAGCCTCCACTGGCAACCCTGTAAATTGCATTGCAGTTTTGCAAAAACAATTCTTAATTGTACAGTTGTTGGTGGTTTGGTCTGAGATGTTGATACCAATATCTCGGCGAGTTCAATATACCCACTAAAGAAAAAAACCAAAAACAAAAATTTGAAAACTCTTTTTTTTTATCGCAATTCTACTGGTATTCACATCAATTGACAAGTTCGTTTCGGTTTACGGTTCAGTACCATATGAACAATTTTTGCAGTTCGGTGTTCTTGTTGTTGTTTTTCTTGTTATGGAGAAGTTTAATAGTGGCACTCTATATTACAAACTGACAAAAATGTCGGTATGCATGGAAATATGTATGTGCGGCACTTGAGGTGGTATTAAATTTCCTCCAGTTGTTGTCGTCTTGTAAAATTGCATCGAAATCGGACTCAACAAAAAAAAAGGACAAACAACAGCAAACCCCCAACCACCAGCACCAACAATGTTTGCATGCCTTATAGTTTATGGGTATTAAAAAAAAAGCTTTTTCTCTCGTCCAGTTACGGGTTCTGTTTGGCGTGGTATGGAGGTTTATTTTTGGTTGTTGTTGTCGTTGTTTTGCTGGTCGAGCGAACGTTTACGTTGACTGACCAATTTCTATCAAATTTCATCACGAATGTTTTTATGGTAAATTAATTTATTCCTCTGACCAATTAAGAGTAAAGATTTTTGTCCAGTATCGAGTGCTCCTGTGGTCGTAGTCATTTTTTTTTTATATATATATTTTGTGAAAAATGTGCAGTTTTCGGTGAAAGATTACGAAAATTGTATGGAAAGAGAGAGAAAAAAAAAACATAAAAGGTGAAACGGAATTGTAACATGAAAAATATGCACGTGAGTCATAACCATATTTGGTGAGGAGTGCTCAGGTCGGGGGAGCAAAAGAGGTGGGTAATGTCAGGATGATAAAAATCCACAGGTTAAATTGTGTGTGTTTTTAAAAATTCTTTCACAATGTTGGGAATTTGAGCCATAGCGAGGTGGCAAAAGACAAAAAACAATGAATTCGGAAAATGATTTTTCGATTTATAATTAATTTGATTGAGAAATGTTTTCGAATTTGGAATAAATGTTAGTGTGTGCGACTATCTGACATCAGATCCTGGTAAGATCATCAAAAATTGTCAGCTGCTGTTTCCAGCTCGTAAATGCTGGCGACTTTACATCCAGAAGAGTTGTCCACAATCCTTGCACAACTTCCCTAAAAGATAATTCTTTCCTAGAAACTAATTAACAGAAGCTCCCGGTCAGTGAGTATACAAATTATTTGACACACCGCTCACTGATCACGACAGAGTTCCCCCTCTGTTCCTTCATGGAAAGTTAAATGAAATAAGTAAGTAAGTTAGTTATAAGTTATGTCAAATAAATTATAATGTTTGGACGATTCATTTTGAATTCAGATCCCAGATCAATAAAGCGTGATCTAAATGTTTGTTTTTTTTTTCAAAAACAGATCAAAAATACAGTGAAACTTCAGCCGTATGACGACGAGAATCGTGAGTGTTATCCAGTACCAAGCCAGTATCACGGTGGGTGTCTCATTTCGGTAAAATATATTTGTATTCATCACACTGGTTGGGATACATGGCATTGACTTTAGAAACACGAGGTTGAGTCAATAAGTCCGTGACTTTTTCTCATGAAACTATCGTTTTTTTGATTGAGAAGAAAATTAAAAGAAATTAATTTCAAAAATAATAATTTCCAATGCAAAAATCCTTGAATTAGATTACAGATTATGAAGCCGCCGTATTCTCCTGGTTTAGACCCAAGGGACTATTTCTTCCATTTTTACAATGGAAACTGCACATGTGCCCAAAAATTACATTTGTTTTCATTTTCTCTTCAAATCACGCGTTAGTTTGCTCTCAATGGCTGTCAAACGCAAACTAAATGAGGCAGCTTTTTAAAATTCTGAGTTCAGGTGTCAAGCTCACAGATGCCTCTAACCAGCCACAGTGTTACCCTTTCAGTTAAGAGGTTGGAAATACCACAAGTAACGAACTTATTGACCCACACTCATACTATGACACTATTTCCCAACAATGTTCAAGCGTAAAGCAATTCTTTACCGTTCACGGAGATATGATGACTTCTGACAAAAAGAAACCTCTTGATAGACCACGCGTTACCAAAGCTAAAAATATGCAAAATTTCTTTTAAAAAAAAATCTCGAAATCAAAATGTTAATGCATTAAGGGTTTCCTTATGTAAATGATGTATTTCACAATATTCGTCACGCCCAACGTTTATGTATTTCTTTCATCAACTATTAGAGACCATTTATCAAATCAGTTTTTGCATTTATAATAAAGTACGTTTTTTTTTGTTCGTCCACATTCCATGACTTTCAATTTCAACAAATGTTCTCAACATCTTGTCTAGCAGCACAAATCAAATGTCAACACCCAAATGCATTTTGGGCTAACCGAAAATAAATATTTAAATGATTGTGTTGCCACAATGCGAGGCATGTTAAAATCAACAACAGGTGTCATTGAAATTTTGACTTGCGCTCCGCTTCGTTGATAATAAACAGATTTCCTCAAAGGCACAATGAAGGCTGCATACATACAAACGAGATAATGGATTGGAATTTATGGGGGAAATAACATATTTTGAATAGTTTCAAAAAATATGGAAATAAAGAAAAACTATGAGTGTCTTTCTATAAGTGACAACAAATATATGTATGTGTATTAAGTATGCCATAGTTGTTTTTGGTAAGGATGTTTCAGAATTTCAAAACATAAAGCAAAAGTTTCAACCTGCTGATACAACTGAATATGATTTATAAAGATATGCAAGCAATTTAACATAATTTTCCTATAATTCATTAGCAACAAATTCAACATGTGTGTGACTGTGTGTGTGTATAATTTTCAATAACAAATTGTGGGTAGAAAATGCCACCGTGATGGCCACAGACGAAGAGGTAAGCGCCACACACATTAAGGCAAGGCCCGGCCGCTTCAACCAAATGTCACCTAAATCAAATTTGACCAAAAAGTAAAAAACCAGAAAAAGAACAACCCAAAATACAAAACCAATAATTAATAATGTCTTGATTGTCCTTAGCCTTAAACCACACTCTGGCCCCGATGACATGTTTTTCTTTAGAGAAAAACCCCATAAACACAACATGAATTTTAAATAGGAAATTTCAAGGAATTTCACAACAAATTGTTTTGTTTCAATGAAAACAATATTGTGGGCTTCATCGTGAAGTGTGTTAAAATTACATGGACAATATTTATGTGTAGGACCTACCTCATCATCCAGGCAAGGAGGCACAAGAAAAACCAACTTACATAATAATTAATGGTTACATTCAACTACAAAAACAAACATGCCTATAACAGCCCAATACACATACATAGGAGTACATACATGTATACATGTATGTATGTGTTTTTTTCTTTTTGTTCAGGTTATGAACACAAAGAATATCTAATGATCGATATCTCTGATGAGAACTACAACAACCACTCATAGATACAATACCATATCTGTTAGATAGACAGACGGACAAACAGACAAACAAAAACAGAACGCCGTACCCAAAAAAAAAAAAACATGACATTGTTGGTCGTTCCAGATGACAATAGATGACGATGACGACGACGCATGCTGATGAGAATTTTAACACACCACACTAAACCGGAGGAAGACAAAAGGTTTCAGGCACTTACACAGACAGACAGAGAATGATTTGTTGTTTTTTTTTTGTCTGCCGTCTATGGTGGATTTTGGAAAATCACAACCACAAAGGAGTGATCCACCAAAGACAAAAAAGAAATAGAATCGAAAATATGATTAAAATCATTTTTCTATATTCTCAAGTCATGACATTTTATAAAAAAAAAAAACTGAAAACAGGGTGTTGTTCTGGGATGATAATATGTGATGGCTTCATATATATGTAATTGAATAAAATTTGATGAGAGCAACATTTTTTCCAAACCAATAACTACCTGTTTTGGTATATGTTCTTCTTTTAAGCAATATCGAGTCTCATGCATTAAGACATACTGCGCTATAACTAGGATGTCCTTCATAGGTTTGCTTAGTTTCTTCTGGTAGATTTTTAGTTGTGATGCGTATCTTTTCCAGTCTTGCTCCATCCATGAGGTTTTAGCCCCTTCAAAGAGTTTTCTGCAAGACATCCTAAGGAGATACGGCTCCATATTCCACCACGAAGGTTTCTTCTTAGTGTGCTTCGTTTGGGGTTTGTGGGGGTGACGGTATTTAAAATTCTCGTTAGGGTTTGTTTGTATCTAGTCCAGTTTGTCTTTCTTTAGGACTAACAAAGTAGTTTGTAAATTCTATTTAAGGAATGGCCAAAGAACAAGTGTTCGATCAATAATTGCTATGATTTATGTGTCCTAGAATCACTTTTCTGTTTATACCCTCACCCTACGGGTAGGAGGGTATATATCATTTTATTCATAAATGTGTTGCCTGGATTAGTGGACATCACATATTCATTTGCGTTTCAACTACCCCATATTGTATTGACGAGTTCTTCCTCACCGCCTCTTCTATTTGCATCCTTGGCAGATGCGACGGCCGAAGCCCTGGGTTGATATTGTACATGTATCCTGAGTTAAAGCGTTTTCTGTCTCCAGCATGTTGGCGGTGACGTCTCTATCACCATTTCTGGCAAGAATACACGTTCTCGGTGTACCTTTGGTTTTTCTCACGCGTATTTTGTATCCGAGAGAGTCTTCAGTCCACAAACCTTCCCACTTTTGGCTAAACACTTCGGAAGATGAAGGACATCATGATGGAGGATTATTTGGAGTAGCTGGAGCATTGATGGCTACTTCACTCTACCACTGGTGTGTTGATCATTTCGTCGGAATCATGCAAGAGTCTATCAGATGGCTTTCCCAAACGCTTCAAATATGCGAGGATAGGGTAATATCATCTCCGGTTTCGGCATGAGCTTCAATATCCAAGTTTACCATACGAAACCATGCCTTCAGTCCTACCAAGTATCGGAAGCTATTTGGTGCATATGACTAGAATCACCTGACGCTGAAGTCCTGCCGGATTATCCAACTTTCCAACCTTCTGGTTGTCAGTCGGAGCGACTCTTCAGCAAAGTAGCGACTCTTCCCGTTCAGCGGTAGACGGCTTAGATAGGATTCAGACCAATTCATCCACCTTCAAGATGGCCTCTCCACACTTGTTGATTGAACTCTTGTCTCCAAATGTCATTAGTTGACCCCGGCCTTGGTATAAGTCTAGGTTACGCCAGATTGAAGGTAAGGCATAATTATCTCCAGAACATACGGTGTTTAGGGCAACCTACACAATTTCCATCATTCGAAATTCATCTGGAAAAACCATCTCCTCAACTGGGATGGCAAAAAATACCACCGGTCGGGGAAAGACACAAAACATCATCGAATGCATTTGATTGTAACCAATACATTTTGGTGGGTTTGTCAACTGTTCCATGAGGATTTAATAACATGTTGTTTGTCCTTTGCTCATCTGAAAACAACCGAAACCTATCATTAGCAAAAACCAAGAAAAAACCGAAGAGCACAAAAAATATCAATTTTCCTGCAAAAACAAAACGAGAAGTATTTTCTGTCAAAAGATGCTAATACTTTGATCCTATATCTCAAACAAATGATCTATTTCATTCTATACTCTTTAAGAGCTCGTTGGTTACAGCGCCGGCCAAGGCAAAGGCAATGTCGACGATGATGATGCCGACGACGACAAAAAGGGACTGACTCGTTGTTGTCGTTTGGGTTTCTTTTATTTTTTTTTTGTTGAAAACATTTTGAAGGCGGTTTTAACGAAAGTCTTATCACATTATCTGAAAGGCTGGAAATCTAGAAGAGTTTTCATTTTGGCTTTTTGTGTTATTCATGGAATAAGTGCGCCACGGTTACCGCTGAGAGTATTATGGGCTTAAAGCAAACGCCAGCCTAGCAGACGGACAGGCCGACTTGTCCTAAGACTGCGTCTCAATTCCTGCTTAGGGGTTTTCATTATTGTCAACATCTGTTGACAATGCAAAAAAGAAAACCATTGAACATTCCTTTCTTTGATGCTCTCTATTACACAAAACCAAAGCCACTCTTAAAGGATGGGGATGGATGCTGATTTTGTAAATATGATAATTTTTTTTTTGCTTTTTTGTAAATGATCTTAAGTACTTTGCAGTTTGCCATTGAACATTTGTTTGCTCGTAGATGAGAAAGGAGAAATGGTAAACTGATCTTCAAAAAACGTTTAGACCGCTTTTTGCGACAAAGCCAAAGGAAAATGTCATCATAATTTTTTGAAAAGAAATTCTCATGATTTACGAAAACGCCGGTATAAGGAGTGAGAGCACAGCTGTTGTGGGAATAATTTGGGCAAAGTGATTGCAAGAATCACAGCTGTCTGCGGGCCACAAATTAGGGTTAATAATTGCATGTCGGTTTATTTTTTACCCAATTTGTGTGGTGATAAAGTGAAAATACATACGTACATATTTTCATAAATCTCGCTCGGTTCGATTTTCAGATTGGTGTCTTACAATGAAAGTACCTGTACGCTTCTTGTACATGAAGTTGTCACATCATTTTGGTTTTCGTCTCAGTTGTGCGGCCATGAAATTCTATACTTCCTTTAAGTTTCTTCTTTCATACTACAGTGAATGGCGATGGATGTCGCCTGTAAGCAGATTAATAATGAAAGTCTTAATTGAGTGGTAAAGTAATAAAAAAAGGGGAAACTGTTGGGTAATTAAAGGATTGTTTTCAGTGGTTTTCTGCTTAAAGTCTGCCAGTACAGGTAAGTCTCTTAGGAAACATATGCTAAATGAGTTTGAAAAGTGATAAAAGCAAATGCATACATTGGAATGGGGATTCATAAATCGATTTCAGTATATTCTCATGCTTATAATTTAAATTGATGTGTTCAATCTCCAGTTTTCAATTGGATATAAGATATCGTTAACTACTTTAAGCAAAATTGTTCCGTATAAAATTGTAGACATTCTCCATGTTGGACAATAAAAATTGGTATTTTTTTGAAAAATCTAACGCTCAAGAAAACTACAGGGTATTCAAAGAAAAATTAAATTTTTTGAGATAAATGATGCGATGTTTATTTCATAATAAAGAGGAAGGTATTCCGTTAACAATGAAAAACAACATCTGCCAAATGGCCACCACGACCATGCTTACAAGACCATATCCTTTTCATGCAAATTTCCATAGCCAAATCACTAAGTGGCTGCCCTATGTCCTCGATAGACTCACGAATTATCTTTGAGGTCTTGAATCGACCTTATCTTTCAAGTGGCCCCAAAGGAAGAAGCCGCATAGTGTTAGATCACAACAGATAACACGGTCCGGAAACTTTTCTCGTAAAAGAGCAATGGTTTCGTTACTTGCGTGGCACGTAGCGCAAGATTTTCAGCATTTTTTCAGTGAAGTTTAATAATTTCAATCTTTTATTCGAAAGAGCAAATATTCCCATTATTTTAGAAGCTCAATTTAATTCATGTGGTAGTCTCGGCTGGCTTCACAGTAGCGCCTCTTGTCCAACCAATCTTTCATGATCCTGATTTTTGGTTCTAACTCTCGACTGTTAGTTAGAGCCAACATCGCTAGTTCCTCTACAAAAAAGTCTGACGGTGTCGAATCGCAGCTACAAGGTGGCCAATTGATATCACAGAAACTGCCGATGACCTGATTACCAAAATTTGTGCTCACAGGTTGATAAGAAAGTGTTAGTCACTGCTGAAACCAAATATTGTAAAGCCCAAGTTGAGGTCATAAATCTTCCTCACTTATTTGCCTTAACTTAACTTCTCTCAAAAAAAATTACAATCACACATTTAAAACCATAGTAACATTTGCTAATGAAGGAAAAGAATCGTTTTTACATGGAGGTCACTTATTATTCGGTTTGAGAAGAATGCCAATCTAAGTATGTCGTCTGAACACTGTTATTATTTTCTGTTTTCCCTTCGATCGGAAAATACGCGCAGACTTGCGAAATATTTTCAAAATTCCCCTATCTCCTCTTTTTTTTTTTTTTTCAAAATTGACACAAAATGACAAATATTCACAGCAGCCAGTCTATTTTATTTAATGTGTCATTTATTTTATTTCTCTGTTTTTTGTTTGCGGTTATTGTGTGATAATTAATGTAACCACATGTCAGACCACAGGCATCACCCCAACCCACCTTCAAGTTTAGGCACACTCCGTGTAGCTCATCATCCATTTACGAATTGAATAGATGATGGCGTTTTTCATTATTACGAAAAAAAAATAAATAAGCAAAGCAATCGACGACGACTGTTTTTGACATTTATTTGTGTAGTTTCTTTTTTTTTTTTTGAAAAACTCTTAAAAGCTTTTGCTAGCTGTCCGACTATAAGCAAATGTTATATATTTCATTTTTCAAGAAAACACTTAACACTTTTGACAACTTTCAAGAGGGCATTTTTGTTGTGGTCTCTGAATCGATTCAGATTATAAACGATAAACTCAACGACACACATACATAGTATGTGCCGTTCAGATCTGCCCATACAATCATTCAAGCTGCAAATATACACTTATATATGAATTTCAACATCCGATTAGCAGTACAGCGGCGGCAAAGGGTAGGGCCCCCCGATGAGCCGATAGAAGGCCTTGTGTACAATAACAAGAGGAATTACAGCAAAGTGGTTAATAAAGAAGCGAGCGGTTTATTTTCACAATTTTATATTCTGTTATGATTTTGTTCAAAGTTTGCTAAAATAGGAAGAAATTAAAGTTGTAAGTAAATTTTTCAGCGCCAGACTTTCGTTTAAGAAGGCAACTACAACGCAACATCTGTCGAACTAATTCATAAACAATATAAAGCTTTAAAAAATCTCAAACATACCTTTGTTAAGAAAAGTGTATGAACATACAAAAACAATTTGTACAAAGGTTTGTAAAGCTTTTTGAAACATTTATGAATATGTGGGATAGTCAGAAGACTATTCGTACCGAAAAGCCTTTCGATTTAGATTATAACACACATAAAGCGAACATCTCATAAACATTTCATTCAGTGGTTATTGGAAAAAATTTCCATTGATCCGTTTTTTTTTTCATAAATACATCGTTTTTAATTTGCCCCTTCTTGGAGAAGGCCTCATCCAGTCCGTCACTTCGAAGGGGTTGTATGCTAGTGATGGTGTTCATTGGTCTCAACAAGGTGTGAATCTTCATGTTACTGAAACGTCAACAATTATAGAGAATTTTTGGCAGGTGTCAAAATAACAAGACAAGACATGAACCGGAGCACCGGAATGATGTGGCTGTGTCGGCTGCTAAAGTGTTGGCAGAAATTGCATGTCATTTTCGTGAAATCATTAAACAGATGAAATAACAGCAATTTCACGTTGGCCAAAAAAAACCAGCCAGCCAGTCAGCCGGACCGATTGTTATTAAAACAACATCAAAGCGGAGCAGACAGCCCACGGAAATCCTGATAAATGTATTTTAAGCAGAGGATTTCAAGTGTCAAAACCGACACCTTAAAACCAACACCTTGTTTGGGTTGTTTCAGTTTCTCTCTCTCTCTCTCTGTCTCTTGCATTTCTTCGTTTTTATTGTGACTGTGTGGTGGCTTTTGGATATCCCACAATCAAACCTCAGACAGACGTCTGAAAATAATTAGGCTTCTCCATTTCATCATCATCATTAAAGTATGAACGTTGTATAGTATTTTATGAAAGGAAACAAACGGCGCAAAAGTGTTTAAGAGCGGATCATATGTGCAGTGCCGGGACACGAACCGGGCAGTGTCAGTAGGTAGTACTAGTACTCGTCAATGCTTCGATGAGAGTTTAACAGGCGCCAATCATAATTATATGGTACCAATGACCAAGCACAAAATACACCTGATCTGCCATACAACAAGAAAACAGACAAAAGGTGTTAATGAAAAAACATCCAAAAAAGCAAGCCGACTTTCAAATTGCCCAAAAACAAAAAAAAAAGAAACACAACCAAACTAAAATCACAATGGTTGAAGACTACTCCTCTGGCAGACCAATTTCACAGTTGCATATGGAAACTGTTAAGCCTCATTCGCTAGTTTTCTTTTGGAGGCATCGAAACAAGTGCAACATCCTGCTGTGTATTTCCACCTTCTACATTTCTAGCACTTTTCCTTCAAACGGCTGATCTCGCTCCACAGGAAGCGTTCAAGTGAGAACGATTGTAATGTTGTAAGATCTCCGCCCTTCATAACACCTGAACCTGTTACAATATTTCGGCTTGGTTTTTTTTCATTGTTTTTTTTTCTTAACGAATTTTTTTTTTGTACAATCATCGCGCCCCTTACTTTTAACTCATGCCGAGTTAAATGTTTCAATACCCTATTATTAGTATGACATGTAATAATTCATTTCTATCTGAAAACCAATGCCGATTAGTTGGAAATAGATTTTTTCTATGGGTTTTTCTTTAAATAATAACTTCCCAAGGAAACATCCAACTAATTAAAGAGTAGAAAAGGAACTGTGCCACAATTGTAGACGTAATTGTTTTCTACGTTGATTCTTTGGCATTTGCTGGAGAACAGGTGAAATTGTTTGGCAACTTCAATGAAAACTGTGCATCTTCAACGTTTACATAGAAATGAAACGTCGCAAATTTATTTTAAAAAAACGTAAACTTTTGACCAGACATCAGTTGTCGGTCCCGATTTAAACTAGGCAATTTCACTTGAGGCAAGATTCCCTTTTGAACTTGCCTCATGTGTTCACACAAGGCAGTTCAGTCTCGGCAAATGCCTTTCAAAATGTTACACTACGAAAAACATAAAAGGTTTTGCCAGTACGAGCAAAAATATCCACAATCATCTGAAAAAAAAACTGATGGTCCACCTGTGCACGTGCATGATCATTTAAAAAATGTTGTCGCAGGAGTAACTTCTCTCAGGAATTGTTGCCCTACACCACAAATTGTCTAAGCATTTGGGGGAAAGTATGAACATGCAAATATGTTTTCAAAAATACGCCAACATTTTGTTTTTTGTACTTATTTATTGATAATAATGCTCAAAATTAATTTTTTTTAATGCGACAAACTGGTCAAATCACAATTACACAATAAAAATATCCCATAAATTGACGCAAAAAATTTCGTGAGAACTCTTACATTCGTTTCAGCTATATGTGCCAAAATTCCACCGCCATTGAATTTTCGTGGGCAGTTCACCTGTATCAAAAATGTGTGTGTATTGGTAAAAAAAAAAGTGTGAGTGTGTTGAATTTTTCAAACAATCACTGCCCAGTGTAATGGATGGGTTAGTATAACATCAGACCCATCTTTGCCGATTCTGGAAAAAGCTCCAATTACATTTCCTTCCGACCATGTCTATGTCATTTGCATATGCGAGGAGGATATGGCTTTTGTTGTTCACTGTGTCTATTATATTAACTAGTAAGTTGTAACGCGCCTATGGCGCCCGTTGAAATATGGAAAAAAAATTTTGTTGAAAAAAAAAAATTTTGTGGAAAAAAAAAATTTTGCTGAAAAAAAAATTTTTGTTGAAAAAAAAAATTTTGTAAAAAAAAATTTTTTTGTTGAAAACAAAATTTTGTAAAAAAAAAAATTTTGTAAAAAAAAAAATTTGTAAAAAAAAATTTTGGAGACGTCTTGTCGAAGTAAATGACTCGGAGAGCTCCTATTAGGAAACTCGGCGTGTCAGTCACCCAGATTACACTGTTCATCTCTACACGACGTTATGACAATATACTAGTATTTTGAATGATTTTCTTGTTTGTATAATTTCCTGGAGCCGTTTCTGTGTCCATAGACCTCAATCTCCTCACATGGCAATCTTTCTATTTCTTTTTTCCTGGATAGGCGATTTTTCTGCCTCCTAAACTCTGGGAACCTCTCCAGCGCAGTTGGCGTCGTCATAGGTTCAATTGTCACTCCGTATGCCACGTTCTAAGCTTCGGTGAGGGATTTATACTCCTCATCATAGTAGAGGTTCCCTTCTTTTCGTCAGTTTTTGGCAACCATTTTTAAAAGTAGCTCCCAATTCGAATTTTCATTACTCTTGTAGTCACATAGCCACAGATAAACCCGATCTAGGGTCAACAATTGCCCTGAATTCACCTGAATTTCTCAGTTTTTTTTCTAGTCCAGCACATCAATAAATAATTTAAATGAATAATAAAAAAATATTTAAATAATTTTATTTTCACTAACGAAAAGACTGAATTCTAAAACCCGTTTTCGTTTTGTTCTCTTTCTGTTTTGTTTTGTTGTGTTTTTCGGTTGTTTTTAAATTAAAATAATTCTACGTAAATTAAATTTTTAAATTGTATTCTGGGTTTTTGTTTGTGACGGGTGTCCAGTAATTTTACTTTCAAAGCTGGCAACCCTATCTCATCTTGGTATATTGTCTGAAGAGCGGTACCGCGTTGTCACAAACTTTTCTGTAATCAATTGGACCTGGATAATAGTCCGCCCAAGATAATATCTTTAGGACTTATGTTTCTCTATATAAACCAGTATGTTCGATGTTTCTTCATTCCCATTGGAACCTGCTGCTTTAAATGTTATTTCTTCTTATTTATTGTCCTGTACGTGCAACATTTTTCTCAACTCAATAAATTGCTACGATATTTTGTCCAATTTATAAGCCGTTGATTATAGTTTCCTTCCACATTTTACCGTTATTGAACACTTAAACAATTCATCGAAAACATTTCAATTGTTGCAATTGAAATTTATGCGTTTTAGATCAATTTAAGTTCAACAGCAATGTGCGAGTGTCTCCAACCGACGCAAACCCAAAACCAACCAACCACAAACTGTAAACTCCACCCCGTCGTTTTGGCAGAACCGAACAGTCCGAAACCGAAAATCCACTGGAGTATAAATGCTTATGAACATTTGATATCTACACTATAATTTAACCGTTATAAATCATCATATTGTCTCCTGCGGTAAAACCACGCGCACCAACGACAACAACAACAACAGCAAGAACAGCGGCAAATTAGTGATTGAGCCTTAAAAGAATTCATTTGTATGCTACGATATTTATGCGATAATTGTTTGTCGGCAGCTCATGTTGCATGCAGTGTCTGCCGCCGGGGCTGTACGACTTCAGTTTTTGCAGCGACAAATACACCAAAATGTAAAATGCGTAACAATTGAAGAATACACACGCACACACACACAGACATCGAGAATCGAGATACCGCAAAGGAGCACAATTGCCAAGTCCAGTGAAAGCTTTCAAGCGCAACGTGTAAAATAATGCACAATTGCATTGGGAGTAAAGATGGCGATGGTGATGGCGAAAACTCTCTAAATTGCTTGACTGCTTTACGATTGGCTGCTTTGATATGTGGCTGACGTTGTCGTCGCTGCCAACGTCATTGCCGCCTGCTGCAATGTAGGTACTGCTGTCGATTTAAATTAAGCAATTGCTCTTGCAATTGCTTTTGTAGTTTTGCAAAATGCAATTTGTAATTGTTTCCTGACTTGTTAAGCGATAACGATGGCCGCGAATAATGATGATGTTCCTGCGAAGACTACGTTTGACTAATAGAGGTTTTGCTGTGCGCGGAGACAATTGAAATTGACGCGTTAAAGTTATTGTGTTGACAGTCACTAGGTTTAATACTATGACTGGATAACCAGTGAACATTTTGGTATCGCATCATTTGTCAAATATGAATAATGGAAATAGCGTCGTATTTGGAAAATTCGGGTAACTTGGGTCTCGATAGTTCTGATATCAGTGCGTTTTTATTTAGTCGGACATCGTGAAGCCAATGCCTCCTCAGAGAGTGACACTTTGGTTAGGATTTTGGAGCGGTGGATCAGTTTTCTTGGAAACTGCAGAAGGAATATCCATTGCGGTTAATGGTGAGCTCGATAGAGTCTTGGCCATTTTTTGTGGCCGGAGATAGAACACATGGACCTTAACGACCTTTCGGCTCAGCAATATGGCGCTCCAAGCCATACAGCACATGCCGCCTTCGTGGTACAATTGGCCACGTCAAAGCTGCGAGTTGATTTCTGTGTGGAGTACTGTGAAAATTTGATATTATGCGAAGAATCCATTAACGATTCAGGCCATTGAGGGGAATATCGAAAAAATCAATAATCTTCTTCTATCTTCTCTATATAATAAAATTGGATGTATGTGACTATGTATGTTTGTATGTTTGTATGTATGTGGCTTATATACTCCTAAACCGCTCATCCGATTTTAATGAAACTTTCAGGGAAAATTCAGCATACCACAGCGGGGGATCCTGTGAAGTTTCGTTGGAAAAATTGGTCTGTGGGCGGAGTGGGCGTGGCAAAAGTGTTTTCTAAAGCTAGAAGGCTATAAGTTGGTACATATATGCTACTGCTGATGTGGGAGACTAATTTAATGTTGGATTTTAAATTTTCGGTTTGTGGGCGGAGAGGGCGTGGCAAAGCTGTTTTTGAGCAAGAAGGCTCACAATTGGTTTTTATATACTACTGCTGTCGGAGAAGACTAATTTAATATCGGATTTTAGATTTTGGGTTTGTGGGCGGAGGGGACGTCGCTATACTGTCTCTTAGATCTAGAAGGCTGACGGGGAAGGTGAATTTAAACAACAACGGGACAACGGGAAAGATCTATTTAAAACCAGATTTCAAATTGAAAATGAAAATTTATGATCTGGTGGACGTACAGCACATTCAGCGCTTAAGCTTCCATTGAATGTGAACCACACGGAAACACCAACATGTAACATTAGCAAAAAATCCGGTATGGCCACAGTCCTTAAGATGTGTAAAATCATCATTTGGGACGAATGCACCATGGCCCATAAAAAATCGCTTGAAGCACTTGACCGGACTCTGTGCGATTTTCGAGGGAAACAACTACCGATGGGAGGTGCTCTAATACTTCTTGCTGGTGATTTTCGACAAATGATGATGTCAAGAAGTTAAATGAACAAATTCAATTGAAATTGCCCGGAGAATCGAAAAAATATCATTCAATCGACACAATGATGGATCAGGAAGAAGCTGTAAATTACCCAACAGAATTTCTTAATTCACTAGAGCCACCAGGAATGCCACCACATATATTGACATTGAAAGTTGGGTCACCGGTGATGCTTATTCGAAACTTGAACGCCCCAAAGCTATGCAACGGAACCAGGATGATCATTAAAAATTTGACACCAAATTTGATCGAGGCAACAATAATCAGCGGCAAATTCAAAGCGGAAGATGTGCTGATCCCACGCATACCGATGATTACGAATGATTTACCATTCGAGTTTAAGCGGATTCAGTTCCCTTTGATTCTTGGCTTCGCGATGACCATAAATAAAGCACAAGGGCAATCCCTCACTGTTGCTGGTTTGAATTTGGAACATTCATGTTTTTCCCACGGCCAATTGTATGTTGCTTGCTCAAGAGTTGGTACACCAAAAAATTTTTACATTTATACACCCAACGGTACGACCAAAAATATTGTGTATCCATTAGCATTACAATAAATTACACGAATTTATTTTCACATTTGATATACATATGTGTTACTTTCTTTGGCGTAGCAACGCACGCCGGGCTCCGGTAGTTGTAAATAAAAATAATAATTTTCAATCCATTCTAAAAATCTGTAACTTATATTCTGTCCGATTAGGACAGCATCCTTGTGTTTTTCACCAACATCGTTGTGATAAACTTTCCAGATTTAAGTGTCAACTCTCCCTTTTTTTTTGTGTATAAACCACCGTGACATTCCCCGAGAGGCCTGCGTTTTAGTTATATAGTATGGATGATCTTGACAATTCGGTTAAGATATTTTGCTTAGTTCAATCTCCAATTTCCATTTGCTTAATTCATTAAACACATTTTATGCTGGGTATAAATGTCTAAGCCATAATTTAATAAATAAATTAAATATCCACATAATTGTGGGGTGAGTGAGTGGCTGTGGAAAAGGCACTGTGTCGATATATCCGCATTTACCCTTCGTACAAAACAATTTAATTAACCCATCCAGTGTAATGAATTGCACGAATAGAACGATAACTAAATGAATAAATTTATGAATATTTCCACTATAACTTATGTCAACAGCAGCTGGCTGTTATTGTCATTCCGGAACATCCACACTACAAGGATATTATCCTTCTCAAACTTCAAATGCAAGAAAGGGGATCTGTATGGAGTTGGAAAGAAAACAAACAAACGCCATGAAGATTTTCCTTATCAACGCACTCCATTCAATTATGATCTGGAGACATGTATATGTTTGTATACAGCTGTAATGGAGAAATGTCCTTGTACACAAGGATATATGCATATTATTTTTCAATTTAAATCAAGATAGCACATACACATTGACACACTTTTTTCTGGTGGGTCTTAAATAATAGCAACATGTGGTTATACGCATCTTCACGCTTTTTCAAACAACCGCACATTGAGGCCTCCTCATGCAACACACAAAAAGATACGGTTTTGAATGCCTTCGATAAAACTCTTGAAGCCACCGAGACAACAAAAAAAACTATCTTTTCCCCGGTATCACATGATCTCTGATAGTTTTTTATTGATAATATTCATGGGTTTACGTTTACTTCCCGGCATCTCGTCCGCCTTAAAGAGTGCGAGATGCTTTGTCCTCATCTAATACCTTTCGTATCCTGTCATGTGTAAGTTGTGGTGTACGGCTCTTACCAGGGCTTACAAGGGAATCTTGTGGTAAAGTGGAAGTAAATACAGCAAACAACAACAATATTGACAATAGATTGCTCTCATTGTCATGTGTGTAAAAGTACGTGTATCTGGTAGATACAACATGTGCAACATACGTCGAGTGCAATGGGATGCCAGTTGGGATGGCAGTCCAACGTCTAATATTCGAGAAGGTGTCACCTACATACACACATCCACCACCTAAGAAAAACGACATTGTCGTACCCGCTGCAGTGCTGATGCTGACGATGATGTTTATCTTATGCATAATTCTCCAGAAAATACCTGATAAGGTGTGCGTATTAGCATTTATATCTGCACATCGACACACACATGTGTGTTTTGGCGTAGTGCTTAGGAATCGAAGGTGTTGGCTGTTGGCAATGAAAACTTGTGTGAGATGTCACTGCGATAAAGGCATTACTTTCGTTGGGTGAAAAAAATGTTCATCGTACATTCGACTTATAGAGATAATTCTGGCATATGTGATCCATACAAGGTGCAATTGATCCTGGTTATGTGGTATTTACTTTCTGAAAAAAAACCTCATGATTTATCTTGAAATTTTGAAGATTGTGTGATCTACATTTATACAATAGTATTAGGCGAGTGAGTGAGTGGAGTATTAAGGCGAAATTGACCGGCCGTATGGCAAAGAATTTATTGCCCTAATTTTTATTTTCAAGCGACAAAATGTCGCAATTGTCTCCATAACCTCAATGAAATCTGCAAGCTAAGAGTAAAACAGCTATAGGTCGTTTGCTGATTGGAATTATTTCCATGTGACAAATGTGACAAAATGTATGTAAAGTGTTGCAGTTATCCGGCATTTGCAGTTAAACAATGGTAGAGGTTTATTCTGCATGTTGGGCATGAACTGAAGGGACTTAAATATCGATACTCAGAAATCTTACAAAATACTTTTTTTTATGTAAGAAAAGATCTCTCGAATCAATTGTTTCTCGATTTCAAGTCATCTGCATTTTACACCTGTCAATGTTTCCTTTGGAAATTATTCAAATTGTTTTAAAAATATTTACGAAACCCCGAACTAAAAGTTTTATTCGGAAACCCCTCAAAGTATCTTTCGGAAACCGTTCAAAGTTTCATTCTATAAATATAAAAGATGATTTGGATTTTGTAATTGTCTTTGAATAAGTTTAATGAAGTTTTAGATTTGTGTTACTCCCAGTTATAAGCAAGTATGTAAGGATTGTAATTTTCGTTAGACTCTAAATAAATAAATGAACCGTAAATAAATAGCAAATCTATCGGAAACCGTTCTTAGATTCTTTCGAAAACCGTTCAAGGTTTCTTTCAGAAACCGTTCAAAGTTTATTTCAGAAATACTTTGCCCGGCTCGAAGGCTGCCTTCATTACACTCTCGTTTGGTATTGAGGGTTTCACTGGCTTTAAGTTAGATACTCTGGCACAATGACTTGCTTTGTAAACCCTTCAAAGTTTTATTTACAAGACTTTGCCTACAAGATAGCTGTCTTTGAAAATCCTTCAAAGTTTCTTTCAAAAACCAGAAAACCTTCACCTGGCTCTCAGTTATTTTCTAGAAACATTTATCTTTCTTCAAAGAACCATTAACTCTACTCCGGGTTCTATTGTTTCTTCCAGAGAGGATTTCTCCAGAAATCCTACTTCTGACTTTAAGAGTTTATTTGCACTCAGTTCTAATGTTTCCTTTGGCAACCCATCACCTGGCTCTAATGTTTTCTTTTGCAACCATTCGCCTGGCTTTAAGGTTTCCTTTGAGACCACTTGGTTCTAGGGTTTTTTCCAAAAAAAATATTTCTTCTCGTTCGAAGGCTATCGAATCATTAACTCTACTCCTGGTTCTAATGTTTCTTTCACAATCCTTTAGGAACACTTATGTTTAGGGTTTCTTCCAGAAATATATCTCCTAGTTCCAAGGATTTCGAACCATCAACTCCACCCCTAGTACTAAAGCTTCTGTCAGAAATCCTTCGCTCGTTAGATGCTTTCCTCCAAAAATCCTTTATCCGGCTTTAAGGTTTTATTTCGAAGTCCGTGCATCCGATTACAATGTTTCCTTTGGAAACCCTCGCCTGGCTCTAAGATTTCCTTTAGGGTTTCTTCCAGAAATATTTCTCCTGGTTCAAAGGTTTTCGAAAAAAACGACCACGCCCACCTTTGTGGACAATATGTTACTCAAGTGAAAGTGAAATGCCTTTACTAGTTCCACTAGTTTCACCAGTTCTTGTTTGGATATTTAGAGGGTGCACGGTAAGTTCATGGAACAACAATTGCACTTCAGCAACATATGCCAATGTTGTGGTTTTTTTTGCTAATTAAAATTACTTAGGCTCTACTAACCCGTTCGCAGAGTTTAAGGCTTGTGGCCTAACCTGGGACATGGGTATTCAACTACTCGCTGATAATGATACAACTACCCACATATTTTGCCCCCTTACACGTATTTGTTCATACATATTTAAATGTTTTGAAAAAACTTCCATCAAACGTTGTTTCATTGATGTTTACGTTACTGCCAGAGTGGTCGCTCGGTCATGTTATTGTAAATCGTATCGTAAAAAAGACCAACAATTTACTTGTAATTAGCACCAATTTGCTAATTACTTGTGTCGGAATGTTCGTATGCCAACACATACACGATTGTCTGGCCATTGACTGATGCCGCTAAGCATACAAACAACAAACGAAATTTAGACGGGTTTCAAAAGAAAAGTGTTATTTCGTGTTCTAAATACAGACATTAAAACCCGAAAGCCGCTAAATATGAAACGTTTTTTTTTCTGTTACACTCGTTTCCTCTGCCGCCGACGCCGGCGGCCACAACAAATCTCCGATGTTTTTTGTACGAAAATTGTGGGCATACGTTAATGAGTTGGGTTTTATTTACGTTGGATGGCCGAATGGCTCGTCTATCATACCTACTCCTCATTTTTTGTTGTTTGGTTTCTGTTATTTGTTGGAGCGCTATAAATACTCGTAAAGTAAAGTGTTAGAATTAGTATGTGTCCAGGCGATTGAAAAAACAAAAAGTGTTTTGGAACCATCTGAACAGGTAGTTAGGATATATGTAGGTATAAAATGCGCTTTGATGAAACTGGGAAATTTGTGGCCTGTAAACGAATCGATGTGAATTCGTTTTACTTTCAATTGACAAACACCACATTCCACCTGCAATGCTTTTAAAATCTTTACAATTAATAATAAGCATCCGCTTTTTGACAACTGTTATAGGGTCAAGGCAACATCAGGTTGCAAGAGCAAATAACTGCTGTTGACAATAGGGCTGCTGGTTAGTTTTTGGCGATTTCATGGAACCCAGCGAAACTTTTGTCGCCGACACAATACAACCAGATGTTTTTTGTCTTTGAATTAATTACTGCCTTAAAAAGCCGTCGTCAGAATCGACCCAACTGGTAATCTATCAACATACGGCAATACATTTGAATTCGGTTAAGCGGTAATGAAAAAAATCAATAAATTGTTCTGACTTATGCGGGATTTTTAGTAAAACGCACTTCGGATAATTGAACCTTCTTTCAGTTAAACGAACTGAGTATGTACTCATTTTTCTATGAAACTATTAAAATACATGTATGTCAAATTTGAATTCAGTATTAATGAGCTTGGATGGAAATAGTCACTTATTTTTATTTGGCTGAGATGTAAGTGTGGTTGACACTTAATTGAGATCATTTCTTTTGCCAACGCTTCAGAAATGTCTCCAAGAAATGTTTTCATAACATAAGTTGGTTCTAATGTCCCCTTCGTAGTCGGTTTGATTGAATTTATTATGAGATCATCATAATAAATTCTAGTGAATCTACTACAGCATTTTCAATGTTTCAATTGGCCCTATACGTGACCTCCTCTATTATCCATTGGATTGGTCAGTCAATTCTCCTCTATGTATGTAATTAAATGAATTGCATGAAATAGTATTGAAATGAGACGGCACAACATCATTTTTGTCGCCATTACATTCATCATATTTCTCATTTCACATAAACAAATTTTTTAATAAAGCGGATTTTCTTATACGCGATGTACAGGGCATGGAAAATCACCCTGAACAATCGTTACTAACACCGTGTTACACACATTCTGTCCTATGAACCAAATTTACTTTTTCGGAAAGGGGATAAAAAATAAAAATACACGTGTATCATCGATTTTCATGTACACGTCTGAATTTTTTTTTGTTTTTTAAGTTTGAAGTATGAAGCTCGTAGTGGCCTGTGTGAAAGCCTTTGGACCGATTTTTAACCGTTTTTCAGTGATCCAATCGAGCTGATTTTTGGCAGGCAGACTCGTGGAAATGTCTGTATCACGTAAAATTTTTTAAAACATAAATTTTTATCAATTTTCAGATTTTCCTAAATTTTTTTTTTAAATGGTTATCGTTTTTTTTTTTTTGAATGTTTCAGTTCAAAAAACATTTTTTTTTCGTAACGCTTAAGTAGTTTAAAAATTTGGAGTCTCTTCAAGTTATGCTAAGAAAAGTGAAAAAAATATTTTTTTTTTCAAAAATAATAAAAATTGGGGAAAATCCGAGAATTGATAAAAATTGTTTTTAAAAAATTTGACGTGATACAGACATTTCCACGAGTCTGCCTGCTCGATTGGATCACTGAAAAAGGGTTAAAAATCGGTCGAAAGGCTTTCACACAGGCCACTACAAGCTTCATACTTCAAACTTAAAAAACAAAAAATGAAAATCGCCGATACACGTGTATTTTTATTTTTTCCCCTCTTTCCGAATATGTGCATTTGGTTCATAGGACAGAAAAAAATCTATTTTTTGTAACACGGTGTAATATTTATATTTTTTTTAATTAAAAGGCGTGCTTATTTGAATTTGACTAACACCAATTCGTAGGGTACCATGGGGAACATTGCAACCGTTTCGGCCAGTGTTAATGAATATCACGATATGTCCATACTTTTACGAGACAATACAGCTGGTGTAGGAACTGAAACCGCGTCGACTTTTTGGCAAAGTGGTCTTAGAGAAGCTATCAAAATACATAATACAATATTAAAGAATATCGGGATCTGTCCATCCTTTTACGTAAGGATCTCGTTCGCAGACCGTACAAAATGCAGCAGCAGCTGAAGCCGGGCGACTTATTACAAGGTAGTCTTTTCGTAGTCTTCTGCGACGAGTCTCGTTTTTGAATCAAGGGAAGGATATTTCCTTGAACAAATCTTCAAACGATTTTTTTCTATTTATTTATTTATTTTCAACGTATTCGTATACATATTCGTATACTTATAAAATAGTGCCCAGCGTCCTTGGACATTTTTGGGGCGAGTCTAATTCCTTTAATTATCAAAAGTCACTCTTCATGGTATAGTTTTCTATGACGTTGGAATCGATGGATTTTGAAAAATATGGGTAGTTTTTCCCCCTCAGGTTGTGAACCTGTCTAGGGCCTGTCATATATTTTAATTAACTACTACAAGAGTATGAAGTCTTATTCGACGTATTGTCACTGTCATTGCTGACATGTTCACCATCTCATCTCCTTAAAAGTTCCATTGGGCATTGTGACCGATGTTGCTTGTGCATTATAAATGCCACAGTTTCAGAGGTTTCACAATCTCCAGCCGTAATCTAATGCTGTACAATCTGGCAAATGACAAACAGAAAGGCCAAACTGAAAGTGGTTTGTGATTATTCCCTTTTTCCATTTCACCATAAACCGCCAATTTAATAATGAGTGTGTCGGGTATGGTTTAACTGGTGGGAGGGGGGGGGTGGAACGAATAAGAGATGTTACACTCACATCAGCACAAATGTATGCAACGCATATGCATTATTAGCCCATAATGAAATCTATTTCAGCAAATCATCATAAACATGGACACAATAGGCAAAACATGAAAAGCCTGACTAAAGCCGTTGTGGGCCATTGTTGTAAAATATGAAAACGAGTTGACCCAATTCCTATTACTTTATAAATACTCTTCCATCTATTATTATTTGCTAAGTGTTACCGATGCCAATGAACAAGTATGCCTTTTAAGACCATCTTACACCGGGGACATGTCTACTAAATTGTGTCTTCCGTTTGCCGGAGGACACACATTATCGAAATTACCCAGGCCGACTTGGGGGACATGTAAATGGCCAACAATTAAGACTGAAGGACAAAAATGTATAAAACATTTCCCAGCAATTTATTGGATTATCCTCAATGGTAAGTCCCGTGTAGGGTGTTGATCGGTCGTCGCTGAGCCTTCAACTTCCATATCCTGCGTATGGCCTTATGGATTTACTAAACACCCATTATGGCTGTTCCTTTTAAAACCAAAGCTTTTAATAACGTTTCATTACGAGAATTTTACAATGTTTGCATTACTTACGAGTAAATGTGCATTTGATGCAATGTATGGCCACATTCATGTATTCATGGATTTTGCAAATGCCTCTGCACATATGTATTTGCCCGAGTACATATTTACATACATATGTATATTTACACATACACACACACAATTGTTTATTATTTGTATAGTCTTAATACTATGTACTATGTTCTAATATAAGCTTGATGGTGCCTGGTATTGGTGTTGTTGCTGTTGATGTTCTGCAATAGCAGTTATTCATATTATCGCCTCATATGTAGTCCATGCCACTTTGGTACATTGTCGTTGCCACACACACACAACAAAAAACCAAAAAAAAAAACATTTTCTATACGAATGTGTATTTGCATGTTGCACTATTCGAAAAGCGAAAGCTTTATTATATGTTGTACTTAAGTTTACTTGGCTTCATATGTAGACAGCAACATTCTAGCTGTGTCAGAGTTGAATATTTGGGGGCAGCCAGGCCTTCGTGTACATAGTTCCAAGGAATTTCAATGGGAAATCATTGAGGGTGCCAAGTCCGTCTGGATTTTACAAAAAAAAAAAATAAAGGTGACTTGGATGATAGAGCTATGGATGCAGTCGAAAAGTTAATTTAAGTGTAGTCATGGAGGCGAATAATTTCCAAAGGACACTACTAAAGTCCCAAATTATCTGACACGATTGCTTGAGGTTCAATACGCTTGGGGGACAGTCAGACTTCGTTCGAGAAAGAGCGGCTCTCTCCCAATGGATACTTTTGTACCATCGAGTGTATCTACCACATGACAATTGGCCAATAATACATTAAGTCCGACAATGGCTTAAAAAACTGCAGCGATCTTCTATACGACCAAGTAGGCGCCGCCAACTCTTTCCCGGCCTTATAAATTTCCCCACTCAGTGGTTTCAACTCTCCGCGCTCATCTGTGTAAGTGTTTTCGGGCAATCATTTGTACATACGCTCTGTGTAAATGCGGTTTCTGTGGCCGCGGGCTGAAAAATAGGATTGCAAGCTTAGAAAGAGCAAAAATCTAAAAGTCAAAATAATGAACGTACGTACGTATATCATAGAAATAAAACTAAAGGATTATGTTGCATTCAGTGATATTTGAGTAGACAGCAAAATGAGTGGTCTGTGAGTAACACCGACAATGGCCAGAGATATCCTTTATGTGTGAAGAGTTCTTCCATGCAACACATACATACAAGAAGAATTATGTTTAAGCCGCAGCTGACATTAACATTTGTATGTAAACCTAAGATTAGTATTATATGTTAACATTAGCTAATGAAATTGTTTGAAATGGTAAATATCTTAAATAGTAGGGGGTCATTAAAGTTTATAAGGGAAAGGGTTTTGTGAAAAAGACCAAATTCAATTTTTATAGAAAACTCTACCAGAAATGGTTGTTTGGGTCGAAAATGGATTTATAATGTGTTTTTTAAAAAAAAACAATTAATGGAAAGTTGTTGTGCGATTTTACAAATAAATTAAATATATATATATAACTAAATTGGAATATAACTTTACTTTGTATTGTAAATAAAGAGAAAAACATTTGAATATACAGGGTATTCAAAGAAAAATGGAATTTTTAGAGAAATGATCGGATGTTTATTTTATAATAAAGAGGAAGGTATGCCGTTAATAATGAAAAACAACACCATCCAAATGGCCACCACGACCACGCTTTAGGACCATATCCTTTTCATGAAATTTTGCATAACCAAAAATTGAAAAAAAAATTTTGTTCAAAAAAAAAATTTTGTTGAAAAAAAAAATTTTTCTTGAAAAAAAAAAAAATTTGTTGAAAAAAAAAATTTTGTGGAAAAAAAAATTTTGTTGGAAAAAAAATTTTGTTGAAAAAAAAAATTTTTGTTCAACAACGCATTGAAATTATTAAAATTCACTACAAAAATGGTGAAATCTTATAGTCACAGTTCGCATACTTAAAAAGTTTCCGAACCGTGCTATCTCTCAAAGAGGTGATCACAATAAGTCACCGAGACTTCTTCCTTTTGGGGCCACGTAAAATCTTAATATATATTTACCCTCGACACTGATTCACTGACTCTGTCACGCAGTACGTAGGAATTTAAATAGGCATTCTATAATTTTCTATAAATAATAATAATAAAAAAAATAATATTTTTTTTGTACAGAAATTGTGTTTACCCCAAATTTTTTTTTTTACCAAAAATTTTTTTTTACAAATTTTTGTTTTTTACAAAATTTTTTTTTTTACAAATTGTATTTTCTACAAAAATTTTTTTTTACAAAATTTTTTTTCCAGCAAAATTTTTGTTGAAAAAAAAAATTTTGTGGAAAAAAAAATTTTGTTGAAAAAAAAATTTTTGTTGAAAAAAAAAATTGTAAAAAAAATTTTGTAAAAAAAAAATTTTTGTAGAAAATACAATTTGTAAAAAAAAAAAAATTGTGTAAAAAACAAAAATTTGTAAAAAAAAATTTTTGGTAAAAAAAAAATTTGGGGTAAACACAATTTCTGTACAAAAAAAATATTATTTTTTTTATTATTATTATTTATAGAAAATTATAGAATGCCTATTTAAATTCCTACGTACTGCGTGACAGAGTCAGTGAATCAGTGTCGAGGGTAAATATATATTAAGATTTTACGTGGCCCCAAAAGGAAGAAGTCGGAAGGTGATCTCGGTGACCTATTGTGATCACCTCTTTGAGAGATAGCACGGTTCGGAAACTTTTTAAGTATGCGAACTGTGACTGTAAGATTTCACCATTTTTGTAGTGAATTTTAATAATTTCAATGCGTTGTTGAAGCGTGTATCGTTCAACTTTTAGTAATGGCGTAGTTTCTACCTCTGGTATGGACCGACTTTCGTAATAGTTCATCATATTGCGGCATCAACAAACAGACCGGAATTAAGCTAGCTGACCACAGAATATTATGCTATTCCCAGTGGGTGTGTGTTTTTTTCTATTTAAAGAATATTCAAGGTGCGATATAACTCATTCGTGATATTTTTCTATGCCATGACTTCATATTACGTCAAAGAAATCCCACATATGTGCGTGTGCGTGTGTGTACATATGAAAGTCATAATTCCAACTAATTACCAGTGCAGTTGTCCGTGATCTTCACAGTTCAAAACTAAATTTAATTATTACAAAAAAAACAAAAAAAAACTAAAGAAAGCGTAACAGAAACCACAAGATTTTTGGATAATTTCGAGTAATTTGTAGCAACATTTCAATGGACCTGTGAATAGCAACAATAACTCATTGTCCACCGATGCAAGAACAGCGGACATATGCGAAGATTTTTGGTTTCTTTTTTTGAAAGACAACCCGAAATTGTTGTAAATTGTTTAAATAAACCACAAAATTGTTATAAATATTGGTACCACAACTGAAGAATGGAAAACAATACAATGCCGCCACCTCCGCCGCGCTCCTAATTAAGGTCTCGAGAAGAAACACGTTAAACCAATGAGTTTATTATGGTTACCCCCGAGACGAAACAAAAGAGTTTAGAATCACAAACTGAACTCTGAACGAACGTCTCCATGGTCGTGGTGGTGGTGCAAAGTAACGAAGGAACGCCGAGAAACAAGAATAAACAAGAAGACAGACATGTGAAATCTTAATTTTCAAATAACAATTTAAAGCGGTTAAAATTACATTTATAGCGTGTAAAATGCTACAGACAAATAATAATTGTACAGCCATCAGATGGACGGACAACCAGACACAGAGTCTAACAAAAGTGTTTTCAAGTTATACGCTAGTTCTGCTGTTGCTGTTGTTGTCTACGCTAATTATCATTAGAGGAGAAAAACAACCATTCACATTTGTTGGCCATCATTACCATTCATAGACATCAATCGAATGAAACCCCGGCGATCCTCAACAGCGGCGCATACACCTTCCACAGCGGACACAAGCTGAGCTGTCTCGCAGGGTAAATGTTGTTGTATAGCAAATACCGCCATTGATGGTATTGGCGGTTGTTGTTGTTATTGTTGCCATGTCATAAACCATCAGGTGAATTGAAGTCGACACTTGTCAAAATATTCTTCTCTAGCCCCAGAAAAAGAGGGCAACAAATTCCGAGAAAACATATTAAAAATAAATTTCTTAGTCCGACAAACCGAGAGACGACATCATAAACTGCACCGCTTAACTTCGGCGTATCTTAATAAAAATAATACACAAATATCATTAGGCGAGTAGAGAACCGGCAACGCGTGTATTAACGCTTCCAAAATATTTTCATAACAGGTACCCCGATTTATAACTTCTGAAAACCTTAGGTTTCATACCTGCCAACACAAACTAAATCCTTTTTCACTCTCTTAATCCCTTTTGTGGCTTTGATCGATAATCACCGTTCGTAAACAGAAATTAAATCTTTTCTTTCAATCCCTGCTCGTCACTCTTGAAATAATAACATTAAAAGGATTTGCTGGGGGAAAAGTTCCTTTCACTGTCCTATGCCACTGCGAAGGGTAGTTGCTTTCCAAATCTTGTTAGTTTTCCTCTAAACACAAACACTGTTGCTAGTTGTGTGATTTTGCACTCTTACCTTTCACATAATCCTTTCAAGTGTAAAATCTCACAGAGACTTAAGTGTCAAGATGTGCAAATAAAGATATTTTTCGTTTTCTCGTATGTGTATGAGAGAATTGTGGATTGTTTTTCTTTTCCAAATCCAATTTTTAAACTTGAAAAATAATAAACCTGTTACACGCATGGTTGCTGTTTTTAAGCTGTCAAGTGAAATTGTTAAACCTTTTAAGTGTTAACACGTTTGAAATTCAGTAATTTTGAACATTTTCAGATGATTTGTGAAGATTTTTAAAAATCCTTCCATTGAATTCTTTATTATGGCTGAATGTATTTAATATTTTATAATACTTTTTTGATGCCAGCAAAAATAATTGAAAATAATTTATAACTCCCTTAGGTTTACCAGCAAACAGGTTTCGAAATCGAGAGAGGCGACAGTTGAATGTTATATGGCCTTACCATAATACGAACCTCGATTTGTGGTGTGATAGTGCCACACACTACCTATCACACCACGCCACGAAAAATTATGCTCCATATTTAAGTTAGCTTGGCGCTAGCTTAGCGTGACTGTCGAAAAGCGCACTCGCTTGGACTATGAAGTCCACGAAAGCTAGCGCAAAACGTATCCATAGCTAATCTCGTTGAACCATCATCAATTCCAAAGAACGACGAGGAATAGACAAACCTAGGTTTCCTACTTTGGGCAGCAATATTCTCAGTTATTCTTGAGCGACGTGCACGGGTTTTATTCTTCCCATCACTAACCTCTCCCAACAGCTCGAATTTTTCGACCAATTTCTGTATTGCGGTCCGATAGGGTACTTCAAATAAAAGATCGAAAATTTTTCTTTTGAAATGATGACTCAACGACTTTGAAAATGTTTTTTATTGACCAACTTGTGCTTGAAATACGATAAACTCAAAAAAAAAAAAAACCTTTTCCAAAAGCCTTTACCAAAAAAATCAGAAAAAATTCTCAACAATTCTCTACAGCACAAGCCATCAAAATAAGGTTGAACATACTTTTTTGGACATCCTAATGTACATATATTTTATATATATTTCAGATAGAAAATCTTTCCAATTATTTATTACTCAGCCGCAATGTTTTTATCATGTCTAATTCGAATGAAACTTTACTCTATAATTTCATTAATATACTCAGACAATAATTGTATTTTACAATCTCATAACAAATTCATATTAAACAAAACCACTGCATGCCAACAGTTTTACGAGTATGTCTAGAAAAAAATCAAATATATTTTCACTTTATGACAAACTAAAGAAAATCCTTAATAAAAATATCTCACCTTAATCGTCTGTACATCGCACGAGTATGAGAGCAACCCCGAAAAGGAGGTCATAAATTTTGGAATGAAAAATTACGGCTTTATGGCATGGCCTAGGACCACAGCATACCACAGAAACGATGAGAAACTCCTAGGAAAAAAAACCAAAATAATACAACTTGATTAATTTATTACATTATAATGAGCCAACTATAACATGTATTGGAGTTTAAAAAATGCTGAAGCTTCTTTCTAGTCATAAATTACCCATAAAATAATAACAACCCGTTCAGAAAAAGAGAAAACCCAGAGCTGTTGCAGCCAGCAATTTTCTGTGGAACGACGAAAAGGTCACAAGTGTGAGTATTAAATTCCTCTTCTTTCCAAAATAACGAAAATAATGTACTCTACGAAGTGTGAAGATTTCTTTTGGTTAATTTTTTTATTAGTCTTCGACCAAAAAACAGTTTAATATTAACATGAAGTAGAAACCTATAAAATAAGCAAAATGCCGAAGAATCACAAAAGAAAACCAGTAAGAAAAAAACGTGCCACAGACAGTTAGATGAAAGCAGTGCTAATACTAGATGAAGTGGCTGAGCCAAAACAAAATCGCTGCTTTTTATTCAAACTCATTACGAGTTGAGAAAGAAAAATTCGTAATCGAAGTTTATTAGCAATCGGCAATGGATCTTAACGAATTTTTGTCAAGCTACAATAAAGTCTTCCATTGCCAGCTATCAGCATTACACAGAGGAGCACATTTCTCCATCACCAACAGTAACTGGAGGAAATTCTCCAAAATGTGTAGCAGCCCTAGAATTGCATTATCCTGGTGAATCGCCTTAAAAATATCAATTCTCCTCGCATTAACCAGTTCGGCCTAACCAATCGATCCACTTTTAATGCCACCATCCGAGGGTAGGGCATGCTGCCAATATTCCAAAACAAGGAAGTTTTCAAAATTGTATCTAAACTACATAATCGGTGGGTGTAAACCCCCTTAACAACAGCATTAATATTACCACCTTCCATTTTCATGGCACAGAGCAAGAGCCACCACTTCAGTAACTTCTTTACAACTCTTACCACCTTTGCCTGGCACTCACCTTCTATGGGGAAGACAACATGGCACTGGTAACGGGCACTGGCGATGATGACGATCGTGTCTAACTGTCTAACCTTTTATTTCTTAACTTTGGATGTTCATAAGAAAATTAGGTTCCTTGTACACGTTCCGCTCAATACTGTTGTGCAGGGAGTACAACAACAAAAATAGCTGAACAGAATCCATTAATTCTTTATTGCCACGAATTCTACGATTTCTGTTACTGTTGCCACAACAAAAAGAGAAGAGAAAAAAATGCTGAAACGAAAAACGGATACAAATTGTAATTCTATGAGCTAATGTTGCATAACATCTCAGATCTGTTTTGGTATTTTGTTATTTTCTGGTTTACATTTGCTGTTAATTCGGCCTCAAACTTATAAAAAAAGAAAAACACAAATCGAACCGAACAAATTGGAATTCTTCGACATGGGGTGGCAGAGTGGCAAGTGAGAAAATTCGTTTAATGGCAACGATTTTACCAATAACAGGAAAAAGTAGGTCTTTATGAAATGTATGGTAACGAATTTGGCTTAATCAGCATCGGCCGCATAATGTAAATGGCCAAGGAAGCATGACCGAATTCGCCAGTCGTAGCATAAAAATTATCCAACTTGTTGGAATACTTAATGGCTTAAGATTGACAATGCTGATGATTGTCTCCACCAGGTCTGGGAAGAAATTTGGCCGACAAAGCCAAAGGTAAAATTTATTTCCATTCACATTGGTACATAGCCATAATAAATTATTTGCAAGCACTTCAGTCTTGTGGGTGCTTTATCCAGTTTGCGATACCATGTATTTTGATATCGTGTTTCTCTTGGTGATTCCAGCAGATTGACGGACTTCCCTGACTGCTGCTTCCTTCGTAGTTGTCGTCTAACGCCTTCCTAGGCTGACATGGCCTAGAAAGCGTGGTTTCTGATGAGTTTAACTGAATACAGTTCATACAGCCACTGTTCCATCGACTCCTGTGAACCTCGTTTAAGCATATGGACCATAAATCTGGCAAAGGATTTTTCATCTGAAAACACCTTTATCTGCTTTCGCAACCCCATATTACAACGCCTATAAGCGAATTTTTTTTAATGGGAAAATGTTTGACAAATCCTTTAATCCTGCCTAAATCCTTTCCCCCGTATATATAAAAATTTAAAAAAAAAAACTTTTGTTAAGAAATATTAACGAAAATACAGAAACAATTTTCAAGGGACCAATATGAATCAGTTCTTCATTTGAAGATGTTATTTCCACAATCTCTATAGATTTTCAATGCATTTATTCGGAATTTGATATTGAAATATTTTGAAAATGTTAATGCCGACGCATTAGCACCAACATTGTACATTTTCCTTAACTCGAGCCTCATTAATATCAGAGTAAATCCCAAAATACCGGAGATGTCCACACATTTCTGTCGAAAAGTCTGCAGCCATTTAAAATTGCATTTCAGTCACAATTCCTTTTTGATTGACTTCCCAGAATTGACATGAGGGTTGATGGATACAGCGCCAGCATGAATGTATTCTCCACGATTCTAGGAATTTATCGATATTTCTATAACTTGAACAGTGTACCAATGACAAACAACGTATTTATGTTTTGTTTTTGTCAATAAGAGAAGGCAGGCGAGTCTAGAATATTGATAAGTTTCTTCTCTGTCCCTGTCTGAGTGTGTGTGTGTGTGAAAATATGCAGCCATTAGCTAAATGTGTTGTAGTTTTTTTTCTCTGCCTCCTTCACATGTGACTGTCAGTTGCTGTTAACATTAACCTTAATAAATATTTAATGTATTTACTCAAAGGATAAAGAAATAACCGCACGTACGCATAAAAGACACAACTACAGTTCCTCATCAAACCCCCACATTTGTTGGGAAACAAATAAAAAAGAAGTTAAAAAAAAATTCTGTGGAATTTCTTTTACAGAAATCTAACAAAAGTTGACACCATTACAATAATAATTACATACAGGCGTTTGTTTTGGGACTCAAACTTTGGAGTTCTGTGAAATGTTAGGCTTGTTGTTAAAAGGGTAGTGAACGTGTGAAAGTCTAAATCACCTGCCTCAACATCACACACACTACCCAATGACATATAATTTCCTCTCGCTCAAATTACTATATACATTACTTAATTCTCTCTCGCTATCTCCCCTCTGTGCTCTTTCGGAGGTGTTATCGTAATTAATATCCCTGTATTTGGCCAGAAGACACCATCACTTATGACAAATTATCGCCCCCCTTGATTCACCTGTCCAGAGCATGCATGAGGAGGAACATATTTGGACGTTTCATTTTTCTTTTTTTTTTTGACAGACAAGTGACAAATCCTTATCAAAATTTTTTTAACAAAACCTGTCACTATTATTATGAGAAATTAGATCTTTTACTTGGGCACTCTCTTTGTGTGCGTGTGCCTTTTAACCCCCTTTTGGATACGCTCTCTTGATCCTTTTGACAGACGAACACGTTCTTTGTGCAGACCCTGCTGTTCCTGCTATAGATTTTAATCTTCTGTGGTCTGAATTCTCAACAGTAATTACTTAATTTTTTCGGTTTTTCTTTTTTCAACACACTATACAAATTTTCCAGGAATTTTACTTTTCAAAAAAAGAAATGAATTCATATTTTTATTTTCTGACTTATCATCGTCTGCCTGTCTCTCCTTTGCCATGGACAATTTTTAAACGTTTCTGAATGGTGGTGTGCCAGACATTCCATGTAATTTATCAAAAATGCATTTACAGCCACTTGTCAAAATTTGTGACAAGTTGTTATCGCTTTAATTTGATCAGAACGTATTCTATTTCATGAACCAAAGAGAACGACAATTCAATGACCAGAATGACGAAACCTTAAGCCTTTGTCGACAGAAACAATGAAGGAGGGGTTTTTATCGTTAATTAGTGGGAAAAACAATAACGGAAAAACCTCATGCCTTTTATAGACATGGGTTTGATTTGCAGATATGGAAATTTGTTTCAAGTGATAAGAATCTGTTTCTTGAACGAAATGTGTTTTTTTTTTGGAAATATCATAGAGCAGGACTGAAAATTAAAAATAGGGGTTTCCCATAGGATCGGTTGGAATTTTAAAGTTTATGGCGGTTATGTTTTACTAATTTTTCTGTTCATTATGTTTTCGCCATTAAATAGAAGTCGCCAGTAAGGGAAAAATTCGTGCAAATGATAAAACTTTTAAAAACAAGATGTGTGTTCTATGTTGGCCATGATTTTACGCTTAAGTACCTGTTTAGTGCTCAAATTTGAGTCGAATGGGTGCTGGTTAACCCGTTTGTTAACAAAAACAACTGCCACCATCCGCGGTAGTGAACTGTGGAACCCGGGTCAGAACTTCAACATTCCCAGAATCTGGCGAATACAAATATCGTGTGGTTATAATAGCCGTATTTGAGATGATCAGAATGAACTGTAGAATATAAAAATTATCCAGAACCCAAGGGAAAAACACAAGGTCATTGTAACAACTCTTCCACATTAAAAGTCGTATTTTGCAGGAACATCAACAAAGTACATAATTTAAATTTAAGAAATCTTATAAAACACATTATCATGGCTTCTTCGAATTTCAGCAAACAAATTCCAGTCAGAATATCCTCCTGTTCAACTAAGAGTTGATATTTTACGACAAGTGTCAATACAAGCCAAGCCAACCTTTCACTGAATGTCAAACGTGTACCTTGAATCGACACCAATTAATTTCTCCCACCAGATTTCCCCTGAAATCCAAATAGGAAAATGTCAAACATTCTTGTTTCACAGAAATAAGAATAGAGAACACCAACAACAACAAGTGAAATCTTATTACCAAAAGTCACATATTTGCTCAGAAAACCTAATTTCAAATGAAATAATTACCACGAATTGCACGTGATTTCAGGCCAGAAAGAACCAGAAGAGGCAATAACAAATATTATGCCACAAAAACCGAAATCAGATCAACACTATCTGACTAAGGCACATACGACGCTGCACGCACAAGAGACACACACACACTCTCAATTCCTTGGAAATTCAAATTGAATAAAAGCCCAAAACAAAACAAAAATTACCAAAGAAAACCACATCCCGAAGAGACACGACAGACGGAGATAAAGTCATAAATAAAAAGTCAAACCAAACAGGAACACAACACAAAAAAACAGATTACTTTTGGCTGGGTTAGAGCTCCACAAGAAGCACATCCTCTCGTATCAATGAATGAATGGAGCGAAGCCTAAAACCGGAGACATAAACGGAGACACAGCAGAAGCCCAACAGATGAAGATGACACTGATGCAAGAGAGATTCGAACACACCGAATTGATAACATCTTCAAAAAACCACGCCAACAAACAAGAACAATATTTTGTAATTTTATTAAATCCCAAAACAGAAGTGGTAGTAACTGCATCCACCATCATAATAATGGCTTTAAAGAATTCCAGTGATATCAGATGTATCACAACTACTACATGGTAACAACACCCGCCCTCAATAACAGGAAACACCACCAGTCCCAACGCAAGCATTGACCAAAAGATTGAGTAATAAATAGTGGAGATCTCCGTTGTACCTTTCTGCCTGGTGGTGTGTGATATTTTTCTGTGCTTATCAAAAGACTGAATAAGTGAATAAAAGCGTTATTTTTCTTCTTCGCCATAGGTAGTCGTCGATGTGACTTCTGGCCAAGGCACTGCTCGCACTCTCTGCCGTCCCCTATCATTGGGCTATGAATGGCCAATATGAATGGTATTTGTTTATTTTTTTCTCTCTCTTTTTGGTATGGTCACGTACTCGGCTTTTCCTCCGGCCTTTATTCCCAAGAACATTTCCTGAGTGCCGTCGTCTTCGTCGTCGTCGACGATGTTGTTATCATTTACAAGACATCCCAAAAATTCACAAACCCAGAAAAAAAGCGAGAAGAAAAGGTGGCAAACAAATATAAATAAAATATCATCAGTGCGACATACTTATATGCCAGAAATTATTACTTGCTCCTATACAGTCTGACACATTTGTTCCGAGTATGTCCGCACGTCCGTCCATCCAGCCGTACTCTATACAATGCTGCTTCATTTGATTGTGTGTTCTTGATTTTGGCTTGTTTTGTGTCCTTTTGTTTTCAAAACAATATCAAAACATAGAATTTATGACCTGATCTTACAAAGATGTTGAGACATGTCTTTAGTCATTGACAGAGATGACTCGTTGAATACGTCGGTTTGCTAGGCTGCAAACACAGCGGTGAACATGTTGGGTAAAATGTTAATGACGCTCATAAAAATCCCCTAAAAGACAAAGTGGTCCACATATTTTTTTTAAATTCAAATATCAGCAAAAATCAATTATATGGACATGTTATTGATTTAGTTGAAATGCAAAACATTTCCATTCGCAGCAGAGACTTTTTTTCTTAAAAACTCTCCCGAATGACTCCTCAATCGCAACTGGTCACTTTGAGCCGGTGTAATTACTCTTCGCTCCAGAAACGATTATTCTGTTTATTCATGTAAACTCTAAGGTGGAAATGAGCCTCATCGCTAATGATAGTTTTCGATTTAAAATCGTCCACCACTTCGTAGGTTAGACGCGTTTGGCGGCCATCAGGTAACCGCTGATGAACTCTCTGCACTCTATGAGGACATCTTAAAATCGTGTTTTCCAATAGGCCGATTACTAATGTACATTTTCGTTGCAGCAGAAGCTTGTACAGACTGTCTGAAAAAAAATTTGTATGTTTGGATAAAATCAATAAATATAGCGGTCCAAGTATATGTACTTTTCCAATACCAATCCCCTATCTGAACCATCAGCACACGTATATAGTAACATTTTAAAATTTAAAGGTACCATGCTTGAGGAGGCTTAACTGTTAACACACATATCACGCACCACAAAACAAGTTCAATTGACCTGTCCTTAAACTGAGAACGTACAGGCCGACATACGTTCATACACACTTCACAGACCAAACAACCAAATCCATAATGTCTCTACACGTTTTTCACTTACTATCAATTCAATTTTCCTAGTAACTTAATGCTCATCATGAGCGTCCTCATTCTTGGCTCATCTTCATCATGGCCAACTGCACCATCACAAGATCTAACAGACATTTAACATGTATCTTTTGTTGTTTGCTCGTTCGTGTATTCTCAACGAACGAAAAAAAAAACAACAAAAGGATATAAGAACGTGTAAAAGATGTCGTATAATTATTTGTTCAGTTTTTGGTAGAGATTGATGCTGGATTTGTTGTGTTTTGGCCAGCACGAATACGACTGGCTGCCGGGGTAATGTGGCCTTACAGTGCTTGTGATACGTTTTACGTTTACGCAATTATTATGCGTAACACGTTAAAAGCACCATAGATTTCATTGATTCTTTTCTGTTACGTTTTCTTTTTTTTTTCCTTTTTCCGTTAATAAGCATATGTTTGGTGTTCACTCGTACGTACATGCGATTTCGTTGAGTGTATTCTTTGTGTGATTTTGGGGATATATAGTTTTACTCGATGGGTGGTAAATCATGTTTGCTACAAAGTAGACATTGTTTGGGTAATAGTCCAAAACTGATTGCGGCGATTACGAACAAAAAGAACATACATGGAATTCATTAAGAATATTGAGTAGTTGTGTGTGTACTCCTAGTTTTTGTTATGTTTTCCATTGTTTTCCTTTCTTGTGGTATTTTGATCGTTGGGTAATGCAAATTAATTTGGGGAGAACGGAACCTAACACACAGTGTAAGGAGGAAATAAATATGTTAAGAGTAATATATCATGAATGTTATGGTTGACTGTTCTCTGAGGTGGTCTTTAGTGAAAGGAAAGGAAATTCCGTAAATTTGGGTGTAAGGATAGGAAATATAGAATTAAAGATATTGCATGAAAATAAAAGATCACAGCATATAAAAGTGACTTAACTGAGACTTGTGTTATCGTATTCTAAAGCGATATGAAGAATTAGTTCACAAATTTGTTCATTTTGACCAGAAAATTTACTATGACCGGCAATTATAATTGCATCTTCTGATAGAGTTAATCAATTTGAGCAGCCCTGTACTTTTTATAAAATATATACAGGGACAAGCGCCCCGGTAGGCGAGTTGGTGGCGTGCTTGCCTATCAGCGTGGGGGTTGTGGGTTCGATTCCCACCAGAGGCTTTGGTCTCTCGCTGCAAAAATCTAGGCTTATGCTCCCTGTCACCCGGTTTACCCTTGGACCCAAAATTAGAATATAAATTTACTTTGTATTGTAATTAATTAATAAATAAATAAGTAAATAAGTATACAGGGTCCGCCAAATAACTTTTTTTTGAAAATTCTATAAAAAAAAACTACTGGATATTTTCTCAAATTTTTATTTGAAAGTACAATCCTTCCGGTTAATATTGGAAAATAATTTCTTTCAAATGGCTGCCTCGCCAAAATTCGTCTCAATGATGTCTCCGAAATGTTCTCCGAAATTGTTGAGAACGACGGTGAATTGATGTTGATGGCGCTGCACGCACACTTTCTGCCACAGCAGCAACATTCTCGGGTTCACTGTTTTAGTCTTTTCACGCTTTGGCTTATCGATGAGGATGCCAGTTTCTTTCATATTTTTTCACAATTATACAACATTACCATGATTTTCAAAGTGATGTCGCAATATTTCCCACCATTTTTCAAGCGTATACACAACCATATTTGTTCAGCGGAAGGATAAAACAAATTATCTGTCAAATCAGACATGAGCTAAGTGTTACCATTCACGTGTGTTACCATTCAAAAAAAAACGTTAGATGGCGGACGCTGTATAAAATCTAACGATTGCTATGCATCACTCAGCAGAATGAAAATATCAGAAACTGCAAGTCATTTCGTTACCAAAACAGTTAACGGAAATGCATTATCGGCTTTTAAAATATCCCAAATCAAGTTTGTGTTCTAAGTCTTTTGTTTTAAAGTGATCAGTATAAAAAAAGTGGTTCTTTACATCCTGAAATATTTGAGATATCCATACATTTCTATTAAATTGATCGTTTAAAAACCAATAGCTACTTAGATTTGGGATATTTCGCCCGTCTACGGTCGAAATGGATAATGCCATCAAAGGACATACATACGTATTTTACTCAACACGCAGCGGACAGAAGCTCCATCTCAGCCATCACTGAGCTGTGCACGATGTAATTTGTATGGTCTATGTGTGTTCTTCGGTGAGTGTTACGTAGAAGACCTAGGTTCGTAATCTGAAGAGAACATTGACAATTTTTCAGCAGTCTATTTTACCTCGTAAGTAAAACTTCTATTGAAAACCCATTTGCCGTGCGCAAAGTCAAGGGAAGTAAAAAATTCATACATGGCTTGTCAGATGTGTCTCTTACTCGATTAGGTAGAAATGAACACTAAAAATATTCCCCGTTGGTTTTTATATAAAAAGTAACAACAGAATTTAAATACCCCCTCATTAATTCATAGATTACCGCATTATCTATCAATGAATATAATCGATTTTTTACGACTTTATTAATATGTATGAAATGTTCAACGTCATTATAATTTTTATTATTCTCAAAATCGCTTATGGGCGCACCGCAATAATTATTTTATTATATGCCGTATTAGAAGAGATTTTCTAAAACCCTACGCATTTTTCCATCGAAGACATATTGATTCATAAAATTGAAAATTTTTTCAAATATTATAAAATTAAATATTTTTACCGTTTGGGTACTTAATATAAAGTGTCGCCCCGCAAAGCAGGAACCAATTTTATGGGTTCTTTTCGATTAAAACGGTTTGACAATAAAACAATTTCCTGCGTTTTTAAACGTAGCAATCTAATCTACTATTTTTTTTTTAATATCTATGCATGCGGAATATTAATTTTGGTTAAAATACAACAAACTCATACTTTTCATTCAGTCATTTGATAACGTTTTCGTGGAAATCAGGTGCATCGAAATATTGTTGTTTGTGAAACGTCTTTGGGGTTTGTTACAATTGTAGACCTCACTAGTGTTACATTTTTTTTTCGTATCTGGGTGCTGAGATCTTTATCTTGCGCTGTCTTACACAAGTGTACGTGAGGGACAGACTACGTCGTTGGTTGAGGCGAATTAGTTCATAAAAAATGTTTGTTATGTCTGGGATAAGAAAGGGATGCTACTGATAAAGAAGTTAATAAAATTGTAACAAAAGGACAATTCCAATAAAAATGTTATCTTCAAATGAAAGATTAATAGTGTAGTATCTCCGGATTTGGAATAAGATAACCATTGTGGGTAGGAGTTGGTGCAGACAAATAGGAAGTGGTAAAATTGAGTGCTTTACTTTTGAGAATTGATAAGGAAGCCGTAAAAGTCTCTACAAGTTGATATGTTCCGTTTAAGGACTTGATTTTCAGAAACTGTTATATCTGCATGTGTTTCCGCCAATTGACAACACCTTACCTACACTTTCACAGGTATCTTATTCAATGACTTTGGGTGTTCTCGCTCTCTGGCAGGCTGAAATCCTTTGCCGTACTTTCTGAGATGTCATAGGACTCTGTTATGATAAACGACATCACACAACAAGATCCAATGGATTAATGTAGTAATCCACATCCCTATTGGTTTTATAATTACTTTATTCAATAGGTACAACCATTTTTATTTTTATATAAAACCCTCTCAATCAACTCTTGACTTGTTATGAGTCTAAAACCCACAAAAATCCCCTCTAACAGACCATACAATTTTCGGTCTTACATCCATTTCTAGTATTATTTACAAACTACAAAAAAAAAACTCACAAAAAATATTGTATACCAAACAGAACACTCCAGACAAGTGGTCTGGGGGATCACTCGCCCTCGTCGTTCCCATTTCAATGACGATTGTTTTCACTTTTCTTCTGACAAAATATAAAATTTGGGTTATTTTCATAAATCTGTCAAATGTTCCATTGTCCATTAACAGATTTTCGAAATCAGAGAGAAGAAAATCAAGCCAGGCCGGAGAACAATTAATGAAATGTCTTTAAAATTTCATAAATTTCAAGCTTAGCTTAATAACAATCAAAATTTATTTCCTACTCAAACACTGAATGATCACACACACACACACACGTACGTACACTGCAAATGATTCATAAATTTCTTTTCAATTTCGTATTGAAAATGAAATCATTTGTATGTATGCGTGTTCGTTCATAATAACGCTGGTATACGACTGATGATGGTGCTGTTGTTGAAGAAGAAGAAAAAGCGCTTTAAATGCTTCTTTAAACACAACTAATCCTTATTGTTTAAATGTCAAATCACACCCGTCCCCACGAAGAAACTGGAAAACTATCACAGCAGAAGATGAGATTCTGAACTAAATTCCGTAATGAACAATGCATTTCTTGTTTTCGTGGGGAATTGAGAAAAGAAGAAGTGAATACAAATATCAATTGTTGGAATGTGTTTCTCTTTTTTTTCGAAATTTCATTCTTGGCTTAGGAAATTATTCTTGTTTTTGTTTTGCTCCGTCTTCGGTAATTCTCTAAAGGGTTTTTTTCTGTTTGTGGAGCATTGAAACGAAGAAAATGTTTTATAATGTTAATTGGTTTTCGGTTTGGAGGGCAACGATGTGGTCTTTAGTGTAAATGGTAGAGGGAATTGTGGTTGTTAGGAGTGATGGAATGCTGGGATTTTCCATGGACTCTGTATCGGAAAAAAATGGCAAATACATTGGAGGAGATATAGGAAGGGAAAAGCGCCAAACGCTGGCAAGGAAGACTGACTAAACAAAATCGAAATAAGGATGGACCAACCTGTAGATATCCGTCGTTCCTGACGTCCTGGTTCCTGACTTTAGAACATTTAGCTGGAATACGCGCTTATCAAGGGTCTCTCATTTGTTCATTGTCAAATGGCCGGTTGAACGAACGATGTACTATAGAGAAATTTCGGTCTTCAGTCCGACTATTCGTTTGTGAAAAAATCATATTCCTGACATTATGGCCAACATGGCCAACGTCAACAAACACTGCTAAATTTGTCCTCCCTTCAATACTCTGAATTATATGGGGCGTAGCATAGCGTCAGTTATAAAATTCCAATTTCATAGAAACCAATTTTTAAGTAAAGAACAAAACGCATAACTTCAAACGAGATTTCAAAGAGATTAATAGGAAAATAGGTCCCAATTTCGTGCAGAGGACAACAACATACAATTGTGGTACACATTTTCATTCGTTAGGAGTCAATTTTCCTTTTGTACAAAATATCGCCATGAAAATGGCAGCCAGTAAAAAATTTGTGGCTCATTTTCATTCTACACCGAAACTAGTCAGGCTGAAAGCCATCTCAATTTGATAATCGCTATACTTTTATATCCATCATACAAAAATCTCACCCTTTTACTCAAATATTTCCAATTCACCAAAGTGCATGCACACATCAGCGACTGACTGCATGGGTGTAACATCATCGGAAACGTCAACGGCCACAAAACGCACTTCTTTGCCCCGCCACAGCGATGCATCGGCGATAATAACACTTTCTGTTGCTGGTTTCGTCTTTGTTGGATAATATTGATTTTAATGCCTTCTTACTGATGTTGCAACAGCCACAGCAGCCGCAATCTTTTGGGGGTAGACATTCAGCAGCGCGTATATCATTGAAATCGAAACAGAATTGTCATTCCAGCGCTCATGTACATGTTTTATTATTTATTAGCTTAGGGATTTCAAAAGCAAACTATCGGCACGCTCAGTGCTCACTAAGACAGCGACGGACATTGTATGCAACCAACAGCTACTTGCCACTTGCAACGACGCGTCGTCGCATAGCTTGCTATATTACTAACGCCTTGAAGAAATGTCTGTTTGAAAGTACATACGTAGTCTGTGAAAAAACACATTATTTCCGAACATTAAAATCTCATGAGATGTTCATTTGACTTTGGTATAAATACAGCAACCGAAAACTGATTACTTTGCCCGGAGACCCGGAGAGATTACAGAGGAAAATACTTATGGAGACAGGATCGTTAAAAGTGTGCAATCAATTGTAATGAGAGTGTTCAATGTTCGATTGTTGTTGTAGTTGTCGTTTCTTTCAAATTTAATGACTTCAAAAAGATTCTTTGACATTTTTATTGCCAACTGAGTCGTCGTATAGTATCAGCACTAAGCCGTTGTTAGGAATAGACTCATAAATGTCAGAAAGGATTTAAGATATTGGTAAAGAGATAAATAAGTATGCCGGGAAAATATGTTCATACATACATTTATCCTGAGAACTTTAGCTGCGACGGATTCAATCAGTGGGATTACTTTTAAATTTAAATTGAAATGTGTCTGAATGATTTATTTCGAAATTTCATGGATTGATTTTTGTTTTGGTGGTAGTAAATTTAAGGATTTCAGGGAGTAATTCCAAAGAGATTGAAATGGAATGTTATTTAAATGAAATGATTTTAAAATGTTGCATGAAATGGTTTTAACCGGCCATTTGACAATTAATTCCGACTAAATGTTCTAACGTCTGGGACCAGACAACGGATATCTGAGGAACAGAGGACTTGGCCGACGATCAAATGAATATGTATGACAGAGTTTCGCTGTCATCCGCAAAAGAACAGATTGTGTTTACAGTATGACCCAGCAGGTTGCCAATGAAAATACAAATTAGAGAAGGAGAGTGAACAGAACCTTGTGGAAGTTCTGCGGCCACCCTGTGCTCATTAGATGAGAGCCCATTACTACTCGTATAGAGTGATCTCTGAGAGAATTCGATACGAATCTAGAGAAGGTGTTACCGACAACAAATGCACTAAGTTTCGATATGAGTGCACCGTGCCAGATCCTGTACCATCCACTCACATTGGAAATCGTGTAAAAAAAGGGTTATTCATTTTGCGTTTAAAAAGTAAACGTAAATAAAACATATATAAAATATTTAGTTTCATGATATTTCTATTTTATTATAAAGTTTATGCATCATTTAAATTTTATTCTTCTGAGGTAATTTTGGACCTCTTTTTGGCACATATTGGGCGGTATCTCAGCCATAACTTGACGAATATTGGTTCTTAAGTGCTCAAGAGTTAAAGGTTTATCTGCATAAACACGGTCTTTCGCGTAGCCCCACAAAAAAAGTCTAATGGTGTCGAATCGCATGATCTTGGTGGCCAGTTGATGTCGCCACGACGAGAATTTCGGCGGACAGGAAATGTCTCTTGCAATAAAGCCATATTCGCTAGAGTTGTGTGACATGAGGCACCGTCTTGTTGGAACCGCATATTCTCCAAGTCGTATTCTTCAATAGCATGCAAAAAAAAAGTCGGTTATCATACGACCATAATGCTCCGAATTGACGGTGACAGTCGTTTCCTCGTCGTTTTCGAAGAAGTAAGGTCCAATCACACGTTCGGACCAAAGAGCGCACCAAACAGTGACTTTTTGTAGATGTAATGGCCTCTCTCTTCAATTACTTGAGGATTCTCAGAACCCCAAATACACAATATGTGGCTGTGTGGCAGAATTACCATTTTTGTAGTAGGTTTTAATAATTTGTACGCTCTGTGTGATAGTTAAGCGATCCATTTTTTTTAAATATTTTTTACGAATATTTAAATAAGAACTTAATATGGTTTCTATCCTTTCCTGTGGTCCGGCCTCGTTTCTAATTGGTTGGAGACAATAATTAGGGTCATTCTGTTTAGTCGAAGTATTTTTTTCACGAATACAAAAATAACACAGATCTCATGTCAAGTTACTATCTTAATATATATTTACCCTCGACACTGATTCACTGACTCTGTCACGCAGTACGTAGGAATTTAAATAGGCATTCTATAATTCTATAAATAATAATATTTTTTTTTTGTACAGAAATTGTGTTTTCCCCAAATTTTTTTTTTACCAAATTTTTCAACAAAAATTTTTTTTTTCAACAAAAATTTTTTTTTCAACCAACATTTTTTTTTTCAACAAAAACTTTTTTTTCCACACATATTTCAACGGGCGCCATAGGCGCATTACAACTTACTAGTATTAAATAATTGCACACATTCATTTGATTTGATTAATTTAAGAGCGCCTTTCACTTTCATTTGCTCATGTGCCGACACTCAAAATCCTACGTTTTCTAATACAGTTCAACACTTCTAAATCCATTAGACATGATGTCAATTGCCTCCCAACACATACATAACATTTAATTACAACAAATCACTATAAAAGAAGTATAACCGCGGAAAAAAAGCGCACCGAAACCGTTAAGAGTTGGTCATAAAACCGAAGTAACGACACATAAAATGCCCATCAAAGGCCAACAACTGCAACGGCGAAGGAATACAACACTCTCTGCATACTATAAACTCTTTTTTATATGATCAATCACGATATGTTCTCCGTCTATCGAATATATTGAAAACTATAAAAAAAAAGTCACTAATTGATTACTATAACAAATTTTATCATCGCCGAATAAAATAAATGGATTTTTTCGGTTGACTTGATTCCCCACATTTTCATGTTATTCTTTGTGGGTTTTTTTTTTGTTTTGTTTTATTTCATTTTCGTTCGTTGGACTAATTTGAAATATAAAAGATTTGTTACACGAGCATCTACTGTCATGAGAATATCAAATGCTGAGCTGGCCGAGCGCGCAAAAAAAGGGCGTTTCAATCAATTCCAATCACAATTTTAGGAGGTCTCTGATTACAGGCCGACGACCAACACCACAAGCCAACAAACCGAAGCGAACAAGTAGGTGGTCCGAGCTTATGGGATTTTGTCTAAGGTCTCATGGTGCATAGCCATACACAGATTGTCATACATAGAAGTGTTCGCTTGACATGCATACACCCATATTTCATGCATTTCGTTTGTCAATTTGTTTGACAGTTTTACGATCATAAAAGTGTCACAGTCAGTGAATGGGCTTAAGCTCGTACGTACTGACAATCACGGACTCTGTGTCTGCATTGCCACATGTGATGAGGCGTTAATGCATTTGCTGTTGAAACGCAACTCCTCCACCACGACATTTTTACCCCAAACAACGGCAAATAAGATCGAAAGTGTGTCTTTGTTGGGTGGTTTCGCCGTCGTCTCTCTGTGTTTTTCCAAAACATATTTTTTTTTTTCCTGATAATTTTTCACTTTAATAGGGTGTGAGTATGCGTAATTGCAGGCTGCTGCATGTGCGAGGGCTGGCTTGACGGCTTTTCTATGACGGATTAGTGAGTTTTAAGCTTTACATTTAGATGAGATAAACTGCATGCGGGGGTATTTGTTGGCATTTAACAATGCGTTTACAAAACAGCTTCAGCGATATTAAAAGAGATTAACGGCCGATCAAAAGGCCCACAAACGGCATTACATTTGAACAAATGCAGGGTCTTTTGGTGCCCTAAAGCGCTATTGAGAATTTTTAGTTTATTTAAAAAAAATATGTATATATTGTTTATAATTTTATTTATTTTCTTAATTATTATTATTCTGGAACTAAAAAATGTAAGTTCTTCACGAAATCAACTATGGGAAAAAACCCGATAATAGCCGTAAATGCGAAAAAAAAAATTTTACAGGAGATGGTTTTTTTGTGAGGCATATGACGCTTGCGATATAATTGAATATGATATACTTTGTTAATCAGGCATGTCACAGAAATGTTACGAAATCGATTTGAATTCGTGTTTCCAAACCCTAACATTTTAATTTTGCTTCTTCAAAAATTCCTCCAAACTTTGACTGCGATTTTAATTAAAAAAAGTAAACAAACAAAAATATGCCTTTTGTTTCGATTTTTGCTGTGATGGAAGAAGAGAGAAAGGCACATTCTCAAATTTAATTAGATCGCCGACGTCTAAGGGATGTATCGGATCCTTTGTCCGACCACCTTGTCTCCTTTCACGTAACCTCTCGCAATATCTTGGTGGCATTCCATAAAATTTATAAAATTGCCTGAGCGATATTCTTGTGCTTTCCCCTTTAAATATGTAAAAATTAGCTATTAATTTTAATATTAAAACATATACTTACATTTTTTTTTTTTTTTTTTTTTTTTTTTTTTTTTGGGTTTAAGTGTTCTTTTTGGTTAAGGCTGCCAATTTTATATGTGACAAGATCACACAATTGAGGCGATGGCAATTCTTTGACATGCCTGATACTTTATACGTTAAAAAAGATGTTAAAATTATCATACTCAACGTATTTAGTATATTTTTTAATATTCATAATTAATTTTGAACAGAATTTCATTTCAATTTGGAGTTTACGTTACTTAAAATATCAATTTCACTTCAGATTTTGTCATGTGTTTCAAATCAAAAATTTTTTTCGATTTCCTTTTTCTGGAGAAGCTAAAAAATTTTGGTTTCAAAATTTTTCGATTTGGGTTTCTGTGACATGCCAGAATATAAATTTTTAATTTTTAATATTTTCAGATTAAGGGCATTGGAGACTTTTCTATAGAATTTCATTAAAAATCAAGTTTCAAAACAAAAATGGCACTTACATCTTTTTCGCAGTAAGGGCTCAATATGATCCAGTTCGAAAGTGTGTATTATTTTATTTAAAGAATAACCTAGAACTTGGAAGGCCCTGCATCTGGCCATTTACTGATCGTACTACAATATATTTTTTTTGGCATTTCATTATTTACCTAACACGATTTCATTCATGTGACGTCCTCGGCTGGCATCACTGTGGCATATCCTGACAACCCCATGTCCAAAACCTTGGTGACGGTTTCAGTTCAATCTCACGAATGACTTGCTCGATATTCGACAAGTGTGAAAAACCTAACCACTGTTTCTGCCAATGGAACAGCAAACTGAATCAGATTTCACCGAAAATCAACCACTTCGTTTCATGACTCCCTCTCAGCTAAACTTTATTTACGTGCCCGTTCTCTCCGAAACCAATGGTCAAATATATTGACCTCCAACTGAAGAGTAGAAAGCCACGCCCACTGTAGCCTTGCTCTGCTTTAAATTAATTTAAATGTAATCCTTACTAAAAACGAACAACATTAAACTGTCCAAACAATTCACCTATATCTTCCTGGTTTCAGCCGAAAATATACAGCACCTGCATATTAATTGATGATGAGCTCCTTTCAATTTAATACACACCACACGCACACACACTCACCATTACCATACCAAAGTGATCAAACCAGGTCGGAAATTATGATTTATTAACTGTCGCCGTAACAACAGTTTCCTTTTTCATTTTCCCTCCCTCCCCACTAACATTAGAGTTGGCCAAGGCAACAAATTTCCGCAGAAGTACGAGAAGCAAACGCCTAGAGAAGAACACAATGAACAAATGCATGGGCTAAACTTTATGGTAAGACGACTATAGAAGGATGTGTGTATGTACATGCAAACGTACTCTATATATATATACGAATCTTAACACGATCAGAATTCAACCATCAATTTTCACCAAAAGAAATTCCTCTTAACACACACTAACACATATGCAGTCGTTCAGTGTGAATATGTTTTAGAGGCACAGAGGAATTGCAAACCGAACTGAACCACAGGTAGTCATTACCTTCATTCCAGAGTCATAGTACGCGTAAATAAACATAAATAATTCCATGAATACGCATTAAGCATAAGAAAATAGTAGACTGGTGTCTGCCAAACTCCTCGGGTTGACCACTGTCCATAAGCGGGGGTATTCAGGCGAAGAGGATAGCTCTCGCAGAGTGACCAATTTGGTTGCAATATAATGTGGAGTGCTCCATGAATGCACCGACTGTTTCAGTCTCCTCCATTCATTCTTGCCATGGGATAGTTTTTTCTTCTTCTTCTTCGGTGTGTGTTGTGACCACCAAACTAGTCCAGTGTCTTCTAGTTTATTTAATACCTGCCAGTGTGCTTGGTGCTGGTTTGATATTGCATCCATAAGGATGGACCTACATGCATCTGTATGTACATATGTTCGTAGGTACAAGTATGTTTCGGGTGCGTCTTCTTGTTGGCCGGCTGAGTGGTGGCTAATTAATGTTACACCCAAAACCATGGTGCGAAAATTGCGTTTCGTTCTAGTCTTTCAGTAAGGTCTCCACTTACACACACATGCTGCTCCCCCTGGTGGTGGTGGCAGTCTTGCTGCTGCTGTTGATTTCGCTGTTCTCGTTGCTCCATCTGTGGCTACGTTCCGCGATGCCGCATTTATGTGGCACCGACCGCTAATACCCAACTGGAAGACTGGTTGTCGTTGGGTTCTTGCCGGTTGCTTTTTTTTTTTCTTTCTGTGTGTTATAAAAAGATGTCATGTAAACTCATGGGAGTCATTGAACCGCTCCATGTTTTTGTTTCCACTTATGTCGATTTTAGTTATGGTTTAATTCATAATGCTTCAAATTAATTGTTAATTTCACACTTTATAATTAAATGCATTGGATTGTGCAATGGGGAAATTTTTGGACAACAGACACAATTGGGTAGGAATTTTGGGGGCAAAGATACGAAGGGCGTTACTACAAGTTTAGCTTTATTTGAATTAAATTGGACTAGAGTTTGCATAGCAGTAGGGTCCACAGATATTCGTCTTATAAATCTCTTAACCAAAGTGAAGTATTTTTTCATGCATTTAAAAACGCACCATTCTGTACTTTAGGAACAAAATAAAAATGAGTATCCAAATTAATGTCCAATTCAGATAAACGCACGCCTTTTAAAAAAAAAATCGCTTAATTGAAAATACATAAATGTAACGATGTTTCTGGGTGATTTTCCACCCACTATTCTCCAATTAAACGAACATCCGCTTTATTGACAAACCGGCTATGTGAAACACATTATTAATGCAAAGACACAAACTTATATGATACGAACATCGCTTAAAAGAAATATAATGAATGTAAAGGCGTCTCATTTCAATACTACTGCATGCAAGCCAACAATGTACATTAGGGTGTTCGAAAAAAAAATATTTTTTCTGGCTCAACCTGATTTAGCTTATGGTGTGAGTTTTTTCAGATGTATTGGAAAAGGTCACAAAAAACAAACCGGGTTTTTTGCGAACAATTCGGGTTTTTTGAGTTTATCGTATTTTACGAACAAATTGATTAATAAACAGAATTTTTAAAGTCGTTGAGTCATCATTTCCAAAGAAAAATGTTCGAGCTTTAATCAGAGGTTTTGTATTTTTTTGGCTCGTTTTGCTGTCACATATACATTTTTTTCGAAAATTTTACATAAACTAAATAAGAAACGTTACATAACTTTAAAAATTGTTATGGAAGTATAAAAAACTAATGATTCTATTTTGAAGCTCGAAAAATGCTAAATTATTAAAAAAAAACATTATCGATTTTACTGTTGGCTTTTCAAAGTTCTGGTCTTCACATCTTTGTAGCCTCTGATTCGATGCAGTTATGGCACTTTATAAAAACTATTTCATAACTTTTAAAAGTTTCATGAAAGTGTAAAAAACTAATGATGTCGTTTGAGAGGCGGTAAAATTCTAAATACTTTAATTCGAAGTAATTACGAAGTTTCTGTAAAACCAATCATCGAATCATTTGTTACAATGGATTAATACCCATAACTTTAAAATGAACAATTTCTTTTAAATTACTTAGAAGTTTACCGCCTTCCAAACGGCATCAAAAATTATTAATCCCATATTCTACAAAAAAAAACGTTTGATTGGAAAAAAAAAAAAATTTTTTTTGGACACCCTAATGTACATGTGGCCAACACTTTGTGCGAAAGAACATAATTTCGAAATTTCCTTGCTCGTCAGGTTATGGAATTAAATTGTACAAATGTCAACAGAGAAGTTACATTTAATATCAATTCACTGAATCATTTTATAATTTTTAATTGTTTATTCCTGAGTTTGGGAAACAAACGTACCTCTCTTACCATTTTGAACAAAATGGACATTTTACAAAAACAGAATCCTGGCATTCCCAGAAATGAAATTTGGAATCAAACGGCCAACCGCAACGACTTATAAATGCCATCAATTATTGGCAGCACAGTGGTACAACCTAAGTATTTAAAATAATTTTTAAACATTTTTAGATATTATAAAAATATTATAAATTATAAATTTACAATTTTGTAAACAATTTTTAAATTATTATAACCAACTCCTCCGTTTAAGCTGATCACATAAACAACAAGCCCACTTTCTTTGTCTGATTTTCTTCGCTTTTTGTTATTTCACTCTAAAGCCGCTTAAAAAAAAACAAAATCAAATGACTACAAAAAGCGTTAAATTCCCAACATATTCAAATACATTCTTCGGGATATATGATGGTTTTTGTATTTTGTTTTTCCTGCAATCTTTCGTGCTGTATATTTCAGCGTTAAAAACGAAATTAATGAAGTGCATAATGCCACTTTTTAAACTTCAACAGACACACACTCACTGAGTGTGAGCAGAGCACAGGCCCAAAACGCCCATAAAAAACCATCACTCTTTATTTGGATAAAGAGTCAAATTGTGGTGAAACATTCGCGAGGGGTGGCCCAGAAGCAAAAGGGCAGAGTGGCTATAAAACAAGAAACACATGTCACAGATTTGTTTCACTTACGGAAGCTGTGTTTTCAGCAAATTTGTTGCCTCCAAAAACGACAAACTTACTTATTACTTCTTCATCCGCCAACCTCAATCCTTAGCTGGTGTGGATGGATGGATGTGCTGGGCTGCCTCCGTGGTTTGTTTCGGAGGGTATTTGTTTTTATTGCTGTTCCTTTTTGGGTGGTACAAAACATTATGCAAAAATGTCTGTCTGTGTTTTTTTCCTCTGCGTCTTGTCGAAATAAAATCCCCCATAAAATAATGATGTATTTTTGTGCTGTCAGGTTTTCGGCACACTGCACAATGGTCCGTAAACGATGACTAAGAAAGAAGTTTTTTTTTATATATTATTCATTTATTGCAATTCTAAGATAAGTGTGACTTAGGTTCACCGTAAGGACATACATATGATTATGGTTGAAATAATTCATTTATGGCAGTTATTTGTTGGCACGTGATAAATATTCTGTTCCCCAAACAGAATTATCCATGAGTTTCCCGGCTTTTATATTTTACAACATTTTTCAAAAATAAAAATAAAAAATTTTTAAGCCAACACACACAATATTGATTACAATGCCTCAAACCCTTGAAAAATTCTAGCCTATTTGTATTTTAGGTCAAGAAATTTTTTTAAAAAAAACTCCTTGTTAATATTTTCCCAAAATGTCGTTAGTCTGATCCCGCGTATACCGGGTGGTTTCATTTTAGTTTTGTCCTCAGTGAAAGCTCTTTCCAACCCAAAACCATGACAGTCATGATATAAATTGGAACTATGCCCGCAAAGAATTATAAATTTAATTTCAATTTTTGGCTAACCCCAACCCAGGGTACTCCGTCGACTTTACGACATTATTGTGGTGAATACGAGTATGCTAAGCAGAAACACTGAGTTTGACAGCTCCGTTTTGTTTTATTGGTTTTTAATGTAAAACACATAAGCCAAACAAAGACGTAATAAAGCTTAAGACAAAGGAAATGTCGAAGAAATGGATCTACGGTGTGAGGTGGGGGGCCATGAAAACGGCACGACCCAACTTTATAATCGTCTCAAAGGCTTAAAATCGGTATGTCATTTCATTCCAATTCAATTCGTTGCATTTCTTCAACACACTGACACATTGGTCTCGTGCACTATGTATAACAAAATAATGATTAATTTAATTTGTATGGTCATTTATTATAATTATTCGTGTTTGATTAAGAAACCGAGATTGAGTGCAGATTTTAGTTTAAACGTATACACGAGTGTGGACCTGATTGGGAGGTATTACCTTTTAATTAATGCAAATTTATGGCATTTTCTTAAGTAGCACGTAATTATTGCATAAGTGAAGCGAGTATAATTTGGAGAAAGATTTCCGTGATTTGGTGGCATTATTTGTAGTTTATTGCGCTGATTTGTGTTCATTTGTATTTCTCCAATACTTGTATTTGCTATAACAATATGACTAATTCTAGATTAAAAAAAAACTTGGATAAATCCACTTCTGTCATAGGCTGTGTGGAAAATGCATTGACAATTTCATCAAGTAGTTCCCTGCTGGATAATTTCAGGCAGACAATTGCTTTCTCTGTATTAATTTCTCATTTATTTTCACACCCAGCCTCTCTATCTAATTCCACTTGATAGACTTTCCCTGTCCCCCGCATCGACATTAATTATTGTTTACGATTTCCCATTGCAACATGTGGCATGAATGACTTTTTAAATGAAACCCCATCAATAACAATCACTTAAACAAGAACAACAAAAAAAAACGCGAAGCAACAACATATGTTTGTGAAAAGCAACAATTTAAATTACGGCCGGCCATTTCTCCTTTCAACGTTACGGTCTAAAATGCAGATAGATGCAGCCGACCACCGCCCGCCAGATTTACGGCCACCCACTCAACCAATAACAGACTGAGTAATTAATACGTAATGGTAAACAGGATCCCCCCCCCCCAAAAAAAAAAAACAAAAACTCATGGATGGAATGCGAAATACCAACGGATTGAACTTTTCATAATTATGGGGATTCTTTAAAGATATCTGGGTAATGGCAACTTAAATGCCGACAACGGTTGGCGAAGTTGCCAAAGCTGTTGCTGTTGTTGCAGCTTTTGTTGACTTTGCCGTTACAGGATGATGTTGGTGGGGCGGCTCAGCCGTAGATGTTGTTGTTCATTACCAACGTATTGTGATTTAAGGAGTTGAGGCCATCACACTGCTTCCGTTGTAGAATTTCTACGCAATAGGAGTTACACAGACAGACAATTTTGTTGTCCTAGGTTTAGTGGCGGTTGTTTGTTGTTTTGCTGGCATGTACGTCTGTCTGCTGCGGTTGGATCATGTGTATGGCTTAACACGTATGCAGCAACACCATGAGGCATAAAGCTACAAACAAGTAGCAACTGCAACTTGCCGGCTTTAAATTAAAAATGAGTAGACTCTTTGGGTAAGCTTGCAGCTGAAATCAGTTTAATAAACAGGGGAAGGCAGCCCCATCGGAGAAGTGGCAAAGAAAGCTCACGATCGTCTTTAGGTTCTTCGCAACTGTCCCTATGGATATGAATGGTGCAGTTTTTACTGATGCGGATTAGACAAAAGTTCAATACATAGCCTCTAAAGTGACCACTTCGATCTACTACAATGTTTGCCCTTTCTGCCCCAGTTTCGTTAAAGTTACCTAAAACTTGACCATTTCAAAGTTGTGCCTTGGTTCGCCTTCCCCAGATTTGGCTCGTTTTTTCCAAACATTAATTCTCAGCAGGAAGTGAAGGCGTCAGTTAATACATAAATACACTGAACATATCTACATACAAACATATGCACCGGCATGTAGCTGTGTATGTTTACACCTCGATTTACATAACTACCGGCCACTTCTGCTGTTGCAAGCAGTACGGCATACTCGTCGTTTCAGTCGTAAGCCTCCTTTCAAGTGTAGTCAAGACTCCAAACAAAAATCCAATCAGTGCAAAGAAAACAGAGCACCAACAGCAACAGCAGCCACCCCAAACATAGAAAGGAGGCAGGATTTCTAATATAAATTATAATACCCACAGACTGGCAGCAGGTGTACTTGATAACTGATTGAAAATAATTTGCATAGAATGAAAATAAAAAGTGAACAAAAAGAATCACCAGAACTGTGGATAATTTAATAAAAACACAAATGGAAAGGGAAAATGTAATGAAAATTTAAAACTTTTAGGTATGTGTCGGTTCGTTATAGTTCAAGGCACTCGAAAAAATGTGACACATAAAAATCCCGGGGCAATCAACAGTGACTCGAATGTGCAACATTTAATTGTTGACATGACAAATGATGCGAAATCGTTAACAACTAAAAACTGAACAAATTTTTCATAAGCAAACACCATTAAATGTGTAACAACTCCACCCAGTTTTAGAGAAATAACGATTTTTCTCCTATACTTGTTTGGCAATACGTTTTTTGTTGTTTTTGTTCAAGAAAACATTTATAATAAATTTCCATCTATTTCAATACGAACACCCTACGGTGGAATGTGGTGGTGCATAACAGAAAGCTGTGATAAAATACCGGATTACTTTAGTGATGAATATGTTTTTCGTTTGTATAATTATTAGAATAATCACAGTTTCTAAATCGGCACATAATTATCTCAAGGCTCCTACACAAAAGTACCTTCCGGGTGTGGACAATGTAGCTCTGAAATCCAGACAATAATTCCGATTTCGATCTAATTTGATGCAGCGCATTGTCATTGTTGTCCATCTTATAAATGGACAATCCAAGACTATATTAGGTCAGGATCGGACAAATGGGAGTGGCACCGCCCTCAAACTTAAAAACTTGAAAGGCCCATATTTCATAGCCGATTAGCGGTACGAAGGTGAGGTAGGGTACATATGCAACTGATTTTATGGAACATTTTTTTTAATAAAGGCGATAACAGCCATACAATTTGTCGGATTGTTCTAAAATTTCACAAAAATGTTATAGTTACAGGAGGTCGGCAAAGGCTATTTCGAATAAAGGTTCGAAAAAGGGGCGTTGCCACGCCCACACACCCCAGAATTTAAAACGATTATATCTCTCAGACTTTTAGAGGTAGAAACGTGAGGTTGAGGGCGTATTATCTGTTGTGTTGGAAAAGTGGGAGGGACAAAATTATCGTTTTGGTTATGGACAATTTCATGAAAAGGATATGGACCTGTAGGCGTGGTCCTGGTGGCCATTTGGCTTATGTTGTTTTTCATTATTAACGGCATGCCTTCCTCTTTATTATAAACATCCGATCATTTATCTCAAAAAATGCCATTTTTCTTTGAATACCAAAATAACACCTCTTGTTAGAAAACCCCATATAACCGAAATCATTCCGTTCAGGCATTTCGATTGTATCCTTGCTGTAGGGTATGTCTCTGCAATTTTCAACACTTTTGCTCATAGTTTTTCTCTGGTCCATTACAATTAGTTTTTAGTCTCAATTTTTTTCGAGAAAAAAAAAACGTACATACGTATTTTTTACCCTTCCATAGAATCACACACAATTTTGAGCTCATATGTATGTTAGCATATGATTGTTTTTAAAGTCGTTTTATTTCTGAACAAAATACACAAAAAAAAAACAGAATTTAATGCAAATGCATGCATTTCTAAACTTGTCTATGATTTGCACTGACTTCAGTGTTCAGTTGTAGTTGTAGTGCTGGACACAGTGGACGGTTGGTCGGTGGGACGACGGCGACAACGACGAGTAATACATTGGTGCTTGGTGGAGAGTATGTCTGTCTGTCGGTCTGTTAGTCTGTCCATACGTTCATAGGTATAATAAATATGTTACATGCCCACCTTATATCCATGACGAATATTTTCAATTACCGGCCATGAAGTTTTAATTTGTTAAAACTAGTTTAGTTTACTTTTCTGTATCTTTTCCAGCAACAACAGAATTCTGTGTTGGGTTTTTGTCTCAAAGACAGAAACTATTCTACATACGTACATCTGTATTGCAGGCTGGGATCGATGCATATGAGTAAGCGAATGTGTGCATAAAGTAAATGTTTGTTTCTTCTATTAAATGTTGATTGGTAAGAGGGTGTTGTGACAATGACTGGGAAATGGTATCATTATCTATTAAAAATGTATCCTATTTTCTATAATTGCGGGTTTAGTTCGTACCGTCAATTTAAGTTAAATGAGTGAAGTAAATTCCAATTGCTTAACCCAACTTAACATACCAACTATCACCTTTTTCAATACACATATACACTGGCTGTATAAAGCTGTGTGAGTGTGTTTTTCACACACACACAAAATTAAAAGCTTAAACATAAAACTTTTTGTGTGTCGATTTTGTTGTTGTCGTTTTTTTTTCTTCGTCTATCTATCGTCCACTTAAACTAGATCGTCGCCTCATGAATGTTACGATAAAATGCTTCAACTACGTTCTGCAGTAATCCACACCTTAAATGCATTTTTTTGCATGAATGCCATTGCATTTGTTGTTGTTGTCTATAAATAAAAAAGAATTGTTGTTGTCTTGTTATTAATTTATTGCTCATTTATTATAAGTAGTTACGAGCAGTAGTAGGTATTATGGCCATTACTACTGCACCGAAAAAACAACGTATTATCACCGAGCATTTTTTTTTTTTTTTTTTTGGGTTTTTTTCTGAGGCTGTGTTGTTTTTACTGATTTGATCGGAATATATTTGGCACCGAAACATATGAAAATATGAGACACTTACTATCGGTGCCAATATGTTGAGATATCGGTTTTTTATGATTGCCTCAGAAAAAAAATGGTGTTAATTGAAATTTGTTTATAGGACACATAAAAACAATCAGCTATCGTGTGGGGTTTAAGTTACCATTTTAGTGCGATAAGATGAGAATTACGGTTGTGTGCCGTAAAAGAATCTTGTGAACTTTGGACTATATGGTAGGAGGCAAACCAAACGGGGGGAATGGATAAAAAGCATTTTCCAGACACATCTTTCTTGTAGTTACAACCATTTGCTCCTTTTGTTCTCCTGTTCCACTATTCGTACCTCAACTCCTTTCTAATCTCGCGAAGGAAACATTCACGGATGCCTTATTTCTACTTATAATGTCAATGGCATCTGCCTTATCGAAGAGTATTCCCTGCGATAATATACTATTTTCTCTCTGGTGATTCTCTTGCTATTTGGGTTTTCATTGCTGTTCTTGCCACTTCACGTCATAGTTTTTTTATATATATATAACTAGTAAGTTGTAATGCACCTATGGCGCCCGTTGAAATATGGGAAAAAAATTTTGTTGAAAACAAAAATTTTTGTGGAAAAAAAAAATTTTGTTGAAATAAAAAATGATGTGGGAAAAAAAATTTTTGTTGAAAAAAAAAATTTTGTTGAAAAAAAAAAAAAAAGAAATTTTGTGGAAAAAAAAAATTTGGAAAAAAAAAATTTGTAAAAAAAAAATTTTGTAAAAAAAAAAAATTTGTAAAAAAAAAAATTTTTGTAAAAAAAAAAAATTGTAAAAAAAATTTTGGTAATTTTTGTACAAAAAAAATATTATTTTTTTTATTATTATTATTTATCGAAAATTATAGAATGCCTATTTAAATTCCTACGTACTGCGTGGCAGAGTCAGTGAATCAGTGTATCAGTGAATCAGTGAATCAGTGTCGAGGGTAAATATATATTAAGATTGTCTTCAACGAAGAGAACTATTGGCGAATTTGGTCCGAAGTGCAGCCGTAGGCACAGTGATGCCAGCTCTCGATCGAGAAAAAGCACCAGCAAATTGAAAAAAGGGGTAAAAACGGGTAAAATTTGAACAAAAAATCTATTAATCTGTCAGTTTTAAATTCTATAATTCCAGCAGTGAAAACACAGACTTGTATGTTGACAAATAGCGAAACATTTAGCAAAAATTTTTTAGCAAAAATTTTTATTTTAAAAGAAATGCCGGGTACCGATGCCAACAAAGCACCAAAAACGGTGTGAAAAGCACCAAAATGGCTGTTAAAAAGTTGTGAAGTCGATATGAATAAGCGAACCACGAATGCTGTTTGGGTAGACAACATTACACGTGACAGTGCTCAGATACGGGGCGAGATATTGGAAAAACTGTGCCAAAAGAGTAGCCGTGGACAACATAAAATAATCTTTAAAAAGCAAATGACAGGTATTAATTTAGGCTCTATAAAAAATGCCTAAAAAATGCAGAATTTCCAAAAACAAATCTTAAAAAACTGTGGAGTTGTTCATAATTTTTAGGTTACATTTTACTTTGGGCATTTTTTTATAGAGCCTTCATTTATGATCCAAATAAACAATGTAGAAAGTTTCTGCGTTTCCTACAATTTTCAAAAACAAAAACATATCTACAGTTCAGTAAAGTTGACTGATTTTCAAACAAGTCATTTGCTTAATTGCTTTTGGTTATGGAGACTTCAATTCGTTGGTCAAGATCCCCACGGACTTTTTCCGGCTTGACTAACAGGTGCGCGGAGTATTGTATTGGCTGTGGTTTTCAACCAAATCGTGGGAATAGTTTCGGCTAAGGACCATTTTCAATCGATCTCCATCCCGTTCTAAATTCTAGTTGTGTAGCTCAGTTGTATATTTCCAACTCTATTGTAATACAATATTGTTCCACATTACGGAACCCTTGATACTCTCAGATATTTTCAAAGTTCCCCAGAATTCCACTAGACTTTAGTACTACCATAATCACTTAAAGCGTAGCATATATCTGCCTATTTACAACGCCATAATCCATCAATTCTTTAGAAAGACAATCAAAGTCAAAATCCTAATGTGATGAATATAAAAGTCCAACTCTTATAACTCAGCAAAATTGCCATGCGTTACCAATCGATAATGCACACTGAGCAACACGGCAAACGAATCTTTGAGTTTTACTTAGCTGGTGTGAATGCAACACCGATGCAGCTGTAGTTTATGCTGCCGTTTCATTTCGTTTCGTTTGGTGTGCAGCAATTGCTCATTCGTTCGAGTGCATTCATATGTACGTCCGTCTGTCCGTCCCTACATACAACTGATTGCAAAGTTGCGACAAGGCACAAAGTGTACATACATACATACGTTCTTGTATTCCTATAGAGAAATCCTGTGAATCATTCATTGCTTTGTCGAAAAATCCAATACACAACGACAGCCATGGGGGGAGAAGGGAAGAAACACATCAAACATCGTACAAATTGAAACCTATTCATTCCAATTCGAAATGCGACTAGCGTAACGAATATTAGCTCAACAAGCTGCATGCAGCAGCAGCAGCAGCACCAGACAAAGAGACGTCGTCAAGCGATAGGAGAGCTGGCAAGGCAAGCAAAGACAGTGACAGCAACGGCAACAAAAATAAAAATCAGCAAGCGACTCGAAATAAATCCTTTTTGCGAAAATGCTTGAAAATCAAGCAAGAAAATGAATTGAACAATAAACACTGGAGAGAACGAAAAAAAGGAAACAGAAAATCGGTGTAAAGTGAGTGCTTGTGGAAAAAGTGTGAAAAATGTGAAAACACACAGACAGACAACATCGGTAAATTTCGGTATTTTCCCAACTGCTGTTTTCCTTTCTTGCTTTTCATTTAATTCACTTTCTAGTCAAGCATAACGAAAGATCCAACCGAGCACGTTGTAAACAATTGTTTTCCTAATTCGTTTTCTTTTTATTGGCACTTTTAATCTAAAAGCGATAAAGTGTGAATGTAAATGTTACACCGTATCCGGCTGATACCACAAGTGCTCAAAACGAGGGTGGTAAGGACATTTTCCCAAACGTTAGAGTTTGTCTGCGAAAGAAGGATAGGGAACACCAGGACAAGAACTAAGGCGAACGTAAAAGAGAAACGGGAAAACATGGCAACTCTTGCAGTAGGACAGTACAAACCGAAAAGAAAAGATTTATGTGGTTTCTCCTTAGATCAGAAATGGACTCCGATATTAATCGAAAAATTACATTTTCTGACGCCAAAGCTGCCTCATCTGGGGATTAGAAAAAATCATACGTGATCGTCGAGAATCCCATGAATTCTCAGACAATGAAAGTTTGGTGCGGATGTCGGCGCGGTGTTACCATTGACTCATTTTTCTATTGGGATAGCCCTATCCCTTAACGCTGAGCGCTACAGAGGCATGATAAACCATTCTATATGGCTGGAGATTGAAGACATGGGCTTGGACGATCTTTGCTTTCAGCAGAATGCCATGCCACAATCGCTCCATTGTATACGAATTGCGGTAATCATCTTATCAGGGGTCTCAGCGATATATATACACATCGGAAGTGCGATTTGACGTCGTTATAATTGTTGGTGGATCCAAGCTTAAATTAAAACGTGTATAATTTTCCACCTAATGCACTTAATTGCTAGATCTTCTTTTGAATCGTACGAGGACCTGTTTGTGTTTAGTGACATGTTTTTTTCATCCGCTCCTTGTGCATGACCGAATTTGGCCAGGATACCAATCCGCTCATAGAACGAGCAAATATATTTAGGACAATTGTTCTCAGCGTTATGCTGGCTCTTAACCAATGTTATATCTTAAAAATTTTCGGTTCACTATCAGTAGAAGAAACTAAAATGCCAAATCGATGCCAATTACACAAAAATCAACATTAACCCAATTATCTCATTTAAGGAAAATACATTGTATGGCAGCTACCACATATGATTGACCGAGTCCCAGAGTGAACGTATGTAAATGAAAACTATTCGGCAAATAAAAAGAAAACACATCATCCTTTCCAGAATGCCAGAGCATAACGAGATGGACCGAAAGAAGAAAGAAGTCTGCATAACCAGCATACATGAATGACTAAACAAAATACGCTACTGTAACAACATATTGAAGATGTAAATGCACTGACATGGATTTTCTGCAACAACAAATCTTTCATTCGCAAATTGTATGTGCCAAAATGGGGGGGGGGGGGCTTGAACTGGAATTGGAACTGATTAAATGCCAAAAACAACAGTCTAAGCAATGGCAACCGTAGGAGCATCAACAGCCATGGCAACAATGTATTCGAGAGCATAGTACAGCTCTGGTAAATACAGGAAAAAACTTTATTCCCCGGAGACGGAAATAGAAAGTATACAACAACGGCGTCAACGACAACGCATCATCTTCTTCTTGTTGCCTAACTAAGGACTTTTGTAAAGATGCCAAAGACAAATAGAACCGACCGACCAATGTCGTTGACAATATCTACGACTGCAACTGTTTAGAAAATCGATATAAATTTGCCAACCATTGTCGAGTTTATCATCATCATTATGATGCTTAATGGTGATGGGTGGAATGGATGTACGGATGGATGGATGGATGAAAGTATGTAAATAGGACACAGTCAGTGTATTTACGACGGATATGGAAGGCAAACCCAATTGTCAAGTAATATGCACTTGTGGTGCTCGTCGATGTGCATGTTTGAACGTAACGTACTTGGGGAATTTGTCGAGTGAGTGGAATGAAATGTGCTTTTCCGGTAGCCATTGGCAAATACTGTATGGCCCACATGGAATTTAACAATGCTTTAAAGTAGTGATGTGGTGACCTAATTTCGTAAATGTATAAAGTGACTACATTAAGTATCCACTCGGAAGATTCTCAAATATTGACAATGTCGATGTTAGTTTAATGAAGCCGGCCACATGCGAATGGAAATATTAGATTTATCATGCCTAACCATATAATGATTTGACTAGGGATCGCTTAGACAGTAGGATCAAAAAACAATTTAGCCTGTGAATTATCAATACATAGGCAATCAAACATCAAGCAAAAATGGCCGATTATCATAACACTTCGGTTATTTAGTTAACTAGTAAGTTGTAATGCGCCTATGGCGCCCGTTAATTTGCTTGAGAAAGTATTTGTTACTTAATTTTAAAAATTTTGTAAAAAATATTTTGAGAAAACTATTTTGTAAAAAAAATTTCGAAAAAAAAATAAAATTGGAAAAAAAAAATTTGTGGAAAAAAAATATTTGTTGAAATAAAAATTTTGGTTGAAAAAAAAAATTTTGTTGGAAAAAAAAATTTTTTGTTGAAAAAAAAAAATTTGGTTGAAAAAAAAATTTAGTTGAAAAAAAAAAATTTGTTGAAAAAAAAATTTGGAAAAAAAAATTTTGGAAAAAAAAAATTTGGGGAAAACACAATTTCTGTACAAAAAAAAATATTATTTTTTTTATTATTATTATTTATAGAATTATGACAGAGTCAGTGAATCAGTGTATCAGTGAATCAGTGTCGAGGGTAAATATATATTTTAGTTAATATTATAGATATTCCAGAAAAAATAATTCTGATTTAAATTTCAGTACTGTAAAATTCTATGATTCATATCAGCTGGAAGGTTTTTGGACCAAAGACTAATCACCAGACAGAAGTAATCATTAATCAATTCAATTACACAGTGCTACACAAAATATCACAAGGGGGATCAGACAAAAGATCAACCACATATTTACACGCGATTTTCCTATTTTATGGTGTTTTTTTGCTGTTTGGTTTTTCAGTGTTAAGTTTTTTTTACCAATCATAGACTTACAAACGAACAACACTTTTAAAAAAATGTTCTCGGAAGTTACGTCCATTATATGGTATTGAAATCGAACCAACGAGCAGGCTATTTACGACATTCTGACAAAATTTCGCACCAGTTTCACTCCAGTGGACATCAAGCTCCTTTCATCGATCCCGGTAAGACGTTATTGAAGGCACCCTCCGCTTTTATGAAGGCAACGAGAAAGCACACAGATTCAACCCCGTACATTTTTAGTAGTTTAGCATTCAGGGCAGAATTTCGTTTTTAAATCCTTAATTTCTCATATTTCCAGTAGAGAGTTCATAATCGAAATAAAATAATTTTCCGTTTAGAGAAAATCCAAGTCAAATTTGACGAATCATTTCTTCTTCACAAATTGTATTATGTCTTAACAGAAAGTGACATTATTGTTGTAGTCTAGTGAACCAATCAAATTAAAATCCCATAAATACCAACCCAAGTAAATCATAGGCCAAAACGTTCATTGAGACTCTCCCACCCCCAGCCCAACAAACATTTCGACTGCATTTGTGCAAATTTCCTCTTGTTAACAAGACAAGGCAAATCTTTTGCCAAATCCCTAGAGGTATTTTTTAATAAAATTGTACATGTTTTGTTGGTTTTTTGACTACGATGGGGGGAAGGAAATATAGACAAATGATGCTAATCAAGCATTACATTTTGTCGATATACCCCAAAGGTAAAGAAATCATGACAAAGAGGAAGTCATTATTTAGGTTATTGGTACAAAACCAGACATCGACACCGAAACGGATACTATAGCGAACAACAACATCTACGATGGTGACGGCGACGACGAGGATGATGACAATGGGGCATCGACGACAATGAACAAAAGCCGATACGATAAAGCAAATCAATTATTTAAGCATATTTTAGCACAAACGGCACCCGATAATAAGGGAAACCCAAAACTGAAGTGAACCTAACAGAGACAGATACGGAGCTATAGGCAAAGCGTATCACAGGAGATGAACATAATAAAACAATTGATTAAACTAAACGATTATCGGTGAAGCGTAAAAGATGAATGGGATGTTGAGCACTGCTGAGTGAGGCACATGAATATGCGACACGCCGACACACACAGAAGGTGACAATTTCAGGAGACACACAGAAAAAAAAACATGCCGGACCTACCGCAATTCAATAGAGCGGCCCTTAGACGATGATGATGGAGTGCCAGTGTTGCTCAAAGCCGGAAGAAAATATTTTACGATTTGGCCACCACCGCAGCAGATCAAACACACCATGTGCCGAACAAGTGACACTATGAAGATGAGAGACGTTTTGGTCTTAACAAACCGCCTTTGATTTGCTCACATACAATGGCCAACAAATCGACGCAGTACAAAATATCGTGCTGTTCTTCTAGCGGCAGGATATGAATGCAGTTTTTCAAACAAGTGTAACAAATTTGAAATTTTTTCAAATATTGTCAGTCTCTGTGTGTGTGTGTGTGCGCACAAAGTGTGAATGCTCGTCGCCTTTATGGGATGCGCTCACTGTGCTGTGCGGTGGATGTCAGCCAGAAGAAGTGTCAAAAAAATGTAATTCGAATTTGTTACGCCTTTCGCTTAAAAATGATCTCAAAGATCAAGGGTAAGTCACACATACACACACACACTACGACGCTGGCAGCAACGTGTGTGGTTTCACTGCCACACAATTTCCTACAACCATTCGAACGTACATGTGTTGCCGACAAAGATGATCAGAACAATAAAAAAAGAACTAAAACACTTTCGTCACTTATGTGTCAAAATGGGGAAAAAGACGGAAAGAAAAAAGTCAAACTACAATTGGCATTTTTCGTTTCTTGTTTTTGTTTCAAGAGTTTCCTCGGCAAACTCGAAACTTCTCTCAGTGTTCTGCCCTGGTGTACCTACCGATATAGTAGTGGGCGTTTTGTGTTGCTCTACAAAGCAGTCACTGGCGGCACAATCTCTTTCTTTTTTTTGCCAAGTGTCACTTAAATGTGCTTTAAAAACCATTTGTAAGTCTAACAATTGCCCACACACATCGTTGGCATGGAGAAAAGAAAAAAACTACTACAGTCGGCATACACAAGCTGAGACCACACCGCCATCGTCTTTAGGAATTGGAAATCTTGGCGAACTTCAAAGTGGACCATGGACCACACAAGCAACAGTAGCCTTTTGATTTATATGAAAATGTAATTGTACATTTTACATTAATTTTGATTGTAGTTTTAAATTTAATAAAATGATTGCTTTTTTGGAGATGGCCTTAAGAAATTAAAAGATCTCAAAGAGAAAAAAATATTATAAAATTAAGCAGCTTTAAATTGTCCCTTAACATCGCGTGAAGGAACATGCCGGATACTTCTCTCAAATCAGTAACGTTGTATACTCGCTGATCGGCCTCTACCGCTAAAACACAACTGTGAACGGCTAAAGCTTCTTTCAGAGAAGTTCTATATGACGTTGGGGATTAATCCTTCACTGGCAAGGACACACAGCTCAGTGATTTGAGAAAAGTTCACCTTCATTTCTTACTTCAATAAAGGGAAATACATAAGAACACGAGAAGATCGTGAACACGGACGCCGAAGAAAAGCTAGGATTAGAACCTGAGTTTGTTATGTGGCAATCGTACACACCAAGGTATGTATAGAGTACTCTCTTCTTGCGGACACCTCACATAAACGGAGACGGAGACCAATACGCTTCAGTCCTCTTGTGTACTTCTCTCATAAGCGGACAAAATTCACAATCCCTTAGGTGTCCGCTTATGAGAAAATAAACTGCATTCGGATCTATAAAGTGCAGTGAGACTTATAATTACCATAGGATCCTGCAAAATTCTCTATTACTCCAAACTCAGTAAAGAATACAGTACTTAGACTTCCTTTAAGTCGACCATGAAATCTAATTAATTTTCAGCGTTCAGTACAAAACTTGGCATTTGTCTCCAACAGTTGTATCCATCTTTGTTGAGCTGCCATATGATGTTGCAGAGTCTTCCAAGACTATGAGATATCGAATTAGTGTAGATCGTCGCCAGTTGTTTCTGAGCCGTCCTCAGTTTCTACTTCCTTGGCTGTTGTAAAAAAACCATGGTTGGATATTCAGGGGGATTTCAATGGGTACCGCACCCAGCCACAGTTTCCTCTACGAGTTTCGATTTTAATATCTGAGCAGTTCCAAAGTTGTTCGTTAACTCGCACAATATATTGTGCGAGGCCAAAATAATTTTAGAGTTTAGAGAGACTCTCAGTTTGTTTCGCATAATATCCTTCATAAACGAAGTCTCTCATCCATAAAGAAGAACAGAGAGGAGACAGACTTTTTGTTTTGAAGCTCTATATGTTTGAGTTCCATTCTTTGTGAAGTTGTATGAAAGCGCCGATGGCTTTTTTGATGATGATGTTGCTTACAATCATCCGTAAATATGCATATGCAAATCCTGATAGCAAGCAGTTTCACAAACGTCAATACAAACTAAACAGTCTGCCTTATTTATGTAGCACATGCAAAAGTTCGCCAAAAAACTAGAAAAAAAAATCTCAACACTACAGCAAATCTTATTTCAGTATGACGAAGATGGTGCCCCCCTATTGTTTCAACGAAATCAAAGGAAGCTCTGTCTGAGAGCTCGTACTCGTATTTACAGACATATGTCTGTCTAGCTGTCTGCTTCAGTTGTATGCTTTATTGAAAATCTTAGACATAATGTCACCCGATTCCTTGTTTTATGTGTCAAATCACTTTGGCTTTGTGTGAGTCTTCTGACATTTGTCTGTAATTTGAATTATCCTTTCAGTTTATCCATACACCATCCTAGGGAGGGGGGTTTCGGGGCATTCGATTAACTTGGCTGCTCTTTGTGTGTGTCATTTCCGCACCTGTTTCCGTTCAACGAGACGAACTGCAGTATGTACACGCTTTTAAAGTACTTACACGCATATCCACTCATGTGTATGTATGTAAATGGGTTTTGTTCTCGTTTGGTGGACAATTTTTTCATTCTTTAACTGCCCATAACATTTGTAATTTCATGGCTTTTCCTGGAGTAATCATGTGACCCTCTCCTCTTGATCTTGCTCTTTGCTGTGACGCTACGTTTCTGCTGTTCTTTGTTTAAAAGGCGTTAAATTTGTTTCATCATTTTCATTTTGTTAAGGATATTTAAGTGTTGATATATATATATGTGTGAATGCATCTGTGTGTGTAAAATAGTTAAATGCATTTCATTAATTTTCATTAAGTATTTCAGTGAATGGAGTTATTACTGAGGTCTATTTTCCAAGAGGAAGCGTGAAATTTAAATGTTTATGCTTTTCCCGAGAAGTGTGGAGGTTGAGATTCTTATTCGGTGAAGTCGCTATGTCTGATACATTTTCATGTCATGGCGGTAATGATGAGAAGTTCTATTTCGAGAGTCGAAAGGGCATTTGGTATTTTTGTGCGTTAATCGTATTAAGAGACAAGATTTGATGTGGTCAAGTGCGTGTTGAGTATATTCGGTGTGTTTTAAGTGAAATAATGCCTGACGGCTCAAATTAAAAAAGAAGATTCTTCTATATCCTTCAAATTTATCTGGAATTCTCTCTACAGGATGTTAGAGAAACGGTAACAGAGAGACATAAACCTAGTGCTGTTAATGAGATGCTAATCGACCACCTGGAAAGATTATTTTTATAAACACGAATTTCAGATCGTATATTCCTTTCAATATTTTCTTGTCCATAATGTGAAAAATGCGTTAGAAACATTCGAAGAATGATATTCCCACACATTACCTCTACTCTAGTAAAATTACCTTCAGAAACCTTCTCTAACATTAATGAGCTAAGCCGCTTCAATAACAAGTTTGTTTGCAAAACAGTGCTCTCCATGGAGGTCTCCACACAATACGCTGTATGTCCTCAAAGTGTTCCGCCACAATGACCAGCAATTGTTTGGCAAACCCTAAACGCCGTTTAGCCAAATTTAGTGCGGCAACAGCAAGTGATCTTGGACCACACAGACACACACCCCAGAACCCATCAATGTTTGCCATTTAACACGATTATTGTTACTTAAGCCAGTCATATTCAACAATTAGAAATTGCTAAATGCTGCATGCAAAAAAAAAAGAAAAAACAAAACAACTTAAAAAAAAACAGAGAACAATCTAGGCGGCAAAACACTTAAGATGTACTTTGTTAAAACAATCAAAACAATAACACCAAACAGCTCATACCGAAAGGAGAACTCTGCACACATGAGTTAAATGATTTTCAAATTAAAAGCAAACCGACCCGAACAATTCATCCATCCCCGTTCGTTCGTCCGCCCTTGCGACCCTGAAACACCGACCGACAAATAAGCATTTAAATGATGGGAGTAAACTGCCAGACAACACAACAAATTGTAACCTGTGGCCCACAGCCACAGCGAAAGGTGAGCTAACAACATAAAGTAGCAAAGCAAACAGCACAGAAAGCGGCTAACATTAAAGACGCTCACTTGGCAGTGATGCAACCGGCAACAATAAGATCAGAGCAACACCGAAGCGAACCATTAAGGAGGAGCTTCACAAAAGGCCAACCAGCCTTTGCCGGAGATGTCTGCCACTTTGTATGCACAAAAGAAAGTATTTAAAATCAATAGAATGGGCACAAGGTTGCTGTTTAGTTTAGCTCCTTTGTGCTCTGTCTTTTTGGCAAACAGTAGTTTTATGATTGATTTTGAATGTGTGTGGCTTGCAGACGGAGAAAAGGAGAGAAATAGAGACAGTGTGAGAGTTTATGAGAGCAAAATTGTATATCACGGATGCTTACATCGATGGTGGCAAAAGGAGTGGTAGCTGGGACTCGAGTTCATGTAACTGATGTTTTTCCCATGTTGTCATACTCATGCTCTCAAGGGGAACGAAAGGCTTTAAGGCCATGTGAAAAAAAGTTAGGCACAGTGTTTGGAAACTGATCAATGGTGAGAATGTGCTGTATGTGTTGTGTAGGATTGTGAAGACCATCAATTCGCTTTGAAGGAGGGAAATTTAATGCTTAAATATTTATCATTAATGTATGAAAACATTCAGACGTATTTAATGTCGACTTCAATGATACAGTAGTTGTAATATGTATGATGAACAATAAGATTTATGGTGAGTCTTCGAATCAATTACAATGTCTCGATAATGACAGCATAGAATGTTGGTCGAGAGTTAAAGTAACATCCTTATTTATTTCTCTATATGCGAAGTCACCTGCCCACGGAATCGTGTTCCAATAAAATATCTGATATATTCTCGTTGAGAGATCTGTGGCGGCGAAGGAGTGGTGGTGATTTCAATAGGTCTCTATCAATAGATTTACTAACATAAGACAAGATCCACTTTATCTGCAGTGACATCCGTTGCAATTATATTAAAATGTCTTTGTGATAGATCCCGAAATTTAGTTCCTGTAGACATGCACCGTGATACCAAGTGTTTGAGGAGTCCGTCTGGTAGGAGCGTATGATACTTCTTGTGCGAAAGCGGTTCCGTCAGACCAAAGTCAGTAATGCCACGTTTCCTCTTTCTTTTTTTTTAATTGACTAACACTCAGGGGATGCCCCCTATAAATGCAATGCACTGTCTTAGCGATAGGATGGAAGGTTATTGGAGGTGGGAAAGAGGGAGTAGTGTCTGTTGACGTAGGAATTTGATTGTCATAGCAGGCAGGAAGATTATTCCACAAACGAACAGTCCGGCTGAAGAACGAATTTTCTCTATAGATAATAATTATTCCATTTTCAATTCACAAAATATCTACAACAACTAAATATAAAAATAAGAAAACAAATATCATCGCCCAAAGAAAAAGATTTTTTAAAAATTAAGTATTTCTGTCTGCAATTTTGCTTATCTACTGGGGATTTAAATCTGAAACGAATGCTGTCATAAGAATTTTCGGATTTAGTGGAATGTTAACAATTAAACAGTATGACCTTGTCTCTCTTTGAACCTATTTCGGAAATCAGCCAAGTTTGGAATTTGAAGATTTCGATTGAGCTGGAAAAAATTATGCACTAACTTGTAACTGGACTTGACTTAAAAAATATGGAAAATACAATTCTTTCCAGTCCGCGAATTCCCAAATTTGCTCCTCAGGCCTACCGGGTTTACTTCGTATGTTTGGAGGGCGGGGGCAGCCACTTCGTAGATTCCCCATGAGCGATGGCTGATCATGGTTCAGGTCTTTCTGCTGATAATCTTGTAAAACTCTTCACAATCTAGACATCCAGCACACGGAATTCATGGAATACAAATGTAACATTAAATGTTTAAATAATGTGTTTGACATTATCCAATTGTGCAGTTTGAAAAAAGTATCATTATGGAATACTGTGTTCTCTAAACACAGGCCAAACCTCTAACCACATCTGCCAAGTACCTCCGAACACTGTGCAACGTGTGCGACATTTCAACTTGCGTCCTATGCACTAAAGAGATTACTTCGGGGTGTGTCTCTCACTCTCTGGCCAACAGTGCTGTCCATTTTCTCCCGTTCGAACAATAGCTTACAATTGTATGGACAATATCAATTGTTTGGGTCGGCTTTAGGGCAAATAACTGTCAAATTAATGAAGATCAGCAATACTACAAGATCAAGCCCAAATGAAATCTTCCCATATCGAAGTTCACAAAAACATCAGAACAAATGATTTGGAGGGTATTAGCAAAACGGCCCTCTGGCCACACACACAGCAACATTTGACACTATCCATTTATAACAACGACAGCAACAACAAGAACCAAATCACACAGAATGATGTGAACTATTGATGACGAGGCCGTTGTTGCGGCTGTGGCTGTGGTTGCTCCCGATGATGATGACTATGATGAGGCTAAATGACATATAAGAATTTCATTGTCTCGGCCAATTGTTGGATGAAACATAAACATTGTTTAATTATGTTTGTCATACAATGACGGCGGCGGCGGTATGTTCTCTAAAAAAAAAAGACTAAGTACTCGTACATATTTGAGGCAAACCAAAAAAGGCGGTGGTTTTGTCAACCGACCCGTGTTCGGTGTCTGTCCGTCTGTTTGTTGTCTTTTCAAAAAGAAACTGTCAAGACCAAAGGAAAACACAATCGAAAAAAAAACATCAAAGTATATGGAGAGAACTTGGACCGTTTTCATTAACTCCACTCTTTGGACCGCGCTGTTAATAATAAGAGGCACCAACAGCAACAATAATGACAAAATAGCAATTAGCTCTTGTTTTTCTTAGCGTTTTTTTTTTGTGTGTATTCGTTATTTCTTTTTGTTTACTTTTGGCCACACACATGTGAATGGTTGGCTGACTACGTTCGCTGTAGTCTTTTGGCAACCAAACCTTAGCAAATTAGTTAATAATGTGGGAATGCTTTTTTGTTAGTCTGCCACCACTTCTATTCAGCGCGCAACAATTCCGCTTGGCGGCAAATCAAAATTAGTGAATTGCAAGAACATATTGTTTTGTTTTTGGCATACCCTACACACACTCAGTGTAGTGTGGTATTGCGTTTGGGGTTTGGGCACACTAAGTGTATTATGGTATTGCGTTTGGGGTTTGGGCTGTGCATTTGGAATCAGACTGCCCAGAGTCGGAGTCTGAAGTAGAGAAATTTCCTCGGCACAAGGACTTTTCTTTCTTTAAGATACCAGCGCACCCCAGAGAGAAATTGCGAACGGAAATGCAATTTTTTGCGATAAATGATCTGATGTTTATTTCATAATAATTCGATTTTCCTTAATTTCAATACAGGTTTTTATTCCTTCTGGGCACAATTTGATCCACATCGAACTTTATGTGAGATTTCTACACTCGCAGTCTCAGAACATCAAATGGGCAGGAAACCTTTAGTATTAAAACATAGACTTGAGAATGAAATACTCAATCTTGTCGAACTGTAGAGAAATAAGAAGTCGTCTACTGCTGGTGATAGCCTTTCCTTTTCTTACTTTTTTTGTTCGGAATTTGGTGGAGGAAAAAGGCGTTTTACTTTATCTATGTACCGCTTGTTTTTATTGTTTATAATTTGTTGTAGTTAGGTGACATCACATATATGTATGTATATGCGAGTACATCATTTCCATCAACAATGATAATGCAGATTTCGTTCTACGTTAGACTCTTTCGTTTGGGGTGAAAGATTCCACAAGAATTCCCTACCTTCTCACGTTTATTTACCGGTCACACTCGATTAAAGCGTTACCAATTTAGCATTATTATCTTTATTTCGTTTTGTTGCAGACACATGTATTCGCATACATCTTCGTATGTGTGACTATTGGGTAAAACTAGCAAAAATTAAAAATTTCACAGGGTTATTTAACCCATTTTCAGCGGAGGGGAAAATTGCTAATCGTTTTAGTTGCAGAGATAAAGGGAAAAAGTGGGCAGAATACAAAAAGAACAACGGCATGAAATTGTCATTAGAAGAATAAATGAGAGATTTTTGGAAGTCTGCGACAGCTTTACGAGTTCAATTGTTAAATTAGCATAGAGAATATTGGCGAACTTTTTTTTATTTTCGCAAACATTTAGGCTACAGATGATAAGGGAATACAGTCTGTAAATCTTTTCCCAAATGGTCTGCGTAGTCTGAGCCATACGAGTTCTTCTGTACTGTCAATAATAAATTAGTGACATGAGGAGACACCGCAAAACTCTGCCATTCACGATACCTAAATTGAAGAGTACTCTGAACCGAACATGCTACAGATATTTTGGTGGTCCTGCATAAAATAAAATGGTTTAAAAATAAAATGTTTGCAATACTTTGGTGATAGTTTAGGGTATTCCAAAGCGGTCATATTGTTGAAGCTATAGACGTTGAATTGGCTGTCTTTCATTCAGTCTGTTTAGCCAATTCATCATGGACGGATATGGCGTTCAATAACATATGCAAAAGATAAATTGTTTGTTATCAAAATGGATGTTTTGTTAGGTCAAAGTTCCGCAAGCTTCGCCCATCGTAGCCATATTCGTCCTACTGATGGTAGTGTGGTGGACACATTTTTGTTATAGGTTTTCGTGTGGATTTTTCTCAAGTCGCAGTTCTAGGAAAAAAGGCTCTTAAAGCCATTGTCCTCTAAAGCCCTTATTGCTTAGGATTGTTGGAATCATTCGACCGGCATGAGCTTTACTGCGATCATACAGGAATAGACCAGACTGCTCACTGTTCATTCTACTACTACACTCTTAGTTAATGCAAACGAAGACCATAGATTTGGCGGAGACTTTGTCTTCCAAAAGCACCCATTAAAAGCACCCATACATATATCTCCGTGTAAATGTAGTTGAAAGAAATGAAAACTGTTACTGGTGAGGACTGAATTGAATTTTTTTTTCTATCAACTTCTTTGACAATGCCAGTTTGGGCCCTACTGCGGTGCGACCGGCCTGCGACCAACCCTTGTCGCCGTAGTCACCGTGTTTTCATTGGGAAATTGTTAATAAATTATTTGGGGTATTTATGATAATTTTTGGGGAAATTTTTCATGTTGGCCTTTTTGGGTATTTTTTCATATATTTTTGGGAATCCTTCATTTGGGGTATTCTTCATTTTTTGTGGCCTTCGAGTGATGCTGAGGGTGCCGGTTATATTGCATTTGTTTTATGTCACTCAAACATTATATGTCTGTGTTTGTGCTCCATTAGAAATAATCCAACGGCAAGGACTTATTGGCCTCTTTAAGACCATCGAGATGCATATAGTTATTCGCCAGAACACTCCTGCATGCCCAAAGATTGTATCACCATCTTGCATTTTTAAATAAAATATATTCATTTTTTTTTCATTTCAGCTCAACCTTAAACCTATGTAGTATTGCTACTTACAGCCACTTCTTTTTTTAACAAAAAAAAAAACCATTCAATATTAGATAATCCCGCCCTAATCTTAAGCCTTAGGGTCTTAGGAGTTAATGGTTGTCATAAATTATTGGAATATTAATTTTTTTTTTTTTCAAGAAATTTATTTGAAATTCAATCGACCATGCAATTTTTTTCCACACAAATTTTCTTTTAAGTAGCACCCGACAAGCCATGTACACAAGTACACACGTTCATATGTATTTAGGTCATAATGATCTAATTGTTTGGGAATCACCCTCTGCCGTTGCGGCTCTTTATGATATGGGTCATATGAAGGAATTCCATCACACATGGATGTGTATGTTTGTTTTTCATAATTGTGCTGAGCCGCGCTTAGCTTGGCAGCTGTAGATGAGCAGCATTTGCGCATGCCCAATTTACATTTAACACGCTTAAATGAATCTTAACAAATTTGTATGATTTGCTGTTGCTCACTTGGCTGCTTTGGCCCGCAAATGTACAGCGAGTGATCGATTGTGTGTTTGTGTATGTTTTCAAAGGACATTTCATTAGCACCCTTACATTTTCTACGCATTTCAAAGCAGATCCTTGCTCAGTTCTTTTTCTCTATTTTCAACGTTGTCAGCCTGTCTTTGGTTAGCAACGCTTAAATGAAATTCTTTGCACAAGATCCTGCTCATCCTGACTGCTGTTCGTTCTCCTGAGTCTCCTGTGTGTTTCCTTCGTGTCCTTTGTCTCCCCAAGTTTTCCTTGCGCTGACCTGTGCCTGTGTGCAGCAATCTTGTTTAACACCAGTCCGTTGAAAATTTCGTTCGTCACATTTGATTTGCTGAATTTTTTCCGCTCTTTGTGTGTGAGCGTAGTCTTCCAGTGCCTTTCGCTCCGAATTTCGTTCTCTTCCTTACTGTCTGAGCGTATCGGAATTGTTAATTGTTTGTAAAATATGTTCATGCTATGAGTATGTCACCATCCGTTGAAAATCCTGACCAGCTTGTTCGATGTGTAGCCAATTGCGTATTATAATTTTCAAAGTCTTTAATTGTGTATGATTTGTAACCAAATTATTTAAGGTGTCCAGGTGGATTGCGAGGGATTTGTGTGTTCGGCTCGGCTCGGCTTGGCACGGCAGCATGTGTTATGTGGGTTGCTGGTTGTGGTTTTATAGCCGTAATTGTTTGTGACCACCGAAAAGAAGACGAGGCGAAGAAAATGTAGGAACGAATCAATCTGTGCTTCGCAGATCCTGGCAAGGAAAACAATAGACATAGCAGAGACTCGTCAAAGTGTCTGCTAAAATGATATTTTATAATTTGCAAAAAAAAAAAAACTCTCACTACTATAGGAAAATATATTTTGAATTTATATGAACATTATAAAATTGTTAAAAAAAATATTTATTTTTCTTGTTGAATATTTTAGATTTCAGATGAACTTTCTTAACTTCTGAAAATATTTCTGTGGCTGACAGAGTAACATATTATTTTATCAGTGTAGCCTCAAAGACGACGTGTATGGGATGAAAGACGGCCTATGAAAATTATCACAAAAATGCACAAATTGGGACATTTTTCATTATGAAAAATACCCCGAACTACTGGCCCACATCGTCGTCGCCGTAGAGCCCATTTCTCATTGGGAAAATTTTCAAAAATTATTTGGGGTTTTTTTTTAAACATTTTTGAGACATTTTTATGTTAGCCTTTTTGGGAAATTTGTCATTTAAATTTGAGAATTATTCATTTGAGACATTCTTCTATTTTTGGGGTCATTTGGGTAATTTTTCGTAATCAAAAGTCGACTTAATTTTTTACTAATTTTTTTAAGAAAATGTCGATTAATCGACTATTCGTGAGTCGACTTCTACAACTGCTGAAATTGTATTCAGCTACGAATATATGTGCTCTCTGGTCATGTTCTTTTCTAGGGTTTTCATGTTGAACAGCTGATGATTCAGTGAAGACCGAAACGTATTCATTCATATTGTTCTTCAAACCTCCCATTGAGGAGCAGACTGGGAACTAATCTAAAATAAACAAAATACGCATTGTGATAAATCTACAGATATTTTTACTAATCAACAGCCGCTAAAGTTCATATCCGGGTCAAATATCTCTGAAATAGTCTTGATTTGGTCCTTTCCTTGGTGTAATTTTTTTTTTTTGAGAACTTCAATTTCTTTCCATATGTTTCGGCCAGGGGCTTAGAGCTGTCTCTGGTTCGCATTGTCTTGCTAACGTTGTCCTGAAGAATTGATAAACCCTGGCAAGTCTTTAATTGGAACAATAACCAAATTGAAGTTCATATCTGGACGCTGCTCAGTCAGTAGATTTGAACTTTGAGTACTGGACAGAATCGAAAATTAGTCTTTCATTTTACCAAAATAAATTAAAACTTCCAAAAGTATCCGTTTTAGCTGCCCCCTTATAAACGTGAGGACATAAAGATAACAGTTTGCCAGAGTCCCAGTGTTGTCCTAGTTGAAATCGGGGGCGAGGTTGCTGCTCTTCACACTATAAATACTTTCCGCATGCCACTGCAACTGTAACGGACAGTGTGGTTTACATCCTACGTGACCTTTGTGGAGATATCTGGAAATTCATTGTACACTGCAACGATATCTCCTCCTCTTCTGAAATCAATTCCAGAGATAACCACCATATCGTATAACAATTTCGGTTCATTTCATTAAGTTTTATAATCAATAATTGGCTTTAAGTAGAAAAAAAATGAGCGAAAATTGATTAAAAGCTGATATCAAGTGCTGAACACGATATAGCAGAAAACGGGGCACAGCGAGACTTCATTAAAATACTATAAAGTTATTTTACATGCAATGGAGCCTAAATAAGCGTATAAAACACCAAAAAAACCCTGCAAAAATTTTGCCAAAACACTTGCATGCAAAGGATAGCACCCAAATGATTGGTGGCCTTTGATAGGGAAACCATTTAAACGACGAACAGCAAAGACTACAAAGATGTTGATTATTTTTTTTTTTATTATGGAACTCATATAAAGTTATAAGGCTGTATTATTTTTTATGACTGAGACCTATGAAAACTGCCCATTTTTCATCGCTTTGGATTTGTGAGTGTGTGTATGTGTTTGTTGCTGTAATCACATGTTGATTTCACGCCAATAAAATTATAAAGCGTATAAAATTACAAATTTGTTCGCGTAGTTGCTCGAGTATGTGAAGATGGTCTAAAACAAAACCAAAATGCTTCACTTGCCATTATCCACCGATAACAATATGAGTTAAAACACAATTGCAGGTGCTTTTTGCAGTGCGTTTTGCAGCAAAACGAATACGAATTCATTCGAGATGCTGCTGATGAACAACAACAAGCAATCAGCCGGTCTTCAAGGGAAACCCATCATCCATGTTGGTACAATTTCGTGTAATAAGTTGAACTTTGTTGTATGCGCTTGCCCGGGCAAAAAGGGGCGTTTTAATACATTTAACACGCTTAATTTATTTATAATTACATTGATATTTAAAGACTCATTTCGTTCGAGCCTGTGCCCGAATGCCGCTACAAGTGTGTGAAAAAGGTTTTGGCTTTTCGGGATTCCAGCCATTAAAAACAAAAAGTGGCGGGTATGGACGACCGTACGATTGACGAAACAGACTCAAGGTGTTTATAGGCTGAAACTGTGAAAGTGTTAAATTTTGCCATGGATATTAAACGAGCAACAGGATTATTAAACAACAAAAAAACCCCAAAAGGACCGCCATAAATGTAAAGAGAGAAACCAGAGAAGATAAGCTTAAGGCTACAAATGTGTGCCGCTTTATTAATTGTAATGAGCGCAATTTATAATGGACAACAATTCCTTTAATGTTCTTGATTTTTTTTTTTGGGTAACTTTTGACCAGCATAAAAAATATTATAAATCTGGTGTTGGAAATGATTTTTTCGGCAATTGTAGAACAGGTAATTACAGCTTTTGGCGACATAATATCACAGTGAAAGGAATTATGATGAATTACATAACAAGCACTTTTGCGTTCTTTATATGCTGGTATTTTTACACAGCTGTGGGCAATGGGAAAGGAGTAAGCAATTTTAAGGAACAGAAGTTCCTCAAAATTAAATTAAAAAAAAAATTTAGCTCCGAGCGGCTAAATCGTTTGAGAAACAGAGTTTCTCAAAATTAAATTAAAAAAAGCGATTATGCTTGGATCTAATTTAGCTCCGAGCGGCTAAATCGTTAAAATAGGGCAGCTTTACAAAGCTGTACAGATTAATTTCTAATAAGTAAATTCGCTGACAGTTGAAAAGTGAAAATGCCGCCAAAAATTTCAGAATTTCCAGCGTTTTTTTACACTAGAAATGAAAGCCGAAAACTGTGTCCATTCCAAGTACTGCAATGAACCAAAATTTTTTTTTAAAAATAGTTACATATCGATGGCTTCATTCCATAGTATGGCAAGTCTAAAAAGTCAGGAGACGCATTAAACATTTATTTGGAATTTCTTCAGGGCCGTATTAGGTAGGAACTCGACTTTTTTCCGATTTTTATATATTTATTTATATTTATATTAAACTTTTTTTTATCAGAAAATGGATAAAAATGACTTAGGCTACTATAGAATGCACACAAATGTTTGCCTTGTTCGTCTAAGTTGACTTAGCATCACTTTGTGTACTGATACGAAATTATTTATTCGGGGAATATCATTTTCAAGACCAAATGGCTCATCTCTGCAGCTATCAAAAGAGGCGAAATACGGGGAATAATTCTAGAATATAAGTGCCACATATCGGCCGGAACTCCAATACGGGACTCTAACACTTACACTCTACGAGGAAGCGGATGGGCGTGTTGTTTCAAGTGGTGAGTAAATTGGACCTAGTTATTGCGAGGTCTTTTGACTAACATTCAGGAGATGCCCCTAATGAATGCGATGCACTGAGCTAGCGATAGGTAATGAGGGTATTAGAGGGAAGAAAGAGGGAGTAGTGTTTGCGCAAGAAAAACATTTGCTGGAAGACTACTAGTCTGGTTGTTTGGCCCACACACACAAATAGTCGCCAAATCGAGGTTGAGTGAATCGTTCATTCGTTTTGTCTTCGACCTTCGGGGGATTTGGCCGATGTTCAAATCAGTGCGAATGACAGAGGTTACTGTCATCCTCAAAAAATAATTGATTAAATAAATATTAGTTTTTCTGAATTTTATTTTTATTTTTGGAGGCTCTCCTCTTTATTGACATTTCTTGTTTTGTAAGCCAACTAGTGCAAACTGGAAATCTTAAATGGGATTTGAATTTGTTATCCACTTTTATCAGTTTTAGCTCAGCCCACAAGTTTCCTAGAAACTGTTGCTGAAATGATTTTCTTAAGATAACAGAATAGAATAAATTTCACGAAAAATACAAAGATTGATGGACAGGCATAAAATGTGACTACTTCTAATTTAGAAATTCTTGGAGCTACTGTCTCTGCCGAAACATCAACTCAATACTTATGACCACAACAGCTGCTTTCAAGAAAACTCCCAACACAGTGGTCAACTCAATGGCCATTCGTTTTAAATTTCCAGTTAAATCGAAAAACCACAAGAGATTCAAAATATTGTTCAGTAAACAGTAAACAAGGACATCAGAGATGCCTTAAACAAAACCTAAACATTGTCTAATTTTTCTGCAAGCAAACGAACAAAGCAGAAAAAAAAACACCGTTTTGCAAGGACATTGTTTTGCAAATAATCAATACCCCGTCCAGCACACTAAACAGAAGGCCAGTAGCACTCTCCAGAGATTTGATTAGTCGCATAAAAACAAAACAAACTGGACAACAACCTTCGCATGAATGCGGCAAAACAAAACAGTAGTCAGGGCACAACAGCCTGGTTGCAACTTGCTGCAACATCGAATGACATTCAAATAGTTGCCCATTGCTGGGTGCGCACTAAATGAGGAGGCTCTGCGAAAACCGCATGAAGTCCAAATACGTACAGACGTTTTTCTCTTGTTGTTTGTTTGTGTGCAAGGTGGATCGATAAGGGATTCAATTCTTAGAATCTGCATACGGCTCACGGCCGCTGGCTGGGCAGTGTGATTGGTTTTGTCAATAAACAGTAGTTGCTGCAACTGAAAAGCTAATAAAAACGACTACCGCTATGTGCTGAAGAAGAATAAAAGCAAATTAACCTTGAATTGTTAAAAATGGAGAGACTATGGTCCAAAGGAAAATGTAGGGGGTCATGGAGGAAATGAAAGGAATGACAATAAAGGACGAAATACCAAAATACATCATTCTATGTGTACACAAATTAGTTGGTGTTCTTAGCATTTTAAGACCCTGACTTGTTTGCTTACACCCTTCACGTAGTTAATTCAGATCGAGGTTGGTGTGAGCATTTAGGAATGTCGAGTAGTTTTACTGCCTGTTTCCATAAAACGAATTTGTTCGTTCGTTAGAAATTGTCAAAATTGAAAGCGCAATAAAATAGATTTTTTCCAATAATGAGATCCCATTCTTTTGGGCTTGTGTTCCATATGTCGATATCTGACAAATATCTGAAAACCAGAATTGAATAATGTCTGAAATCCATTTTATAACGCTTCCAATATTGCCAATTTGTGTCGAACGAACAAATTAGTTTTATGGAAACAGGCAGTTAAACCACTTAGGGCAGATTTTTTTTTTTTTTTTGTTGGTTTTAAATGTCTTTGTTGTTTTTCCCTTGATTCTTTTAACCCTTTACCGTTCCTTCAAAAGGACGGTGGCGCCAAGTGGATTAAGCTGCCAACTATATCAATGTCGTCGTGCTAATTACATTTCAGACGTTGGCGATATTCTTCGTATATGAATATGGGTTCTTGATTCTTTTAACCCTTTACCGTTCCTTTAAAAGGACGGTGGCGCCAAGTGAATTAAGCTGCCAACTATATCAATGTCGTCGTGCTGATTACATTTCAGACGTTGGCGATATTCTTCGTATATGAAAATGGCCATTTTTGTGGAAGAATCTTTCTCTAGAATCCTTCTGATGTCGAGTGAAGGCTAGCTACGGAGGTTTCCTTGGCTATGAACGAAGACGCTGACAATAAAATTTTCTGTAGCAACCCATCCTAAGCAACATATCGATGGCTTCATTCCACAGTATGCTAAATCTTAAATATCAAGTTCAGAGTAGATCCATTTAAAGTTTATTTGGAATTTCTCAAAGGACGTTTCTATCTCGACTTTTTCGGTATTTATTAAAAACTAGTAAGTTGTAATGCGCCTATGGCGCCCGTTGAAATATGGAAAAAAAATTTTTGAAAAAAAAAAATTTTGTTGAAGAAAAAAATTTTGTGAAAAAAAAAATTTTGTTGAAAAAAAAAATTTTGTGGAAAAAGAAATTTTTGTAAAAAAAAAAAAATTTTGAAAAAAACAATAAAATTTTGTTGAAAAAAAAATTCGGAAAAAAAATTTTTTGGTAAAAAAAAAATTTGGGGAAAACCCAATTTCTGTACAAAAAAAAATATTATTTTTTTTATTATTATTATTTATTGAAAATTATAGAATGCCTATTTAAATTCCTACGTACTGCGTGACAGAGTCAGTGAATCAGTGTCGAGGGTAAATATATATTAAGATTTAAAATATTTTCTGTCAGAACATGAATAAAAATTGCTTAGACGAAAAATGTTTACGTTGTTCCTCTAAGTTGACTTAGAATTACTTTTAAATGCAGTGGAACCTCCATAAGTCGAATTTTCCTCTAGGGGCAGTTAAGCAGTTTTATAAGGTATTCGATAACTCGAAGTCTCCGTAAGTCGAACTTTTCCTCGGAATAATGGTGGTTCGAGGTTGCTGGTTTGATATGATTGTCTTTTAAATTCAAGATTTTAAAAGGGTTTTAGTTGCTACTATCCGAATTCAAAAAAACCGTTTCCCTTAGCATACTCTGGAATGACTTAATTGTGCAGATTTAATATCTTTGTAAATTACTTTATTAATTGATTTTATTTAATGACAACTCGCCTCAATAATGTCTTAGGACGCTGAGGCAACTAAAAATTGTAAAAAAAATATATTGTTAATAAATTAATTTACATAAAAAAAAAAAAAAATATTCACTATGGCTACGTCTTGAAGAGGATGCCAAAAACGTTTACTTAATAAAAAGAAAAATATAATATGTTGTGTAAGAATCAAAACCGACCTATTTTATTTTCAACCACACTTATTACACCGTCCCATTCCTCCTCGATAGCCATAGTCCGACAAAAGTGGCAAAATAGTTGCGTAGGAAAAGTGTGCCATAAAACAGTAGTTGGCTGTTTGGCTGCTGCAGCACGGACTGTATGCACTAAAAAAAACCCGTGCTACTTGCAACACTGCTGTGATTTGTACATAAACAAAACAAAACGATAAATGAGTTAGTTACGCATGCGCACAGGCGCATAACTAATAGTCTACGCAGAGTGCAACTTTGTAAGGAGGCTGCCTAGGGACTGGCAACAATTGTTGCAAGCGTAACTAACATTAAACGTGTGTCCGGCATACAGACAGACATATTCGTCGGCAGCAATGACCAGTTTCCTAACATTTCGTCACACTTCAGATATATGACTGCATACCCTAAAATACTGGTGCATTCAGTGACTATAAATGCACACCCAACGATGGACATTGAAAAATCGAGCTGATCTCTACACATGGGGAGTGTGCGTGGCTTGTTGAGGGCCTTGTGAATGCTGGCCATTTAGTACACCCACCTGGTAGCTGACAACAAATTATGCCGGAGTCCTGTTTGTACATTTCATCGTTCTTTGTTGATTCGTCGACTTCTGTTACAATCATCACTCGGCCGGTTGTTGTCATCCCCCTTGCATTGGCATTTAAGCTTAACGAAATGATCATTTTTTGTTGGCTTGATGTTACACAATAAGCGTTACAAATTCGCCACTGGACAAATGTCGTGTCCACAAATTGTGTTAAGGCTTGATGGCCATATGAAAATTGAAATAAATTGAGTGGAAATTGCTTGGTCTTGTGTTAAATGTCATCACCAATGGAAGTGTAAGGACAGGCAGAGAGAGAGAGAGAGAGAAAGAAAGGAAAGGTGTTCAATTAAGGTTACATTCCATTGAGTTGATGAAAGAGAATTTATAATTGTTAAATATTAAGTAGAACAAAGTTTTATGAGTTTTTCCAAGAAATTTTGAGGGAAAAAACTCCAATACAATTGTACAGAAGTGTTGGTTACTTCGGGCACTCACCATTCTGCGTTATCTGAGGAGGGGTGACGAAAAAATGGGGGGAGTTTTTATTTTAATAAACTTATTTTTAATAGTGTTTGAAATTGATTTAGCAAAGTTTGAATTGCAAATGTTCCATATGGCATGTAGTACTAAGTACTGCTTCAGTTTTTACTCTGCTTCCAAGATTGATTTTTATTAGAAAAAGGGAATAAACGTTCTACCATTGAACATATTGTGTTTAACCCTAGAAAGTCATCCTTATTTTTTGTACACTAACGTCATCCTTCGTCATTTTGACTACGGCCTATTTCAAGACGCTATAAATAGCATTGTGAGCAAAAATTGGAACCGATGTTAAGTCTATTTTTTTATTTAGTTTATTTTTAATCAATCTAGGCCCATCAACAGTTTGCAAACGACTAACGCTATACGAAAAATGAGGTCAAAACAAACGATAAAAACACATGTTAACTCGAAAATAAAATTGCGCGTCGTCATTTTGACGAAGGATGACGGTGCAGGGTTAAATAACTACCGAAGAAGTACAATTTTTATATTTATAAGAACACTTTACCGAAAGCTACCTTTCCCTGATAAGTGTCCACATTGGGGTATACTTTCATAAGTAAAACATAAACCAAATCCTCATTAAAAAGAGTTCAGTTCTATAGAATAAGAACCGGCAAGGTTCTTCACGACGACCCAAAAATGCTTTAGTTTTGCGAACTATGACTCCAAGATTTTCATCATTTTTGTAGTGAATTTTAATAATTTCAATGCGTTGTTGAAGAGTTTATCGTTTCATTTGTAGCAATGGCGTTGTTGTACTTGTCAAATGTCAAAGAATAAAAGCTCCAGAAGTGACAGCTACCGAAATGCCGGGTGATTCAAAATGACACTTTTTGTTGGAGAACCCTGTATAAAAGGAAATAATTAGATTTCTTTGAAATAAATTTTACAAAATTGACCACCAATTTATTTTACATCTACGACTTTGGTAAAATATTTTATTCGTATTTTTTTTTTTGTTAAAAAAATCTTAAAAAAAAATATTTTAAATGACAAAATCTATACATTTTCAGTTGTTGCAGTATAAAACCAAAGAGTACAAAAATGGCCGAAATGTCTTATATTGATTTTTTTTTCTTTTGGAAATACAATTTTTTTAGACATCAGTTGTCATAAATTGAAAACGAATTGTCCGGTTTCTTTGAAATAAATGTTATCCACATTAATCACCAAATTATTTTAAATCTTTGCCTTTGCTGCATTTGAATTCGAATAACAGTTTCAGAGTTATTCATAGATATGTCGGAAAATGTTTTTTTCTTACCGACAACTTTTTTATTTATTTATTTTTTTTTTGTTAAAAAAATATTAAAAAATTGAAAATGACAAAATCTGTACATTTTCAGTTGTTTATCATACAACCACATATGTTACATTTACATTAAGGTAAAGGTCATTAAAATCGATGGAGTACATACGATTTTATTCACAATTTAGTGAACGACCCTTCTGGAATCTCCGAAATGATGCAACAGGTCTGCAAGGCTTACTCTGCTTACTGGAGAAAATCTGACTATCGTGGCGGAGAGTGTACGATTCAGTCTTGCAACATCGACTCAATCTCAACATTTCATGTACCAGTCAGATGCGAAGTTTTTACAAAGAACTCGAAAATAATCATTCTCCTGACTGAAAACTAAACATGCGTATTTGGGATAATTTTTTGGTGTGCTTTGCGACTTTATTTCCATACCGCATATCTTCCTCAATCACCAACCAAACAAATTATTGTTTCGACAATACACCAAAAACTTCTCATTCGCTTAATTATTGATACAGCAAAAATTAAATGGCGAAGAAACAACAACAGCCAAAAGCATCGGCAGTTAATTCAAAAACAACTGCTGTAACCAAACATAACACACATCCTTAAAAATCAGTTTATTTCTGCTTATTGCAAACGTCAAGTGTAATCGGCTTATAAAAGACGATTTTAAAATCCTCTTAAATGTTTAAAGCTTACGTATTAAATTATTATGTCGACACACAGCACCATCACCGGCACCGGTACAGCGACTTATGAAAAACTAACAACAACAAAAAAAAACAACAACGAAAAACCCACTCATAGTCCGTCACTCAGTGTAGTACTGTGTGAAGAGCCTCAATACACCGCCAACCAACCAAAAAAAAAAAAACACAAAAATATGACGACAACTGAAACTGAATGGAACAGAATTAAACGTCAAACGAAAAAAAAGTAAAAATCGAGAAACAAACTAAACCAAACCCAATCAACTGAAAAAAAAAACTCACAGAATTGACGTACGCAAAGTATGAACCGGGGGGTAGAAATATGCTAATAAACTTTAGTTTTAGCCCGAGAAAAAAACATAAACATAAAATTATAATAAATATTGTGTTTTTTTTGTTGTTCTTACATATTTTTGCCAAATCGAAAGGAAATATGAACAAACAGCAACGCCCGTGTAGTGACAACAACCGCCAAAGGAAATCGTGTGCACGGAGTGGCGGCATCTAGAATTGAAAGGGAGACAAAATCGTTCATTGTCAGAAGATGTTATTTTCAGATACTCGTCTGTAAGTCCAGTCCAGTCAAAGATCCATAGTGATGCGGGGAATAAAGCAAACATAGGGTGACGCTCTGTGGAGAGATGACAAAATAACAATGAGATGTGCAATGCTCAGGGACTCATAAAGAAATATCAAGGAGAAGGCTTGAGTTGGCGTTAGCCTTAATGGGAGAAGGACTTAAGTAGACATATCTCAAATCAGCTGTGCAGGATAAATGTTGTATACACACTGACCGGCACCTACAGTATAAAACTGGCTCCGAACGACTGATTATTTTTTTAGAGAGGTTTTTACATGACTTAGAGATTTCTGTCTTGCTTGTAAAGTCATACATGACTTAGAGATTTCTGTCTTGCTTGTAAAGTCATACATGACTTAGAGATTTCTGTCTTGCTTGTAAAGTCACTGGCATTTACAAGGAAACGCCTGACGATTATTATTTATGTCCTATTCAGAATACGAACCTGTTTTCGTGGAGAGTTCAAACATTTGGGTTACTCGTTGTACCCGATTTACACGATGACTTTTTGCTTGATTTTAAAATCATGATTTTTAAGCGGGGTCGAAAAATAGTCACAAATCAAAAACTATTGAAAAAAAGTCATTGTATAAATTGTCAATATTTAGCATTCATCATGCCAAAAGACACTGCCCCTTTTCCATATAATTTAGAATTTATCAAAGACATTAAGTAAACATAAAAATTCAGAATAAGAGAAAAAAAACTTGCAAAGTGTTCATGAAAGAAAACTACGCGACCTGAGGAGACCTAAGGCGGAGTGTAGACGAAAAAAAGAAACTAGTTCTCTGAGAAATATAGAAGCGATAGTCGCACAAGATATTACACAAAGAAAGTCTTATTTATGGTCATGTTCTGCTTTTGGTCGTCCAGCAACTAGCTAAAGAAGAATTCCAACAGTAGCCGGCTGCAGTTCGGCGGCAAGTAACTCTTTTTTTTTGGTTTATTTGTTGGTTTTGCTTTTGAGAAGGAAATACAATATTTTATAGCAGGAATTTCCACAAACATGGGAGGATTACAAAAAGATTAGTTACAATGTAAGGAAAAGTGAGTACATAGTAGGCCCTCTCTTTCTTTTCTTATATCTACTCTCGCTAGTTCTTCTTTCCTTTTAATGTTTATTAAACAACTCTACAGGCTATCGCCGAATATATCGCTGGTTCGTCTGAAGCACGACTCTCCTGTGGAGTGGTAGTAAGTAAATCCTTGAGCCTTGTTTACTCTCCCTACACGTCTCAACTACTGTGCTGTCATAATCTTTATGATTTCTCTCACTGTTTGACTGCTCGTGCCTCTTCGTCACATGATGCCCGGCACAAATTCTAAGACACTGTCAAGGTTGTTATAGGTAGCAATCATTTCGCTATAGGTGACCTTTTGACAAGCACGCGTTTTATTAATCCTCTGCCTGCAGGCCGGTACGACGGCTCATCCTTGCTCATGTCATTATGTCGTCGCGACATTCACACCTCGGGGGAGCAGCATCATAAAGTTGACAAAAATAGTTTCCCATTTCGTTTCTGGTGAAAAATTGCAATTTTCACGCTAAACTCGTTTACATCCTGTTGTTATTTCCTATTTTATATATATGGATTTCTTCCGCCTTTGTTCGAGCCGTAGTGACCTCGAATTTTATTAGTCGTTCTTTTGTAGGTGTGAGAGTTTATAACTTTCTGACCGTGTGTCGTTGCCAAGGACTCGCGTTTATCACGGACGAATTTATCAGGAAGCGGGAAAAATCTATGACTTGTGCCGTGACACAGTGTGACTGTGAGTGGAAAAATGTCATTTAATTCAAGGTTGGACGTAGACATTAAGGCCAAGGTCGAAAACTGGAATTTGAAGGGTAAAAGGAATGTGTATGAGAAATTATAAAAATATATTTTTTTTGGAAGAAATTTATTGAATATGCCACGATTCAATTCAAAGAAATTGGGAAATTTTATAAAGGCAAATGATTGAAGAAGTTGTGAGATAATTCTTAAATTTGTATTTATTATACTATGCAACAAAAACAAATTGTTATCAATGACCACTACACAATTATGAAGTACAGTGATCCCCTGAACAATAAATTGGTAGCATTTTTTTTTTACGGTTAAGTTTTTTATCTTAATTGGTCATAACTCGAAAACGACCGGGTAGATTTTATTGAAATAAATTTTAAAAAATCATTACAAATTTACCTTTAATTTGTTTCCTCTCTGGATTTTTATCTGAATGGTAGTTTAAGAGATATAAGCGAATGCAAGGCAATTGTTTTAAACATTTGTTTACAATGTTCTGTACATTTGAGGCAGGTAATTATCAATAGCTACATATCTTACAATTAAGACAAGTTATAGAATATAAACTCGTCGGAAGATTTTCCCTGTTATTTACAATTTAGTGAAGGACACCCAAATACAAATGTTCTGTATGATTTATAAAGAAGGCGAAGTGGTACATTTGTATGGGTGGTCGTCCGATCCAGGGATGTGGAGTGGCACTAGAAGTCTGAAAAATTAGACCAGAGTAGGAGTCAGGAGTCGAGAAAATTTGATGCTTTTACTCCGAGTTTTGTTTACTTACATTTCCCATAAAATAAGAAAAATATATTTTTTTTTAATTTGAAATATTTTAACAATAGTCTAAAAATTCCAGATTACGATTTTTCTACATTTTCTTATAGAACTACTGAAGTTTGAGTCCAGCTATTTAAAAATGCTGAAGTCGAGCAATTTTGGCTTGACTCCACAGCCCTGGTCTGATCAACGGGCCATTTTACAATGAATAGATGGTAGTCCTTGGATAGACGTGTATCCCATACATTATTAGCATTTTTAATTTATTCAGTTAATTAAATTCAGCACAAAACTAACTGAGGGATACTTGTTTTCTGGGCAAGCAGAAATTTACACCAACATCGTCCCAATTAGTTGTAAAGTATTCCAAATGATATTAACATTTCACAAAGTTTCAGAGTGCTGGCAAGGCATTCGCAAATAATGCTTTTTTAATGTTCTCTTTTTTATTGAATTTGATTTTTATTGAATTTGACATTTTCCAAATTCCCTCAAAAAACCGCAATTACTGGTCATGGGTCGATAAACAAAAAAGTTTCGATTATTCCAACGCAAAAATAAAATTCCTACTCTTTCACAACAGCACGATTTCGTAGAAAGAACACTTTCCCTAACAAATTTTGCTTGTCCCATTAAATCTCTTCAGATCATCGACCCACTTTTTACTCACAAAAAAATATAGGTCTCACTTAGTTTATGGGAAGAAATCATCTGAAAATCACATCACTGCTTTCAGTCTTAAGTATGTCAATCACTTAACAAGCTGTATTCTCCAAAAAAAAAAAGCGATAATTCTCAAAATAAGACACCCCGAAATCCCCCTCTTCCTTGTCAGCACTCCCACTCCCATAGCCAAAGCCATTCCTCCCAACGATTTTCTCTTTGGCAAAACTGTCTGTCAGAAAGTACAACATTTCGAACTAAACAGATTTGTTTTGAAAATTTATGACAATTTCAACACCACGAAAATGTGCTGACAACTTCCACAACATTTTCGAGCACATATGAGGCATACACAATGAAGTACACGCATCCCAAGATCGATAGACATTCAGTCAGCCGAGTTGGGGGGGGGAGAAACTATTTTAGGAATGACCATAAAAAACAAAACTTGCTACAAATCTTAATTTACAAAGACAGCAGACATTATTAACTTAATGCGTTTAGAATGTCTGATCATAAAACCGTACAAGTTGTCTGGTTTGCAATGCTGTAAAAAGTCCACTCTCTATGTAGAGAAAAATGGATCGGGATATAAAGACACACGTCATGCACTTGCTATACAAATCGCATGATCGATCGTTTCACTTATGTCACAGAGCATACACATCGTTAGCATTCATTTTAGGGGGGGCATGTAGGGTGTTCAGCGTGTCTAGATTTGGAAAAAGAGGATTACAGTGGTGGGGATCGCAGATGAACGGGAGAAGAAGATTACTCTTCTATACGAAAAATGTATAGCGGGTCCGTTTTGTATAGGAAAAGGTAACTTTTCTATGGTAAAAGTGAAACACAGGTCTTTTTTCTGTGGGAAAAGTGGATCACAGGTCCCTTTTCTATGGGAAAAGTGGACCACAGCTCTCGTTTCTAATGGAAAAGTGGACCACTGGTCCATTTTCTAATGGAAAAGTGGACCACTGGTCCATTTTCTATGGGAAAAGTGGTCCACTGGTCCATTTTCTATGGAAAAGTGGACCACAGGCCCTTTTTCTATGGGAAAAGTGAACCACTGGTCCCTTTTCTATGGGAAAAGTGGACCACTAGTCCATTTTCTATGGGAAAAGTGGACCACAGATCCCTTTTCTATGGGAGAAGTGGACCAAAGCTCCCTTTTGTATGGGAAAAGTGGACCACAGGTCCCTTTTCTAATGGAAAAGTGGACCACAAGTAAATTTTCTAGAGGACAACTGGACCACATGTCCCTTTTCTATAGATAAAGTGGCGTCTTTGCTAATACTATAGGGTACAAACACCTTCGCTGTTACTCAGTCAAATAATCAAATGTTTCACTTATTTTACGAGTACATTTTCGCCTTACGTTTTTATATGTTTTCAAAGAAGTTGTTATAAAAACACCTAAAATGAAATCGTTTCAACTTTTATGCGACTTCTGTTTGCTGAAAAAGTGCGGTAAGAGAAATTTCCCCCGCATCCCTTTAATACCATCGAACAAATATGCGTAGCCTGAGTTCATTTGGAATGTGAGGAGCCCCCTCCAAAGGGACTTCATGCTGGGTTTACTCCAGCTTCCATTGACTACTGCCGCCGTCAAAGTTTTTGTTTTACCCGAAAATATCATCAAAAATGTTGTTTGTGTGCAGTTGTGCCAGAAAACAAATCTGAAAACTGAAAACTGTTGCAACAAATGCGTTTTCATCCACATTTTCGGCTCCCTCCATCTATGGAACAAAAGCTCAGTTGGTGGTGGAGTACTGGTGCTTCTAGTTCAATGCCTTCCAACAACACAAGATGTATTCCGATGTTTTGCTTTCTTCAACTGTGTGGTAGATCTTTTTTGGTAAAATTTATGGCATTTTTAAGGAAAATTAACAAAAACATCATGAGGGGAACAAACTAAACAAAAACAAAAAGTGTTCCGCTTTTTTTCTTCCTCAACCAAGTCGGGTGGTGGCTGGAGTAGTTTTTATGTGATTTCATTGTAATCGTGTATTTTATAGGAAATCTTATTTTACCTTATTGTTGTGTGAGTGTGTTCGATTTTTCCCAAAAAAAAATTGTGGAGGGCCTTTCATGGAGTTCCATGGCATCCATCGGCTTTGTTTGATTTTTGTAGGTTGCTGTTGTTTTTTTGATGGCCTTGTTTGTGCTGAAAGAAATTTGTTTTCTAATGATCTTTAATGGGTTTTATATACTCCAAATGTTACAGTTTTTTTTTATTTATTTTGTTTTTGTATACCTTGTGTGTGTGTGTATTTTGACGGCCCTCTCCCCACCTTGTCCTCATTTATTTAAAGGTTGCTTTATTTCCGGTGTTTCTTTTTTACTTTAGTTATTTTTTGATTGGTTTGAGCTTTGATTTAAAATATTAATATAATATTGAAATTTATGTGGTCGATTTGAAATACAATTTGTTGGGAGTGGACACGGTTTTATGGCTTAATAACGATTTTTTTTTATTAGACAAAGTTTAATATTAAATAGTGTAGAAGAAAGTCTTGACTATAATAATCTCAGGGAAACTTGAAGATAGTTGAATATAGTAGTTCCAAATTCGCATTTGTAATGCAATCGAATCTATCAAAATGTGGAATTGACTCAGCAACTGAAGAAACACGACCATTTGGGCTTTACAGCAGCTTCAAGTGGACAAAAATAGTTTCCTCGAAGTAATCTTTTCTAACGAAGCTACATAAACAAGCAAAACTGGGATACTGAAAATCAGATAGTGTAGATGGACCCTGGGGGTCGGGGTTAGTTTTTGTCTGTGGCGCATTTTTCTTGAAGGACATGAAGTTAGATGATCTTTGATTCTTGAGAAACCGTCACCAAAGTCTTAGAAAATTCCTTTGATAGGACACACTACTGCGAAACCAGCCAAGGCAGTCATCTGCATGAAATTGTGTTGCTCTTTGCAATAAAACAGTAAAATGAGAATTAAGTTTTTTAAAAAAAAAAAAAAAAAATTTCAATAAGTCATTTTTCCATGGCCGCATAAATTTAACACTTGATATAAAAAATTAAAACTGAGTTTCGGTCGTTCAAAAAAATTAAAAATTCAAGTGAATGGATTTCCTAAACAGCCTCAGTAAACGCGTGCTCTCTCTCAGGCCCTTGAAATCCAAACATATAACAATTTTGACAGAGCCAGGAAAATATTGTCTAATATCACATAGAGCCATGGCACTAGCAGACCAACAGCGAAAGATCATAAACATTATGGCGACTGTGCACAGTAGTCGTTACTCAAGGAGAGTAGTTCAAGGATGCTCCTTTTTCTCGTTTACAACCACTCTCCAGGAGTTATAGCGCACATTTCTGCACACGACAAAACAGCGAGATATACAGCGATGTCCTGCCGAGATGTTTACGATGAACGACGTAGCAGGTAATTCCTGTCATCCAACAATTTCGGAAATACCGGTTGTAAATGATGAATCACAAAAAGCAGCTACTGCTGCAGTTCAAACGAAGAAAGGATAACAGAAATATCATTTTGACGTATTACAAATCATGCGAAATACACAGAATTGCTGCTCCCTTAAAAGAGTTGGCCCATAAATTTCTCTTGAATTCCAAGATTGATCCTAATGATCTGCTTTAATGTCAGCCCACGTCAAATTTCTGAAAAGTTCACTCTTTCTTTGTAAGCGAAATCAATTATTTTTCATTTCAAAATACCAGAAGACAGCAAAATCTGATTATTAATCGCCGCTTTGTCTCGTTTTTGTGGTTTTCTTTTCTTTTTGGTAACGTTGAGGTGTTAACACTTTTATCCAACACGTAACACACATTTTTCACACTTCTTCTGCAAAGCCAGAAAATCCCCAAAAATGCGTGTTGCATGGATTGCGCTTGCAGCTTTTTGTTTGTGGGTTGGCAGGGGATTTTTGATAAGACTGAGACAAAACTGGTAAAAGATTTGGAAAGCAACAACAACTGCACCATGGCATATCCCCGTAATTTGTACGTTTGAGCTTACGCTGAAGCGTAAAACACTTGACGATGTAGCTGACGCAGTTGATACTGATGAGCATCATCGTCGTCATCATGGAGAGACATTGAACCACACACATACACACACATCTCTTTCAATTCACCGACAGCGCGAACTCAAACAGTGATAAATTGCAACGATAGCAAAAGTAAGCAGACAGACAGACGGTCAGACTGACTAACAGCAAATGAACGACAGAAATTGGTGGAACAAAACAACTCCAGAAAAAACGACTGTGACCAATATTGTAAAAAAAAGGTGTATACGAATTTTTGTCTTCATATGAACGAGACAAACGATATAACTGTTAAAATATAAAGAAAGATGTGTTAACCCATTGGGGGAGGCGAATTAGAAGAAAGAAGAAATACTGTGTATGGAATGAAAAAAAAGAGTTATGGCTCTGTGAGGAAAATTGGATAATTTTGGGACTAAATCATTAGGGTACCTAGGATTAGGGATTTTTACAAAAGGGAATATTCCAAAAATAGTTTTGTAAATGAGAATGTTCAAAGTAATGATTAATTCACATTCTCATATACTTAGAATACACCTATGCTCTACCAATCTTGTGGGATATGCTCTTTGAGAGGCGGTGGCTTGTTTACATAGAACCGTGACTTCAGAAAATCGCCTACAACAAATTTCAGCATGGCACTGTAAATTAAAAAAAGAGATTTTAGTGGACCTCGAAATTTCATAGTCTTTCACAGTCATGTTGAAAACACATGTTTTCCAGTCCGAATTCATCAATTTGTATACCGATACTCAGAGGCCCATATGTAAAATGATTTATTTTTCCGTTCAGGTGAAAATGCCCGATCCTCTAAAAAAAGGGCGCCATCGCTCATTCTAAACATCGACCGAGCATCGTTCACTGAGTCGCTCAGGTTCAGGAGATCGTGGATAGAGTTTAGACACATAGACCAAAATGATGCATATCAGTGTATGGGCAACAAAACACCCGCCAGTAGAAGACCTAAAATCCTTTGTCTATATAGGCTGCATCATTACAACAACAGGCAGGTCGGCCCAGGACATAAAGAGTACTTAGAGTAAATAAGGCGCGACAGACATTTAGTATGCTTCGTCCCGTTGGTGATCCTTCCAACTCTTAAGCGGCACTGAGTTTAGAATATTCAACTACAAACGTGAAGTCTTTCCGCTTGTTTGACAGCGAATTTCCGAATGCTGCACCTGGAGATTGCAACAGCATTCTAGTATTTCTTAATAGCTGCCACCGCCAAATTTTACATCTATTTTGGCATAAACTCCGACCAAACACCCATCGAAGTCGAGACATGCAACCGGGAATGGCGTGGAAACGGGCACACACTGAGAGTAGCGTCCGGCGGCAGCAGCAGATTGTACCCGGCAGGGTCAGAGGCGTGTCGGTAGACCAGCCCACGCATGGAGAAGACAGCTCAATAGTAAAAAAGAATATACTGGTCGTAGTTGGAGCAAACTTAAGCGACTGGCGAATGATAGAGATGATTGGAACAACTTTAAGAAATTCCCAAAACAAAATGTCAATTCTTTTGGTTGTATTTTTGACAAAATTTCCTAATAAAGGAGACTCTATCGGGGAACTTTCAAGCCAATTCTTGTCGTATCAAAGATTCAATAGTTTCTGGTTTATTACCATAAACCCTATCTTTGAGATCAATATCAGAGTTCATGCAGAATCTGTTCCACAAAACAAAGCCCATCTTTCGTCTACCATATACAGAATATCAGCCACATAACATGAGGGTTAAATACAATCATCACCTATAATATTTCCCAACATATCAATACAATCTTGGGAATTTTTCATAGTCTTAGGCAAGTAAAGGCCATGGCAAAACGGATGAAAAATACAGACATCGATGTAGAAATGCTTTCTCCATATGCACTCATATGTCTATATGGACAATAACCGCTAACAACGCTTTTCTTCATACTGATGTTTCACTACTGATATATCATAATAAGCGAAGGCACCAAACAAAAAAAACAAAAAACAACAACAACTACAACAAGGAGAAATAAGGAAAATGCGAAAGAAACCACTCGGCATACCACCAGCTAATAATAACCAAAGGAAACCATCATCAGTAACATCATATCAATGAAATTATCAATAACATATAGAGTCGCACGGAGACGTTGTGAGATGTTGATGGTGGCTTTTTAACAACATTAACCAGTCAACAGCACCATGGCCAAGCCGGGCAACGCGGCAACAATATAACGTCAACGTCATCTTATTAAAGAGTGCCAACTTAATTTGCCAAGGCATTTTCACAACAAGTTACATGCTTTTTACCCCGTTTGCTGCTGGCAGCGTCTCTGCGAACACCTCTTGCACATCCGATGCTGCTGCCACTTAATGTTGCACAACAACATTATTAGTTGTGGCAAACATAACAACCATGGAAGGAGCAGGAGTTACTGACGTTTGGGGTTGTGTTGATGATCTCCTCTAGTCGTTCGTTTTTTTTTTCTTGTGTTGTTGCATTGTTGTTTTTCTTTTTCGGGTTGCCAGTGTAACCCTGACCATGCTTAAGTTTTTCCAGTGGATATTAATGTGGCCACGGCCTGGCCGTTGGTTGTTGATGCTGCAACTAGGTGTTGAAGCATTTGGCGTTTAGCATTGTCAGGGAACTTATGCAATAATGGGCTCTGACGAAAATTACAGTTAGAAATGAAGAAGACGAAAAAATGAGCTGGACTGAGCTAAGTGTACAATCCTTTCAGTCGTTCGTGGCTGCAGCCACCAACTACATTGCGTGTCTAAATCGTATAGGAATTCCTATCGGGGAAACGACTAAAACCAAAAAAAAACACACACTTTACTTTAGTCAAGGTAAGTAATACCAAAGACAGGAAGAAGTCTGATAATGCAGTATTTAATATGACGTTGCAGGAAACTGAGTTTGTTACAGGCTGTACAAGCATACACAATTTTTAAGGATTTTCCTCAAAATTTCATGAAAGAACTCATGGGAATCTTTTCTCTAATCAGTGAGCTTTAGCCGATATAATTATAATTCTCATTTAAGTGAATAGGTTGTCGTTTATAAATGGCTGATTGATTCCACAAATGTCATTACACCGTATTTTGCATAAATACTTGTCTTTTAAGGCTAATAAAGTTCAGCTAACGCAAGAACTCATATCGGGCAATCATCAAGAACGTCGTGTCTTTGCTGATTGAGTCCCTGAAATGAATGAAAATGATCCGGAATTCCATCGAAAAATCATATTGACTGATGAGGTCCATTTCCATGGCTCGATGGCTTCGTCAACAAGCAAAATTGTCGCATCTGGAGCTCGGAAAGCCGAAGAATTATTGTTGAGAAGCCTCTCCATCCGCAACGTGTGACTGTTTGGTGCGGTTTATGGTCCGGCGTGGTCGTTGGACCTTACTTTTTCGAAAATGAGGTTGAATCAACAGTTACGGTGAATGGATTGCGCTATCGAGAGATGATTTTCGAGACAATATGGTGCTACGTGCCACACAAGTAACGACACCAATGCTTTATTGCGGGAAAAGTTTCCAGACCGTGTTATCTTTCGAGATCTTGTTATTTAACACCTTGCGAATTCTTCCTTTGGGGTCACGTGAAAGATAAGGTCTAGGCCAAGAGCCCAGTGTCGATTCAAGACCTCAAAGATAGAATTCGTCATGTAAGCGTGGTCGTGGTGTCTTTCATTAAAAACGGCATACCTTCCTCTTTATTATGATATCAATCATTAGTTATCTAAAAAAATTATATTTCTCTTTGAGTACCAAAAATAACACCTCTTGTTGGAATACCCTGTATTTAATATATTTTAATAAATAATCACACTTGACGAGTTTTTTTTATTATCAACTTTAAAGATGTCTAAAATCTTATCTTTCGTATTCGCAAAAATTAAAACAGCTTTACAAATACATATGTACAAATTTATGGAAATTTTAAATTCATATTATTTCTCGATATAAGCTAGGCTGTAAGGATCTGCTATTCTTCAATGTACAAAGAAAAATGTATAAACATTTTGTTTATTTTTTTTTATACATTTTACTTTACAATGGTTTGTAGAGCTATTTTTAATTTTAATGCATTTTTAATTTTTTTTAATTTATGATTTTATTTCCCCCATGCTGTAGTATCCGTTTTCAGTCACGTCCCATTTCCATGTCCTGCGACATCTGCCCGTCTCATCCGTTTTTTGAAGCGCTAAATACGTTTTTTCTTCTATGCTGGCTATTTGGTCGTTTGTTTCCTTCTTCTTTCAGACCATTTCTCCCAAGAAATGCCTTAAAGGCTGCTGGTCCCGTCCATCAATTTGTTGGTCTTCTGGTTGACGGTCGTTTATACGACTCTGCCGCCTTCCTCTTCTTCTTCGTATGTTTCTTCATTTTTTTTCGTGTCTTACTACTTCCCAGTTTAGCTTATTTTGAAACGTTAAGCAACCGGTTAACGGCTTTAGCTAATTTTTTTTTTTATCTAATGTCTAACATTAGTTCTACACCTTGTTTTTTTCGTGTCGTTTTTCTTTCTGGCCTTGTTGGTGTTACCCGTAAAATTGTGGGTTCATTTTTTCTTCCTCTGCCACATTTCCTTCTATTTTACATTTTCTGCTGGTCGAGTGTTTGATAGTGGAGAAAATGTGTGTTTCTCCGGTCGTTTGATCATCTTGTCGTAGCAATAAAAAACGTGGTAACAACAAACTATTGGCACGTTCTAGTTTATGGTTAACAGCGGAACAACCAACGACAGCAACAACACGTTGTTCTACATTTAATTGTCAGACCATCATTTACGGCAACTTGTATATTTTAAAGTGGGAAAAATTTAATTGGAAATGTTTGGGTTCTTAATCTTTATAAAAAAAGTCGAAACCAAAAAAAAAAAAAAAAGTGGGGGTCTGTGGAAATATAGCTTCAGGTATGTCAGCAGTGGAAAGTGATCGAAACGGAACGGAAATGATTGCGTTGAGCGTTAGATTTCATGTTGTGCATGTGTAATGAGTTCATTTCTGGTACTAATTCAGTTATCGCCCTTCTGTTGCAAACGCTGAGGCCAACAGAACATCTGGCATCATTCAAACATAACTTGAAAATTTTGAAGTTTTTATACTTAAACCAAGAATGATCCGCTGATAATATAAGATTATCCGATCATTCATTATTATTCAGACCCCGCCAAGTATATGAAAAATTTCGGAACAATTTGTTTTTGTATATCTAACGTACCATCAAAATCCTCCTCTCTACGGATTTGAATACCCTGTTATCAGTTCTTATGTGATGTTTATCAAAATTCAAATTTTTTCCAAAGTTCTCCATAAAGTTGTGGAAATAATTTACAATCCCAATGAGAAGAGGCGGTATGTTTGTTTTTAGTTCGAAACAAACAAAGAAGAGAAGAAAACAAGAACAACAAACGACTGGAAGAGCATGAAAACAAAAGTGACATTTTATGGCTGTTCATAAATTCTTCACTTTTTCATTTGCACAGCATTTGGTCCAGTTTCCTTGAAGTATCACTCCTTGTGATATGGCCCGACAGACGGACGGACGGACAGACAGCGAACAGGCAGAATCACACAGACAAGTAGTGACAGTGACAGAAAGTATGTTAATATAAACATGACGTATGGAGCCATAAATAAAACGTATATCTCAAAACACACGCAGGCACATACAAAAAAAAAAAAATCACCATAAATGTCCTTCAACTTTCGGTGGAATCTGTTCTGAGTAGATGTTATGATTTCCACAATAAGATTAGCCAACAAAAACAAGAACAGCCATAAAACATAAAACATTGGCCGGCCAACATGGGCTACAGCAGCCACAACAGGTAGTTCCACCAGGTTCTCTGGGACGATGCGTCTGCCGTTGTTGTTGTTCGTAATACAACACGAAAAAAAAACACCAAAAGGATTTCTTTTGCATTTCAATTTCAGGGGCCATAAAAAATACTGTCAACGATTTATGAGCTCTACTTTACACAAATCAAATTAAATTTTACCTAGTTTAGACTAAAATTTCGCGTCACTTTGTCTAAGTGAACGCCCTCAATTCCCTTATATGCCGCCCGCCATATGTCAACCAAAAAAAAGTCCTCAAATTCACGACGACTTCATGTTTACCTTTATGGGCGCTGATGTTGTCGTAGCACCGGTAGTTTTATTTCAATCAATAAACGCCCTCGAAAACTAAAGTAAAAGCGAATCAAAAGAAATTCCGTACAACGAATTTTATGCATTCTTTTTTTTCCTTTGTGCTACGGCGGCGTTTCATTTCGTTACCTTTATTGGGAATTAGGGCGTGTTTACATATGTTTGGGTACATTTAAACGCCTTTACAGTTTCGTGTGGACGTATGGCTCGTTGGTTGGATGGATCGATTGCTGGCTGGCAGCTCGGTTGCTTGGTTATTGCGGTGGTCGCTGCCGATGCTGCACATCGTCACAATAAAAAGGTTTTTTTTTTGTCTTTGTGTTGCCATCAAAGTGTCCGCTTTATTATATCAGAGTTGGTTTTGGGGGTTTCTTCTTCCGACAAAACCCGGAATGAGGGCGTTATTGTCGGGATTTTGTGCCAAAGGTTTGTTTATGTCCATTATGTTGCGGCGTACGCGCTCGCAGAACCTATTTCAATAGGGTCGGTAAGGATGGCGATGGGTTACTACATGAAAATCCACGAAGAACATATGTTGGTGGTATGTTAAACTGGGTTAATGCTGCAGATTGGTTGTGAAATGTTTAATGAGGAAGATTGGTTTGCTATCAGCTGAAAATGTAAATTTTGTGGCTTTTGCAATATGACAGAAAACCCAGCCAAGTCAGTAGTCTGTTTAAGACCCAGATGTCTGCAAAGAGGTTCCTTGAGGTAGGAAGGAAATTGTGATGAATTTAGGATGGTATTTTCTCATTGACATGTATTTGTATCAAAATTGCCTGAGATCTGGTCAATTTAATGAAAATTTGTGCTTAAGTTAGTGTAACATATTTCATTTAGTATGTTGAGCAGACTAGCTGCAGCTGATACCTCAAGAATACCGGATGATTGAAGCCTCAGGGAAATACTCCTGATTTGCAAAACAGGCGACGAAACTGTTTAAGGGAAATAGCAGCGAATAAGTCTTATGTGAAAAATTTAAACGCGAAATCGATGAACTGATTCAAACCTAGCAATGTGGCTTTAGGCGAATCTTCAAACAAATCTCAACACTCCTTCAAATCCTGCAAAAGTCCTATGAGAAACAATAATGGATATGCAACAGCTTATCATCGATTAAAAAGCCGCCATGTCAGCTGATGAAATTATTAGATCGCCCTAACTTCGTCTTTCAATGATTATTAAATATTTTGTTAGAGACGATTTTAAAACCTTCCTTACTAATTTATCAGCCAATCCATTGTCCTAGACTTCGACTTCATCATTTTCCAATAGCTCAACTCCGGAGTCGACTACGACTTCAACTGTTCTAATACTCTATCCCTTAATGTTGTGCGTTTGCATCCAAAAGATACACAGTTCATATTTTTAATAAATTTTTGAAAAATATTAACAGACTAGCCAACTTGTTTTTACATTATTTTATGGGAAATGGAAGTAAGTGGTCGGAGTCGGTCAAATTGTTAGACTCTAGACTCCGACTCTGATTTCAGATTATGTCGGCTCTATGAAAAATGCCCCAAATGCAAAATGCTAAAAAAAAACGAAAGGTGGCCAAAAAAAGTATCACACAAAGTTGGATAATTTTTTATTATGAAAAATACCGCAAAAAATTTGGGGACGTTGTTCATAATTTTTAGATAATATTTTATTTTTCGTTTTTGGTCGATTTTTTGTATGAAAAATTCACCAAAATTGAATTAATTAAAAAGTTGTATGTCTTTATCCCAGAATGTATTCAAAAATAAAAACGAGAGATGGACAAAAAAAGTCTCACACAAAATTTGACCATTTTTCATTAACAAAAATAACCAATGAAAAATCTTAAAAAAAACACAAATTCAAGTGGTCTACAGTCTTTATCCCAGAATGTATTCGTGAAATCTTCAAAAATAGCCTAAACCTTTCTTTAAAGCTACCATTTCTGAAATCGCATCATCAGAGACAGACCAGCCCACACCATAAATAAAAACGAAAGATGGCCAATAAAAAAGTCTCATACACAATTAGACCACTTTTCATTATGAAAAATACTGCAACAAATTTGAGGATGTTTTTCATAATTTTTAGATAATATTTTATTTTTCGTTTTTGGGTGATTTTTTTTATAAAAAATAATCCAAAATTTAAGCAATGAAAAATTTAAAAAAAAAAATATATACCCTCCTACCCGTAGGGTGAGGGTATAAAAATCCAAGAGGCCAACAGTCTTTATCCCAGAATGTTTTCGTGAAATCTCCAAAATCAGCGGAAACATTTATTTAAAGCTAGCATTTCTGCAAATAAATTGTCTGATACAGGACCACAACCAGCCCACTCCTACGCTTTACTGAAGGACCGATTTTTAACTTGGGAATTTTTTCCTATATTATTTAGGTAATTTTTTCAAAAATTATGTGAATGTTTCATTTATTTTTGGAATATATCGAATCCCTCTAAATCTTTTTTAAGGTAACACTTTCAGTTTCAGATAACATCTCTCTGTTTTCTAAACTGTGTTGGCGAATTTCCAATTTATGAAATATCAGTGTTGCAAAAATGGAGAGAAGCGATGACAACGTATGATTGTCATCATTTATTTGGAAATTGGTGAAATAAGTCGGTTTCAATTTTTTTGCAATACGCAAGTTGCATAAAAAAAAACAAAAAAATCTGCTGAAATTACAAAACAAAGAAATGATGCACCCTTTTGTTTCATCACAAAATCCAACAAACAGCTGCACATTTCGTACACACCGAAAAAGGCTAAGCCACATATGCTCGGTATGGCCACAACAATGTTGAGGTTTCCTAATAAATCCCTAAAAAATAAACACATGACAACGATCTGATTGTAAAACACTATGAGTTCCTCAAAACAACGATCACGTACTTAAGCTGACAATATTGTGCAATGATCACGTACCAAATTCCCGAAAACTACACACAGAACCACCAAGGCGGGCAAAAAAATAAAACCGTAGTGAAATTGATCCACAAACAAACTGTGTGGTCAGATTTCTAATGAATCATTAAAATTCGACTGAATGAAATGAGTGGATTTTGGAAAAGGCTGAAAATTAAAAAAAAATTGTAAGAAAGACAAAAAAAAAATACCAAGTGTGCCAAAACATATGAATTGTCAGTTTGATATGCATGCCGGCTTAAAGTCGAAATGAGAGATTTGGCAGTAAGAACAGAACTGAGTATAGTTGTTTCTTTTTCAAATAAAATATAACAGCTGTTTGTTTGTTTTTTTTCTTCTATCAGGTGTGTTGCCAGGGTGTTAAAGATTTATTTTTTATTATATGCAGTCAACAATGTTGAATAAGTGATTATGAACATTTGATTTTCTTTATTCCGAAATAAAACATAGAGTTTTACAAATGTTTAATAAGCCACTAGCAAGCAATTCAAAAGAGGGTCATACACCCTTCAGACCCGATAGGAATGCTGTTATATCAATGAAACTTCACATCAACCAAATCTTCGGAGGAAATGTTGTTTGAAACTGACCTGACTTAATGGATTTCACATTGAATTCATGTCAACCATAAAATTTGATCCTTTTCCTGTTTCGTGTTTTCTCCATCCAACAAAATCCATTAAAAATCTGCTGATTTGGCAAACATTTTAAATCGCCTTGATTCGATATGTTGACTGTTGAAATGTTTAAATATGTTTTCAAGATCATTTGGCATTGTTTGCACAAGTGTAAGAAAACAAAACAAACTTGAAATTTATGCCCAATTCAAGGATGCTGAAATATTCGGAAAAAAAAGACCACAACCACACAACAACAGGAACAAAAATGCAAACGAACCACAAGACATCGGCAAACCTCAATCTAAACAGACTGTCGAGAGTAAAACTGCTTAAGAAAAATGAAGAAAAACAACCCGAAGAAGAAGAAGAAAAATAATAATAACAAACAAAAACCAATAACTGACGACACGCAATTGCAATTAATGAAGCCTAAAACTAAATAAACATAGACATTCGGATTGGATGTGAAATTGGGATGTCATGATGGCATGGTTTGCCATGAGATCTGCTGTGCCGTGGTCCGGTCAGATGGATTGTCGGATGGCTCGGTTGGTCGTACCCATGTGTACACTTGACACACTCAGACGCACACATTTCTTAAGAATTTCAAGTTGAAGAAATGAAAAAAAACAAAAATTAAGACGTCAACATCAATTGGTCATTTTTGAGCAGCACAACAACAGCAACAACAAATCCTATACAAAAAAAAATCTTTTTCTTGGATCAAGCATGCATATTAAGACATTTCTGTTCTGAATAGTTTTGCTCGTACAAAGTATTGAAGGAAAAGGGTGTACGATTCAGGAATGAGGAATGTTTCAACAATTGTTTGGGTGAATCCAAATGTTTTACCTGTTAAAACGCTACACATTCCCAAATAATTTTGGAAATTTCTCTACTTAAAAAATGGGGGAATTTTCAATGTACAAATTTTGGTTTATTTTTCATATGAAAAATGGCTCAATACCAAGAAATTAAATATTATCTAAAATTTATAAAAAATTGAAAATTTTATGGGGAATTTTTTTAATGAAAAATTTCCCAATTTTGTTTAAGATTTTGTGGGCAATCTTTCGTTTTTATTTGTGTCGCATTTGTCATAAAGCATTTCCGAGTGCTGGAAAATGTTTGATGGCCGTCCAATCTTTTGAAATGAAATCTTGCCTGAGTACTGATATTTTGCAACGCTTTCGCAATCTTCACCTTCACACCACACCAAACAACACCCTTTGCCATGTAACATCTTTTAACCACAGTTGCGTGCATAATTTTCTTTTTTTCTCCATTACTTGGTTTGTTCTTTAACTTAACTTTTTGTTCATATACAATTTAACTCAAGTGTTTATTTTGTTTATGTCTCAAATTTTCAATTTCAATATTTGCTTAAACAGCAACAACAACAACACGGATCCGACCAACCAACCAAAAATGTCGAGGGAAGAAACGAGACGCAATGCAAGAACTCTCAAAAGGTAAACAATGCATAATAAGAAGGAACATGCATACCAACAACCGCCCGATCAACCAGCCGACCAAACACATTTTATGCCACATCCATTCATCCAACCCGACCAACAATGATGCATGCATCCATCCATGTGCCATTGAAGTTTTTTTTCATTTCGTTCGGGGAGTTTTTTTTTTTTTTTTGATGAGTGGCTGACGGACACCGCATTTGTGGCTGCGGCCCTGGCAGTGGCTAGATGACGGACACTTCGGCTGGCATGCCATGGCCTGGCATGATGATGAACATACCTCATCACTTCTGTTGCCCGTCCATTACAGGAATGTGCTGCTGTGTTATGCCTGCGCTACCACAGACGACGATTGATGTGGCAACAACTGTTCGTTCAACAACAATAATCATTGATTAAGGCTTGATCATCATCGTCATCGTTGCCAGCGTCAGCGACGTTTGGTCTTGAGGGTTCCTTTTTTTTGTAGTTTGCCCGCAAATAAAGTTGCAGCAGGAACTGGTCAGCTTTTTTCCTTAATTTTTTGTTTGTAACTAACTGGGGTTAGCTTAACGAATTGTTAGTAACTAGCTAAACACATAATTTGCGTTTTAAGGGTCTGTTTTTTTTCCGTTGCTTCAGTGTGCAGTTCTGTAGTTATTGCATGAGTTTTAATATAATTAATATGATGACAAGTCAAATGGCAGTTTAATAGTCAGGGAACTATTGCAGGAGTAATTGCCGTGTAGAGTATTCAGCCGACAACAGCTGGGTGTTTTTTGCGGGCTCATAATGCAAATGTTTGAACTTTCCTTTTTTTCTTTTTCTTTTGAGAAATCTCTGTGATGAGTCTCTGTTCTGAGCGAAATATTGAAAATGTATTGCTACTGAAGGTACAGAATTATTGGATATGATTAATTGCCTTTGACATTTTGGTGAAAACTATTTTTTAAGAAAATGTGAAAAAAAAACCTTTGTTAAATAAAATTTGAAAAAATTTTTGTTGAAAAAAAAAAATTTTGTTGAAAAAAAAAATTTTGTTGAAAAAAAAATTTTGTGGAAAAAAAAAATTTTCGTAAAAAAAAAAAATTGGGGAAAACACAATTTCTGTACAAAAAGAATATATTTTTTTTTTTATTATTATTATTTATAGAATTATTATAGAATGCCTATTTAAATTCCTACGTACTGCGTGACAGAGTCAGTGAATCAGGGAATCAGTGAATCAGTGTCGAGGGTAAATATATATTACTAGTAAGTTGTAATGCGCCTATGGCGCCCGTTGAAATATGGAAAAAAATTTTGTTGAAAAAAAAAAAATTTTGTGGAAAAAAAAAAAAAATTTTGTTGAAAAAAAAAATTTTGTTGAAAAAAAATTTTTTTCTTGATATTTGATGGAAAAAAAAATTTTGTAAAAAAAAAAATTTTGTTGAAAAAAAAAAATTGGAAAAAAAAATTTTGTAAAAAAAAAAATTTGTAAAAAGAAAAATTTTGAAAAAAAAAAAAATTTGGAAAAAAAAATTTTGGAAAAAAAAATATTGGTAAAAAAAAATTTGGGGAAAACAGAATTTTGAAAAAAAAGAAATTTTGGAAAAAAAAATATTCTTGAAAAAAAAAATTTTTGTGGAAAAAAAAAAAATTGGAAAAAAAAATTTTGTAAAAAAAAAAATTTGTAAAAAAAAAAATTTGTAAAAAAAAAAATTTGTAAAAAAAAAAATTTTGAAAAAAAAAAAATTTGGAAAAAAAAATTTTGGAAAAAAAAAATATTGGTAAAAAAAAATTTGGGGAAAACAGAATTTCTGTACAAAAAAAAATATTATTTTTTTTATTATTTATTATAGAATTATAGAATGCCTATTTAAATTCCTACGCACTGCGTGACAGAGTCAGTGAATCAGTGAATCAGGGAATCAGTGAATCAGTGTCGAGGGTAAATATATATTAAGATATTAAGATAATATGGAAACAATTTTGTGGCTGAAAATATTGAATTATTGGACAATCTGATTTTAGTTGTCTCTACCATTTTTGTTAATTACACTAAGTCAATACATGCAGTCTAAAATAATAAGAAAATATTGTGGCGCTTTAAAAAAAAACAGATTTATTGAAAAACACATTTAAGTTGCCTCTACCAAATTGGTTAAAATCATTTTCCTTTTAAATACATGCCGTTGGTCTATGTGATAATTTCTCTGTCCAGTCAGTAAGATTGAAAAAAAAATATTGCATGTGATAATATGGGATTATTAGAAAAATATATTTTAGTTGTCTCAACCATTTTTATAAAATGTCACCATCAGCAATTGCGTTATTGAAAAATAAAACGATCTTAGTTTTTTTTTTTTTTTTTAAATTTGTATTAATTTTTTGTCATAAGTCTGCAATTAGTCACCATTTATGTACGTGTCAGTAATTGTGTTATTGAAACAAGTTTTTGAATTATTTTTGTAAAGGTTGTAATGTTTGGGACGATATTTAAAAAAGGTAAAAACAGTTTTCTGTTATTTTGAGGCTGGGAACTGTAATTTGCTTCGGGAGGAACCATTGACTTATTTACATGAATATGCTAGTCATATAATAGACCATTTGTGACACTTCGGTCCGTTTCTTAAACTCAGAAATTTCATTTGGAAAATGCCCTTATTATTTCTGGCTAATCCCAATTGCCCAGACATGCGACATAATTTAACAAAAAAAATCCTCTCATATTTTTCCACGGATTATCTTCGAAGCCTCGTAATAATTTTCATGTTTTTAACACATTTTCACTATTGTCCAAGTTTTGATGTGAACAGATTTTCACTTTTTATGCCAGCCAACGAGATTCGTGTTTGTCTCAATAGACTTAATTACAATAATTTCTTAATTATGATCATCTTTGTAGTTAAAATATGCACATACTCATACGGGGGTTTACCATCGCTATTAAGATTGTTGTAATAAATGCAATTATAATTAACATGTAATTATGTTAAATAAATGTTAATTGCATTTCAAAACAATGACAATAATTTTCTCATACACATTCTTTCATGAAATCTTAGAAAAACACAACCAACTCGAAACTCAGCAAAACAAACAGAGAAAATGGGAAAAAACATATCAAAAGAAACAACAACAACAACACAAACAATGACGTGAACGGCATGGAGTCATGGAGTGGGGGGGGGGGATGAGTGAATCGGTGAGTGAGTGAGTGAGTGTGTTTTCTTGTGTACGGAATTTGCATTTGTAGAATTTGCAACAGATTTCCCAACGTGGGAGTTTTGCTCCTCACACACAATTGTGGCATCATTCAGCCATACATAAGTACATACTTATGCATATATGATGATGTGTGGCGTATATGTACATATTTATGCATTTGTCACACACTATCGCATCGTATACACACACACACACAGCAACACACATGCGGATGAATGCATTTTTCTTATTATAACTAATGGGGGGATATGATCATAGCGTAAACATTCATATGAACCAACACTTGCAACATTTTCCGTTTCATTTTTTGCTAGTTGCTGATGCTGCTGTTGCTGCAACAAAAACCCATTGAAGCTTAAGAAGTTCAGACAATTGAAAAAAAAAAACTTTCTTTGAAAGATTTTTTCACACATTTGCTGCTGATTTTCGCTTGAAACTCTCGCATGAACATACATGTGTGTAACAGCAGCAACATATCGTAGTCGTTGTCGTGCAACAGCAACTGAACACTAGCTGACAATTGTGTGTGCATGTGTGTGTGCTGTTAATATGAATGGTAAGCATTAGCTGCAACATGCATGCATACATAACACCGACACACAAACAATAAAGCAATTGTAAAATGGTTGAAATGACAAAGACTAATACGGTTGCTCCGGTGCTGTTGTCGATGTTGCTCATGCTGCCTCCAATGATGTTGCTGCCGGCCTGCCTCGTTGAGTGGCTGCATGCTTGTTATTGCTGATGTTCGTGTTGGTGGTGTTGTTGTAACTTGTTGGCTGTTTAAGTTGGATGGCTTAGAAACTATTTTTTTTTTCACATTGCGAAATTTCCAAGTCTTTGACACTTTTCCAACTATCGCAGAGTGTGTTATGCGAGTATGCAGAATATGGGAGGGGGCGGTATGTCTCAGGTGGCAAATAAACGGATAGTGGGTGTCATTATGAATTTAAAGCAAAGTGGAGAAATCATTTTTGGTAGTGAATTTTAATAATTTCAATGCGTTGTTGAAGTATCGTTGTATCGTTCCATCTTTAGTAATGCCGTCGCTTCTACCTGTCAAATGCCAAAGAAGAAAAACTTCAAAAGTGATAGCTATCAAAATACCGGGTGATTCAAAATAACACCTCGTGTTGGAAAACCCTTTATATATAAGTTACAGACAGAATTTTGGGTGGATGTCATTTTCTGCTCGAATTTTTTTAGAAATTAAAATATGTTTTTTGAAGTATCCTTTGAGAAGAAAATGGTCTGTATTCTGTATCTGCATACGTCACAAATATCAAAACATAACTGATGTTTAAAAAAGATGTACCAATAAATATCTGAATTCGCCCAACGTTTCCCGTTCAAATGGTAAATAATTGGGAACATTTTTATGCCGGACTGCCAAAAATGATATCGCCTTAGACCTTGGATCTTACATCCTAATCAACTCCACGCTTGTCGAACAGACACTAAGCATTTCTCACCAAGAATTTCATTGCACTCTTCAAACAGGATGGATGGTGTTTTTTTCTCTCACCACTGACCACATTCGCCCTACTTATCATACTGTCATCGCGTGCATATATGCCTAGTTATGTACGTAGGTATGCTTGATGTTCATGCCAACATTTTTATAGTTACTCGTTCAAACATACAGACATATGAATGTTATTTATACAGTTGCTTCGTATTATTTGTCATCCAAAGATGTTGCCACTACACATACAGACATAGAAATGTATGTACAGACAGCCAACACACCAGCATACTTACATATGTAAGTATGTAATGTCTATAATGTTAATTTTATTGACCCAATTCTCAAGCAGTTATTAGAGCGCAAACAACAGCCACACACCGCAACATACCACACACAGTGCGAGACAACACTAACATAATGCCGACACCACTCGTTTCGTTGTTGGTGACAAATGCAGATTATAAAACCAGGAAGTTTTTATCATCATCATATGCATGCATTCATTCATGCTGCATGCACCACAAGGAAGTCAGTCTGTCTGTCTGTCTGTCAGTTAGGCAGCCAGTCACTCGCCGTGCCATGCAATACAGAAAAAGAAAAGCTGCACCGAGGAAAAAAAAAGGAAAAGGAAATTATTTAAGATTCATAGGCAAGTATAACTAAATCACATTTAGTTGTGGCGTTTTGCAATTGTTTGTAGTTGTCATCGTTGTTGTTGCTGTTGTTGGTTTTTGTTATAAAATTTATTTTCCTGATCATATGCAAATTTCAAAGACATTTCTTATGCCATTTGAATTTCACATTCTGTATAACTACAAGTGAACATTAGGGCGGACTTCCTATATGTGTAGGTGAGGCTGCCTTCAGCAAAATCTTTTAATTCAGAAAAAAACTCATTAAGAATTTTTCACATTATTTTTATTTTCAATTCATTTGTTAAGTCCATGCAAAGAAATTCCTAACAGGCTAGCAAATAGATAACAACAATTTAAATAAATTTAAATTATAACAACAAGTGTTACAACACCTCTGTTCATTAAACGATCAAATTGGCAAGAAGAAGTGCCGCCCTAATATGCACACACACACACACACATTTATCTCCATTGTTTGCTGTTTGTTTGCTATGTGTTGTTGTCGGTCGGTCTGACGTTTTGTTTGTTGCCTGTTTGTTTTTCAAAGTTTTCAACGTTTTCGCTCAGTTCGTTTATGTTGGACATATGTAAAGTGTTGCTCCAGTTATGTCAAAACATTAAGACATTATTATGTAACTCTCGTTTGAATAGAAACCTAAACAGAGACAGAAAACAGCAAACAGCAAACAATTTCGTTACGTTTTCCTCTTCATCGCTTACACCTTGAGTGGGTTTCCTTTGCTGTTGATGTTGTGGTCGGACGCTGTGTCGTTGTCTAGCGATCGTTACCCCTCCAAAAAAAACACACACACACACTTCAAAACTCACATTTAAACACTTTTTTATGGTAATTGTTTTGAAAAATTGTGTATTACTCGGGTACCACCTGAGAATAGTTATTTCAAATACCAGACGTCTGTATATTTAGATACCTAATGTATGTTTATATAGATTCTGTTCAATACAAAGTTTTTTAGTGACTAACAAAAACCACAGACCTCTGTTCGTATATGTGAATACCATTAAAACAATAAATTTAAGATCCTGATAGGGTAGTGGCAGCCTGAAAAATCACCCACAAAAACTATCATGGAATCCATGATTTATTTTCAAAAGTAATTGCATTCGAGTAACAACATACTAAAGGGTTCTCCAAAATGAGGTGTTATTTTGAATCACCCAGTATTTCATTAGCTGTCAGTTCTGAAGCTTTTATTCTTTGACATTTGACAAGTAGAAACTACGCCATTACTAAAACTGGAACGGATACACGCTTCAACAATGCACTGCAATTATTAAAATTCACTACAAAAATTGTGAAAATATTGCAGTCACAATTCGCAAAACTAAAGCAGTACAGAAATTGGTGGAAAACTTCGAGCTGTTGGGACAAGTAAGTGATGTGAAGAATAAAACTCGCGCACGTCTCTCAAGAAAAACTGAGAATATTGCTGCTGTAGCCCAAAGTGTTGAAGAAAACCCAGGTTTGTCCAGTCTTCGTCGTTCTTCGAAATTGAGCATTCCACAAACGCCATTACATCACAAAGACTTGGGTCTTAAGGCTGGGTCTCAAGTTCAGTTAACACAAGAACTCAAGACGGCCGATCATCAACAACGTCGTGTCTTTGCTGATTAAGTCCTTGAAATGCATGAAAATGATCCGAAATCCATCGAAAAATCATCCTGACTGATGTGGACCATTTCCCCCTCGGTGGCTACGTCAATAAGCTAAATTGTCACATCTGGGGCTCGGAAACCCAAGAGTTATTGTTGAGAAGCCTCTCCATCCTCAACGTGTGACTGTTTGGTACGGTTTATGGTCCGGTGGGGTCATTGGACCTTACTTTCTCGAAAATGAGGTTGCATCAACAGTCATCGAGAGATGATTAACGACTTTTTATGGTCGGAGTTGATGATATTGATCTGGGCAACGTTTACTTTCAACAAGACGGCTCTACGTGCCACACAAGCAAAGAAACCATTGCTCTTTTATGGGAATTGCAGGACCGTGTTGTTTCTCGAAGAGCTGATCACAATTGGTCACCGAGATCTTGTGATTTAATACCTTGTGACTTCTTCCTTTGGGACCAAGTGAAAGACAAGATCTACGCCAACAGCCCAGCGTCAATTCAAGACCCTAAAAATAAAATTCGTGAGCCGATTTGGCTACGGAAAATTGCATGAAAAGGATATGATCCTGCAAGCGTGGTCGTGGTGGCCATTTGACTGATGTGGTTTTTATTATTAACGGCCTAACTTCCTCTTTATTATGAAATAAACATCCGATCATTTATCTCAAAAAATTAAAATTTTCTTTGAATACCAAATTAACACCTCTTGTTGGAGAAGAGGTTTACCCGAACGAAACTTTCCCACTGTTTTTTTGTGAAGATGAAAGGTTTTTTTTATTTATTTTCGTACTCTATCCTTTTTGGTGAATTTTTCGATAATTTCGGTCTTTTGCGAATGTTCTTCATGAGCTCGTGAGCGGAGGTGGGCTTTGCCAGGGATGGCCCCGAAAAAGATCGATGAATCTGACACTCATGATCTTCTGTTTTCATATGTTTTTTTCCTAATTTCATTTTTGATTTGGGGTGTATTTTCGTGGACCTAATGTCATACCGACGATTTGGGTGATGCTCTCTAAGCTTGCCATATTTGACAAGTGTCGAAAGAAGAATTAAAGTGTTTAGGCTTTTTAAAACGGTGCAAGAAATACTTGCACCCCTTCCGATCCGGCCAAAAATTATATATGGACAGAGGCTGCAATGACATATTTACAAATTACAACTAGATGGCCCTGCCAAGTTTTTGCTGGGATGCACCAAAAAAGTGTTACGGTGGACGATTACTACTACTCTAACGTCGTTGCAGCCACCGGACTCGCATTTCTTTCGTCATGACGTATCTTTGATTAGTTTGTCTTCCCGTTGGCCCAAAGTTCCCCAGGTACGGAAGGGTTAAGTATCACATTGTGTTTTTTATTTTTTTGTTTAATATTTTTGGCAATCAGACTTTCTTAAGCTACAACCTACCTTGGGTTCCAACATGTTACAGTATTTAAAAGAACTGTTCTAAAATATACAATAAAATCTAAAGTTAGGTTGTTGTTAAAAGATTAAATTGACAACAGTTTTTCTTAACTATTACATTTTAGTTGTCTATGTTACAAAACAGTTTTTTTTTTTAATTTCTAATTCTAATACGTTCAGAAATTGCACTGGAAACAGTTCCGACAAAAGCTGTTCCCTGTGCGAAATGTTAGTTATTCCAACTGAGAGGACTTCTTCTAAGTTCCTACGTTACTTTAGGCCGTTTCCTACCTAACGCTGGGTTCATTCCAGCTCTTCCCATTTTGAAAACTTCAGCATTTGCGTTTAGATTACTTGGTTTTGATAATAATAAAAAATCATTTTTAATTTATTTAAGGGTTTGTAATCAGATTGAAAACTGTAATACATTTCTTTATGCGTTTTTTTTTAATGAAGTGTTTATATTTTTATTTTAACGAATTCTGCCTTTTAAAGCCGGGCTGTTTCATTTAGTTCGCCACAACCACACTGGGCATAGTATAACCTTGCACGTTTACATTATTTTTTTTTTTCAGCGAAGCACACCTCTGCATATAAATTAAGTGCGTGTTGAAACATATATTTTCGCGCTTGCTGACAACAGCCCAGGCTCAGAATTCAAAACAAACCAAAAAAAGATGAGAAGCTTAATGAACAGAAACCACCAAAAGCAAATATGATTCAACTCTGGTTATAAAGGTAATAATTTTATAATTTTATGACTTAGTTTTGTACATTCAACACATTCTGAGTAAATAATAAAAAATTAAAAAAAGCAAAACAAAAAGCATTTACAACAACATTTTAAGTTTATAGAAGAAGTCAGAACAGTGCAGACGAAATGGCTGAAAACGTTAACAGATGCCAAGAGACTGATAATCACAACCACACATTGGAACAAAAACGATGAATACAAATCTGAAAAGAAAAGAAGAATGGCAAAACTTAAATTAAGCAATATTTTTCCTCTTCAGATATTTTCTGAAAAATTTATGGCGCAGATGCAAATAAGCTTCTCTTTTGTGGCGACAGTGAGTGAATGACTGGCTGGACGGTTGAACGTGAACGGTTTCGAAAGTAAAAAAAAGGAATAAAGTCATAAAAATCAAATCAATGTTTATGAATCTGAAAAGCCTCTGAAAGTGAGTAATAAAAACTATTTTCTGAACAACTGTTTTTTGGAGAAAAAAAAACATATAAAAAGTGTAAGACGAGCTTTTAAGATTTCGTACATAAAACGGGCGTTGTAAAAAATTTATGAATTTCATAACAATAGCCCTCTTGATGTTTTAGGGGGTCAGCAACAGCGCAGTTTTTTTTCTGAAGTGTGTTTTCACAAAAAAAAAAACAAAAAAATATCCATAAAAAAACTAAAATCTTCTAATTTATGATCTTATTTTGATATGATAACCTTTTCTCGGTGGAGTTTGGTATTACTTTGTTTTTGTGCCCAACAAGATTCTCTTTTTTTATTCACAAAATTTATTTTTGATATTTGGTTGAGAATACAAAAAACCTCTTCTTTTTTTATAGATTTTTTTTTTTTTTAGTTTTTATGTGTGGATGCTGCCACAGCAGCAGTAGCACGAAGGCGTAACGGTGACCCGAACTAAACAGCATGAAGACAGGCAGCCAGCCACCAATATGGCCATTGATTTGCTTCCACCACCAACAACAAAAACCAAAAAAAAAGAAACAAACACAAAATCAGCAGAGAGGTGTGTCGCTTGTGCATTCTACCAACTAACTTGCATCGGTGGCCATACAAACCCTGTCTCTCTCTCTCTCTCTTCCACTGACTTTGTTTGGCCTAAAGAGTCTGCTGCCACTTAAAGTAAAACCCACCGTAGATATTAGATCTCTAGATAACAAAATATGTTTATTGAATATTAACATTTTGTTTAAGAGACCTTTGTTGCAGCCAACAACAACAACAACAAACCTCGTTTGGGACATATTCGTACCAGTCCTCTCTCTATATCCCTCCGTACATGTTTTTTTGTTTAAGTGTTTGTTGATTTGATTTCAGAAATTCTTCCAAATGCGTAAGAACAACCAAAACCCAATAGACTACAAATTTTACTAATTGATGTTGAGACAATTGTCAACCGTTATCTGGACCTAGGCATCACCGGTTAAGAATTCCACAGCCCACAGCAGCCGAATCTGGAGACAAATATCAATTTAAATCGTACACTGGCACGCACATGCGATGTGTTTTTGTAACGTAAACTAGATTTGAACAAAAAAAAAAAAAACATTTTCGAGAAACACAACAGCTGAATGTGAAAAACACCAAGGGGAGTGATAAAAACCAAGGAAAGTGGAACAGAACTCGAAAAACTTGATTTTGATAAAAAAAAAAAAAATACAATGATAATATTGATTAGTATACGATATAAGATATTCGGCTCAAGCGGTAACTCCTGGTCAATTGTGTTTATTTTTGCAGCCATTGAATTAGCGAGAAGCGAACAAAAAGAGATTGAAGTTGGGTCTCCAGTTCGCTTCGGAAAAACATAAGTAACAAATATATATAAAAATTAAAAAATATATATAAAACGGACTTCCTGTGGTAGTTACGGTCCGCTGACGATAATTTTTTTAAGGACGTAGACTGAACGTAAGTTTATGAAATCAAAATCGATCTATGGAATTTTAATGCCACAATGGATACCATCTTTGTCCCGATAGTCGGAATTGGTCTTTGGAATTTAAATAATTTGGACACCATCCTTGACCTGAATATCGGTAAGTTTATCTTCCATTTCCCTGCCTAGTGTAAGGGGTAAGTTTTGGTCATTACATTACCAGATTCATACGTCACGAAATCCAGAAGACTAAATCGTCGTACAACGGGCTTAGAATGAACGTAAGTATATGAAATCAAAATCGGTCTTTGGCATTTTAATGCCACTATGGAGATCACCTTTGTCCAGACAGTCGGAATTGGGAATTTAATTAACAAATTGAAGACTAAATGACCGTAATTCGATGGAAAATCGAAAAATCAAATCGATTCTGTTGTGATGTGAGACAGAAGGCATACAGCCAACGTGTTGGACGTAATAACAATCAGAATTGATTTGTGAAGTTTGGAATCTTGTACGTACCAACATTGCGAACTTCAGAAATCCACTTGGACCACTACCTTGTGGTGGCAAAGATAAGCACACGATTCATTTCCGCAAAGCCCAAAAAGCCTTCACGAGAAGGCTAGACTTTGAAAAGCTGCAATTACAGCTCAAGTATTCTCTCCGAAACTATCTCGCCTGCGTCTCGCAATACTCCCCCTATCATGCCAAAAGGTCGTCGACTATTAAAATGGGTATCGAAAGATGCAGCTTAGGCATCAAATGGTGCGATGATGAGCCATTACAGAAGCCAAGGAAGAGACATACAATTTCTAAAAATATTTGAAAAGTTCTGAAAAATCTCACAAATAATTTATGAAAATAATGAATCGGCGCTCTATTGTTTCCACAACTGATGAATGGAATATCGATTATTCTAGAGAAAGACAAGATAAATGAATAGACACCGAACGTAAGTATATTGAGGTTTTTTTTTTTTTAAGTTTGAAGTATAAAGCACGTAGTGGCCTGTGTGAAAGCCACGAGTCTGCCTGCCAAAAATCAGCTCGATTGGATCACTGAAAAAGGGTTAAAAATCGGTCAAAGACTTTCGGTCTGACGTGTACATGAAAATCGCCGATACACGTGTATTTTTATTTTTTCCCCTCTTTCCGAATATGTGCAAACAGAAAAAAAATTATTTTTTGTAACGCGGTGTTAGGAGCCTGAGGATTTTACTTGTATGGAATTTAACAACATTGGTTCAAAATAGTTTTCAAAACATTTCTCATTGTCTAATTCTTTGTCAAATTGTCTTTACTTGATGTGTGTTTTGTAAACAAGTGTCCCAATCCCAATAGAAAGTCAAACGGAAACAGTGGATGCATTGCTACAAAAAAAAGAACTAAAATTAACTGGAAAATGAAAACAGTTGTTCGCCTAACGCCCAAAAACATTTATGAATTTGTTAGCATATCGTTTTTTTTTCTCTGCAGTTTACAAACAAATATAATTCAATTTCTGTTGGGGTTGTGTTTTTATTCCAGTGCTGCTGGAAAAATACACATAAAATATTGATTACATATTCATAGTTTTATGGCAAAAATAAATCAAGTTTTGTTTTGTTGCTCGATATATTTTTGTTGCCATTCTTACTTAGTTTATGGAACAGCTTCAGGGCTTTTTCGTACTCGTTTAGTTGTTGGTGGTGCCGTTGGTGTTGCACGGTTTCATTAGCCGCCTTGGCTGATACAGTTTTCGATGCAATTGAGTGTTGCTGCTGCCGATGATGTTGTTGCTGCTGCTGCGACCGCTGCTGCCAATGTTGTTCATATCTGTATATCAATAGCATATGTTAATAACAGCTTTTAAACATGCAGTTGCTGTTTGTTGCATATACAATTTATTTCTGTATGTGCGAGTGTTTGTGTGTGTGCGAGTGTCGCTGTGTGTTTGCACCATTTTTATTGATAACTAAAACAAGATAACACGCTTCCAACAAACTGTTCGCATATACTCGCAGAGAACAGTCCACCAGTCAGCCAACCCAACAAGCCCGCATTGTCGGTTCACTTTTTTTTTTTCTTCTTAATTGAATATTTAAATGCAATTTAACAATATTTTGCACCTGAGTACTGACAAAATATGTTTCTGCATTTCAGCTCGCACAAAGGCTAATGGAGCTGAAGAACTTGTTTAGAATAGACCGCCATAGAGGTGGTGCTGAAATATGTTGTCTGGCATTGTTGTTAGCAACGTTTTTAGCTGTTACAGTTGGATATGATAAGTTACGTATTTGATTGAATTGTTGTCTTCGAAGTTTTTATTTCACTTTTGTTTTCATTGCATACTAATTAGCGGTAGTGCGAACTTTCCGAAATAACATGATAATGAATCAGATGGGTGTGTGCTAGAGAACGAATGAGTCAATTGAATTCAGCGACCAAAGGATTTGATTTGTTTCTGTCAGTTCAAACATTTGTAATGCTAATTGTTATCGTGTGTAGTAATTACAATGTATTAGATATTATAGAAGTTTCAGCAATAGTATTAGATGGAATTAAGCTGGGCGAGTGTTGTCTACCATTGCGAATGTTGTCTATCCATGTCATCCCTTCTTGTTTCGCCAGGCTATCCTATATTTTTTCCTTTGTAATATTCTGTAGTAATTTGTATTTTCGCATGATATACCCAAGATAAGCTGTTTTCCTCTGATTGGAGTAATTATAGAAATTTCCCAAAACGTCTTTAATAAAAATAGTTGATGCAACTAAAACAGACCCAAACAGTACTGGAAAGAAGTTTAGGTGAACGAGTCTCATGAGCCTGTCATGATGGTGGTGTATGCTGACGTAGCTCAGAGAGTGTGACTTAGTTCTGGAACATCGACTCGCCATCGATCTCATTTCACGCACCAATGTCAATTTTCCAAAAAGAACTCTTACAAAGTACAAAATCGACACAACAATTGAAGACAGACGACCATCGCTTCAGAGTGTGGACCCTAGAGGATTTCGAAATGGACACAATTTGCATCATTGCTGCAATCACATTTTCCGTTAGTGGTGAACATGACAAAGCTTTTCTGAGGTCTCAGATTGGGAACATGGACTTGAATGAAGCCGCAGCTGTGTCAAAACTGTGGTAAGTATGGATCTCCTTAACTCAAGTTGAAAAAACTTGATTTAATTACGGTTTTTTCTATAACGAAATTCTTAATTTTATCCATTTTTCAGCCCGAATAGGCTTGGTTATTAGCCGAACCGAATCTTGGACCTTTTTTATTTGAAAATACTGCTGGAAGCACTATTTCGGTTAAAGGTGGACGCTACAGACGCATGTTAGACCATTCATTGCGACCATAGATTGGAGACATGGCCTTTCACAACTTTTGGTTTGAAATTTTGTTTCATAATAAATTTTGTACGGCGACGAAAAAAAAATATTTTTGTGAAAAAAAAAACGGTAGCTGTTCGTCAGATATCCGTTGTCTGGTCACTGAAGTTAGAACATCACGCTGCTGTGTAATCTGGATTCCCGTACTCAGCACCCGACCTAGACTGAGGCAGATCTTTCATAGAGTTGACTCCACAGTTCCTATTTCGTATTATCTGGGTGCTGAGCCACAGGGACATAACTGGCAACTGTAGAGCAAATGAGAATAGACCTTCACTATGTCACTCAGTACAGGACACTGTCTAGTTGCAGTTTGAGTGAAGGCGGACTGGCGATGACTGCAAACGTTGTGGTGAGGAAGAGTTGGAGAAGGCCCAAAAAGAGTCTCTGCGATGGCCCTACTGGCTGGCGAATAGGTGAGATCAATATTAGGTTAGAACTTCTAACTGAATCTTATTATAAAGTGTTCCACTATAACCTAACCCAACCTAACCTAACATAAACTCTAGTGATTGTTTTAGCTGCCCTGATAGTTTTTACCCTCCATTCAATATAATTACATTTCCTCTGGTTTAGAATTTTCAAATAAAAATAGACTTTATATCAAAGTTATTAAAACATTTCCAAGCATTTATCCACAATTTCAAAGACAACATACACATTTTTTTTTGTCTGTGTACCTGTCCTTTAATGACAAATATCAAGTTATGTCAGCCTCCTTGCAATTGACCGATATATTTGTATACTTATATTTTATTTTATGTTGTTGTTGTTGTCGTTAACGCCAAGCAACGAACGAAGCAGCGACAGCCACGATATCCAACTGTTAACATTTATCGTTAAAACATGAAAACAATTTTCGAGCTTCTCATTCTGTGTCTTTCTTTATTTTCAGTATGAACTGAAAAAAAAAGTTTCTTTTGCAACTTTGCTTTCCGTTTAAGGAAAAGAAAAAAAAAACAAGTAACAAAACAAAATGTTGGCAAAACTTCTGGTTGATGTTAACTGTCTACGAGAGCGCATTAAAATAAATCATTTTTAAGGTGATGTGTAGTTTTTGGGTTTTGTTTTGTTTTGAGGGGAAAAGGTTCATTCCTTAAGACTAAAGTTTTTGGAAAATTCATACAAATCATAATCATTTTAAAGGACTAAACGTGTGACGATGGTCATATGAATTATTTAGGGCATTTGTGACTAAAGGCTAAGAATGGAGGACACTGTGGCCATTGCGGTAATAATTTGGGAAATTTGCGAAGGCGGTTATGGTTATGAAGCACATTTCTCACTCGGTGGGTATGTTAATAAATAAAATTGTCGTATTGTCGTAATAAACAAAATTGTCGTATGCAAGTAATTGAATAGAAGCCATTACATCCACAAAAAAGTCACTGTTGCGCTCTTTGGTCCGAAGTTGTGATTGGACCTTACTTCTTCGAAAACGACGAGAGAACGACTGTAAATTCGGAGAGTTATGGTCGTATGATAACCGACTTTTTTTGCCTGCTATTGAAGAAAAGGACTTGCAGAATATGTGGTTTCAACAAGACGGTGCCACATAACACACAACTCGATAATAATTGGAGAAGTTTATCATAAAAAATATAAAGGATTTCGTAGGTATTTTTTCAGCATATTAATGTGTTACAGTGTACTCTCTGCTTGCGCGCACTTCTCGTAAGCGGACACCTCTCATAAAAGGACACTTTTTTCAATACCATTATCTCAAAAGCGGACACCTCTTATAAGTGGAAAAAGAATTCTCAGTCCCTAGGGTGTCCGCCTATGACAGAAGTGCACTGTACCTACATTACCTTAGCCATACGCTTGTCCCATATAGAAAATTCAATTTTCGTTAAACCAATGAAACATTTCATTACTGCACTGAAAACAATTATTGTATCAATGAAACATTTTCATGAATTTAATGCAACTCCCCAAACCGAGTATAAGTGCGACTTATGATCGGCACAAAAATCATGTGCATTCGCCACACTTAAAATTGCTGGTCGTCGTGTTCTTATCAGCCTCACAGTGTAATATGAGACCATAGTGTTAATTGACCCCCATATAGTCTCGAATGCAGACTCTTACGATTTGTTGCTTATGTCGTTTGTTGTTGTTCTTTTGCTCTTTCTTAGGAAATCACAAATTGTCTCTAGAATTTGTCAGTATTTCGAAAACAAAAGCAAAAAATCAAAAAAAAAATATCCTTAAACATTGCTGCTTTTTATTTTTAATATTCTGTATATCATTTCTTATCTTAAACATGTCATCATCGGTCCTTTTGTGCATTCTTAAGGCACTCGCAGACCGAGTGAGAGCGACCTTTAATAAATGTCGCTGTGTCCCTTGAATCTTTCCCGTTTTTTTAGTTTTTGGTCATATTTGTTTTTTTTTTTTCGTCGTTCCAACACCACACACCACTGCCCGGGGGAAATGCAACGAATAACATTTATGATAATTAATAACATTTTAAAAAGAATATCACAACCCATTCGTAACTTACTACACGCATGAACATGTAGCAGGGCAGTGCAACAAGAAGACGACAGCAGCAACAACAATACCGTCTTGGAAATGTTGTTGATAACAGGCATCGGTGGCTGTTGTTGCTGACGCTGTTGATTAGAAACCCCATGGTGTGTGTTGTGCCATACGAGACTCCCATATAAATTATTGAACTTCATGTGGTCCACACAGCCACAAAAAATATCTCCAAAAAAATGTATTTCATGAAACAACTCTGCTTAAGAGAACCTTGTGCCCCATACGACAATCCAACGAAAACGACCAAACGCAATGTTTTTTTATTCCTGAGGTTTTCCATATGTTTCAAATGTTGTCATCATCATGATCGCTGTCGTCATCATCATCGTGGTCGCCGTCTGTGTTAAAGGGTATCCCATACAAAAAATATATTCAGAGTTTGTGCCTTTTTTGGGAAATAATTTGAAATAATATTCTTTTCGTGTTGCTTGTGATTTTCTGCTGTTCGGTTTCATTCATACCGCGCTGTGTCGTAGAGTACCCGAAAAATTGTTTAAACCGTAATTCATTAAATGTCAGACAGAAGTCTCAGATTTCATGTTTGACTTATGACAGTTTACCTGATAGTTGAAGCTGGTATTCGTTTCTTTCCACTTTTTTTTTTTTTGGTGTTTTTCGGTGTTGAATTTTATTCACAGGAGAGAGTATCAGTACGAGGCGCTGACTGATGTTAGTCATACCGAGTGTCGACAATTTTATATGCCGCAGAGTTGGTTTATGTTCTGGAAGGAAATTCTCTAGACGAACGTTTGTAACTGCGGGATATTATGTACTGGATTTCGATATTAATTGCATTTCTTGATTTATCCTGCGGCATGTCATTGGGAAAACAGTGATGCTCGATTTCATTTAAAGAGTTAGAATAAATTCAAGTCAATTTATGGCCAAAAATAACAATACATTTAATACAATAGACATAACAATATTGGTGAAGAGATTATTTCCCTTGGACCTGGGAAAAGTACAATTATTTGCTTCAAGGTAAAATTGGTGGAAAACCCTAGAAATATTTCTAAAATATATGCAATTGTCCGGTATATAATGTTTATGTCTTAAAATAATTGTTCTCTCCTTGAGTACAAACAGATTTTTAAAGAACTCAAAAATGTTTTCTGGTTCAAATGTTACAGAGTCTTGGCCGATGGAAGTCGATTCATTGCCAATAACGTGACTGTCGTAGCCTCAGAACTGGATTATCCACTCGCCGTAGATCTCAACCACTCAACATTTCACGCACCTGCTTGATGGCAATTTTGCACAAAGACCTCGAATTATTCGCCAACAAGATCCAACTAACTCAGCATTCCAAGACTCTCGAGCATCTGCGTCGTTATCATTTATCTGTTTGGGCCGATTTTAGAGTGGTGGCAATTATTTTTATATTTCTATATTTTTATATTTTTATATTTTTATATTTTTATATTTTTATATTTTTATATTTTTATATTTTTATATTTTTATATTTTTATATTTTTATATTTTTATATTTTTATATTTTTATATTTTTATATTTTTATATTTTTATATTTTTATATTTTTATATTTTTATATTTTTATATTTTTATATTTTTATATTTTTATATTTTTATATTTTTATATTTTTATATTTTTATATTTTTATATTTTTATATTTTTATATTTTTATATTTTTATATTTTTATATTTTTATATTTTTATATTTTTATATTTTTATATTTTTATATTTTTATATTTTTATATTTTTATATTTTTATATTTTTATATTTTTATATTTTTATATTTTTATATTTTTATATTTTTATATTTTTATATTTTTATATTTTTATATTTTTATATTTTTATATTTTTATATTTTTATATTTTTATATTTTTATATTTTTATATTTTTATATTTTTATATTTTTATATTTTTATATTTTTATATTTTTATATTTTTATATTTTTATATTTTTATATTTTTATATTTTTATATTTTTATATTTTTATATTTTTATATTTTTATATTTTTATATTTTTATATTTTTATATTTTTATATTTTTATATTTTTATATTTTTATATTTTTATATTTTTATATTTTTATATTTTTATATTTTTATATTTTTATATTTTTATATTTTTATATTTTTATATTTTTATATTTTTATATTTTTATATTTTTACTTAATTACATAAACCAATAATTTGCGAAAATATTTTTATTTCCTTAATTTGTTTGTTTTGTTTTTAATTACAATTTGCTCAATGTTTTGAGAAAAGTTCCTCATCTGTTCCTCCTTGGAATGTTAAGGTAAATAATTCGTACACTACAAATTTGTATAAATCAAATAGATTCCTCGATGTTTTCCTCTTCTTCCACGTCTTCACCATCTTGACAACAAAAGATTAAATGTCATTATACTCTGATATTTGTTTGGTCCGTCCTAGACTTTTTGAATCTCAATATGTTGTAAGTTTTTTTTTCTAGCTTTTTGACCTTTTCGTTGAAACGTATGCCTGAACATGTGTTTAAATGGCCGGAGCGCGAGCACACACACACAACAATATAAATGGTCTAACAAAATATTTGACAAAAGTATTTAATCCCCAACAAAATGATTGATAATCGTTTTGGTCTTTTTTTCCAGAAACAAGACAACAACCGAAAAGTTAACAAAACAAAAGCTTTGTCACCTCGTTAAGACTAAATAGACAGTGGCAGACGCACGGGCAGGCGAACGATGAGGTGGACAGACAGATATTTAGTCATTCATTCATTCATACCGTTCACTTTGGATTTGAAGACATTTGCATACAGCAACGAAGTAAAGACAAATGTTGGCTGGATAACCTGCAACTGCTGGGAACACGGTGAAGATTGGCCGACCTGTACAGCACGGGCATGCTGCATTAATTTGCCCGCTGTAGATTTGATTTCTTTTTCCGAGTTTCGTTTTTTTTTTGGGAAAAACCAATTGTCTGAAATGTGTTGTAACACATTATTAGAAAAGCTTAAGTTTTATTTTTATACCCTTAAGCTTATTTCGACTTTCTTTGGTGACAAACAAAAATGCTCAGCAATTTTATGTTTTCTTTTTATTTCTCTAGCTTCCATTCGAGCAAAAAGGCCACCGGTATTGAGTGCTTTCACGTGATGTTTTGTTTCTGTCAGTGTTTTGTTCATTGAATGCACAAACGCTTGTGTGCCTTGCGTCTCTCCAAAGCTTATTTAAATCATAATTTATCATTATTTGAGGAATTAAAAAGAAAATTTATATTTTTGTAGGCATTTTGTTTAGAAAAAGAAACGTTTCTCAAAAACACCGCTCGCATCTTTTTTTGTAAAAAAAAAAGAAAAGACTTATACTCCCCACATGGAAACTCTCTCTCCCCCTAGCCAAAAAGGTGTCAACATTTAAATGTGTTACTGTCGGTTTCTGTTGGCATTTGCATATATTTTGGTTAAATACTTTTATGTGGCTGCCGCGTTTGTTTCGTCTACTTAAACACTTTAATTTATTAACCTTATAACAGGCTTAACGTTTTTTTTATGAACATTTTTAGCGTTGTTGCTCTGTCTCGTAGAAGAAAAAAAAACGTTAATCCTCTACTACCGTATTACTATGTGACCAATTGCCATTCTTATGTTAATATTTGGTTTTTGTGCATTTCGGTTTCTTGCGTTTCTTTTGTCAGACATAACTGAATAATTCTCCCTCTGGTCTGGTCTATAGATCATTTATTAAACGTTAATAAGTCAAGTGTAAACAACCTACACATGTTTTACACTCGCAGGCAACAAAAGAAAAGGTGTTTTTTTTCCACAGACTCGTCGGAAAGTTGAACACTTCATTGCCGATAGTGCCAACAATAGGCAAACGTGGGTAATTTGTTTTCTCTAAAATACGTGTGGAAAATTTTGTAACAATTTCTTTGATGTCAAAGACTAAATTGACAAATTTTTCGGTTTTCTAGTAAGTGAGGAGATAGTTGTGTTTTGGGAACAAGTAGACGTTAAGGGAGTGTCCCCTCCATGGAAATGTGTCAGCGTAGAAAAATATACCAAAGTATGAATTATGTGTGTTACAAATTTAATATTTAACTTTGCTCAAAACAGTGAGCTGTGCGAGGCTCGTCCATGAGCAAATAAATATCAACAACAGTTTATAGAGCCAACTTAAATAAATAATTTTTGTGAAAATGTGGATAACCAACTTGTTGTAGAATCCATATCAGTAAGTACGATTTATGAAAATTTAGATAAACAACTTCTCTCGGAGAAAGTTGTCTCCAAAGACCTCTAAGAATCGTAACCTTCTATGACGTAATGGAACACTTGGTGGAAGGTATGCAATATTCGGCCAGCTCGAACTTAACAAGATTTTTAGTTGTTTTCCATTAAAATCCAAGAAAGATCACTAGATCACTCACAGAGTCATTGTTGAAATATACGACAATTTTGCTAAATTCCTATGAGTCGCTCTGTTCCAGTTCTATTCTGTATCTCCTCTCATTTCGATGTACCAGACACACGATCTCTGTTGAAGTGCCCATAAAACTGTCGTCAAGCATTCGATTTCACCGAATTATTCCTTTTGAACATCACCAAACTCTATCAAAATTCCTTTGTTATCATTAATAATAATGCCATTAATCTCTTTACACCACACCAAGCGGGACAATGTTTCAAATTGTCCCATAAATCCTTCAATCCGTGTCCACCAAATATGAACAATGCAACAACGTAATTTGGCCTGTTATTACTCTGTTATTATGGCACCCTTTAATGGTCTCTCGCACAAGTCATCATTATTATGTCTTAATTTAGTGGTGGACCGGGCCACGATCCATTCTTATGCGGATAATTTATTATTGTCGAAAATTACAATAATTTCTTTTGTGCTCGATGGCTTTACAATATAACAGGCGGTAAGTTCATTTTACTTTTGCAACGCTTTTTTTTTTAAAAATAATAAAATCCTGCAAAGACAACGAACGTTGTTTCTTAAATAACCCAAAAAAAGAATTCATTTCACACTTTTTATGGGTTGGATGAACTTTTTTTTTTTTCATTTGCGTTTGGCGGAAGAAGAAACAGTAGGTCACCACCCATGGGCTATGTTGGCAGATGACTCCACCAACACCATCCGCCATCCGGGTGCCGTACATTTTTTTCTGTCGTTTTTTTTTTTTGTGTTGGAGTAAACCTCCTCCTTTAACATGTCATACTTTAAGTTTTTGGATTTAAGCGGTTTATAATTTCGTTGTATATGGCGTTGAAACTAAAGAATGATGAAAAATAAGTTCGGGCTCGAAAAGAAGAAGAAGAATGAGAGGAAAAAAATTATTTTCTGCCAGCAAAATGTTTGCGTGGGGCAACATAAAATGGCCAAAAACGAAATATGCCGCCGCCTCACATAATTGCTTAATACTGTCTTAACATCATTATTCGTAAATGATGTATGTTTTTTTCGGCCATAAATGCCAACAGCTGAGTTTGTCTTATGGGGGCGCATACAACTCTTCAACTCTGAAAAATGTTTAGTTGGAATTCAAGAAGTAATATATTTTTTTTTTTATCGATTTTGCCCTATTTCCCACATTCCCATCTCAATTTACTTCCAAACGTTATCTAGACCTACTACCAATTTTCAAAAGTAGTAATTCTATTTTAAAATATTCCGCTCATAAAATGCCAACCAACCGAAATATTAATATTTTATGGCACTTCATTTCATCATTAACCGAATGACCGACCCCCCTCCAAGCAACACCGAAAGTGTGTCATAAAAATTGTTTTTAAATTAATAATAAAATCACAACATTAAACTACTTTTCTTAACCAGAAACAACGGATTCGGTTTTTTTCTTCTTCAAATCTTAAAAAATAACCAGATCCTGCTTCTGCAGTAGTTTTTAATATCCAACCGAAATTAATGACAAAAATACCACACACGCACACACGCACGCAATAACTCGAAAAAACCGTAAAGTCTTAAAAAAACTAAGTAAGTAAAACACTAAAAAAAACACTGTAAATCATGACAATTTTCATAAAAGCCGAAGAATTTTGTCTGTTTTTTTCTTTTGGTTTTTATTATTTCTAAGTAAACGAGTAATCGCTTTGATTTGACTTGGCGTTGTGGCACTGGAAATAGGGTTTACGCGTTTTGTAAACAAAAGTTAAACGGATTTCTTGGGAATTGTGCTTAGAAATAAATGTCGGGCATGAGGCATAAACCCAAAACGGAAATGTAAAATTGTTGGAGATTTGTTAAAGCAATTAAAAAAAAATGTTGTTTGTTGTTGACAACATTGAGTGTTTGTGGTTGTTGTTGTCAGCTAAATGTTAAACATACAAAGTGTGCACTTTTTGTGGTGTAACTTTAGCTAAATATTTCAGATGTGGGTAGTGTTTCTTCTAGACTGGCTTTAATTCCAAATAAAAACGAGCCAAAAACTGCAGGTTTGGAAATTGGCACATTCTTCTCGTTTCTGTCTGTCATATGACACATCAATTGTCTCTAATTAAGCCGAGTTCATCTCCAAGTGCGTAATGATACACGTTCACGATCTGAAGAACCAAATATGCTTACAGGAGACAGAAATTTTGAAAACTTTCATACGTAAAACAATGTAACTCTTAGTAAATGTATTCCGATGGTAAATGACTGTTCCTCCATGGAACGTTCGTTATCTTCGACCTATTGAAGAGGATATGTGGTTCAAATCGAAGTAGACTTTTTTTTAAATACCATAAAGTGGAAATTAATTGATCTCTTGTTTTTTTATCATTTGTTACGTTTTAAACTTCAATTTTCAATAAAATTGTATTATTTTCAATTTAAATTTTTTGAAAAAGTCGAAAGGTCAAAAATACGGCTTTTGGTTTTACCCTATGTAAAATATGTTAGGATCGCGGCATCAGAAAAACCATTGTGATGTCAACTGAAAGGTATTAACGTCCTCTTTACAATAAAGTAATAAAATATGTATGGCCTGGTTAGACATAACCCCCTAAATAAAGGATTTATACTTGGTCGTTACGTTTTTCAAAAAAATATATTTTTTTTTGTGCTAAAATTTTTTTTTTTTAGATAATTGATTGTAATTAGCTGTAAAATTGGAGAGTGGTTTCGCCTTGTTAGACATAACCCTCCAAATAAAGGATATTTCCTTACTTACTTATATCCCTTAACATTCCATGAAGGAACAGACGGGGAACTTCTCTGGAATCAGTGAGCAGTGTACGATATAAGTTGTATACTCACCGACCGCGACCTACCTTTTCTAGAGATAATTTACATGGCTTAGAGATTACTCTCTTACTCGTAAAGTCGCCAACATTTACGAGGTGGAAACAGCAGCTGAAAAATATCTGATGGTCTTACCTGGTTTCGGTTTCCTTGGTCCTAAATTTTTGAAAAAAGGTCATATTTTTTTTGTACTCAAACTTTGTTTGAGATAATTAATCGTAATTAGCTATAATTTTTCAGTGTGGGTTCGTCATGGGTTCAAAAGAGAAAGAAACACATAATTTTTTAATATAAATTTATATTTAAATTCAATTGTATCGTAAGCACCACACTCCTTTATGCTTGACCACACAAAACACCCTCTCCTGTAAAATTGTCTTTTTCGCTGTTAGGGCCCGATAAACTCGTATTGGTTATCTTTTGTACTCTGAGGCGTTGGAATTCTATTCAAATATTTGTGTTTTATTAATGGCAACTTTCTTTCGATAAGTTAATACTTTCGATTTTAAAGATCCAAACAACGCTGACATAGACCCGCATGGCAGAAATGCCATTTTGTTTTATGCAAACTTAGTGAACTAACATCATTCAAACTGGGATTAAGCCAATTTCATAGTTTAAATATAACGACAATGTTTTCTTGCCTAATGGACGAATGAGTTTAGTTCCGTAATTAATCATCATTCTAAACTCAAAATGTCTGTCGTATGGCCCACCATGTAGGCGATTTGGCAACATTTTACAATACATTAGCTTGTCATTGTTTTTTTTTTGTTTTTTTTTTTTTGGTTTCTTTCTATTGTCTGGATTTGTTTAAATTGTTAATTGGTTGTTGATTTTTTTGTATTTGTTGTCTTAAGCTATCTTTCGCTGGTCAAGCCCACACCTATTTGTGTTTGATTTCATTTAGAAAAGCGTGCGAATGTTTCAAGATTTCTTGTCCAAGATTTACATATACATATTTTTTCTTCAAGTTTTCTGTTTTTTTTTTTTTGTGAAACCAACCAATCAGCCAGCAATCCAGCCAACCAAGCACTTCCAATATTACGAGAACTCTGCCTGTCTGTGTTTTCACAATGAATGTATTTCAAATATTTTATTTTATATCGTTTCAGTTTGAATAAAGCTGGCCGTCTGTCCCGTTTCGTATTTTGTGATGTGTTGAAAACTCCATTATCTTAATGTAAACTTTATTAACATATTTTAATATTTATTTATTTTGTTTCTTTTGTTTTGTATGGCTTCGTTATTTATTTATTTCACATTTGTTTTTATTTTCGTCTTCAACAACAATGTGACAACTTAAAACTGCCCAATGAAGAACGGGAATTGATTTTATTTCTTAGCTTTGACTTGACTATGGGTGTTGTTTATTATTTGTCTCTGTGTGGTTGGTTAATGAAAATGAAACCAATTTTATGTTAATTTGAATGTTTCTATTTTACAATATTTAATTAATAATTTTGTGGTAAAGATATTCACTTAATTGCTTTATTAACACTATGACCCCCGAAAGCGAGAAGGTGTAATCGTTAAGAGAAAAACATTTAAGAGAAAGAAAGAAAAAAAAACACCACCACCTGTAGGCGCTGATTTGTACGAGTAGTTGAAGCCCCTCCACAAGGGAATACCAAGGTGATATCGGCAATCATGTTGACAGCATGTAATTTTAAACAAATTTAAACAGCAGTTTAAAATAATCATAAAAAATACTAATAAATATCTTTTGATTCCGAAGAAAGCTTCGCCTCGTGTATATGCTAAAATGGTCTAGTAAAAAAATTTTAAAAATGCGTTTTTATGGATAGACATCTCGTTAAGAATTTTTGTTTAATTGGCGCTATTCTGTAATTATTTATTTTCGAATAAAAAAGTATAATCTGTGTTAATTAAGGTTACTACGACCCGAGGCAGATGATTGGCCGGATGTTGTCACGAAGTTTTTGCATTCCTCATTAACCCTATTCGCACCAAGCTAACTTTGTTAAGTAAAGCCAGTAAAATGCAAAATGTTTAAAAAAAAAACATTTAAAAAATTCTGCTGAGAATTTTTTTAAAGAAAACTATTTAAACGAAGAAACTTAGATGTATGGGACGATAATGACCCGCAGTCAGTGCCTGGTACGGGAAACAGGGAAACATTTCATAAAATAAACACAATTTGTTGTGTGGTGAAATCGTTGCATCTTTGAACTTGGACCAAAACAATTTTCTTCAACGTAAATGAAGTGCTTTTCACATGCTACGGACAGACATTTCTCTCTTCTTCCCTATGTTCAGATTTGCTTCCCCAGGAATTCGAAAGCACTTTTCCTCTAATCCTTCAGGAAGTCAAATCAATGTACTAATGCAAGTTTTAGCTCCTGACCTTAGAAAATTCCACCATGACCTCTTTGTTGAGCAGTTATTGCGAGATCTTCGCCTACTTTTCTAAAAAAAAGTAGATTCCGATCAGTGAGTATAAAAATAATGTCGCCCACTGATTTCAGAGACGTTCCCCTTCCTTCGTGGAATGTTTAGGGAAATATGTATACTTCATCGATAATATTCTTGTTGGCAAATATGGAGTCGGTGTTCTTTGTTGCTTGTTTGGTATCCCTTTTGGGATGATCTATGCCACAGTAAAGACTTTTCGGACATGTTCGCCATTTTACAATACAATTTCCCTCTTAGATTCATCGCAGCGCCTCTGTATCGTTCCCCGCCTTCTGTGAGGGTTTACTTAAACCTAATGAGGAAAAATTAACCAGACCAACTATCAGTTAAGACTTTGTTTCAAACCCCAAGGGGTGATTTTTCATAATTTCAATTAAATTTGCCTAAATTACAAGTCTGAACGAAGTAAATAAAATTACTTTATTCTTGTTCAAACGGTGCAAGTGATTTAACATGACAATCTATGCACTATAGGGTATTCCGATATATTTAATAACAATTATGATCACATCTCTGTTTAGATATTTTTTGAAAAGTACGTACGAAAAACAAAAACACTTAAAATATTGTGTGAACTTCAACTTTAAAACAAAATATGATTTTTATCTCATATCTCTCGAATAAACGAAAGATGCGCACACATACGATATACACAGAAGTCTCTAAATGAAGGTAATTGACACAGATATGAAAGAAACCTTTGCAACAACAACAAAACACTTATCAATTCCTTAACTTTTACAAAGCTGACGAATCTGTTTTCTTCAACTCACCAATGCCTGCGAAAGAAACACTTAATGGACACAGAATCAGCCATACCACCTCGACAAGATATTGAAATTAAACAATAATAACGAACAAGAGTTTTTTTTTTAAAAAAGAAAGAATTTAGTTATCTTTTCGAAACGAAAAGTAAACAGTAGTTTATTATTTTATGCAAATTTATTATCGACTGCGACTGAGGGTTTACCATCCATTACGGGACCGTTCAATGAAAACAAATAAAAGTCATGATTCGACAACAAAATACCTCAAATATGGGAAAGAATTCTGGTTTTTGTTACTTTTGTTTTCAATCCAACACTCAGACAGACAGACGAACTGACGAACGGATGGACGGCTGTCGGTAGTTTTGGGCTGCAAAACACACACAAAAAGGTCAACAATCTTCAGGGGTCTCTCAGCCATCAAGAACCAAGCAGTGGAAATCATTTTATATGACGTTTAGCCAGGCGTTTGGGAATAAAAATACCTTTTACATGCGGGCGATAAATTGATAAATAAATCCTCTTACAAATCAAATTTTTGATTTAGATTTGTATTTTGTATTGCCAACAATGGAAATATGATCGGATTTTTTTATTTGGGGAAAAAATCCGCCCAATCAGAAAAAACCTTACAAGTCTTGGGTTTTTTTTTTGTAAATAATTCATATTTGAAGATTATTGTTTAATAAGCATTAATCGGTTTGGTAATAGGGTGTGATACACACAATGATAAGAGTTTGAAGGAGATTTATAAAGAATTACAGGTAAGCAAGGATCGTACGGACTAATTTTCCTGATTAATTGTACTCTAAAAAATTATTTTGGCTCAATTTTTTTAATTTAAACTAAAGTTTGAGAGTCATTGTGACGGCCCCTGAATTTACTGCTGACTGATTCGAGAGATGTTCCCCATCTGTTTCATCAAAGAAATATTAAATGAAAAACATTATAAGTAAAGTTAGAAATTTGTCACTCCTCTCTCGCAACACCCTTTTTCTGTCCAAGCCTTTGGCATCACACTTGTTTCGATAAGTCTTCAGCCACCCCTCCCTCAAAAACAAAATCCCAGACAAGTGATCTACATTCAAGGTTTGATTGGTTTCGGAGTTCATGTGCATGCTTATGGATTTATATTTGATTTCATGTTTAATCACAATATTTTGTTATTTAAGCTTGTCAGGTGTCTAATTCCCTATGTCAATGTCATAAGAAAATAACCCCATAGATGGCAGGCAAATAAAACTCAGAAACAAATCGAAAGCGATTCAAATCGTAATGTAACATAACTAAAAGTATGAATGTAATATACATATGTTCATATGTACGTGTGTATTTAATTGGTAATTTGAAGCAATGTAATGGGGCAATGTTTTTGAATCACAAATGATAGTCAATGGCTTCAGAGGCGAGTCATGGATATTACTTCGATTGCATTGAATAGTTCGGTAACAATCAGACAGACAGAGGGCTGAAAGAGAATATAAAATTAGATGAAAAACAATAAACAAATTGTGCTTTTATTACCACATTCATACAAAACTAGTAGATCACTTATACGCCCTGAAAACAAGTTCGACCTACCAATAGAACAAGTTAAAAACGGCTTTAAATTTATCTGTTCCGTGACCAGCAGTATATGAAAATCCATCATAAAATGGTCCATAAACCGAGAATCAAAAATAATAAATAGAATCAGTATAAACTGTCCCAATTTTCAGTCTTCTAGCTCACAGAGCAAATTTTGAAAAAAAAACATGCTAAGATCGGAATTCCAAAAAAACTTTCCAGTTTGTGTTTCCATCAGCCAAATGACCACCATGACCACGCTTACAGGACGATATCATTTTCACGAAATTTTCCATAACCAAATCGCAAAGTGGCCGCCCTATGTCCTCGATAGCCTCTCGAATTCTACCATTGAGGTCTTGAATCGACGCTGGTCTGTCGATTCATGTGGTCCCAAAGGAAGAAGTCGCAAGGTGTTAAATCACAAGATCTCGGTGGCCGATTGTGATCACCTCTTCGAGAGATAACATGGTCCGAAAACTTTTCCCGTAAAAGAAGAATGGTTTCGTTGCTTGTGTGGCAAATAGCGCCGTCTTGTTGAAAGTAAACGTTGTCCAGGTCAATATCGTCTAACACCGACCATAAAAAATCATTAATTATCTCTCGATAGCGCAATCCATTCACCGTAACTGTTGATTTTTCCACCAATTTCTTTATTGCGGTCCGACAAGGTGCTTCACGACGACCCAAAAATGCTAGTTTTGTGAACTGTATCGTTCTATGTTTAGTAATAGCGTAGTTTCTAATTGTCATTGAATAAAAGCTTCAAAAGTGACAGCTACTGAAATACCGGGTGATTCAAAATAACACCTTTTGTTGGAGAACCCTTTACAATCGACGTCGATTTGAGAGTCTTCCGCCCTTGAAGACAATTTATTAGAAAATAGACTTAATTTTAAGAAAAACAAAGATTCTCCCACAGTCCACATTTAAATATCTCTTTTCTGAATCGATTGACTGCCAAAATTTGTAAACAAAAATATAATCGCCCAGTTCCGGTTTGAATGCCTACACAAACCACTGCCAAAATCCTCTAATTATAAGCTAAGCATTACCATATTTTGTTAATACAAATATGATAACAATTGTTTGGAGAATTCTTTCAATTATTTAAGGTTTACCTAAACTAAAATCTTACTGACCACACAACGTCTTAAAACTACCATTGGGTTTTTCTCTTTCATCTGCCCCACCACCGTCATCCAATCAAGTTTTGCTGTTACAGTTGTTGTTATTTAAATCCACCCACCAATTTTACACTTAAATATCTTTAACGTTAACATTTACGTATTTTTTTTTTGTTTGTTTTCACAACACATTCACATTTTGTTTGGTCGCGTTATGTCATTGTCGGAATTGTGATTTAAAATAAAACACCAAAAGGCGTTATTTTTTCAAATTGTTGACGTTGCTGTTGTGTTGTTTTTGTGCATGAACACTAAACGTTAAGATTTAAGCTTAATAAGACACATAAATCTGTATTACATGCCAGTATGTTAGAGACACAATGCAGCAAAACGAAATAGAAAAACAGAAATGCCACACAAAAAAAAATATACCAAAATAAAACTAGAGGTGTCAGTCAAAATTTGTATAAAGAAATAAAAAGAAAAAATAACGAACGGTGTACAAAAAATACATAATAACAATAAGTGTAACGTAACCGAAACAATATCCCCTGTGTATGGAGTTTCAAAGGGGGTAAAGGTTTTCAATGCAGCTACAGATGACACTCGTAAAACATGAACCATAAATTTCGACACACGATATAAGAAAATATCTGTATGGAGTGCTAAACTCCATGTTTTTCTGTTGATTTGTTTCGGTCAAATTATTGTAAGCTCGCCCTTTGTGGTTCCTTAAACAGATTTTAGAATGAATCTAAAATCAGAGAGTTTTATACGGTAAAACTTTTAAATTCAAAGATCGGGTATTTATGACCGGCTTTTTGGTAGTAAAGCCGGTGGCGTCTACGACATAAAATTTCCTTTGTGAGATGTCGTACGTACCCGCCGGAGTTTCTTATGCGAGTAGCCCACACTAGCTACGTGTAGTAAAGGGTTACAAATCATAGTCACCGTTAGACCTGGAAACTTCCTACTTTTCAAAATATGTGGCAATAGTTAAATATTTTTAAAATAACCTGGACATGTCCCTTTACTGTAATACGACTTCTTCGGAAATAGCACCTCTAGGATCCAGTATTGTCAACGTGGCCACATCAATCATATTATTCTCAAAACATAAAAGCACTGTCTATAGTTTAATCCTCAATTAAGGTTTCATTCATTTCTCATAACTTTCATTAAATCCAAAGAATTGTATGACCAATCACGGTTAACGACTAAGGCCCAAGGTTGATTTCCGTTTAAACTGAAGTTAAACTTCAAATTGATTTTTTCAGTCAAAGTTGAAACGCAGTTCAATCGTCCAATATTGGGCGTTTAAACCATACTTTAATAGCCATATGTTTGTGACAGCACTCAACGACAGTAGAAAAAGAATCAAAGATATTTGGGTTCAACAAATTCCACAAATAAAATAAAAAACCAAAAATAATGATGGTGCGTAATTTTGTTGATGCTGGAATTGGTTGCCGACCACCGCCAATTCCATTCAGGTGTCTTTTGCCAGTGCCAAAGTTTATTTAGCAGAGTTTTTTAATTTTCATATTTTCTCTAAAAAACTTGTGTGACCAAAATACACTACAAACGTTTAATGTGATTTAAATTATTTACCACTCAAAAACGTATTTGAAGATTAAATTCAGTTTAATTGGAAACTGTCGTGCAATCTTGGTTTCAGTACGATCTCATTTATTAGCCCTAAGTCACTTAGCGTGGACTATGTCTGTTATTAATCCAGGTATGTTTAGACCAACTCCGTTTCATTACTACACTCCCTGGTAATTCACATTCTTCGACTGTTACCTGTAGGACTTCAGTATGACTTGTCTCTTACTTCTTTTTCTTTCCAATTGTTTTTTTTTTTTGTTGGTCGATTGTGGAATTGGAGTGTCAAAAAAAGTGACATTTGAAATTTCATACACAAGTACGAGTATGTTTGAATCAAATTTGTACGTACGTCAGTCTGTACGTATGTGTGTGTTTGTTATTAGAAGAAGATGAAAGTCAATAAGCACTAATACACACTCACACACATAAGATCAGCTGGAAGAGATTTGTTGTGATGTGCTGTGTGTATTTAAGTGTTGCTTGTCCAGAAACGGTAGGATGGCTTTCATTGGCCTGATGGGAGGCCTGGTATGACTTTGTCACCGTTTACGAAATATTTTTTTCCATTTTTCCTTGCTTTTACATTTGGTTGTTTTTGTTGTAGCAGCTATGTTTCGGCATTTGAGTTTTCCTCTATATAAAAAATGCCCCAAAAAAATGTTGGGTAATTTTTCATAAATTGTTTGGAGGATTTTTCAGAATTTTACGGACATTTTCATATTTTTAATTCAATCTTAATACCTGAAAAATAATTTTGAAGTCTTGGCTTCAATTTTACAGGATTATCACTGTGAAGGTCTGAATCATGGTGCGCCAATAAACATGGAGTAACTAGGAGGCTAACATCGCCTCCTTAACTTAATTCCTCTTCGAGTCAAACACTTGCAGCTATTTGGAGGGTAAACCTCAGCCAGCACTAAACATAATTATGGCCCGTTTTCTGTTCATCAGGAAAATGTGAGAAAAAAATCTATGGTAGAATGTCTATGGTACATCTCTCAAGGTGAAAGGCCTTTACAAGTCCGCCTCTGTTGCCGCCACAAGTGTGCTCGTGAGTGTATTTGGCGGTAAAGTATTTATTCGAATCTTAAACGTCAAATGGGAATTTATTTAAAGCAATTACTTATTATTTTTGCATATAAAAATGAAATTTCAATAATGCTCAAGGGTTTCAACAACAACAGCACCAGAAGAACAATAATTGCTTTGATTGAGTTATGCGTGATTTCATTTTAAAGCATAACTTTTTTGTTCGCTGCCTGGCAAAACAGGCAGACAAACCCCAGTCGTTGGCATACAACCTGAGGTGGATTTTGCGGTTCAAGAGTTAATTTACGTACATGGCCGTACCGGTGGAGTGGAGTCCATGTACGCCCGGCTTTGTTTGGGATTTAAACAACAATTGCTGCTGCTGGTGCTGCTGCTGGTGGTGGTGCTGTGGTTGTTATTGTTGTCATATTGTGTACTGTTTAAGCATGTGAATATGTCAAATTTTTGACATATGTCGTGTTGCCATATTTGCATACACATATATATTTTTTTTATATGCCCGGTTGTTGCCATGATTACAAAGCTGACTGTTTTGTATTTAACTTTTTTTTTTTTTTAGCTTTTTCTCTAAATCTTACGGTTATTATACCCGTTTTTTTTTCTATTAAATTAAAAAAAAAAAAAAAAAAAAGCAAAACAATTTATGAACAGAAATATTTATTTGTTGTACAAATATTTAAACAAAGTAATGACAAGGCTTGAAATTGTTGGCAATTGTTATGAAAATGTTATCGATCATTGGCTAGTGTTTGGCTCTTTTTCTATTTAGTTTTTCTTATTCAGGCCGGGCATTCGGTTGAATAATGCTAAAGAATTGTAACAAGTGTGTTTTGTTTCGTTTTCTTTATTTATGGTTTCAGAAAAGTTTAAATAAATAAAGTTTTGACCTCAAAATGACATGTAATACATACGCTTCAACTCACGACATTTAGAAGTGGTTCCTGTTTATATTTGAAGTACCAGTGCTGCCTTTGATCTTAGACGGCAATTGACCAAGTTGACTGGTCTGAACGTTTGCTTATAGACGGACGACCATGGAAACGTTTTTTCTGTCGGGTTTATAACAACGCACAGAAAACAAATTCGGAGTATCACCAATGATTATTACACTGACAATGATTAGGACTGAAGATTGTGAGGTGGATGGTTCATTTTGCCCTTCCCCATTGATGTAGGAGATGAAATCTGAGCGTTGACGGGGTGTTTATTGGAAACAATGTAATGGTCTGATTTAACTAGGCTGAAGACGCTCCTTCATTCCCTGGGTTTCCTTTGAAATCGGTGCCCTGCAGGCCCTATATCGCAATGTGAGTTTTGCTACAGACCGTTCGGCTGGAATCTTTAATATGGTACGAAGTGACGCTAGCTTCTTTACAGTTTCCCAGTATGTCGCTATGGCCCATCACCCCGATAAGCAAATAATAACAAAACACTCATTGTCAACCAATGCCTGTAATTTTCTCACTTCTCTTGTTTTGTGGATTTCGAAATTTCTTTTTTTTTGATTTATTGTGGTTGGTGCAATAATAGAACCTGACACACTCTCTAATTGCATGCAGCACGGTCATCTATCATCAGCTTTCGTCATTGCCATCTTAAGCTCTGGGTCACGTCACACATTTCCTAAATATTTTCTAAAAAAAATCAATACAATTACGAACAGAAATCCCGTTAATTCTCCATCCAAAACCAAAAAAATCATAACAATAAAATGACAAATTTTACAAAAATATCTGTTATAACAATTTCCTATTTAACATTCCGAAATAGAATTTCAGCCAATATCATAACTGACTAAGTACGGGTACATGTCTTATTGTTTTGGTTCGGTGTGTTTCTTGTTGTTAGAAGTCACATACGAGTATATTTCATACTGACATACAATTTACCAAACCTAAACCGAATTCTCAAGCGTTCCAGTCATTTTGAATACAATTTAAAAACGAAGAAAAAAAAACCAAAAAGTCGAAAGAAAACCTACTGAAAAAAAGTTTCAAAAAAAAAAAAATCCTCTGAAGAAAAGATACCCAGGCTGGCCATTCAACGAAACCAACAAAAAAATATGACAATTTCATTAGAAAATCTACTACGTCAATGTCAAAAATTTATAACAAAAGACATGTTAAAAATTACATGACAAGTTTAAGGTAAATTGAAGAAAAGTCTTCGTCGTCGTCGTCGTCGTCGTCGTCGTCATCGTCTTTGTCGTTGACGTCTTGTTGTGCTCCTAAGCCAACATTTTTTGTTTCTGTATGTCTTTTCAACTTAAAGCAAACCAACAAAAAAAAAACACTACAGCTAAATAACTGAGAAGAAAAAGGGTAGAACAAGTTACCCGTAATAAACAGGCAGACAGACAGACAGAGGGGCAGAGAGACAGACATACATGTGATACAAAGTAGGAAAAAGTGACTAAATGACTACATGCTTCACATTTCACAAAGCCGTGTGGCCAAAAGATGTGTTTTATGACAGCTCGGTTGTTCGGTCGACTCTTGAGGGGACTTTTTGTGGGGAGCATGAGGCAAGCAACAAATGTAACAATAGTTAAGTAGAAAACAACAAATAAACGAAATAGAAATGACCAAATAATAAAGACGTACAGACACACACACACTCATATGAATATGAATGAAAAGAAACTGCATGCTGCAGCAACAACAATTGTGTTGACGGGCATAAAAAAAAATAGTCAGGTACTACTCTTTAGAAGCGGTAAGTGACGAACAAAAGATGGTCTACACCGATTCGAGACAAATATGAAAGTTTTAAGCTTCCACTGGAACTCGTTTACATTTGTAGCCTAATATGGAAGACGGGTTACAAATCCCCTTAAAAATTGTTCCCTTAACATTTAATCAAGGGAGAATTTCTTAAAAATTTTGCAGGCTGAAATATTCTAAACAGTAAAAAAATTCGAATAGTATTTTTATGAAATCCGACAAACTCAATTGCGGACTTTGCTACTGGATGAAATATTGATCGTCTTCCTAGGATCACCAAAATGTCAAACCTCTAAAGATCCGATAAGGTAAAACCCTACAATCTGGTCTGGCAATTCTAATAATCGTTTTCACTTAGAATAACTGACCAGACAAGTTGTGCATCAGTTGTTAAGTTTGGATGCTTTGGTAGATAAATTATACTTCAAAATGGAGTAAGTCCCAAAACCTTACTCCATAACCTACTAAGAACATGATAAACATTTTTCAGCGGCCGCATACATCTCATAAAAGAGTGTAAGAGAGGATACTCTAAATTTCTTAAAAAAAAACGAATCGGAGTAATATTTCGGTGGCTCTATAAAAAATACCCAAATGAAAAACTTCCGCAAAAATTGGGGAGTTTTTCACAATTTTCAGGTAACATTTCATTTTTAGGTTTTGGAGTATTTTTCCGATGAAAAAATGGACATGAAATGAATTCCCCAATTTTTTTTATTTTTGAAGATATTTTCATAACCGAAGTCAATTATATATCCCGAATTTTTGAGGAAATTTTCGTATTGGGCTTTTGGGGGGGGGTGTTTCATTTATTTTGGGGAATTCTACATTTGGTTCTTTTTTCATAGAACCGGTTTTAATCAGTATGTCTGAGAGACTTGAGAGAAATTTCCCGTCTGTTTTTGAATGGAATTTTTACAAAACTCGAAAAAGGGATGAGCTCAAAACAAAAACATAAAATAAAAATTGGGTCAGTTGACCTATTATGCCCATTTAACACATTTTCTCCACATGACTTATTGAGATTACAATATTATTTGAATATATTTTAGATAATTCACAAAGGCATTAGAAAAGCATGCAACTAGAAGCCATAGTTTTTTCTTCATGTACTTGTCCAGGTCTTTTAGATCAAAAACCTTTGGGCTTTTTCTTAAATCAGTTATCCATACGTATGCATTTATACTCCGACAGACAGCCAAAATGCATTTGACCAAATAGCGAATCCAGATTTTGAAACATTCGAGTATTGTGAATCGCTTTCGGTGTCGCAGTGACCCTGCAGAACATTGTCTGGTAGGGTACCGAAAATGGGGCAAAATGTGTGAACGTGCTTTTAACATTTAATTGTTTACGTGTACAACAAAGATAGACAAACCGAAAGACAACAATCGTCATAACCATTCCCCCATTCCTTGTGGTTTTCGGGTTAACAACGAATTTGTTTTCTAAGAACATTTTCATTACACTCACACGCGTAGACCACAGACAAGCGGTTTCAGATCATACAAAACAATCAAAATTTCATTTTCGGCTTGGCTATGTGTGGAACCTCAAAAAGATGCTATCAAAAGTGTCAAGCTTTTCCTTTCCTTTTATTTTTTTTTTTTTGCTGCAACTTTTTTTTTGTCGTTTGGCTGTGAAACGTTTTTGAGTTCACTTCAGTTTTTTTTTTGGGATCTTTTGTGTTGCGGTGTGTCCGATGATTGAGTGCGTAAAGATGCGTCAGACATTCGCCGCCGTTTGCCCGCTAGGCCAAGCGCAGTGAATTAGTGGCGGCGGGTATGCGTATGAGAATAGCCGGCTATTGTATTGTAAACCTTAATATATTATATCTGCATGCGAGATAAATGACACTCATTATTACAACGCACTTGTGTTATGTCAAAAATGTCATCCCGGTGTAATGTATCTTGTGCGGAGCGGTCTCTTTTTTCTTGTCTCCAACTTGTTTCTAAACTTCAGCAATTCTTTGGAAGAACCAGCAAAACGACAACAACCAAATCCCATTTTAGACGAAATGAAACCAAAACCTCCGCAGACTAAGCATGTGGACGTTACATGTGATCGCTTTGTTGTCGAAAATGTTGTTGAAAATAGAAAAATTTGTTAACATCGGAATTGAGGTCAAAATGTTGAACATTTTTTTGTATACACGTACTTTGTAATAATGTCGTTTTTCTATTCCTTTACATGCATGCATGTTTGTTGCCGTTCATTGTTAATACTTTAATGAAAATGGCTTAAATAGTTTTAGTTTGTTTTTTTGTTTGCCCTGCAAAGTTGTTTTGTTGGGTCTTTAACGGGCTTAAGGTTACAATAAATGAAATCTGTCCTCTCTAGTTGATGCAACAGCATGTTTCACAGAAACAAGTCACATTTCGTATACAACATTTTGTTATCTACATATCTTTTTAATCCAAGGTCTTTTTTCTGAACAAAACAAAAATTGCTAAATTCGTGGAATTATTTAAAATCCTTTTTAATTATAGAATACAAAGTCTCCTATTTATAAACAAAAAGTTATAGCCAATTTTTTTTTTAAAAAGGTTTAATATTGCTAAATAACTTTGTTGGCATTATTTGATGGAATTTATATAATAAAATACTGATTTTTAGAACGCAGTAGGTTAGCATCGCAAAACTCCGGCCAATAGGGTTGACAACTGGCCCTGAGTTATGTATTTTGGCCATGGCCTTTCGAATGCTGAAAACATTAACTTAAGAGAAATGTGATTTGCTCTTATTTTTAAATTCCACAATTCGTCTCTAATATTTTTTGCAATAAATAAATTATTTACTTACGTTTCGGGGTAAAAATAGGGGATTTTTACTTAAATTCACCGATGAGGGAATATTTTGGTCATAGCACCGGCATAGGAACACCGAATAAGATAAAATAGAATGCATTTGTTAATAATTTCGTTGAAAGTTAATAAGAAAAAAGTAATTAATTTGTATTGATCCCTCAAAATCTAAATTTTTTTTAAAAAAGTTGCTATAACCGGACTGTATTTAAGACAAGTAAATTGTGGTCATAATAATAGGGGTTTATTATAAAAAATATACTTGGGTACATAGCCCCTAAAATGTGCGATATACAGTTCGACAAAATCAAAAAATGCACCTAAGTCCAGGCCCAATGGAAACATTCTGGAAAATTCTAATATTTATTTCTTTTCGTCTAGGGAAATACAATTCCTTACAGACTAGTGCTTCATAAAAAATTAGTTCTAACAATTATTGGAATTCATTTATGTTCAAATTTTCTACGTATTTCATTCATACCATAGGTTGTTCTATAAAATGGTATATTAAAATATTTACAATTTCTTCAATAAACCCACAAATGATTTTGTACAAGAACATTATAGACTGATAACATCTACGATTCACAAGCAAGGGCAAATTAATAAGTTTACATTGAGTCTCGGGTTATCAAAAGGTATTGAGGTATTGGGTTATCAAAATTCAGAGATGACAAAGCAAACTTGATGAATTTTCTCTGTACTCTCTCGATCTCTCAAATTATTGTTGACATATAAGGATTCCATAAAATCGGCGCATATTCTAATTTAGACCTGACAAAGGTCATAAATAAAAGCTTTCGAACATATGGATCAATAACTTCGAAGCAATGACGTTTATTCCAATATACTCAAATTTTCTAGACGTAGGTAAATTTTGGACAAGGTCAAAGAAGAACTACTTTTAAAATTGACTTTATTGGATTTCATTGAATGAAATGTAACCAGCAACCAGTCCTATCTTAACTATTTTTTGTAAATTATATTTGCAATAAATAAAAATAATTAAATTAAATTAATTTATAAGTTAATTTTTGTTAAATAAATAAATAAAAAAATAAAAAAAAAAATTAAATTCAATTTTCCAATAAATTCTTCAAAATATGTGAAAAAAAAATTCTGTGAAAAAATATGTGAAAAAATCGCCCAAAAACAAAGAAAAATTAGTCTCTATAGAAATAAAAACGAAAGGTGGTCCAAAAGATATTCTCATACAAAAGTGGAACATTTCTCACTATGAAAAATACCCCACAGAAAACAGGAGAAAATTTGACCTAAAATCAGGGTGCGTCTTATGGTCCGATGCGTCTTATCGTCCAAACCATACTTATTTCTAAAAATTTATAGATACAATTTTGGGGTGCGTCTTATGGCCCGATGCGTCTTATCGTCCGGCAAATACGGTAATTTTTATAGAGCCAAATATTTTTTATAGAGCCAAATATTTTTTATAGAGCCAAATCCATTTCGTGGTTTGAAAAGCATACGGCTGGAATTCGACATCTGTCCAACTAAGTTGTTAAACCATTTTTTTTTCTTTTCAGTTGGAAGTCTGACATTGACGAAAATGGACCGCGTAACTAGAAGAAATAGATCAGCGTGTAGAAATAAACCAATCATTTCGATAAGAAACATGAAGAAAAAATACTAAAAAAAAAAAATAGTAAACCAACAAGATGGAAAAATTACTCCATTTTGTAGAGATTTTCTGAGATACCTTTCATTTTTTTTTGTCATTCCCTTTGCAAATCCGTAAAATATTGATCTAAAACCGTATATAGCTCTCGAAGGGGTGCGAAAGTCACAGAAAATCGATATTTGAATGAGCATTGTCCTATTTGCATGCAATTGGCGAGGATTGAGCGTGATCATTGAAAGTATACAATTGTCCCTATCTAGTGGCACAAGCCTATTATTAGAATTCACACCATAGATCAGAAGTGTCTGACTCATGGGTGATGTTTACAAATAACCGAATCAATCTCTTCGAATTTTTGGCTTTGTTTCAGTTAAATTACAGACTCTCTCATTTCCAAAAAAAAATCAACACGTTCATGATTGACAAATAGCATTTTCGATCAAGTGTTAAATAATCATTGCCGAAACAAAAACCCGAGCACTGAAATAAAACATCATGTGTGATCTCTAACACCATTGCATAGTTGATCGTCACTCTGCAGTGCTAGTCCCGCCTGTCAGTCTATCCATCCGTAGCGTCGTGTCGTCTTCTCCCAAAAGATGACAACTCCACTTTTACCGCACATCATTTAACACTTTTACACATGATTAAATGGAAATAAATTAAAAATAAGAAGACCCCCTCAAAACCAACAACAACAAAAAATAGAAACAGTGAAACTGTTTCATCTGTACACTCGCACCGTAAGCCTGTGTGTGGTATAAACGCCAAAATCTCATCATCATCGTAAAGATACCGGAGAAATAAAAATGAACACTGGAAGAAAAAAATATCGTTAACACTTTTTTACAATTAAATATTTTCAATTTCAAGAAGACAACATTTATCAGCCAACGCAATTTGTCTATTACAACATTTTGAGCAACGCCGAGCTGATGATTAACCAACTGCGAGCGATTGCATGGGGCTGGAGTACTTTGGATTTCGTTTTTGAACATTTTCGACAGTAAAATAAGCGCTTGTGAAGTGTCAAAAAGACCAGTTCCTCTCTCTTTCGCTGTCTCAGTCTTCCGCTGCTGCGAGTGTTTTGCTATTGCTGAGACGGTGCCGACACTGCTGGTGTTGTTCGTTGATGTCGTTTTGTTTGAAATGCTGCTGACAAACCACTTGAACATGAAATGAATGAACGACGGCGGTGGCATTAGGCGACGACGCATATTCAGATGAAAAAGAAACGCAGACCCCCAAAACTAAACAAAGTTTAGGATGAAGACAAAATTTGAACCAAAATAATGATGACATGCGCCGAATTCACAATTGTATGGCATTCAAATGCAACACCATCATGGACGAGTATGTACGGACGCACGTTTGTTCATAGATCTCAACCTACATCCACTTCAGAGCAACACTTTCAACTGCAGAACAATTAAATAATCTAATTTTTATATTTTTTTTTTTTTTGGTTACATCTTTTCCCTTTGCCATCATTCGTTACGAGGCCCGAAAAATAAGTTTCGAGATGGAGAGGCGACATTAGTGTTTCCTTCAGACTGTGTTTCTATTTCTTTGCAGCAACCTATACCATTCATATTCATTTGGCTATCGGCCAGATTCTTTCGGGATATAAAAGGCCATCGATGAATTACTTGCGGCCCTAGGTTCCTTAAAGGAACCGAGATTTAGGTTAAATGAACAAAGTAGATTTGCATAAACGCAAGACACAGTCACTAATGTTTCCTTCAGACTGTGTTTCTAATTCTTTGCAGCAACCTATGCCATTCATATTCATTTGGCTATCGGCCAAATCCTTTCGAGTTGGGGATATAAAATACCAATGAATTACTTGCGGTCCTAGATTCCTTAAAGGATCCGAGATTTAGGTCAAATGAACAAAGTAGATTTCCATAAACGCAAGACACAGTCTAGTTGTCATCAATCTCTGAGGGTGGAACATCAGGGGGCGCTCTTTGGGCTAACCACATTTTCGATGTCTTGAAAAAAAAACATACAAGTGCTGATCAGATATTGTAAATATTTACATCACCTACTTCCGACCAAAAATGAAATGTAACTCCCATTCAAAGACATCGTTGCAGCTGCTGGATCGTGTACAGTGGAGACCGATGGCCTTTCTGACATTCTCAAATGCAAGAGAACCCCTGACATTTGAATTATTTATCCACCATATTCACTCTTCACACCTAAGGCATGTTACAACCGATTTCTGCTCATCCACCTCGTATTGTTCACATGAGGCAGTTTTCTCAAACACTGACAAATTCTCATTTGTTTATCATTCAGTTCAGAGGCATGTAGTACGTCTGACTGAACAAATTGCATATGAACGTACATCTCTCTGCAGTACGACGAAGGGGCTTTCTATTCCTTTGATTTTTTTTTTTAGAAATACAGGCAGACACAATGGCTCGTTCATTCGCTCGCCCCGTCATGACTTCTTTCTCTCTGTCAAGATTTTTCGTTTTTCCTAAATAATAAAATTTCTTTAGAAAACACTTAAATTCGTTGTAGTTTTCATTTAAAATACAAGTATCCATTTGTTTCGTGGCTATGCGGAACTTTTTGTACTATGGATGATTTGTCAAAAACTACAAAAAAAAAAAAAATAAATATGCGTACGAGTTTATATACAAAGTATTTTTGACGAAATTGTAGTTCGAGTGCATCAGTTTTTTTTTTCTTTTTGAAGGCGAAAAACACTTGAAATTTTGGTATTTCTTCGTACGCCGGAGATGTGTTGAAAACTGGCCTACTCTTAACACTTTATTCAAATGCCGTCACGAATTTGAACTTTAGCATAAAGGAGGGAGAAAGAAAAGTCATTAGACTGGGGAAAATATGAAGGTCTGAAAAAAGTGTGGGCTTGCAGAAGACGAAGATTGGGTGGGGTGATCGGAGAAGTCGAGGGATTTATGAACAACGAAAAATATTTTTGGTAAAATGTAAAATGTCTTGTAGCGGAGTTTCAATAAAAGACTTCGATATTACCATAAAGGGCCCAATGGAGGTAAAAGAGAGTTTTGATTTATAAAAATTGCGTGAGGACTGTGAGAATCGAACTGGAATTTAATACGAATCTTTGATGGGGGAAATCGGACGAGCCTAACCTTAATACGTGGTTGCCATACCGAATGGAATAGGCTGGGGTTAGAGCTCGCTCTGAGAAAAGGTAATGTCGAATGGCACCGCCGGACCATAAACCGCACCAAACAGTTACACGTTGTTGAGAATTTTGAAAAAGTCGCACAAAATGTCGTTTTCTCAACAACAAAAAAGTCATTTTGTCCAACAATATGTCGCACATATTTTTTTAAGTTTTTGTTTAAACAAAAAAGTTATAAAAAATTAACATTTCAAAATATTAACAACCATCCACAATCATTTAATATACAGTTTATAGTTTTTTTTTAAAGTTTTGAACTCAAACAAAGTATGACCGACTTGTTTTTGGACAAAACGACTTTTTTGTTGATGAGAACACGACGTTTTGTGCGACTTTTTCAAAATTCTCATCTTTTTATAAATACTACATAATAATTTTTTAAGTTTTGAAGCGTTTTAAGCGAAATTTTTCGACAAATATTTTTTTTTTTTTTTTTTTTTTTTTTTTTTTGGTGAATTCCTGTTGGTAATAATAATTCTAACGGACTTTCCGCTCAACGGTAACACTGCCCAGGTTTGGACCAAACAGTCACTGGCCATTGCCTTGTGAAATGTACAACCTAGCCACAATCGTGTAAAACAGAATGAACCTGACTATGGTGAGACCCCGTCGTATTACTATTTTCTGTTGGGAGCCCATTGTATATAAACATTTTATTTTATTTGTAATTGTAAAGGTTTTTTTTAACACCATACAACATTTATTAAGTTGTAGGATGTATTCATTTCACCTGCTTTGTTCACGTCTGCTTTGGCCTAATAGATAAAGACGTAATCGTTACTTGAATATTTAGCCACCAAATATGGCAGACCCAAATTTAATACCAAAAACATGTACAGATATTCACAGTTTCTCAAGTACTTTTCTTTTGTACGATAATGGAATGTATGAATATTTCGATCTATACGGTACTTACATTACAACCAACCCATAATTGTTGGTTGTACATTTAGGAAAACAACAAAAAAAAACCTAAGTACCTTGAGATTTCATTAAACATATCAATCACTTGTTTCACTGGCAGTGCACGACCAACAGCGCCACCACCATCAACATGATGACGACTGAAAGACTGGCTGAAAGGCTTAACTAAAACCCATCCCACAGCAAACTGAAATATAATTTGAAATTAATTATAATTTGATGTGTAAGTTCAACAATACGAACAAAAGCGAAAAAAATAACACAATTGTTTTCTTCTTCTCAAGTACACACTGCAAAATTGTAAACAAAATAATCATACAGACCAAAAAGAAAAAAAAAGAAAAAAAGTGTCTGACATTTTGCTATTGTTGTGCGAACAACAACTGTTTATGAAATCGAATACTGGAAAAAAAACAAATAATTCAACATTAAATATACAGTGTTTTCTGTAGAGCAAAAAAAAACTGCAAAAAGATAACAACAATCCGAACAAAAAAGGATTTATAAAAAAAAAACTGCATCGTATCGTACATATATAAATGTTTTTGTAATAATTCATAGAATAATCCGAACCACAGCCTTTAATATCATAATGTCCACCTCTTTTGGTCGGCAACTGTGATAGGGGCTTTGAGCACCGGCAAATGGAAAGTGAAAATGATCGCGGTTGTTTTCATCTTTTTATATTGCCCGGATTTTTTTGTATATTGCCCCTGTAATATTTGATTATCATATTGAATTGGTAAAATTGCAACAAAAAAAGAATAGAGTTTTGGTAGCAATTGTTATTGTTTAACTTAAACAATAAGGCCAGCGAATTGACGAAAACAACAGAAACACACTAACAGATAAATTTAATTATAATGCCAATGACGCATTGATCACGAATTTTTAATTAAACTTGTGCAATTGTTGCTTAGCATCGGGGGCACCGGCAAAAGAGGCAGCTGAGAAAAGCTTATCGCTACACACGTATCGAGATTTAAGCCAATGGTATTGCCGTCCTGCCATTTGAATGTCTGCCATGTCCGTCCGTCTGTTCGTCCGCCCGCCCGTCTTTCTTTCTGCTGTCCGTTTTGTAGTGAAAATGAAAGTTAATTTCTGTTTCGAACCTGGAAGTTTAGATCTCTGCCCAGATATTGTTTTATTATCCCGCGAAATGCCAGACATAATGTCTGTGAGACGTTTGGCCATTGTTCACATCCAATACCTGTAATTTTCATCTTCATTTGGCTGCACTTTTTTTCACTTCATTTCGTATCTTGAACATTTTAAACTATTTAAGCTGTGTTTTTAATGGATTATTTTTTTTTTTTTTTCGTCTTCTTCGGCTTGGTTGTTGTATCTTCCTCGTGCCCCAGCTTTAATAGTCTGTGGCCCATAGCAATAAAACCGACAACCTCACAGCTCGCCATAGATCCCATCCACCACCCACTTTTACAATTATTCCTTGACTTTTTACCCATTGCAGCCACTTTATGCCATCCATGCACATTTATGCACAGACTGGCTGCCCATTAAACTCCAAAAGAAAGTGAAACAGCACCACTAAAACGTTCAATGACTTTATTACTTTTGAACGAAACAATATAAGAAAAAGCCAAAGCGAAAAGAAAAGGTTTCAAGAAAGAAAAACTGCACACTCTTTGTTGGCTTAAACTCCAGGTTGTCTAAGCGAAAAGTAGAAAAAGAAACCACTGGCAAAAAGTGCATAATCATACATGCATACACACACACGTGCATACATACATAGTAGACAAATATACGTATCGCAGAAAAGAAATTGTTTGCAATACAAAACAGCAAATGTTAAGCTTATGCAGAAGACAGATAGATATCCAACGACGCGAATGATTAGACAGGCTAAGCTTCTTTACAACCTGGTCAATCTATGTTTATGTCCCAGCAGAAAGTATTTGTTTAATTTACAATACCTACACCTAAATTGGCAGTACGTGACACAGGTAAGCCTCGCGGGCCAGAGTATAAAAAGCGTTAACAACCTCGCATAACTTCCATTGAGGAACAACCGGAGAACGTCTCTTAAAACAAAGAGCTGTAGACGGTGTATACCGGGTGGTCCACCTAGTGGTTTCTTTTTTAATCCTATGTTTTTTGAAACTGGAGAATCATATCTCCGTGGAATGAAATGAAACGCTTGACGAATATTGCAAACATATAAAGCAAAGTCATTGCTGTGCAGCCAAAAAGTGCCTTAACTGAAAATAGCTTGTTATCCAAAACGAGGCACCCACCGGGCAAACAGTGTCGTTAGACAACACACACGGGGCCCTTCTTGTCTCCTAGTGATTCAGAATCCAATTCCATCCACCGCGATCGGAGTATAACCCTAATGAGGACGCGGATAATATCACTGAAAGTCAACCTAGCAAAATGACAAAGAACATAATCTTTCGAATATTGGAGCGTATAGGTTTGAATATAAAACGTGTGATTTATTATCTTTGAAATCTTTGGAAAAGCTAGAACGTTTGGAGATAGCATGCTAACGAGCTCATGAATTGCTGACATGCCGAATAGATTTACAGAGGAAATTAATCTCTTCCAATTGCATAACTTCACTCAATTATTTTTCCAACCTAATGCCCAAGGTAGCCCAAATCCAATTGCACACTTTCCGATTGTCAACTGTACTTCGAGGTAGGTACAATCTCATCAATTCAAATGTGAATACGTATGCGAAAAAGAAGAAAGAAAAAAACAAGAATACGTTAAAAGCCAACTAAGCAGCAGCAGCAGAGACGATTGTTATGGCATAACTGCCGCAGTTTAGTTAGCAACTTGTCATTAACTTTTATTGTTATTTAAATGACGCGTCTTTTATAGAAAGACGACGAAAAAAAGGCCAACCGAAGAAATGACTCTAATGCCAAATGTACGTACAAATGCTATGTATGCATGAATGCATGCATGCATTTATGCAAAGCATGCATATACATGTATATCTGGTAAATGTTGTTTCACTTTATTGGAGGTAATACAATATCTTGACACCCTCAGAAGTAGGAAAGAAACGAACCGAAATAAACATAAAATATTGTACTGAATGACAGTACGAAGGTACTACGGAGATTGGTGGCATGACGTAAGTACGGTTATGCTAAATTGTTATCCTGGGCTAAAGTGAAAAGTCATAGAAACTAACAAATTATGGTGACTTTTCGAAAAAAAAAAATAAAACACAAAACGATGACAATAAAAACTAAACATTTTAAAGAAATCTATGAAATTATGCATTAGAGGGGGAAAAAAAGTCTTAAATAATGTAGAAAACTGATTGTGATAATGGCTGAATGAAAAAAGAGTGGGGGTTAAGTTTTCAGCCACACCCTAGGACAACCTTCAATGAAACGTTCTGCCCGTTGACTAAGTGGGCGGCAAGACCGAATTGGTTCTGATTACCAGAGGATACAAGATCCCCTCCGTGGAAACTTCATGGGGACTAATTTGAATTTCCATTTGCAAACTAAATACCTCGGTGTAATCTGAATTTCAAAGTTAATATCCCAGACAAGGAGAAAAGGCCCCAGTGGCGCCATATGCTTTCACGGGAGCAATACCAAAACCCGGTGCTAAAATAGCACCAGGTTTTTCAAGTCTTTAAATGGAGGTAGCAGAAAGGCTGTGGTGAGGCCACAATGAAGATGGCTACGAGGCATCAGATATAATCAAATGAAATGTCCCCTGAAAGGTATTGAAATATCTTCTTAATATATATTTACCCTCGACACTGATTCACCGACTCTGTCACGCAGTACGTAGGAATTTAAATAGGCATTCTATAATTCTATAAATAATAATAATTTGTACAGAAATTGTGTTTTCCCCAAATTTTTTTTTTTACAAAAATTTTTTTTTTTACAAAATTTTTTTTTTTACAAAATTTTTTTTTTTTTAAAAATTTTTTTTTCCAAACTTTTTTTTTTCAACAAAATTTTTTTTTCCGCAAAATTGTTTTTTCCACAAAAATTTTTTTTTTTCAACATTTTTTTTTTTTTCAACTAAAATTTTTTTTCAACAAACATTTTTTTTTTTTCAACTAAATTTTTTTTTTTGAACAAAAATTTTTTTTTTCAAGAAAAAATTTTTTTTCAGGAAAAAATTTTTTTTTCAACAACATTTTTTTTTCAAGAAAATTTTTTTTTTCCACAAAATTTTTTTTTTTTCAACAAAAATTTTTTTTTTCAACAAAAATTGTTTTTTCAAATTTTTTAAAATTAAGTAACAAATACTTTCTCAAGCAAATTAACGGGCGCCATAGGCGCATTACAACTTACTAGTAATGAAATATGTATCAAAAAAGGATTCTTTCTAATTTGTTTCAGAAAATTTACCATAAACAGATCTGGCAGCTGTTAAAGAGTGTCAGAGTGTTTCAGAACTGTTAAAATTTCGTTTTTCCAAATCCCAGCTATAAGTCAGAGTTGGCCGACCCAGAATCCTTTTTTTAAAGGATGAGTTTCCGCGTTATCACAATGGACTACAGAGTTGAAATGAGTCGGCTTATAAAGACTGACAATCAAATCTGACGTAAGGGTTTTCATAAGCCTGTTGAGCTAGAGCTCTATTAAATTGCCTATGCTTGCTGTCGTTAGAATTTTTTTAGTGGTTCTTAATTAAAAAATTAGTCAGATAGACTGAAACTTTCAGGTCAAAACCTTTACCAGTCACAACAGTTATGTCCATCAGTCTTCATTCCAATCTTATGGATAAGAGCCTTTATTTTGTATTCCGCCTCCGTTGCTCTGCGTTTTTTCCACCTAAAACATAGGCTAATGTTAAGGATTTAATTTAATTTTAAACAGAACAGTATTCGGGCAAACCTAATAATCAAACGAACACTTGTTTCTTGTGTTATTTCGCCTTTAATTGATTTTCAGCAATTTCAAATCTCAAACCAATTGTTGTAAACGAAAATTACTTTGAATTTTCAATTAAAATTTCATTCCCATGAAACAAACAAAAAATGTTTAAACTTAAAATTGGTGGTCATTTTAATTAAACGTTTTCAGTTTTTATTCTGCTTACTTTCCGCATGCCACCTTCCGCCCTCACTCCCCCGCCCCAGCACAGTTCAATATTCAAATTGTTTTATAACAATCTGAACGAAAAGAAACGAACAAAAATTATGTCCATGTTCGATATGCTTGCATTCAGTATTCATGGCAAGTAGTCATTGGAACATTGGCGGACAACAAACCACCACCAGCCGTCCAATGGATCGACCGACCCGACCACACACACGGTGATGATGGTGTGCAACTCTGAACTAAGTTAGTTTGTCTTTGTAAATTGGGTCAGTTTTGACTCAGTGAATGAAAGGCACACAAGGCAGAGCAAGCAACAACACAAATATTGTCAATTAAATAATATTGAATGAAATGTTATTAAACAAAAACAGCAGCAACAATTACTGCTCCACCAACCACATCATGCTCAAAGAGCGTGCGGGCGGACAGAACGGCATCAAATGCAAAATGGTGAAAAAAAAAATTAGCTTCGAGTTAAACGATTGGATGAAAGATAGAAGCAAAGTAATTAGTTGCATTTAAAATGAATTAGTTGGTTAGACTCGTATGGAAATTAATTAAGAAATGTATTGCATTGAAAAGTGTGTTTTGTTGTTGTTGTTGTTTACCGTTAATGTAGAGTAGGGTCATGAATTGGGCAGACAATTTGAAATGGATATAAATAACGTATCGTTAGTTAATGTTGATTTCAACTTTTGTTAGCTCACGACTGAAATAGACAGACAATTCGGTTTACTAATTTATGAGAAGCGCCAACGTGATGGAAGGAGCATTAAGGCAGATTTGTCCATCTTGAGAAGGACACATTATATATTTAAATATTATTATAATGCTTTTTTGAACCCAAAGGCTCACTGATAAGAATGTTCACACGATATGCTCGAAAGTAATAGAGAAGGTTGCTAAAATTCCCCATATAAAACGGAGAAATCCCCGGGGTTATATAATCAAAATTTCTCGTGGTCCGAGATGACGAGACCTCCGTGTTCAATGTGTTTTAAATGATGTCAGTAATTCAAACTTCAATGGATTTAATAATTCTCAGGATGCTTTAGAATCTTTATAGGTTAGATTAGTTGTAAAGGGTTTTCAACAAGAGGTGTTATTTTGAATCATCCGGTATTTCGGTAGCTGTTACTTTTGAAGCATTTATTCTTTGACATTTGACAAGTATAAATTACTCCATAAAAATGGAACGATACACGCTTCAACAACGCATTGAAATTATTAAGACTCACTATATAAATGGTGAAAATCTTGCAGTCACAGTTCGCAATACAAAAGCATACAGAAATTGATGGACAAATTCGTGCTGTTGGGACAAGTTAGTGATGTGAAGAATAAAACCCGTGCACGTCGCTCAAGAACAACTGAGAATATTGTAGCCCAAAGTGTTGAAAGAAAACCCAGGTTTGTCCAATTCTCGTCGTTCGCTACGTGTAACACAAGCAACGAAACCATTGTTATCGAGATCTTGTGATTTAACACATTGCGACTTCTTCCTTTTGGGGCCACGTGAAAGATAAGGTCTGCGCCAACAGCTCAGCATCGATTCAAGACCTAAAAGATAGAATTCGTGAGGCTATCGAGGACTTAGGGCAGCCACTGACGCTATCGAGGATTTAGTTATGGAAAATTTCATGAAAAGAATATGGTCCTGTCAGCGTGGTCGTGGTGGCCATTTGGCTGATGTTGTATTTCATTATTAACGGCATACCCTCCTCTTTCATATGAAATAAACATCCGATTATGTATCCCAAAAAATTTCATTTTTCTTTGAATACCAAAATAACACCTCTTGTTGGAAAATTCTCCACTTACTCGGATTTATTGTGGTATACTCGAGCGTACAATTTATACCACCATTAAGTTTAAATGTCTGCATATACAATCCGATTTCGATATTACGATGAAGAATTCCCCAAAATAAATGAAAAAATCCCCCTAAAGCCCAAATGAAAAGTTCCCCAGAAATTCTGAAAAATCCCATAAACAATTTATGAATAATTATCCACTACAAAATCCCTCAAAAAGAATATTGTAAAAACATATCGATATATGATTGACATCTGTTATGAAAATATCCCCAAAATAATGAAAAATTCCCTAAAAATAAAAAATGGGGAATTTTTCATTGTCCATTCTTGTATGAGATTTTTTGGGAAAGTCTTCATTTTTTTGGCCATTTTTCATAGACCAACTATTTGTTAATTTAAATATTTCCCTCCATCAACCGGAATGTTCAGAGATGTTGTTTGCAGAAAAGGCAGCATTAAAGAAATGTTTCGAATGTACTGTATATTTGGTCAATCCTAACGCTTCCAAATGTTATCCCACCTAAAAGCATTCACTATTTCGACAGCTGATATCGGAGAGATCACAAATGCCTTTTGAGAAAAAAAACTTAAGGTCACTTGGAAAATTGGGGAATTTTTCCTTCTTCACAATGAAAAATTACCTGGAAATATTATCTAAACAAATGAAAAATTCCCAAATTGGTGGGGGGTATTTCTCATAATGAAAAATTCTACTTTTGTTGGGGGTATTTCTCACAATGAAAAATTCTACATTTGTTTCAAAATATTCCCACGTAATTATTTCAGATCAATTGTTCCGATAAAAAGTATACTAAGAAACTGTTGAAATAAATTGTCGTTTGTAGGGGATTTTCATTTGTAATCTCTTAAGAGCAATTTTGACAATCTAGGAGATAAGCTTAGAAAACCCTGGCACCTCTGACCATTTATGAGACCGTGTCGATATATGGAGCCCTTTATTGAGTCATGACTGTTTATGGAGACAGACCCATTCATCAGTAGCTAAGTTTTTATTTATCCTTTCAATCAAACCAATCATAATTTAGTTTGTAGATATGTTCCAAAATTATATTTATTTTGTTAAGATTGTTCTATTTAGCTTAAGACCCATGTATTTAGGATTATAAAGCAGGAAATGTTTGGGACTGTTATACAAATTATATCGTGCACAGCTCACTGATCCGAGAGAAATTTCCCGTCTTTTTCTTCGGAGAATGTTAAGTTTATAACACTTCAGACTACTATATCAATGATTGACACACTTCTTTGCCATCTTTTCGAGATTCTCTAGAAATACCGGCGACTACACAAGTAAAGTAACCCAGGTATTATATAGAATCGCCATTAGCCATTCAAGTTCAGGCTTTACAGTGTTCTAGCCAAACAGTGAGAATTGAATTTCTCATTTGATCCTTAATGAGATAATGAAGTAAAAGTTGTTGATATTTAGTTGGACTCGGTTGGAATAGGCGCCACTTTTGAAAGCAAACTTTGAGTTTGTGTGTGTGATTTTTGATTGATTCATTAATCATTAATGCAAAATAAACGAATGAACTGCAAAATGTATGAAATCATTTTTAATTCACAATGATTTTTTTTCGCTTTGATTTATGCAATTTCTATCAGGTGTTATACAAACAATAGTTAAAAGAAAACAACTTGTTGAAATTGTATGTTCATGCCGAGCTCTTATGTGAGTTCAACGAAACCATAACGTATTTCCTTGCATTCATTCATACACATAGTATCTATTGTTTACATTGACGAAACAATAAAAGCTATGGTTAATTTATAATTGAATCATTGTTAACAACGCAAATAACATATACACTTGCCCGTCCAAATGCCGTTATGATTTAATAATACATGCCACCACCACAATCCGGTTGCCATCCAAGTAATCCATTGTACTGCAACTACACTTCAATTAACTTGGAACAACTACCATGCGACTCCCCACAAACTAAAACAAATAATTTATAATTATGTTTCTGTTGTTGTTGCTTTTTCTGCCCAGATATTATTTAACCGAAATTTATTAATGTTTTTGCGAGCCACGTTAGCATTTCATGAACCCCCCCCCGACCAAGTAAAGTGTAATAAGGCCTTACGCTGTTAACGGTTTGTGGCTAACGCCATTGCTGGCGTTGCATTAACCAAAAAGTCCCAACAAGCAAACAGACAGAAACAAATATTGGAAACAAAAAATATTAAAACTTCAAACTATCAAATTACTTTATTTCTGAAGCCAAACCAGCACAGTTTTTCTGGTTTTAGTTCAACGTTATCATTACTTGGCTCTGTGCTGATGTTGTGGTTTTTTTTTTAATGCTACACTAAAATTTGCAATTTGTTTTAGTGACTTCCGCTGGGTTGTGGCTCTCATACGTAGAGACACGATTTGGTGAAACATCCAACCGAGCTAAGCCATAAGCCAAGATTATTTATTGATTCCGCCCTGCCGCCTGTCAGCCACAATTGAGGTTTTATTTATTTGCCATTCACATTTTAGATTTCGTCGCACAAAAGTGTTAAAAATCACCTTTTGCGACGATGATTTGTGTAACGATTCAATGAAAAAGGCATTTGAATGAAACGTTCGCTGAATACTAATTATGGCTTCCTTGAAGTTGTGATAACAATTGGCGGTCATAACACCCACACATCCGTTCTGGAGATGTGAAATTTGTATTTTAAATAGTTTCTAATGTTTTTCGATTGGATTCACTTGAGGGGGCATCCAATGGGTTTGGCAGGGTAACCTTTGTCATCGTTAATTGTGGGGCGAAAGAAAACTTGGGCTGAACGTCTGAGGGGTTGAAATTAGTGGAAATCATAAATGTTGATGGCATGTTAATTCCAGAGTGGATCAGGTTTTCAATAGGGCTAACGGGTCATGTCTTTGATCGGGCATTTACATGAGGAGACGGGGATGCTGTCGAAGCATTTTTTACTGGGATGTTACCAACAGAGTCACTACAACCCCCGTTAAATCCAGAGATGATTAGATTTTCAGCAGGGCCAACGGGTCATGTCTTTGATTGGGCACCTGCATGAGGATCATTTCCGGGTGGAAGCCTAACCACATGTTGTCGAAGCATTTGTTACTGGGAAGTTACCTACAGAGTTACTCCAACATGACCAACGAGCCATGTCTTTGCTTGGGCACCTGCATGAGGAGGCGAAGATCATCTCCGGGCTGGAGCTCAACAACATGTTGTCGAAGCTATTTTTACTGGGATGTTACCGACAGAGTCACTACAACCGCCGTCTTACGGAGGAGCTGCACCAACCCATCAGATTTCACAGCTATAGAAAAATTGTGAACTTTTCATAAACAACAATTTTGGAACTGGTTCTGGCCTTGGCCTCAAAGATAAATGTTCCCCACATCAAAAGTCTTCACAAATGCTTAGAAAAATCATCTGAATATTTAATTTTTCTTACATTCCTAACAGACATGTACTGGTTTTCAAACACGATTCTGTGCCAATAATTTGATTGCAAATAGACAATGGCCACATTAACAATTTAGATATTCTCACATACCAGCTGCCACTTGACGTGATAATTGCTCATATAGTGCAACATTGAAATTAAAGATGACTGTGTGCTTTTCAAATTCTACGCCGAACAAAGTGTCAAATAACAATAATTTTTTGTTTGCCATTTATCAAAGGGGCTCATATAACATTATGCACAGAGCTGACTGCCGAGTCGTTGCTTTAGTTTCAGATAACATTTTTCTTCATTTCTTTTTTTTTATCAAGAAGCCATTGCTGCTTTTTTTTTGCATATTTATTCACTCGTACTACTTTAATTAAAGTCAACACACTATAACTTTCTGCTTTTGGTGTGAGTACTTTTTAAGGTCTTTAAACTTTTTGTAAAAATTGAAACAAAAAAAAAAAAACAACGCCACCAGCAAAAGCAAACAACACGACAAGTCAACAATTTGCAGACATTCATTTTTATGATTATTTCAACAACACATGACAAAGAACCATAAAGAATTTCTATGCTAAATGGGAGCTGAGCGTATAACAGCAAGTGGTGTGTGGAACGAAGTTTAGAATACGTTTGATAAGCGGCTATTAGAGGATTCATAAGTATGTACGTGGTGTGAACGTACCTTTATTATTGGCCACTTAAATGCAAAGTGTTTAAATTGTCTATAACAATGTAACGCTGGGGAAGAATAAGCAGTTGTTTATCTTTCGCCTGTGGTTCACCTTTTACCTAGGTGGAAACCGCATTAGCAACCCTCAGTGATTGGCTATTGAAATGTGTATTAAAACTGAATTGTTGCGTAGAAGGGTTAAACTTCAGATGACTTTAAATGGGACTGATTTTCTTAGCTGAAGTTAATCAAATTCCTCATCATCTGTGCAAAAGTTTTTTGTTATTATAAATGTTATTAATTAATTTGAGCTCGAGGTCAAAGATTTGTTTTTTGAATTAAATTCTTCATTTATTTATTCGATATTTCGTCATCGGCTGGATAACATCTTCAAGAATAATAACATAGAGTTACTGTAATCAAACGTCACACACATTTTGTATTGTTATCAATTTGTCTGCGAAAGGATTCAAAGCTTTGAAAGTTACGTTTTACGAGAATATTTAGTTTCGTCATAGCTTGAGCCTTTAATTAGAGTCCACTTTCAATTCATACAAATTGAATTTTCTCAATAAGATGAATTTCGAGGTTACTCCCAGCTTCGTTTGTCCCAAGGAGAACATCTCCCTGACTGAAGCTTGACGCAAAATGTAGCCAGATGCCTGTGACTTTACGAGTAACAATGTAATCTCTAAGCCTTGCAAATCGTCTTAAGAAAAAGCATTAGCCGGTAGATTCTGGATACTGAGTATAAACCGCTATTTAACCATTATCTTAATATATATTTACCCTCGACACTGATTCACTGACTCTGTCACGCAGTACGTAGGAATTTAAATAGGCATTATATAATTTTCTATAAATAATAATAATAAAAAAAATAATATTTTTTTTTACAGAAATTGTGTTTTCCCCAAATTTTTTTTTTCCAAAATTTTTTTTTTACAATTTTTTTTTTACAAGAATTTTTTTTTTTTACAAGAATTTTTTTTTTTACAAAATTTCAACAATTTTTTTTTCTCAACCAACATTTTTTTTTTTCCACAAAAAATTTTTTTTTTCAACAAAATTTTTTTTTCTTATTTCAACGGGCGCCATCGGCGCATTACAACTTACTAGTTTTTATATAAAAATCATAGTGATCACAGAATTACCCTAATTTTAAGATATTGTATTAGTTGATGGGAAGTCGTCGCCTTCCAAACTTATAGTCAAAATAAAAAAGGTACATCCGACGAAAATGGAAATTTTAAAGAAAATTTTTAATTTGTTTTGCTGATTTACAATTCACATACAAAATAAATTGTTTATGTTCCAGATTTTTTGTTGTCGCATAGTGTAATTCATTCGACACTTTGTATCTTTCAAAATCTAGACAATCGAATTTGTCACTACGACCAGTGTGGCACTAAAGTTAAAGTGAAGTAAGTTAACTACATATTTTTTTTTTAAAAAAAAAAAAATAAAAAAGAGACTTTAGCTCTGTTGCTCAACCTGTCTTAAAGCAGCGCCACCAATATTTTGTTTGCTGAAAGCCGAACTCCACCTCTTTGAATTCCATGAGACTTGGATTGCAATCAGCTCAGGTGTTTGTAAATACATAGTCTATACATTGTTGTGTCTCAATGTGAAATGTATTTAGTATTTGCATGTAAATAGTTCATCAATCAGCAAGTATATCAAAAATCCGTTCAGAGACCCTACCTTCATATTTAATTTGTTGCCTCAAAAGACAAATATGCCCTAAACAAAAATTTGCTTTGTTGTTATACAAATTTCGTAATTCATATCACTCGTTTTTTGTGGAAATTGGCTTTCGTGTTGTGTCATTTGAATTTCAATAGTAACCCAACAAAACAAAACCATATTTATTTCCCTTTCAATATTCAAAAAAACTAAAACAACAACAACAAAAATTGTAAAAATCATTAATTAATTTCTCGGCTATTTAGCCTATTATTTCGACAAAATACAGCTCGAAACCTTTTTGTAAACACTTTCTCTTGAAACATGAAAAACACTTTACCATGAATCGACAGCGGACGGTCACGAACAACAAAGAATGCACAAATGTTGTGGTGGGGGGTTGGGGAGCGGGAAAGACCAAAAGCCTTTCTTGCTGTCCGACCTCGTAGACTTCTATTTCTACTTCTTTGAGGGTTTTGTTGTTGCTGCTGTTGCTGTATTATTAAAGGTTATCAATCGTTATTGATTAAAAAGTAGTATTTAACAAATGCTTGTTAAATATTGATGAAACACCTGTAGACGTCTGCAGACTCTGCAGCCATGCCACGCGGTGATCCAATCATTGGAGACTTTGAGGCATTCCGTGCCTACAACGCGATGACTTTGACTATTCTAGTGGCACCGCCATACGGTTAACGCTTAAGTGTGATAGTAGGTGATAGCTTAGACGATCAGTGAGTCAGAGAGGACAGAAGAGGGCAGGTTTAGGAAAATCACTTTATAATCATAACTAATGATGCCTTAAATTGTATGCATACGTATGCAAGTTTTATGCATACAGTCATTCTATTCACCAACTAATGGTGAGTTTTTAACTTTTGTTCAGTTGTTTCTACTTCTTTTTTGTTGGTGTCTGCATGGCAAACGTGTAAATTGATTAATTTAAAGTGGTTAACAGATCCAACTGCATTTCATTTCTCATTATTAAGTACAATCAATTAATCTTATTGATAAGGTGTTTGAAAATAGATTTACAGTAAATAAGCCTCATCATCATCGACACCAGTGCTGTGTGTTTCGCCCAGCAGCACATGATAATTTAAAGCAACCGCCTTGGAGATTTATTTCTCGTAAATGGACTTGTGTATACGTAATTTGTGGATTTATTTAAAAATCCAATAATCGATGGGAATCCATGTATAACAGGTTGGACATTTTTTATAGGGACAGATGAACCTACACCTGTTTTTGGTACGATCAAAACAAAATCGTCTTCTAGATTTCGATTAGACATCGAATTGAGAACCGAGCGTTAATGAAATTTTGTTAATTGGCTTGTAGAGTTGCATGGAAATCTAATCAAAGGAAATCTTACAAAGGAATTATCATATCTCGGGCTTAATTCTTGGGCTGGTAATACAAATTATCTTCTCCATATTATTGAATATCTGTAATTTTAATGGAGAAAAACGTTCTTAATACGGAAAAACATTTGCATTACTAATTGCAGTAATTTTTCAATAATTGTTTAACTCAATGGGAAAAGGCAATTGAAATAAATTACTTCGAATTTCCAAACGGAAAACTTCCCTGAAATCAGTGTGCTTCGCCGGATACTTCAGTGTGTGACAAATGAGACCAACTGATCTGAAACACAACATCTTTTTTTATAAAGCGCCCCGGTAGGCGAGTTGGTATCGTTCTATGAGCGTTGGGGTTGTGGGTTCGACTATCACCAGAGGCTTTGGTGTGTCGCTGCAAGAATCTAGCCATATGGTCAGTGTCACCCGGTTTAGCCTTGGACCCAAAATTAGAATATAAATTTACTTTGTATTGTAATTAAATAAATATAAAAAAAAAAACAAAAAAACTTTTTTATTTTCCATCGGCAAAAAAAGGTCCCAAACCACCTACTCAGCAAGAATGGATGCAACTGTAATGTAGTTAACTGCATGTGCGATCATCTGCACAAAATTCCAAGGAAAGGAAGTCAAAATCCAATAATTCCAAAAATAATGAATAATTATTCCAGAAAACAAAAGACCATTTTCATTTAATTGATAGAAAGAACATGCAATGGTTATGCCCAGTCTCCAGTATTACTTACTTAAGTTGGCTCTACAACCTGGTGTTGGTCTTGGCCAATTTACTCCATTTGATACTAGGGTTATATAGTTAAGACCAAAAGTCGACTTTTCGACTATTACAATAAAATCAAAAGTCGACTTTTAGACTTTTCGACTTCTTAGTATAAAAAAGTCGATTAAAGTCGACTTTTCGAATTTTTTCTTTAGATAAAAAAAAATGCAATATTTTGGAATAAAAATTAATTTTGTGTTCACTTTTCAAATGTGTCATTAGGCTTGTTGTACTTTTATTGTACTTGTACTCCTTTTTGCATTTTAAGCAAAGTACTTTCGTATTATCATTTTTTTTTAAATATTGCCACACTGGACTTGGGGCCATATTAATTTAATAAATTAAGGTAAATTAATTAATATAAGGTAAACCACTGCAAGGAAAAATATCTCGTCCACTATTTTACAATGTAACAAGTGTAATACATTTCCTTATATTTTTTGATATTGCCACAGTGGAAATACAAAACTGTATGATTTCAAAACATAAACACAACCAAAGCGACATTTAATGTAATCGCCGTCTTTAATTGTAACCATCTTTGTTATAATTTGTGTGTTGCCACTACAATAAAATAAAACTTAAATGTATTTCTCAATCGGCGAAACTAAATGAAAGCGGCGAAGAAATGAAATTACGCAATACGCTTTGTTTGGATGACAAGTAAAAATACATATGGTTATATTTGAAGATAAAATAAAAAGTCGAAAAGTCGACAGGAAAAAGTCGACTTTTAGACTTTTTTAAAAACAAAAAGTCGACTTACCGACTTTGACTTTTTTGTACCCAAAAGTCGATTAATCGATTAGTCGAAAGTGGACTTATAGAACCCTATTTGATACAAACTTTTCTTTCTCATATAATATTGTACTAGAAATAATACTCATAGAAAATCTCAAATCTGCTATTCATTGAAAAAATTCCCCTCTGAATATCATTCCTCAAGATTTCAATTGAACTGAAATATACTAGTTGTGACTATCGCATTCATATTGACATTAGTTGCTTCAGCGAAAAATCGGAAGTATGAAATGAATTCGTGGATTGTCACAACTAAAAATTAAATGGTTCGTTTAACCAATGATTTTTTCATGGAGATAATGAAACAATTTCTCTATTTGGCTTAAGCATTTTAATAACCCCAAGTTTCTCCAAATTTAATTTTTTTCTAATAGAAAATTTAATGGATTCGTGGATTATCACTACTAAAAATTAAATGGTTGTTTTAACCAATCAAATGTTATCGAGACAATGAAACAGTTTCTCTATTTGGCTTGAGAATTTTGATAACCCAAAGTATCACTAATTTTAATTTTTTCCTAATATCAACTTTTCAATTTTCTTGAACACTTCAGGTGTGGACACCTTGTTCGACTTTGTAGACCGAGTCTGGGGTCTCTAATCTCGTAACGAGAGTTGGCAGGACCCCCTTCGATTATTATTTTAGTCTGACCAACTGAGAACATCACCGAAATCCCTGATTTAAAGCGGGCTGGATTTGGAAATGTGAGTAGAAAAGATGAAGATATATTGTGAACACCTTTTTGGCGTTCATTAAAAGCTGTTTTTTTTATATGAAACTCCTTTGTTATCCCTAAAAGTCTTGATATTATTCCATTGCCTGTCACATTGTCAGTCCAAGTCCAGAGGCTCTCAGAGGCTTAAGGTGCAATTTTTGCATATAAATTCTGACAACTCATGCGCTCTTTACGTGCCTTCTGTTTTGCCAAGGTCCACAACAGCTGGGATTTACTTTATTTTGCTTTCGTTATTCATGTAAGTTCTCCTTTGTTATGGACGAAATATGAAAGAGTTTGAGTTTTAATCCTCAGAACGACTCTGACAATTGTTAATGATTAAATACAGATTTATTGTTTTCTTTGTGTTTGCATAATTACTACAGAAATGTATGCAATAATGCAAGGCACAGCACGGCCATCACTCGAACGACCGAGTCGATATGCGTTTGTGTTTTTCGGCCCTCTCGAACATGTACAAAATTGTGCGTATATGAATTATTAATTCCGTTTTTACCGAACAAAAAAAAAAAGAAAAATACAAACCGCACGCACTCTCAAACTCACCCAGAACAATGTGCAATCTTAAACTAACGAACAAATTAAGGGTAAAAAGTTGAACAAAAGACGATGATGATGATGTCGATGTTGATAATGATGAGGAAGAATGAGCATAATAAGTTGCAGCTACAGCAGCAGCAGCAATGGATGGACGTAACAAAAACGACAATTGCATGCAATGCAAATCTCAAGTGGCTCGACTACCACTGCCACCGCCACCATTCCATCCCACTACGACCAGCAGCGGCAGCACACATCACTTGGCAGCTCTTGAAAAATCTTTCAAAGATTGAACTTCGCCCAGACCCGCACATGTACACAAAACAACACTCACTGGCATTCGTATGCTCGACAACAAACAAATCCACTTGAAAATGCATTTTACAAGTGCTTGCCAATGCAATGGGTTCGGTTGACAAATGAAATGTCAGACCAAACCGACCGACTGTCCGTCTCTCCATCTTCAACCAGATATGTACCTAGGCGGCCAGTGGTACGTACTATGTACTCGTACATGTTGTTCGATATTTACCACATGTGCGTGCCGAAGAGCCTGTACTGTTCACCACGAAGGGAATACTACATTGCTGGAATAGGAGAAAATCTCAATGTTCTGCATAAAAAAAAAAATTAAAAATTTAAAATTGTTTTTGATTAATTATTTTCTGTCATTTCTAGTCAGCCTGGATGGGTTGGAGTAGTTGGTGGGGGGAGGGACCTTGTCTGTCTATTTTGGGTAAACTGCATGAGTCCCATATGACGGCGGGTAAAATTATGAATTATGGTAATCATTCTTTATTATTTAGAAAGGGAAAAGGGATTATCAAACTTTATTCTTGACCAATAACTATATTTTCTGGGAAATCGACAAACTGATAGAAAGTCTCCCCTTAGATACCGTTATCTTTACGAAATGTAATCTAATTGACCTCGAACCTAAACATGTGCAAAAACGCTGAATTCGATCAAACTGACCATTAAATGTCTTCTCTCTGCCACATACCCACCAAAATCGGAGTAACTTCACTTCACTTCCAAATTCATGGCCGGGTACTGTGTTTATATTGCATTACCCTCAGCATGATTTCTGCGAAGTAAAAAATTACTTGGAAATGGGCATTACTTACCGCGATTTTGCTGGATATATGGCATTGACAAGGCTTTTTTCTGGGCATATTAATCGAAATTTGTAGCTGATTTTTTTTGGAAATAAGTGAAGAATCCAGTTTTTTTTTTGTCTAACATAACTTTGGTGGTTTTTCAGTGACTTGTTTCGGAAATACTTAAGATTCCTTCTAAATTTCAAGCTCTAAGATAGAATGGACAGCCGGGAATAATTCAATGACTTTTTTTCGAATTTCTTAAATTTTTTTTTTCTTAAATATAAAATTGAGTACAAAATTTTTTTTTGGTACTCTTACACTACCTCTATCATCACCACGTAGAAGGGCAAGCCTGTTTCTAATGTCCTACCAATTTTGGACGTCGGTAAAGACTTTCCTTAGGTATTCAACTTCTTAGCATATAGTTAAATTAACCGAAGCGACTTCCAGCTCGGGAAAAGAATTCCGAAACTTACCATTCATTGATGCGGTTTTAAGCCTTAACTTTCATCTTGGAAGTCGTGGCTAAGGGGGTGACCCGGTTACCTCCAGTGAAGATTTCGCTGGCGTATTCGCCTTTTTAGCCTGAAGTTTCCCCAAACTTTGCATTAACCAAAGCTCTTTTCAGTGCGGAAGAACAATTCACAATAGCTCGCTTAGTTCTTTACCTTTTTAGATGGTTTGACAGTTTTCTGCTAATCAATCTACTTAGTTTTTTAGCATCTTTTGGTTATCCTGAGTTGTTGTCTCGATTCCACTTTGACAATTTACGTTGTAGTTGGGCGGATATATACGCTCTTCTTCTTGATTGGTAGCGTTGTAATGCCGTAGATCACCTGATCCACTCGAGTTATCAATATCGCTGGAATTAATACCACTGCATGAAGACTGGGCTGGATTAGGGCCTCATGAGGGATTTGAATTCATTACTTCATCAAATTTGTATTCGCCAATAATGACAGGTTATTTGAACTGGGGGCCTTACGACGACGGTGGCCAAATGACTCACGACCACTGAAGTTTTGTATCCTGAAGTCTTTGGATAACGTGAAAGAGCATACTTTCTGCTTCTTTTAGCATAAATCCTTATTTCTTGTTGATTGGGAAGAAGCACTAACCAATTAAGTTATGAAGGGTATGTCAGTATTTCTTGGGACTTTGAAATGCCCAAGCCTGGCACACCCTGTACAGAATGATGATTGTGTCAATATATATATTGAATATCCTCCCTTAACCAAAGAAAAAGGTCACAAGCGAAAGGTCAGTATGGTGCAGAACTGAGTGCAAAAGTCTCACATACTCACCTATCCGGAGGAAACACCCTCAAAAAACCAATCACACCATTTACAGGAAATCAAAAATTGTTTCCAGTTTATTTTTTTTTTGTCTAAAATCCAACTCAGTTTGTAATTATTTATATGTTTTCACAAAGCAATCTACGTTTTTTTCTTCTCAATTTAGAGAAAACATGCCTTCACTTTCACTGAAATTGAAATTTGTGTCCATCCATCAGTCAGTCACTTTTGAAATCCCTCATTCTTCAGCTACCGGCTTTGACGAACATTTCATTTGATAAATTGTCAAATTCCGGTCTTTTCATCAACTGTGCTTTTGTGATACTAAACGAAAAACATTTAATCAAAATTAAGAGAAAAAAAAATAGAAGATACGATTTTCTAAAACAAACTTAAAACATAAAACGATTCGCCACCTCAATGTTTATGTTTTGACACATTGAAAATTTCGGCAAATCCCTGAACCGAACATCACATTCAGTCAGTTCTGTCATTATTTCATTTTTATCATTCACTGTGAAATATTCTTTTTATGGTTCTGTCTTCTTTTGTCGTAATAAATGATTAAACTACAACTTAATTAGAAATTGATTTGCATGTTAATATGGCCTCTGGCCTAAACCATTAATAAATTGTTGCTATATTCGCCGGTGTAGTTGGTCATGTGGCTACGCTTCATCATTCTGTCGTTTCTTTTGTTGGCTTTGGGTCTTTAACTCACCGGTTCACAGAGAGCCCTCATATTTTGTGAGTCTGTCTTCGTTTTTCCACTCTGACACAGTCGTGTGTGCCTGAATACTCGTTTGAATATGCGCGGAATATTCATATTTCCCCAAAACAAAAAACCGATATAATGTGAAAAATAATATTAATAGGCATATTAAATATTTTTGAGCTTGACTGAAATCAATTTGTTATGTGAATTGAGTGTTGTTGTTGGGGTTTATTTCTTTGTGCGATGGCTTGTAGACCAGCAAACAGACGGGAGAACGTTCAAGAATATCGAAATGACAATTTGTTCTATAAAAAGTGAAAAATATCCCACTTTTGGGTAATTCTTCCTATGCACAATAACCGAATTTGGCCTTCTTATAGGGGAATTTTTATTGGGAAATTTTTCATAAATTATTTGTGGGAATTCCCACGATATTATTGGGGAAATTTTCTTTTTCCATCTATATTTCCGAGTAATTTATTTAATTTTTAATCTCGATTGAGTAGAAAAAGTCTGTTGGCAAGGAGTACAGTGAACCATAATCATTTCATTTATTAAGTCTATGGAAATTAATTGCATTAAAGACATTAAAATGTATACCTTTTTAAAATTGTAACTCCTTTTCAATGATAAGGAAAGGAGTATTATTACAATATGGAGCCCTCAACCAATCATCTCTCCCCTAAACAATTTTTTCTTTATTTTAGCGATTTCATTTTTTATTATTGCAATTCAAAATAGATATTGCACGCTAACTAGTGACCTAACTGAACTCCCCTGTATCGCTGCATTGCATTTCCAAACATTTAAGATTTTTCGGCACAACATGGTTTGCTGGGTAATATGGTTATTTCTGTTTTTTTGGAGAACGATTGTTTTTTTTAACTAAAGATACGTTGTTTGTCACAGTAAACAATACTAAATATGATTACTGAGGTTTTTTTTGTTTAATTCGCTGTGATAACATTAATTTTTGTATGAATGTGATTTTGAACTGATGATGGCGGGTCGGCGTTGTTCTTGCCGTTGTTGTTATTTTACAACTGTCAGAAAGTGTTGCTGCTGCTGCTCCATTCTGTGGATACAATGATAAATTGCTAAATGTCACATGCTGTGTCATAAAGGGAAATATAACATTCCACCATACGAATGACAGTACGAACGGTACGGGACGGGACGGGACGGGAGGAGACGCCCTACACAAGTACCACGTCCGTGTAAGTACCAAACTATGAAGGTACTCACTCGTTCAGTCACTGGACGGACGTACATACGTCAGTCCACTGGAGTGTTGAAAAGTTTTTGGAGGAGATGCTGTTGGTGATGTGAATGACTGACCGTTTGGCCTACCAGTTTCGAATACATACTGTGTTGTTTTTTGTATTATTATAAATATCTACATTTTTGTTTTTGTTGTCTTCTTTTATTACATATGTTGAGCTGCTGTTCGTATGCGTATGCTGGTGATATGATGGCTCATTTTTTCAGATTTTTTCTGTCGCTGCTTGTGATTTTTGTTCCTGGTGTTCGGTGAGCTATTGTCTAGACTTTTGATGTGTTTCTTTTTCTGTTTTTTTTTTTTATTTTATTGAAGCTAGAATTTCCTCATGTTGTGAACAATTTTAAAACTGCGGGATGTTTCAGTTAATTGGTTTATAAAAGTTGTATATATATAAGTGTATGAAATGTGATTAGTTGTTCTTTTTCGTAGGGAAACATTTGAAAGTAGTCGCAAAGGGGTATTAGGGGAATTTAAGGTGAAGTGGAGTTATCGGCTAGATACGAACGAAACAATGGCTGCTGTAGGTGAACCCTTTATGTCAAGCGAGAGAAGGTTTTGATACAACGATTAAAAAGTGAAGTTTATTTATGAACACATTCCTGATTTAACATAGAATATTGGTGGAGTTATTGTATAGCCTTAGGGCTTTTGTTGACAGACGGTTTTGGTGAATTAACAAACTCTTGGGATTAGAGGTCACCGTAAAGTGGAGCAACAGTGAAACCTAGATAAGGAAAGGTTTATAGCTAAAATACCTAAAAAATAGGTTGAATTTAAAAAAACTGAATTGTTTTTCTTTTTTTTTAGATATAATTTCATATCTCCAAGCACCTATGTAGGATTTTCTAGTTCTGCTGACTATTGCAGTAGTTGTCTATTATTCATGTATCAGTATTATTTTTAACTGGTTGGCGGTTGATATTTATCTGTAGCTAATCTTGTGGACGGCTGTGTGGTAGGTAGAGTGTGGGACTATCATACAAGTAGACCCAGATTCAAAACCGGGTAAGACCAGCAAACAGACTAGCTGGCGACTTTACCAGTAAGAAGCCATGTAAGTCTTCTCTAGCAAAGCATTAGCGGTTCGGAGCCGACTTTAAACAGAAGGCCCCGGTCAGTGAGTAGCCAAATTACATCGAGCGAAGTTCCCCCATCTGTTGCTTCATAGAATGTTAAGGAAAATAAGGAAGTAATCTTGATAAAGGGACTGCTTATTTCTATCTCTCCATTGTGGATCGATCCATTATGTGCTGGTGGTGGCTGTCTCTCATGCTCGATAGGCCCGGCTGTGGTTGGCGGTCATATGATCGGTAGTTAGCCATTTGGCTGTTGATATTTATCTGTAAGCTGATCTTGGTTATTGCCAACTGGCCATTGTAGGTATTTTAAAAAATATCGACTCTGACAAAAAAAATTGTATTGGACCCATAGAACACAAAAGTTTTTCCAAAATCACAGACGTTCCATATAATTATTAAAGCGTTTCATAAGTTTTAACTTGACCAAATTTTTTTTTTTTTTTAATTTAAGTTAACTTGTAATTGTAGCTGTACCTACATGTTGCAAATTGTTTTCTTCTTCTTCTTCGTTGCCCATATACTGAAGTTACGTGTCTGACTGCAATTGCACTTTATTTTAAGTGCTTTCAAATGCTTCAGTTTAATTGCTGGCCCTTCATGCATTTCATAACTCGTCTTTAAGCATGAAGTGTTATTGTATGTTAGAGAGGCTAATAAAACTAAAACAGTACCGATAACAAGGCTCAAATAGTTCGCTATTGTTAACGCTAATGTTTTATGGTAATATCAGTTACCGTACGTTAGCTAATATTACCATAAAATATATATTTATTTTTAAGTGCTACGTTATGCCGATACCGGGTGTTTGATGAAAAGTCATTGTTTTCCAAAGGATACCATGGGATATACAAATTCTACATGGTATTATATTCGACATACTGGGTTCATTGGCTCGAAATGCATTGCTAACCAGCTTTCACCATGAAACAGCCTCCTTTATTCGTCCCTCTAAACACCATTCAATTAAATTCTATAATTTGCACATGCTTTCCGTAATATCTCCCCTCGTATTCACACAAAAGATTCCTCACTTTTGATATATTATTGCTAATTTATAATGCATGAATTAAATCATCTTTTGTGAAAAATTACACATATAATCATGTCTTCTCTGACTCTCCTTCCCACTGTGGCGTTACAAATAAACATCGTCCAGCCAACAAAGCCCAAAAGCTTAAATCCCAATACCAATCCATTCTCGTACAACATCCAACAGCCGTACGATAATCATGCCATTCTGCGTCCATTTACACATGAGCACAATTTCCACTTAACACAGGACACAAAATATAATTAATGATCACAATTTTCAAAATAATGCTAATGGATGTTGTACAATAATCACCCGAGAGGGAGAAGATGCCAATCCAGACATCCACACACACAACGACCAACGACAGAAAGAAAGGCTTTGAAGTGGTCAGTGGAATAAGTGGATACACGGGTGATAAGATGACACATCAATGACTGAAGGTAGGTAGGACAAAAATAAGAGAAATAAAACAGAGCAAAATTGAGACAAAAACCTGAAAAGAATTTTTTTTTATTTTGGTTGTTTTGAAAAGTGACAGTGCCGACAGTCGGAGTAGAGACGACACACACAAAAACAACTGGCAAATTTAATAAGTCATACACTGACAAAAATAGTTTGGAAATATCAGCACAAAAAGAAACTTCAAAATGCGTAATTATTGCTATCGAGTTAGTGAGGCTATCGAGGACATAGGGTAGCCACTGTGCGATTTGGTTATGGAAAATTTCATGAAAAGGATATGGTCCTGTTAGCGTGGTCGTGGTCGCCATTTGGCTGATGTTGTTTTTCATTATTAACGGCATACCTTCCTCTTTATTATGATATAAATATACGATCATTTATCTCAAAAAATTTCATTTTTCTTTGATTATCAACAACTCTTGTTGGTTCCTGTAGTTCCAATAGTGTCTCAATTGAAGTTATTCTGATAAAGACGCCCATATAGATGTATCTTCCGGCTGGAATCTAAATGTCATTAGTCTCACTAGCTGCACTGATCTACAAGAGTCTCGAATAGCCCGGCTTCCAGATAAGGTGAATAACGAATTGCTGAGCCAGTTCATTGACAGATCTTTAGCAGTCTAGGGCTGATATTCAGTTCAAAAGGACAGATTTAATGGTAGCTTCACTATCCGTGAATGTGGTTATGATCACTGCGGTGAGGCTGATATATCCCAGGTAGGATTACTACTGGATAAAAGTAGGTTTGCCAGCTAATAAAGTAAACTTACTGGACACTCACCAAAAATATTCTGAATTTAAAACAAAAATTCTAAACTAATAAAAAATATAATTTTATTTACAAAAACAGCAAAATTTAAAAATTGAAAAAATCTAAATTTGAAATTCAGTCATTTCATTAGTGAAAATAAACATCTATCTTAGTTTTGTGGGCACATATTTGGAGTTTTGAATATTAATTGTTTAAAATAAATTCTTTTGTGCAGTAATTTTTGAATTAGTAAACATACACGTAGTTCCTATATAAATAAAATGTTTGCTGAAAAAAATTTCATAAGAAAAATAAGAAAAAAATTAAAAATTCTGGAGAATTCAGGGCAACTGGACACCCTAATCTCAGGTGAGGATGTTATATCTCAGCTACTTCTCTAGTAACCGCAATTTCAACTTAATAAACACTGCAGTGACGGAGTACTTTTCATTCTATACTTAGATCCAGGTCACTCTGTCTCCAAGGATGAGCTTGACATTCAGCTTTTAGTCTAACATTAAGAGGAGGTATTTTACATAATTCGCCCAGGGAATTTCTGTGTCCCCACAGTTGGAAAATGGTTCTTTGTAAACAGAACCAGTTCAGTTTTATGTGAATAACCCACAAAGATGGTTTTCGTCTGCTCACTTCGCTATATTCAGAAGTGTTCGCTGCAGAATGCCTCAGATTGAGCTAGGAAACTTCCATCTAACTGATATTGCCACAACGTCTGCATATGCAATAACCCCGACATCAAATACCGTTCAGATGGAGTTTCCACAGTAAGGGGAGAACACCGCCTAGGATGATCAACAAATATTTCCAAGTCTGACCAACCTAACCTAAACGTATAATCACATCTATTTTTTTTTTCCAAAAATTGTATCGCTCCTCCTAAGAGTTTCAAACCTTGGGAAAATCTCAAAAAAAAAAAAAAATATGAAATACTCAATATTAAATTTGTTCACTTTAATTGACAACCGGAACTACAAACGATACCGAAACAACACACACGCACAGACGCAAAATGCATACGGAAGAATGAATGGGATGGCATGGAAATGAGAGTGAACCGCCGACAACAATTCAATTATGGGGCCACTTAAACAATTATCAAACGCGCTAACAACGTTACATACGGCGAGCATATCCTGTGGCAAGTAATGCACATCCATACAGCCCTACATACATATTTATGTAAATTAAAACATGTCGTATGGCTTGGAGCAACAACAACAACAACTCCAAATCCACTTAAACATTTTTATTTTTCAAAAAAAAAAAATGTACACTTTTTTTTGTTTAAAATTAAAACATACGCATTTTATGCATAACAACGACAATTTGTGCCCTGTAATTGTTTGGAAATGTTAAGCGCGTGATTTTCGAAAACCCACACACTCAAACGGCAGACACACTTGTACCCAGTTTTGAAATGAAATGTCGGAATATCGATTGGGTTGCATGAGAGAGTGAGCGCTGGGCGGGTATGGAAATGGTGTTGTTAAATTGTTGTTAATTAGACATCCGTTTGGCAGTGTTGCAGCCGAGACAGACGACGTCGAGTGGTGGCTGGTGTGGAAAATATACCCCAATTTGTTAGGGATACAGAGAGTAAAGAAAAACCTCTTCAGAACACCATGGACGCCTGCAATAACTCTATTTTGGTGTTCTTGAACTCGGAGCAGACCTACTCCAATTTTTGTGTGTATAGAATTTTAAGACATAAACTGAATGAAACTTGTTGGAATATCCGTTGTATCTCCCCTCTCGCCGGGACATGTCAGAACGCGAGTTGTGTGTGTTTCTGGGTTTCTAAGTGAGTTTTTGTTGTTGCTGTTGTTGTAATAAAACAACAACAACAAGAAAACCGGCAGGAATACAAACAAGCACCAGCTCGGAATACAACACAGTCAACATCTTAAGATTTAAGCCGACTTCATTGTTTTTTTTTTTTTTTTTTTTTGTTATGTGTGGCACAATTCATGTGTTCACTTTATTCACACTTATATACGAAAATTCGTTAAATGAAAAATTCAAACGGAGTGCATTGCAATTAGATGGGGTCGAATTTGAAACAGTATAAGAAATTTAGAAGAAATGAAGAATTCTGAAGAAATCTAACGCAATGATGGATTTTATGGTAAGAAATATTTGTACGAATGGCTGTGTCTGTCTGTACATCCATGATTTTCAAACACTCCTTCTCCGGTTCGTGTTGCCCAAGATTTGTTTATCTTCTTTCATCGGAGTCTTGGTCTTCCCTGTCGGATCTTTCCGCTTCGGACTTGTGCCTCTCTTTCCGGTTCGTGTTGCCCAAGATTTGTATATTTTCTTTCATCGGATTCTTGGTCTTCCCTGTCGGATCTTTCCGCTTCGGACTTGTGCCTCTCTTTTCCGGTTCGTGTTGCCAAGGATTTCCATGTCCTCTTTCATCGGATTCTTGGTCTTCCCTAACGGAGCTATCCGTGGTTGTCGCTGTTAAACTGATTACTGCCAGGAGAGTTTGGATTCATTTGAACGACAGAAACGAGTCAGCGCAATCGTTCAACTTTCGTTCACCTTGGATTAAATTTGGTACAGCTAATGGTTCGTTCGATGCCTATTTATTTCCCTTAACGTTCCTTGAACCTTGAAGGGGAACATCTTTCAAATCAGTGAACTGTATACAATGTAATTTGTATATTCCTAGATTTTTTTGAAGTTTTAAATGGCTGAGAGTTTTCTGTCTTCCCCGTAAAGTCGCCAACATTTACGAGGTGGAAATGGTCACTGAAAAAATCTCACTATAATTGTCTCTTGCATCACCACCGCCCACTATACTGCCCCTTAACAAAAACGGGGCCATCGACATGTCAAAGTCCTACATATTATCTTACCGGGCGACCCTGTCTAATGTCGATCTATCCATCGATGCGTGCGTTTGGGTATCTGTTGGCTTTGAACTGTCTATGGACGTTTCTGCTTGTTTGTTTGTTTGTTTGTTGGGTATAGACCTAAAATAAATGTTTCTTTGCTGAAACAAATAAACAACAAATCAACCAAATAACCAACAACCAGTCACACAACCAACCTACTGACACTCTACATTCAAGAAACGAGATCCGTTCGATTCTCCCCAACTCTCCCAGCGAAACCGAAAAGAAAAACACCTAAACATAACAGACATTTTCCAGCACAACTCGCACACAACTCCTCGAACTGTGTGACTACGACAGAGTAGACATGAATGTAGTACGAGCGGTATGAGCGAGTTGTATCCGTAAGATATGCGTGTTCAGCATATGCATTAGATGTCTTTGATTGTCCATAGAAAGACAGACAGACGGGCGGACGGACGGCCATTTAGACACATGACCGGCCGTGTGGACAGTTAGACATCAGTATGCATGCATTCACAGTTGTTGTATTTTTCTTCCTTGCGTTCCGTTTCGTCTTACTGGAGGTTTTTTTTTCTCGCCACTGAGTGTAGGAGCAAACGCTTTACTTAGGAAGAAGCCGTAAAGAAACAACCTTAAAACACTTGTATGTTGTTATTGTTTTGTTTGCTATGCACTATTTTCTGTTTTCATTTCATTTGTATTTTTTTTTTCTTTATTGTTTTCACATCAGTGTTTGATATCTTACCGATTTCGCTGTAGTTTCTTTTCGTTTTTTTTTGTTTTATTTATATGTTAAAATCCCAAAATGTTTTCTTAACCCCATAAAATTCGGAAAAAATAAACAACGTTTTAGAGGAACGTTGAAGGAACATCTAGAAAAAAAATGGCATGCAAGTACGAAATTTGATGTGTCTAAATTTCCACAGAAGCATTGACGAATTCTAAGGATTTCTGTTTGTGTAAAGCCGGCAAAAATTCACATGAATATTTAATCGGTGGGCAGATGTTTTCAGTGATTCGAGTAAGAAGAAATGTAAAAAAAAATGGGAAATGTTTGAGAAGAAAATATGCAATTGTTCAAGAGAATCACAGATATTGTCCTTTGTGTTAGAGTGGTAGTCTTGATACCACGGACACTCGAAAAATCACGTATTCCTAGTCCGACCATCTGACCCGTCTCAGGGTTCTCAAAAAATTACTGAGCTGACTAATATCAATATCGGCAAGATCTTCTATGTCTAGAAGTAAGAAAGTATTAAAATACCTGTCTTTCTGAACCGGAATGATGTAGAGTTCAGAAAGTCAGAATCCAGAGATTTAATGGGAGCTGGACTGCCAGAGAATATGTGTATTTCTACTGTGGTGAGAACGTTATGCCTCAGTCATTATGGTATTTCTTTTATGCTTCTGCTGAGCGATTTCCTTGAGACCTCTGCGGCAGTCAAGGGCTGAACTTGAGTTCCGGAAAACAGAATCCGGAGATTTAATGGCCGCTTGGTTGTGGGAGGATATGATAATTCTCTCTTTATATGTCAGCCATTCTGCTCAAAATTCTTATCCTGATAAATACTACAGTGGACAGGTAGTCTCCACTTTACAGGTAGAATCCGCTTAACCAAAGACGATGAGCTTAAAATTCAGATTCCTGTCTGTTATTAAGCGGTGGTATATTGCACAGTTTAAAAAAGGAATATCAGTGCCCCATGGATATAGGATGGGATATATTTTAGTAAAGAGAACCAGTTCGCCTGCCAACTTAGCATGGTGAGATGGGCGGATTCTTTAAAAGAACTACCTGGGTATACAACAGTAGCAACTCCAGTGACTGGTTTGGATATTTTAATTGTCCATTAAATTTTGAATTCTATAACAATTTGCCAGGCGAAGTTTGTGATATCACAGCAGTGTCATCGAAAGTCTCACTTTCGTAGTTACTAGGAAAGTGAGTATTCGGGAGCAACTCCAGAGAATTATATGATCCAGGTGACTAGAAATTTTGCTTTAACTCGTCGTGCTCTTTGGAATTCGGTTATAATGTTCTCTGGCAACAGCCCAATGTTGGGATATCTAATTTCAGTGGCTACCAAAAAGTCGATATACACGAGAAGCTCCAGTGACTTCTCACTGGATGTTTATGACATATCCTACCGTGTGGATTCCAGTATTTTCCTTGGACTTGCAGCTTCAGATGTGCCTGCTACAGGAGAAGCTCCAGCAACTTCTCAGATGTGCCTGCTACTGTGCAGACGAATTCAATACAGGATTTTTTTCTGAGCCTTCCTCAACACACATTTGTATTGTTTAGGCTTTTCTTTGTAGTTCTTATTATTCTTCTTTAACGTTGACCTTTGAGAAACTGAAACTATTTTTGAAAAAACAAAGATACGATTTTGGAAACCATATCCTTACGGGGAAATCAAACGCCTGACATTGATCAGATGTAGCGATTACCTGTGGTACTCATACCTTTAATGGAGTTGGGTCAGTTCAGCTCATTTCTTTCCTATTTTTGTCGGTTTATGCAAATGTTATAAATTACGCGTGACCATTTGGACCAGTTTCAAATTGTGGTCCACGGACAGTGTCGACTTGGGTAACATATTTTTATCTGACTGGTGTATGTGTGTCCGATTATGCGTAGATCATGTGAATTTATGCACATTGTTGTTATTATATAGTTCACTGGCCATGTCACGTTTTTTATGTTTTCCCCTTTATTTATATTTTTTTAACTTCGGCTTGATCGTCATCACTGGCCACATCATCTTCATCTTCGTCATCATCATTATCATCGTTGTTGTTGTCGACCGTTCACCGTTTCCATCGTCCTCCATCATTGTGTTAACGTTAGTAAGCAATGTCATCCCTGGATATGGGGCCAATACATGTTTGTCGTCGCCAGATTCTCTGGTCACAACAACAAGTTTTTCAGTTTTGAATGGCTTAACTTGTGCCGGCATTAAATACCGTATTAATGATAAATGTTGCTGCCATATTATGACTTGTCATAAATTTGCCTTTGTATCCATTACTCATTTGTCAATATATGTGAACGCGTACTTCGTACTCGTTCTTGGTGTTGTCGTTGTTTGCTTGCGAGCTTTGGAGCTTGAACATCGTTCAAAACGTAACTTAGACTGTCTCAAAGTAATATGGTCAACAACTTGGCTGGGTTGGTGTGCTGCTCCTCGTTCAAAAAACACACACACACACACAGACACTTCAATTATGCTGCTTTAACTGTCTTTAAAGATAAGCTTGCTGGCTGCACTTTAACGCATCCATGCGTTTTGAGTGATGGGGGTTTAAGCCAGAAGTTGTGGTAATAAGCACACATATGGTCGCACACTCACGACACACGGTGAGCAAACAACTTATTTTGAAAGTTGCAGACAACAGCGACGAGTCATCTAAAAACGTCATTTTCATGCATTCATCATTTGTTTACAGCATCAGCACATAACCGGGCCAAGAATGCACTCCATCCAACCATCGAACGGCGGACGCACAAAAAAAAAAAACACAAAGCCGTCGCACAGTGATAGGATATCGGAAAATGTTTTGGAAATAATTCATTAGCAGTGTTTGAGGTGAAATTTCAGGCGGCCGAATGTACGAGCATTGGCGTAACTAGACAATTTCCCTTGTGGGAGCGGTCTATAGCCCCCGTTGCATTGGACTATTTTGCAACCGACTAAGCTCCCTCTACAGATCTTGTTCGACGATGTCCCAAAGTTGGTTGTGCAAATACTTTAAAACCTCACCAAACCATTTATCTGAGCCGCCACCCAAATTTTCACAAAACCAAATATTTTTTTGGTGGTCGCTGTCAAACCTGTAATCTGAAAAATATCTACTCGATGGCTATGTGAGATTTCATTATCAGAGAATTATTTTCAAAATGTTTTTGATTTCCAACCACTGTTCACCGTCGACCGTAAAGGAAACCCGACAATCTGTCATGTATTTTGAAATAATTGTTATAGTTTGTATAGGTGACATGTTTGTTCAAGTGTTGTTGGTGTCTTCTTTTTCCTGGACAATTTTCCCATATTTTTTTTTTGGTTGTTTATTTTTTTTTGATTTTAGGTTAAACACTTTTCTGGAGAGGGTTATGGGGACGACAAAAAAAATATGCTTTATTTGCCAATGAATTTGTCTTGAAATGTACATGACTTTTGTGTGTGTGTGTGTGTGAAAAGAACAATGATTTATTGGCAATTAGTAAATTTGTAATTTATAAGCAATTAATCAGTTAAAAGGGTACCGAAGAAGGATCATCACTTGTTACACGATCATGTTGCGTTGAAACCGAGGTGATATAATGAGATGAAGGTAGTCATAGGGCAGCACTGTGTAGTTTTTTTTTCTTTCTCCGTTTGGGCCTTAGAGCTGCTTGGAATGGAAAAGATTTTGTTTGAACAAAAAATTTTTTCTAAGGGAGAGCATTTTCACCTGTTGCCAAGGAAAACTGCTGAGTTTGAGGATTGGAGAATCCAGTGCAATCCTCAAAGAAGCAATTCGTTGCGAATGGAATCATTTCATGTAACTGCAAGCGTTATAGAGGCATGATCACACATTTTTTGGTCGACAATTTAATTATTAAAAAAAACTTGTATTTGTACCATCCCTTGGACATAGTCAAATAAAGGAAAAGTTATCACAGTTTTATCCATGCAAATTCTTCTAAGATTTCGCTGAAATTCTGTTTCGGTCTAATGCTGCAATGGGTGGTTTAAAAAGCCAATCTGCAAGTGTTTCAATTTCCCTAGTACAGTGCAACTAATTCAACTGAAGAAAATACAAATATGTTTTCTCTAATTATTTTATCGCAAAGGGATTATCTTATGGCTGGCCAACACTTCCAGTCATCTTAAGTTAATTATTATTATCCTCGAAAGAAGTTCACAAAAATGTGTTCTGTAATATTAACCCAACGTTTAGCAACATGACAGTGCCAATCATGCAACCCAATAAGGCTAAAAACTTCAATCGACATCAATACGTTGTAAAGTTGGGGTCCGTACGTTTCTCCTTTGTGTCGAGTGTATGGCATTCTCAGATCCATTGGGTGTCAAGCCATCCCAACGACACACGCAGTCCAGAGCATGGAGCAGAGCACAAAGTATCAGTAACCGTGTGATCTTTTAGTCAATAAATACCGTTAAAGGTTGTCGTTTTTTCTTTTTTTTTACATGTGTCGGTCTGCCGGCCTGTCTGTCCTTCCGTCTGCCAGTCTTAGCGTTCTCGCGGCTCTGGTCACACTTGGCCACATATATACGTTTGTATCTAGGTATTCTATCCCTGTAAGTGTTTGTTACAATTTTTCTACATTGCGGTTTCATTTACCACACCATACTCCAAAAATAGAAAAACCAAACTGTCCGTCCGTTCGTCCATACATCCCCATATGTCGCCTGTTGTTTAGGCCGTTTTCTTTTTTCTTCCTTTTTTTTTTGCTTTTCAGGCTTGAAACCTTATGTTGCCCACATATTCCTGGGTAGGTGTTGTTTAGATGGTGTTTCGTCTTCGACTATGGTCGCCCGTTGTTGGTGGTGTTGTTCCACAATAAGCCTGGAAATTGTAGAGCTAACGGGTTACAAAGTCATTTAACATTGTTTGAAAGGTATACGGCTCGTACTAGGAAACAAGAAAGATTGGTTGCTGCTATAGGTGCCTTTTTGGCTCTGGCCGCATGTTTGCTGTTGTTGTTGTTGCTGTTAAACTGACACTTGACAGGTTTGCATGTTTTGTTACAATTTTGGGGTTTTCTCTACTCCAGCGACCAGAAGTGAAAGATAATAATGTCACCTGGCGTATGGATAATGTTCATGCCACTAGGATGAGGTGGTGTTAGTGTGTGTATGAGAGACAGGGAGCGGGAGCTGGAGAGGGGGAGTGTAATGTAACTTTAAAAAAATTCCCATGACTTGTGGAAGTTTGAAATTCCAACAAAAGAAAATTAAGAGTTTTTTTTTTTGTTTGTATTTCATTTGAAAAAAGTGTGCTAAAATGTTGGAACAATAATTTCGACTTTTTAAGAGTTACCATATATCTGAAGAATCGGAAATAAACAGAAACGTATTGATGGTTGATGAAAATCTACAGTGGCGATCTGTACATGGCCCCAGAAACTCCAATTTAGCAGAACGGGTTGAGGGTGATCATGGGTATAATAACATGGAGTTTACCCAAAATCCAGACATATTTGGGTTCGCGTTTTTTTTTTACAAAAACACAGATAAATATATATATAATTTATAATAAATATTATGTACTTTGTTAGCCATAGGAAATAAGGCTGTTGAAGGGAGGATAGAGGGAGTGGAAGGTGTTGACACTTGTCTTGAATTTCAGAATGTCACAGATGGCCGGCAAGACATTTCCCGAAAGATAATTCCATATACGAACAGTTTGGCTGAATAACGAATTTTCTTCATGCGGCTTTTTGACAATGAATGGACGAGAGTCCCTGGATAGTCGCGTATTCCGGCTGAAAGTTCTAATATCAGGGAATAGACGTCGGATAGCTGAAGAGGTGATCTCAATTGTGAGATCCTGTGATTTAACATCTTGCGACTTCTTGCTTTGGCGTCACTTGAAATATAAGGTCTACGCCAACAGCCCAGCGTCGATTCAAGACCTCAAAGATAGAATTCGTGAGGCTATCGAGGACATAGGGCAGCCACTTTTGCGATTTGGTTATGGAAAATTTCATGAAAACGATATTGTCCTGTAAGCGTGGTCGTGATGGCCATTTTGCTGAAGTTGTTTTTTATAATTTACCGAATACCTTCAACTTCATTATGAAATAAACATCCGATTTATCTCAAAAAATTTAATTTTTTTTAATACCAAAGTAACACCTCTTTTTTTGGAAAACCCTGCACAACCCACGTTTCGACGATACGGAAGGGAGAAAATAGATTGGTATACCCTAATATCCCATAGCATCACCCACCGGTGTCCCCTGCACTCGATCCTGAAGCTGCAACAATGTCTTTGGAGCCCCTGCCCCAATATAGGGAAGATATCTTCCATTTTCAATCTAGTGCTGGCTTCATCTAATTGGTGATATCAAGGAATTTCATGTCCACTTGGTCCTTCCACCGCAGTCTTCGCTTTCTTGGTGGTTGTCGTCCAACTCCTTTCTGGTTAAAGCGTTTGGATTTAATCGCTTATTATGGCCCAGCCAGCGGTCTGATGTAAATTGCGGCGATGATACTAAGATGTAGACAAATTATGTGGGAAAAGGTTTTGGACCTTTGGCCACAATTAGTACCACAGACAAATATTTTAACCCATTCATGACCAAGACATTTTTAAAAAAAAAGTTATATATTTTATAAAAAAGGGTCCTGAGTTTGAATTCGTTGATATTTTTAACTTTACAAAATTCTTTTCTCTGTGCCATATAACATCGCTGAATGGGTTAACTACGACACTCATTAAGGTATACGGAATTACAGTGAAGTTTCCATAACGTGAACTCCCATAAGTCACATTTTTAAGTCGAATCACTTCTACTGGCAGTTAAGCAAAGTCTCCGTCAGTCGCACTTTTCTACGGGATAGTTATAAACGATGAAGATATAAAAGTTTGACTGTAATAAAAAAGGATTCGGCTTTTCCCGTTTAGTTATTATGCAAATACAGTCCACTGCTTTGAGAAAAGTTCCTCGTCCTCTGCTAGTTGATTGGAAACACAAATTTAGATCTAAGGGAATTGCATACTTGAGCAAATCAAGACAACGTCCATAATGGTCTCTCATATTAGAAACTGTACCCAAAGGTATTTCTGATGCAATTACTTCTGCCTTTGAAATTATTCATAATTATTCGTTCAACCCAGTTACAGCTCATGGCCCACATTATATCAAATTACAACAAAAATCATATAGCTCATTTACCCACAAACCCCCATAAATTGTCCTTTAACAAATTGCATGTAGGAACATGTGACTTCTGACAAGATAATCAATAAAGCCCCGCAAAGAAACTGAACATGCAGCACGAAAGGAGTAACACAGCGACAGTGGAGGAGAGACCGAAATACAGGACACGAATAGGATAGTAAGAAGTAGAAAAAAAATCACCACAATTTAGGCTTCACATTACACTAGATGACATTTTTCGAAATTCCGTACTTACGTAGGAGACAAAAAAAAAATTATTATTTTCCAACCATTACAGTTGCGTTTTCTTCTTCTTCTCTTTCTTAAATGAAAAATTGTCTTTAAAGGAAAATGTACGGCAAGTGGAGGAGAAATGTCATTTCTGGGTCATATTTCCAGCAAACATGCAACATGACGACATATGCACAGTATGTATGTGTGTGTGTGTGTATGCATCTGGTATTAGGGCATTTGTAACGTGGATACGTTGCGAGTTAAATGAAGATATCTACAATATCCAACACTTACATAAGGCAATGCATCCATAATTCATTTCGATTTTGCTCTTGTCATTTTTGTAGAATTTGTAAATGTTTTAGCATTTTTTTGGGGGGGGTTTTTTTTGGAATTTGAACAAATTTGTGTTATGTGTTGGATATGATTTGTTGTGTTCAATGTTGCCATGAATGTCTCGCCTGATGTTTGTTGCCAGAGCAGATGTCCTTGTGAAATATTAATTTCTTAAGTGTTTTTGGTTTCCTTTATCTGAGTCGTCAATAGCATGTGTCTCACTGTTTTTTTTTTCTTTTTTGGGTTTGGGGAAAATGCATTTTTTAACACTTCATTTTATGAGTTTCCAAACTTGACAGTTTTATTTTTCCTTCAATGAATTTGGAATCGTATGACTGTGAGTATGATTTAAAGTGTTAAACTGACGAATACTTTGTGAGTGTCAAAATGGAATAGTACACGATATATGATCAGTAGGGTATTGCAGTTTAATAGATGTTGAGTTCCTGTGAGGAAATAAAACGAATTTAAATAGAACATTTTCGTAGACAAACAAGTTAATTCGTTTGTCTTAAAATTTGTTTTTTTTTAATATTATTGACTGATCCTGGGAAACACAATCACTCGGTTTTTAGATTCTGCCTCTTTTAATTGTGGTCCAAATATTTTTTTTTTAAATATATAGTAAAGGGTTGTCCATTTTGCTTTTTAAAAGTAAACGTAAAATAAAATATTTTTTTTCATGATATTTCTTTTTTATTATAATGTTTGAACGTTGACATTATGTGTGAAACAGGCACAAAAAAAGTCGGTTATCATACGACCATAACGCTCCGAATTGACGGTGGCAGTCGTTCCCTCATCGTTTTCGAAGAAGTATGGTTCAATCACACCTTCGGACCAAAGAGCGCATCAAACAGTGACTTTTTGTTGATGTAATGTCCTCGCTCTCCAATTACGTGAGGATTCTCAGAACTCCAAATACGACAATTTTGTTTATTAACATACCCACCGAGTGAGAAATGTGCTTCATAATCATAAACCATAATCGCCTCTTAAAGCAAGAGATGTGACTGTGCCAGAAAATCTTGCACCAACTGAATCGTATGAGAATTAAGAATTTTTAAAGCTGTTTAAAATTTTTAAAAATTTCGTCAAAGCGTTTTAAAATACGTGAGGAAATACCTAAAATCGATAAACACAAAAAGTAATCCAATTTGTTAATATTTCTAAAATATATCTAACTAGTAAGTTGTACTGCGCCTATGGCGCCCGTTGAAATATGGAAAAAAAATTTTGTTGAAAAAAAAAAATTTTGAGGAAAAAAAAAACATTTTGTTGAAAAAAAAAATTTTTCCTAAAAAAAAAATTTTTGTTAAAAAAAAAATGTTGTTGAAAAAAAAAATTTTTCTTGGAAAAAAAAAATTTGTGGAAAAAAAAAATTTTGTTGAAAAAAAAAAATTTGGAAAAAAAAATTTTGGGAAAACACAATTTCTGTACAAAAAAAAAATATTATTTTTTTTATTATTATTATTTATAGAAAATTATAGAATGCCTATTTAAATTCCTACGTACTGCGTGACAGAGTCAGTGAATCAGTGTCGAGGGTAAATATATATTAAGATTGTTGGATTTGAAAAGCAAAAACATCAAAACAATTACTCATTCCTTGCCAACAACATATTTTTTGCAGAACTCAAAAATGTTTACTACATCAAAAGTTACAGACATTTGGCCGATTGAATTGGCTTTAGGATCACAGTGCGCCGGCGCGCCTTCCACAATGTCAGACCAAAACTGCACATCTCTAATAATGTAATAAACTAATTCAATTTAAGAGTAATTGTTAACATGTTGCTCCTAATTAAATTAAAAATAGAATAACAAAACTGTGGAGCTTTCGAAAAAAAACAGTCTCTTGAAATAAATATAAACCATACACACGTTTAAACAATTAAAGCTGGAAAGTGTAAATTGGTTTACCCGGCTTGTCTTTTGGCTATTTTATGTAAAACAACAACAAGCCAGAAATCACTTAGCATCTTTTGCCGCCACCTTTCACAAAATTTCGCTGCTACAGAAATAAAAGAATATGAGTTTCTTATCACAAAAAAAAATATATATGTATATATATAAAATTTAAAATGATTGCAATAAAATGGATTTTCAAACTGCTCATTATACCCATATGGCAGCTGTTAATCATTATGCTTATGGTAAACTTGAGATTTTGTTTTCTTGGGTGGGTTTTTTTGTGGCCTTCTGTTGCCAGTATATGTTGTTGTGGGGCGAGAGTTGGCGTTACGAATTATGTTATTGGCATCAAAACATCGCAGAGAACAACGAAAAACAAAAAAAAAAAACGAACCCATAGAAATGGACTAAAGTCAAAGCACTACACGAAAAAAGAGAAATAGAGAAGAAAAGCCACCGCGATGCCAAACAAGAAATAGGCAACTCACGCTATGGGATTCCATTCTGATGGAGTAGCCGTTTTGGTAGCAATGGCACAAGTAGGGAACAGACAAAATTTGTGCCATCAGCAGCAGCAGCAGCAGCAGCAGCAACAGCCTCAACAATGAAGCTGTGTAACAAAACAATAGAGATATAATTAATTATTTTTTATTTAGATTTTGCTTGTTTTTTTTTCAGTTGCCCTGCCAGACAGACTGAGGCCATGCCATTTGAGCCAAGTCTCCGTAGACCCCCAAAGAAAGCACTCATTCAATCATTCACTCATGTTGCGGGCTTTGCGGATGCTGCAGCCAACGGAATTTGTTTTCTTCTGTTTCCAGCCAAGTGTTGAAATCGCCTTTATTGCTCTCCCAATTTTATTTCTTCTTCATTTCGAAAAACGAAAAGAAAAAAAATTAGTTAATGTTGTGTATTGTTATTGAAAGGAAATTGAAAATTATTTAAAAACCAATTAATAATATGGTCCAGGTCAAAAGAGATACCCAACAAAAACAACAACAACAACATTTCAGACGGGTGCGGGATTGATTTGAAATTATATTTCAAAGTCGTTGTTGTCTACTTTGGCTCGAGCACCAGCCGTCATGAATGTGAAATGTAAGTATGGCTCTAATCGTGCAGCATATAATTTGTGTGTATGTGTGTGATTTTTTTTTTTAAATAATAAAAAAAAACTTGGCTATTATTGTAAAATAATTACATTCGACCACATGGGGGCCCCAGCCAACAAAGTCAAGTATGTAAAACGGACGAAAGTTTAAAATTCATAGATCTTTATGATGATGAATTCACCAATAACTCTCCTTTCCCCTTCATCTACCTCTCGATGGTTGAGTTCAACCGTCAATCAAATCATTTTCTATTTGCTACCTACAAATGATCTGTTAAAATCATTATTATTTAAAATGAATTTGAAGAAAGAAATTATCAATTTTGTATGGGAAAAAACGTGAAAGAAATAATTTTTTCTGCTCTGTCTTCAAATAGAAATTGAAATTGCAAAAATGTGTAGTTGAGTCTTCGACTGATGATTGGAGGGCAGGCCTTAAAACAATTGGATTTTTTTTGATATTGAAAGAAGAAAGGGACATTTATATCGTTCGCACAGTTCGAAGTTCTTGGACTGAGTCGTACACAGCCGCATTCCCGTCAGAGCGTACCGCATGCACAGTGGTCCATCGGCCAAACGCCTGTAACTTTTGATCTAGTAAACATTCTTGAGTCCTGTAAAAAAGTTTTTGTAGGCAAGGATAGAGGGATTATTTTAAGATACTACTATTACTCATCGAACAATTGGATATATTTTAGAAATATTTTCAAATTTTAACCGCCGTAAAACATCATAAAAATTTAAAAAAACATTTGTTAAGAAAAATGTATAAAAATACACAAAAAATTTGCACACATTTTTCTTAACAATAATTTTTTTAAATTTTTATGAATATGGGTGTAATACTTTTCGTATTTTTCCATTTTAGGGGGACATTTTTTTCTATTTTTATTTATTTTTTTCCAGAGTGCGGATTTTGAAATTAGACAAAAATGTAATTTTATTTTTCGTTTTTTATTTAATTTAGACCAAACTCAAAAATTTGTATTAGATCAAAAGTTACAGACTTTAGGCATATGGAAGATGACTTTCGGCCACTGTGCGTTGTTAAACAATTGATTCCGTATATACTGCTCAGCACTCTGAATTACAACAAAATTATAAAAAAAAAATTGATAATATTCTTTTGATTTTATAAAGAGTTCTATTTATTCCTTCCAATTGCAAAATGTTTAAGATTTATTTAACTTGTCTCACTTTGTGTTTATATTAAAATCAAATTTAGTGGAGGCGTTCCTTCATGGATCGAGGTCATATTCCCTAAACTAATCTGCTGTGCAAGAATATCCCACTCCATCGCATATTTCCAAATAATTGTGATACAAATTAAAACACATGGCATGGCGGCGGACAGTTCTCTGGCACATGATGACCATTAATTCAATATCATTCATTCATTCGTTTGTTTATTTTATTTCATTTTCTCATCACAATATTGCACCTCTGCGCATGGAGCAATGGTCATCTATCAACAGCAACAACTGGCAACAACAACAACAAGTTGGAACAGCAAGCCTGTGCGATGATATCACCAAAGCAATTCATCTAAATGCAAAATAAATTTTCTGCTATGTAAACATTAGTGCCAGCACAATCGCACTGCAAATAATACAACAAGAAGAAGAACAAGGCTACAACAACAACAAATACTGAAACTGAAACAGAAACATTTCAAATACAAATTCAAATAAGTTGCTATGCTACAAAAAAAAATGAATATCTCCTTTCCGACTAATAGCAAAAACCGACAACAACCATAACAACAGCAAATAAGCGACGATATGAAAACTGGTATTACTCGTAGGACGGGGAATTAATACCGGAGGTCTGGTATTTTATGTTTTATCGGTCGAATGAGGACAGTGTCTTCTTTATTTGGCCATCGACTTTCCACATTATTCGAGACTTACCTGTATCGAACCACATTCAGCCGTTCGTCCAACCAACATCGATATCGAAATTTCGTATTTACACCATATCCATACCCCCAGAAGAATGACAACAACAAAAACACCCAATCATACAATAAAAATTCAATACTTTTGCTGTTGCTGTTTAGCCCCTCTGGCCCTCGTTTCTATTTATTCAAGATGAACACTTAGTGTACAAAGAAGTGGAAGAAATATCCAAAGATTAGATCATATGCTAAAGGTGCTTGGTCTCCAAATAGACATTGCAAGAGCAACAACAACAATAAACAGCAACATTTTGCATAATGTGTTGTTGATGTTGCACTATTTGACAAACACCACCTTTTGCACAATTTTCTGCAAACACCAACACCACACAACAATAACCAAAAAAATAAAAAAAAAACTCCAATCCCAAAAAAACGGAAAAGAAACTCAAGTTAGACTCTATCAAACGGAATGAATGGTTTCTTAAATGATGCCATCATTTCTATGAAAATAAAGTGTTGCTCTTAAAGAACGGCTGAAAGACAGCAGCGGCAGCAACATCGCAAAAAAAACGGCATCAACATTTTCATTTTTACACGTAAGAAATGCATACAATCACACCAACTTCCCTCATATGTACAAAAAAAAAAAGAAAAAGAAAATATATAAACCAATACTTTCCTTGCATTGTTGTCTCTGAAAGACACTCTATCGAATGGAGGCTGTGAGAAGAAGATGTGGTCAGGTCGATTGGCTGGCCCGATGAATGCTTGCATATTTACCTGAAGTTGGTAGGAAGAAGAAAGAGTGACAAATATCATTCGCTGTTATTATATGAGGATGTTTGGAAACACCTACGTGCTTATATATCTTAAAAGTCTCCCCACATACGAGTCGGTCTGTACCATGATGATGTTTATGGTGATGATGGTGGTACTCATGCTGACGAGATGGTGATGGTGATGATGATGGACGACAGTGGCTCACAGGGGTTGAACTCTGATATTCATCTCATGGTATCCGATAAGCCAAATATGATATCAAGTTGTATTTAGATACTAAATATGCAATTTAATAAATAAAGCGGGATTTATTTACTGTTTGATTTCTCAGTGTCAAAAATTTATTTGGTCATAATCGTTTCACCGCACCATTGTGACCCAATTTCGCACATAAATACACCAAGTGCTTACGAAGGAAAATGTTGCTGCTGCTGATATGACCATGGGTCAACGTTTGCGGCTCTAAGAAAAAATTTCCCTAATGCTAAATGTGAGAAAAAAAATTGTCCAAAAAATCCCAAAAAAGTGGAGATTTTTTTTAATATTTTTCCGATATATTTTTCTATTTCTATTTGGGCCGTTATAATTTAGAAAATATAACCCAAAAATTTGAAAAATGAAAAATTTCCCAATTTTTTTCAAAAGTCCTACAGTGTTTGTGAAATCTTCAAATTCAGCTAAGGAAACAGGCGAGCGGTCTGGGGCGCGGGCCGGTCGTTCCGATTATTCACTGGATAATTTTTGGAAATAATTATCATCATATTGGCATTTTTGGGAAATTTTTCATCAATTTTTTGGGAATTCTTCATTTGGGACATACTTAAATTTTTTTTTTTTATTTTCCGATTATTCACTGGGGAATTTTTGGAAATAATTTTCATAATGGCCTTTTTGGGGAATTTTTCATCTATTTTTTGGGAATTCTTCATTTGGGACACACTTTATAATTATTTTTTTATTTTCCGATTGTTCCGATTATTATTATTTTTGGAATAATTTTCATGTTGTCCTTTTTGGGGAATTCTTCATTTGGGACATACTTAAAATTTTTTTTTTTTATATTATTTTCCGATTATTCACTGAAGAATTTTTGGTAATAAATTTTATGTTGGCCATTTTGGGAATTTTTCATCTATTTTTGGGAATTCTTCATTTGGGACATACTTTATAACTATTTTTTTTTTTATTTGCCGATTTTTGGTAATAATTTTCTTGTTGGCCTTTTTGGAGAATTTTTCAGCTATTTATAATTATTTTTTTATTTTCCGATTGTTCCGATTATTATTATTTTTGAAATAATTTTTTTGTTGTCCTTTTTGGGGAATTTTTCATCTATTTTTTGGGAATTCTTCATATGGGACATACTTAAAAATTTTTTTTTTATTTTATTTTCTGATTATTCACTGAAGAATTTTTGGAAATAAATTTTATGTTGGCCATTTTGGGGAATTTGTCATCTATTTTTGGGAATTCTTCATTTGGGACGTACTTATAATTATTTTTTATTTATTTTTCTTTCCGATTTTTGAAAATAATTTTCTAGTTGTCCTTTTTGGGGAATTCGTCTTTTTTTTTTTGCATTTGGATCTTTTTCCTAGAGCCAACGTACAGTGGACCAGAATCCCATTCCATTCGTCAACCGTTAGTAACTTTTAATCTAGTCAACATTTTTGAGATCAGCAAAAAAATCGATTGCAGGCAAAGAGTGGGGGATTCTTTTAAGGTATTACTATTCAAAATCGGCCAATTAGCCGAATTAATGACAAATAATTCAGCCATTTTCTCCTTTGCCGGGAAGTAAGTTCCACTAGGGCATTGTCATCTAATGGCGGTTTGATTGAGAGAAGATTGTGGCAATGAAATGAAATTCGTAGATAAGTTTAAATTCGCTTTAAAAACGAATAATCACTAAATTAATACGTGATTGGGTTATTATACAAGGCTAACGCTCTTGCCGTCCTCCTTTATCCGGGCTTGATCGGCTGATCGTACAGTACCAGGGGGAGTTATTTGATTATTTATAACAATGGAATAATTTTTCATATTCCTATGCTTCAAACTCAAGAAAGTAAATACAAATCATTGCTTGAATATTTTAGTTGTGACAATCAAATTCACAATGAATATCAGTTGCTTTTAGTAATGTTATTTCAACTGAAAAGTGAGATGAACACCACAATTCAAATGGCTTCCAAATCGGTTGCATCAAAGAAAGTATGGGTCGCTGCAATTTTATTTTTTGTTGGTATTTCCTAAGATCCTTGCGCCACTGTCCTTCCAGGCGATTTAGTAAAATTGCTGTTACTATTTGCTGGTGTTTGTAAAACCAGCACCTTTTAGTACAACATACACTTCCCAGTCTTCGTGTTTGTATGCGGTATTATTTTCCATATCCAGGCATACCCCAAACCCAGTGTCCGTACAATCGACGACGACAACGACGACACTTTCAATAAAAGGTACATTTCAGAGTATTTTCGTCTTCATTCTTAGTTTTTGCTCTTTGTATTTCTCTTCTTTATTTTCGAAATGATAAATATCATATGGGAATTCTTAACACACAATGTAGCCAGTGTACATATTTAACTATAGAAGACCATAAAAAAAAAAAACTAAAAAAAAGTTTAGAACTTGTTGCTGGTATTATAGCAGCTCAATGGTGTTACCATATTTTCCACACCACAAGCAAACAGAAACACTGGTCGGTCGGTCGGTCGGATGGATGGACGGACGGACACAGCAGCTTTTCCTGCCTTCAGATGGCTGAAAGACAGAAAGCAAGAAACTTTTTCTTCTTTTGTGAATTCGTTTTTTTTTGTTCTTCATCTTTTTGTTCTGATGCTGCTTTGATGTTTAAACTATTAGCACGCACATGTGGTATATTGAAATATCTGTGGTGTTGCTGATGCTGATACTGTTGCTGTTGGTGCTGGTGCTGGTGCTGGTGCTGGCATAGATGTTGCTGCGTCCGTCTATTCGGGCAGCTATTGATGCTTTATGTATTACGTTGTGCTTATTGTTACCTGTATGAACGTACATAACTACGTACGTTCGTCCGTCTGTTTCTTTGACCATCTGAAAAGGTGGGCTGTTGCAATTGTTGCTCCAGTACTTGTCTTATTTCATTTGTTATTGCTGGGTTTTTCTAGACGACTGTTGCTGTTGCTGCATTTGATCACACAGTTGGTGTCAGTGGTTTGGTTGGAAAGTTATTTTTACATTAGAATTGAGTATTAATATCATGATCATTTCGTGACAAATTCTGAAGACAGTGTTGGGCTGTCCTTTGTGGCCAGAAATAAATGGTCATTTTATCATGCAAAACTATAAACTATTGACTGGAGTTTCTTGTTTCGTCTTTTTTTGTCTTTTTTTTTCTTTTTTTATTATGCTAAATAATGGAAATTGCGAATTTTTTGTTTGCTGATATTACTGAGAGCTTAGTTTTTCATCAGATATTGTTAGATGTTGAGTGGGCAGGTCAAATGGGTCAAAACTAACGCAAATTAGTTTCAAATATGTTTGGATATCAATAGACTGCAATGGTGTGGCTGTGAAAATTTAATTGTGAAATGAAAGGAGTTTCAAAGTCATATGCAAAATGTTGATAAGAAGTTGGAAAACCGAGTTGTGGTCCATAAAGACCACAATAAAAACTAAAATGAACTTAAAATTAAGAATGTTGGGTATTTTTCTTCTGAAATGTATTCGAAGTATATTTAACTTATTACCAGTCTGTGCCCAATCTACTCTTTTGCGGATGACAGTAATCAATGTCATTCATATTCATTGAATTATGGGTCAAGTCCTCGGGAGGCGAACGATTTATGAGATTTCGGAGGGGTAAACTGAACAGAGCAGATTTGACACAAACAATTACTGATCCAGCATCGTCGTCAATCTCTGTGGGTGAAGTGGATATCGACGAATCAGATACTTTTGATGTTCTGGGCATGAAGATACGGGGTGGTGTTCCTCGGGCTAGCCATATTTTGGAAGTTTTGGAAAGAAGCATTCTTGAACGCTTCTTTAAGCGGTGCAAGAAATACATCACCCTATCTGATCATTAAATAGTTACCAATGCCATTTCTAACATTCTCAAATGTAAGACAAGCCGACTCTGTAAAACTTCCTCCTACAAAAACAGACAAACCGAACTAAAGATTCACTGTGTTATTACATTTAATAAATTTGTATAAATCACGTGGCAATGTTTTTCCTCGGATTTATTTTCTCCCACATTTCTTTTTGCTGCTTCTGTATGTTCGGGTTGATTAAACTTTTTCCAGAGCACTTGCTCTCTTATCGAAAGCGATTACAATAATTAGGCAAATATTTGTCAACACCAAGTGTTGTTAAGCTGCTACTGTACGATTTTGGTGGTTAGATTAAGACTCCGTAAACAAATCCATGGCAGAATCTCAAGATAAAATCGGAAGACAACTGCGGTGGACCCCTCAATCGGCTCCACCAGAAATAAAACTGTCAACACTTGTTAAACAAAAACCGACATCCGAGAGAAGATATACATGCATACAAACAAATCGTAAGGGAATGTCAACTCGAAACGGTACGGTAACATGTTTGTTCCTGTTTTGATAACAAAAAGAGAGAAGAAAACAAAAAAATGTAAGGAAGCGGAATTCGTGGTCCAGACACTGTGAAACTGTCTATTTTGAATAACAATAAAGCAGAAGGGATGGGGGAAAGCTTTGTAAAGGGGTCTGGCCACAGTTGAGTTTATGTGCCGGCTACTGGGGCTCACCCCCTCACCAGTCTTATATGCGTGACAATTTGGTAAGGAAAATAAACAATCGTGGCTGCTTCGTTTTTTAAATAAGCAGCCACAAGTACGCTCGACTGTAGCCCAAAGATGCATATGTTGGGGACTTGGCATTGTAGCGGCTGCCAACCTTGTTGTTGCTGTTGTTGTTGTTGTAGGTGGTGCTGGCATTGTTGTCACTCGTTGGTACTTGAACACTACAATAACATCTTTTAATTTACGCTGGCAATAAGGTGTACTTTGGCATTTCATTTGGGGTTTCATTTTGTCTCTTGTTCAGTTTTTTTCTTCTTTTTTTAACGATATCTTTTTGTTTTCTTAACGTTCCACAAGAAAGATGTTGTGTTTTTCTTACGGAAGGAAAACAAATTTTCATTGAGGTTGCTGCTATTGTTGTTGCAGCATTGCGGTCGTGTAGGTATGGTGTACGAGTCTTGATTTTTGTTTTTATTTATGCTACTCCACATAAAGGGAACAGTAGTAGTTTCTGATCAGGCCTATAACGACAACGACGGACGGCCGCGTGGATAGGCTGTACAAAGAACAGAGAGACAGTGGATCGAAAACGAAGAAATTCGGAAGGTTTTGTTTTAAGTCTGAGGAGATTAATTTTGGCTGTATTTGCTTACGAGACATAGAGGGTTTTCCAACAAGGGGTGTTATTTTTAGGTCTCGCGTATATCAAGCCCGTCTACTCTGCAGTTCCCTGGTATGGGCCACCACAGCTGAGCCATCATTGTAAGAGATGTTGCATTCAGAAAAGAAGAATCCAGAGGTTTAATTGGCAGCCTGTCGGTCAGAGAATTAATCTCTACTGTGCTGAGGATGTTATATCTAAGTCATTCTGTTACTTTATAATGGGCTGCTGGTATTTGAATCCGTTAGACTTTTTTCGGATAGCGTGAAGCACCGATGTTATACGAAGATTAGCGACTCAGACCCGCGGAAGAGACCTGAATACAATTGTGTTCTAAAATAATCATATGATGAAAAAAAATACTGGATTCTTTTAATTTTTTTAAATTAAAAAAGTTGAATTTTTAGAAAATTTCTAAAATACATAAGCAGTGAGAAGGTGCCCAGCATTTGTGCAAACCATAACAATCGTATTTAAAAGGAAATCTTCTGCTTTTAAAAATCAGCATATATTTTTAAAAGCATTTGATATTTTAACATTACTACCGTCAATGAAGAGATAAGAGAAAATTCCAGAAAATACGTGTCATACTAATGCACTCGCTTGGGAATTTCTAAACAACGAAGGTCACAGACGTCTAAGGAGAAGATACACCCTGCATCTGATATAGTATTATGAACCAAAATAGCAAATATTAAATTAAAAACAGAACATATTTGTTAATTTTTGAAATGTTAATTGTAATCCTTGCGCTGGCAAATACCATTAAATAGTAACCTAAATTATGTTTTCGACTACTTATTGTTATTTTCGTAATGAAAGATTCAATAAATAAAATATAATGCAATAATATAATACCATTGAAATTAATGTCTGATTCAGTCCGTTTACACATTAAAAGCATTTCATTTGTATTTGTTTCACACCACTGTGCTGCATAGCGCAACATAATAATAACAAACAACAAAAAAAAAAAAAAAAAAACATAAATAATGAATAATGTTTTAATAGGGCCCAAAATTAGTCCAAGATATGAAATAACATTTCAGGCTCTGGTCGTAATGAGCCGCCATCCACCTTAAAAAAAAGGGGGAGCTCTTATCTCACCGACTTCAGTCGTTTGGTTTGTTTTTCTTTAGGGTTTTCAGTTGTGGTGAATGTTTTTTTCTTCTTCAAAACATATTTCAAAAAACCAGAAGGTGTTGTGGCTCCATCTAATTAGAAATAAAAATACATTTCTATTGCGTTATCTCACATGAATAACTTTATTTATTTTGATAGCAGTCAGCCGAAGAAGAAGCAGCCAAAATAAAGACATCTTTAGTTAAGAAAATATTTTGAAAAAAAACCGCCAACCAAAATACAGAAAAAAAACGAATAGTGTTCGTTTTGTAGGTATTTTGTATTTTGAAATTTTTGTTTTTAAATCTTGCAAGGCACAGTCCACATTTCACCTGTTTCCTGGCTTTTAAGACACCTTCTACACTTAACGCTTTTTGTGGGTTTTTCTTTGTAACCGCCTTTGCCACACTTGTCGTGTGTTTTTTGAAGTTGACTTTTTCTAGCCTCAACTAGTGGCGTGTTTGTTATCTTTAAGTCCAATATCTTTGGCTTAAAACTTGGTTCGTTAGTAATTTTTTGTGACTTCTTAGAGCGTTTTTTTTTCGTTTTCCGTTTGTCTTTGAATTGTAGGTGTCGTTGTGTTTGCTAGTCAAGCGGAAGAATCAATACCAACAAACCAAAACGAAATTTTAACAAGCCTTTTGTTTATTAGTTGACATTTTTTTTCTCTCTTTCAGTTACTTAAGTTTGTGGTATGTCAAGTTGCCTTTTTGCATGTTTTCATTTAGTTTAGATTTAGCCGCGTTAAGAAGAAACTTGCAGGAAAAAAAAACGTATTTTGTTTTAAGTACTTATATTCTAGGAATTTTGAAGAATAAAGGCTTATGTTTTTTTTTGTTAGAAGTTTCGTGAAGAGTTTCGAAAATCAATGGATATGGTGTTTGTCAAAACCGTAATAAGTTTTTATATCGTAGAAGTATAATCCATGTCATATTCTGGGAGCTTTATACTTACAATTTCAGCGTCTTAACATTAGTTAAGGGGCAATAGAGGAAGGTGGAGTTCTTTTCATGTCTATACTGGAGGTGGTGAGAATAAATTTCCCAAAATCGTGTTTTTACCTGTTGTTGAAATTGGAGTAAATCGTTTGTATAAAGGTGTAAGTCTCTCAATTAAAAACTTCAGTACATCAATTAAAAATGTCTATGAAAAATGATCCAAATGAAAAATGGCTAAACAAAAAATTAAAAATTCCCTAAAATTAATATTAAAAAAAATCCCCCCAAAAGCCCCATACGAAAATTTCTCCAAATATTCTGAAAAATCTCCCAAATAATTTATGAAAATTCAAAATCCCCCAGATATTATGAACGCACGACTAACGTCTGAATAGAAACGTTGCAAAAACAAGTGAAGGCTGTTTTGTAGAAGTGATAGTTCTAATACAGTCGATGTTTCAGTTTTTATAAAACTTTTACAAAGTATTTTGTTAGCCAACCTTATCAATCGTTCTTTACCTGTTCCTGTTACAAAATGCCATGACAATGGGCATTTTTTTCTTTTTATCATAAATTTCAAATATAATTATAACTTTATTTTTCCGACCTTTTCTGTCAGAAGTGTTAAGCCGCTGTATGTTTTACTATTCTCCACTTTTATGATTTATTGTATTTTCATTTACAAAGAAATGTTTAAAACCGGAACCTTAATTAATTTGTGTTAATCCTACTGCTACTACAAATGGAACAAAAGAAAAGTTTTGCGTTTGTTTCGAACACAGCAGAGCGGTGAAAAATGAAATCCAGTTACTGTGAATGGTTCAGAGAAGTGTCGGTAATATTTATTTTTGCGATTTAAATCGCTAAAAGACATGCAATGCTGGCCACTAACCACTGACTCACTCACTTGAGCTCACTTCACTCTGAAGTGATGCGTGTGTTGTGTAGTCGACAGCCAAACCGCCAACCAACACAAATACTGAAAATACCGTTCAACTTTAAGAACAATGAACAATTCATAAATGTCGGAATTTATTAAAATATCAAATGAAAATTGAATCGAACGTAAGTAAAAAAAAAACATAGTCGTACAAAGCCTTTCGAAATGGATTAGAAACTTGGCAAAGGCTTGTAAGAGCGCCCAAATAAAAATTGCAATACGTGCAGTGGAAAAGCCAAAAAAGAAATTGTGTTGAAGTTAAGAAGTGGCGAAGTGCATTTTTTCCCCCATTTTGTGTCACGAACTTATTTTAATCCGTAGAAAAATAGAGTTTTTTGTAAAAAAAATGTTTTGGCTCTTCATGGAGACATAAATGGTTGAGGCAACTATTTTATGGTCACAGTTTTATTCAATAAATACAGTGACGGATGAAAATCAATTATGCTTTTAAACACTAGGTCAGGGTATTTTCATTACATACCTAAATAATTTGTTTCCCCGAAAAGTTTATAAAACGCTTCTTCATAATCAAATAAACGGCTGCCATAGTTTTTTTTTATTTTTATGTTAAAAATCTTGCTCTTGCCAAAATTTCATTTAAATAAACGCACTCTTGGGTCTGCTCAACATTGGCTTTGGAAGTAAATTTGAATTATTTTCAAAAAAAAGATCCATCGACATTTGAATCGGAAAGAGCTATCTCTGTCAAAATAACATATGATTCAAAAAGAAAATGTCGATGATTTCGAAGCCACTACTCAGCTGATTGTTGCTTCGAAAGCTTACGCTGTCATTAACGAAACCACAATTTTTTTTTTATAATTCAAAAAACAATTTAATTAATTTTTTAAAACCTTGTGATATGAAGCCTCTTAAGAAATATTTGTAAGTGCTTATAACTTAAATTCTCTTCGATGAATATTTATCAAACGACAACATGCTCCAATCACTGACTAAGAGAATATCGCCCCGATCTTGTATATGACTTAAGGGGAAACTCCGTATAACCATTCTTCCTGTAGGGCTAGCCGTACCCACACAAAAAAAAAGATATAGAGTTACTTATAAATTGTTCCTATTCACTTTTTAAACAGTTCTTCCTTTCGTTTTTGTGGTCTCCCTACGAACACCAAACACTTGTTTTCAAGTCTTCACTTTCGTCGCCGTCTCCACCGTGTCATCAGACACTTTGTTTCACACATACATATGTATGCAATAATGAAATGTTTAGCTTTTTTGGGGTGGACAAAATCGGGGAAAAAATGAGATTTTTCAACAACAAAAAGAACAGAAATATGGTGTCAAGTTTAGAGCCTTTTAAAAAGTATGAGTTTTTTTTTTGTATTTTATGGTGACCGTTCTTTTGTGAACATAGTGACCATATTATGAAAACTGATATCGGTGGATAAACACAAAGTGGAAGTTGGACAAAAAACAATGTTCTACAACATGTACGAACGAGTGGGTGAAATTTAATATTATTTGAATATTATCAACGGCAAAGAAGACGCAGAAGAGGGTTTAACGAACATTTAATGGTATTAAACTACGCCTGTCTACATGTTCCGAAAATATATTAAATATTTGGAATTTTTGATTTGAGCAAAGTGTTAAGTTTTTGGAGAGGTCATTAATCTCTGGTAAACCGTTGAATAAATAACGGGGATATGACAGGCATGGCTGACACTAACGTTTTGGGCGGCACTAGTCAACTTTTTTGAGGATGGGCTGAAAATATTATTTTTAGCATTTTTTTTTTAATTTTTAGGAGTGATTCATCCTTTTATTCCAATAAAAAAACATATTGTGAAAAAAAACTACAACTAATGGCGATTTTACTAATTGACCTACAAATTGCCTTATTCATGCTTTTCGGAGAAATGCGTCATTTTTTTATTGCAGTATTTTCACTACTACTTGTTAAGTCAAGTAACCGTCCTGTCATTTTTTTATATATTTGCAGACCAATATCCACAGATATCCAATGGAGAATTTAATGTATGCAAAGCGACCAAATTTTGATATTTTCTTGTAATGTTTCTGTTGTTAATCTGTTGGAAAAATATATAATCGTAGAGGACAATGGCAGACGAATAGGGTGAGTCGAGTAGGTCTTTCCAGTTAGATGATTCCGCAAAGATTTTAAATTGCATTGCTAGCTTTTAAAACATTCACACCGATGTATAACATTACATATAGCCATATTAAAATTAATGAAAATATTCTATAGTTCTGCCAATGGGGCTTTTTGGGAATAACAATTGTCATTCTGTTACAATATCGCCCACATTTGAAGGTTATGAGGTAACTCGTTAACCATGTGAGTATACATCTGACCATAACAACCGTAACTCACCGGTGGGTCAACATTTTGACAATCGCCGGAGACTTATGGATGCACCTGATAATAATTCGTCTTCCTTGTTATGTATGCTTTTTTCTTCTTGTTGTTTAACAAAATATGCAAATTTCAAATTATAGTCTCAATACCAATCCCAACGATAAATGATTGTACACTTTTCAAAATGTTATTTCTTCAAAATCATGTTATTTGTTATAGAAAACGATCCAATATTTCAAAGGGTCACAACGAACAACAACAACAACGATGACAAGTTTTTGGTGTATGCAACACCGCCAGCATCAACAACCCAGACCGACAGACAGCCAGCCACCAGCAGCATGTCCATAACAACACCAACAATGCCAGCGACCGGCAATATGCTGAAGATGAAATGCCATCATAGTGTCTAGAGGAGCCCGAGAGCCATCAACGTGTGGACCATGCATAGATAGACACCAGACACCAGCTAGCAAGCAGACAAATAACGAACCCAAACAAAAGAAGAGCTTGAGAAACAGAACATCATCTACAAGCAGAGCGGGGTGAACGGATATGCCAGACCGAAGAAGACAGACGACATTGATAAACAGTCTGTTAAAATGTGGACAAATAAATGTCAACCAAGAAAAACTCTAGATGAGATGCAAATCAACCATGTAAAACAACACAACAACAACAACAACACCACTAGCTAGCTAGCTAGCTACACCAACAACATGAAATGGCCAGCCACATGAAATAAATATAAAATGTTTTTTTTTTTTTGTTTTTGGGGAAAATGAGATGAAAACAAATATAAACAATGTTCAATTTGAAAGATACAATTAATTTCATAGCAACAACAAACAAATTCGACAAGATCGGCCCAGAAACAACAACAAAGCAAAGAAGGTGAAGGCATTTTGATATTCAAAGTTGTCGCAACAGCTGAATGTTTTGATTTCTTCTATTGACCTGATGAGATATTCAAAGTGTGCGTGAAATCATTTGTAAGCATCGAAAAAAGAAGGCCTAATTTTATGGGAATAGAGAAAAAGTTCTTACTAACCAGGAAAGGTTGCCAGAATTAATTGAAATATTTTTTTTTTATTTTCTAATAAAAATGATTTTATATCTACCAAACAGAAATAAAAGCGCCTGTCCACGACCGATCGGAAACCCCGACTTTGTCATATAGTAGGCTAAATTCATAAATTGAAATATGGAAAACAAATTTGTGGAAAAAAAAAAATTTTGTGGAAAAAAAAAAATTTTGTTGAAAAAAAAATTTTTTCTTGAAAAAAAAAATTTTGTAGAAAAAAAAATTTTTTCCTGAAAAAAAAAAATTTCTTGAAAAAAAAAAAATTTGTGGAAAAAAAAAATTTGTTCAAAAAAAATTTTGTGGAAAAAAAAAAATTTTGTTGGAAAAAAAATTTTGTAAAAAAACAAAAAAAAATTTTGGTAAAAAAAAAATTTGGGTAAAAAAAAAATTTTGGGAAAACACAATTTCTGTACAAAAAAAAAATATTATTTTTTTTATTATTATTATTTATTATAGAATTACTAGTAAGTTGTAATGCGCCTATGGCGCCCGTTAATTTGCTTGAGAAAGTATTTGTTACTTAATTTTAAAAATTTTGTAAAAAATATTTTGAGAAAACTATTTTGTAAAAAAAAATTTCGAAAACAAATAAAATTTGTGGAAAAAAAATTTTTGCTGAAAAAAAAATTTTTGTTGAAAAAAAAAATTTTGTTGAAAAAAAAAATTTTAGTGGAAAAAAAAAATTTTTGTGGAAAAAAAAAATTTTTGTTGAAAAAAAAAATTTTTTTGAAAAAAAAATTTGTAAAAAAAAAAATTTTTGTAAAAAAAAAAATTTGTAAGAAAAAAAAATTTTGGAAAAAAAAAATTTTGGTAAAAAAAAATTTGGGGAAAACACAATTTCTGTACAAAAAAAATATAATTTTTTTTATTATTATTATTTATAGAATTATTGCCTATTTAAATTCCTACGTACTGCGTGACAGAGTCAGTGAATCAGTGTATCAGTGAATCAGTGTCGAGGGTAAATATATATTAAGATAATTGGAGTAGGACATGCCTAAGGGGAACAAAATTGCCTGCAAATTAATTCGGTGTATGGAACCAAATATTTAGGACGAAAAGTTTGTGTCAACCGAAAATAGCAGTTGTTTTAATGAAAATTTAATGCTTGGTGGAACCGGTCTCTGAAAAAATGTATGTTATTGCCAAGAAACGAACCTTTGTTGTGATAGTGTAACACGTTACCTATCACCGCCTCCTACTGCATTCATAACCCCCTAACTTCTAACCAATATGATGACTACAACTAATAAACTCTAGCCACCAAGGGAGAACAAAGACAGCTGGGGATGAGTCAGATCCTGGCTATTTAGAAGATGATGGTCAATATACCAATTGAAACACATGATAGTCTAGCTAGAGAGCAAGTCATGTTAGATAGTCTGCATTAACTGACCGTGCAATAAAACGCCATACAAGATTAGAACTCGACTCATATCGCCCGAGGAGGATAACTTAGCGCTGCATGGATATTGGGAATGAGAGCCCCTCATGTAACGGCTTTCAAGAACAAAAATTAGTTCTAACAAAGGAGGATAACTCAGCCCTGCATGGGCAATGGGAATGAGAGCCCCTCATGAAGCTGCTGTCAACAACAAAAATTAATTCTAACAAAATGTTCTCATTAGGGCATTTGCGAATTCACACCAAGAGTCATTACCCCGACTCAAAGTCACAGAGCAATTCGCAATTCGCCAGTTGTCTGTGTTATTTAGTAACTGTTTGACATCTATTGATAACAGACTCCCGGGTGATTTGTTCATTTGATATACAGAGTTTTGTGAAAAGTTTGTCAAATTCATAAAATTTTAATTAAGACTGAAACCTTGTTCAGCCACCTACATATCGTCCCAGGCGATACCATCCACTGACATTTTTATCTAAATGTTTCCTGTAGCAAATCCGACAAAAAATCTCCACGTTATGGGAAAGTATTTTACGAAAGAAAAACCAAAACACCTGAACTTTTTTGGTTTTCTCTTTTTTTTTTTAGGGAAAAACATTCTTTATCTTAAGATTTTTACATAAATGCAGATAAGACAACTGTTTTTTTTTGCTACCATTCGGTGTTTAGAGAGAGAGAAAATCACCTTTTCCGCCCGTTTAAAATCGTTTATCTTTTCTCATTTGAATTTTTGAAAATTGAAAAGAAACACACACACTTTTATCTTCTTTTTTTTTTGGTCTGGTCGGTCATAGAGAAGAAAATCAATTCCATTTTCATTTCGTTTCGGTCTAAAGACGAGCGGACAGCAAAACATGAACCCTTTTAAAGAAAAACCACAGATAAAATTCCGGCCATAGATAGATTAAAACCAGTATTGCTTGGGAAGAGCCAGAATACGAGTACGAGTGTCGTACATACAGTTGAGGTCGACATCAAAGGCCTTCACTGTCTGTCTGTCTGTCTGATATTGATATCTTAACAATTTTTATGTTACCACACACACTCACAAAAAGAACAAGGCTACTACTTCCAGTTTTTCATTTGTCGTTTTGCCCATTTCTTTTTTTTTTTATCAAATCCATGAATGAAAAATCCTTTTTAGGAGTTTTTCCGGTAACCGTGTTTCATTGAGTTGAGTGGTGGCAGATACGTGGTACAAATTTTTGTTGTGCTCATTCCTTTTTCGGCCGTTAAGAGGGTAATTCTTTCAGGTTTTATGACCACCGTCGAAGGAGAGAGAAAAAAAACTGCCAATTGATATGAAATTTTTATATGCGAGTGTGCCCGGTGTCTGTCGGCCGGGCGTTAGAGCCTCTTACCGTTGTTGTTGGCTGTAGCTGTAAGCCGTTGATGTAATTCAGCTGGCGGTGTTCCTTTTTTTTATCCGTTGCACCTTAGCTTTTTATAGTTCTGGTTGCTTACTGTAATAATGATAACAGTTAGTGGTTGCCTCCATACAGGGTAGAACAATCTTGGTTGCCCTATGCTGGCAGTGCGGTGAAATGATCGTCATTATTATCCTTAGAAATAATTTAGTTGGCGTAGCAAGTGTTGGATAGTAGCCAGGGGTGAACATCTGTACAGCTAGAAAACGGCCAACTGCACCCTGAGGCTTTAATTGAATGTGCTGACAGTGGCCTTTCAAAAGAGGAGAATAAACAAATCGTGTTGCAAATAAGTGTTGCTTCTTTTGGCGGTTATAATTTATTTTTATTTTTTTGCATTTTTCCCACAAGTTCTACATTTTTGTGATGTATTGGGGGAAAAAAGTACTGTCATTGGAGGAAGCCGTTTTTATAAATAAGTAAATCCACAATCTTCAAATTAAAGAAAATGTACATCGAGTCAATGAAATTGTGCTTCAAATCAATGAACAGCAACTAATAATACGTATACATTGCATTGGCATTAGATTTTTCTTTCAGTATTCCCCACGGTAAATCGAGCAAGCAAAAATATCCTTTCCTCTTTGATACGCACTCCTCCGTTGACCATCTTTGCGGCAAGTCAATCTTAAAAAAATATTCTTAGACAACGCAATCAGGTGATTAAAGCTAAATTTAAACGGGAGGTTAAATCCACCCATGTACGAGTATAACATTGCTTCCGTAGGCTGTTCTGGAGGAACGAAGATGATATCGAAACATGAAAAAGCCAAGACTAAGGCAGATGTTTTCAACATTGAAGAGTAGGACTCGGCTTTTGTAGATTTTGGCTGTTGATATGTATCTGCTGGGCCTCAACAAACGTCTGCGAAGGCTCTGATATTACTCATTGAAGAGTCTGATCATGTGAAGAGAAAATCACATTTATTCACAATGGAAAATAGCCTTTAAAAAAATACAACATCGATCTTTTGAGAGAAGTATGTTCCCGTAGATCCTGGTTCACCAACCCAAATGCTAATCGTAGGGAAGATCAAACAAAGATAGCGGCCTGAGACCGCTGACAGACTTGCTCAGCCTACAAAGAGGTTTCAGAGGTGATCAACCGCCATTAACATGAGTAGTTCGTCATTCACTAACACAAGTTGAGAGAGATTTGGAGGGCATACTCGGATAGTAGTTCAAATTATTTGTTTTTAAATTCTATCATTTGAAATTTTATGGTAGAAGATAATATTCGAAAACTCTGTATCGCGATAAATATCCTTAAATAGCTACTAATTCCAGTAGTATCAATTCTGCTGGGTAAAAACCTTGATGAGCAGCCTCCAGTCAACCCTAAGATAGCTGCTAATTTCATTAGTATCAAGTACCACAGAGTGACTTCGGATCACTAAAGAGTCTCTTTCATTGCGTTAAATGCGTTTTCTTTAAAAAAATTCGCTTTATAATTTTTTTTAAAATTTTTGTTGTTGATTTTGTAAAACATTTAGCATTACTTTACATTACATTACTTTACATTACTGGCGTTACTTTACGTTACTAATTTAGCTTGCACCGAATTGCTTAAGTTCAACTCGAGTATATTTACTTGGAATTACTCTGTAGTGTGTTGCCTTTTCTCATTTAGCGATTATCATGATTTGAAATAATTTAGGCGCCAAATATGCTTGTAGAAATCTTCAATTTCCTAAAGGTTTCTATGCCAGTACCAAAAAAAAAAAAAAAATAAACATTTAACCATGAAGATCAACAAAATTACTTCTTTATAGTGATAAATGAGATAACACAAAATAATGCGTAACCAATTTTGAATCTCTAGGCTGCCAAAAAAAAACTGCTCTCCTCCCGCTTGACCTTTACCAAAAATGCTCTTTGATATTGGGAAATAAAATTTCAAACTGTAGCTGTAACATCACCACTTGCCCAAGGCAATTATATTTTAAAAAAAAAATATATGTGTATTATGTATAACCTTAATTTTTTTACTTACTTCAATTCCATGCTAACGCCAGAAAGGACAAAATACATACCAAGGGGACATTACCAGTTTTACCCTGTTTTCTGCATGGCCAAGCGTAAAGCGTTTTATACATCGAAGCATTCATTGGCCATAACTATAATACAACAAAAACAACAACTATCTTCCTTCAACCCGTACGTAGTCCGTCCTCTGTGCCATCATTGCTATCCTTGCAACGAATGCTTAAATGCAAGCAAGGATACACAGGAGGAATTGTGCGTGTGTGTGTGTGTGGCAGCACTTTAAATGTGTTTTTTGTTCGCCTCCTTCTTCTGCTCCGTCGTCATGTTGGATAACACACCGAAAAAAGGACAATAATATTATTATCTACAGGAATAAAAACTAAGAAAAAAGAAATGAAATATATAAAAAAAAAGAAAAACATAATGTAATAGTACAAGAAGCATGAGCCAGACGGACAGACCCTTATGTCGGGTGCTTGGAAAAAGGTTTGTCAAGTAGAGATAATATGAGTGTTTGCTGGCTGAAGCCACTAGCCAAGGCCCCTATAAATGTGACCTAAATTTTATCATAGCCTTTTTTTTCTTCCTGGCTGTCTGTCGGTCTGCCTATCTCCTCCCGTTCATACCGATAACTTCATTTTGTTCGTGTTATACGTTTCGATTGGGTCTTTGGGTGATGTGTCGTTGAATAGAACGAAATGTGTCGGTGTCAAGAGGATTTTTACGGCTACTGTTGCTGCTTCTGTGCCTGCTTATTATACTCGTAGTCTCTGCTGTTATTAGACACTCACTTACCTACATCCAAAGGCTTAGATATATTTAGAGGATCTCACACACACACACACATATTTCACATTGTCCGACGGACTCTGCGTAACGAGTTAAGTAGTTAAATCTGTAATGTTAGGAGGGTGGTTACATCTTGTGATGGAAATTCTAACTTTAGTTGGCTTGAAATTTATATGTCCTCATTACATTCTGCCAAAGGCCAGAATCTGTAAGAATTATCAGCCATGTCTGAATGGGTAATAAATGACAAAGGGCCACCTTTGGGAAAAGATTAATTTAATATTGTTCTCCATCTGGTTTATAATACCAAATTTGGCAAGTCCCTTTTTTAATTGGTCCAATCACTGTAGTTGAGGAATAGACTGCAAATATATAAATGGCAGAGAAGCTAAGAAGGCTTAGAAGAGCATGAAGAAGAATAGTAGAGAACTCGGCTTTGCAGATCTCGATTAATACCCATGAAGCAGAATGATAGGAAACTCGGTATTTTGTCTCCAAATAGGCGAAAAGTGTTGTGCGACTCCCGAATATACACCAATGTCCAGCATGAAGAAGGCGAGTTACGTCCGCAACTCCCACTACCTCGCCAAATATCCCCCACAAAGTTTGGGGAAAAAAAATTCAAAAATTATCTACAAAAGGTCTCACATGAAAACACACGAATGTATAGAGGAGCATAGATCTTTTAAATACGATTTTCATTGTGGAAATATTTTGATATTTCTCAAGTCTTCCCAAGTAGACTCAAGAAGACTAATGAAAACTGATATTTGTAACACGTTGACTGCCGCCATATATTGAAAAAACTGTAACCGTGTGGCAAAAGTGTTTTTGTCTTTTGATAACAACTCATAGGAATGTGCGTAGATTCTTGAAATATTAGTTTCTTAACTCCGAGAAAATAAAGATGTTTCTTAAGTCTTCCCAGGAACAAAAAATGTTGTCTTATATTCCTTTTCTTAGTAAAATTTTAAAATTTTAATTGTTTTCAAAATTTTGTGCGAGATGTTTGGCGTGGTAGTGGCCGTTGCTGCCTTTGCTCGCCTCCTTCATCATGGACAATGGTGTCTCTCGAAATCCTTATTTGATGGCAAAATACCCATTTGTTTTATGGGAATTAATCGAGATCTTCAAAGTCGAGTTCTCTACTATTCTGCTTCATTCTCTTCAAATCCTTCTTAGCTTTCAGTGGCTCTATGATAAATGCACCCCAAAAAAAATCTCAACGAAAGAAATTGGGGAGTTTTTCATAATTTTTAGGTAACATTTATTTTTTTGTTTTTGGAAAAAATGTAAATGAAAAATTTCCCAATCAAATATTTTAGGGGAATTTTTAATTATGTTGGTGATATTTTCATAACAGAAGGCAATTATTTATCGCGCGCGATTTTTTTATAATGTTGTTTTTTTAAGGTATTTTTCATAATATTTGCGGGATTTTGCATTAGGTAATTTTTCACAAATTCTTTGGGGGTTTTTCAAAATTTTTGGGGAAATTTCAAATTGGGTTTTTGAGTCGATTTTTCATTTATTTTGGGTAATTTTTCATTTGGGGAATTCTTCATTTTTTTGTGGGGCATTTTTCATAGAGTCTCACCACAGATGTTCAATAACACTAGTCAACAGTCAAAATGTACTCGGGATGCGATAATTTTTTCTGTGTAGATAACCTTGACATGAGCTCGAAAAACGCAATAAAAATTTTTTTTTCGTCTGGTTTTTGTTTTATTTTTTTTTTTTTTAAATTTTAAAAAATTTTTTTTGGTTAATTTGTTTCGTCCGGCATAACTCGGGAACCACTAGCCCGATTTAATTGAATTAAATTTTAAAAAATTTAAAATTAAAATTCCCTTAATCTGTTCATATATTGTTTTCCTATACAAGCAACAGTTTCCAAGTTAAAAATGAATATATAAAGGAAAAAACTTATTTTTTGCCTAAAGATTTAAATTTTTTTTTTTAAAAAATCCATAAAAAATCCAAAATGAAAAAAAATGTCAAATATTATTACTTTTACGTAAATTCACATAACCTATGAGCAAAATGAGACAAATATCATGAACATCGATGCACGCGTTTCGCTTTTATTCGCAATTGAGTAAAGGTATGAATTTCAAAAATTTGCTCGACATGGCCCGGATTCCTTCTCCCTTAAGGTGTGACTTGTCTAAGAAATCGACAAACGATCTTTTTCAACTACTTGGACAAAATCCTTTATCGATCTTGCCCCAAAAAACCCTACTCCTCTACTTGTTAAAGCTTTGCGAATTTAATCTAATATCCGACTGCTTTGTGTGGACTTATGCCCACACGTGCACTTGTCAAACCAACCTCGGACTGTGTTTATTTGTCTAAGTAACATGCAGTCTCTATTTTCCACCATTAGACGCCTTTAATTTTCCAGCAGCTGCACTTGTTTAGTTAGTCACCCAGCCAATGCTCACACATAAACACACTCTTAGGGACACACCGACTGACATCTACTTATTTACTTGTTTGTATGCCTTCCTTCCCGTATTTTTTTGTTTTTGTTTTTATTTGTTTCTTCGTATGCATATCCGGCAGGTTTATTTTCGTTATTTTCATTTTTATGCATGTCTGCATTATTTTTACTACTCTCGCCAAGAGGAGTAGCACTAGAAGCAGCAGCAGCAGAATATTTAAGCAAATATCCTGTTTCTCGCTTACCGTCAGCCCTGAACTTCCCTACTCTCAACGATGGCCTGAATGGTGTAGGAAAAAAAATCTTAGAAACCACTTGAAATTTTCCTCTCAAGTTACTCGACGAAATGAGCCATAAAATCATTTTCAATTTTTTTATGCAGAAAATGTATTTCTTTTTTTTTTTTTTTGTTTCTCCAACACTCACTGGGTGTTTATTTTGTTTCCTTTCCGAATGTCTTTATTTTGTGTAAAATTTGGGGAAAATTTAAGAAAATTATGTTGTTGTCTTTTTCGTTTTAGTTTTGCATGAAACACATGCGCGCCTTGGCCGTCGGTATTTGTGTGTGTTTTAATGGCAGTTCCACTGATGCGTTTTATATGGACCCTTGTTTGTTTTCAATCAATGAGCGTGCAATTTGAAAATAATATTAAATTTCCATTTTCGGAAATGTATGAATGTTTGGAGTGACTTGAAATTGAGCGGAAAAAGGACAATATCAATAGGGACAGATATTCATCTTGTGGGTGGTCCCTGGTCCTTGTCAAAAGGAAATAAGCACCTGCTAGCTGGTCGATGTCAGCAAAGTATAAACCCATCTAACTACTGCCAGTGTAGATTGGTGAACTTAACAACTAGAAGAAATATCTATGGATCCATTTGTGTTGCTTTATCACCGTGCACATGATTTTTCTGTCAGTGGCATTTTGAGGGATTTGCAGACTATTGTCCGGCAAGTCGCACGGTGGGAAATTCGAAATCAACGAGGTCTATTTCTGTCATTAACAACAACATAATTCACACAACGGAGAATGGACAGGAGATGGAACACCATTGAATTACCAAAAAATGTGTGCCAGGTTTGCGAGAAAACCAACATTGGACAATTTTTCTTCAGAGACGACGAGACAGTCGATGGGAATCGACATCGGTGGATGTTGGCTAGTTATGTCTGTACCCAAAAAAGATAAAAAGATCTGGGCAATGTAATTTCAACAAAGCAAATTGCCACATTGATTGGCCATCCGGGTCTGCTGATTTCCTGGGTTCCTATGCCCAAAATGCAATGCAATTTCAACAAAGAAAATTCTCTGAAGGTGTGATATCAAAAAATTGCCACATTGATTGGCCACCCAGGTCTGCTGATTTGACCCCATCCGAGGTTTTGACCATTCATGAGCTCAAGGCCGCTATACCGCCCGAGACGATGAAAAACGCAGGACACTTAACAAATAAGTTGTACGCCCTTGGGTCATGGGCGTGAATCCTTGAAGCAAGAACCTTTGTGCTGTGGTCAGGTTCCCCTCAATTGTGGTTTAATAAATAACGACTATCTACTTCTGTGGTATAGGCGAAAAAACAAATTAAATTTTTAAAATTTATTAAGATTTAATAAAATCTTAAATAATAATAAATGACGATGACAAACTTTGCAAATTCCCTAAAGTATATTTTGTCCACTTCAAATGTCCTTCCTTTCAGTTTTCATTTGTTTGTTGGTTGACTTACACCAAACTCTTCACAATTACATCCTTGAAATTGCGTATGCCCCCTTCTCCGCCTTATACAAAATTAGTCGCACAACGTAACGCTTATCATCAGCTAAAGACAATCAACAACATCCGATTGCCAACACAATTTATTGCACGATTTTTCCTTGAAAATTCGCTACAACTCACACCAAAACAGAAAACATTTTTCATAATTTTTGCTTAATTTTTGGCAATCGACAATTTTTGTTAAATTGTCTTATGTTTCTTGTTGATGTTTCTTCTTTTGTACAACATAAACATAAAAATCATGTACACGAATTTATATCAGAGATGATTTTGCACAAAACATAAACAAAAAAATAGGTGTGAAGTAACAAGTTAAAGCCAAAAATCTCAGAAAAGTTTAAAAAGGCAAAAAGAAAAAACCAAATAAGAAACTTCAAGGACATCACTTACATGAAACTTGTTCAGGCCAAGAAACAAAACGAATGGAATCCTACAATATTTGTTAATTAAGACTTCACATAAATTGTGTGTGATTGCTGTGAATGGGTTTTGTAAATGAGGTGCTGGCAAACGAACGAACGGTTAGCCTGAAGTTTGTCAGAAATGTTTATGGTTAACATGAATATTTTTTGCAGTGGATACTGTTGGTAATGGGAGAATATCGAGATACCCTTTTAGATAATCGGTGTTCCATACTAACTGAATGGTGGATATTATTCATGATCATGAAATTCAAATTGTTCCACATTGTCTGATTCTAGGTAATTCTAATAAGAGTCCTCTTACTCGCCTCTTTTATGCCGACAGTACCAGACCGTTTATGTTCTCCCTTCACAAGCGGATACCTCTCATAATCGTACAAACTTGTCAGGCCCTGGGGTGTGCACAGTGTGATAAAAAAATTTTAATGGTTTATTTGAGTCTACTCTAGCTTTCGAGATATCGCGGTAAATTTTGAAACAGAATAGTTGAAGCTTTCTCCCTCCCCACTACTACAGATATAATCTGTTTCTGCATTCCGGAGGCTGGAGGCTTCTGTATATCTGTGTTTATCAATTCTCGGGCTAGTCGGATATTTTCTGGATATTTAGGTATAGCAGGAGTTTTCGGAATCCTTACGAGTGTCTTCTGGCAAATGGTATGGGATTTGTATAACGTAAATACAGGTCTCCAACAAGAGGTGTTATTTAGGTATTCAAAGAAAAATGGAATTTTTTGAGATAAATTATCGGATATTTATTTCATAATAAAGAGGAAGGTATGCCGTTAATAATGAAAACCAACAACAGTCAAATGGCTACCACGACCACGCTTACAGGACCATATCGTCGATGGGCTATTGGCGTAAACCTTATCATTCACGTGGCCCAAAGGAAGAAGTCGCAAGATGTTAAATAACAAGATCTCGGTGGAAAATTGTGATCACCCCTTCGAGAGATAACACGGTCCGGAAACTTTTTAGTTTTGCAAACTGTGACTGCAAGACTTTCACCAATTTTGTAGTGATTTTTAATAATTTCAATGCTTTGTTGAAGCGTGTATCGTTTTTAGTAATGACGTTGTTTCTACTTGTCAAATGTCAAAGAATAAAACTTCAAAAGTGACAGCTGCCGAAATACTGGCTGATTAAAAATAACACCTATTTGCATTTGCATTTCTGTCGGCAGATATCGTATTATTAGGCCCCACAACTTTGTGTGGCCTAAGTTTGAAAAACATTTACAACCCCTGCTGCAACTCAATCGACTTGAGATATTTTGACCAAATCATATGAGTTTTCATCGTCATATAGAGTATTATTAGCCCTACCATAAAGTCACAAACTTCTCCTCAAACCAATCAGGCCGTAATCCAATATCTCGTGTAGGAGTCAACCAAATTAAGACAGTTAAGAAACATTAACCACAAGCCTATAAAATCCGCATTACCAGAAAGGCAGAAGAAGAAAACAAATAACAACTTAATTTAAATCGATATTAAAATGTTAAAACTCCTTATGGCAACGATTCCAAATGAAAACCCATTTACTGGCGACAATCAAGACCAACTGACGATGACAACCGGATCAGTTTACAAACTAAGACGAAAGTAAAGAATTAAATGACAACGGAGAAAAAGACAAAGAAAAAAACAAACAAAAAATTACCGCAAAAACACAAAAACCAAAAAGGAATCCACAATTTAAACGATCGTAATCTTAAACAACCGCTAAAGCAGAAAATTAAAACGAATTCATGACAAATAATAAAAAAAAAAAACGCCGACAACGATAACAAGATCGACGAAATGAGAAACCGCAAAAATATTTTAAATATTTTAATGACTAAAAAGCAGACCGACGACAGCAGCAACAACGATTTTATGGTTGCTTTTAGAACCACTAGCGCCATCTAGCGAGAAGAACACAATAAATGGATACAGAAAACAGACAAACACACGGGCACATGCACAAAACGCTCACCGCAATAACAATGCAAGTGATATTTTAAAATGACAAACATTCGATCCAAACATGTTTGAGCAATGCTGTTGAAAACTGGCAGATACAAGATATTTGAAATTTTCAAACAAATCCCAATCCCATCAAAATGAGAACCGGAGAACAACAACAAATCTTAAACTCACCAATACAAGCGCACGTACAAAGAGCGCGAGAGTTTTCAGCCCAGAGAGCCAGCTATGTTGAGGGAATTTTATGTTTTTCGAAACAAATTCATATGGGAAAACGTAAAAATTTTAATTTAAATTTTACAATGAAGCGTGTAAAGAGACAGAGAGGGAGCTAATCGGAGAGAGAAGAGCGTAAGCGAGAGAGAAAAACTATAAGTCTCTCTTTGCTTTCAATGTGTTAGTGAGTAGTGGAGAGTGTATGGGTAACTGTATTAGTATGGGTATATTTCCCCTCTTTTGCAGAGAGCCCGTGAGCATAAAAGAGCCACATTTACAAACACTGAGAGTTTATAGATCATGGGATTTTCTGAAGTTAGACCACCATCGAATGGTTTGGTGTTCTTTTCGTTGACTGTGTGAGGATTTAAATCAGCCATTTAGGCTGTGTTTGCTACCTGACATCAGCCTCAGACTCTCTAACTACGGCTCATTGATCCCAAACAATAACAATTTTTTCAAACCTTTTGTTTTGAGGTCTGTGAAAAGGAGGCTTAGGCATTTAGCATTTAAGAAAAATATTATTTTAAACTCATTCTATCCTCAGACCTACGCTAATAGTGAGCGAGTGACACAGCAGCGCAATTTTGTTTTTTTTTTTGGCCAAGTCTCTGGGCTACGTTTGTGTTTTGTTCATGCCTGGACTGATCCGTCGGACGTCGTTCATTTCATCGACGACGATCACTTGAAAAAACACACACCACACATCATAGGAGGAGATTAAATGTTATTATTGGTGTTATTGTTTTGTTTGGGGATTGTTAAAAGTGTTAAAATAATAAAAAAAAAAAAGAGCTGAGAAAAACAGATTTTTAGCAATTAATGTCTGGGCCAACCGACACACACAAACATATTTTTGGCATTAATGTGTTTTTACAGGTTCGTCGTTCTGCCCATGAGACTTCTTTACCTTTTTGTTTCGGTTTTTGGGCCAGAGTCTTAAAAGAAAACAAAATGTATACATTAAGAGCCCCCTCATTAACAAAGAGGCCCGAGTCGTCTTCTATCCCCCATTAAAAGTATCTTTGGAAATATTTTGTAAATGCAAAAAGAAAACATTTTGTATTATTTCTTGTCGGCCTTATTAAACAGAAGCTGTAATAATAATCACGACTGGCTAAATACAAAAAGTCGGCCCAGCCCACCGATGCCAATTTATCAGCATGACAAAGCGAGAAATTTGGTTACAGCGTCGTTTAACTGTTCAGCCAGCCATTCCAGTTCGATGGTTTCAATCGGATGATTCTTGAGAGTCTCACACACATACACACACACAAAATATATGGATAGTTTTGAATTTTAGCCAAATGTGTAATTTCCATCAAATATTTCGTTTTATCTTTAACTTTTTTCCAAACGGTCTATAATTTGCTGTTATTCGTTGAGCTTCTGAATTTAATTGCAAAGTATTTAAATTAATTTAACCGAATGATTTAATAACGTTCATTCATCACTTAGAGGTTGAGCTATGGAAATTGTGGCTTTATTTTTTTTAAAAAAAAAACGAGGGCATGTCAGCAAATGGGTTAACGGCTTGGCCGCAGGCTTTTGTTGGAGCCCCCAGATTGTGAAAGCTTACAATAGGACGGGAAAATGGAAAGAATTTCGTAAATCAGTTTTTTTCTGATTATCAATTATTCAACACAACTCATTCGCGTGTGTAATCATAAATTCAAATATCTTTAGATGTGTTAATATTATGAATTTTTTTTTTTTCTGAGATCCACACAGTTTTATATCATTTTAAATGAAGCCGGACTTTGAAAGGATTTTCAACAAAAATACACAATGAAAGAAAATTATTGTGCAATTGATTTGATGAATTTTATTATTTGTGAAACTGCAAAACATTCATTCGTATAAGATATTTGATTGTGTTCGTTAGGAGAGTTTCTTACTGGAATTAAAGCAATGGCATTTCGGAGGGGGTCTCTATGGATACGTCTTCTATACTAAGGATATGCATTCTACAGCTTCTATGTGAGTCGGCTTATGAAGAACCTAACCATCTACAGTCAAAAGTGAGAGAAATGATAGGCCAAAGAAATTTTAATAAATATCCATATTTGTGGGCGCTGGATGGAAAATCATCTACACTTTATATTTATCATGAACTAACGATTAAAGTGAACAGTTATGGGTCATTTAAAAAAAAATGATAATCAGATTTATGTATTTACAGCGTACTCTCTACTTGCGGACACCTCTTATAAACGGACACTTTTTCCACTACCAATCCGCTTCAGTCTCTTGCGAACTTCTCTCATAAGCAGACAAAATTCTCAGTCACTCAGTCCGCTTAAGAGAGAGTACACTGTATTTAAACAAGAAAACGATAATTCCCTCGAAGCCCTTTGAATTATCTGCAAGAACGAAATAGCATTTCCAATTAAAAGCTTTTTTGTTTGCATTTATTCCGCAATTTCCAATTAAAACCGTTTATTTTGTAATTCGAAATTTCCAATTAACATTAATGGCATCAATTAAAATTTAAATTGCATAAATTTATCCATATTTTTGGAAAAATTATTAGTTAAGGTTTTATTTGTAACTTCAAATTTCCAATTAATTGAAATTTGGACAAATTATACCATAAATTGATCCGTTTTTTTTTCTCTTTCGGTCAAAATCATAGAATTATCCACATCATTTTGGCAAAACGCCCCCTAACTTCAGGTCGTCATTTCGTTTTATTAAAAAGAAGATTGAAGAAGATGGAATCAACCAAAAGTATGACCTGAATTTAGAAAAAAATTGTCGCAGTAAATTCCGACTTTCCAATCAAATTTAATTACATCAACAACTTTAATGCGATTGTAACAGTTATTCGGTAGTGTTCTGATGCACTTTGGCGTTATTGTGGCATTTGAGGTTGAGCTTGAGGACAAGTGCTGCCAAAGCTGACAGCGTGTTGCAACGTGGTATGTCACCAATATTGCTGCTGCCTGCCATGAATTTGCCATATACTCGTGTGTCCATGTCCTGCTTTGTGTGTGTGTGCATATTTATTTCTGTTGTTGTTGTTTCCTTGGTTTTATTATTGTGTGCCACGATCTCAGCCACGCATATTTTCCACGCTTTTCCATATATTCTCTTCAACAATTGCACAAAACGGGGGGAAAAAAAACAAAAACGAAATGCGTTGATACGATTTTCCATAGCAGTGTCATTAGTAATGCACCGACACAGAACACAATCTCATGCGGCGCACGCTGCAGATGCACGCATATTTTTTGTTGTTGTTGCAATGCCATGCCACAAAGCAGTGCTGCTGCTGCTGCTATCACTTGGACTGCTGCTGCTGGTGGTGGCTGTTTTGTTTGTTATGTATGGCTTGGAGGATACTGGAGCCCATGTTGCTGTTTGCTCCTCATAGTTATTGCGGAAAATATGCACCATGATGTTGTTGTTGTTTTTGTTCTGGTTTGCTGTTGTCATTGTCAAGAGGTGGAGAGCTGTAGAGTAGGGATTGGTTTTTGGGGTTTGTCTTTTCATTTTGGATCATTTCTCGTCGTAGCGTCGTCGTCGTTGTCGTCGCTTTATTCCTGTTATCAGACGCTTAAAATTGCAAATGCATTGCGTTGTATGCATCAATAAATCGTTCACATTTTTCCACAGCGCAAAGCAACAGGAATGAATGCATTTATAATACAACAAATAAAAACAAACAGCAGCACTCGCAACAACAATCACACCAACAACATTATAAGAACAATCTGGAAATAAAAGTAGAAACAAACAAAAAAAAAACAAATCTAAACCAAAACACACCAAAGTATCACAATGCCAAGTGTATCCATAAGATACACTTTCAGGGTATGGATGAGATTTTGTTGCTGTCACTGTGGCCGTTGCTGCTGCTGTTGTTCTTGTTGTTGTTGGAGGAGAAAATTTCATAAGAAATATTTGTGTTTATAATCGTTGAAGAAATGAAGTTTTCTTTTATTGTTGTTATGCTACTGGCACTACTTTGTAATGGGAAATATTGTGGTTCCGTTATAAAGTTAGAAACAAATGGTCAACATTTCTATTCGGCTATCCATTGTTTGGCGGTTAGCTGTATCAAGGCCACTTTTCGTACATTCTATTTGTATTAACTGATATCCAATATCAATTCGACTGTGACAAAGGCAATATTCAATCGAAGTTGTCGCCGTGGTATAAAATTGTGTCTTAACTGGCGATTAACTGTATCGACGGCACTTTTCTGTTGCAATCAATTTTGTACCATCACCTGACATTCCACATTAATTCGATTGTGACGTCTACACAATTAAGTCGAAGCAATTTTCATTGGTATTAAGTTTTCTATTGTTTGTCGATCACCTGTTTATGTCTATGTTGTCAGTTGTTGCCACTAAATTTCGTATCATCACATTTTCGTCATAATATTTCAACTGACATTCGCTATTGATTCGTTTGTGACCACTACAATATTCTATTAAAGCAAGCATTTTACCCCAGTTATTTGATTTCGTCAACCGAATTTTTATAAATATAAAAAAATAATTCTACTGTCAAAAAGTGGCATATCCAACTAGTGTGATTTAGTTAAGAGCTTATGCAAACATTAGTTGAAAGTTCTGCCTGCTAAATAAATGAAACAAAACAATCTTCTACCATAATTAATCTTTCTATTTGAAGTATATGTTTTATAAAAATTGATGATTGACGGACTTAAGACTGATAGTCCAAACGTTCTCTTCTTCAGGGATTTTTTTATATTTATTTATTTATTATTAATTTCAATACCAAGTAAATTTATATTCCAATTTTTGGCTGGTTCGTTTGCAGCGACAGACCAAATCCTCTGTTGGTAATCGAACCCACAACCTCCACACTCATAGGCAAGCACGCTACCATTTGTGGTTTTGAAATAGATTTACCAACACCTATGTAGTCCCCTTCATGAAATTTTTCTCATTTTTCAATAGGTTTCCCCAGCATAATTTGCATGAGCTGAAATTTGTGTCTAAAAGGAGTGAAGTGCTCTGCAACGTCGCCTTGAATCACAATAGCTTATCCTGTTTTTACCCCAGCTTATATACTCCATTTGCTTTGTTTTCGTTTTTTATTTTACTTGTAGTTTTTATTAAAATAACTAAAGAAATATTTTGAAAGAAAATCATTCAAGCTATTCCTGCGACTATGAGATTACAACCACCGCCACAAAAACCAGTACTTACTGCTGGCTGGCAGTGCTTCTATCTATCCTCGATGCGGGTTCACTCACTCGCCAAGTGTCCTCCTCCACTTTACTACAGAGAGACAGAGAGAGAGAGAGATAGGGAGAGCGATACTTGTCCGTGCGCTTCCATACGGTAGGGAACGGTACGTCTCGGTTCGATTGTTCCAACGTTTATGAAGAAATACCAAGATGAAGGGGTTCAGTTTTCGCTTGTGTTTCCGTTGGTGTCTGTGGGTCGGTATGGAGATCGGTTTCTATGAAAAGCTACAACAGAAGTAAGCTGTGGAATTTTCTTATTAAAAACCTTGGTTGAGATTCTGTTTTTTTTTTTTTGTTGTGTTTGTTTTTTTTTTTTTTGCTTTCTCTCTCTGTTGCAGTTTGTGTTGCTGTGTATTAATATGAATAATGTACGCTTAATAAAAAGCATATTAGAGTAGTCATCTTCAAAGTCATCATCAGTGTCAGTACAACGGCTGTGGCAGCGTCCGAGAGGGCGTTTAGTAGGTGGCGGCGCTGGTATGTAGTCACAAGATATTTCTTGTAAAGAATTTCTAGCACTTTGCCATTGTCTTTAATGGAATGCTTACAAGTAGCTATTGTTTTCTGGGCAATAGACTAGATAATAAAGATATTTATCAAGTGGAAAAGGGGTGGGGTGGGGGGGCGGTTGGAGGACACTCCTTTGAGTAGCATAATCTGTTAATAAAGCATAATAATCGAATCGCTGTTAAGTGTAAATTTGAGGACATATGAGAAGGTTGCTACTGCTATCCATCAAAGATCTTTCAATTATAGAATATTGTGAATAATAGTATTAAAAAGTGTATTGTTTAAAAATGAAATCAATCAAGGGGCAATTTAAAGTCTAGGTAAATAATGTCAACGACAATTGCGGTAGACAAATACTAGAATATTTTGTCCCGTTTTAAATCAAGGACAAATGCTATAATGAATGATACAGACCCACGCTTTCTATACACTACAGTTTGAAAGCGAATTCAATTGGATCTCAGTAACCGGACTCTGAAAAATTCCGGAAAAGGACATTTTATGGTTATACAATTCGTTTTGCTTCTGTTCGGACCCTAGAGACCATTTCAGAATGGCTAATCGTTCAAATACTTTTTGTCTACACGCTCGTAAATTTCACCTACGACTTCGCCACATGAAAAGATGCCTACTTTCTGTTTTAACCCCATTCCCATTAAGCAAATACCAGTCAGCCAGCCATCCAACTAAGCAAACATTCAACGAAATACCCCACAAACTCCCCACCATAACAACATCCTCATCATAATTTACAAAAACCAAATTCAAATCCGTTTTTGCAAAAATGTCGATGCATTTATGTTGAAAAAAAAAAATAGCAGCAGCAAAAAAAAAACTTTACTTTAACCAAAAAATTATGATAATCTTAACCTCAAACTATCAGTTAGGAGGATGAAAACAAAAAACAACTATTGGTACGGGAGTTGTAAAAACGGCTGTAGCACTAGCCATGAAGACCAGGAACAAACAAACACACACACACACAGTGGAAAATATGGAAAACTTGCCTGGTGGATTATTGCCAAAAATAAAAACCCCCCCGAAATTGGCAGACAACTTCTTAACAATTTATAATTGCCATTTGCTCAACTGAACTGAACTGGCCAAACAATCCGACAATCGTACAAATTCTGGGCACCGCACAAACAAAATGCCAAAACATTTGCTAAGCATTTTGTTTGTTATTCGTAAATATACGATTTGGTGAATTCAATTAAAACGCATTTGAATTCAAATGGTTTTGGGGTATTTTTGCTTTCTTGTTTTTCTTATTGGGTCTTGTGGATGACATTAACATTGAAATGGAAAACATGAAGATGAAGTAGTGGATGCAACTTAACCGCTGCATTTGAAAAGAAGAAGAGGAAGATCACAAACCCGCTTCCCCCCACCAAATGGCAAAACTTCAATGCATAATTTAAAGTCCTAAAATGGACAAGTCAATAATATGCATATGATCACAACCACCAACAAATATGCAAAATATACGAATTCATTCATTCGTGTGAGCAGCCGAATTGAGGAGGGGTTTCGAAATTCCCATTATGGACGAGATATGGTTTTTCTTTTTTTTTTCCAGTGGTTTTGTTTTTTTTTTATTCTGTCCACATTTCCAGCAAAAATGTTTGACAAAGAAAATATTTTCTAGGTTGTGGAAAGACAAAGCTGAACTAAGATTTAGAGTTGGTTTCAAGCGGTTCCGAGGGGGTTTGAAATTACCTTTAGCGGCTTTTTAGGAGGTCTTACACTAGGAGAAGAAGGGCCATCAATCTGAAGAAGTCGTACAGTAATTTGATGAACATGTCCACTTTTTATTTTATCAAAAACTAATGAGATGGTCAGAGGCATGCTAGACACGTGAGTCGATGTTCCTTTCTTATCTGTGTCGGTGTTGCTTCTACAGAAAATATTCTACCATTACGCTAATGACATTTTCTTTTTAGTCCAGTTCCATGTAAGGTTGCTAGTTCTACTTTTGCCAAAATCTACTATGGACTTGAACCCTTTTGGGATTATTCTGGGCTTGTTTGTTTCATTAAAATATTCCCCTGTTTCATAACAAATCGTAGCTCAATATAATAATAATGTATAATGCACTACTACTGATACACTATTGTTTTATTGAGGGGACGATATGTGCCTGATCGACAAAACGTATTCTTAGGCTTCAATTATTTACTCAGGGTCCTTTCTGGCACACAGATCTCCCATTTTCCTTCCCCCTATATCATTTTATGATCTAGGACTGTTTTTTTTTTGGTCTCGCTCTTTACCTCGGCAAACGATTTTTTATTGGCCAGTTGTATGTGTGAGATTGCAAATATTTAAATTTTATCTGCTCATGTTCTCAACTCAATTCATTTTATTTATTTCTAGATTTGAGTTTGGAGAACATTCAAATGGCAATCAATTTCATATGGTCCAGAGTGCTACCCATGCTCGGAATTTTACTCATTTCCATTTACAGTGTCATGCCACATAAAATCGGACAATTTTTTTCCCCCCACTGATCCCATTTAGGACGAAACATCAATACCAAGACCATAAAAAATCCAGAGTTGGTATTGAACCTCCATTCCGTAGACGTTAGCAAGGAAAACTCATTCCAGAAATGACACGATACGAGACTGAAAAAGGAAAACAACGCGGAAAAAGCACTAAATTACAGAACATTAAACTCTTCTTACAACAATTAACACTACAACTCATTTACATAAGCAATGCACGCGCGTTTGGTAAGAACGACAGACAGCAACGACCACGACTACGGCTATTTAACAGCAACACCCAGCATGGAAATGGGGAAGTGGAGAGCATAGAACAAAACGGAGTACAAAAAAAAAAGGAAAGAAGACGATAACTGAGTCATGTTCCTTTAACGATTTTGCAACTACTGTAATTACGAATGACTCTATCACCCAAAAATAGAAAAACGACAACGACTGAGTGGCCACCAAGAACAACATGTGGCAATGGCATGGCCCGGCAAGCCAAAGAAAAATGTTAGAGGAAAATAGCACAGAAACAAGAACAGCCAACAATCATCAGTTTCTTTTTGCGTAGTTTGTGTTGCGGTGGTCCGTGTAGCCTGTTGCCTTGGTTTTGTGACCAACGCTGCCTTTCAGTCCGTGCTGCTGCAAGTTTCCTGTTCCATCCTCAACGAATATGTGATTTTAAGCCAGAAACAACTGCTGCACATTTGTTGTGCGACATGGTTAAATTAATTTGTTTCTCTTTTACCAGCAATGAGAGAAAAATCCCAAAGAGAGAGAGAGAGCAAGACACACGGTGAGAGCCTGTTGTGTTAGGTAAGTATGGATGTATAACCGGCCGGTTTTTCTTTAGTTCCTTTGTTTGAAAAACTCGTAGCACTGCCACACATGCATGTGAAAACGTGCATTAAATGCATAATGTCACACATACACAACCTTACCATGGAAACTCTATTCCACATTTTTCTGAGAGTCGACACGAAAAAGAGCAGAGATTTTGTGTCTTTTGTTTTTGCTGTGGTCGGCGAGAGCGACAGAGAGGAAGAGTTTTAAAGTTAAATCACTTTAACATAGTGACACACATGTTCAGTTTGTGTACGTTAACACATACACATGGTGGTGATGTGTAACTGCATTCACTTATTGTAAACGAGTGACTGCATCTTGCTGTTGTTGTTTCTGCATTGCCTTAGTAATGCTCTCACTAGTATTGTTGTATATGTACAGCTGACATTTGTTGCATGTGCTGTTATCGACGGCATTTCCCCTACTTTGTGTGCTCATGTGATAAACACATGCATTTAAAATGAAGAGAGCCAGAGGGAGAGCATAATTCCTGCACTGAGAGAGAGTCGTGACCGTACATGTGTGTTATTCTTAATTTACAAGTCTCTGGCAAGAACAACATCATCATCGTCATCAACAATACACCGCCAGAACCAGTAAAACGTCATTATGAACATGATGGTCATCTACACACAACAAAAACAACAGCAGTGACACGAACGAGAACATTTATGAAAGCATAACGAAAACTGCACTCTGAGAATATTGCCATGAACACAACATAAATGGTTGAGTAGGTAAGAGTAAAATATGTATACACGAGCATGCATTCAGTTGTATGTGTGTGTACGTGTGCACGAATGCTGTTATAATGTTATAAATGCATCTCCGGTCTCTGTACGTGTGTATACGAGGCTCTCTTGTTTTTCCGCCGCCTCAGTGCTATGCTATACTTTGTGTGTGTGTGTCGGCCTGTGTGCCCATGTTAAAACAACACCAACTTTACTGTAATGCATTCATTGCTTGTGTTGTATTTAAACGTGTACGAGTAGTTGTTGCTCTGTGTGAGTGTGTGTGTGGAGATGTGTGAAATGTTAGTTTTATGATGAAGCAGTTGGACTACACACAGATACACCAGAGCACAGCCACACACTGACTCAAAGAGCAAACAACACAACATTATTTTCAACGAGGCAACGGAGTCTCAACGTAACCGAATCATAATCAGTTTGAGTTGAAACGTTAAGCGGTAAACATGTTTTAGAAAAATAGCTCTTCCGTTAAAATTTTTTTTAGAAAAAAAGCATACTTTACTTAAAAAAGAAGAAGAGTTTAAAATAATCATACTTAACGTCTCAAAATCTTCAACAACAAAAAAAATCTGAAAATAATAGTGAATGAAACGAGAATAAAATAAAACAAAAACGCTTGTTACGTTTACGTCTGACCTTACACACACACACACATGGATTACGGGTTTACGGTTTTTGTAACACAACAAGCGATCAGAATATTTAACCAATAAAACTACAAACAAGTGACAATATTGAAAAAGAAAGAAAAAATCTAACTCAAAAATAATGTTGCACAAATAACAACAAAAAGAGAAAGAATAAGAAAAAAAAGATCACTCTTAGAAAAGAAATTCCAAAACAATCATTTACAATGAAAGAATAAATTGAAAAAAATCAATTTGAAAAGTGCTTCTTTAAAGTGACAAAATATTTTCCTGCAACATCACAATTCATACAGGACTTTAAGTCCTCATCACCACAACGCCATCACCATCAATCACTTGCGATCGACGCAATCAACTTAACATTTATCACAAAATGTCTTTGTACGTCTGCGCTTTCTTGCTGCTCGCCAGCAGCATCGTGAGTGGAGTTAGCTCGCAATGCTCGTGGGAATTTGTACGCACCACCATGGACATCAAATGTAATCTACGTGCCATCGAAGGCCCGCAGCTGGATTTACAAGTGGCCGAGACGGCCACTCGCCTAGAAATCGCCTGTTCCAATGACGTGTTGCACGCCAGTGATTTGCCGGCCAACACATTCGGTCGCCTGCAAAAGTTATCGGAATTGCAAATCGATTCGTGTAAAATGCAACGTTTGTCGGAAAACACATTCGACGGTTTGATGTCGTTGAAACGTTTGACGGTCCAGACCCACAATGCCGTTTGGGGTCCCGGTAAAACATTGGACATTTTGCCACAGACTTTTTACGGTCTGCGCGAGTTATCTGAGTTGAGTTTGAGTGATAACAACATACGCCAATTGCCTGAGGGCGTCTGGTGTACTATGCAAAATCTTCAAGTTTTGAATTTAACATCGAATCGCATACGCGCTGCTGAAAGTCTGGGATTCTCCGAGAAACTGTGCACGCTCAACGGAGCTAGTGGCGGCGCTGAATTGCAAGTATTGGATGTTTCCTTCAATGAACTACGTGCTCTGCCCGATGTCTGGGGTGCCTCCCGCTTGCGTCGCTTACAACAATTGAATTTGCAACACAACAACATCTCATCCTTGGCCGCCAACTCGTTGGCTGGTCTGTCATCATTGCGCATTTTAAACCTGTCCTTCAACCACTTGGAATCACTGCCAGCCGATTCGTTTGCCGGCAATAAAGAATTGAGGGAAATCCACTTGCAAGGCAATGAATTGTACGATTTGCCCAAGGGTCTCTTCCATCGCCTCGAACAATTAGTGGTCTTGGACTTGAGCGGCAATCAATTGACTTCCCACCATGTGGACAACAACACCTTTGCCGGTTTGATCCGTCTCATTGTCCTCAACTTGGCCAACAATGCCCTGACTCGCATTGGTTCGAAAACCTTCAAAGAATTGTATTTCTTGCAAATCCTCGACATGCGCAACAATTCCATTGGTCACATCGAAGATGGTGCTTTCCTGCCTCTGTACAACTTGCACACATTGAATTTAGCGGAAAATCGTTTGCATACATTGGACAACAAAATCTTTAATGGCTTGTATGTGTTAACCAAATTGACGTTGAACAACAACTTGGTTAGCATTGTTGAGACCCAAGCCTTCCGCAACTGCTCCGATTTGAAAGAACTGGATTTGAGCTCCAATCAGCTGGCTGAAGTGCCCGAAGCCGTTCAAGATTTAAGTATGCTGAAAACTCTGGATTTGGGTGAAAACCAAATTTCCGATTTTAAAAATGGTACCTTCAGGAATCTCAACCAGCTGACCGGTTTGCGGTTGATCGACAACCGCATTGGCAACATCACCGTGGGCATGTTCAGCGATTTGCCTCGTTTAAGTGTTTTAAATTTGGCCAAGAATCGCATCCAATCTATTGAACGTGGCGCCTTCGACAAGAACACCGAAATCGAAGCCATTCGTTTGGACAAGAATTTCCTAACCGACATCAATGGCATCTTTGCCACCTTGGCGTCTCTGTTGTGGCTCAATCTGTCTGAAAATCATTTGGTCTGGTTCGACTATGCCTTCATTCCGTCCAACCTCAAGTGGTTGGATATCCATGGCAACTACATCGAAGCCTTGGGCAACTACTACAAACTCCAAGAAGAGATCCGAGTAACCACCTTGGATGCCAGCCATAATCGCATTACCGAAATTGGTGCTATGTCCGTGCCCAACTCTATTGAACTGATCTTTATCAACAACAATATCATTGGTCAAGTGCAACCGAATACATTTGTGGACAAGACCAAATTGTCTCGCGTCGACTTGTACGCCAACGTCTTATCGAAATTGGCTTTGAACTCTTTGCGCGTAGCTCCGGTGGCCGCCGACAAGCCCGTCCCCGAATTCTATTTGGGCGGTAATCCTTTCGAATGCGACTGCAGCATGGAATGGTTGCAACGCATCAACAACATGACTACACGCCAACATCCTCGCATCGTCGACTTGGGCAACATCGAATGTCTAATGCCTCATAGCCGTAACGCCCCCATCAGGCCTTTGACATCATTGTCCAGCAGCGACTTTGTGTGCAAATACACCTCCCATTGTCCGGCGACGTGCCACTGCTGTGATTTCGAACAGTGCGACTGTGAAATGGTGTGCCCCGACAATTGTACCTGTTTCCATGACGCTACCTGGTCGACGAACATTGTCGACTGTGGGAAACAGAATCGCATCAACTTGCCGCAACGGATACCCCAGGAAGTTACCGACTTGTATATGGATGGCAATAATCTGCCAGTAATCGATGCTCAGGTGTTTGCGGGCAAACGTAATTTACGTGCCCTCTACCTGAACTCCTCAAACGTGGTGACAATACAAAACGGCTCCTTGGCCGAGCTCAGCATGTTGCGCTCTCTGCATTTGGAAAACAATAAACTGCAGACATTGGATGGTTCCGAATTCAAACAATTGTCTCTGCTCAAAGAATTGTATTTGCACAATAATTTGCTGACATCGATATCCAACAACACCTTTGCTCCGTTGGTGTCGTTGAAGGTATTGCGTCTAGACAACAATCGTTTAACATCGATGCCCATTGCCCAATTGGCCAATCTCCAGTACCGCAACAGTCTCCAAGGTTTGACAATGGGCCGCAACGCCTGGTCATGCCGCTGTCAATTCCTCCAGACACTGGCTCAATTTGTGGCCGACAACGCCATGGTCATCCGTGATTCTCAGGATATCTACTGCGTGGACAACGGTGTCAAGCGTGAGTTGGATTTGTTTACCCAACACGGTGTGGACTGCAGCGAATTAATGGAAAATGCCAGCAACATGGCCTCACAAGATATCTCCGGTGGCTATGTGCCTCTGCTGGCCGCTGTCTTGGTATTGATCTTCTTGATTGTGGTGCTAATCATTGTGTTCGTCTTCAGGGAGTCCGTCAGAATGTGGCTGTTTGCCCACTATGGCGTCAGAGTATGTGAGCCCCGATTTGAAGATGCCGGCAAATTGTACGATGCCATTATTTTACATTCCGAAAAGGACTACGAGTTTGTATGCCGCAACATTGCCACCGAATTGGAACACGGTCGCCCTCCTTTCCGTTTGTGCATCCAACAAAGAGATTTGCCTCCCCAAGCCAGTCATTTGCAAATCGTTGAGGCTGCCAGAGCATCCAGAAAGATCATATTGGTTTTGACCCGCAACTTGTTGGCTACCGAATGGAATCGCCTGGAATTCCGTAATGCCTTCCATGAGGCCTTACGAGGTTTGGCTCAGAAATTGGTGATTATTGAGGAAACCACCGTGTCGTCGGAGGCTGAAGATGTTGCCGAATTGTCGCCCTACTTGAAATCAGTGCCTTCTAATCGTCTGCTGACTTGCGACCGTTACTTCTGGGAGAAATTGCGCTATGCCATCCCAATTGAATTGTCTCCACGCGGCAACAATTACACTTTGGATCATCATGAGCGTTTCAAGCAGCCTGTATCACCTGGTGTTTTGTTCAGACAAGCCCCGCCACCACCAGCCTACTATCAGGAAGATATGGAGGCCAACTACTCATCAGCAACCACTGCCACCCCATCGCCCCGACCCACCCGCCATGGACAGCGTATTGTCGATGCCATGCCCATGCGTCCACCCAGCGAGCACATCTATCACAGCATCGAGTCCGAGTATGGATATGAACAACATGAGGCGTTGTCAATGATTCCCAATGGCATGTCCACCAGTCGCCATCATCCTCATCACCAGCAACAGCATTTAGCTCCACCTCCAAACGCGGTCTTCCGTCAAAGCAACAACCCCCGTTTGTCGATGACGGCCGGTGGTGCAGCAGCACAGCAATGGAGACCCTCGACATTAATGCCACAGCCACAGCAATACCAGCCAGCCACAGCGCCCGTACATTTGCGCAGTGGTAGCAATTTGAGTCAATGCAGCACCAGCACACAATCGACAGCCGCTTTAGCGCAAACGCCCCAGCCGCAAGCTTCCACTTCCGCGGCTGCGCAACAACAGCAGCAGCAGCAACAACAACAACAGCAGCAGCAAGCAGCTGCCACAGGTGTGACTCAGGCAACAAACCAAGCAACCACCACCACCACCACCGAGGGTTCAGCAACGGCGGCAACGAATAAAAACACAAATCAAGCCTTTTTAGTGTAAAACCAAGAGGGAAGGGTAACAGCCACAAACCACGTCGCAGAAGCGAAATCAGCCATTTCTACAACAAGCCGAAGAAGAGGAAGACGTAGAGGCCATGTTTCAAGATGGAGTATGTCGCATCGGAAGCTTTATGTAGTGAACCCTCATGTAGAGCACAACTCACTCACCGATACACATACAAACAAACTTATACAAAAAGACTTTCCATAGGAATAGAGTAGGTAAAATACACGTTTAGGACGAAACGATGCAGACGAAGGAAGTAGAGGTAACACACTCAAATCTAAAGAGAAAAAGAGTACCACTTTTTTCAAATTCAATGTGATATTAAATAATTATTTAACTAAAAGAAAAAAAACAAAAACAAAAAGCTAAACTAACTATTAAAGAAAACACAAACAAAACTCTAATGTATTATACAATAATAGTTAATCTAAATTATATCTACAGATTAAAGAGAACATTCAAAGCCACTTATTAAATATTATCATAATTATTATTAACTACATTTTCGTTAGGTTCTATCGAATACATATTAAGTAATTTAACAAAAACCATCATCACCACATACACACACACACACATGTAAATATGAAAATCAATTATTTAAAGATAAACGACAAAACGAAAGGAAAATCCAAACATTCAGAATTATTATTGCATTTGTGCTATTTTCCCCCCCATTGATAACGTTTTTTGGTCATTTGTAAATGTTTTTGGTGTTTTGCATACTCAGTTTATGTGAAATTCTACTTGTGTAAATATCGTATAGTTATTACATAGTAATAGTTATAAAAATAATAATAGTAATACAAATAAAACAAATGTTATTTATAGTTTATTAAAAATGTAAATTTGTATTTCCTAAGTATATTACAACAAAACACAAAAAAGTTAACTAAAACTATTAAAAAAAAACCCACAAAAACAATACAAAAAAAATTATAAAAATATTTGAAAAATAAAACATACAAAACGCAGGCACACACAGCAATGTGTGTGCGTGTAAGGGGTAACCATGGTCTATGGTTATTCAAATATTTCAAAAAAAAAATTAAATCATATGAGTTTTTATTTGCCTAACAATTGGGTTTGCCAAATGTGCAAAACGAAACGGGGAAAAGGGAAAGGGAGAGCAAAGGAGGGTAAAAAGCTCTCCTAACTAAAAGGAACACAATGATAGTTTTGCAATAAAAGGGAAGGAAAGGAAAACCAGAAAAGGGTCTGGTAAATAGTTTTTGGCAATTACATTATGTATTACCCAGATACAAAGTATAATGTAAAACATGAGTTGTTAGTAACACATGAGGATATATTTCTGGAAACTTTCGTGTAGAAAATCCCAAAAAAAGGGAGTAGTGTATTGAAAATATATCTCCTGAAGAAGATTTTTTTTTTTGTGGAGAAATCCCACATTAATAAAAACAAATTTTACTGCAAAAACTTTGATGTTATCTTTAAGAAAATGTCATGCTGTGAACGAGTTCAATTGGAAAATGACCAGAGGGTTTTACTTCGGGATTTTTCTGTGGCAAAATGACAATAAAACCATAAAAATTCGGTCATTTTAATGTTTTATCAGTTTTTCCTTTCGCACCTTTTTTTGTTTCTGTTCTTTGCGTTTTTTTTCACAAAACATATTGCTGTTCCGTTTCAGATGCTGCTTATTCTCTACTTCTACGGATGGTTTCTGATCACAGCTACTCTTTCATATAAAAGCAAGAAAGAATTGTTTCCAATCAGACTTGCTACAAATTTAACTTAATTTATTGATTTTTGTATAGAACACATTTGTTGTCACAACCGAATTGATATGAATGCATGTACCATCAAGATGTCGTTTTCAGTAGATTTCAGTATAGGAAACTAAAAAATTTCGGTTGGAATGACAAAGTGTTGCTTAATGTAATGAAATGAATTCGAATTTTTATAGTTTGAAACACTTCTTTGCTATGAGACTCTTTGAATTTCATGGATTGTCTACGGTACTGGGTTGACTTCATGGGTTGACTTCATGACTACAATCGATTAACCAAACCGAAAATCTTAGTACAAATCAGTTAAGAATTATTGCCAAAAATCCATTTAAATTAATCAATATTTTAAAGAATCTTAAATCATTACTAATAATGTATGTGCAGTTTTAAAAGAAGTTACCATAAATATAATTTATTCTGATTTTTTTTTTTTTTTTTTTATTTTTTTTTTTTTACGGAACAGTCTTAGGGAAAAGGTTTCTTCATTGTAGACTCAGTTTCTTATATCAGCTGGCCGGTATGATAACGGACATCATAATCTATAAATTTTACTAAAACCCTTCATCTTCGTCTACAGAAAAAGCCTTCAATTATATTTTAGAATAGAATTCTAAGAGAAATTTAATAAAAATGCGTTTAAGTAGTTAGTTTGTACACAGGGGGATCTTGACAGGGATTGGATCCGATGATTGGATACTCATCAAATAATTATGTTGCGATTGCGGTTCTAATCAAGTTTCGACAGGAAGAGCGTAAGAAACACCGATATATGGGCATCTTATTTCGATTTCCGCCGCTTCGAAATTTGCCGTCCTTTTTAGAATTTCGATGTACTTTTAGAAATGGAATGGACAAACGGGTATCGAAATACAAGGACATGTTTTAATGGATCGAAAAATACCATTAATATTGTTTTCAGATTTATCCACAGACCTTAGCTTAATATGTAGAAAAAAGGAGGTTTTTTTCACCAGCACTTCGTTTGCCCATATCCATAAGATGCACATCGCACTTTGCATACACAACACATTTTGATTAAATTAACTTGAACGCTTTTAAATTTATTTATCTGGTGCGAATTTCTCTTACAGCAACAACAAAATCAATAAATCTGAAATTCAGAACAATTACAAGGGTAGCTAACGCTTGTTAGCGGTTTTCTTAAGTCTTTCTTATTTTATCTTTATGTTCTTATGCACTGACATACTTGCATTCATTTCTTGTGATTCTTTTTTATATGCAAATGCAAAAGAAAAGAACTAGAAAAGAAAATTGCTGCGACAACTATGCATGTGGGGGTGGTTGAGTAGTGTTGGGTGTGTAAATATCGTGTCGTGAGTGTAGCGGTGATTTAGTATTTAGAAGGTCTCAGATTAGAAAGCATTTCTTTGATTTCCAAGCTAATACTTAGCTACAACTCGACCTTTTAAATAAATAACCCTTTGTAGATGTTCTCTTTTTTACGATATACACCGAAATCAAGGCAAAATACAGTTCATGCTCAATATCGAATTTTAGCAAAGGTTGTGTTATTGCAACGAAATCAACGGACAATATTGAAAATATATGACGAACATATTGCATGGCGTTGTCATTCACCAAAAATGAACTTTACTTGCTGCCGGCCTCGGGCATTTTTCTTCCTACACAAGAGTCTTTTCGAGTTGGTTTCCAAACGGGTTAAGTTCAAAACCATAGCATCCATGTTTTTATTGCGGAATATTCGAATAATGTTACTTTTATTTTATATCAAAAACTAATATTATTTTTCTACTTTGTGCGAATGACTACCGGACATATGAAAATGTGTCAACCAGAGGAGGATTCTCGCACCATTTGTTGTATTTTAATGTTTTTTTTTTTATCATTTGTGTTTATATAATATTTATATTCCAAATATCTGGCAGACTAACAAATATGTTTAATAGACAATAATGTTTATTTAATAAGTTTTAGCAGTTTTCATTTGGAAATATTTTGTGGCCTACTATTGTGGAATGCCACAAATAGTTTAACCCTACTCCATATCGATGGCTTCATTTCAGAGATTGTTTTTTGACCAATTGAATTCGGATAATTTCAACATAAATCCGGAATTATAAAAAAAAAGTAGGGACATTTATTTCTGTCGCACTTTTTTGATGGAATGAAGAAATCAATATTATCTGGGTGATATTATCAATAATTGTTACATTTTGAGTTGTTTATGTGGCAATGGCATTTGGAATAGAATGACCCATACGTGTGTTCACATTTACTAAATCTATACATACATTATTTTAATTAATTTTACCAAATTAATAAATTCACCTAAAACCGCAATGAAAATTATAAAAATTTCTCTACACTTTGTTGGTGACATTTTCCCCCCAACAACATCGGCAACGAGATGGCAGTCCAACCCAGCCAGCCAGCCTACGATAAATCCAACATTTGTGCATACAGAGTAATTAATTTAGGCCATTTATTTTCTAACTACAAAACACACGCACACACCAACCTCTTACATATATAATACGTACATGTAGGTGTATATTTTCCGAAAAACTGTTACAATTAAAATTGTTGTTTAATACAACTAAACATTTATTAATATGTGAAGTAATATGGCAACAAGGGCAACAACACACCAGACATGCAACGAAATTGTAGCACATGATTTGCAACATGAATTATTAACAAAAATTAATATGGAACAAAGGGGTGGCGGGGTAAAAAAGCATGCACAAGCATGATATGCATTTGCAACGATATGGCTAAATACTGTGGATAAATCCCTTAACAACTTTAACTCTATATGCCGTTTTAAATAATCACCTTAGACTCGTGGCTGGAACAAAGGGTCCAAGTGTTGGAGGCGGCAGTAATGTTATTGTGTGTGCTAAAGTCTCACCACCACCCCTAATAGGAGACGTGATTGCGGGGCATGTTATACACTATTGGCTAAAAATAAAAAAAAATACCCCCACTACTTTCCGTTATGAAAATGCCCCGAGGGATTGGTAGCTTTTTCCTCACATTTTTTTTTCTAGAGCTCCGAGAGTCATGCAAAACTTCATATGCACTCACACACACACACATACACTTCTGCATGACAAGTCATACAATCAGCTAAACACCGAAAAGTGTATTGACTTTGTCGAGAGAGTAGTACGTACACATGTATGCAAGCAACATATGGCAGAAAGTAACTAACAAAAAAAAAAAAAATGCAAAGCAAAAATAGTTGCCCGGTTTACCCAGTAAACATTTTGGTAGACAACTTTAGTTGTTATCAAATATTAATATTGCCATTTCGAAGTATTTCATTACAACATGGCCTTGAGGATTAAAATCAATTCAATTCGAATAGATCATAGTCTTTAATTTCCTTTCATCAACTTATACTTCACATACATAACGCACGTATTTCTGTTTATATTCCCCAATGGAGGCCGAAAGACTCCTGATCTGTGCACAATATACTTTGAATACTTACCAATCGAGCCCTACTTCTTTAAGCCAGTGCCGAAGAGGTGGTGCTTCATCAAGTTCTTGTCTACTCAGAGTCTCCGGTATTTTCTAGGTGAATAACCCATGATAAATGACTTATGTTGTAAGCCCGATTTGAGTCGGGGTTATTTATTATCAAATATATATCAAAATTCAACAAAGGCCCATATAGTGTAAACATATTACCATTTTCTTAGCTTTGACGTCTCTGATATTTGTTAAATTTTCCTATCACCAGGAATATATTATTTTACCTTTCATTTAAATTTATTGCTCAGTAGTGACTCTCGTAATATGAATGTGTACCCCTGAAAGTCCACTTGCAGTCTAGCATTCATCATATTTCAGATAATCTTGGCCTGCCTTTAAGTTCTGTCTTCGTGATATCCACCTTCATACAATCAGCGGCAAAAAATGTTTGCTGGGTGCACAATTAGTGCATATGACCATCGGTACGGTTATAAATGTTGTTACAAACATTTTCATCCAATGTTGATTTTTGTTGTTGTTCACTTCTTAATGAAATTGAATCATTAAGTGAAATTTCAACTGCTCTGAGCACAGTTTTTTTTTCAACCGTCACTTCACTTTATGCTGTGCATTTTCTAAACTAATCGTATGGAATATTATTAAAGCAACAACGGGGCGGTCCGGCCAAACGAAAGAGAGCTGGAAAAACTTGAATTAAATGGTGGAGTTTTTCTACGTGGCACGTTCATTGATACAATATGAACAGAACTATTGAGCGGGAGAACAACAACAGCGGCAACAGATACCATTTCCTACAGCAAAAAAAAAATACAAAACAACAACAGCTACAAATGCATATGAAGTACAAATATTCTATAAACTGGATTGTTATGTTTTCTTGAAACAAAACAACAACAAATAAAAAAAAAACCATTACGTATACATTTCGTTTTTTCCGAATTGAGGAAAAAAAAAAAACGCAAAAATATATTTGCATTTTTCCTCTGTACAGCGACGAAACCCGAGAAATGCGCTCTGTTGTTTCTGCATGCAACACCGGCCATCAAACAGCACAAAAACCCAACAATATATGCAAAAATTGTTAACAGAAAATGCCACTGCCAGTAATAAACGTCGATTGGAGTCGAGTTCGAGACTCAGTTGCTGCCTTGCATGTATCGTCGCATCTAATACGTACGGCCATGCGGAGGAAGCCCGTTACAGCGAGAACGTCATCCCAAAAACTTAACCAGACTGTCAGCCAAATATCATCGAGGCAAAAAACAAAACGAAATAGAAAACGACAAAAAAAGAAAAGAAAAACTAAAAGCGTACCAACTAAAATAACAACAACAATAACGAAGTGGAAGAAATGGAAATGAAATGCGTTTAAAAACAAATTGTATGTTCATGCAATTACCAGCAAATATTAACTGTCAGGCGGACAGGGTTGCCCACGGTGGTGTAGATATTCTAGTTTTCCGTTTCGATGTTGAAGGCAAACAAATTTAATTTAAATACTTTCCGTATAAAATAATGAATTTCTGTCAAGATTGTCAAGAGCATGGAAGAGCTATCGCAGTGCGAATCACATATGAAGATGGACTCATTCGTGGCTGCAGCTGTCCTCTATTGATGAAATTCCCGTGTCTTGGAAATAATCTATGGAAGCAGCTGGGAAAGTTGGAATTCAAATTGTTTGGGACAGATTAATGTGGAGCCTAGTCAAAACTGATCGATTCCGCATGCAGTATTTTGAAATTGTTCGACTACGACTCCTGAGTCGACTATGTTACAAAATTTCGAACAAATGTTTTCAGTCCGCTATTCCCCTCACTTTAGTGCTTATGTGTCCAAAAGATATCTACATAGTTGGGTGAAGTGAAATAAAAAATAAAAAATAAATAAATAATTTGTTAACCCTTTAACCACTAAAAACCATCTACAGACGGTCATCACTAATCTAATGGTTAAAGTTTTTGATTTAAGTAGTTAAAGGGTTAATAAGGGGAAAATAAGGAAAACAAAATTTTAAAAAAATTTCAAGATCGCGTTGGTCTTTTCAGATTTAGAAATTTTTGCAATTTTGATGTTGATATAATCTTATTTTTATTCTCAGAGTTTCTGCTCAGTAAATGTTCACAACTGTAATACCAACCAGAGCCAGAGCAATAATATAAAATAAATAATTCGCAAACTAAATTTCAAATATAAAAAATATTATTTCCGAAAAATTGGAAAAAGTAAAATAATCCAAATAGTCCCTTCTTCCAAAAGTTAACATAGCATTTAAAGCGATACCAAAGCTACGATTATGGGTCGATCATCCTCTTCTTTGTCTCAAATACTTTTATTTGTTACGGTTAATTTTGAATAAGTTGATTTCTAGGATTTTTATTCAAATCCACACCAAAATAGCAAAATTCTTAAAAGTGGATGCGCAATCCTTACACTTTTTTCCTTATTTTTATCCTATTAAAAATCCCAAATTACATATTTTTCCGAGAGTGAAATTTTTTAAAAAAAAAAAATATGTTTTCTCTCCACCCCAATATATAGTCCATGTAATCAAAAATATATAAAATTTTAAAAATTATTAGAAATTTACGAATTTTTTGTTAGTTTATGGGAAATGCAAATAAATAAATCTCGGAGTCGAGCACATTTTCGCCTACAGACAACGACTCCACAGCCTTTTTCATGACCAGACTGGATTCGAATTTCTTGACAAATCACAAGCGAAACTCTTACAGTCCTCTGTTTTTAATGCTGTACTATTCTGCATTTGGTAAAATAAATTCTTCGGAGTTGATGTCTTTCTCACTTCCCAATCGTCTGAAAGTCCCCTCGGAAACGATGTAGGTACTTTCAACTTCCCTATATGCGCTATCGTTGGCAACACTTTTTTAGCTACTCATTTCAAAAAATCTATGCAAATTTTTCTCCATCGAAAACATACGTATTTAATCGTTGTGCATTTGTCTTCCTCTTCTCTCTATTTTATGGCTTATCGACAATAGGACTCAACTTGAGTTCAGCTGGGACAATTGTAACTTCGCTGTAGTTTTCACAGCGTGCGTGTGTGTGTATAATTGTTATGCGTTTTTATTGAGTATAAATTCTGGAACAGGAAAAAAATAGTTGTTCATGGGTTTTTTAAATCGAAAAAAAAAAAAAAAAAAAACTGAACCCGTAGTCTAGAAAAATCAAGCAACAATTGTCAATTGAGAAATTAAATGCAGAAAAGAGTTTTAAAATGTACATGCACAGACATATTGTGAAATGAAAATGCTGATAGGGAAAGGCGATGTAGATTTGGGGTGATGGAAAATGATAGTAAGATAGGTTTTTGACTAACCATTCCAGGGAGAAGTTTAATTTAAAGTCAGTTCATTGCAATGACATATTTTTTTTTAAAAAAAATTGTATGCTGTAATATTTTGTCCCTGGTCCATACTGAATAGCATCTCCTGTAATGGAAACAATTCGGTGGGTGTTGTTGCTGCCATTTTCCAGACAAAAATTTAAGTTGTCTACCCTATTTCAAACACACATAACAGTAGACACCAGTAGGTTACTGAAAATTAAGCCAATGAGTTTCAGTTGTCCAATTTTTCTCTATAGCTTTATTCGCATAAGTAAAATATGTAACAGTTAAACGATCTAATGAAAAATATTATTATTGTTTCAAAGGCATACCTTTGGAATACAATTCCGTAGTATGATTAATCTGCAGAATCCCCCGCTTAACTGTCACCATACTTAATTGACATTGTGGCTTATTTGTCACATTTAATCTAAATCCGCGTTAACTTCTCTATACCCAGAACCTCGTTTTACTAACTAACGAATTATTTCCTCGGAATAAAGTTGATTTTAAACTTCTGTCGAATAATCACCTAGAATAATTTTTGACCCCATTCCTAATTTATTTGATGATTTACATGATGTATTTTTCCACTGGTTTTTTCATGGAATTTGCTGTTGAAAAGTCTTTGTAAGGTAGTGAATACGATGACTTTTTGAATACAAACATGTGTGCCTATTCTTCTTTTCTAAAACAATATAAAAACAATGACAGAAATTTTTTTTTTTAAATTTTCTATCAAAAAAAGTAAAATTTCCCCCAATTTTAAATCTAGTGATTGATTTTTCGATCCCCTTTGCTAAGTGGAAAGTCATCGTGTGCATCGGGTATGACTCTAGTCAAACATACAGAATTCTTAGAGAATTCATTGTTCTTGTGTACGAATTTGGATAAATCACATTAAATGTGTTGGCGTAGTCGCTCCAAAGAACACATCCTTGTCAATTAAACAAACATTGTGAATTATGGTTGTATACCATTTTTGATTGACATTATAAACCTCGAATTTCTATTTATCATAATTCGTATAATTATCCGAATTCGTTTAATTACCTTAACCGAATTTGTTTAATTACCTTAACTGGATTCGTTTAATTACCTTAACCAAATTTGTTTAATTGCCTTAACCGAATTCGGATAAAAGCTCTCAAAAAGCTTGAGATTTTAATTGTGATAATTAAGCAGGGTTTACTGATATCCTATAAAAGCTCTGTATGAAGCAATGAGCTGTATTCTCACTTACTTAAAGCAGCCTTCGAACATTTACTGAGTTTTCCAAAGACAACGGGCGCCGAATATTGAGGGAAAAATCTTAAGTACGCAAGTACCCCTAAAAAAAGGAGATTTCTTTTGGAATCCAAATAAAAAAAAAACTAAAAAACCTAAGAAATTTGTTCGTTTATAAGAGAAGCACATCAGCAGGCTGGCACTGAAAAATTGTCCGTTTATGGGAGGTGTCCTTTACAAGAGTATTATTTTAATTGCCTTGAAAATTCCATCATGCACATTATCTGGCAACCGAGATATTGAAATCAAAACTGCGGACTTTATGATTATACAATTACTTGAGGTATTTTCTCCTGTCTTTGTTTTTTCTGTATTTGTTTGCTGATTTCTGTGTTTGCTTTCTCATTGCTATAGTTCGTCATTATATCTTGGTTTTTCTGCGGTTTTCGTTTAATCATTTTCGTATTTTCAATTTATATTCCTTTTTTGTGTATTTAAAATTCATAACTCGTCTTACGTTTGCTCATTTACAGAGGAGGCAGTCGTGTACATAACAATCGATGTACACCAAAGTACTGTAGCGTTCATGTGCCGTCACTCACCAGATATGAAATAATATCTGAATTATACTATACATTTCATTGTAATGATGGTATTTCCCATGAAATTCGAAATGAATTTTATGCGTTTAATGACTTCAGAATCGACTGTGTGATTTTTTTTTGCTGTTTGTTATGAAAATCGCCAACAATAGCAGACAAACAACCGGCCGACTGTCTCACCATCCAGACCGTACAGCGCACAGCTAAAGATGAATTATTTCACTTTTATTCCGCTTCATTTCGGCAAATGCGATATTGCGATCTCTGTTCACCTACTTTCGTTTGAGGCGGTTTCTGTTTAATTGTTGAAATTCATATTCATAAACATTTACATTATCCGTATGCACGTACATATGAATACACACGATACGTATTTATTTAGAATTAAAAACATTTTATAAAGTCGAGGTGGAGTTGTTCAAAAGTGTTGAAATAAAAGATGGGGAAAAACACTCGTATGTGTGATTACATGGAAAATTACGAATGTGGTATTTAGAAAAGAAAAGAACGAATTCAAAAGGTTTTATACAGAGAACATCTTAATTGAAGTGGAAAAAACAATCTTATCTGCAATGGTTAAATCCGATTCAGCAAACAATTTGCCTTGCAGTCATTTGACAGTGCCAACGGGAGACCTTTAGAAATACAACCTAAGTTCTCCAGAAAAAACCTCTCAGAAGTGGGATGGGGATGTGCAAAACTAAAGAACGAGACCTTGAGACAATCACATTAGAATATTTAATCATTACTTTTTGACGCATTTTTTAAGAAGGCTTTACAAAATAGGTGTCCTACTCAGAGCTGTCTGACAAATTTGCCCGGAGTCGGAAACTTTGCTCGACTCCGACTCCGATTATAACTTTCATAAAATAAAAAAAATATTGATTTTTTTTTTCCACAAAAATTTTTTTTTCAACAAAATTTTTTTTTTTCCACAAAATTTTTTTTTTCAGCAAAAATTTTTTTTTCGACAAACATTTTTTTTTCAACAAAATTTTTTTTTTTCCACAAAAATTTTTTTTTTTAACAAAATTTTTTTTTTCAGCAAAAATTTTTTTTCCACAAAAATTTTTTTTTTCAGCAAAAATTTTTTTTTCAACAAAAATTTGTTTTTCAACAAAAATTTTTTTTTTTCCACAAACATTTTTTTTTTCAACAAAATTTGTTTTTTCAACAAAAATTTTTTTTTTCAACAAAAATTTTTTTTTTCAGCAAAAATTTTTTTTCCACAAATTTTTTTTTTTTTCGAAATTTTTTTTTACAAAATAGTTTTCTCAAAATATTTTTTACAAAATTTTTAAAATTAAGTAACAAATACTTTCTCAAGCAAATTAACGGGCGCCATAGGCGCATTACAACTTACTAGTCTGTAAATATTTTTCGACTTCGACTCCGAGTTATTCTATAAGTATTTTTTAGAATTTTAATGATTTTTGTTTATCTTTAAGATACAAACGCACCTGTAATATAAACTATAGAAATAGTGGACGGAAATAGAATTTTCAAAATTTTGTTATTGAACAGTTGAAGGCGGAATCGAGTTGGAGTCGAGTTATTTAGAAATTCTGGCGTCGGAGTCCAGCAATTTTGGATCGACTCCATAACGCTGGTCCAAACTGAAGAGAAGGCTCTCTTGAAGGTACTTTTAAAGGAAGCCATGACAAATGCTTCCTGGAGTACAGACGGCCTATAAAGGTCAAATGCGGATAAGAAGACAATGTCGAAGAAGGTTCCCAGGAATTGAGGCACCGACACGATAATTTGTACACAAATTGTTTTATTTAAACATTTTCTTTCTGATCTGAAAAGATGACGGTTTTATAAAAAAAAGTTTGGCAAGGACAATCCTAAGGTCCGTCGACCTATTTCCGATGGAATATGAAGGTATCTGAAAGAAAACTCTCCGAAACGGGATGGGGATACAACAAATTGTATAAAACCACATATTTTATTTTTTCAAACGATAAACGTAAATTTTTAGAAGTTTCAAAAATGATTTGGAAAATATTTTGCAAAAATTCCTTGACAAAGACAGTACAGTGGACAGATGACCTAAGTCATGTGCGCATGTCTCCAACAGAGACAGAGCTTTTTCCTCGAACTAGGCAAAGAAAATCTATTGGGCAGAAAGGTACGAACTTTTCCTAAATATGGCAGTGATGGTTTTTTTCTACGAAGGTCCATTGAATTTCTATGAAAGAATAAGTGAAATCTGAAGTTAGCAGCCGACATAATGTGTCTGCAAACAGTCTTTGGTCATCTGCCCTCTTTATAGCTTTTGGAACAAGGCACACATTTGCTACGAGAGACTTAGTGATATCTAGAGTTTGCAGGCAAATGGAATTAGTTGATCTCTAAATATTAGTTGTCTTTGCTATTCATTCCTTTTTAGGGAAATCACCTCATCTCTTCTGTACCGTAGCATAAGTTCTTCCATCTTCCCTGACTGACTCCCAAATGTAGGATTTCTATCCTACTTTGACAATCATACGCTCCTGTCCAATCGTTCCACCACTTGAATAACTGTCAAAAGACAATTAATTATTATTATTTTCATGGTGTTGGGGCACGTTGTCTGCATGGGGCGGGGTGACTAATTTAACCCCGTTTATATTGACAACATATTCTGCATCCACGTATCTAGTAGTCGTGCAACGAACAAAACACAATGCAACACCCAAAGTCACAGCGATGACGCCTCATTGTTCTACGAGGAGACACACATTCATATGCAAAAAAAAAAACAAAAACACAACACACACGTACAATTTCAGTTAACAATTATTAAGAATTAATGTTAACTATTTTCTGTTCATGGAAGACCGAATGGAGAATATGACCAAAATAATTTTCGTCCAAATTTCAGAGGGAAGTCACGTTTTCGACTCATTCATAGTGATTGAAAAGCCACAGAAAATAAAAACTTTTCCATTTTTGTTTTGTCCACTGCAATTGAAAGGGAGTTTTATTTTCTTTTTCATTTCGTATGCCAGCAATTGGAAATGACCTCCCATTAATGTTGGGAGAAGTTCGTCTAGAGTTGGTTAATTTTGACAATAAATTTAAAATGCGTAATGCAGCATTTTTGGACTGGAGTTTGATTTGAAGCCGGAATGCATTCGCCTGGGCTCATGTTTGTTCTGTTATAGTCATAATCATTTATGTACAAAAACAAATTTCATAATTTATGTAGATAGAGTATGCAGGGATAGAGTATGTGTTTGTGTTTATTTACAGTCTTCACGAAGAATGAATTTATTTATTTATTTATGCGTATATGTCTTGTTGGGCTATTGTTGCTGTGGTTATTGGTGGCCGTTGTGGTGGCGGTGGTGGTGGTTTGCTGGCGTTTCTACCCAAAATGGCTTTATTTAATTTATGTTTATTTTCCACTTAACTATTCAAATACACTTGACCAACTAGAAATGCCAACTCTTCCCATTGACGACTGGTCATGCTATGGGCGGGGAGGAAAAAAAAACTAATTAGAATTTCAGAACGCTGAGAAATGCAACTGTTAAAGGTCTCTTATAAGAACTCAATTCATTTCAGTCCAATCTGACTGGCTGTCGTAGAGCAATATATATTTTTTCCTTTCAAATAAGCATACTTTGGAAATGTAGTATAATTTGAAGGAAGAACAAACAGAGCAAAGGGTATGTGTTGTGGATGATTGGGGTGATGGAAAAATAATGTAAGCAAAAAAATACATTTTTAAAAATGTACATTTTTCGATATGATCTTTAGGTATAACAAGTGAAGAACTAATATATACTCTAACATTGACCAATGACAATCTATAGGACAGACGTCGAAATCTACAATATTTTATCGTTTTTGGCCATTTTTCAAATGTAATATAATCCAAAATTTTAACCGTGAATAATTATTAATAATAATAATAATAATTAATAATTATAATTAACCATTAATGTCTTTCAAGAGTCCTACTATACGTCAAATCTTCAAAATCAGCCTGTGCGATCTTTAAATCTGCGAATTATTTTTTATTATTAATTTAATTTAATGTTTTTCAAATCTTTTTTTTTGCAGATTTCTAGTTTGGGAATGGATGCAACATCTCGCAGAAGGATTTTTGTTTGCACTGGTGACAATCAAACTCGGTAATATATGTTATTAGTAATATGATGAACTTCTGAATGAATGAGATTGGCAAAATCTAATAACGTGAGAGGGGAATATTTTATTCCAACAGGACCATTTATAGAAGGGCGTCAGGAATCTGTGTCGAATTCCCCAAAATAAACAAACCCCCCCCCCCCAAAAAAAAACCCAATATGCAAAATTTCCCCAAAATTCTGAAAAATCTCCCAAAAAATTTATGAAAAGTTACCGAATGCAAAATCCCCCATATATTATAAAAAATTACTCAAAAAACAACAGTATAAAGTCGATATATGATTGACTTCTGTTATGAAAAAATCCCAAAAAAACGAAAAATTCCCTAAAAATAAAAAATTGGGGAATTTTTCGTTGTCCAAAAAATGAAATGTTATTATGGAAAAATCCCAAAATTTTTTGAGAATTTTTCACCATGAAAAATTTTGTATGATTTTTTTGTGGAAAATTCTTCTTTTTTTTGGGGGCGGGGGTGGGCATTTTTCATAAAGCCAAAAAAGTCAACATAATTTCCCATATCATCATAAAAGTTGAACCCGTATGCGAAATGGAATATTTGTATGAAAGGTACCAAAAAATCGAAAATGCTTCCATCCATTGATTTTAATAATCTATATACCTCATTTTATTTTTGCCTTTAAAATGTTATTGGTCTACTTTTTGAAATTATTAGTGGCCAATACTTTGCTTTTTAAATGACCAGACAAAAACAAGTCCGCAGGGGATTAATGTTCTGTATGACCATTCAATGTCGATGTTTTTTTTTTAGCTTTGTAGAAACTGCATTCAATAACTGTCCAGACCTTTTTCAAAAATAAAATTTCAACACCCAACGATATTGTGCCTCCATTGACTATTTTGCGTTCTCAAAAGAAAAATTCCTCACTTGTGGTATTCAGTGTTTAGTGTGGACTTCCCCCGACAATTGAATTCTAAAAATCTGGTTCAGTATTAAGCATTTGAGTGATTGTTTGTTCGTATGCCAGCTTGTCAATATTAAAGATTTATCTGAAGCACTACTTGTCCGTTGCTCTAAAACATAAAATGTGGGTTGAAAATATTTCCCACAATATGCCAGAAATGAATCAGCAGAGGTTGGATATATTTTTGGAAAGGAGATCCCCATGTAAATTCTCCGCCGAATGTAAATTGTTTAAGGACAAATGGTCTCAATTGAGAAATAATTTTATATACCGATTAACTTAAAACTTTCACTAGTTTAGAGAGGATTTATAAATGACATCAAGTATTTGTGATTATTCTTCAAAAAAAAAAAAAAAACTCCATCACGCCCATTGGTTAACTTTCCAAACAAAACGAGTGCCTTAATTTGTATCTATCATCATGATTCAAAAAATTATTTTCTCCCTTTTTTTCGGTTCGAAAAAAAAATATGACAATGACAACCACATTGAAAATCATCGCCATCATCTTCTTCGTTATACATATGAACACTTCTTTTTTAAACATTAGAGTCCACCATGAAGATATACAGACATAAATATTATGCAAATTTGTATTATTAAAAGGAGAACTCTTCATAAACACTCGAGCATTCCATATGTCCATCCATACGATGGTAGCTGTGCGATACGTCGCTTCTGTCTGTACTTTCAGATACGGCGAGGGCTTCTGTTTTCGGACCGTGGCGCGCTTGATGATGACGATGCTGTTGGGGGATGCCACTGTTATTATTTTTCTGTTCTATTCTGTTTCGTTTTGTTTAGTTTCTTCATATCTTTTCTTCAATTATGAATGCGAAAAAATATAATTAAGTTCATGATTATTACTATAAGTAAACGAAAAGCTAAAAAAAAAAAACTACTTGAAGTGAGAACAAAACAAACAAAAAAAAACGATGAGGGTAGAAAAAATATCCATTTGAGGTTTGGAGTGCTAATAAAAGAATGTCAAGGGGTTTACGAGACGAAATTCAACTGTCGAGGCCAGCAAGGACAATATTTGTTATTAACTAAATTAAAATGTTGGTGAAAGTTTAGCGTTGTTATTTTTGATAGCTGTTGTCGAAAAATTTTCAATTTTTTTTTTTTTTTTTTGAAACTTCATTTACACACAGAGGTTTCGTTCAATTGTCCTGCATTACTTGCAGGCAAAATAGAAAAGAATGAAACCGAAAAACATGTTAAACAAACCGACGTTCAAACAACGGCCAACAAACATATCAAACAATTTCAGACCTACAAATGAATTTTTTACAACCCCAGAGTCAACAAATCAATGCATTTTATATGAAACACTCAGTCATTCACTCACTCGGTCGTACTATGAAATGTGCCACCCATCCCAGCCATGGCCACAAAGCACGAAATGTTTATAAGGCTGGGAAGCGACGAGAAATTACGCGGCCAGGAAATGTCTCTTGGAAACCACATTGTTGAAACCACATATTCTCCAAGTCGTATTCTTCAACAGCAGGTACAAAAAAGTCGGTTGTCATACGACCAATAACACACCAAACAGTGAGTTTTTGTGGATTACTGGCCTCTCTTCAATTACTTGAGGATTCTCAGAACCCCAACCGAGTGAGCGAAATGTTCTTCATCGCTGAAGAAAATTTTGTTCGAAAAATCGCCGTCCAATGCCTGTTGTTCAAGCCCCATTCCATGGTTTGTATGGGTTCGATGTTTTCTGGGCTAACTCCCATTGTGCGATAATAGTCAGACCCAGCCTAATGTACATACATCCAATAGAATATGTACATATGCATATAGAATAGCATATGTATGCCCGTAATACGATTGACTCCAATGGATGCCTATGTAGACCTTGCAACCTCAATATATACACACACACATACACACGATACATGAGTGCCTGTGTGTACATATGTACAAATATCCACATTGGAACGTGCATTTTACACGTATAAACATGACATATCGAACCGCTTCAATATGCCTGTGCCCGGCCTGGGAGACAGACTAAGTGTATCCGTGTTCCTTTTTTTTCGCCGTTGGTGTTGTTGTTGCTGTCTTTCTCTATAGAGAAATGGTAAAACCTTCACATGCCAATGGCCCAATTCACACGGGAATAATTTTTAGTCCGAACAACTTTTGTTTTTTCCAAAACACACGAGACTAATTAATCTGACTAAAATTGTATACGTATACACAGTTTTGTGTGTGTTAGTATTTTCTTTATTTATTTCACGTTTGTTTTGTGTGCATGTATTAGTTTTGTTCTGGTAATGCGGGGTTGTAGCTGGATGAAAAATTAATCCAACCAAAAACGACTCTCCTCACCGAAAATGCCTACAAGCTGCCATGTTAGACCAGAACAATTAATCCCGTGTGAATTGGGCCAATAATATAAATATTTAAACATTTTATAAGTATGTGAATTCGTATACTATCTCTGCTCCTCCCCACCCGGTGGAGCAAAAACGAACGGCTTGGCTGGCTGGCATAACATCGCAAGTAAACTCTGCCACACAACAAAAAAACTATACATACGCAAACACTGGCCCGAATGAAAAGTAATTTAGATAAAATCCAACTGTGTGTAGATGTGTGTGACAAAGGTGGTGCTGCACCAGCCATACTTGGTGTGAATTGGAGCAGGAGTTGGTTTTCGTAGTGTATGCCCATAGACATGACACCAAAATGACAGCCTGTACTCGGCTCATAAACAGACAAGACGGACGACCACCTAAATTCGTGGAATAATCGATGCAGAACTCAAGAGACTCTTCGCTTCGGTCGCAGCGAAACTGAAAAAGTCGCGGCTTCGATGGCGGCCCACTTTGTAGTGAAGTGTCAGTTTATGAGTCGGAAACTCTCATAGGGGAATTGTAAAAAAAAGTCATAAAAAAAGCTGATACTGTAGATATCGAACATAAAAGTTAAAAAGGCGTCGGAAATAAATCAATGTATATGTAATTAAGTGAAGTTATAAAATAATAGAAATTTGATTACAAATATTAAAATGTCTGGAATGGAATACTAGAACAAGGGGTTGCCAGCAAGATGTTTCCGTTAAGGGGGCAGTTGTTAATGGATGTTTTGCATAAAACCAGACCAGTAAATTTGGCATATTTATGAGGATATGCGTTCTTTGGGAAACCCTGTTATTTTCCGCGTATTTTTGTCTAATTAAAAGCGAAGGCATTGAAATGTCTTTCGATTTTTACATGGCTTTTACTTTTACAAGGGCAGGTATTAATGCAACGTTATGCTGGACTAGATGACCATCCAGCGATTTATCTTTAAGACAGAGACACAACGAAACAGCCCCAAGATCGACTCTGAGGCAGATTCAGGTCGTCGGTCAGACCTCGTCCCGTGTCTCCTGTTAGACCTCGTCCCAAGTCTTCGGTTAGACCTCGTCCCATGTCTCCTGTTAGAACGCGTTCCATACAACACAAGGTCTATCGCTTTTTCTGGTGGGCCTGGTATTCGTCGAGGACATGCGTCAGTGGGTCCTTTTCAATTAAATGTTCGAAAATGTTATGTAGATATACGCAAATAGTGGCCCTGTCTCCCTTGTATTGTTGGAGAACATCCGCCAGTTAGATAGATACACCTTTCTAATTAACAGTTCGTTCTTTCGAGTTGGATATCCCAATCAGAGCCTTTAAAACTTTTCTTTTCATTGTCATTTTGGTGATTTTTTCCAAAGGAGACCAAACTCAATGCTGAATTTTGGGTTTGCAGGCAACTGAGAGTGAGTCCAAAATGAAAGAAATGTTCGAATGAATTGTACGTCATTGAATGACTAACTAATTCTTTCTCTGAAGGAGTCAAGAAGGAGTCAACAGTTTTGACAAATTTTTTGGGCGACTTCTTTTTTAATGTTTTGAATATTTCCAATATTGTAACACTTTTTTAACAAACGAAGGGCTATTTTAATCAGAATTGATTTTAAATAGACCAAGTGGGCAAACGACTCGAACCCACTGTCAAAGTGTAAGAAAAATGTTTGTGTATTACAAAAACAACAAATATTTTATTTACAGAAAAAATAATTTTCATTGCTCGTGACTTCTTTATGAGTGGCCATTAATATTATTATAAGTTCGAGCAGCGAGGGCAACCCTACTTAAGAAATTCCTGGAATAAGTTACCACACATTTCACAATAATTCAATTGTTTTATTGCATTTCTTCTAATGACACGTGCTTGGATTTCAAATAAATCTAATTTTCATATCATGTCAATACGCATTTCCCTTCGATGGGCTACGATGTTTGAATTGTGTTAATGTCCATGCAGCAGCAACAGCACCCAGAAAATGAACATAAGTTATGGTCTTCAACCCTTTATAATCGATTCCAAATCAAAATGCGTTCGTTCATAACAAATGCTGAAATGTTGTGTTTTTTTTCCGTTGGTTCTTTATCAATTTAGCTTATATGCGTATGTGTGTGTGTGTGAATGTACAACATACAATGTTGATACGAATGAATTATTAACAATAAATTAAATTTATATGGTAAAACAAATTCAAACATGCATAACTTATGTGACAATGTTTTCAAAACATTCGTTGCACACACTCACTTGAACATGTGCATTGTAAATATCTATTGAGTTTGTTGTTGTTGCCTTCGATGATAAATTGAATTGGATTTTTCTTGCCCACACTTTGGGCATTGGACATGTTCGTCCATCTGCTGGTATCTGTCTGACGTCTCGTGTGTGTCCCAAATGGTTTGGGACAGGTGCCATGTTCTTTATTTAATCAATTAAAAATTCCTTGATTTACATTTAAATATTTAAAATAATCATAACTAGATAAGAATGTGAAATTACAATTACAATATTCAATGGAAAACCAAAAGGCGTAATTGGAATTACATTGAAGAGGAAGGATCTGAAATGAAAACCTGAAGAAAAAACCGCATAGTAATTGAAAGATGGGATACATACTACTGACAATGAATCCACAAGCAGCGATGTGTTATGCGTATAAGAAAACGATGAACTTTTCTATAAGAAAATATCATCAGGCTGCTAGTCTTTTCTATAAAGAAAAGAGATTGTCGGTCTACTGGCGATGTGTCCATATGCAATGATTTCTTATACATATAGAAAAACGATGAACTTTTCTATAAGAAAATGTCATCAGGTTGCCATTCGGTTAAATTGATTTTGGTACCCGTCTCCATAAAAAATATGAAGTTCTCTTCGAAATGACCCCAAAGAAATTTGAAATTTGAAAAAACACCACATTATTGTAACCTAACGAAAGGAAATTGCACGTGAAATTCTGCGGCAGACAGTTGAAGCTTCACACCCAGGTAACCCCTTGAGCACCAGAGATATAATTGACTCCATCACATTCGAAAATGTACCAAAATAAAACAGTATAAAAAAAATCTGCGGGGTTACGACAGATTTTCCAAAAAGTCCCACTAAAAAATTTGGAACTGACGTCCAAAGAGTTAATGGATCACCCATCCCAAATACATACAGTGTACTCTCTCATAGGCGGACACCTAAGGGACTGAGAATTCTGATTGCTAATGAGAGCTCAAAAAAGTGTCCGTTTGTGAGAGGTATCCGAACGAGAATGGCATATTTCAACTCGTGAAGAGATTTCCTTGAGTCCCATTTTATCCACACAGATGGTGGATGCCCCAGCTGGGCCACAGCCCCAACATTCCAATTTAAGTTTCGTCATTTATGGGTTCCTTTCGAAGAGAACTCCATACTTTTATATATTTTGGAGATGGATCCCACAAATGCCAATTTTGCAGTCTTTTCTATAAAGAAAAGATATTGTCAGTCTACCGAAGAATGATTTCTTTTTTAGTTTTTTTCCACAAAAAAAAAAGATCTTTTGTTTAAAGAAAAGAGCTCGTCTTTTCTACGATGACCTTTTCTTTAATGAAAATCATTCATCGACTGTCCATGATCTTTTCCTTTCTATAAACGATGATCTTTTCTATAAATGTGTTTTCTCTAAAGAATGGACAAAATACCGTGAGCCTTCTCACAATAATATTTAGTACACTTTGTCTTCTCTCGGCTAGGAGAATCTTCTGTGTTTCCTCTGGGGTCTCTTTCCAATACAAACATGTGCCTGGCCATGAACATTAAAAAAATTATAGTGTTTCATTACACCCGTGGCTTGAGCTCATCCCGTTGAACCTATTAAACTGCAGTTTTCGTTTAATCCAATTTATTAACAGAATAATTAAAAGAAAATATTCTCATTTGATACAGATATGAATGAATGAGTGAAAAATCTTCACTAATTAAAACATCAGCAGACGAAACGATACGCAAATCATGCACTGACATTAACTAAACATTCATGTGGAGCCAACCAAGAGATTGTATGGATTTGTTGTTATTCAAATACACCGACAAATTTGTTGATGATGGTCATGACTGTGTCATCATCATCATTGTGGACGTCATTACATTCTTCATCATGGTCAGCTGGAGAAGCCGAACTAGAGCCATTGGATGCATTGGCATGCTAATGCTGCTGTCGATGCCGGTGATTGAGTTGGATAAACACATTTGTATGTGACTCTACGCAGTTAGCAGACGGACGTGTGTGAAATACGCAAAGAATTCGTTTGGTTTACAAATAGTTCAAATAATTTTCCCAGGTTTGGTTTTATTCATTTCTTGCTGTCCATCTGGTTGCACTTCTTGTTGTCGCCCCCCCTATCCCGACTGAACAATGTAATGGTGGAGGAAACATTGGCTGCCAACGCTTTGCCGTCTGTCCACCATCAGCTATAGATACCAATATTCAGTCAGTCGTGTAGAAAAATTTGTAATACTCGCTGTGAAGGCAAATACTCTGCACTAGGGTGGAGTGAAATTCAAAAAAAAAAAGTTAACCTCGGAAAGAGATGTAGTCTGGGGTCCTAATGAGGGGAAAAATAAAGAAAAAAATTTTAAAAAATTTTTAGGGGTCGCGCCTCTCCCTCGAAATTTGGAAATTATAGATATTTTGGCGTTGATTTTAGAAAAATCCTAAAAAGTTTTATGTCAATAAATGTTTGCAATAGCGTAAACAATGAAATAAGGGCATGAAAAAATTTAAAAAAAATGTTCTCATTGTTCAAAAATTTCAAAAAGTAAAATAAGTCAAATCGTCCCTTCTTCAGATTGACTGAACAATGAAATCGCCACCAAAGCTACAAATATTAGTCGATTATCCTCATATTTGCCTCAAATACTTTTGTTTGGGCACTGAACAAGCTCAAACTCTTAAATTTCGAATAAGTTAAGTCGTTAATTTTTAGGATTTTTCTAAAATCAACGCCAAAAAAGCGATAATTTCTAAATTTCGAGGGAGTGGCGCGACCCCTAACAATTTTTTAAAATTTTTTTCTTTATTTTTCCCCTCATTAGGACCCCAGACTACATCTCTTTCCGAGGTTAACTTTTTCAAATTAAAAAAAAAGCATGTTTTCACTCCACCCTACTCTGCACATATCGTATATGCCACACACAAATACTGATCAAAGCTTTTCACAGGCAAATGAATGAAAACCCTTAGGTGACGACATGGTCGCGATGGTGGGCATGTTGATTTTATTTATTAACACAGTTTATTTAAAAGAAAAAGAAAAAAAAAACTATGATTGCATGGATTGGATTGCCACAAATGTTTGATTTTCTCAAAATACAAATACTATAAAATCTTTCCGTATCGAACGTTATTTTTTTTCCATATTCACAGGCATTCGCTCATAAGGCTGTTAATTGATTTTTGTTTCAATTATATTTCTTTCGACAACTTTTGTTATCGTCGCTGTTTACGCTCTAACCTGTGTGGTGGTGTAATGGGCCAATTCTTCAGATAATTAAAACAAAATGTGGCTGTTTACATTAATTGAAATATGTCTGGTGGGATTTTCATTTCATTTCGATTCGACTTGTCGATTGTCTACCATCGCCAGTATTACATAGCAATTTGTTATTCTTTCCTCAAAACACTTGCAGCAAACGTTTAGAGTTACTTGTTATTAGTCTGAGCGATTGACAAACATCTGTAGGCATTTCATAATGTCATTTGTTTCAGATATGTTTTACAAAACAGAACCAGGTAATGCAATACTAGATTTTTTTTAATAGAAATTGCGACAGAAGTATTGGGTGATGTAATCCCACGAAAACACGTTTTCAATTCAGAGGGGCCTTAAGAAAGTAGACATCAGTGACTCTTTCAAGAACGAATTGAAGTTGACATTTCCGAACACAAATAAATATTTTCAGGATTGACAGTGTACAACTTTAAACTTTGATGTTTACACAACATTAAATTCGAATTTCGGCGGCTAACAAAACAAATAATATTTCATAAACTGCATTGTCGCACATTAGTTGGAAAACATGGTGGTCTGGAGTTTCTTGTTCTTCGCCACTGGATAAAAGCCCGACTATACACTAATTCTCTACAAGTCTTCTAATACGAGTCTTTGGTGTACCAAAGCTCAAGGAGAGTTTATTTGAACCTTGAGGATATACGACCGACACTTTATTTTCATATTTACTAACTAGTAAGTTGTAATGCGCCTATGGCGCCCGTTGAAATATGGAAAAAAAATTGTGTTGAAAAAACAAAATTTTGTGGAAAAAAAAAAATTGTGTGGAAAAAAAAATTTTGTTGAAAAAAAAATTTTTGTTGAAAAAAAAAATTTGTAAAAAAAAAAATTTTGTTGAAAAAAAAAAATTGTAAAAAAAAAATTTTTGTAAAAAAAAAAATTTGCAAAAAAAAATTTTGGTAAAAAAAAATTTGGGGAAAACACAATTTCTGTACAAAAAAAAAAATATTATTTTTTTTATTATAATTATTTGTAGAAAATTATAGAATGCCTATTTAAATTCCTACGTACTGCGTGACAGAGTCAGTGAATCAGTGTATCAGTGAATCAGTGTCGAGGGTAAATATATATTAAGATTTTGGTGTTCATCACAAACACCATCCCCTTCTGTGCCTTTAACACTGTTCACAATGTGTACAATCACAAGTCAACCCAAAACTATGTACTTCTGTTCTTGACAGCGATCCCGTACTGTTGTCAGTAATGAACTTCAATAATCGCCGCTTATCATCAGGTTATTGAAATCAGGTTCATTGCGTTTTTTTTTTGTTTTGTCAACATCATCAAATGTTCCACCGTTATTTCAGCCGACCTCAAACTTTGTTGCATCCATGCCAGCAAGCCGATATCTTTCAGTGCGGCAATGCACGAAAACTGCGCCAGCAACAGTTTATTTTAACGAAAAGCAATTAATAGTCGCATGTTTTTTTTCCACGTTTACAATTGTTTACGTGCGTGATACATGAGGTCGATCGGCCTGGATACAGTTCCAGTGCACTCCATCATAGGTGGAACGTTAATGATGGTGATGAGTACATGTGTGTGAGGTGTACATATGTACATTAACCACGGTGTGGCGTGTACATATATAAACACAACAACAATATCGGGTCAAAATGTTGTGAAGACGTTTTTAATATTGTAAGGAAGAAAAAAATATGTACAGAAAAATGTTTTTTTCTTCGAATTTTACGTCTTCTCGATCTGATTGATATCTTGATATTTTTTTGGAAGTTATTTCTTGATTTTTTGTTTCGTTGATATGTGCCCACCTGTGATTTAGCTTCATAAGATCTTGGCCGTTCACTGTTGACGCATACCCGTAGTCGTCGACCTCTCTCACAGTAAATTTTAAATCATTCATCTTTCCATGAAAGTGTTTCAATTTTTCTGTCGATTTACGCCGTTGTGGCTGGCTGTTTAATTTTGTTGTTTTTGTTTCGGTTTAGTTGTTTTGATTGTTTGTTTATTTTACATACATGTTTGTTTATAATTTGTATTTGTATTTCAGCGGAAATACATAAAAACATGACCGACGGACAATGCGAACGGGTATGATTTGTAAAGAAATCCTCATGGTGGGATTTACGAGGATTTAATTTCTCTCCCGTTAAGGCTGACAACGTCGAAGGTGTGTGTGTGTGTTTTTTTTTTGTCGTGAGCCGATGATGATGGGAAGACTCCAGGCCGGACATGTGACTGTCATCGCGTCAAGCAGTAGAAGAGTGGGTACAGGCAAAGTTGTGAATTTTAAAATTATTATATAAACAAATAGGTTTTCTCCCCCCATAAAAACACATTCCATTTTTCTTTTTGACTTATGAGTCAGTCTATTAAATGGCAGAAGGCGAGTACAAACCATAACATGCAACTGGATTAAAGTTAACGATATTATAATTGATAACTCTGCGGGAAATAATTGGTAAGGGAGGATGGCGAGAAGGATATAGGAATAGTGAAGCATGTGATACGTTGAATGGAAAAACAGTGAGAGAGAGACTTTAAATGTACAAAATATCTGTTAGAAAAACTCATCAGCTAGTCAATATCGCCATATTACGAACCGCTACTTTCATTCCTAGAAACTGATTATTAGTCAGGCAATCCCATCGACAATATTTTGTGTAGTTGTGTGCACTTAGAGAAATTCTATGAATTGGATTAAAGAAAAAGTTAGTAGATTTTTTTCTTGATTTAATGAAAAAAATACAAAAAGGCTTCATAAAAAATTTCACAAAAGAAACAATTTTGTTACTTAAGCCATTCATAGCGAGCGATGTCATAAGGCACAGAGAAAAGGTTTTCGCAACGTTAAGAAAGGCAAGGGATTCGAACTAATTTAAAAAAAAAACTGTCTTGGTCATGAATGTTCATTATATGTGTGAGCTTTTCACACAGTGGTTCAGAATCTAATTCCATTGGCCAAATGTCTATTAATATTGTAGTCCTAAAGTTCGCAAGAAATATGTTATAGGCCAGGACTGAGGGATTGTTTTACTGAAATAACATTAAAAAGGGAAAAATGGGAAATATTTTAAAAATAGTAGTGGTACCTGAAAATTATCCCTCACTCCTTGTCTAAAATCTGTTTTCTACAGTACTCAAAACTTGTTACTACATCAAAAGTTATAAACTTATGACCGATGGAATTTGCTTTTGGGCCACTGTGCGACGAGGGTCAGCCTACTCATAGTTTTAGCTCTTCATATCAAGTAATACTCATATTCAAAGGATGCCAGGCTAACATATATCCAGGGTGATCTACCCCGTCGGTATGTAAACATTATATAAGAAAAATCGGTCAATCGATTGTCTTGAAGCACTAATTCAGTAAAATTTGTACCACATGCAATTCCATAAATAGTTTTAGGAAAATATGAACCCATGTCAAGTTTCAAAGCAATTGGTTAATTCATTCGAATGTTGTCCTGAGAACCAGCCGGCCAGACAGACGGACATATCTCAAACGTATAAAAAAGGCATGAGTCGAATTTCGTTTAAAATCTAAGTGAGTCCTGTTATGTGTTACCCTTCTGGATGGTGACGGTATAACTAGACGTTTTATCCAACTGAAACTTTATCACTTGTTTTCATTATCGTAGGATAATGGGATAATCTTTGTAAATAGGTTGTCTCTGTGTGAGGTTATAGAAGAGGATTCATGGCTCTGAATTTTTTTAATTTGTTTTTTTATTATGTGGGTCATGTTTGTCAAGCTTCCAAAATATATGTCAATTAGGCGCTTATTTTTTTAATAGATTAAAACTATTTTGAATTATAGCCGAATATACAACAATGCCAAAATACTATCATACATTTTTTATATATATGCATAAAGTCACCATTCAGAATGAATATTGAGAAACAAAAAGCATTCACTTACGGAAATGCCAATAAAAAAACCCCATTAAATTGCTATAACTTTTGGACACGGAGCATTTTAACATATCATTAGGGTTTTGCGGCAAATGTCTTTGATTCTGTGACGACGTCCGCGTGTCTAGCATGGCTGTTCAGTTTAAGTATTATGTATTTTAAATATCATAAAATCTGCCATAAATATGTTAACGGCAAACTTATAGTATTCATTCAATAGTTTCCGTTATTCAATAGAAAACGGGGGTGTGGGCTGTGGAAGCCTAAAAAAGCCGCCACCAATAAAATAACAACTTCTAAATCTTTAACATTTTAAAGTTTTCGGCGTAAAACAACAACAACGAAAATAACAAAAAAAATAAAAAACCAAAAAACAAACAATTAAACAATTAATAAACAATTACAATTCTCGGAATTTTTAATTTAGTTGTAAACAATTGGACAGTGGGTGAGAACAACAGAGAGAAAAAAACGCCAATAGAATTTTAAATTCAATTTATATTGTGGTTGTTTTTCTTCTGGATCATGAATAATATTTAAAAAAATTCATTTTGATTATTTATACATTATTCTTGGGTCATATAGTTGTTATAAACATCTAAGCCCACCTTTGTTTTCTGTTTATTTATTTGGTTGTGATATCTTTGTTGTCTCTTCTGTGAATTTAAATGCATTTTGAAATGTTACAAAATGATAAGCGACTCTTCACTGAAATTGAAATGAGGGTGAGAAAAAAAACGACGTGTGGCAAAACAAACTAAAAACATTGAAACAATTGCTAAACATTCGGGAAATGTAAACGTTCATCAGCTAAAAGTTGAACAAAAAATTTAAAATAAACATTTATGCATTGGCTGTAAAATAAAACAAACAGCGAAATAGTAGAAATTGTTTTAAAAAAAAATCCTTTAAATAACACAAAATACATTTTTGTATTTAAACCTGAGTTTTTTTTTTAAATCTTTTAGGTTTATTTAAATTTTTACGGCAAATATAGTTATAACTTATAAGGATAATATCTAAGATATTAGGTATACACGATATAAATATCTTCGCTGGGACATATGATCCCAGTAGGGGCGAAAGGGTTAACATGTCCGTTATCTATCCTGGATTGAAGATCACAAGTGGGGTTTCAATTTCCCCACGCTTTTCGACGTCTTCCCGGGAATCCCCGGGACCTGATTTTTCTTTATAAGATACAATGAAGGGCACGGGTTGTGGGTTCAATTCCCAACCAGAAGCTTTGGCAAAATAAAATAAAAAAAAAATAAAAAAAAAAATAAAAAATAAGTAAAATAAAAATAAAAAATAACAAATGAATAAAAAATAAAAATGATTTTTATAAAAATAGAAATTAAAATAAAAATAAAAATAATAATAAAAATTATTTTTATAAGAAATAAAATAAAATAAAATAAAATAAAATAAAAATAAAAATAAAAATAAAAATAAAAATAAAAATAAAAATAAAAATAAAAATAAAAATAAAAATAAAAATAAAAATAAAAATAAAAATAAAAATAAAAATAAAAATAAAAATAAAAATAAAAATAAAAATAAAAATAAAAATAAAAATAAAAATAAAAATAAAAATAAAAATAAAAATAAAAATAAAAATAAAAATAAAAATAGAAATAAAAATAAAAATAAAAATAGAAATAGAAAATAAAAATAATATAATAAATTACTAAAAATAAAAAATTATTTTTATAAAAATAAAAAATTATTTTTATAAAAATAAAAATTATTTTTATAAAAATAAAAACAAAAATGAAATAAGTTAATTTTTTTAAGAAAGAACTGTTTGGGTTATTTTGCAGTTTCTTACAATTTTTTTAATTTTTGGTATTTATATTAAAAACTAAAAAAATTAAGTATATTATAAAACTTCAATTAGACTATTAATATTGAAAAATAAATCCTGTGCATTTTCAATGTAATAAGATCAACTAGTTCAGGAATGTTTCAATATAGATATTTTAACGATATCTGGTCCTCAGATATCCGTTGTCTTGTCCCAAATATTAAAACATGTAGCCATAATCATGCGTTCCTTGTCAAGTGACCGTTTGATGGGACGACGCACTATTCGCTCGTCAGCAGAACCGTTCTCATGTGAAATATTCTTCCAGCTAGTTTACTACCAGGGGTCTTATCAAGGCAGACGTCATCGACAACATTTTCTTGACAACATAATTGTAGATGCTTCGACTTCATTCGATCACGGCTTCCGATTGAAATTTTTCCATGTTTGTTATCATTTTATGTTGGATAGCAGCTGAGCTATCTACAGAATTCTCGAAAATAATTTGCTGTGATCTAAAAAAGTGAAGATAACGATCGAAAACTGTCGACAACGTATGCCGTGATTAGGCTCCAGTTGTGAAATTCTGATGTTCAATACTAATGTCAACAAACACTAGTCCCTCTTGCCACCTTTCGCTAAAACAATGCATTGCTTTTATAGGGCGCATCACCAGAGTGAAGTTATACCATATGTACAGACACATTATGTCCCAGTTCATAAATACCCAATAAGTGCTTTATTTTCTTTACTGTTTGGGTTTCTGCTTAAATTGATTTTTTTTTTTATTTTTATACAATTCAAAGAAATCCCCTCAATTACTTGGCTGGGTAAATATGTATATCAGTTCACAGGCAGTTCTCAAAAGTCATAAAGTCTTCGTTGCCATTCATCGAATCTATAGATCAGATGTATATTTGTTCGTTCATGACTCATCTGATAAATAATAATCACATTATCACACCTTTTGCGATATTATCGTAAGGCAACAGAGTTCGAACCGCGCCGGCAAATCTCTTATCACACTTTTTGTAACGATAAAATATACAAGCAACATAAACCAAATAAACAGAAAACATATCACGACCCTAATAAAAATCTCTGGCAAACACGGGGAGATACTAAAACCTCAATTTTATTATTTTATTTATTGTAAATAAAAGTGCAAACAAATTCCTCCATCAACAACAGCAAACAAAACAATTTCGAACAAATATTTACAATTTATGTGCATGTATGTACGTATGTACGTACGTACGAATGGATGGATGGCTGGATGGATGGATATATTCCTTCTTATTTTACAATACTTTGTTGTGTCAAATGTCACTTTTGGAGTGTTGCGTTATTGCTGTTGTTGGTATTTGTAGCTGCCTATTGTCAGCCATTTTTAAATAACAATGTATTCATCTTAAATGTCAAAATAGTTTGAGCTTGTTGTGTTTTCTTGTTCAGATACCAATGCAAAAATTCTGCAAAAAAAATGTAAAAAATTGTTGTAATCAAAAAATTGCGGTATCAAAATGCATGCAGTCGAGATAAATATTTGAAAATAACAGCAGGAGATTTATTTGTTTTGCTATTTACGAACCAAAAATAAAAAAAAAATAAACAGAGGATATGACAGATATGAAGCATAAAATATGTGAAAATATTTGCATGCCGGAATGGAAAATGTGGTGGGAAATCGTTCGACACCTAATGACAGGCACTGGCAATTGTGGTTTGTTATTTCTCATTGAAATTGGTCCAGCCAATGAGGTAATGTGTCAGAGGGTGGGATGTAGAAAAAACAAAGATGTCGTTAGGCTTTTCAATGACATAATTGAGATTCTCCTGATTCTTTCTATTCCGCTTTGTTGCAAAAAAATTATTTAAAAAAAATTATTTATGTCAAAAAAATTACACTACTCAACAAAATGAAAAAAATTTCATGTACTCCGGATGCGATAATTTTTTCTGTGTAGATAACCTTGACATGAGCTCGAAAAACGCAATAAAAAATTTTTTTTCGTTTGGTTTTTGTTTTATTTTTTTTTTTTTAAATTTTAAAAAAATTTTGTTGGTTAATTTGTTTCGTCCGGCATAACTCGGGAACCACAAGCCCGATTTAATTGAATTAAATTTTAAAAAATTTAAAATTACAATTCCCTTAATCTGTTCATATATTGTTTTCCTATACAAGCAACAGTTTCCAAGTTAAAAATGAATATATAAAGGAAAAAACTTATTTTTTGCCTAAAGATTTAATTTTTTTTTTTTTAAAAAATCCATAAAAAATCCAAAATGAAAAAAATGTCAAATCTTATTACTTTTACGTAAAGTCACATAACCTATGAGCAAAATGAGACAAAGATCATGAAAATCGATGCACGCGTTTCGCTTTTATTCGCAGTTGAGTAAAGGTATGAATTTCAAATTTTCATATATTTTTGTCACCCAACAAATTTTAATTTTTTTTGTAATAAAAAAGAAAAAACCTTACCATAGACAAAGTTGTGCATATGTCGAGCAAATTTTTGAAATTCATACCTTTACTCAATTGCGAATAAAAGCGAAACGCGTGCATCGATTTTAGTGGTTCCCGAGTTATGCCGGAAGAAACAAATTAACCAAAAAATTTTTTTTAAAATTTAAAAAAAAAAAAAATAAAACAAAAACCAAACGAAAAAAAATTTTTTTATTGCGTTTTTCGAGCTCATGTCAAGGTTATCTACACAGAAAAAATTATCGCATCCCGAGTACATTTTGACTGTTGACTAGTGTTATTTATGTCAAAAGGAAAACGGCCGTACGCAGAGTTTGTGATTTTTGAGTAACAGGTAGTTTATATCAGTGGCTTTTTTTATTCCCCCGACCTTGACATACACATACTGTACCATTATAGGGATGGCCCATCGTAAACTACATAGTCATCACCTAGAATGGCATTTTTGAAAATCTGATATAATCTTTTGGAACTTTAATAGTACCGGCAGTTCGTATACTCGCGACAGACAGGGTTTCCGAACATAAAATCATGTATTAAGTAGGCTAACCCCAACTGCTGGGGTTAAACAACTTAAAAAAGTAGCTTGATTGATATTCGCAAATTCTTTATTTGTCGAAAAATGCGAATATAATAATTTATTGATTTTCCAATAATTTAATTATCGAAATACTCAATGACTGAGCGATTCAAGCGTTTTGCTTTAGTCAAGAATTCATTAGCTTTTCATACTAACATTTATTTCTGTTTATATTGCGTTCTTTTCCATTCACATGGAGATTTGTCCAAAACCAAACGTCGATCCAATTTAATAGATTTCTTCAATAATATTGTGTTTTTATCTTTCTCTTAACCAAAACCTCACACCACTCAGTCTGACCTTAAGACCCTTCATTGTTGCCAAACAGCATGAGACTTCCTCTCCTAACTATTTTTTTATGAACTGTTATCTCCCTTTGAATTGGACAAGGTCTTTGGCTGTACATCACAGCCATAGAGTACGTTTCATGTCAACAAACAATTATAAATAAAAACGTACAAATCATATTTATTACATTCTCTTTAAACTGTAACATTTTTAATTATTTTCCAAAATTGTTCGAAAAAAACTAAAAAAAGGAAAAAAAAAGTTCCCACAGTACCACACCAAAGCAATGGTACTGTTTACAAACAAAAGCCGCTAGGGAAACATCTCTCAACTCTTTGCATTTCGCTTTAAACTGTCATGAAATGACAATGACAGCGACGATGTTAACGATGTCAAATATTAACTATTTCAAACTTGATAATGACAACAAACAAATTATGAATAATGATGATAATTATGTATGTGGCCGACGAAGAAGAAGAAAGTAGTCAAATAAATAGATAAGAAGTAAATACAACGTTGACATGACAGCCAACCAAAGCGGAAAAGCAATAGAAACGCATTGTGGTGTAAAAAGGGGTTAGAGAGATACCTTTACCTATGCGGTCTTGCACACGCTTCAAAGTCATATTTTAAACAAAAATATCGGACTGGAGAAGTCGAGACTCCATCAGCCAATTATTCCGACAGTCAGGCAGCCAGTCAGTCATTCTTATGGAATGAATGCAACAGGTTGAATGAATGTTGCGTTGTGTTGGTGGCTGTGGTCGATGGTGGCGTTCGTTTGGTGGTGTTGTTGCAGCAACCAAACGGAAATAAACAATAAAACCCAAATTAGTGTGTTTAGATGTGTGAAATGTGACAACATGCATACACATTTATTTTCCATACATACATGCAGACAAAACCGTACACGCATTCGATAATAATGAGGGTATTCACTGTTGCGGTGGAACTTCCTGTAGCATGGATACGATACAAACAAGTACAACAGGGGGGCACGAAAAGATCTACAGCGACAGTTTGAGAAAATCTACTTTCCATAAAATTCTCTAAGCTCTAATATCAATCGTTGTGAAACTGTCAAATGATGGGAAAGACAAATTTTAGCTAAAATGGAAGATCACCATAGGCGAAGCGAAAACCCGAAAAGGCAAGCAGAATACCAAACAAGTCATCTGGAAAAATAGAAACATCTAAAAGAAAGAACATTATAGCTAAGGATCGACTGAGACCTTGGAAAGCAACTAAAACCAAAAAGCTGTATCTCTTACAAAGGAGACCGGAAATAAACGGCTAAAAATAATTTATTTTTTAAATTATGGGTTGTTGTTATTATATAGCAAAAAATATAAATAAATAAATATTAATAATTAGACAATGAATTAATTAATAATTGATTAAGAGGCTAAATAAATATATTACGACAAAAAATAATTTAAAACTAATTCATAAATTGATTAAAAATATACTTAAATAATTAATTAAATATTAATGAAGAATTAAATACAATTTAATTAAAAATGAATCAAAAATTAATTAAAAATGTAATGAATGAATAAGTAAATAAATATATTAAAGAATTAATTCATAAATTACTTACAAAAGAATTAATAAATTAATTCAACATTAAATAAAATGGAAGTAAAAAATAATTAAAACTTAACTAAACATTTATTATCATTTAATAAAAAATAATGAATATATTAAAAAATTAATTCATAAATTAATTAATAAACTGAAGAAAAAATTCTATTAAAAACATACTTAAAAAATAAATAAAAATGAATTAAAAATTCAATGAATGCATAAATTATTAAAAAAAATAATTAAAACACTAAAATAAAATGAATTACAAACTAAAATTTATTCATTAATAATAAAAACTTAATTAAAAGTAAAATAAATAATGAACTAAAAAAAAATTACCTAAAATTTTATTAATTAAAATATTATTTAAATTAAAAAATTAATTAAAATTTAATTTAAATGTAATTCAATTTGAAGGATTAATTACAATATAATTTAAATTAAATTAAAAAAATGAATTCATAAAAATTTAATTAAAATTTAATCAACGAATTAATTAAGAAATGAATAGATAAAAACGCTAAATAAAATAATTGAAACTTCAATTTAAAAACTGAATTAAATAATCAAAGAGAAATTATATTATAACTAATATTAATTAGAATATAATTATATAGATAATAATTGGATAATAATCAATGACAAATTAATAAAATAAAAATAAGGAAAATCTTTAATGAAAAATAAATAAAAATTATTTAAATTAATTATTAAATAAAAAATCAATTAGTGCATAAATAAGTAAATAAATTCAAAAAACAATTAAAAAACAAATTTTAGATATTAACAAAAACTTAATTTAATTTAATTAAATTACTTAAAATATTAATTAAAAAGTAATTTAAATTAAATTAAAAAATTTATTAAAATTAAATATAAATCAAATTAAACAAAATGAAAAATTAATTAATAAAATTAATTTGTCATTAATAAAAACATAATTAAAATGTAATTAAAGCTAACTAAAATATAATTAAAAAGTAGTTAAAAGGTAATTTAAAATAAATTAAAAATTATTTAAAATGTAATTTAAATTAAATTTGAAAAAATGAATTAATAAATAAATAGATAAAAACTCTAAATAAATATTCAATTAAAAAAGTTATCAATAAATAATTGAAACTTCAAGTTAAAAAATTAATTAAATAATCAATGAGAAAATAATTTAAACATTAATTAGAAATAATGTAAAAAGAAAATAGTTAATTGATTTATAAACTTAAAAGTTAGCTTATTTAATAATTTATTCAATTTAGTGGATTTCTTTATTAACCACAAATATTCAACTTAATATTGGAATATCCTAAAATTGAAAATTTCAAGTTATCAATACTTGTACTACGCGTGATTCACCTCTTAACGTGAATACCTCTATTATCCATGCACCGCAACATTTGTTCTACCCGCAGAGTTTGCAGCCAGCAAAAGCTTTTACATAAACACTGCCTGAAATTACGGGTAAGTAATGCAACGTAATATCTCTTTAACAGGAAAACCCACAGAAATTTACGTGCTTTGGTTAAACTACTTCGGCTACGTCTACCATCAGACTCAAGTTAACTTCAAGTACATCCATATACGTTCATACTCGTACTGCAATCATCGTCAGAAGTCTAAACGCCATACAACAGTTTCCTTAATATGCAGTAATGTTTTGAGAAATTGATTAGAAATTGTTTTGGCTGGTGGTGCTTTATGTCGCTGTTGTTAGTGGGGAACGCAAAATGAAAAACCACCACAATTTATTTTTCTTATTGTTTTTTTTTCCACAACAAAAATATTATTTACAATGTGTGTGGTTTTTAATGAATTTCCGTTCCGAAAACATTCTCTTGTTTGGTGTTCAAATAATTTTAAAATTCCAAGAAGTTGTCATCGTACGTACGTACGTACGTACAACACATTACTCATTATTAAGTATTTAGGAAACGTTTGAAAACGTTTCAATTTCGTCTTAAAGTATCTGTAAATAATAATTCAATTTATTTCTATGGGGGCTTCCTTTACCGAACGCCACAGCTACGGCCTGACTGAATGAGTGAATGCCTCAATTGTTTATAAATGTCTTTAAATACACAGTTATTTTCTCCAAGAAAGCAGCCCATAAATTAATGTGTAATTTATTTATGAATTTAAATCAATATTTCGCTGGGCGCTGTTCATTAAGTAATAAAGGCGTGAAAATAGTGTGTGTTAAGCGGAAACTCCAAACAAAATCAATACGATTTCCGCTCGCACGAAGACGAAGCGAAACATTGCCATGTAACATTTCATCTCCGGTGTTTGCTACGATTTCAGTTCATTTGAATAGTACGAACAGACACAGTGGCGCGTTCCGTTTGGCTCCGTTCTTTTTCATGGAATTTCAAATCATTAAAGACAGTTTTTTTCTCTTCTTCTGTGTGTGTCTGTTAGTTGTACGTCCGTTTGTCCGTCCGTCCGTCCTTCCTTCGTTATTTATTTATTTGGGTTAATTTGTATAACAGTTTACTTTTAGCGTTTTTAATTGGATTTGTTCCAAAAAAACATGAACAGAAATATTGATTTTTTTTGGTTTATCTCTATATGAGAAATATTTCTGTGTAAGCATATCATAGAGCCATCCTTTGTTTATTTATAATTATATGTTTTTTTTTCCTCTGTTATCTGTTATTTTGTGAGCTTCTTACCGGAAACAATTTGTGCATGATTTCCGTTTGCTTATTGCGATTTTTTCTCTACCTAATTGGAGTACTCGGAAAGTAAAACGTTCGTTGGAGCAATAATAACGTTTTTGAAATCTATTTGTTTAGTGAACATTTGAAAGACTGATTTGTCTTCATACAATAAAGGAGATAGAAACAATTAAACCGCCATCGATGTTGCAGCTCGAAAATAAGCGGATGCGGTTTTGTTTTATGAACAGCAGATTCCGTCATATGTTCAACGGTTTCACGAACTTCGAACAGCCGTGGCCGCATCGAAGGCCACGCTCTTTAGCATAGCTAGATCGTGCTAATGCGACATAGGAAAATAAATTCGATCTGACCGAAACCATTTTGTGTGTGTGTGTCTGTAATGGTAATACTTACACCCACAGACTTACTTACGTTTCTCCAGGGCGGATGGGACTCATATAAAGTTAACCCCACATTTAGAGTGGAATTGAATTTGGGGATCTCGTATAATAAGATATCTCGTGCACAGCTCAGAGCTCCCACGTTAAAATTCCCAGACACTTTTCCTTTGTTTTCATTTTTGGTGTTTTTGTTGTTGTTGTTTTTCTAAACTAAATCACTACAAAGTGTTGATGTCAACTTCCATTGGAATAAATGAAATATTTATGCATTTTAAATGGCAATAATTGCGTTCGTTCCAATTTAAATTGATCTCACACACACACATATTGAGAGAAATAAATGCATTAAAGTAACATTTTCCGAAATGCGAAATCGCTTTGATTTATTTCGCTTAAATTAAGTAAAACATGTTGCATTTAGCCACAAACGCTTTGGCTTCGTTCCGCCGCCACCAATGCTCACTGCTCTAATGGACCTTGACATATCAACTGCAATTCCAATTCATATCAATTAAATTAAATTTATTGCCAAAAAATATATACACATTTAATGTTTTTTTTTTTTTTGCCTTCTCTGTTTTGTATGATATTTATTTAGTATTTCGAGAGCAACAAAAGAACAGCAACAAACAAATCGATTTCATAGTTGTTGCGGTTGTGGTGGGTTCGCACTGGTGTGATTATCTTGCGAGCAAAATCACCAATACAAATTGTAAATGCAGTAAATAAATCACGACGCGAAATACTGAATGAGAACAACAACAACAACAGAAGAAAAAACAGCACAAAAATATGTGGAACATATGTCGGCTGTTGCTGTGCCACTGCCGCCACAACGCTCATGCAACAGCACTTAGAATTCACACGTTTTTTTTTGCTCTCCCCGGTCCTTTTTGTCGGTTTCTGATGTGTGAAAGATCTTTAAAAATTTCAATAGGAAAACACAAAAAATAAACTCAGCGAACGCCGTATGGAAAAAAAAACTCTGAAAATAACTTAAAAATATATAAGAAAAACTCAATTCTGTACAGAGAAAAACAAGACAAAAAGCAGCAACGATTTTTCCCGATGACTATCATCACAGTCATTCATCAAAGTGTAAATACCGTCTTGTCTCACAATTGAGAATTGTAGGAAACACAGAGGAAAAAAAAAATGTAAAGAAAATCGGTTTTCTGCTGTATCTATTTGTATGTTTAGATACACAATCTTTTTCTTTTCAATGGCGGTGAGCTGCTGCTGGTGCTAATGCCTCTACAGATGATGACGATCTTGATGATGATGTATGCCTGCTATGCTCATGCTCTGATGATGAGTGTTAACAGACACCATTTGATACATGTTAACGAGGCTGGATGCCGATAACGACGACGACGACCACGATGATGATCACCCTGATGCTGATGATGATGAACACCAGCGATCAGATTTTCAAGTGTCCATATCGAAAAGCCTTCATAAATCTTCAACATCACAAAGTATGCATTTATTTTTTCGTCGACACAAACTGCTGCTCTCCTTCGAAAATTGTGTTAAAAGTTCTTTTTATTTTTATTTATAGAGTGTTTATTGTAATAAGTTTCCCAAAAAAAGATTTGTGGTGTTGTGTATTTTGAAATAACCAAAAATACAAAATTGCAACAAAATTGAGGTTAGTTTGCCATCCATCCATGGAGACCCCTGTAAAGATCAGCATATGGCCGAATGATCAGACGGCCGAACTGACGTGGCCTGGTCGGGTTTATTTGTTGCCGCTGTGGCGGCAGATATCACATCATGTGTAAATTGGTATGATTTTGGGCGATTTATGTTGATAAACATAACACCAGACAATTTTTTCCATTCTGGTGATTTTGTTCAGGGATGGGGAACATTTTGCTAAATGTGACAAATGAACAGGAGTTTTAAGGATTTAGAACAAGTGCCATGGAAGTTTAGTTGAATTCTCGCATTTGTCAAAGAAAAACGACGAGTATGTGAAGCTCCATTACAGTCTCCAAAAAGAAAAAAATACCACAGCATTATTAAATACTCCAATAATGAAGTTTTAGAGTTGTCACTGAAAATAATTTGAATACATGAGAAGAGATCTTCTGTACCAACAGCATTATTGTTTTTCCTACTCAGCATATAATTATAGTGAATATATTTACCCTCGACACTGTCACGCAGTACGTAGGAATTTAAATAGGCATTCTATAATTCTATAAATAATAATAATAAAAAAAAATAATATTTTTTTTTGTACAGAAATTGTGTTTTCCCCAAATTTCTTTTTTACCAAATTTTTTTTTACCAAAATTTTTTTTTACTAATTTTTTTTTACAAAAATTTTTTTTTTTACAAATTTTTTTTCCAACAAAAATTTATTTTTTTCAAAATTTTTTTTTCAAAATTTTTTTTTCAAAATTTTTTTTTTTCAAAAAATTTTTTTTTTCAACAAAATTTTTTTTTTCAACAATATTTTTTTTTTCCACAAAATTTTTTTTTTCAACAAAAAATTTTTTTTTCCACAAAATTTTTTTTTTCAACAAAATTTTTTTTTTCAACAAAAAGATTTTTTTAACAAAATTTTTTTTTCATATTTCAACTGTCGCCATAGGCGCATTACAACTTACTAGTATAATTATAGTGAACGAACAACAAAGTTATTGTCGGGTGAACAAAATAAACTGACAGGGTGGCCTATATATATTTTTTTTAAATTCAATGCCTTCCCATTATTTATAGAGAACGATTTCATTCATGTGTCTGTCTCGGCTATCTACCTCAGTATCTCAACCAAGGTCTTGGCTACGATTTCTGGCTCTCCATCTCTCTAATGCTCCGAAGTGGTCAATTGACATCGCCGTGACGCCTGATGCTCAAAATATCGATTGCGCCGGGCTGTGTGCTATTTCGTGACATCGAGCAGAAACCAAAGATCGTCCAAGTGCATGTCTTCAATTTTCGGCCAAAAAATGGTTTATCATGTCCCAGTATCGGAGTTTCCAGCAGTATTTCCAATGAAAATTTTTCCAATAACGCTACAGCTTTAAAATCCAAACCACTCTGTCTCTATCGCTGAGGATACATTGGTGGAAAAAAATCGGAGTCGCAATGCCAGACATTTCAATCAAACGTTATGGTTCTAACTGGACATTAATCGAATACATGCATGCGTATCTCTTCTCCCATTGGCCCTCCAACATTATATTGTTGGCCATGCCAGCCTTCATGATGTCTGTTTCATTATGCATTGTGAACAAATTTCCGTCGAACACAACATGATTGGTTGTTTGGTTGGGTTGGCTTTGCGTGTTTTCAACATTATCGTTTGTCAACATTTTGGCACTTGTGGAAAATTACTTTTGATTTGTCCGTTGCACATAGTATTCGGCACTCGTCGTAACTACGTAGACAACTCGAATTTATGTGGCTGTTGCCACAGTTGTTCAGCGTACTCCCAAAGATTTGTCCATCGAAATCATACGTACATACAGTCCGCCCGAAAATCAAAATAACGCAGTTTTTTTTTTTTTGGAAAATTTCTTGTTAAAATGTTGTTTGAAAATTTGTCTAGCGTTGTAGGTCCGCTGACTAGTTTGTGTATGTGGTGAGTAAGTGTTAATCCAAAAAGAAAAAAAAACAACAACATTAAATTAGAAAAAAGTGTTTTATATGAGATTGTTTTCGAGGTTGTTAACAAGATTTGTAATAAAGCACAAAAAAAAAACGATTTCTGCCTCTTTATTTTGTATTTGTTGGTTGATAGTGATTTGTTTCAATCTTGTGTGTGATTTCATGATTTTGTAGCTTGTTTCTTGGTGTTGTTTTTGTTTTCTAAATGGAAATTATTTTCAATTTCATCATAGGCACGTTCACGTCATGTACACACACGTACACATGTTAAATTTAGGTTATTGATAGTAATGCGATTTCTTATGCTTATGTCGCTGTTTTGGATCAGCGTTGTATATCAAGTGGATTTAAATTTAAAATAGATGTTTCAATCCCGTTTTGTAGAATATTTTGTATAGATTTTTGTTATAAGAAAACATGTAAATACTAAAATTGTTGGTTACTGTTCAGGGGCTGGTCGGTGGGTTGTAGTTTTCAAATTATAAAGTTTATTTCGAAACCCAGTCGACAACAATTATTTGTTATTGAACCACCATGCAATTTCCTTGAGCGAACTTGTGACAAGAAATCAACACGGAATCAACATGAAAACGGCGGGGTTGGTTGCCCAACATTTGACGGACAATCCTGACTCGGCAATCTCCCTCCCACGCCATGGGACCCATTGTGCCGGAGAGGATACATTTTCATATGAAATGGAGACTTTGAGTAACCCTGGAAGTTCATACATATTTTTTTGCGTATTTATTTTATATGTTTATGCGTCGTCGATTCCAGTACGCCCTTAAAAAATATAAATACCTGTATGCGAAACAATGGAATGCCAAACAAACGCTCAACACACACACACTTACAAAGAAGAAAAATGATGGATTATTGCTCACACCATCAACTTCAATGATTGCAAATTTTGCCAAAGTTCAAAGCATTTCAATGTATTCTAAATTGGTGTAGAATTTGCTTCATTTCAAATCATGCTCACTCCATACAGTTTTGACAAGTTGTGTGGTTGAAATCTTTCACAATTCATAAACTTGTCACAACTCATAGACGAATTGTATTACATTTACCACCGACATTTAACCCAATTTCATATCACAGCCATGCACTAACGTTAAATGTTTTAACAGTTGATGGAAAAGTTAAAACAATTTACTTGCACACACACAATCTTAACCCCGTCAATCGCATCATCATCATCATCATCAAGTTGCCAGAACAGTCAAGGTAAAGTTAACATTTCACTCATAGAAAATATTTTGTCCGACGGCAGTAAGCCCGCATGAGAACTATGAAACCGAAGAGCTGCCATCCCAAGGCTGGGCCAAGGAGTGCGATGTAAAATAATAAAAACAAGTTCCATTAGTTTAACGCATAAATCGCATCATACTGACAAATGCATTTCTGCGTTACTTTATGACTAAAGCATTCAGATGGATAGATAGGGATATACAGACACAGAGAGATAGAGAGAATGAGAGAGGGAGGGAGAGATCCTTAAGCCAAGGATTGCGCCATTCTCTTACGTTTTGTATTACGTTACTCTATGTTGGTTGTTGTTGTTTACAAAAGGCATTGAAAGGAATGAAAACGAAACTAAAACTTTACAACATCTGTGCCACCACTGAGGCACAGTGGGCCGGATTTGCACACATGGGAAGATTTTGTTATAGGCTTGGATGGATGGTTTTTAGCGGCCGTTTCACCTTGTAAATAGTGGTGACTTTAAGAGTAGGAAAACTAGGAGAAATTATGAGTTGGTGAAACTGTTCTAGAAAACACATGAGCCGTGCGGAGCTGACTGAAAAGGATTACACTAAATACGTCGTACACATTTAACTGATCAGTGACATATTTGACATAAGGGAAATATCTAATATAATAAATCTAATGTAATATCTAAGAGAACTGCTAGTTTCGTGGATCCGTGACTTGTACATAATTTATGCTCATTTCAGCACAGACTCGCCTGACCAAGGCCAGACATCAAAGAGACCCCTCGAATTTTTAAAAAGTCTTCACAAAATCAACACATCTTTATTTACCATTTCCAAACTGAACTGGAACAGGTTTGTTATGCTAAGGAGAACTAAAGAAAACCTAAGCTATATAAATCCCCTAATATTTTATGGATGGCCAAAGGGGAATTTATCCTAAACCAGAATGAGAATTTCACTCAAATCAGTAAAAGACGGTCCTTGAGTTATCATTTACAGGCTTCCCCACACCAACTACTTTCCAAATGTCTTCGCCAAATTGGAATGGGATTAGGAAGCTTCTTCATTAAGGGGGAAAGGGGAAATTTTTAAAAATACTGCTATCCTTTCCTCGCTTTTCATAAGGGGATCTTCTCCAAACTTACAACTCTTAACTTATCTTTGGTATCGAGGACTGGAACAGGATGTGAATGAAAGGGATATAAGGGAAAATTCATTTAAAGGCTAACAACATAGGGTCCTCTTCTCCAAACTAACAACTCTTAACTTGTCCTTGGTCTCGAGAACTGGAACAGGATGTGAATGAACATATTTCTCCCAACATTTCACTAAGGGATTAAGGGGTATTTGTCTCAAATCAGGGGAAGGTGGTACTCATGATATCCTGAATAGGCATCGCCAATCAAACACGTCTTCAAGCGCCCCGGTAGGCGAGTTGGTAGCGTGCTTGCCTATCAGCGTGGGGGTTGTGGGTTCGATTCCCACCAGAGGCTTTGGTCTGTCGCTGCAAAAAAATCTAAACATATGGTCTGTGTCACCCGGTTTACCCTTGGACCCAAAATTAGAATATAAATTTACTTTGTATTGTAATTAATAATAAAATAAAATAAAAAATAAAAACACGTCTTCAATTCTGACGTTGGACTTGACTCGTTCCTCATGTCATGAAGGTGCAATAGAAACATCTCGCTCAAAGACATTTAGCTGTGCAAGACATTTCTAGCTCGCTTGGTTAGTTACATTTTTATCTCCAGCTCTTGGAACACTTTAGTGGCGATTCGTTTGCTTATGGTCTGGAATTTCATTGAAGAAAAAAAAAAATGCACACAGAGAATGGTCCCAGAAACAAAAACAAAAAAAACATAAAACAGAACACTGTACACATTTGCGCTTTTCTTCCTTTTAACTGTAGTCGTGTTGGTTGCTGCTGGTCGAGATGCGAAAGTCTGAAAACAAAACCAAAACGAATCAGATCAATAAACTATTGGTTTCACCAACGAAACGAAAAACATGCTGCACATACAGCGAAAAAAAATCCCGCTGAATTGTTCAAAAGATTTACTTTCTTATGGGGGTCATATACATAAGTTTTGCTCCTTTTTCCGTTTTTTTTTTTGGACCGAGCCACTTTTTATTTCGTTTTGGCAAGAAAACGAAATTGCTTTATAATTACTGAAAGCCAAAGAAAAAGAGCACCTACAAAAAAATAATCTTACCGTAACATTTGTTGGCCAATTCGAAATAAATCGAAGAAAACAACCAAAAAAAAAAAAAAAAACCAAAGACAACTAAAAGGAAATTCGTGTGAATTACATTTGAGTTTGCCATGTTCTCTTCAATTCAATTCAATGCAGTTCAGCTGAGTTTAGTTCTGTTCGTAGCAATCACAACAATTTGTGCAATTGTTACAGGTGGAAATTTATGATGATGGCAAAAACTGATAATGCCAAAAGCCATTTTTTTGCGGTTCAACATTTTCAAATAAATCCTCCTTCCCATCGGTTCTGTTGCGGTTGGCCCGGGCTGTCTGCCAATGTTAATTATACGCAGACGAAGCGAATTGGCCAAACAAACACTTTAAGAATTTCCTTTAAACAAAATACTAATTAATTCAACAATAAATCACTTTGCCTGCTGATACATTCCATAGTAAACCAAAAAACACAGACAGAAGAAGACTTTCGAAACCAAAGGGACTGAAGTATTTTTAGTCATTGCTGCCTAAAGATGCCGATGGTTTGGATTTATTCAAAGTAAACAGATGTGACAGTCATCAAAAGAGAAAGAATGTCATTGCCACATGATACAGAGCAATTGTGGTGAGCATTTCCCCCCAATGGGTAAATCAAAGGCAGGAAATGCTCTACAATTGGCAGATATTTAAAATTGTATAGAAAGGTGTTGGTCTCAAAGCGATAGCGGGCCAAAGTATGGACTAGATTCGATTTCCTGTCATTTCTAAAAGTTGTCTTTATGATTTGAATTAAATGTGAGATACGGATTAGTCGACCTTGAAAGAGTTTGATGGAATTCTGTTAAACGCAAAGGAAAATTATATTTATTATTTTGTGAGTGAATTGGTGGTTTAAATATGAAAAAATCACACCACTGTTAATAAAATGAAATTATTAACCTTTTAAACAAGTATTTTTGAGAAAAACCAAATTTCCAGCGAGTAATAGACGAAATTAAAATAATATTTGCTATTTTGCAAGTTCTGTTTAAATATGAAAAAATCACTCATTAGAAAAATGTTTAACCTTCTGGTCTTATTGATTGTCCTTTTCTTCTCAGCCGAGTGAATTTAAAAGTTCATTCTAGATTACTTAGACGTAATAAGGTTTTTAATATGACTTGTCATAGAGGCAATGTTTTAAACTTTGAACCCCTGATGAGGTCCATGAGTTACATTAATTATTTACATACTAGTAAGTTGTAATGCGCCTATGGCGCCCGTTGAAATATGGAAAAAAAATTTTGTTGAAAAAAAAAATTTTGTGGAAAAAAAAAAATTTTTGTCGAAAAAAAAAATTTTTGTAAAAAAAAAAATTTTTGTTGAAAAAAAAATTTTGTAAAAAAAAATTTTTTTGTTGAAAAAAAAATTATGGAAAAAAAAATTTTGGTAAAAAAAAATTTGGGGAAAACACAATTTCTGTACAAAAAAAAAATATTATTTTTTTTATTATTATTATTTATAGAAAATTATTATTTTTGTTGAAAAAAAAAAATTTTGTAAAAAAAAAAAATTTTTGTTAAAAAAAAAATTTTGTAAAAAAAAAAATTATGGAAAAAAAAAATTTGGTAAAAAAAAATTTGGGGAAAACACAATTTCTGTACAAAAAAAAAATATTATTTTTTTTATTATTATTATTTATAGAAAATTATAGAAATTACAGAATGCCTATTTAAATTCCTACGTACTGCGTGACAGATTCAGTGAATCAGTGTCGAGGGTAAATATATATTAAGATGAAATTCGATTTGTTGAATTTAATATATTTTTAAGTTAATGAATACATAAATAAATAAAAAATTTAATTTTATGTAGAAAAACAAGTCTAGTAGAGATACAAAGAAAAAAACCTTTTTTGTAAAATTAATATTAACAAAAATTAATTTCCTAAAAAACTTGAAATTTCCCAAAAATAAATTGATAGTAAGTGGAAATTTTTTAAAAAAAAAAATGTATATTTTAGTTGAAATTTATTGCAAAGTAATCTATTGAACGCCGACCAGCTACTGTCAGCAGACCCTCAATCGCGTTAAAACTGAACCTCTACGACGCACAGTGTTCCACAATGGAATCTCATCGGCCAAAAATCTTTAAGTTTTGATGTAGAAAACATTTTTGAGTTGTGTTAAAAACTGGTTCCCGGCCAGGAGAGAGGGATTATGTTTAGGTATTAACATTAAAAATCATAAACAGTAAAAGCTCTCTTAAGCGGACACTGACGGTCGCAGCAATTTTGTCCGTCAACGGGAGATGTCCGCCAAGCGGATGTTAATTTGATCCAAAAATACCGCATGGGACCGAGAAATTTGTCCGCTTAAGAGAGCTGTCCGGCTATAAGAGCTGTCCGCAAGGAGAGCTTTCACTGTAGTTGGATATATTTTAAAAAAATTCCGATTTTTTTTTCCTGTGTGTATTGTAGGCGGGGAACAATTTGTTTACATCAAATGTAAACATTTTCCAAACTTTGAAATTTCAAAAATATAATGTGATTTCTCGACTTGTGCTATTCCCAAAAAACACAGACTTTTGGCCAATAAAATTATTTTGTGGGCCACTGTGCAATTGGACTCTGTGGCCCATTCTCATATGGACCGATACGTAATCAAATGATAATTGCGCTTCTGGCATAACAGGCCAGATTTTTTTTTTATTTCCCGGCTGGATCCCTTCTCCAGCAATGTTCTTCAATACGATGCAGTTTCCGTGATGTAGTTTCCTCAGGTCAGATTTTTTTTGTCAGTCTGACAACAATTAAGTCATCCAAAGTAATGTTTACTAATGAGTGAAGAGTTTACTAACAGAACGATTTATTCTCAGCTGTGTCATAGCGTCAATGGTCGATTCCGACTAGAAGATATTAAAAGCTTCCTCTATCGCATGCAATGTCACCCACACATATTCCGTGGAGTGATGGCACCTTTCGATATGGTCAACTCCCTGGTTCAGCGTTGTTTCGGTAGATTTGCCTTTCGTGAATGCGGGCTGTGCCCCCGATAGAGTACTTCGTCCAAGGGACGATCAGATGTAAAGACATCGAGGATTCTTTTCAGACATTTATCTATGTATGTCAAATATGCCACATTTGTGAAAAGATAAGTCGAATGGTTGTGTATGTCCCCCAAACAATTGATCACCGCCATCGACTACACTCTCCCCAATATATGGGACTCCACTGACTTTCGGTGTAATCCAAAACGCCTCCCTTTATCCACAAAACCATAAAACGTACCCTTTTCCGTTACTGAACGCTGTGCCACTTGCTGCTATTACAAAGTTTGGCAATCCTTTAATCAGACAAATCTGCCGAGTTCATGATTTCCAATTTGTTGTAATTTCCATACAAATTTTCTCCTGCAGTTGTCTTTTATCTTAATTAAAATATAATTAAAATTTACTATATCATGCATGATTGTCGCTCGTTTCGTGTTTTTGTCGAAACAGACAATGTTGTTTTCCAAACTAATTAGACTAAATTTTTATTTGCGATTTCGTTGGGGCCCAAATGCGAAGAATATCGTATTGCAAACACCAACAGCACCACATGGTGCATGCATGCAACAACGACAGGCCAACAACGACAACAACGTATGTAATTCCCACCTTAGTAGAAGGGTAATATTATCAACGTAGGTATATTGTACAAGTATGTGCATAATTATATGTGTGTATGTATATATGTACATATGTAATCATTTGTATACTTCATTAAAATAAATTTCACAATATCCAATTAATTAAGGTTTTTTTTCTCCTCCCGATGTTGCAACTGCTGTTGTTACTGCTCCATGTAGCGGCAAAACAGCAAACGACAAATATCAACAGCGGCGGTTGTATGGTGTAAACAACTCATTCAATATGTATTTGGGCATAATGCCAAAGATCTACCGAGGAAAACACCAGCAACAACATCTACAACAATGAGGAAAATAATAATAATAAAAAAAAAAACAGTCGAAGCATTTACTTTTTCTCTCTCCTGAAGTAACAGCAAAAGGGCAAAATGTGCACTTGCCAGTGAGTGAGTGACGTTGTGACGCAGTCATTTCGTCATTCAGTCAGCCAGCCACGTAGCCAGGCAGGCTGCTAGTGAGTGGTGACTGCAAAACGACAGTGACATAAACCTTAAAAAACCGACAAACAACACAATATACTTGCAACACACGCCAAATGTTTGAAGATGCATGAGCTGACTGCAACAAAAAAAAATTTAAAAAAAAGTTGCATGAGAACTTAAACAAACCTCATGCATGCCTGATGATGAGCATGACAATGAAGATGCTGCTGCTGTTGCTGCTACTTTCCCTGTTGCATGTCGTTTGTGTTGCTCGCGCAACTTTTACTATAAAAATTTAATTTGATATTTTGAGTAAAACTTTGAAAGTAGCATAAGTATTTGCCTTTGACATCCCACCAGTGATATGTCACAAAAGCCATTTTACGCCGAGCTAACAATGACTTTGTCACCATCATCATCATCAGCAGCATCAACGTTATCACAGTCATCCGCGTCATCGTTAAAGGGAACGCCTCAAATGGTTGTTGTTGTTTCTTCTCCATCTGATGCATGTCATAAATAAGTTTCATTCGCTGTTTTTTTTTTTTTTGGAAATATTGTTGGAAAAGGTGTCGTGTTTTTTTTTTGGTTTTCCTTGTTGAAATACTCAAAAGTGGCAATGCATTATTTCTTACAGAAAGAATTATGGAAAAAAGCATCGTGAAAGTGTTCGTCAAGATGTGCTTTTCAGATGAAACAGATGTTCGCCGAAGATGTTTTGTTTTTATTTAGAATTTAAAAATACATTAGCGCTGTGTTGTTCCATATAAATTTACGTATTCATGAAGAGATGTGTACATGCACAGCTGTAATCAGTACAGAATGATATGGTTTATTGTGGATTATTACGAAATAAAGCGTTTGGTTTGAGAAAATGGAAGTCAGAAGTCCTCCTGGCTGCCTGGGAAGACGGCAGCCAGGAGGACTTCTGTTTAAGCTGTGTAAATGAAAAAGAGGGGCAGCCAGTGCAGCACCTGCTATGATAATATAAAAGACTGCTGGACTATGGTCTGGCCTAATTAGTGCTCAGGTTCTTGGGCGGCCTAGCGGACGCTCCACTTAAACCCCTTGTCAAATTCATTAAGAAATCTATCTGGTTCAGCAAAGACACAAAGAACATCTAATAACGCTGTGCTACTCAACTCTCTACTTTTTGCTTATCTTTTCTACGACAAACTTCCTTCATTTTGTTCTCCTTAATTCCTAGTTAATGGAACCACAATTCGGTCCAGGACAGCTCCGAGTGAACCTGTCAGTTGTCAGTTATTTCAACCTAACCATGTTCGAGTTGTGCGGACCAGAGGGTTCCCTCATATGGGGAAATTATGACAGGGCCAATATACTCGTATCAGTTATTCAGGGAGCACCTCATAGCGTTCAGGGCCAGGGCGAAACAGTACTTGAGAATATTGTTGGGACTGAGGTCCTGTACTTGAATAATACAAACCCTTTAATGACTTGGTGCGATTTTTACTGCTAATGCTGCAATCAATGATTGTGGAATGACTCGGCAAAAATCATGGATTTGTGAAGACGATGAACATCGATACATGCCTTAAAAGGTAAAATAAATTGTATATCTGAAGATAGGGATGGTATTCAGCATTCTACTGCAACCTAGGCTCGTCCAAGTCCATGTCTTGAACCTTCGGCCACAATAAAAATGCTTTATCATGTATGTGTATCACCATTAACCACAATCGCATTTCCAGCAAACTTTTCAAAGAGCAACTGGAAAATATTAGCCACTGTACTGACCTTCGAATTTGAATAATCCTACAGACTCACTTTCAGCTAACGTGATACCATTTGCAATACAATGCTGACCAAAGTGTTGTGTCATTCAATTATTTGTGCATTACTGCAGTTTTCAATAACAAAAATATGCCCCCTCAAACATGCAAACACAATGAAGTCATTTTTCTTTCAGATATACAATTATTTTATATTTATCAATAAAACTACTGAAAATGGGTGTATCTTTTTAATAAAATCTAAGCTTTTTGCCCCCCCCCCTAATGATTATTGTTTCTTTTGCGCGCTCTGTTGTTGTTGGTTGTAAAAGCCATTGCAGCAACTGAAGTTGTTGTTAATACATGTATTTTTCATATCAAAGTAATTTGAATACAGAAATTCCAACCGACAACAAAAAAAAAAAACGAAATAGTAGCCTTTTGCATGTTTTGGTAATCAATCTTTTTCGGGGGGAAAACAAAAAAAAGAGAAAAAAATCGAAACGCCAAAAACGTGTCTGCAACGCGCGTGCGCATGTGTGTAGGAACAGAGAAAATGTATTTCAATGTTGGTTGGTTTTTGTTTCGTTGTTTTTGGATTACAACAACAAACAGCAACAAATAAAATGATAACAGCCCGAGAAATAAAATGCTTGGCGTTGTATGAAAACAATTTAAACGGCCTAAAATCCAAAACATTTGAAAGCCATGGCAAAGCTGGACGAACAAGTTGTTGGCGAGGTACGCTATAAGCGGCCTTGACGAATTATTCGCTGTTGGATGAAGATTGTCAAATGGAAAGGACAATAGGGATCAATAGTTATTGGGTGGAGGACAATCATTTTTTTTTTGGTTCGCTTCAAGCGGCCACAATGCACAGTAAATAAATGAAGTATTTGAATAAGATGTGAAATCTTCGTTAGGTATCTTTTAGGACATTTAGTTGATGAAAGGTGTGTCACTGGGAGGGTTTTTAATTTCCCGGGCTTTTCCATTTCCCGGGAATCGGGAATTTTTGCGACATCTTCCCGGCAATTTCCGGGACTTGATTTTCTTTATCAAATATAAAGAAAAATAAATATTCGTAAAAAATAAAATTATTGTTTTTTTTTAAATAAAAATCCTGTACAATTGAAAAACAAAATCCTGTACAATTTAAATGTAATAAGATTAACTAGTCCAGAGTTCATCTCTCCACATAGTTTGATGTAGAGTTTTATCGTTTATGAAATCTATACCAAAAAGTCCACTTCATTTCTTACAAACCAATCAGTGAACTTAGTATAACTTCCATTTCGTAGTTGTAGGTGGATATTGATGAAAACTGGTCTACAATCAAATGGTTTATGGATTTTGTAATAGTTGATTTATTTGTTTTATCAATGGCCAGCTAACGCACTTCTCTCCGCCACCCTCTCTAACCCTTCCAACGTTTTGATACGATACGAGCATAATCATGAAAAGAAAACAACAACTGGTCTTACTGGGCTGTTGCTGTAGACTTCAGTCGCTTGTCTTAAGTGAATTTTCGAACATTATCCGCATCTTAATTGTAATGGATTCCGGATTCCATTTCATTCTGTGTGGTGATTTCAATTTTTCGCTTTTCATTGTATTTTTTTTTAACAGCTAAAACAATGACACCCGAAAAAAGTAGCTCAAGTGGATGTTGTTCAAATACAAAAAATACAAAAAAATATCTAAACAAATGAATTTCGGAAGAAATCATAAAAGTATGTGGATTATTCCGCTCACCTCCCTACATCTCTCTCTCTCTCCGAAGAGGGATTTGGTAACACTTTTACTTTTTTGGTTTCGCTTTGATTTCCTACATCCCCAGACTCCGATGTGGCTGGCCATCAATGAATCAATCGGACGGCAATGATGAGAAGACAACAAAATCGAAAGTGAATGTTTTGAAGTGATTTGTGGCCGATTCGTTCATTGTTTTGTTTTCGGAGCGTACTTTTTTTTTTCTCCACCATAATTTTCCATGTTTGCAATTGATTTGGTATTTAGAGCGGGGAGGTATCGGAGTAGACAAAGCGGTATCAACTGTCCATTTTTTATGATTTCTTTAAATCGTAGTAAATAAATCATGATTAATGTCATTTGCGGTAGTCTTTAGCATTCAATTTCATTGATGGTGGATGGTGTTTGAATATTCTCAAAAGGGGAAAACAGTATCAAATAGTCATGGTATATTTCGAAGAGTGTACAGTGGTTTGGGATGCCTGTAATGTGAGATATTTGCTGGCCGATAATCGTGCTTGTGCCCTGAGATAGTGCCTGAAACCGTCACCCAGGTTTAGGAAAATTTGTTTGAATGAATAGGAATATTTGCTCCTTCATATGGGAAAATAAAAAAATATATCGTTCACTTTCCTGCATTTTTATAAATAAGCTTTTCTTTGGACCACCCTTTACGTCCAGTCAAAGCTTACCTTCAGTCGAACTATGTATTCGATTGCGTCAGCCGATATATTGCTCTTAAGTCGATATATTGCTCTTATGGACTCATCTTCATAATTTATGAATGGTTGGAGTGTCTTTCTTTATCTGGAACTTCGGCAACTAATGGGTTGGAGAAATGCTCGAGGTGCTCTGAATACTCTGCTAACAAATTCTCATTTTAAACTCTGGCTACTTCGTCTTTCCTTCTCCCCGATTAACTAATTTCCTATTGCTAACACAGTGCATTACATTTAAAGGGGACATCCCCTGGACCTGGAACAAAGTAGTTGGATGGCCCCTCGGTGGAAGTTTGAAGCTGGAGCAACGTATTTTGATGCCGTACGAATGGAGTTTTACTCTACTCGGTGTTATTTTGAAGCTGCTTGGCGGAAGTAGTTTTATGACCTACGAAATAAGCTCGAAGCTGGATCAACGTAGTCAATTCCGTACGGAATGAAGTTTTTTAAGTTATTTAAGTTATTTTTATGGCGCGTGTGGTAGTTGGAATGTATTTGGTAGTTGGTTTGAAGCTGGACCAAAGTAGTTTGATGATCTACGAAAGAAGTTTGAAGCTTGATGGCCTATGCAAGAAGCTCGAAGCCGCCTGGTGGTAGTTTGAAGCTGAACCAAAGTAGTTTGATGATCTACGATAGAAGTTCGAATCCGTTCGATGACAGTTCAAGGCTCGGCCAATGAAGTTTGATGCTGTAAAAAGATAGTCTTACGTTGTTTGATGCAGCTGGTTGCTGGTAAGAAACTAGTCATACGGTGTATACAACTTCATAAAGGTGAATTTTCATTGTTATTTCATTTATTCTTATTAATTCGGAAGTATTTATATATGATTTTGATAGTAATCGAAAATTATGGACATGCTAATTCATTAATTTTACAGTAGTTGTAACGTTCGACCAGGTGCAAAAGTTGCACATTTTTTTGTCCTGCCACCTGATGTACGAGCTTATCCAGAGGACTCACCCTGCGTAGGTTTACATGTGCATGTAATATTCTTTACCTTCATGTTCTGTTTTCGTTTTCGTTTTCTTTTTTTTGTTTGTTCAATTCCGAATTCATTGTAATTTTCCATAAAATGTCAAAGTAATTTACATTGGACATTATTCATTTAAACTTAATCTCCGAATGGTAAAAAAGCTTTACATGTTCACTGTACTTCCCTGCCTGCGGCCACCGCCAACGAACGGAACCTGTGACCGAGTGTACCACTGGCATAAGGGTATGGAGGGCTGTGTATGGGCGATGGATTGGCTTGGCCATGGTCATATGCTGGTCACTGTCATGCCATGGACCTTATATTATCACTAAAGTCTTAATAAGTCGTATTTAGTATGTTGATGTAGTGGTCGTTGTTTGTTGTTGCTTTTGTTAAATGACAATTTAATTGTTGTTTGTATGTATTTTTGCTTGCATATGTCACTTGCAATGACAAAATAATTTAATTATGTCAACCAAGATTTACCTTGAAGTCAGGTCGACTGGTTGCTGGCCAAGAGCTTCTGCTGCGGCTGTTGCTGCATATGGGCCATGCAACTAAGGCTAATGTTCGCCCGGTTGACTCCATTGGCTGTCCAAGAATCAGAGCCTAAGACAACAGGCAAGCGGCAAATGCTTTGGCTGCGTTAAGAATGGCTTTAATAATAAGAGCAACAAACAGCAGACAACTTTAGCAGAAATTAACGCTTTTGCCAGCGGAATGTGTTGCATAGCCGGGAGTCACACACACACACGCACGCTCACAACTATCTGTGTGTAAAAAGAGCATAATATTGCATGTTTGTTGCAGTGATGTATTATATAAATGAATTTTTATGTGCAGTTGCCAAGTTTCGTTTTCAATCTTTCACTGTGTTTCTTGTTCCTTTTTTTTTCATAATATTTCTTTTTCTTAAACAGCATTCATTACTTAAGTCTGTTTTTTTTTCTTCAGTTGAAGTTAAACTTAAATTGTCATGGCATGCAATAAACTTTTGTTATGCTCTTTAATGCCGCCACCACTAAACAACGAGTGACATAAATGTGGAGCGGCACTGGAGGTTTGGTTAAACGCTGGCTGTTCTGGGATCAGTTGGAAATATAGATTGATATATTCGAAATACGCAATGGCAATGCATGAACAGAATTATATGGCCCTAAATTTCTACAAAAAAAAAATGTCGCCTCCAGACTCAAAAACAACTGAGTCTGTGGACACAGGTAACTGAAGCCTTTGGTCCAATAAACGAGTCGATGTTGATCTTCGATAATCTAAAGTTAACCTTCAAATTTATTTTTTCAGTACAAGTTTAACTGCAATTTAATCGTTCAATATTGGGCGTTTACAACACATATGATTTTGACAGCAATCAATGAAAGAAGAAGCCGAATCAAAATGCTAATGGTTCAGCAACTTCCGCAAATAAAATAAATTACATAAATGATGGTGCTGTGTAATTTTGTTGATTCCGTAAATGGTTTCCAACCACCAGCAGTTCCATACATAAGTCTTTTGCCAGTGCAAAAAATCGTTTCGGACCCTTTCTGAATTCTCCTAGTTTTTATACTAATGGCAGTGAACTCGCTGTAAATCTTTTGTTTTTCAGGCCTCTGGTTGTCTTGCATTTTGTTAAACATTTAATTGTTTCCCTCGAAAATCCACTACAAAAGTTTAATATTATTTTAGTTATTCTTATTTATTTATTATCAAGATATTTTATAAATGAATTTACAAAATATGGAAATTTATTATTTTAATTTTATTATTATTTAACTACAATACAAAGTAAATTTACATTCTAATTCTATGGCCAAGGGTAAACCGGGTGACACAGATCATATGGCTAATTTTTTGCAGTAACAAACCTGGAGGGAATCGAACCCACAACCTCCACGCTGATTGGCAAGCACGCTGCCAACTCGCCTACCGGGGCGCACGATAAAAGTGTTAGTGCTGCCATATCAATAGCCGAAAGTGTGCATTATTTTGACTGTCCACTCAAGAACGTAATTGAAGTTTAAACGAAGTTCTATTTGAAACTTATCTCTACGATCTCATTGATGGCGTCTCATGGTGCGATATTGCAGTTTTGGCTTCGGCTACGCTGGGTAATTGGCCTCTGACTCTGTCATCTATTACTGGACTGTCTTGTTCAACTGGGCTTTCAGTCGCCATTGTCAGCTGGCAAATTGTGCTCGCTAAATTCTCACCAGAATTCCATTCCCTCTTTGCGCCAGTTCTTTCCCTCTTTGCGCCAGTTGATTTCTCCTCATATTCGCAAAAATGACCCACCATCTTCATACCACCACCATATATGACGCTTGTGATCTTTACTCCATCGAAAGCTCGGGCACAGGCACCCTTGTGTGTTGTTCAGTGTGTGTGTTTCGAAGTGCTACCACAGCTCGCATTGGCACCAGTATTGCCAATGCCAACAACCAATTCTACTCTACCGCTGCCCGAATACTACTGGGCTCGTCGTACTGTTCCATTCATTCATCTGTTTATGTGCATTTAACTTGTTTTAATGTAATTTATCAAATGCATTGACATTTTCATGAAGTTTGACTGCATGAAAAGGAAAAAAAAAACGAAAACGAAAACGAGAACTGCAAAATAAAACGAAATGAAATGAAAATAACGTAATGTTTCTTAACATATTATTGGCGGTATTTAGTGTTTCCTTTCATTTCTGTGGAAGGCATGCCACAAATTGCAACAACGACAGCACCACTAGTGGCAGTAAAAGCGGCGGCGTCTAAGTATTCCAGCCACAATGATAGACAAACTAGTTGTTGCGCGGAAAAGTAAAACTTTTTTGTTTCGCAACGCGGGGCAGGCAGCAGAAATAAAACAATTACATTTATTGAAAACGAGAATGAAAATTGAACTAGATTCCAAAGGAAGAGGAACGCACGAAGTTTATGTAGGTGCTATTTATTTATATACGTTTACAGGAGTTCGATTTGAAATGCTTTGTAGAATATGATCGTGTTTGGTGGGGGGAAATCGTATGAATGGTGGAAAGGTTCTTAAACCATTCAAAATTTTTGAAGCTGCTTAATTGTATTTATTAGAAACCTTTCGAATTAATAAATATATAATTATAAAATAAAAAAAAAATATATGATTCACACTTGTTTTGAAAAATCCCAAAAAAAAAAACGAAAAATTCCTCAAATTTAAAAAATTGGGGAATTTTTCAAAACGTAATGTAACCTAAAAATTATGAAAAACTACCAAATTATCTTGGGGAATTTTACATAATGAAAAGTTGCCAAATTTTTATTTTGAGGAATTCTTCCTTTTATTTTCGGGTATTTTTCATAGAGCCGTCATCTTGCCTATATGTGAATGGTGGAAAGGTTCTTAAACCATTTAAAATTTGTGATGCTGCTTAATTGTATTTATTAGAAACCCTTCGAATTAATAAATATATAATTATAAAATAAAAAAAAATATATGATTCACACTTGTTTTGAAAATTCCCAAAAAAAAAACGAAAAATTCCTCAAATTTAAAAAATTTGGTAATTTTTCAAAACGAATTTTAACCTAAAAATTATGAAAAACTCCCAAATTATCTTAGGGAATTTTACATAATGAGAAGTTGCCTAATTTTTATTTTGGGGAATTCTTCCTTTTATTTTCGGGTATTTATCATAGAGCCGTCATCTTGCCTATATGTGAATGGTGGAAAGGTTCTTAAACCATTTAAAATTTGTGAAGCTGCTTAATTGTATTTATTAGAAACCTTTCGAATTAATAAATATATAATTATAAAATAAAAAAAAAATGTATGATTTACACTTGTTTTGAAAATATCCCAAAAAAAAACGAAGAATTCCTCAAATTTAAAAAATTGGGTAATTTTTCAAAACGAAATTTAATCTAAAAATTATGAATTATATTGGGGAATTTTACATAATGAAAAGTTGCCAAATTTTTATTTTGAGGAATTCTTCCTTTTATTTTCGGGTATTTTTCATAGAGCCGTCATCTTGCCTATATGCGAGGGCATGCCCACCCACCTCATCTATTTGCGCCTGTTTCTCCTAGTGGGAGTGGCTGGAGATTAATCTCTTTACAGGGACCGTTGGTCCTCATTAGGTGGCTTCTATCTTCCCTTCGAGATCATCGATCCGTCACAAATCCTACATCCTCAATATGAGTACAGATATTGAGCGGCTTGTAGGTCTACGACTTCTGTGGATCGGTTCTTTTACCAAACATGATAGTAGCAAACAATTTCGTTGTCAATGTCCGATTAAAAAATCACACTCTGTGTACCGGCGACTTGTCTACTACTGCGTGGGTTTCATGTTGACTCCTACGTCGTGTTGTACAAGGCACAAAACGTGTAAGCAATTTCGAAGTTAGGCGGCTTAAACCCGAGCTAGGCACACAAAGGTTCTACGAAATCAGGTACCGCAAAGGCTCCTAATGTCCAATCCTTTGAAAGCCCTGTATCTGGTGCCGGTGTGGTGGTCCTGTTTCAATCTACCGTCAAACAATTTTCCTCAGAGCCGATAATTTTGCAGGAAGACCATCGGACTCCACGGTTACCATCATCACCAGGTGGTGGTGAAGAAATTGCCGAGCCAACAAATCAGGAGATGAACTCTCTGTAATGGGTGATTGCCCTGATGGATGATTTACAACGAGATCCTCGTCCTACAATGGCAAGAAGGTCAGTGACTCACTAACGCAACTCGACGAGGCACGGGATAAAGTGTTCTATGGCTTTGGTACCACCTTCCTCAGAATTTACAAGGGGACAACAGCGAGAAGACTCAAACTCCGGGTAACATCGCCATAAGCCGTGATTGGACGAGTATCAGCAAGGACACTCGATCAGTCACCGAACTGGTGGCTTACTTCTTTGGCAAAATGGAAGTAGCAGTAGAAAAGGAAGACCTGCTGAAATCTGAGGACGATCCAGAGGATGACAACGCAGTATGGTGAAGGTTATACAAATCAAAATCAGTCTCGGTTGCACGGGTCCTCAGTCGCCGAGTAGTTCATTTAAATTCACACATCTTAACATTTTAAACGGGCGTATTTCATGAATTGTTCATCGGCTGTGAAGTTCAATTACAGAGACAATTTTTTATGAATTATCATTACCATCATTGATTGATATTTAATATATGAATGAACATTATGTCTGTAAAATCTCTAGACTACAAAATGTTAGACAAAAACCAGTATTTCTGACCATTACAAAGACCCATTAAATCTCCTTGCGATCATCATTACGTCCCAGTTTCCAGCTCTGATTACATGTACATTATCTCTCTCTCTCTCTGTCTGTCTCTCTGTATAACTCTCTAGCTCTGTTTTACATTGTATGTATTTTATTATTGTTATTACAAACAGTTCATTTTGCTAATTTAACAAATATTTAACAAGTAATTTAAATGAAATCACAACAATCTATTATTAGTTGGTTTGCTTGGCCAGCCAGTTGGTTAAATCACCAGAGAAACGTACCAAGCCACATAACAATTTAAAAATTCTCCTCTTAATAGACATTTCATGGCAACAATTAGCCCCATTTTGAGTGCATTTAGTTAACGATTATTAATGTTACCAAAGCACACCATAATCTAACCAAGAAAACCAAAACCATACACCGAACCACACCGTGATCACCATCATCTCCAAGCCTGAGCATAAAGACAACCTGGCTCCTAAGTCGAGTGGTGTGAGCGAGAGAGAGAGAGAGAGAGAGGTAGAGAGGATCCTTTGCTTTGATGTGGTTGCTTCGTTTGGAACCCTTTTAAATGACATTTAATACTTGGCTGCAGTCTCTGGTAAAAGCTTAAACATTTCAACACGATTATCATTTAGTCTGCGCTTTTTTTTTTCTTTCGTTCTTCTGTTTGGCAACACAAAAATGTGTTTAATCTAATCAAACACGCAAAATTGTTTTGTTTTTTTTGGTCTGAAAAGAGAGTTAGCAGATTGCATACAAAATGATGATGCTGTTGTTGTCGTTGGCTTGCATATGTGTGATATTCATAACTTGGCTTAATAACAAAGTAGTATGCTGAAGCAAGAAGAAGACAAAGGAAGTGGCGGCATCACAAGATCGTGTGCATGGCAGAGGAGTAGAAAATAAGTGTTGCAACGAATGTTTGTTTTTGTATGAGGTAAGGGTCGAATGTCGAACACACTTGCTAAATTCAAATCTCGGAAAAGGAGAGTTTTCATTAAAAGAAAAAGAAAAAAACAAGATATGTTACTTAGGTATTCAAAGAAAAATGCCATTTTTGGAGCTGAATGATCAGATGTTTATTTCAAAATAAAGAGGAAGGTATGCCGTTAATAATGAAACACAACATCAGCCAAATGGCGACCACGACCACTCTTACAGGACCATATCCTTTTCATGAAATTTTCCATAACCAAATGGCAAAGTGATAGCCTCACGAATTCGACGCTGGGCTGTGGCTGCCCCATGTCCTCGATAGCCTCACGAATTCTATCTTCGATGTCTTGAATCGACGCTGGGCTGTTGGCGTAAACCTTATCTTTCACGTGACCCCAAAGGAAAAAGTCACAAGGTGTTCAATCACAAGATCTCGATGGCCAATTGTGATCACCTCTTCGAGAGATAACACGGTCGGGAAACTTTTTCCGTAAATTACTTGTGTGGCACATAGCGCCGTCTTGTTGAAGGTAAACGTTGTCCAGATCAATATCATCAAACTCCGACCATAAAAAAAACATTAATCATCTCTCGATAGCGCAATCCATTCTCCGTAACTGTTTATCCAACCTCATTTTCAAAAAAAAAAACCGCACCAGACAGTCACACGTTGAGGATGAAGAGGCTTCTCAACAATAACTCTTGGGTTTTCCGAACACCAGATGCGACAATTTTGCTTGTTGACGTAGCCACCGAGTTGGAAATGGGCCGATGGAATTCCGGATCATTTTCATGCATTTCAAGGACCCAATCAGCAAAGACACGACGTTGTTGATGATCGGCCGGCTTGAGTTCTTGTGTTAACTGAACTTTATAAGCCTTAAGACCCAAGTCTTTATGCAAAATACGATGTAATGACGTTTGTGGAATGCCAAATTTCAAAGAACGACGAGGACGAAACCTGGGTTTTCTTCAACACTTTGGGCTCAGTTTTTCTTGAGCAACGTGCACTGGTTTTATTCTTCACATCACTTACTTGTCCCAACAGCTCGAATTTGTCCACCAATTTCTGTATTGCCGTCTGACGACCCAAAAAATGCTTCAGTTTTGCGAACTGTGACTCCGTTGATTTCTCAGAATTTATCCGTTTATTCTTTAACCGTAGCAGTTCCACGGTGTCTTCAGATCCCCTGAAATTGATCTGGCACTTTCGGAATAATGGAAAAATTAAGCAACACAACTCACATGGTGGACTCATAAATTTTGCAAGTAAAATTGTTACAAATACAAGGACTAAAAGGAAAATATCCCCCCGTTGTCGGTGAGAATGGAGCAGCCCAGCGGACGGAGACTGCTGTAATCTATATAATTTTGGCGCTTGTTGTTGTTGGCATTGCAATACTTTTCTTCTTCGTCTTCTTCTTCTCTCTATGTTGTTCAGTGCGCTAAGTGCGTTTATAATGTCTGTTTAGATATAATATTTAAGATAAATATAAAGATCGTGATTCCAATTTAAGCTTGTATACATTTAATCTTCGCTATAATCCTCATACTGAAAACTGCAACTCAGCAGAGTTGAGCAGCACAATCGCTCGCGCACCAAACAGCCCAACAACTGGGGCCATTTGTTACATGAGTAACAGATATCACAGGTACGAGGTATGGCTTACATTTTTTCCCCCTCCAAGTTGTTGGCAAACTAACATACGCCAGTCCGTCCATGTATACAATCTATATACATACGTACGTGTGGAGGTTTTGGTAGTGTCGTCGTTGTTAGTCCACCATAGGTAAAGAAACGGAAAGATAACAAACAGTATCAGTGGAAAACAAATGATGATCATCTCCCTCATACCGTCATAGATGATCGCAGTACAAACAGACAACGTGTGCTTTGGCCAGGTATCACACAGTACTCACGGTAAGGTGATATTTTATAGGCACTCTGTTGTGCCGGCTACGATAGACTTACGATCGATCTAATTAAGCGTAACTTATCGTTAGTCTCCATCTATTTACAAAATATCTTTTCTTCCTTCAGTTTGCCAGCCAGCCATATATTTTCTTCCAGCCAGCACAGCGCGTATGAGTACAGATTGTATGAAATTTTTGAAACAACCCCCCCGCCCCCCCAAAAAAAAACAATATTTTTTAGACTGACATTGTAGAAGATTGGGCGACCAGACATGGAGGAGTTGCTTTGTTTTCCCCCACAATGGCACCAACAACCACCGCATCGTGAAACGAACAGTGGCAACAGCTGAAAGAAAAAAGACTTACTCTTTGTTTATTGTTTTTTTTTCTTTTGTTGTTCCTTTTGATTTTGGTGGTGGGATTGTGATTGGAAGATCGAACGACCGATCGACCACAAAAAGCAGGTTAATTGGGGTGTATTCCGTTAAAATGCTACCTGAATATTTTCCGTCTGTGTGTCCGTCTGTCTGCCCAAAGTGTGATCAATTTCATATAATATAATCATAATTAACTCACAGCAATGGTAACTATTTTTCGGTATCCCAAGATTTATTACCATCGATTGTAGAAGAAAATTAAAACCACCCAAAAAGCGTTAAGCCCTCCGTGGGTTGGCATAGTTGAGAGACAAAAATTTACATAATTTCTCATAAAACCGATATAAAACGCATTGACAGGAAGTGCGGCCGCTTAAAAAAAAACAACAGTGGCATCACTGGTGCGGGGGGTGGCTAACGTCACTGTCATTAAAGGACAAAGTTAATAGGGTAATATCTGGCCAGCAGAGGCGTATGTTAATGGACGATTTTTGTGGTTGTACTTGGCTAACAACGTTCTAATGGTCCGGATGTATATGGTCTACAAAGCTGGCTCTATCTAGGGTAATATTAAACAGACTTTGGTTTGAACTCTGGTAGTTATGTTAATGGAAATCTGGGGACTTAAGCTAAGAGCTAAGAGCTAAGCCGCCTAAGAAGTCTTGAGGCTATCCAAAATCAATGTACATAATAAAATATACTAATACCTTTCCACTTCAATACTTATTTCCCTTTATATTCCACTCAGGGAACGTCTTCTAAATCCGGAAGCTAATCTGACCGGAACTACTGTTTAAAATCGCCTCCGAACAGCAAGTTTAGAATCTAAAACTGCTTTAGATTTTCCTACCAGGACATGAACCACATCTTATTGTATGATACTTACAGCCATATCAACTATTGATCCTCTTCAACCCATTTGCTGTTGGAAATTTGCAGAATTAATAATTTTCCGTGCTATTGCAAATTGAGGTCATATTAGGCAGTTCAAGTACGTATATCGTGTGGTATAGGTCAAGATGTCCACCTGACTTGTGCCATACGATCAAAGAGGACAGCCCTTTTTTTTCTTAAGTTCATGATTTCTTCAAATACAATCTAACTTATGATCTTAATAATTCGTATCCAACTATATAATGACTTCATTGAAAACTTAGCGATTCCACGAGATGAGCTTGGAAAACGCCCCTGAAAGATGATCTTTGCCAAACAAGAAAAATACGTACAACACAAACGCATTGCCGGACAAACAACAACAAAAAACACAGGCATTCATTCATTGAATTTGACGTTTAAGATCAATAGGTCGCGATCGACAATCATTTGCCAAATGTCTGGCGCACGATAAGCACATCAGTCAAAAAATAAAACTAAAAAAAAACAAAAAACCACAAATAAAACAAAAGCAACGACAAAGATGAATAAAACGTAGAAATGTGGAGGAATCTACCGGCCATCCACCACCATCACTCCAATGAATCGGGTTGAGTGGAGTGACTGACGGACTAACCAAACGACCGTTTAAACCTCTTTAAGTCCAGGCTGAGAAACGCACATATACACACACACACACAAAAGTTAACCACAGCGCTTCTTTTCTTACGTTACCATCGTTACAAGGTTTATCAAATAAAGTTTCTTTTCTATACCCTACGACATGCATGTCAATCTCAAAGCCTAACGAGGGCCAAATAAAAAATGTAAAATATTATTTGGGCCACAAAAAAATAAAATACTTTAAATTTTATAGTAAATTATATATACATAGATTTATTTTAAATTTAAATTTTCGTTTATTTTTTGTTCTATTATACCGAGTGGGCCGCAAAGTCATACAATGCGGGCCGCATGCGACATAAGATGGCGAGGTGAGTAGGCTTTAACTACTTGAACAGTCCGTATGTAAGTAATTGGTAATAATATTTTATGAAATTTACTGAAGAATTTTAGGCAATAGCAAAATCTGAGATTATTGTAAAAAAAAACAGTATTGAATAAAATATTCGTTTTTCATCACAGAATCTGGAAAAATAAAATCTAAAGGTCATCAAGCTCTGGCCACAAAAAATGTTTTATCATGCCTATCCAGAGGTCACAATTAATCGAGGAAGAATAAGCTGATGATGCTGATTCAACACACCAAACGGGAACTCTTTAAGTACGCAATTGGCAACGTAGATCACGTGCGGGTTTACCGATTCCCAGATGCGACAGATTTACTTGTTAACAATGCCGACGAGATGAAACTGAGCTTCGTCAGAAAATAGGATTTTTTTAAGTAAAATTGTTGTCCATTTCGTGCTGTTCCATGACCCAAACAGAGTAGCGATAATGAGGCGGATGACACCCAGATACGTTTTTTCATCACCTCAAAACGAAAATATTTTCCATAAGCGGGTTAAGAATTCTTTTGTAAATATGTGAATTTTCAAATCAAAAATATTTTCAATAAACGGTTAACAAATTTGTGTATCACTTTAAAAAGAAAATATTTTCGAAAAACAACCTACAAATATTTTAGTTAATATGTGAAATATTTTATCACATATTTTATTCCCAAATATTTTTTTTTTTTTAATTGTATCGAAATTGCAAATTTGAATCGAATTGTATGCAAATCAAACTATACAGAGGTCAGAGACTGTGAAACTGACTGGCAACCCAAATTTCCAGATTTGACACCTAAGCATTCAATTTGTTATGGTTACTTGAAAGTCTACATCTCAGGTCATTGACTCAGATCAAGGCAAAAAATTATTATATAATTAAAAGGTAAATTCTTCATTATTGTAAATAAAACTTTACTAAAAATAAGAAATGCTAATTGAGGATAATCGCGTACATTTTTTCAATACGTACATTTTGTATACTTTCTAATTTGTTCCCCTTAACATTCCCCGTGGGAATAGATGGCGAACATCTCTCAAATACATTGGATATAAGTACTCCCAATGCACATACACATTATAAGTGCAAGTTTAATTGTGGAGGGTACAACAAAATCGACCTATTCGAGCTTTATGTCTAAAATTTCTAGTTTTTTCCTTTGTATCATATTGATGTTGGCCATGGTGTATGGCCAAAAACCACAACAACAACAGCAGCGATATCTACGCATGATTCGGTTATTTTCATCTTGGGCATCTCGAATTTGTCGATAGGTTGCTTGGTCGGTTGGTTGGTTAGTACCTCATGTCGTGATTTCGATGGTTCAGTTGATGTATGAGATGAATAAGTAAAACAAACTCATGTGGGGGCCATTTGAGAGGAATTGAAATCGGGCGCGAATGGATGGGATGGCCGAATGGATGGATGGATGGCTAGACGGATGCCAAGGCACGGACGCTGTGGCTGAATGAATGTATGAATGAAAACGAATTCAGATATTTGGTCTTCTACGCGATGTTGGTTGGCAATACTTTATTTGCGTCTCGGTCTTCAATGTTGTAAAAGTAATTAAAATGCCACAACAAATGTTTAGTTCAAGTAATTAATTTTGGTTTTTGTAGTTTTACCAGTGAATGCTACTCCCAAAAAAAACAAAAACTGATGTGTTGGGAAGCAAAACAAACTGCTGCTCACTTTTGTTTTTGGTGGCTAAACATTCTACAATCTGTTGAGTTGACGCATAAAGCCATGTGTTGTTCTCTTCTCTTTGGTGCTTCAACTGATGCGAACATGACCTTAAAAGATTATTTCAGTCATAAAAGTGTGTGATGAATAAATTTTTTTTTTTGAAGATATCGCCTTTTTTTCATTTTGTGTTTTAAAACGATTTCGTAAGTGAGTCGCTTTCATTCATACATTCGTTGGTCATTCATTCATTCATTTATTTTTTGTTTCTATTAGGGAAATTGTTTTATTTTGCATTTGAAAATTCTCAAGAACATGTAAAATGCATATCTTAACAGTTGCCGATATCATTGTGCCAAATGAAAGAAGAAGAAACTCTGCACGCGTTTCCATTGATGACTTTTGAATTTAAATGTCTTAATTATGTTGAAATGTGAATGTAAGAACAGAAATATGGCAGAAGTGAAATCGTCGGCCAACTCATGTAGGGCAATAATTAGTTTTTCGAAAACCCCTGCTGGCAGGAGATTGTAATGATACATATGTTTTTTTCACACAATTCTCATCATGTAAAGGTTAATTACATATTATTCGGATGTATTCTGAAATATGTTGTGTTGGTGAGCACATAAATTAGTTCACAGAATATGAATGTACTGCAAATGGGGCGAAATAGGAATTTTAAAAAATCCAAATATAATTACATTTCATCACAATGATTTAATAAGAATATCTGTCCAAAAGTGGTTTGAATGGGTTTTATTAAAAAAAAAAAATTGTACGCGACCATCTAGCAATGATTTCGACACACATATTTGTCTTGAGCTTGTCAATAGTGTGAGGCGTACACTTTGCATCGCAAATAACTCCCGTCTGGTAAAATCTGGTGGTCGGCGTGGTCAGTCTGTCCTCTGATTGCAAACTATACCTTAAAAGGTAATATTCTTGCAAAAAATTAGTTACTAAAGTTTTTGCAACAAAATGGGCAACCGTTGCCCACACATCTCCCCCAAACAATTCGTAAATGTAAAACGTTGTGATGGCTCAAAGGCAATTTTTTTAAAATTTATTATTTTTAAAATAGTTGCTACAACCAAACTATATTTGCTACAAATCGACACATTATTTGTAGCAAATATTCACACTTTATGCTTAATAAGTTGAGTGAAATAGCTCTGAAAATGTATGAGTACGACAAAGTCGAAGAATAAAATTACATTTTTCCATATTTTAAAATCTGAAAATGGTAAAAATTGTCAATGTGAAAAAAAAGTAAAATTTGTTAATGTAATACAAATACGTCGTAATGTTTTAGAAAAATCTAACAAACAAAAAAAATATAAAAAAATTTTCCCTCTAAAAGGTGGTCAACTTTGGAAATATTTTTTTTTTTAAAAAAATGGATATGACAAAGTAGAAGAATCAAAGTAAATTTTTCCTATTATCTAAAATCTGAAAATGGTGAAAATTGTTTATGTAAAAAAAGTAAAAAATTTAAAAAGAAACTAACAAACATATATAAAAAAATTGTATCTCCCTAAAAAATGGTCAACTTTGAAGATATTTTTTTAAAATATATAAAATTGTCCAATTTTATTGTTAAAACCTTAAAACAATGGCTTACTCCTTCCTTACAACCAATTTTTTACGGAACTAGAAAATGTTTACTGGATCAAAAAAAATTGTTATCTCCCTAAAAAGTGTTAAACTTTGAAAATATTTCTAAAATATATCCAATTGTATTGTTAAAACCTTAAAACAATCGCTTGCTCCTTGCTTACAACCAATTTTTTTAGAGAACTCAAACTGGATAAAAAAAAATTGTTATCTCCCTAAAAAGTGATCAACTTTGAAAATATTTAAAAAATATGTCCAATTGCCCAATTTTATTGTTAATACCTTAAAACAATCGCTTACTCCTTGCTTCATCCAATTTTTTATGGAACTCGAAAATGTTTACTGGATCAAAAGTTACAGATTTTTTACTGCTTTAATCTCGTGTTAATTCTCCGTTCAGCAATTGCGACAATTATGCTTAGTAACGCCGCATGAAAGTGTGCTTCCAAAAAGCAGCTTCATTGTCCACCATCCGATCGACTACTTTATCGTATTCCTCGCGATATTGCCGGTATTGGACATATTTTTTCATAGCCGCCAAAATGCTGAGCCCGGTGACGATTCAACACATTTGGCCTCTCGACAACACTCTCGCCAGCGATTTACTCAAAACCATTAACCAAACAAAGTTTTTTCTACATGGAATTTACATTAACTCTTTTGGCTTCTCTCTTCGTGTCGACCACTCGCAGGTCGTCAGTCAAAATAAGCCGCAATGTAGTTTCAGAGTCGCCAAAGGACTCAGAACGGTGACTTTCAACACAATTGGGTTCTTGACAACGCTCTCGCCAACAATTTACTCAAAACCATTACCCAAACAAAAATTTTTCGTTAACCCAGCGAATTAGTGAAAACCATTAGCCAAACAAAGTTTTATTTACGTTGCACATTCACTCTTTTGGCTTCTCTCTTTGTGTCGACCACTCAAAATGCTAAGCGCGGTGGCGATGCAACACAATTGGGTTCTCGACAACACTCTCGCCAGGGATTTACTAAAAACTATTAGCCAAACAAAGTTTTTTCTACGTTGCATTAACATTCACTCTTTGGCATCTCTCTTTGTGTCGACCACTGTACAAAATGTCTCCGATGACGATACTTTGTTTCTCTGAGAATTTCACCAAGTTCGTTATGTGAAATATTCAAATGTCTTCCATTCAAATCATTTATCCGTAATTTGTTTTCGGTTTAACCTATGGAAAATGCAAGAAAATTCGAAGAAATATTTTGTATCGGTTTGCAAGTTTGAACAAAATATTAAAAAAAAAATTACCATAAGACAAAAAAGTTATGATTTCTAAAGAATTAAAAAAATTCGAATACAATGAAAGGAATTTACTGTACACAGTTAATGTCCTGTAAGTTTTCTAATTGTATACCCCCCAGGGTTCATTTCAAATAAGCTCTTCTATAGATTTCGCTACTAGTCATGCACAAAGTTATATAAGTAAGTCTATTAAAAGACAATTACAAAATGTTAACTTTGTTTGGGCCAAGACTCCTAAGGAAAACAACTTTTACAACCTCTTCCTCTTCTTCACAGCATTGGCCAATGCGGTTAGTTAGCTCAACGCTGTCAGCAATGAACTAATCTGACTTTGTGATATGATAATTATTTTCTGACTGCTCCTCAGAAAATCATAAACAGAGGATTTCCATTATCCGCTTAATAAATTTCTCTAATCTCCGTGATATTGTAAATGTGAAATGCAACACCGCGCAGCAACATACATAACTTATTACCACTACCAAACAACCATCGCCATAAAGCATTTCCTCCCCACCCGTAAGGAAATAATAACAAGAACATGGACAGAATAACAAGAAACGAATTATGATCGATTTGGGGCGAATTGTCTTTACACTACACCGTAACAAAAATGTTCTGCTTACAAGTAAAACAATACTACAGGGGTGGCAGTTAAGAAAATTACCGGATCCTACAAATGTTTGGACTCTATTTCCTTTGTATTTCTTTTAGCCCATGACGACAGCTTATTAAAGCCTGGACGGGCGTGACAAGAAGCCAGTGTATTCGCAGGGACTGATAGTTGAGAGAGAATTCTAGAGCGATGGCATCTCTGTCCCAGTTTTTCAAAAACGTTACTAGGCAACAGTGAAGGCTGCAAGGTTTGTGAGTTAAAAACGTTCAGGTTAGCCCATACAAAAAAAAATTATTCTTAATAAGTTTGGCAATCTTTGATATGTTTGGCGTCTTTGATATGTTAGTTGGCCTCATTCGATTAAAATGTATTGGTTACTTCGGAAACCATTGAATATCGTCCGATCAATTTGTGCCAACAAAGTCGAGGACAATTTGTTGAGAGCGATTCGAGGCAGTCACGTGAATAAAATTATATTTCCTTAATACTGGAAATGTTTGTTCATCCTTTAAAAGCTTTAATATAGTCGTCTCAATAAAAAAATAGTGAGGAGACGATATAATAAAAATAAAATATATTTTGTACATTTTACTTCCTTTTCTAAAATGTATCACATCGGTCAACTGATCGACGGGCAGCGACTCCAGAAGACCGATTTTTTGCCCTATTCCAAGTGGTTACAAACATTATGAAAAACTTACCATACCCATTTGGAGAGTTATTCCAAAAAAAAAGAGAGGGAATTATGCACGCCAAACATTTTGCTGTCGCCTTGCATCACATGGCCAAGCTGCTGGATCCGAGCTACACAATGTTGCCTAAACATTTGTATCACTTGCATTTCGTATCACGGTGAATGATTGAAAAGTCCGAATACCAACATCAACTACCACCAAGAAGAAGAAGTAGAAGAAGAAGAAACTTTGTACAGTAACAAAGCTGCAACTAATGCTTAAATCTACATAAATCAATTTTCATTTCCTGCAATTTTTAGACACACTTAAGCCTCTTTTTCTGTGTTGGTGCGCGCTGCCATAAACTAACAGCCACAACAATCTGAAGCTGACGTTTGTTCAGAAACAAACGAAACAAGAACAAACCCCGGGAATGGAAGACGAAAGGCAACAAGAAACAACAAACACGTTGAAAGGCAATGCAGATCAGTTGGTTTGGCCAGTTTGAGTTGAGGTGCGCAAGCGCATGCGCAGCACTCTGACAACTGACTGCCACCAATGGAACAATTGAGAATTGAGTGTGTGTTTTGCCTCAAAGTGCCCCAGTGCATATGAAAACCCACTTATCTAATTGTGATTCCGGGAACTGGTTCTCCTTGATACATTTCTATGGTCGGTGGTGGTGGTGTTGTTGTTGCAGCAGCATTCGTTGCCGTTGTTGCATTGCATACAAAACTCATTAGAACTTAATCATAACTTGATATTTGGCCAAGACGGAAAATCCGCTCTCGACAAATGAACAAATGCTATGGTGGCGGCGGCGGCAGCAGCAGCAGCTAATATTATAAAATGTAGACAAATCCGAGCAGCAACAACGAAAAGCTAATATAAGCTACAAACAAATATTGCTAATGCTAAACAAATGTTGCTAACGTTTTGCTTTTGTGCCTTTAAGCCATATCCATGAGTAACTATGACTTCAATGTCTGTCTGTCTGTCTGTCTGTCTATGCACGTTGAGTTTTACGTTTGCCGTTTTTTTTCTGGGTTTGGTCCATATCTTGAGCATAAAGCCTGAAATCAGGGAGAATTAAATCATATTAGCCCAGGCGTATTTCCGGAGGGGTCATAAAGGCAACACTTCAAATGTGGAAATTATAAAAAAAAAGTATTTTTTTTTAACAATTTACCTTAAAACACATTTCACATATTGAAATGGTTATTTTGAAAATGTAACGTTTTTCGACTAGACTAAGGCGCCCATTTTGCCACGTTCCTGGACCACTGAATCAAAGAGCATAAGGCCACACAAATGTGTAACAAAAACCCTGATACCCAATTCACGTACTCGTCGTATAAAATACGAAATTATTAAACATATCAAGCCATGTGCATGAGAGTTTCAAGTTTTGTTTTTTTTTGTAGTAAAACTTTTTCTAAGTATAGGAACACTTTTGAATTAGAGGTATTCTAAGCACCAACCCAACCAATGACTATGAAAATTGTTGCTGGAACACGTAATATGGTGGTAAGCCTACAATGATTGCACAGACACACACACACACACACTCCCTGAATGCGAACAGACGAACCGGACCATTGATAGCCAGAGACAAGAACAAGCCAAGTTTGAAAGCCAAGACAACAGACGTACTCATATGGATGTATGAACGAGTGAAGTAAACCAATCAATTGGCCTTGATACACGCCAACCAGTTGGCTAATGGTCTCGGCTTTATTTGCCATTATGCGACGAGGTACACCGAAAAAAAAAACACAATTGAACATTTGTAACGTGTTCCGTAGATCTTTATTTTTGATGTGCTGATTCATAGATTGGATTACTTTTAACTGGGTTTAGTAGTCAGAGGATTTAATAGAAGTTGGTCCAAACACAAGCATCTTTTTGGAAGTTAAAAAAATGAAAACAGGATCATTGGCATTATTGATAGCACCCGATTTCATTCATGTGGCTGCCTGGGCTGGTAATGCTGTAGAATATATTGTCAACCCAATTTTGTAAGACTCTCCAAGACCTGTTGGCGATTTCCGGATCTACCTCACTAGGGGCTTGCTCGATATTCGCATTGGGAGCCTGAATGTTGAATGGATTGTTGACCACACACAAAAAGTCTAAGGTCCTCAAATCACAGGTCACGGCTGTCCAATTCACACCGGCTGATAACACATGGACTATGTGGCTTGTAGTACCATCCTGCTGGAACCAAAGATCGACCAAGTCCATGTCTTCAATCTCTATTCAATTGTATGGAGAAGAAGGTGTTTGGAATGAAATAATGGCCCAAAGTAGAACCTAATCTTAATATATATTTACCCTCGACACTGATTCACTGATTCACTGACTCTGTCACGCAGTACGTAGGAATTTAAATAGGCATTCTATAATAATTCTATAAATAATAATAATAAAAAAAAATAATATTTTTTTTTGTACAGAAATTGTGTTTTCCCAAATTTTTTTTTTCAAAATTTTTTTTACACATTTTTTTGTTTTTACAAAATTTTTTTTTTTCCACAAAATTTTTTTTTTCCACAAATTTTTTTTTTCAAAAATTTTTTTTTTTCCACAAAAATTTTTTTTTTCAACAAAATTTTTTTTTTCAACAAAAATTTTTTTTTTCAGCCAACTTTTTTTTTCCACAAAAATTTTTTTTTCCAACAAAATTTTTTTTTTCAACAAAAATTTTTTTTTCAGCAAAAATTTTTTTTCCACAAATTTTTTTTTTCCCAATTTTATTTTTTTTCCAAATTTTTTTTTACAAAATAGTTTTCTCAAAATATTTTTTACAAAATTTTTAAAATTAAGTAACAAATACTTTCTCAAGCAAATTAACGGGCGCCATAGGCGCATTACAACTTACTAGTTTATAATAATTTTATTCGTCTAAGGTCGGAGACCTTGCATCCCATCGAATGGTTTGTATTTTGAATGTAGATTGTGTCTCGGTCGGTGTCATTATGAGTAGGTGCCCTAGTTTAGAGGCAACAGGCTCTAGAAGGCGGAAATAAATTACCTGAATCAGGTGACATGTCTTTAAAAGTCTGTAGGAGGTTGTGATGGCTGCTCCATCAACTATCAGCCTAATTGTCGTGATTTCTAATCACAACGGATTTTCTGGTATATTAACATTCAGTGTGTTAATTCAGAAATTTTCTGAGAAATTATTGAAAATATTTTTCGATTTCCATTATTTTTCTCTGTGTACCTTTTGCTGTTGTTGTTTTTATTGCATTTTTTTCTCCGCAAGAGCTATATTTCTTTATTGAAATTCTTGTAAATCCTGATAGATCTCGTTCGATTCTTTGGCGTAGTTACTCATATTTCGTTGAACCATTTTTGTTGTTGCTTTTTGTATTTTTTTTTGTGTTTTTTTGCTATGAAAAAAAGTCTGTTACCAGAGAGAGATGCTTTTGATTTCTGTTGGCCATTGGATGAATTTCACTGGTATTGTTCTTCTTTACGGTTTTGGTATGATTCGGTTTTAACATTTATTTGTTTGTGGTTCGTTTTTTTTTTTTGTTATATTCGAATGTTTGGTGGTCATAATATTCATACATATGTTAGTTCGACCCGGCTGTCTGTCCATCATCTACCGCTTATGCTGCTGCCGATGCTGATGATGATGACGATGATTAATCAATTTCATTTATAACATTTTTCTGTTGGATTTCTATGGTTTTGTTTTTATGCCATACTAACATACGTACATTTCTCTCGTTGGCATACGGCGGATCGGGAATGAATGGATGGAATATATGCTAATGTGGAAACCACATTTAAAATGATTAAACCCTTTGGCTATTGGAAGATCAAACAAAACAAACACACACACTCACACACAAAAAGAGCTGCAGCAGCTACAACAAATCGAAGGCCTGATGCCTTCTACATTCATATTGACACCCTACAGCGATATGATTTTGCTGTTGATTTCATTTGTGTCAGTTAGCGCTGATGAATTTCGTTGGCAGGGAATGCAAAAGACTTGTTGAACTTTGTTAACACCATTTAAATGTGGTAGCCCACAATTTGCCCTAATTAGTCAAAATTGAATATCGGCCGATGAATTATTAAAAGTGCATTTTCATTAAATTCAGTTTAAGGGAGACATATTATAAGTTCTAAAACAAAAACATTCTAAAAGGGCCCTTAAGGGTTGCTGAGTCACAATCCATTGAAAAACAGATGGGGGCTCTCCTCTCGAATCAGTGAGCTGTGTAAAAGTTTGAAAGACACTTCTGCTAAAAACTAATACGGGAACACGAGTTCTCCGAAATTTTCTATTACATAAAATTTGTTTGTTAACATTTTCTTTATAAAATAATTGTTCACCGAAATTTTTGAAGAATAAATTTTCTACAATAGATCCTTTCCAATTTTCAATTATAAAAAAAATTTTCCCCGAAATTTTCTGTTATAAAAAAAATGTTTTCCGAAATTTTCTATTATAGAAAACGAGTTCTCCGAAATTTCTATTATATAAAATTTTCTCGTGAGGTAGGGACAGCCGGATAGATTCAGATCAGAAAACCTGTCGTTCATTTCCCCCAAAGTCTTGAAGTGCTTGGTACACTTAATAAATGTCTAGCCAATATATTTTGAGGACACTCATTTCAATCCCGCAGTAGCAGTGAATAGACGCTTACCACCAGTTGTGGTGGAATCTGCAAAATAGTCCCGTATATCGCTAGCTCTACAGCTGCCTGTCGGGTACGTCCCTGGAGCCTGCCATTTCGTTGAAAGATCTGCCACAGTCTACGGCTAATTTTGAATTAGGGTTTCATACTGCCTTCCAAAGTCGTTCACAACTGACCATATTTTACTGTGGCCAATTTTTGCTTTTTATTTTTATGTTTTTGGATTGTGGGTTTGTTTTTTTTTTCTTGCTTTGCCGCAATACAATTTAAATAATTTCCTCACCATTTCGTTCTTTATTCAAACACATAAATATTTTGTAAAAGAGGTAAAAGAGTTTAAAATGCTTTCAATGATTTGAGAACATTTGGATAAATTGATTCCATCAATTTTTTTTTCCGGAATAATCTCCTCTATATGAATAAATCGAATGGTGATTTCACTTTATCGCTTAAGATCTCAATTATTATAATTTGTCGATAGCAAAATCCAAAATATTTCGCTATTTCATAGTGAAGCTGCCTATAACAGATGTGAGTGTTCCATTATAAAGATTCGCATTCTCTTCAGGTGAAATATGAGTGAAAATAAATGGTTATGTTTGGAGGTACAACACAACACAACTTAACTTGCATATTGTTATTTCTGAAGGAAATTGATTTTAAGCTGAATTTTTATGGCTTCTTTTTAAGCCGAACACGCCTTGCGAAAAAAAAGAGGTTGCCTGGCAAAGATTTCTACTTATGTAGTTGCTGTTGTTGTTCTCTAGCTGTGGCCTACAACCGAACAAATTGAAAATTAGAACTTGTCTGCCGTTTAAGTTGCAGTTTCTGTCTGTTTAAAGTAGCAATTGTTTTTTTTTTCTTTTTGGGTGGTAAAAATATGTTTTTAAATAATGTTTTTCCCTCGTGATTTTTGTTGTTGTTGTTTTTGTTAATTTTAAAAGGAAACTGCACATTTTTATGTTTTCCCATTAACTGTTAAAGGGAGCTGAAGAAAAGCAACAACGGTAAATTTAGATAAAGAGAAATTCTCAGTGAAAACTGTCTAAAATGGCTTTCAAAGCAAAGAATGTGAACGATTTTCTGTGGAAAAGTAAAATACAGTCGAACTACTCTATAGTGCATTTTTTTCAGACACTCAATTTTTTTTAAGATTTTTCTTTCCATTTTGATCTCCTTATAGTGAATTTCTACACAATGAACAAATGTTGCTGCTAAAAGTTTGACTCACATGATTTTTTCTTGTTTTTATAAGAACCAAAAAAATAGAAAAGACAAAGTTGGGTCCAAATCTTTCAAAGGACATGACCATCTTCCATCTATCCCTTAATAGAGAAATGATGTATTTTTTAAAGCTGCAACCCGAATATGACCAAATTTGCCGGAATACATTTGAAATCATCGTACAAAATCGATGGCATGCGTATCCTTAAAATACGGCGAGAGTTTCCATTAATTGTGACCGCCATGACGGGACAGGCAGTCTAGTTGAGGGTTGCCTCTAGTGGCTTCTGCAGATGCTGTGGGGATAAAGTGGAAATGGAGATTTTTTTTAAAAAAAAAAAACGAATCTATTCAAATTGTGTGCTAGCCAACTTTACCTAGTCACTTGTATTTCCCCCCCACACAAACCGTTTAAATCCAAATGTTTCTCCGTGCTGTGCGATTTTAGCTATGCGAACATTGTGAAGTCGAAAAATGAAACAAAAACGTATCTAATGCAGACCTGTGTTATTTGCCAGCAAAATACAAATATTCGAATGATTCAAAACATTTGGCAATGTCTCATAACTATTCTTTAGCTTCCAGCAAGCTAAACGCTGAATTTAGCGCAGCTAAAGAGTTCTTTGTCTTGACTACAGAAACAGATGTATGGCAAATCAAAAACAAACTTATAATTAAAAGCACAGAGCTCATTTAAGTTTTTATAAATTGATTATAGGAATATGACAACAATTAAAGAACGCCCCGACGAAAACTAAAGGCGGCAATAAAATTGCGAAAATGAAAGAGAATCAGTCGCCGTCCATAAAAGTGTTGTTGAACTTTTATTATATGTTTTTTTTGCTTTGCAGGTAGCATCTAATGGATACCAGAAGATACTATCTGCGGACGGACAGTGTAAGGTAGGTAGGTTGGTTTTTGGTGGATAATAATGACATGTGGTTGGGAGATTGGAAATCTGATATCTATTTGGTAACTTTTATTTTGCTGCATGCAGAGTAGATCCATACAAACAGACCGGAAGCCATTCAAAATGTATCTTATAAGAGCCCTGACTGTTCCTACATACGTGTCTGTGAATGTCTTTTTGTATTTTTTTTATCACAATGAAATTCATCAAGAGTTTGCAACACTTTCTACTTCATTACAATCGAGTTAATCAAGTTACTGCTCTGTGTGATTATTTGTTTGTTTTGCTGTTGTTTTCTTTTTCGTTTTCTGTGTGTGTGTGTGTTTTTTTTTTATTATTTCCATCTATTTTGCGTTTATAACGCTCTTGCTCTCCTTAAACACGATGTTGCGATGTCTTGGCCATCGGTATCAGATATCAAATTATGTTACAGCTTGTAAGCTCAAAGAAATCGGTGCGTTCAATTAATAGCTAGACCATTAGGCAACATTCATACTATTTATTGCCAGTTTCTCTGGTTTAAATTAGATTTATGCCCAAGTGAATCAAATGACAGCTATTTTTAATGAGTGTTTTTTTTTGTTTGTTTTGTTTTGCCGGTTATCAAATTCGGCGAAGTTGAAATCAAATTTGAAAGTTCCCTCGCAATATACAAATTTGAAAGTGGGCCAACTATGTGAGTTTTTGAGAATTTCACCGAGAGTTAAATAGCTCAATACTCATGTGAACTATTTAATACGAGTGTTAAGCTGTGGAGCAGTGGAGGCGATGGAATGTTTGGAGGCTCGCTTAAGTAATTGCTGAATTGGATTGATAGAAAGCCTACCTAGCGGATGATTCAAATCTGCACAACATGCGCCAATTAAAGTGGTAGTTCCACTGTAATTAAATGAATTTATCAAATTTGCTTATTATTTTTAAGAAAACAGATTGCAAATAACATGTATTAAAAAAACGTCGACTTTCTGTCAACATTTCGAGTGGACAGCAGCTGTCACTGTCAAAATAACACATATGATTCAAAAAGAAACCGCTAGATGGACCACCTAATACATGGAGACTGTGGAAAATGGTGCGGATCAAACCATGATCTAATACAGATCGTTCCAATCCAATTAAAAGCCAAATAGGCGCCCCGGTAGGTGAGTTGTTAGCGTGGGGGTTATGGATTCGCTTCCCAACAGATGCTGTGGTCTGTCGTTGCAAAAATCTAGCCATATGGTCTGTGTTTACATTGGGACCCAAAATTAGAATATAAATTTACTTTGTAATGTAATTAAATAAAAAATAAAAAAAAAGTAAAAGTAAAAGCAAAATTTTCAATATAAGTTTGCTGTCAAATTTTCACTCACTTTTAGCGTTGCCATATTGTCCTTGTTTTTTAAAAAAGAGATTTTTTATAGTTTAATAATAACACTATCATACTACCGTGTACTCTCTCATAAACGGACACCTAAGGGACTGAGTATTTTGTCCGCTTATGAGAGAAGCACACAAGAGGACTAAAGTGGATTGGTACTGAAAAAAGCGTCCGTTTATGAGAGGTGTCCGCAAAGACAGATTACACTGTATTCGAGATATGCACTGATCTGATGGAAAACCCCAATTTGTTGGTTCGAAATATGTTTAGTAACATTTAGCTCTTCTAAAATTTTCTAGAAAATAGATATGGCAACGCTGCTTTCATTAGCGATAACTGTCTCTCCCTTCCGACTATAGATGCTTCTGCATGTGATAAAATTACTTTATACAAACTCGTAAAGTGATTTCCTTATGTTTTTCGAAATTTTTTAACTAAAACAAAAAAAAAACCGCTAATTTCAATTAAAATTAGTTTTTTTTTCAGCTGTGGTGTGTTAGATAAAAATGCATGTCCGCTAAACAGTTTAGACTTTGGCAACCTCTTGTGGAATTGTTGAAGTTTTAACTGCATAAAAGTTTTTTTCTCACGAATAAACTCTGTGCTACGATAGCCATTCGACTGTGGCATTTCAAGGTCAGGTCTGCATGTCAGTTACACATTGATCAGACTGAAGTTCTGCTTAAAAATATATACGGCTTCTCAGTTGTCTCTTAACACCAGATGTGGTCCGGAATCAGAATCTTCAACTAAGTCGTCTCATTTCGGATTCTCATCTTTCCGAAGTTGCATTTTTCAACTCTTTTTTTTGGCAGCTCTTTCCCATGCGATCAATTGCACAGACATTTACACGTCGAGTGGCGCATTCAGTTGATACATATTATGCATTAATAACTTTAAATTAGTGTATTTCTTAACATTAAATGTGTGTTATGCCTTTTCGAAAGCCAAAGAAAAACACAATTGCTATGCATGTGAAAATAGTTGAAGCAGCATTGGAGTTTTTCTTCTTTTACAAGAAAACTAATACACGCGGTAAACCAGAAAACCACAGGAAAAAGTGAAAACTATTGTGGCAAATATATGTTGTACATACATACTCGCTGATGCTAGTGCTTACTTACGTTACCTGACTGACTGCCTGACTGCCTGCCTGCCTGTTAAGCAATTTAGCTAGCAATTTAGAAGGAAAATAAACGAACGAATTGTATGTATGTACATACAGTACATGGTATTGTGTGTATGTAGTTGATTGTTATATACACAATTCATAGGTTGTTTGGTTTTTCATTGAATGGATCTCTGGTGTTTTGTGTACTCATGTTTATGGCTGCAGAAAGGCGAACAGTGGTGACATTGGTTAAGTGGTCTTTTAAAGTCCGGAAAGTTCAATAACTAAGATTAGAGATTAATAAGTGATTTGTCAACATTTTGTATTTATAAGAAACCTCTCCAATTTCACCACTCATAGGGAACAGTTCCATGGTAGCCACTGAAGTCAGAGTCAGCAGGAATTTTATCGGTGACCTGCGATGATCCTTTTTTCAGTTGAAATGAACCAGAAAACCAGTGCGAATAAATTGGATTTTTGTTAATTTTTTAATTGTAATTTCTTGAATCTATCTTTAAAGTGAAATAATTTCCAAATATATGACAGTATTTAGTTCAAAATTTTCTCGCAATAATGGTTATTCTACACACAGAAAGCAAATTTTCGAAGCAATACGATATCACAGCTTGAGTTCCACAAGGATCAGTGTTAGGTCCACTGCTCTGGAATATCACGTATGATGAGGTTATTGGATTTATTGGACTTTGCTGATTGAATAGGTGTCGTCACAGTAGCGAAACACATTCATGAAGTTGAAACAGCAACCAAATGGTGCTTTGGTGACTATTGGCTGACTTTTTCTACCCGCAAAGGCTTTAAAAAGATCTGAATGGTTAAGGGTTTTAAAACTATGGTCCACCACATCGCACAGCCAATCGACACCTCCCTGTACGTGTAATATCAAACAAAAAGTGACAAAAACCGGCTACCCAGATCTTCAGATTTGACCACTTTGGGACTTATTTGTGTTGGAGTTATTTGCTAATCAAAGTGGACGGCAGCTCGCCTCACACCAAGTGGGCGGTTTCATTTTAGATGGAAAATGCTTCCAAACTTAATATTGTTGTTGTTGACTTGTTTGCGTTAGAATGTCTTAAACTCACAGTTTGTGCCATTCACAGTCACTGGCATGTGTAGGTTTACTGTCTGTCGGTTAATCTTGTTTCATTCTACACTGAGTTTGTCATCCCCATTCCACTGTCTCTTTTATGAAATGAAATACTAATGGAGTTTTATTTGCCATCACCTACTGTGTGTAGTTAGTTGTAGTTTCCTTGCGAATTGTTACCGTTTTTTTTTTGTTATTGTTATTTCTTGCTTCTTTGTCTTCCTTGCTGCAACCACTGCAGCTTGCGGGAAATGTTGTTATAAAAAAATGTAATTAAGTCCCCAAGATATAGAGTAACAATCTCGATGCTTAATGCTAAACTACAAACATTTGTTGCTGTTTCGTAGGTTTTTTTTTTGTTTGTTTCGCAAAACTTCGCAATGCCATGAGGAAAACAAAAGCGAGCCGAAAAAAAACGAGATGAAAAACTATGGGGATTTGCCAAAACAAATGTTGGAAACAATAAAAGTGTTTGCAAACATGTTTTACGTTTTTCAAATAAACTTCAACTCCAAAAAAAAAAAAACAAAGCCAAATGAAAAAGATTTTTCAAAGTGAATTTTTCGTAGCACAGCAAACTCCATCAGATAGTGAATGTCTGCTGAATTCCGTCATGTGTTTTGCAGTTTCTTTTCGGGGAAAGAATCTCAAAACGCAAAGTTTCACTTGTTTTAAAATTCAAATGCTATGGCATAGAAGATTTGAAGTACTCCGGTTTAAAGGTATTTATGTTGCCCTCCACAAATCTGTTGTTAAAATCCCGCCACAGGCAAAAGTTTGATTGAATAGTTATCGGGCAGAAAAGAAAGCTTTAATCATCACCTGTGTGTTTAGAATTTTATGTTAATTTGTGTTAAGCTATGCCTTTTCGTCTTAAACGAATGTGTTTTAACACCCTGCTATTATATCACCGATTAGTCAAATGCGGTTTGTCGCCGCTGCTCGTTTTCAACACTTAATTACACATAAAAATCGTGTTCGAATTAGCATGCGACCATAAACTAAAATATTGTCTCCAAAAATTTATATTCAATATTAACATATTCTCATAATAATCTAAATTAATATTATAATATAAATGTGAGCTTTATTTCGCTTCAGATGAGAAAAAAAAAAAAGAATTCAAATTGATGTGGCTTAAAATAAGCGAACATTTATTTAGCGATCTTTTTTAAGCCAATACAAACGCATATATTTAAAAAATGGAACAAAAGCGACAGCCGATAATGTTTTGCTCTACGTGGTAGTGGTGAAGATTTCCGTTGATCTACATGGGTAAGGCTGTCATGGGCTGGTCTTCCTGTTGGTGGGACACTTAGCTGGCTATAGCCGGATATCCGGGTAAGGCAAGTGGCTGCATGGAACTACTCAACTCTCGGGTAAAATCAATATGAACATGTCTCTTGACAATGTACATAATACCGGAGCCTTCGATTCCACCTACAGGCAGTTTCGTGCCAACTCTGTCAACTCATAATATTTGTATTCTACAAGATAAGTATTTTTTTTTTAAAAAAACAAAATTATTTTAAAAATTAAAATTTTGTACTTTTCAAAAAACGTTGTCTCACAGGTTTTGTTCCAGGGTTAAAGAATACAATGACTGTCCAGCACATCCAACAAATTCCCAAAAACGATACCGATCAATACCACCTCACTTGGCGTAGGGTATCTGTCTACTCTCAAATCAATAACAAGAATTTGTACGCATATTCGAATAAATTTGAAATTTCTTTGTTTAACTAATTTTAATTATCGAATTGCCATAAATCTCATATAAAAATCAGTTATCTCTGACATACGATCTTGTTCAATCAGAAGATATGGCTTTTCTTGCCCAAGGCGGTTGAGCGGTGCCCGATCTCCGTTCATTCGACCGTTGTTGACAAGATCAGTCCAAACGTGATTATAATTAAACTTTTTTTTTTGCTTCGATTATATTTTGATATGTTTGTGCCATTCTCATGCAAATTTTCTACCATAACAATGCGCCAAAAAATGTTTTTTTAAATTTGTATTATTGCTGTGCACACACTCACTCAGTCGGTGGTGGCGGTGGTGGTGGTTTGCAACAAATTATTATTAATCTTTAATGACTGTAAAGCGTATTTAATACCTTTTTGTTTGTGGGGAGCCGATATGCTGTGGGGGCAGTTTTACTGATTTTTATTTTATTTATATGTGATTATGCGTGTGTGTTTTTTGTGCGAGCTGGGCCATATCGTTTTAAGCTTTTTTTACCAATAAATAAATAAATTTGTTAAAACAAAATGTTTAACATTTTAAAATAGTGCGAGATTTTTTCGTAAAGATAACACCGGCAACATTGAAATAAAAAATACTCACATCGTTGGGTTATAAATCATGTCTTCGATGTTTGGCGGATTGTTTAAAGGTGGTGGGGCAGTTTGGCGGGGGGGGAATTTAATCTAGATTTTGAATATGATTTTGTTTATACAAATGGTGGCTAATAGTTTCAGGGTCCATTGTGACATAATAAAAAGATTTATGGGCCATTATGATTTCTACCGAAAAGCTAGAAATGTTTTGTTTGAACCGCAAAAAAATTCCCATAATACATTATGAGGGTACGCCGTTAGATGAATCTTCTATTCTGTTTTGATAAAAACATTCTCCGTCGTTCATTAAGATTTACATTTTTGTGTTATAAATAATTTGATTTGTTATTTAAGCTCTGAAAGACAATCGCATGACATGGACTTTGGAGATTATGATATCGTGTATATAGAGATTTGTTGAAATGTCAGATTTAACCTAAAGATACATGTGTGTTCTTTGATAAGTAATTTCCGCAAGCGATTTGCTGTACGATATACAAACTGCGGTAATTAATAGCAACTATAAATTCATTTCAAGGTTGTTGGCGATTCAAATATGGTTTATTTTCTGGGAACTTAGAGATGGCGGAGAAGGAATAACACTTTTTTAGTGAGAGAGATCTTTCTGTCATGCAGCATTAGCCGTTTGAAGTCACCTTTGAAGAGTAGATCCCGGTCACGGATTATACAAATTGTATCGTGCACAGCTCTCTGATTTGAGAGAAGGTCTTGTCAAAGACGACTTCTTTCATGTGGTTGCCTTGGTTGGTTTGTAGTAGAACGTTTTGTCAACACAATTTTGAAAAACCTTGGTAACTGACACTGGCAAAATCTTACTAATAGCAAACTCTTACTAATATGCTCCTCAGTCCCTTAGTTTTCCACTTATGAGAGAGTACACTGTATATGGAGCATGCGTTTTTTTGTGTGGCTCCCACACAGCCACATTGCGATTTGGTTATGGAAAATTTCATGAAAAGGATATGATCCTGTAAGCGTGATCATGGTGGCCATGTGGCTGATATTGTTTTTTATTATTAACGGCATACCTTCCTCTTTATTACTAGTAAGTTGTAATGCGCCTATGGCGCCCGTTAATTTGCTTGAGAAAGTATTTGTTACTTAATTTTAAAAATTTTGTAAAAAATATTTTGAGAAAACTATTTTGTAAAAAAAAATTTCGAAAAAAAATAAAATTGGAAAAAAAAAATTTGTGGAAAAAAAAATTTTGTTGAAAAAAAAAATGTTTGTTGAAAAAAAAATTTTTTTGGAAAAAAAAATGTTTGCCGAAAAAAAAAATTTTTGGTGAAAAAAAAAATTTTGTTGAAAAAAAAAATTTCTGTGAAAAAAAAATTTTGTTGAAAAAAAAAAATTTGTGGAAAAAAAAAATTTTGTTGAAAAAAAAAAAATTTGGAAAAAAAAATTTTTGTAAAAAAAAAAAATTTGTAAAAAAAAAAATTTGTAAAAAAAAATTTGGGGAAAACACAATTTCTGTACAAAAAAAAAATATTATTTTTTTTATTATTAGTATTTATAGAATTATTATAGAATGCCTATTTAAATTCCTACGTACTGCGTGACAGAGTCAGTGAATCAGTGAATCAGGGAATCAGTGTATCAGTGAATCAGTGTCGAGGGTAAATATATATTAGGATGAAAAGATGAAATAAACATCCCAAAATAACATCGCTTGTTGGAGAACCCTGTATATGTGCGGGAGCTTCAAGAAAATTGTTGTAGCTCCTCAACCGTATAGCGGCTGTATTGGAAACACAGATTATATACAATGTTTCTCCAAAGCTTCTGTGGTATGCGGTCTTAGTCCTGTCATGCGATTAAAATTCGAATTATATTTGATCTTTTGAAAAAAATCCATTCTTTATGGGATTTATGTTCTCCCCTGACCTTCAATGAGATATTTAAATTACGTTTGATAAAAAAAAAATCAAAATCTCCCCCATAATTTCCATATATTTTTGTTGTTGGTTAAATCTCTTCCGCACGCTCAACTCTCCAAGACAACCGGCAAAGACAGAAATTAACATAATTTCATATTTTGGCTTCTACAAACAGACGAGTGAACAAAAACAACATCGAATCTGGGCAACCGCATTTACGCCTAAATACCAAACGTTTTTCATATATTTTTATAAATGTTTCAACAGCGGTTATACACGCTCTGCTCACACCGTCACAACAACAACTTTTAGAAGATTTCAGCAACAACAACGAAGCTAAATGCCATAAATTATGATTGTTTTTATAACCATTTTATAAAAAGCGTGAATGTGAATGCGCGTACAACGCTGGCACCAACTCGAACGTGCACATTTCGTTATAAACCATAATTCCATGATCGTTTCAAATTGATATAGAACAGCCAGACCAGACCAAGCCAAAACCAAAAAAAAAACATCCTAACTAATTTCATATTTGTTGCAGCTTTCATGTGTGTGTGTTTGTGGAGAAAGAAGGCCTCCACTCCAGACACTGGCCAGCAAACGAGAAGATATGCGCCGCAAATAACATCAGCCCCAAGTTTTAGCTCCAGCCGCATCCGAGTTATTAACAACAACAACAATATCACAAAAATGAAATTTATAACTGTGTCTGATCATAGCAATTAGTCTGAATTTGATTTTATTGCCCGCACATTGCACATATTTGTTGCGGTTTAAAAGCATATTCAACGGTGTTGTTGTGTTGTGTCTGACTCGTTTTTGTTGTTGTTTTTTTTATTATTACAAATTTGTTGTTATCTGTCTGGTATTGAAACAGATAAAGTTTGAAATCTGCGTTCGTTTTTGGTCATCACACTACATGTGTATTTACACACAAACGTTTTCGATATATTTGAATGTCCACTGCCAATGGATTGTGGGTCTGGATTTAAAGTTTGCCGTTTTGTTTCATTTTGAACAGAATCGCTTTGAAAAACTTAATCTTCATTAAAGCATTACACATTCCATGTGGCTACAAAGCCACCTAATGCGTAACTAAATAAAAGGGTGTTGTTGGTTTTTTTGAATACCCCTACGCTTCAAAGTGTGGCAAAGCTGAGATGCCTGAGCGAATATATTTGATATGGTTTTATATGGGCGCTAATGAAGATATTATTTGATTATTAAATTATGCAATTGTTGGGTTGTGATATTTTTCAAATGCATTAATTAAAGGATTTTTGTGTTGTTTACTTATACGGTTTTCATAGTTGTTGCACTAATCAGTGAATTATGTAAGAAATGAATCACAAATTTAATTTATTAACTTAATTTACAGATTCATAGAAATGAGTAAACTGATTATGTGAAACCAGTTCATTGATTATCTCAAACCCGGTCAGATATTCTCTCAATCAGCTCACTGATTCTTTGAAACTCGTCCACTAGTTCTCTGAAATTAATCCGCTGACTGAATCTCACACAATTTAGCTCACTGATTCTTTCAAGTCAAGTCACTGATTATGTCGAATCCGCTAACTGCTTCTCTCCAACCTCCTAGCTGAATCTCAGAATCAACTCACTGATTCTCACAAATCAGCTCACTGATTCTCCCAAATCCGCTTAGTGGTTAGTTCACAGATTATCTGAAAGTGATTCTCCCTGATTCTTTTAAATCAGCTCACTGATTCTCACAAATCATTTCACAGATTCTCTCAAAATAGTCCACTGATTCTCTCAAAACAATATCTCAAATCAGTCCACTGATTCTCTCAAATCAATCTACTGGGTCTCTCAAATCAGTCCACTGATTGTCCCAAATCAGTTTAATGGTTAGTTCACAGATTATCTAAAACTGAGTCTCACTGATTCTTTTAACCATTTCACTGATTCTCTCAAATAAGCTCACTGATTCTCACAAATCACCTCACTAATTGTCCTGCTCTCTGTTACTCTCAAATCAACTCACTGATTCCCTAAAATCAGCTGTCTTTTCTGGATAAGTTTTACATGGACTATCCCAGCAGAGATTACCCTCCTTCTGCACATGGGCATACGAGAAGAATAACTCCTGCTGGAGTGTGTTTTTTTATTTTTTTTTGTGTTTCTTCTATAAGAACTTCAGCAAAATTTAATTTAAATTTGAATATTTTTATTTATATTTACCAATAGAAGTACGTTTGTAAAAAAATTAATTTTGCTTAAATTAATGGAAATTCGATAACAAAAATCTAGTGAATATGAATGGATGTACAGTAAAGAAATTTTATGTCGGCTATCGTCCCACTATGAAGTAATCGGAAATATTGAAACTGTCAAAGTCACAGCTGTTTGTGGAACATTTTTAGTTAACCTCTTCATAGTAGTCTCTAGGTAAAGGCTCCCTCATTCTAGGGTAGTTTCCTGCTCAAGACCCCTCTCTTCCTTTAGTAGGCCCCTGTGTCGTTAGTAGTCTCCGGCGAAAGACCTACAATATAAATGTCCTCTTTCTAGGGTATTATCCTGCTAAAGGTCCCCCTCTTCATTTAGCAGTCTCCGGCTACAGGCCCCTCTGTCGTTAGTAGACTCCTGCGAAAATCCATAAACTAGAATTGTCATTTGTAGTCTCCTGCCGAAGACCCCGTTCTAAGCAATAAACTCCTGTCGAGGGCTCCAAAAAATAGTCTCCTCCAATTTCGAGCTTCTTATTCATCTCATGTCCGCAATAAAACAGACAGATGTTGGCCATTTTTATCCACCTCTTCGTGGTAGTGTCTAGGCTCCGTCTTTCTAGAGTAGTCTCCTGCTAAAGGCCCCTCTCTTCCTATAGTAGTCTCCTGCTACAGGCCCTCCGTCGTTAGTAGTCTCCTGCGAAAGGGCCTGCACTAGAATTGTCCTCTTTCTATAGTAGTCTCCCGCTAAAGTTTCCCCTCTTCCTTTAGTAGTCTCCTGCAAAAGACCTACACTAGAAATGTCCTCTTTCCAGGGTAGTCTCTTGCTAAAGGTCCCCCTCGCCGTCTCCGGCTACAGGCCCCTCTGTCGTTAGTGGTCTCCTGCGAAAATCCATAAACTATAAATGTCATTTGCAGTCTCCTGCCGAAGACCCCGTTCTAAGCAATAGACTCCTGTCGAGGGCCCTGTCTCCAAAAAATAGTCTCCTCCAATTTCGAGCCTCTTATTCATCTCATGTCCGCAATAAAATTGAAAAATTTCGTTTATTTTCGATGTTCATAGGTTTTTACCAATTCTATCTGATGTACCTATGGACCCATCTACTTAGTTGTCAGACAGATGTTTATTCTGCCATTTTTATCCACCTCTTCGTGGTAGTGTCTAGGCTCCGTCTTTCTAGAGTAGTCTCCTGCTAAAGGCCCCTCTCTTCGTTTAGTAGTCTCCCGCTAAAGGTTCCCCTCTTCCTTTAGTAGTCTCCTGCGAAAGCGCCTGCACTAGAAATTCCCTCTTTTTATAGTAGTCTCCCGCCAAATGTCTCCCTCTTCCTTTAGTAGTCTCCTGCTCCAGGCCCTCAGTCGTTATAAATATTACCTGTAGTCTCCTGCCGACGGTCCCGTTCTATGCAATAGTCTCCTGATGAAGGCCTTCACTTGAAATATCACCTACAGTCTCATGCCGTTCTAAGGAATAGTCTCCTGTCGAAGGCTCTGGCTGCAAATGAAATAGTCTCCCGCAATTTTCAGTCTCTTAGTCATCTAATATACTTAAATAGATGCAATAAAATTGAAGAATTTCGTTTACTTTCCGCCAATTCTATCTGAAACATCAGTTATTCATATACTCACGTACTCTGTACAGTGTTTAGCAATTATGTGAGAATTCTGTCAAGCTCTGCTACCACAAAATGCAAGTGAAGTGTTTACTTGGTCTTCACTTTTCATCCAATATCCTTCACTTTTATTTCTGGTCATCGTCGCCAGTCAATTCCGTCCATTAAAAATTCCCGTCGTTTCTGTAAGGATACAACGTATTAAAATTTCAGACTCCATTTCAGATCCTTGTTCCTTTACCTTTTTTTTATGGTGGACATTTATTTACACGCATTATTATGTATTTTTGTCTTTACTTCTTTCTTAGCATTGGTCTCACATGAGTGTGGAAGTCTCAATGAAAGGTTGAAGATTTCAGCATAAATTAAGAATTATAGCTTTGGCATGCAAATTTTTCAACAACTCTGCAGATATTCTGATTCTGATTCTCCTTCGCTTTCAGCTACTCGAATCGAACAATGGCAGGCCAGAACGCATACTGAAAATATCATGTCCCATAAATTGTTCAGTTATTCCCAAAAAAAAAAAAAAAAAAAGAATCTTTAAAAAAATATTAATTTCAGTTATTGAGTATTTGGGAATGTTCTGTGTGTGTTATATTGTATATGTTCCTCTTTCGTTTTGCACATGACGACGTTGGTGTGGAAAGAAACCCAATAATTTCTGGTTGTTCGTTCGTGTGCTGTGTGTGATGAAATTTTTAAAGAGTATTAATTTAAATGTTTAAAAATGATTTAAGTGTATTTTATAAATGCAGACAGGTTTTTTTTCTTTATTGTAGGCTGCAACTCGTAAATGTTTTGATTCATGAAATCGGTAATTCAAGAATTTGGAAGAATCAAACAAAGCAGTATAAAATTATTAGCCTGATATTTAGCAATTTTTTTGAATGTTTTTTTTTTTTTAATAATGATTCACAGTTCTTGTGTTCCATGTAGAAAAACACTAAACTGGCAAACAGTCGTTCCATTTGAAAAATGTCCCACGGTAGATCTTGTTCTTCTTTTAGAGAAAAGTTTCTTGGTGTATACTTAGTCTAAGAGCGAGGGCCTCTATACAAACAATGACTCATCTATATTTGGTTGACTTTTAGACCATAGACCCCCAAATCATTACATTCTCATTCAACTTAAACTAAACAAAGTAAACTGAAACAACTATTTCTCTCCAAATATTATGCAAAATGTGTACTAGTTATCTAACAACGCCCTTTAATTTCCCCCACTTTCAAAAACCCCGAACGATTGCAACATTTCCTTCAGTTTGAAAGACAATTTACCAACAACTCCACTGCAAATTATCTCATTTATATTGTCAAAGTAAAACAGAAACTGTTGCATATGTAACCGAGTACGGCACTTGTTTCAAGTGTACCATCACCATCAGAACCACGGTAATAGAGGGGGGGAAACTGACGATGAAGAAGAAAAAAATTACATAGAGAATAGCAAAAAACCAGTGAGCGGCGCGTGTTTTAAAAAGATCGTTAAGTACTTTATCATAACGTAAGAACATGTTTTTCGTCCTTTTTATCCGTCCTTGTTATGTTCATATCTTTCCACTATTTGAACTACTGTCCATCTTCGGTTTAGTCTTTGTTGTTACCCTCCATGGCTGACGCTTGACGCTGCGGTCGCTTTAGTTGTTGCCGTTGTTGTTGTTGTTGTACTCTATAAAACGTCATTTATTGTTCCACATCCAATTAAGCATTTTGATACATTTGCTTCCATTAACTTCTTCTATATGTCGTGGCTAAGGCTGGGGCCCCAGCTTCTGGTCTGGTCCGGCTGTTGGTTTGTTTTTTTTCCTTCTGTCGTTTTGCCTTTTTTTTCGGTTTGTCGCTTGTTTTTGTTGATTTCCTTAACAGCCTATAAAGACGATTTTCTTCAGTGGGTCTAGAGTTTTTCATCTCTGCCTTACTTTAGCAGTTTCTGTGTAATCGTTAGTTTATTGCGTTTTTTATCTGGCCAGTGCTCTGTGTGTGTGTGTGTGCGTCGTTATTCTCATTCACTTTTCCGTAGTTTTTGTTGTTTGTGGTGCAGTTTCGTTTTTTTTTTGCCTTGTCCAGCCAGCTCAGAGTTGTGTGTGAGTTGTGCTGTTTCATTTCTTAAGTTGTCAAGTTTAGACAAAGTAGTTTGCAAATAAGTCGTCTTTTAATGATTTAATGCATCCATCGTTTCGTTGGCTCTACGTTTTTCTCCATTAGTTGTTGTGTCTCTTGTGTTCCTCTTCTTTTTTTCTTTTTGATGTTGTTGCTGTTGTTCCTTTTGGTTGTTAGTCATTTCGATTTTGTTTCATTTAAGTGCAAAATTTAAATTAATCTTTAAAGGAATCAGCCAAACAAAACTATTGGCGGAAAGGCTGAATTGGCGAATGTTGCACAAGGTAATGATGCATCAAAACCAGGGCTGTCGATTCCGACTTCAGCATTTTTAAATAGCTCAACTTCGATTTTAGTTATTCAATAACAAAATTTCGAAAATTGTATTTCCATTCAATATTCCACACGGAGCACAGTGGTCAATTTCGCGAGATAGCGGTCAAAACTATATAACTCCGCGGAGGTGCATTTGTATCTTACAGTTAAAAAAAAGTTCTTGTAATCGAAAATATTTCAAATTATAAAAAATATTAACAAATTTACTTATTTTTAAAACATGTTATTTATTTTATGGGCAATGTTAGTAAATAAACCTCGGAGTCGTAGCCGAGCAAAGTTTTCGGTTCCAGACTCCGACTACGGGCAAATTTGTCAGACTTTGAATCCGCAGCCCTCATCGTCAAAACTATGGATTAATCCAGCGCGCATTTCCACAAACACTTTTTGTTATTTATTAATTTAGTAAGTTCTTGCAGAATTTTATTTATTCTCAAGGAGTATTTAGTTTCTTTCTTAATAGAGAAGAAATTCAGACTCACACCAACGGGATATCATTTATACACTTACAGGCAGAAACTTCATCTGACATTTTTGGTATGTTTTTACTGGGAAGCTAAAAAAATTTTAAGTATTTCAGCTATGGTCCGTTTTGTTCAAGTAACCTTCAATTTTCTTCCCATTTAGCGGATTTTCTATTACATCGTTTGCTGGGTTACGGATATGTCCTTAAGTGATGTAGATTAAAGTAGTTAGTGGAGTTTTGTTCGAAACACCATCTAGTTAAAATAAAATTATGCAAGAATGCTTAACTAATACAAGCAGTCTTTTAAGAGCAAATGATAGTGAGACAATATTTAGATCGTCGCAACAACAACAGCAACAAAAACAGTAAACATGAACAAAATGATCAGAAGTAAACAGTAGTAAACAGAACGTCAATTTTAGGACTGAGGCTGCCCTAACATATACCAGACGGAAATAAAACAGATCATCGGACAATGGATGATCGTTATAACCCCACTCCACGGATACGAGGGTACCCAAATGTATAACACATAGAAAAACTCACTTTAGACCAAAGGTGTCTTTAAGCCAAAATCGATTTATGAGTCGTCTATCCTAGGGTCTGTCTGTCTTATATGCACAATATCTTTTGAAAGAGTTAAACAATCGCTTTGAAAATTTGACATGGGTAAGTATTTTCCCAAAACTTATTATGGAATTGCATATAGACTTCATGGCCACACCCCTTCGGGTACTTCCACTTGAGAAATCTTGTAATAATATCAATGCGCCAGTGCGATCTATACCAAATTCTATATTTGAGGAAGCTATAAACATATAAAGTTCTTCAGAGAAAATTGGAAGTCACGCCCATTCTGGTACCTCCCATACAATATTCCATTCCGCTTACTTTAGAAATCGTGTAATAATCTTACTTCGCTCAACTCAATCTTAACCAATTTATGTAGGCGGACACCTCTCATCAACGAGCACTTTTTCCAGTTCCAATCCTCCAGTCAGTCCCCTTGTATACTTCTCTCATAAGCGGACACCTATCACAAGTGGACAAAGTTCCTTAGGTGAACAAAAAAAGGTAAAACAAAATTATTTTTCTAATTAATAGTTTTTATCTTCGACCTTTAGGTAATTTTGGGTATTTTGTGTTGCTAATACGACATGGTGGCCACGCCCCACAGTGTCACGGCAGTGGCCAAAAATGATATAAGTGAACATTAAAATTTTATAATTTTTTTTTCTTTATTTACAAGTAAACACTTATATTAGATGAAATATAAAATTTTTTCTGGATATGTGGACTAGATTTTGTTTTATAGAAGCTCAATTGTGATAGTTGTTAAGCCAGTGGTACATCATTGCCAAATGTAGAACTTTATATATTTTAGAAATGCTGTTATTTCAAATACATAATGTAACTGTCGGTATAAATTACATATAAATGTCAAATTTGAGTTGCATTTAATATGGCAACACTGGTTTTGTTGATAAATATGTATCACATGGAAAGTACCGTTAGCTGAAACATATATCTAAAGATGTGTCAAAGTGAATGTGAACCGCATGTTGTGAAGACTTAAAAAAAAAAATACATCAAAATACTACTCTAATTTTTGGATATTTAGTTCACAATAGTGTGTATTTTAACATATCTAAATTTCAGCTGCGCCAGAGTGCTCTTTTATTTTTTATGAATATTTTTCAGTGTCTACTCCATTGAAGATACGCGAAATATTTAATATATGGTTAGAGGTGAAGCACAACAAAAACACCATAATCGAGTGTAAAATAAAAGAATTTGTGGAAAATCATTTGGATCGAGAATTAGACGACTCTGAGAAAAAACAAATTCACTTTACGCTTTGGAAATTTAGCAGTAATTGGAAAAAATATGGACGGAAAAAGGCTTCGTTTGAAAAAGCCGTTAGTAGCTGGTTGGATAGTGAAATATTGCATGGGGATCCAACTTCTGCTGTAAGTTATTATCAGTTCTTGGCATCAATCAGAGATAAAACAACTCTATTGTTTTTTTAGGAACCAAGTTCAAGTTCTGTTAAAGGTAGGCCACGTTTGTCTTTCGACCAAGCATCACATCGAACTAAGCGAAGACGTGTTGATGAACTTGTTGCGTCAACATCTGCAGAAGCTATTACAAAAGCAGCAGAAAAAATTTCCGAAACAAGTAACAGTGGAACTATTTCAGTGGAAAAAGCCCTCGCATTGTACGTGGATATGGATCTCTCTTTTAGGCAATACAATATGATGAGAAACGTTGTGAATGAATAAAGGATTTTGTTTCTGTGGAAGATGAAAGCATAGTATACGAGGATGATTTATGCAATAGTATTGATGTTGTAACATTTGAAGATGAAATCGATGATAATAGTAAATAAGATATACGCATGTCTGGAACTATAAATAAAGATATTGTTTTTATTAATAAAATCTTTTTGTTATTAATATAAAATTTGTACTGCTTTTTTAATATTTTGCTTAAAGACCAATATAATTTTAAATTAAATATAATAAACTTATATATATGGGATTATATATGGGAGGTATGCGTGTCCTTTGAGATAATTGCATATAACTTAACACAGTTATCAATAATATATTAGAGACAAATCGAGTCAAATATAGTTCAATTCCAACAACAATTTTGGAAAATATAACCTTTTTTCGTTTCAGGATATATGGGAGGTGGGCGTGTCCTTTGAGATAATTCCATATAAATCACCACAGTTATCAGTAATATATTGGAGACAAATCGAGTCAAATATAGTTCAATTCCAACAACAATTTTGGAAAATATAACCTTTTTTCGTTTCAGGATATATGGGAGGTAGGCGAGTCCTTTGACCGATTTTCACAAAACTTCGTTTTTTTTCTTTCCTATGTATAAAAGCAATGTGTACCAATTTTCATCTTTCTATGTTAACTCCTTCTATTTTTGGCCACCGTTTGTATGAAATCACGACACTGTGCGCCCACTTGTAAATTTCGGGTATTTTGAATATGACACTTGGATGTTTGAACTGAGGGTGATGGTGTATGTGAGTCGGTTTACCCGACTGAAACATTCTCACTGACTTGTTGTTATTATTTGACCAACACTCGGGGGATGCCCGCAGTGTTGTAAGGAGGCCAAGTGGGTTTATTGACATTTGTGTTGTACTTGAAAATGTCAGATCTGGCACCAATAGAGACATTTCTCTATAGTTCATCGTCCAATCAACCGTCCATAAGACCAGTAAACGACAGTTCATGGTTCTTATTAAAGAAGTAAGGGGATGGAATTGAGTTGCAAAATATCTGGATCAATCTGTAAGGGATTATTACACCGTGTTACAAAAAATAGATTTTTTTTCTGTCCTATGAACCAAATGCACATATTCGGAAAGAGGAGAAAAAATAAAAATACACGTGTATTCATGTACACGTCAGAATTATCATTTCTCAGATTTTCCCCAATTTTTATTATTTTTGAAAAAAAAAATATTTTTTTCACTTTTCTTAGCATAACTTGAAGAGACTCCAAATTTTTAAAATACTTAAGCGTTACGAAAAAAAAAAATGTTTTTTGAACTGAAACCTTAAAAAAAAACGATAACCATTTTAAAAAAAAAATTTAGGAAAATCTGAGAATTGATAAAAATCTATTTTTTAAAAAATTTTACGTGATACAGACATTTCCACGAGTCTGCCTGCCAAAAATCAGCTCGATTGGATCACTGAAAAAGGGTTAAAAATCGGTCCAAAGGCTTTCACACAGGCCACTACGAGATACATACTTCAAACTTAAAAAAAAAAAAATTCTGACGTGTACATGAAAATCGTCGATACACGTGTATTTTTATTTTTATCCCCTTTCCGAAAAAGTAAATTTGGTTCATAGGACAGAATGTGTGTAACACGGTGTTATGATTAAAAGTAACAACTAAATGACATCTCGCTGTCCCACAATATTCAAAGTTATCGTTTTTGTATTGGACTCTAGTTGGTCCTAATTCAAAACCATAACCTCCAGTCCGAACTCTATGTAGTCTCGCGTATTAACAATCGCTAATCCATCTCCCAGCCAAGTCACTCACCTCCACTTACACTTCCCTGACTTGCAGTTAACAAATATTTTTCTTGCTTCATAATAACACCTCACATTTTTGTTGTTGTCTTGTATTTTAGCTCAACCATTTAAAGGTACTTCTTAAAAGTCAATCTCGTGTCTTACATTTCTTTTGAACATTCCCTATAACAAGATCACGACGATATAATATTAGACATAGTGAGAGAGCGAGTTAAGTAACACTTGATAGGCCAGCCGTCCAGAAATCATACAAAATAGTAGGAAGAAGAAGAAAAAAATGCATTTTAGCATTTATGTTTTATAGCAATTGCTGTTGTTTGGGGCTGCTGCTGTCCAACCAAGCCTGGCTGGGTCGGCGTAGAAACTGAATTGAACGCAGGCGCGTGCACACACACACACAACAAACAGACACACACAGAAGCCATTATCACGTCTACCCCAGCTGTCGACTAGGTTAAGGTAATTGCTCGACAGCTAAAGACATAAGCCGTCTTTTTAAAACTGCCAACAAATGAAGTCTATCTTTAACGTGGAATGAGCACAAAACAAAAACGATTCTCTACTCTCCGACACCATTTCAAATGAATGGAGAAAATTAAAGACAAAATTTAAGAATTAAATATATATAATTAAATATATATTCTAATTTTTGGAATCCAACCCTCAGCCTCCACACCGGAGGGCAAGAAGGGCAATATAATTTTTATTAAACCAATTATTTATTCCACTTGGCAACGTAGGGTTTCTACAATACTGTCCCACCTGAATTTATTTAATCTGATCAGATGTTAGATGTTCAATTCCTTTAGTTTGAGCAGCCAAAAATATAAATATGGATCTAAATATGAATTCGGCGATGATTGAATTTCAATATTTTTTTTATTTGTCAAATATTGTATTGGGGATGGGCGTGACGCAGTTTCCGAACATCATCTCGCCATCGACAACGGAAGTCAACATTTCACTCCACAATTTGAAGCGAATTTTGCACGAAGACCTCACATTTTTTACTTACAAGGTCCAATTGCTATCTCTTTTAAGTTATATCTTCTTAGTTTGGTTATTAGTGGGCGATATGAAAATTTCACGTGATCGCCGAGAAGTCAGTGCATCCGCAGACAGTGACCGTTTAATGTGGACTTTAAAGTCGGGGCACCATTAGCTTATTTCTCCTTGCTGACAACGCCCTGAGCACTACAATCATTTGTTGTGCCCGGTTACTGAAGATATGGATGAGGCGCCACACCACTCACATTCGATCTTTTGCTTGCCATTTTCAATATCAGTTATTATTTGTCTCCATTTCCTTGGGAAATGGTGTAAAACGAGATGAAAACCAAAACATAAAACGATCAGGCATCCTTTTTTTAAGTTTTCAACTTTTCTGGGTGTTCAGCCATTTGGCCAAGCTATGGAGTGGTAAATGCTAGTGGAAGCCTGCGATCGAAGAAGACCGTCTCTTCCAGGGGGTGGGGGGGGGGGGGGAGGTGAGTGGTGGGACGTTTGTTCGTCATTAGCACAACTAATGGATGTACACTTATTCATACTTCCATGGCATTCATAGAGAGAACTTTTGTTGTTGTTACTGATGTTGCATTCATATTGCTGTGGTTGTTGTTGCCTTGAATTATTTTGTATTTCATTCCTTTTTTTTTTTTGGTATTCTTGTTCTTCTTCTTCCGCTGTTGCTGCCGTTGCCTTTATTAACCTGGTGTTCTAAAAAGTGATCGGTGTTCTACGTTTTCTATTCAGATGTTGTTGTTTCGGTTCTCCTAGGCAGTGTTGGCTGTTAATGTTGTTGCTCTTGCCCGTCCTGCTGATGATGAGTGTTATGTTCGTGTTGTTGCGTTCTCCCTCCATGTGTGTGTGTCGGTCTGTATGTTGGCAACAACTTTAAATTGCATTTATTATATTCGTAGTCGCTTTAGACAAAATTAAAATGCCGTCTAAAAGTTGTACAACATAAATTTAAATAAAGCTTAAATATCACGTAATTTGCTTACCTAAAAACTCTAACCTTTCATTGCCCCACCATTTAAATTCAAGCTGCTGTTGTTAACTACTACTTCATATACACCAATATGTGTATTAGCGGGGGCCGTCATTTCGGTGGGCCACCCTACAGCTGTGTCTCATGAAGTATGATCATGTTTTATTTGGCCATTTTATACGTTTTCGGATAGAGTGGAATAGGTAGACTGAGTAAGAGCTTAGATAGTACTAACTTTTAACTTTGTTATGGAAGTCAGTGGTACACTAGTCAGCTATTCAGGGTTATCAAGGAACCCGCTGTTCCTGAAGATCTGGACATTAGCAGAGCAACTGCTCTACTGATTCTATATTCTCTGAGTCATTGCAGGCTCTACAGCAGTCCTCTCGAGACAGAGGCACACGTGCCCTGTGTGGAATTGTAGAGCGCTACACAGCCGCCTTTGTATCCTCCTAACATTTCCCGCTTGTTGATCCAGCTGTTGTTGTTCTTTCCCAGTTGCTCGCTGTTGTTCTATGAGCTTGGCGTTTTTTTTCTTTTTTTTTTTTTGTAGAGCATTTTACAACTTTTCATATTTCATTATACATTCTTCTACCATCTTCGCTTCTCGTTTTTTTTTTCCATAATTTGTTACAAGACTTGCACTCATTGTGCATGCATCGGCTTGTCTATGGTTTTCTGTTTCATCATCATGTGCTCGCTGTGATTTTTGTGTTCGGCTTCTCGTTGTTCTGCCACCACCACCATAACTGCCATATTTTAGTCAGTTTTCTTTTTTGTTGGCAATGGCTTTAAGCCGCCGCTTAAAAATAAAACAAAAACAAAAAGAAGTGCATAGAACAGAACAACAGTGGAACTTAGTCATTTTGGTCGTTTACACGATGTTCTTTTGTGATTTTGACAAATGTTAAACATGTCTACTTGTATTGAAATCACTTTTTGCCCGCTGCACTGCGATGTAACTACAGAATTGAAATAATTCTCAGGGTAAGATAAATGGCTAAATACTTAACAAATATGTTGATAATTTCCATGAACATAATGAACAAAAACCGTTCAGAACAGGGAGAGATAGAGCAACAGCGCAAAACAAAACAAAAACCTGGAAATGGTTTTGTTTGGGAGGCGTACATCGTTTAAGGAACATAATGATGAACACATTCCTGGCGTTTGGCTTTTTGTGTTCTGGTTGAAACTACAGGCCAGTAATTAAATGGGAAGTGACTCAGGCATTGCAAGACCAAACAAAAAAAAAATAAAGATTTATTCACCACATCTTGATGGACCTACGAACGTAAAAATCTAGAAGATGTTGATAATCCTTTAGATTACATTTGTTCTTATTCTCCTTTATTGTCTGGCTTTTCAATTTTGTAACTGTCAATCCGTTCTAAAAACCAATCCTCCTGTCACAACTGTGACGCCTGTGTCACGCTGCCAAAAAAAAAACGCAAACAAAACAACAACAAAAACTGAACCCTACCTTTTTCCACTCATTGTGTTCATTTGTTGTTGTTGTTGTTGCTCTCTCGGCACCAGAGAGGTCACATTTCGGAAATTGTTTCTTGGTTCGTGGTATGTCATTGACATTTACCGCAAAAAAATTTTCACATTTGCCACAATCACAGACACACACGGCCCGAAAGCCAAACTCATGTATTGGCAAAGACCTGCCTGAATATCTACACACACTTTTGAAAGCCACGCCACAAACTTTATAATTTTGAGGAAAAGATGATGATGATGATGATGAGGAAGAAGAAAACAATACCATCACAGCCAACGACAGTCATAAAAAAAACGTCTCCTCCATGGACCAAGCCCCCATTTTCATATGATGACTTTTTTGCGGCTGAAAAAAAACACACACACTAAACGCAAAACGCAAAACAACTAAACTTCAAAAATACTTCAATAACAATGATGAGGATGTTGATAGTGTGGCAATGGCATCATGTTTAACCACCAGCATATCGGTATAGCACCATGCAAAAACGAATTGTTCAGGTAAACGAGGTTGGGCTGGTTTGGGCCGGTTCACTTATTGAACATCAAACAAGACAAAACATTCAAGTAATGCATTTTTCATAATAATTTCATAATCTGTGTTCTTGTTGGAAATAAACGATCTATTAAGTGAGCCGCGGTCATCAATTCCAATGCCGGAGATGACACTAATTGTTGAGATCGATGAATTCCAGATCGTCCGAGCTGTGTAAAAGCTGTGTAAAAGCGTCTGGAAGGCCATACCTGTTCATGTGGAGATCTTATTTTGAATGGTGATGTGTTAACTGCATTTCTAAAAGCACTGCAGAGGATCATGGTTGACTGGCAGAAGTATTTTTTTTAAATTTAATTTAAACTTTTTAAATCTGCGAAACTTCTGTCTTTTTTTTTTTGACTACGCCTTCGTCTCTGATTGGTATTGTATTTTCATTTGGCATCAGTAGTCGAGAAATTTGCTCGCAATATGCCTCCCTCACTATTATACTTAAATTTATTATAGAATTTTCGCCTCCTATAATTTTCCGCTCCCGTAAATCGAACTCTGCTTACAATTTCTTAATGCTACTTCCCCTTTCTTTGGCCAGCATAGTCATATTTCCTATTTTCACCTGCGAAACTTCTGTCTTTTTTTTTACTAGAATGTGCCATATCAATTCTACGCCTTCGCCTATGATTGGTATTGTATTTTCATTTGGCATCAGTAGTCGAGAAATTTGCTCGCAATATGCCTCCCTCACTTTTATACTTAAATTTCTTATAGAATTTTCGCCTCCTATAATTTTCTGCATCCAATCTCTGCTTACAATTTCTTAACCCTCGAACTGGCACATGGTTCTGGCCAGACATATTTCATTTTCATGCTTCAATTTAGCATACTTCCATTTTAGGTACATGGCTGTAATTTCAGGTAATCTCCCAAAATATTGTTGGCTTTCGATGTATAAATTAATAATTGAAAAAAAGTCCTTGGAACAGGACAAAAAGCCAAATAAACGTTGAAAATCGCACCAATAATTCGCACATTGTGGCTCAACCAACAACTCGTATAGCATTTGAAGCGTACTTTGGGAGACCTCTCAATATAGCAAACCTTAATGTGGCTTCACGCAGTGGTCCAGACACATTAGCTGCAAAAAAATATTGCAGAATTTGCCTGCAGCAAGGTGACAAAATACGCCGTAAGACACGCTTTTTTTTGCTGCAAATGCAACAATCCTCTTTGTCAGCAACATTCAAAAGTAGATTATTTATGTTTTTGTTGCCTTCCGCAAAATTCTGAATAAAAAAATTCAATGTATTCTTCATAATAATTTAAAATTTAACGGCAAACAGCCCTTATTTCCATACAAATGCATGTAAATGTATAGGGGTCTGGCCAGACACCATGTGCCAGAACTAAGGGCTCAAAATATGTGCCTGACGAAGGGTTAATGTCATTTCCTCTTTCTTTGGCCAGCATAGTCACATTTCCTATTTTCACCTGTGATGACTTCTGGCATACTTTGTATATACTGAGAGGCTGTTTACCCTGTAATAAATCATGTTCAATTCGATTATACGTATAGAGCCAAGTAGCCCTGTGCATACTAAAAAGCTGATACGTTTGTCGAAATCGGTCTATCTTACTCCATTTACGAAGGAGTTTTCTCAGATGCTGCGAAACTCAGGCTCCGACTGATAGTCTACAACATATAAAGGCAACACATCACTGCGTATTGGATCTGCCGAAATCTCATCCAATCGTTTGTCGTTGTTTTCCCGCAATTTCCATTCTCCTCCTCAGTGGCTCATAAACAAAACAACAATGTAAATATAGAAACCTTGCAAAATGTTTTAGTTGCACATTCGCCCGTGTTGTTGTGCTTTTGTTGAATGAAACAAAATTTAAGCGCAAGAAAAAAAATAATAAAAAAAAAATGTACTCAAAAACCTCAACAGCAACAAACGACAACAACATGTTTGCAAAAATGGCCACAAATTTTTGCTTATTAATGATGATCATTGTCAAGGCACATGTGTCTCCGGCTCTCTCTCACTCGGTCTCTTCTCGGTGCCGTTGTTGTCGGCTTTGTATTCCCCATATACGTTTCTATGATCCTCAATGGCTCAGTCAACCACAACAGCCATTCCAACAGCCCGTCATCCATTGAACCGACCACACCAGCCAGCCCAGCCATCTAGCGCGAACCAGCCTCTATGCGTTGGCGTTAAGCACATACGTCCAAAGACCGACACACACAAAAAAAAAAAAAAAATACAGCACAATAAGGAAAATTTTTAGAGTTTCCGCCCGCTGTGTTTAACAGTCAAAACGTGTTGTTCGGCTCTGAACTTGTCCACATACTTGTACTTACAATAGTATTTTGTTGTCTTTGCTGAAAAACCGCAACAACTGCAATGTTATTTAAGAAGAATAGTGGAGAAACAAAAAAAATCCGCATAGAACTGTACAGCAACGACGATAGATAAAATAGCAACAGATTGTCTCATATTAGGCATGTTGCCACACGACTTTACAAGTGATCGTCCAACACCACAAAGTTATGCTGGGGGGTGGGTGTAGACCGCCAGAAATATCCCCGCCACCTACACCCGCTATTTTGCACTGACCGAATGACCCAGCGAATATTGCTGTGATGTCATATTTATATGATGGCGGTTCATATGTTTCTATGAAAAATCAGTACTTCATATTTTATTAAGGCAAAGCCGTGTACAATGTTGTTAGCTTCTTATCTTGCCGACAAGATTCTACCCCAAAATTATTAGACAGCATGTCCCTGCTTTTAACTTCAATCGTGAGGAAATTTATCGGCAAACACGAACTGTAGACACTGGAAGTAAGTGTCTTCAAATAAAGTGGATGACGGCAAACTGCACCTCCCTAACATGAGAGCCTTGTTCCGGGGTTGACGGACAATGACATACATGAATGTCCACACTTTGGTCTAGATCTCATTCTGGGCTTCTTACTGACGGGACATGGCTTGCACAATGCATTTTGGGATCAGAGAGGCCTTTCCGATATTACGGACTGTAGGTGTGGTGGGGCACCTAAGCACTGGAGGTATATACGAAGTCAGATCAGAGACTTAATTCTGGTACCACGAGAGTCAGAAGCTTCAGGACATATTGCAGCCTGACTGCGGTGTTGACCCTGGCTGTGGTTTAAAGCTAATTCGTTATTTTAAAACTACTCGAACGAAAGTTTGAGGCAAACTGGGAAAAATTTATTTTACTTGAGAATCTTAGGAAATAGAATCTTAAGTGAAATTTTTATACGGGAAGCGGTAGCCCTTATGGTACAGGGGGAACCAAAAATAGCATACACCTTTGACACCAAACCAAAGGTGAAGTAGGTGCAGTCAAATATTAAAAGCACGGGAAACGGTGAAAAAGTTCAAGGGAAAATCATTAAAGAAATTTGATCATTTGCAGTTTAAATCCAAAAAAAAAAAAAAGTGGGTTAAGTATGATTTGTATACTTGTTAATCTTCTGCTGAAAATGTTCGCTGGGTTAGGCAAATGATATGTCGTTGTTTAGTTCATGTGTTACGCTTTATTACTTCTCAAACTTTTGGCATAGTGGTTTTGATATTAAAAGAAAAAAAAAACGACAGAAAATCTAAACACACACACCAATTTAATGATGCTGTTGCTGTTGCCGTTGCTGGTGCTTTTACTACTTACTCCGTACTGCATGTTGCCAGCCAGTAGTGATATCTATGTGATGTTGTTGCTATTGCAAGCGCACAGTCAATAATGCATGCTGTTGTTTTTGTTGTTGCTGGTATTGCCTGGTAATTCCATCTGTTCCATTATTATGTGATGACTCCTTATTCATGTATAGGAGATATCGTTCTTTATGTTTTTAAGCGGCTTGAGCATTTGTTATTTGTGGCAACATTAATGTTTGTAATAAGTACGTACATATGCAAAACTTAACTTGCTGGCTGGTGTTGCTCTTTCTTTTTGTCGCTGTTGTCGATGATGTTGTCGTTGACGCTGTCCACGGTGCTGGTTGTCGTTGTTTTAGTTTCTTTTTTTTTTTGTCTCGACCATGTTCCAGCTTATTTCCATTGCTGCTGTTGTTTCATTGGGTGTCTAAGGTGAGGGCGGGGGGGGGGAAATACAGACGCACAGTGGAGGAGTGGATATCACTTTAAGTATCATAATAATAAACGTGTAATGCGTTATCGTTTGATATCGCCTCTCCACTTCTCTATCGTTGGCTGGCATCGTGTTTATGAAGTTGTTCTTTGAAGAACACTACACTACAGCAGTCTGAATGCCGAATTGAAAATTCTGCGCTGGTTGATTTGGGGTGCGTCAATTTATAAGTTCATGGAACAATTGTCCAATGGTGCCACTCGCACACATATGAGTCTGTTTAGTTGTTGGCATTTTAAAGGGTGGTTTTTTTGAGGTTAGGATTTTCATGCATTAGTATTTGACAGATCACGTGGGATTTCAGACATGGTGTCAAAGAGAAAGATGCTCAGTATGCTTTGACATTTCATCATGAATAGACTTACGATCTGCCACAACGTCGAATTTTCAGTGAATGGGCCCTAGAAAAGTTGGCAGAAAATCCGCTTTTTTATCGACAAATTTTGTTCAGCGATGAGGCTCATTTCTGGTTGAATGGCTACGTAAATAAGCAAAATTGCCGCATTTGGAGTGAAGAGCAACCAGAAGCCGTTCAAGAACTGCCCATGCATCCCGAAAAATGCACTGTTTGGTGTGGTTTGTACGCTGGTGGAATCATTGGACCGTATTTTTTCAAAGATGCTGTTGGACGCAACGTTACGGTGAATGGCGATCGCTATCGTTCGATGCTAACAAACTTTTTGTTGCCAAAAATGGAAGAACTGAACTTGGTTGACATGTGGTTTCAACAAGATGGCGCTACATGCCACACAGCTCGCGATTCTATGGCCATTTTGAGGGAAAACTTCGGAGAACAATTCATCTCAAGAAATGGACCGGTAAGTTGGCCACCAAGATCATGCGATTTGACGCCTTTAGACTATTTTTTGTGGGGCTACGTCAAGTCTAAAGTCTACAGAAATAAGCCAGCAACTATTCCAGCTTTGGAAGACAACATTTCCGAAGAAATTCGGGCTATTCCGGCCGAAATGCTCGAAAAAGTTGCCCAAAATTGGACTTTCCGAATGGACCACCTAAGCCGCAGCCGCGGTCAACATTTAAATGAAATTATCTTCAAAAAGTAAATGTCATGGACCAATCTAACGTTTCAAATAAAGAACCGATGAGATTTTGCAAATTTTATGCGTTTTTTTTAAAAAAAAAGTTATCAAGCTCTTAACAAATCACTCTTTATTTGCTTCAGCATATTTTCTAGTGAAAATGACTGTTTTCTGTGGGCACGTATTTCTCTTCCATGATTTCCTGTAGGAGCATGTGGGGAACTTCTATGGGTACGTATATTGAGTTTTAAATACGATTCACAACTTGTGATGGAAAATAATTTGTTTAGCAAATTGCTTTTGTCATTCCATTTGTATTAAACTTGAAATAGTTAATATGGCTCCTCAAACGAAGACCTTCAATATAAAGACCTAACAATGGCAAGATATGCGATAAAGTTTTGAAAGTGTTTTCAGAAATGTATGTCTGTTTCAGAAAAAAAAGTAAGTAAAATTAATAATAATTTATAATTGAAAAATTAATTAATTTTGATTTTTTGTTTGTTAAAAAATACACTGAATTATTCATTACAACAAGAGGTCTTCTTCTATGAAGTGTCCTCTGTGAAATTATCAGCTGTGAGACACACTGACTTCATATTTGAATTTCAGCTGAATTTCTTTTACAGAAGTGCTGCTGAAGAACCTGTCCTAGAGCTGGTGAAATAATAACGACTTTTGTAATGAATTTCTTAGCTAAAAGCGATATTGTCGTTTCTTTTTTTTTAAATTGTAATAACATGTTCACACACACCGAACACCGAATTTCAATACTAATGTGATCTACTTTATTATGAATATTTTTTCAACTGTAGCGTAAGCGGTATTTGCCAGTGCCCTTGGGATATAAAATCATTTAACCGGTTAAATGATTTTTCATTTATTACTTCTTCTTTTTGTTGTTGTTGGTTGTTGTTGTTCTGCAGCTAAATAAAATATTTTATTTCCAATCGCCCATTTCAACTGAAGAGATGTCGAGAGAGAGAGATGAAACATGAAATAAATGTTGAATATACAGCCAATAAAGTCGAACTACAGCCGACAACTACCTGTGATATAAACTGCTTTTAAATGAATGTACATTAAATTCTTGATGTGTTTTTGTTTTTTTTTTGGTTCTTCTTCTTCTGTTTGCATGTTATAATTTGTTGGAAGCACTTATTTGATGATGTTGTTTGTTGTTGTTGCTGCGAAGGGGCTTGTGAGGCGTTACTTTTGCACGGGCTCATTATGACATACACCTTGTTTTTGGCTGGGCCGGCGTTGTTACCGTTGTTGTCGTTGTCGATGTTAATGCCGGTGTTGTTGGGCTGTTGAGTTTCATTACTTTGAGCCACACTCATGAAAATCTCCCAATAATTATGTTCGGAAAGCCTTAAGTACTTGTTAACAAGTCTGATATCTAGACGATTTACATGTTGTTTGTGGATATTTTGTTTTCGCCAACAAACAGAAAAAAAAAACCAATAACAACAACAGGCAATATGAAGAGCAAAGCAACAATTCTGTAGAAATTTCACTTGGTTATGTTTGTGGAGTAGTGTGTGAGGTTGATGCTGGTGACTGGTGACTGGTAAAGCTCGGCGAATGCGGTAAATTTTAAAGAAATTTAAGTGTGTCTTACGTCTTAGTTGTTCCTTTAAAGAGCAGTCTAGATAGTGGCTGTGGTTTAAATCTAATTCACAGGATGAGTTTTGGTTTGACATTGAGTTTTAGGTTCTATAGAGCGTTTCAGGAATATTCACATTTACAGAACGAATATAATAATTCTATGAAATTATAGTTTTGTTTCTGTTAGTCGAGTTCGAGATCATTGAGTATATCTATTTTTTTTTTTTTGCAAATATAGAAATTTTTAAAAAGGTTTCAAGCACTGTCTTTGCTTTGATTGCCTAGGTAAATGCCTTCGATTCATGGGTAGCCACTTGCAATGATTTCTGCTGCAAATATTTTTAAACATTTCTATTTTTGCGAAAAAATACAAATTAATTCCAATAAATTTATATTCTAATTTTGGGTCCAAGGGTAAACCGGGTGACAAAGACCATATGTTTAGATTTTTGCAGCGATAGACCAAAGCCTGTGGTGGGAATCGAACCCACAACCCCCACGCTGATAGGCAAGCACGCTACCAACTCGCCTACCGGGGCGCATGGTAATTCTATGAAATAATATTCTAACATCGCATATTTTAGACAGGACAACACCAGGGTTCTTGAGAATGTGGCTGGCCCACGAACTGCTGTTGGTTGTATCTACAATTCAGAACTACGACATATCGAGTCCACGATCATTTTTATATTTGATACTTTTTTATACACTTTTTGTATAATTAAAATAATTAATATTAAAAATTCCCCTCCACAGTTAAAGGTTAAATTATAATTTAAATTTTTTTCATTTTTCAGACACCGCAACCACCGACAGCCAGCTGTCCGTGGGCAGGTATGAGATATGTTACCTTGGGTAGTTAAATTCTTTCACCATTTCAATAATGGTTAACTAACTGTTTTATGTTTTGCCGCAGACTAAAATCAAAACCAAAAGCCGGGCACACCACAAACATATCCACATACCTAACTATTCAATGAAACCAAAAGACGAAAAAAAAAAAACGCCAAGTTAAGAATTGCGGTTTTCTGGTTTATTTTTCGGTTTGTTTGGTATGTCAGCAGCAAATGAGAAGAAAGTAAGTCAATACATTGTTTTGTTTTATTTTATTTTTTTTGTTGCTGTTCAGGTAATTCATACCTTATGTGCATATCGCCCATCGTCGTCGTCATCATCTTCGTGGTCGTTGTCGTCCCTTAAAGGTGCTGGTTATGATGGGTGCTGGCTTCCTGGTCCAATATACTCTTCATACCCTACCTTCCATACGTACATATCTGAACAACCGGCATGATGGGAGTGTTGAGATATATTTAAGCTTAAAACTGTATTAAATATAATGAGTTTTTTAAAACTTACAGCTGCTTGGCTTAGCTGCTACATCGGCATGGGCATGTCGGTGGAGATGACTTTTGCTATCAAGATTAAAACACGGCCACAACACAAATTTTGTTTTTTAATTTTTTTTTTTTGTTTGAAGATATTTTGGTTTAACAAGAAAATTAACATAAATTTTATTTTAATATCCATCAGAAATTTATCTTTAAATTTCTATCTTTCAGCAGAAGAAAAGAGGCTATTCGTTCGTTTTATTTCTTGTGGCTGTTGTTCAGTTTAAAGAAATCATCGCCATCGTCGTCATCATCATCATAATCGAGCAACAACAACCACAATTCATTAAAAGATCCATCATTTGTGTATTAGAGACCTTTCTTGTTTTATTGCGTGAGCGTAACCATTAGCAATTAATTAATATGAAAATTCCTCAAATTTTCTGTTTTAAAAATTCTGTCCAATTCATTAATTACAACGTCCCAATAAAGTAGCTGGAAAGACCTTGGCTTATGGGTTGAAATTATGTCAATGACAGCGAAGAAATATTAAGGAAAATCTACTCGACAATAAAAAAAGAAATCGTTAACAAATTGGTAAACGATTTGCTGTATTTTTTATGTGGAAGGCAATGCATGTCCAGAAATTGTTTGGGCTGAGCTTTGTTGAAAACGACATATTTTGCTAATTTCTTATAAGATTTAATTTATATTAATTGTATGTGAAATGTTGTCACATGTTTATTACACCAATCGAATTTGAAATCGTTTCTGACTCGATTCTGTTGTCTTTTAACAGTACGACTTATCCACTTGGTCCAATGGATAATAATATTATATTATAAATTAAATATTATTTTGTGGTGTATTTTGATATACTAAAAAAAAACTTTTTAAAAAAATTTAAAAAAAATTAATTTAAAATTTTTTTAATAAAATTGAATGTACAATTTTTTAACAAAATTTATGTAAAAATTTCTAAATAAATTAAAAAAAAAATATTTTAACAATCTGAAAATATTTTTTTTTAAAAAAAAATATGGATAATTTTTTTTTAAAAAACAAAATTATGGATACATTTTTTTTGAAAATTTTTTTTATAGATAAAATTTTTTATGGATATATTTTTTTAATGTAAAAATTTCTAAATAAATTTAAAAAAAAAATTTTTTAACAATCTGAAAATATTTTTTTGTAGACAATTTAAAAAAAAATATGGATACATTTTTTACAAAAAAAAATTAAAAATTTCTAAATAAATTAAAAAAAAAATACGGATCAATTTTTTTTAAAAAAAAATTATGGATACATTTTTTTTGGAAAAATTTTTTATAGATAAAATTTAAAAAAATAAAATATGGCTACAATTTTTTATGGATACATTGTTTTTAGAAAAATTTTGATGGATACATTGTTTTTTTAGAAAAAATTTTATGGATACATTTTTATTAGAAAAAATTTTATGGATACATTTTTTTTTTTAGAAAAAATTTTATGGAAATTTTTACAAAAAATTTTATGGGTAAATTTTATTTCAGAAATTATTTTTTAGATATTTATGTATACAATTTAAAAAAAAATATCGATAAATAAAATTTTAATGGGTAATATTTTTTTAAAACAATTTTTATTGGATAAACATTTGTGCTGAAGTCATATCTCCCGAAAAACTAGAAAAAGTTGGTAAAGGTGGTCAAATAAACTTGTAAGGGACCAAATTGAATAAAAAAAATTGTCATTCAATATAAACGTACATATTTCCTTTAACAATCCATGAAGATACCGAAGGGGTACTCTCTCATCGGTGAGCTGTTTGAGGACTCACTGTCCGTGATCTACTGTTGAAAGCCGGCTCTGAAGGGCTACTGATTTTTCTAGATAGTTGACTTTTACTCGTAAAGTCGCCACACACTTCCTATCACACCATGACCGTCTTATTCGAAAATATAATTTGAAAACGTGAACTTTGTCGTAGGCTGTGTTTAAGCACCTTTTGAATTCTGCTGGTCTCGTAGAACTAAACTGTTTACTGGGGGTACTTAGTTGAAGCTAAATGCACTCCTCTATCTTATGTGAATGCGATTACCACGAAGTAAAATAGTAAGATTGACTTGTCACGTACAGACCTTCCATTTGCCGTTCATTTTGTTCCACATAGTATTCCAGTATTCATAATCGCTCTACCTGAACAGGCACAGTCCCAATGTGTTTTTTTTTGTATTTTTTTTTCACATGAAACTAATTCATTCTTGGTACACCCAACACTGGGCTAATGTAAATCTTTAGTCGCCCCGAATAAAAAAAAAGTAATGCAATTTTATCTTAATTTCTCATATGATTTCGTTAAGATCTTTTGCTGGTAAAAAGCTCAAAACGAAACCGTTCTTCTGTTTTTTTTTTCTTGTGGTAAACGACGGACGACCTGATGATGACCTAATTTTTGTATTTCTTGTCTCAGTATTTCAGTAACTGTTATCACATGCTTTACAATCAGAAAAGACAACAACAACAAAATTAAGTTAAAGCCCTGGCACAGAGACGGGAAGGAAAACCTTTAAAACTGTTAACCGTAAAAAAGATTTGGGTGATAGTATTTGCTTAAGCATATGCATTCACATTTAATAAAGTTAATCTTGACGTAGATTTCTTACAGTTTTTCATCGTTTTACGTTGGTTTGTGTTTCTGGTTTTTTTTTTGTGTTTTTTTTTTTTTGATTTCGGTGAACTGCAGATTAAACACAAATGAAGGCAAGAACGCAGCCACCACCAACTGAAGAAGTCCGACTGTCTCATCGCACAAACAAGAAATGTTAAGAAGATACTGCCGATGATATGGATACAGCAGCAGCCAATATTGTCTCTGCATCAGCCTGAGATATCGGCAAAAGCCAAATCATGCAGTCAGTCTTCAGTTGCGTTGCATATAGAACGAACGAACGAATGAATGAGTGCATGTGGAGTAACAAGCACCCGGTAAAGTGCAGTGGCTTTTCGATTCTTTCAACAGTTTGTGGAGTAAATTAAAATTATCTTTAGTGTCTGTTATGGAACAATGGTATCTGCTTCTTCTTCTTCGTTTACATGTTGGTCGTCTCGTTTTGGAAAATACATTTTTATTTAATATGCATAAAAATGCATCAAAACGCACCTTCAGGCCTTCACTAATGATAGCCAAATCGATATAAGCAATAGCAGCGATTTTCTGTCTTTTTTTTTTGTATACGAGTATAACATTTTTTTGTTTTATCTACAAAATACAAATGAAATTCAGCTTGAAATTCTTGTACGTTTCCATTTTGTATCAGCCATTGATACGTTATTGAATATGCTGAGTGTTTTTTGTTTTTTTCTTTTTCGATATTGGAATGAGCAGGCAGACGACTGACTGATAGATAAGAAAATTGTTTTGTTTGATGTTGGTTTTTTTTTTTGTGAGTGTGTGTGTTTTCAAAAAGATAATAATGGGAAAATATTATTGAAAAAGAGCGCGCTGCAGAGATTTAAATCAAATGATTTTAATCGAATGTTAATTAATTAGTGGGCCATCTTTGAAGGCACAATTTCAATGGTTGGTGAGCGGCTATGGAAAGCAAACGCTGGGCTGATAGAAAAGTAGACAGACATATGGCGGCGACGACGACGTCACAAATGGTCAAATAAAAGAATTTAAAGTTTGGATATTGGAATTGAAACGATTTCATATGAAAGCGAATATCGTGATTGCCAAATACAGTCTGTGAACGGACATCTCCGGGCGGACATCTGCCGTGGTCGGACAAACCCATTGCAACCATCGGTGACCGCGCATCGCAGCTTTCACTGTATATACAATGTACTCTCTCATAAGCGGACACCGATGGGACTAAGAATTTTATTCGCTTATGAGAGGTGTCCGCTTATCAGAAAATTACACAAGAGGACTGAAGCGCATTTTATTACTGAAAAAAGGGTCCGTTTATGAGAGGTGTCCGCAAGGCGAGAGTGAACTGTACACACTTTCATGTCAAATGTAAGGATTTACTTCAGACATACCATTGAAGCTGGGAATTATAAATTTAATATAGGATACAAAATTTTAATCAGCAAAATATCGTTGTATTCGATTCAAATGTCAAATGTATTTTCTTCTGCCAATGACAAAAATTATAAATTGTCAAATTGTTAGCACTGTAAAAAAGATGTTTGTAATAAATACCAACAATACAATTCGTGGTCCCCTGACATGGCACAATAACTAAAAGTAGAGTCATGCAAGCAGCTTATTACAATTTGATCATTTTGACCGAATTTTGATTGTCAAACTAATTGTTTATATTTCAATTGTTGGCTTAGTTCATTTTTCAAATGTCCAATACATTTTGGTTATAAATATTTAAAACAATGAATGAGAACCGAAATTAATTAACCGAAAGGATTGTACTTTCAAATAAAAAAAAAATTGAGAAAATATCCAGTAGTTTTTTTGTATGGAATTTTCAAAAAAAAAAAAAATTATTTGGCGGACCCCGTATTATTGAGTACTAATTTGTTTCTATGCTGAGTTTTTTTTTTAGAAAATAAAATTTTTTAGACAAAAATTGTCATAACTTGAAAAGGAATAGTTCCATTTCTTTGAAATAAATTTAAAAAAAAAAATCAGTCAATTACGTGTATCAGTCATCGCCTTTAGAGCATTTCAGTGCGAATGACAGTTAAAGAGTTAGTAACAAAGATTGGTCGGAATTTTTTATTTGTGTAGAAAAATTTATATGAAATTAAAAATGGCGAAATGTGAAAATTTTTAGTAGTTTCGCAGAAAGCCTGATATCGTATATTTTTCTTTGTTATTTTTATTTAAACCCTTTAACTACTGAAACCAAAAATCAAATTAGAAGTGGCTGTTTGCGATGACCGTCTGTAGACGGTCTTAATGCTTAAAGGTTTAACGAAAGAAAAAACACTTTTTTTGGACCCTAAGTGAGTTTGTTGGTTATAGCTAAGGAATTTGAAGAATTGTTTAACAAAAAACCCTACAACAAAACCTTATAGTAGTTGGAACTTGAAAATTTGTAAAACAAAAAAAAACGTTTTTATATATTTTTTTTATGACCATAAACATTTTCTTAAATAGAACCAGACATAGATGAATAGACCACAAAAATTCTAGGGTCTTCTTCCCCCACTCAGAAAATTTCTAGAAATTTTCAAACCTTCAAAAATATAGCCCAGTTTTATTGTGAGTATGTGTTCGTAACAATATTCACTTATCACCTCAGTGTGGAAACCATAGCAAATTTAATAAAAATACCAGTTTTGGGGATAAATCCCCCCTCCATTGTAGGATTTTAGTAATTCTTTTCATTGAATTAGGACATATTGTTTTATTTTTGCTATTTACAAAGTAAATTTATATTCTAATTTTGGGTCCAAGGGTAAACCGAGTGACACAGAACAAATGGCTAGATTTTTGCAGCAACAGACCAAAGCCACACACCACAACTCCCACGCTGATAGGCAAGCACGCTATTTGCTTACCGAGGCGCTTCATATTGTTCTATTTTGCGATTTTTCGTGCAAATCCCAAAACGCATGCAAAATTTCACGGAAATTAAGAATTCCACGATCGGCTAAAAAACAAATGATGTTTGAAAGATGATAACATTTTGAGTCATTCAAAGTTGTGGTCATTTCGACATTTCAACTTATTTGAAAGAAGTTAGAGATTGGAGATTTTTCGTATCTCGAGATATGTAGTTAATATTTAACAAAATTTCACCACAATCCTAAGAAACTCTGGTAACTTTAGGTTCTTTGTTTGTGGGCAAAATTTTCTATTTGATTGCAAGTGGTTTTGCAAGTGGAGTTTATAATCCATTGCATATGTCCATCGTCAGAGTGTTCACACCCCAAAACATCTGCACCATCATCATCGCGATCATTAATAATAGCTGTTGTGGCTATTCGCTATTCTCTTCCCTGTAAGTAATTTCAGACACTTAAGAACGCCGTTTCTTTGTTGTAATTATCATTTGTTTAACATTTTGTTGTTAATTACATTTTATCGTACTGGTTCTCTAGTTGTTCCTTGTGAATAAATATATGTAACACATAATAATAATGAGGAACAAAAAATACGAAATATTTATATAGAAAAGTAAATGCAAACATACTACAATGCCAAAGGGATTATTATACAGTTTTGGAATGATAAATATTAAAATCACTTTTAAATGGGGGAAATAATCGAGTACTGGCACGGATACAAACTTTGACTATAAAGGGTGTTTTTTATTGGGGTATAGAACTTTAAGTTGGCATCACTTTTTTAACTGGCGGCCATTTTGTCAGCTGTCAAGTGATTAATATTTAGTTTGGTTTGCCATTTCATCATGAACAGGTTGACAAAAGAACAACGCTTGCAAATCGTGCAAATTTATTTCGAAAGTAATGGTTCAGTTGCGAAGTTCACCGCAAGCTCCGTCCATTTTATGCCATTACATCCACAAAAACTGACTGTTTGGTGTGCTCTATGGGCTGGTGGAGTCATTGGGCCATACTTCTTCCGAAATAATGCTGGAGAGTCAGTTACCGTTAATGGAGACCGGTATAGAGCCATGATAACCGACTATTTTGTTCCCGAATTGGATGGCATGAATGTGGATGAGTTGTGGTTCCAACAAGTGGTTGAAAATTGGACCTGTAGAATTGGCTTTATTCGAACCAGCCGCGGCGGCCACATGCCCGAAATCATATTTAAACATTAATGGCATAAAATTATCCTTCCAATAAAGCCAAATTGATGGACATTAAAACGATTTTCTTGTGTTTTATTTCAATTCGAAGTTCTATACCTCAATAAAAAACACCCTTAATATTCAATAAAATATAAAAAATATCTGGGAAGTGTTTCCTTACGTATACATTCCATGAAGGAACAGACGGGGAACTTCTCTCGAATCGGTGAGCTGTGTATGATATAATTTGTATACTCACTGACCGGTATCTACCGGCTCCGAGGGGCCAATGCTTTTCTAGAGAAGTTTTACATGGCTTAGAGATTTCCATTATCTTAATGACCAAGAGACTAGTGAGATTAAGTTATAGCAATAACCAGTTGTCTAAATCGACAGATTGTGCACATAAGCGAGCTGTCATGTTCACATCTATTCAGGTAGTTCCAAAAATATCCCTCACCAGTTAAGAACTGTGTATGATTGGAGTTCGTGACTTCGTGTGTTCCCTTCAACCAGTCTACAATGTCTGGTATGAGGTGATGTTGACGAGCTTCATCTTTACTACCAGGTCCAGGTGTAGTTAAATGCTCTTCTCTGATAATTTGGGATATTTGGACTCTATTATATGCTATTCAAATCGCTAGCCAAGATCTCCATGGGTGTAAAACCTGCGACTAATCCAGTTTCCTGTACAGATGTCTTCCCATAAACCACTAATGGTTCTTAACGAGCTGTTTGTGTAAATCGACGTCAATTTTCTCCTAGAGCATTTCCCCGCCTACATCGGTGAAGCGTACAGAATCATTGAATTAACTGCCGTGGCCAGCAACCTTCATCGTCAGATTTTTGGATTTTTTAGGTTCTAAAAGTTCAGTCTTCTGTCGATCTTGACTCCTTGATATTTGAGGACCTGGGTTAATTTTATGACTATGTTTCGTCAAACTATCGCAAATTCTGTCAGACCAAAAACTATCAATCTAGAGTAGACAAATTTTGCACAGTAGATAAAATTCCATAAATCCAAAAACTTAAAAGAAATGAAAGCACAAAATAAATAAACTCGAACGTAAAAGACTCAATTTACAGGGTTTATTTGAAAGTACAATTCTTCCGGTTAATTCCGGCTGCCTCGGCTGACCATGCAGTAGCCTAACGATAAAGCTCTGCGGCAGATAATAACAGGGCGCAAAACATCGAGTGTAGCATCGGCTTTGTGGCACGTAGCGCCACAAATGTTGCCAATATCCGTCTCTTTAATTTTTGTAAACAAAAATTCGTTCAACATGGCCCGATAATGAAAACGAAATAAGCACTAGTTAAAAAAAATTTAGATGGCGGATGGGTCAAAACTAAAAATTCTAACGCATTAACGCAACTAAAAATAATTATCTTTAGTTCATCGTGCAGAAGCAACACAATTCACATAAATCTAGAATTATGTCTATTGTATTTCGTCCATTAAAGAAGATAGATAGATGTGAAAGAATTTTTTTAAATATGTGAAATATGTGTAATCTGAAATTATTTATAGAGAAATGTCAGTTTCGGAAATTTTTGAGTTGTGAACCTTTCGTATTTAGGGTGCTATATTTGCTATAAAGTCAAAGGGTCAAAGTTATAGGGTCTTTCAAGTTCGTGTTTCTTTTGTAAGTAGTGTTGTTGTTTGTCAAACGGCAGAATTTTGTTTCCTTTTACTTTTCAAAAATTTTCTAAAATGAGTTCAATTTCACACGTGAATCGATTTGAACATAATTAAAATCGACTACGAAAATTGTGTAAGTGTTAAAACCACTTCTCTCAATAGTTTTGATGTTATTTCCCTTTTTCAAATATTTATTTAAAATTTATTTATGTACCAGAACTCCCAGTTGTTTACTAGCTTAATTAATTATAAAATGTTGACCACTGGAAATCGATTCTGAAACACTGTGCTACGTTGCATACGTTGTCATAAGTGTTTGTATTATATGAATGTTTTAACATGTTTATGTTTTAATTAGTTAAGCTGTGTAAGACCAACAGCGACCACATCAACAACAACTACACCAACACCAACAATAACAACTAAAGCAAAAAGAAGAAGAAAAAAATTGAAAAACCCTTTTGCCCAACAACAGGCGGACAGGGAAGAAAAAAAACTGCTCAACATCTTCACAGACCTTTAAGTGCAACAATTTGCAATTTAAGTTCATTTTTCATAACTGAAGCAAAAAGGACAGCAACAACAACAACAACACATGATTCATAAGCTCAACTCAAAACACGTTCGGGCAAAAACTGCTGGCTTTTGTGGTTGTTCAACAGTTTTCACTGTTGCTGCTGCAGCCAGTCGTTGCTGTTGCAGTTGTTGTTATTGCTATGTTACACACGACAACAAAGCGCAGCAATTATTACAAAATTGCCAAAGGGCAAATGAGGCATTTGACGCCACAAATAAACCATCGTAAACGAAACTAAAGACTTGTTTCCCTTTTTTCTTCGTTACATTTTTCTTTTCTTGTTGTTTTCTTCTTCTTCCACTTTAGTCGTAGGAAAGCAACATTTAGCGGTTTCTTAAGAAAGTTTAGCAGAGATTTTTCTTGGGCATCTTCACAGACATACATATGTTCGACGGTTCAGTCCCAATGGTATTAAGTGTGGGTTGTTGTTGAGAAAAGGAAAATGGGAGAGAGAGAGAGAACTAAAGACAGAACTCTTTTAGGCAACAAAAATTACAAAGACAGAAATTACCGCCAGAAAAACAGAAAACTCAAAAAGCGAAAAGACGAAAAGGCGCAATTCAATACAAAATCACACATCATTTTTGGGCTGGCATAAAGGTGACTCCCTCGACAACACCTACGAAAAAGTGTCAGTTTGTATGGTACACAAGCCAGGCAAACTTGAGGTCCAAAGAAAGAAAAAAAATCAGTGATAATTGAAAAAAGTGGAAACCTATAATACCGAGTGGTTTATGGTATAAATACATAAGATAGTTTTGTATATGGAAAATAATCTATGTTTGTTACGTCCACAGACATATGTATATACTTATTCATAATGGAATTAAGAATTTGCCTTAAAAGCTATAGAAAGGTTGATTTTTTGCTATTTTCAGTCCACGCGAGATTCGTGTGTGTCTCAAGGTCCAAAATATTTAGTTGGCCTTGCTATTTCATCATGAATAGACTTACCAACGAACAACATAAGACAATCATTTGGTTTTATTATCAAAACTTGTGCCCTGTGAAAAACTTTAATGGGGACAATAAACAGAATCGCCGAATGTGGTCTGTTCAATATTGAAATATCCTGTAATAGTGTTAATGTGTTTTTTCTATAGAATTTTTATGATGAGAAGACTTTAGTAAAATTATGTGGGTATTTTGTGCAGTGCAGGGTCCATTTATATTTCAGATTTTTTGGCTCAATCAAAATTTTTTTTTTCAAAATTGAGAAAAAATAATTTGGCTATCAGAGTTGCTGCTCTTGTCAAGTATTGTACTACAATGGGAAAACGTTATCGGCCCAAAGAGAAAAAGTGAGACTTACTAGACATCTAATCGCTCTATCTCCAGATAATGATCATTATTTAGTTGTCCAGTACTTGGTTCGTGGGAATATATGTCACATGTTTAAACTATTGATAACACCGTGTTACACACATTCTGTCCTATGAACCAAATTTACTTTTTCGGAAAGGGGATACAAAATAAAAATACACGTGTATCGGCGATTTTCATGTACACGTCAGAATTTTTTTTTTTTTAAGTTTGAGGTATGAATCTCGTAGTGGCCTGTGAAAGCTTTTGGACCGATTTTTAACCCTTTTTCAGTGATCCAATCGAGCTGATTTTTTGCAGGCAGACTCGTGGAAATGTCTGTATCACGTAAAATTTTTTAAAAAATAGATTTTTATCAATTCTCAGGTTTTCCTATTTTTTTTTTTTAAATGGTTATCGTTTTTTTTTTTTAGGTTTCAGTTCAAAAAACATTTTTTTCCGTAACGCTTAAGTAGTTTAAAAATTTGGAGTCTCTTCAAGTTATGCTAAGAAAAGTGAAAAAAATATTTTTTCGTAATACAGATATTTCCACGAGTCTGCCTGCCAAAAATCAGCTCGATTGGATCACTGAAAAAGATTTAAAAATCGGTAGAAAGGCTTTCACACAAGCCACTACGAGCTTTATACTTCAAACTTAAAAAAAAAAAAATTCTGACGTGTACATGAAAATCGCCGATACACGTGTATTTTTATTTTTTCCCCTCTTTCCGAATATGTGCATTTGGTTCATAGGACAGAAAAAAATCTATTTTTTGTAACACGGTGTAATATGATATTCTTATTCAATGTTTCTCAAGTAATCGCTAAGTCCTTAGCTGCTTAATGAAGTTTTGGCATGAGCTAAGACAGGGCCAGAGGCGAACGCTTACTCACACCAAAAGGTGTTGGATAATGCAGCTTTACAAAACTCAACTACAACTAAAACTAGTAGAAATGAAATAAAATTATTGTTAGAGGAATTTTCAGAATTTTTGGGGAAATTTTCATATTGGGCTTTTGGGGGGATTTTTCATTTATTTGGTGGAATTCTTCATTTTTCTTTCGTTTGGGGTATTTTTCCTAGAACCCACGCCCATGGAGATCTTGCCAAAATTCAGTATTTAGTTAAGCTATACTTGGATAAAGTTTTGGAAAGTCCAGTCACGACCCATCGGGTACGATCCATACAAATATACCATTCCGCCCACTTTAGAAATATTGTAAAACTAGTAAGTTGTAATGCGCCTATTTGCTTGGGCGCTAATTTGCTTGAGAAAGTATTTGTTACTTAATTTTAAAAATTTTGTAAAAAATATTTTGAGAAAACTATTTTGTAAAAAAAAATTTCGGAAAAAAAAAATTGGAAAAAAAAAAATTTGTGGAAAAAAATTTTTGCTGAAAAAAAAATTGTTGTTGAAAAAAAAAATTTTTTTGAAAAAAAAAAAAAATTGTTGCAAAAAATAATTTTTGTGAAAAAAAAAATATTTTGTTGAAAAAAAAAATGTTTGCTGAAAAAAAAAATTTTGTTGAAAAAAAAATTTTTGTGGAAAAAAAAAAAATGTAAAAAAAAAATTTTGGAAAAAAAAAAATTTGGGTAAAAAAAAAATTTGGGGAAAACACAATTTCTGTACAAAAAAAAATATTATTTTTTTTATTATTATTATTTATAGAATTATTATAGAATGCCTATTTAAATTCCTACGTACTGCGTGACAGAGTCAGTGAATCAGTGTATCAGTCAATCAGTGTCGAGGGTAAATATATATTAAGATACACAATCTTACCCAAATTCCGTATTTTGTAATGATTTAACTGGATACAGTTACCGTGAAAACATTTAGAACTCTAGCCACGCCCCTTGTGGTATCTCCCATACGAATGTATGTAGTTTCTGAAAAATTCCGTATTTGGAGATTAGTATTATGACATTTCGCCAGATGTAATATCCAAAGGTCATTAGCACTTTCACTTTTGACTTTCGGATACTTTCGGATACTTTCTAGAATTGAGAATTGTATGTTTTTACTGAGGGTGAGAATTAGCCGACTGAAATTTTCTCACTTGATTTTAATTTTATATTAATTACTAAATACAAACCTACAGGTGGCATTCTAATATTAATTTAAATTTAATTAAATAATTTAAAACCATTAATGTGTGATGGAGGGACTTTAATGGTCCCATCCCAAACCCAATGTTTCAAACTAGACACCGTACTGTATAGAAAAAAAACTCAGCTCTTTCACAGACAAATTTGTCCTATCCGCTAGAGGTATTCACATATTATTCGCCGGAAACCTCCACTTTAAGAGTTCATTCTTAAATTGATAACACACTCTCAATAGTAGGATCGTAAGTTCGGTTAATTTGCACATTAAAAAAATATCCATTTGTGTTTGGATGATTTTTGTTGTAACTTACAAAGAAGAATAAAATTAATTTTGTGTTTGTTTTTTTGGTGGGGCTAAAAAGTCGTTACACCAAAAAGTGAGATCTCATGAATGTAAAAGCCCTCATAATAAACTCCCATTTGCCAGAACAACTTCAATACGTTTCTTTAGAAATATTTTGCCAACATTATAATGTGTGCACTTTGGTAACCATTTATTTGAAGACACCACCGCCAGCAACAACAACAATCGCCGCCACCAAGGCAATAGCCAGTATGGCAAACCATAATATGCCGGTATTACATGTGTCCATACATATGCCACTATTACATGGCCGGGTCCGTCCACACACTGCCAGTATATTTTGAGACATTTCCAAAAGAGTCCGTCCACATGTACGTTTGGCTTGTAAGCTTGGACTTGCAACGAGTTGTTGCACCAAACAATCATTACTAACATTTATAGTATCATTTGTTAAGTGTCATCTTTCTTTCGATTTGGTCGTGAAAGAGTGTGTCCACCATGTGATTTCAAATGGATGGTGGGCATGTGTATTCTGCATGTATAAACATGTTTGTTAAGGTCTTTGTTCAAAATCCAACAAATGGACCTGACAGCATGGACGTAGTCGGATTTGCTGTCGGGACACTCCTTGTTAAGTGGACAATTCAAAGGGTTTCGTTGAAATGGAATACTTTGTGTGCCACCTCTCTGTCCTGTGCCGGAATTTACACACGTCCATGGTCATGGTTTTTGGCTTTGTGGTCATGGTCTAAAGTTATAGATTTGTTAGAAATAATTTTCGCGCCTTTCATGATCTAAACAGAAGAAGACGAGAGAAAAAAAAAACAACAAACAGACAAAAACCCGTGGAGAGAGAGAGAATATTTCCTGTAACATTAATCGTGGGCTGTATATAAATAACCGACAAATGCCATGCGGGTATTAAAAGTAAATATTTGCAATATTTAGGCAAGGATTGGCTTAGAGTCATGTAAACGCTCAAGTGTGAATGGCCGTACCATGGATTATAAAGCGGATCTTAAGTTGCACTGAAAGTCGGATAATGAAGAAAAATGGTTAGTCTGTGACCAAAGAATGAGATGTTAAGGAGTTCAGTGAAATATCATTTCGATTTGTCCTCTGGCCAACACACGCGTACCCCAAGTAAGCGTCTTAATTTGTATATGGTTTGTTGCAGATTATGATGGACTCTTTCACGGATTATCAAGAAAGAAAATAAATTGAAAATGTCAGAGGATACAGGGGGCTGGGGTTTGACGGCAGAATAATCTTCTGAAGGTGTGAATTCGGCCCACATACAATTTGGAGCTACAAGTTTAGAATTTGTAAGCCAAACATTTGCGTCTAAAGTCCACAGAGGCCGGGCAATGGCAGAGAAGGAGTTCAGTTATATCCCCCACTTCATAGTTACTTCTTGTGTCCAGTCACCCGAGACCAGTGATGACCGCTATAAGGTTTCTCAAATGGAATCTTGGCAGAAAGAAAAATATTCAAGTAAATTAATTTGGTTTTCCTTATGGAGAGGGTTAAAAGTCGTTACACCAAAAAGTCAGATCTCATGAATGTCAAAGCCCACTTAATATACTCCCATTTACCAAAACAACTTTAATACTGTGCTTAAGAAAGATTTTGCCAACATTGACGGACAATAAGTTCAGTTATCTCCTCCTCTTCATCGTTGTAACTACAGAAAACGTAGGCAACATTGCGACCGACAGTTTCATCGTTGACGTTGCGAAAGTGTTTATACCAACTTCATCTAAATATAAAAATAAAAGTCGATGTCAGCATCAAACTGGTAAATGGGTGCTACTATGGGTTAAGCTAACAATTCAAGAACAGAGCCCGAGGAACAAAAGCAACATTGAGTAACGCTCTTATTCTACCCGAGCTAATTTATGGCACAAGTGCCCCGGTAGGCAAGTTGGCTTGCCTATCAGCATTTAGGTTGAAGGTTCGATTCCCAACTGAGGCTTTGGTCTGTAAAAATATAGCCCGGTTTACCCTTGGACCCAAAATAAATTTACTTTGTATAGTGATTAAGAAAAAAAAAATTATGGCGCTAAAAAATTCGAACTCGTGAAATCTGGGATAAAATCCCTTGGTCCGATCAGAGTTAACGAGGAGTAGAGCTATGTATATCCCGACATGTACATTGTTGGGGGTATCAAAAAGCAGCGACTGCGCTGGCTTGGCCATGTCGGTCGAATGAATACAAGCGTATCAGCCAGAAAGGCGTTGGATGTCAACTTACACGGCAAACACAGGGAAAACCCAAACTCCGGAAGTACCAAGTGTAAGAAGACATTCAGATCCATGGCATTACAAGATAAGACCGTAGTGCTTCGAAATCATTTACTAAGCCGGCCCAGACCAACTGCAGGCTAACGACTAAATATGACAAAGACTGAACCGATCCAAAATATTTTCTTCCATGGCGTCTGTGCAACATAATGCAAGTTGCTGCTCTTATGTATCGTTTAAATCACAAATCGCTGGGTATGTCAACAACAAGAAGAAGAAAATGAAACTTGCCTCATTATGATGCTTTTAATAGGACAACTGCTGCTGTCGGTGATTATGAGAATCATGAAGGGATGCCTGACGCCATCATCAACATCAAACAGCAACTTAACTGCTAAAGCAGCGCCAATAACAACAACATTATCTTGTTTATCATACAGCCTACGTCCGCCAATTCGTCCGTCCGTCCGTTGATTTCTGCTAAAACGTGTTGAATGTCAAATAAGGCTTTTGTTGGATTGGTGGTGTGGCTTTGGTGAGATTTCAATTGCATTCGTTGACGCGTAAGGAGAAAACCTACAACAACAAAAACCTTCTGCACATGTTTAGCCAACAACAACACATGTTAAGTAGCCGCTACCACTCCGTATATAAGGGCCAAGTGGCACGTTAAAATGAAAATGAAAACCTTTAAGGCTTATTTTCTCTCACTCGCCAGTTTTCTGCAAGGCGCATAGTGATAAAATAACGACAGCTTTCAAAGCATTGAGTGAAAAGGTCCATCCGCCATCATTTGCAAGTCGGCTGAAAAAGAAAAAAAAAACAAAAATACGCGGCCACATTATCAGACATTAGAGACGGGGCACAACAAAAACTATGTCTGCTTATTTTGAACAGATTTCACTCTTACTCTCTCGCTATCTCCCTCTTCCCACTTTGAGTCATCCGAGTGCAAGCACCATCGGGACTCACTGGTGTGCATCTTCATGTTGTTCGTTGTCTTTAACATTTCAACGGTTACGCTGGAGCAATAAACGTCAAAATTTAGCCCATTGCTGTCCATTTCATCAACGTGTGAAATAAATCACTCAAAGTGCTGAAGATCCATTAAATAACACAACAACTCAACAGCAACGGCAACGGCAACGGCCCGGGCAACAACAGCAATCAACAGCACAACAAAGGCACCTTGGCTACCAACACAAGCAACACGAGTCCAGGCCCTCATACACCACAGCAAGTAAAGCTTATGTTGCACCCCACACATACACTACATACAATGCAACATGGCCGTGCCACCGCAACAACCAGCGAACAAACCTTAACCATTTTAACTAAAACCTACAGCAGCAGCAACGGCAGCTACAAAAGTACCATGTAAAGCCCTGGCATTAGCAATGTTTTGTCTGTTGATACCTTTGGGTGTTGAGTAGCAACACCATAATACGAGTACTACCAACTACAACTACAACAGCAACAACATGGCCAACCTCATCATCGCCATCGCCATCGTTGTGAATATCATCTGCAGTAACATGTTGTTTAGCAGTTGTTGGTGCCTTTTACAACGCCAGCTTCGCAGAAATAGTGGCGGTGGTCGCCGCCGCCGCCGCCGCTACCATAAACTCTATGCTTAGGGATGACGGTTGGTTGGGGCGGGGGGGACATGTTCCAGGTGTAGTTGGGGCAGCAGCCTCAAGTAACTGCAACAGCAATCGACTGCTTGTTGTGTTCAACAGGGGATTGTTTTACCTGGTCACCACGATACATTCTAGAGTGTTTAGAGGTGATTCCAACAAACACTTGCCATAAACTTCATTATTGCTAAAAAGGGAAATTGCTGGTATTTAATTGATTTAATTAAATATTTTATTAAAATGAACAACAATGTAAAGTATTAAAAAAAAATCGTGTTATGAGAATAAAGTAACCAGTGCGAGATGAGGTGTCTGAAATGAATTTTGGATCACACTCAAATCCAATACAACCGATTATTCTAATAGGAGACACCTAGCGCAGCGAGAAATGCAATTGTTTGGAAGGATTGTTAACATAACACGAAGAACCGCCAACAAATGATATCCGACTGAACGCGGGTCATCCAAGCTCAGGTGAGTATAAACAAAGAGGAGACTTAAAACTTTGCTAATTTCCTAATTTGTTACATTTCGGTTGTTGTTTGGGAATTAAGCCAAGGTACATAAGTACATCACCAAGTTATGCCATTAACAATGTTTTTGAGGATTTAAATGTCAAAATAGTGAGTGATAGCATCTTTGGACCCATTGGCGAAAAATACAGCAAAAAAGCTCTACTCGCCGACAGCTCCCGTAGACGGACATCGCCCGTGGACAGTCAAAACCACTGTCGGTGTTCACCCACCGGAGCTTTCACCATACATGGAAATACCGCTAAAACTAGTATGAGGTTAATTGATTGCATCGCAACCCGTAACAGTAACTCTTTGGCTGCTCCAGATCATAAACCGCGCTCACTTTCAACCGGTGATTTCGTGTTCAGTCTAAACCCTCTTTTCACTCACTGGGTGTGACGTGCATGTCAATTATGACATCAACTCTGTTTATTTGATCAAGTGAACTAGGATGATGTTAATTGATTTCACCTCAGCCCCGTAACAGTCAGAGATTTCAGCAAAATATTCAACCGATGATTTCGTGTTCTGTCCAAATTCTTTGTTTTTCCTCCACAGACCCTGTGCATTCGTGCATTTAAGTCAACTGTTCATTTAACTCCCCTCATATGTAGTCGCCGATTTGCGATTGAGTGAGTCATTCATCGATCGCATTTTGTCGCCGACCACAAGAGTACTTGGCCGATGATTAAATGAATATGAATAGATTTGACCCAATATGGCGTTAATGAAAGTAAGAGATAAAAAAGGAGGAGAAGCTATGCTCGTTGGATGAGACCCCAACTGTAACAAACTGTGTAGAACAATCCCTGAGAAAACTCGATATTAATCGAGCGAAGGTTTTACCGTGCCAGACCCTATCGAACGCCATGTAAATGTCCAGGGCCACGACCTTGCTTTCGCCGAGGCGATGAATGGCTTGACTCCATCGTCCAAAAAAGGATCGCCAGCAGGTCTCCGTCGATCACTTAACATAGAAAGAGCCAAATATTTTGCAATTCGCAGGATTTGCAGCAACTTTCCCACGTGAAGGGCAAAACACCAGCACGGTACACTGAATAAATACCATCCGGGTCCAGGGTTTTGTGTATGTTGAGTTGTGCCAGCTCTCTATTAACTCTATATGTTTATGATCACTGGTAGTCGTTGACTGGTCATTCTCAAAAAGAAGAGAAACAATTGTTCCTTACCCTTTTTTTACAAATGACCAAATGCTCTGAATTCACCTGGGAGATGAAAGAACTTTAGCAGAAAGATGCTGTTCGTGAAGAAGTTTTTCTCGCCCAAATACTCTGGAAGACCTTGATCTTAACTATTTGCGTACCAGCTCATTTTATTTAAACGCCAATTTCTAAACGCTTCCCCTTTGAATCTGACAGCTTCCTTGTTTTAAAAATCGTTGAAGGTTCAATCAAAGTCGTCGTTGAGTGAATAAATGTGTTTATTCCAAGAAGAATTATTTGTGGGATTGAGAACGCTGGCAAGCCAAATTTGTGGGTTCCAAAAAAAAAAACTCTCCACCGTTCTATGCAATCGACGCAAATCTCACAAAAGTATGATGCCAAAGTTTTGTATAAAATTGCTGGTCGAACAATTTGTACTTGCTTGTTTTCCGTTTGGATACATTCCTCTGACCTCTATGTTGCCCCCTCAGCATTCATTCTCTTGCACAATCACTATGACTTCAAATTAAGGAGTTCAATGTGTTCTTATTTCTTCCGTCTGGTCTAATTGTAAATTTCATATGAATTTTTTCACTTTGCGTTTTTTAGACCAGGAGGTTGGGCGGAGGATGATCAAGTGCGTCTGCTGATGCTTCTACTGACAATTATTATGATTATGATTTATACGTTCTGGGGTCAATTAAGATTTATGTATGATGAGTAACAGAGTTTTATTACTTAAAAGTTTCTGGATATTGCAAATTTGTTTTTGTTTCCTTTGTTGCTGAAATTAAATGGAAATACTTTTGGCATGAGTTGAGACTTTCTTTAAGTAGTGAATAAGAAAGTCTGTTGATTAGCCTCAATTGGGAGGGGGGTGTTGGGGGTGATAAATAAAAGATTTATAGAGAAAAACAAACTAAACGAAGTTTATTTTCAAGGATGTGGTCGAATCTCCGCTACTGTACAGCTTAGAGTAGACGTCAGCCTGGTCACTAAATTCCAGTTAAGGTCTTTTTTCCAATGATCATACCCAAAAATAGATGGATCCATTAAATAGTAAAGAGGTAACATTTGATTAATACAATTATGCTTGCAGAAGACGTTTTTTGGGGGGTTTTAATCACCACAAAGATGCAGTTCGTTGGGGACAGTCGTGGCATAAGTTGTGTGTGCCTAGGTTGGTGTCCTCGCAATAGAATCAAACATTTTCTCGCGGCCTTTTTCAGACCACATTCTAAGTTATGTACAACTTCTCTATGGAAAATATTAGGTCCCAGTCTGTGGGAATACATAGAAAAGCACATTGGCCACATTTCGTAATACAACGCACAACCTGGAGAACTAGGGCCTTACCCACAATTATATACATCAAATGGTTCCATTACATGTATATACCAGCCACCACCAATCAGAGAAGTCAAGTGGATTTCTAGTCATTGCCAGCCACGGCATGAGTTATTTGCTTTTAATAATCCCCCCCACGAAAGACACATGGCCAGCCACTGCACTTTCAAAAAACACAAATCAAGTCATTTCCACATTTCAAATCTCTGAAATTTTTAATTCCATTTAGATAGCAACCAAACGAACAACACATTTCACATTTGCATCCATCCAGACTCCATCATCCGGCTGACGTCTCTGCGTCTGCGACGTTATTGCGCAAATAATCAATTTTCTGTAATTTCTGTGTGCATTTTCGTATCATTGAAAAGCTTGTGTAATTTTTCTTCTTCTGCAGTGCGTCTCGGCTGTTTGGCCGTTTGTCTGTTTGTTTGTTCTTTATCTCTTTAATTACTTTTTGTTGTTAGCGTTTGTTGTGGCGACCGGGGATATCGTCTTCCAATAATTTTCCTTATCCCATTCAAATATTTCGCTTTTAACTCTTTGTTATAATGTTAAGATTTCAATCTTTGATTTTCCACAGGTTTCATCTTCGTTTTTTATTTTGTTTTGTGGCCAAAACATTCTAATATTATCTTTGAACATAAACATTCATTACTTTTCAGCAGATATGCACAAAGCCACACAGACTCGCCTGTAACCTGGACTTCTTCTTGTTGTTCTGTGGCACCGACCTACAGACACTCGCATGAACACGGGTTCGAGGATAGCTGCCATGTGGCTAAAAAGGGGAGCCTTTGGAGTGCTGTGCAGTTGCGTGGTAATATTTAAGAATTTTACATGGTTTAATGGCGAAGAAAAATATAAAATTACACATAAAATCTAATCAGATGATTTAAATTTTTCAATACCCTACATGAAAGTGTTGCGGTAGTGTTAGTTGTGGTGCTTAAGATGACGCCATAAACACACATTTTCCACAAGCACGATTGTGTCAGCTGATTACTTGCTACGTTTACTGGGATTTGTATGAAAGAATGTATACAAATTAGAATCTCATGAATGACAACAAAATTGTTCTCCTTATATTTCAAACTCGCGCCTTATCGAAAAATTTAAGCAGCCCATTTAACCAAAAATTTGCCTGTTTGTGGCTCAATGGGTAAGTCAATAAACATAATTATAGAATGTGGTACCTAGATCAGCCAGAGTCTATTTAAGATCTGCAATGTACTGTTTGGTGAGGTGTATGAGGCGGTGGCATCATCGAACCGAACTTCTTCAAATACTATGATGACCGTCAATGGGGCCATGTACCACTAGATTTTTTTCTTTTTATAGATGCCCGTGAAATTCAACATTACACGTGTCTTTGTTGAGATTCCCTGCCAAATATTGGAAAAAATGTCCCCCCAAAGACAATTTCTGCCACTTAAGATCTTTTACATCCATCCATCAATAGCTCACTAAGATGGATGACTGTAAATTAACTGAAATAAACACGATATACCCATTACTGGCAAATGTTCATCCTGTATTATCCATTCACGACATAACACTGACTGTAAGTGTAGGGCAAATTTACCACACGGCCACCAGTAATTTTCACGCCTCTCTACGGCAACCCCTTTCAGAAAATATACTATGTCGTGGAAACCACTTGTTACGAAAATTGTAGAACCTACAACAACAATCACTAAGAAGAAGAAAAAAAAACATTAAACCGAGATGAAAATATTATCAGTTAAATGAAAAAAAAAAAGGAAGAAGCGGCAGCAGCAGAAGGCACAAGAAAAAATATTTTAATTAACGCAATATTTGCACAAAATAAACAACATTACAAGGCCAAGGCGCTAGATAAGACACAACAGTCCGACACCACAGCACAACACTACACAACACAAGAAACGGGCCGTACAGGTCGACACTTGGCTGGCTACTTTAAACCGGGCTAGTATCTGCCACAACAACAACAGCAGCAAATCGACAAACTGTTGTAAGCACGCAACAGGCTGAGAAGACCAAAACCAAATAAAAAAAAAAGTGTTTTACTTGGTTACACCATAACGGACCCCAAAAGAATTTGTTCATTATCAGCTGACCGAATGCGGGGGGGGGAAACAGGAGCCAAGGAGTGTGGCAGGTATTGGATACGAGGGTGGTGTAATAAACTACAATCGAAATGGAGTTTTTAGAAATTTATCAAACAAAGGTGAGTAATGTTGCGCTAGCAATTTAGTCTGCTCAGGGCAGATGAAAGAGTCGAAATGGAGCCATGCACATTAGGGTGGAGTGAAAAAAAATCACTGAGATGTAGTTTGCAATCTCTGGGCAGTTTTGATGATACCCTTTTCTACTTGCCTCTTGCCTCAAGGAAATTCTTTTTCGGCAATTTCTCTTGCCTTTTCAAATACAAATGACTTTCACAAACACTAGCTTGAAACCTTTTTAAACATTTCTATTCTTGCAAAGAAATACAAATTATAAATGATCTCGAAATCGACTAACAGAAACAAGACTTTCTAAAAAACACAAAAGGAATTGCCAGTACGAGCCAGTTTTTTGCCTTCCCTTTCCATTCCCCTTACCAATATTTCCATCAAAATGAGATTTGCTGCAATGAAAATTGACTAGAGAAAAATATAGGAAACATTTTAAAAAATTTAGCGGTCGGTCCACGTCCTTGAAATTTGGAAATGTTCGCAATTTATATTTTGGTTTATAAGCGTAACGTAAATTTATTTTTAGAGTTTCTGGTCAAAAATGTTCAAAATTGTAATACCAACCAGACCCGCAAAAGGAACGTTTTTAAGAAGGACTATTTGGCCTGTTTTACTTTTTGCCATTCTTGACCATAAATTAGTCAAGAATTGCAAAAATAAAATAAGCCAAATAGTCCTTCTTCAAAAAAATTTACTTAATATTTAAATCGATAAAAAAGCTACGAATCATCATCTTCTTCGCCTCAAACTTTTGAATTTTGAATAAGTTGATTTATTAATTTTTAGAATTTTTCCAAATCAACACCAAAATGCAAACATATTTGAATATTTAGGGAGCGTCCTTCCAAAAAAAAAAATATAAAAAATAATAAAATAAATAAAAGTTTGAGGCGAAGAAGATGATGATTCGTAGCTTTGGTATCGATTTAAATGTTGAGTTAATTTTTTTTAAGAAGGACCATCGTATTGAAATTTTTCCCCACGAGTGTGAAATTTTCAATTTAAAAAAAAATATATGTTTTCACTCCACCCTAAGGCACATATAGTACATTCTCATTGGATTTCCTGACCGTACGAGGTATATTGTGGAATGACCTTCATTGAACACAGCTTGCATTGTATGCATAAGATTGGTCCTTCAGCATCCCAATGTATTTGAAAGTCTGAACATCTGGCAACATGATAACTTTTTTGTGTCAGCATCGCACAATTTTCTTCTTGCGAAAATGTCGAGTTCTGAACCGAATAAACGTAATTTAGCGAAACTCCCTTGCCTGTTGCAGGTGGGGTCGCTTCAATCGAGAGAGAAGTTGTCGTGCGTTATTTTAAAAAAAAAATGACAGTAGTGGAGGTGGAAGCGTTATTTGACGAAGCTGCATATCAAGTGCACACAGTCCGTATCCCTGATCTTTTCTAACAGAACCGACCCGGGATAACTGATATCATTGGGTTTTTGGAAAATTCTTCTTCATATATTCAGTCTGTTGAGCTCCATATTGGCTTGAAATTATCATACCATACGCCTTGTGCGAAACTATGCGCACAGAAAAGGGAGTTTGTGTAATACAAGTGAACAGAAATTGTTTTTTGAGCTTTTGCGCTAAGAGATAGACATGCAGATATCATTATGGCAGCTAAGGGATGCAATCGCGCATATCCAAAGCTACTATTTCAACTACGACGAACATTGACGATGAGGACGTCAACTGTGGCGGCGTCGGCGGCGGCGGCGGCGATGATGAGGACGATGACGACTACAACGGCTACTTTGGACTACTACTGGTTGCACGTACATACATACTGCCCATGTTTGCGTCTGTGTGTGTATGTGTGTCTGTATAAAGTTATGTTATTGCATTGTTGCATATCAGTTTAGGCAATCAGCAGCATACATCTACTTAAAGCAACAACGCCAGCCAACAGCAAAACAACAGGCATACCAGCAACCCATTTCACGCAAACTCCAATGGCTGAGCGCTTAAAGCCTTTGCCTGACTGCCAGCCAGTTCAGTGAAACACGCTTTGGCTAACCAGGTTGGGGTTCAGAGATGCGTGGTGTTTCTAGGTTATTTAACATTAACACCAACTATTGGGCTGCTGCTATGCTGCTGCTCTGACAGCCGGTATGGGTGATGTTGTTAGCAGTAGTCCAACATCGATGGCCAGCCCCGGCCAAGCCGGGCATGTTGCCAGTGAGTCAGTCGGGGTTTGTTGTATGCGAGTAAGGATCTCGGCGTTCTTAAGATCCGATGCAATCACTTTTCTTCCACTTTGTTCCGATGCGTTTTAAGTAATGCATATATTCTGCTGCTGATGTGTTTGTTGCTGCTGTTGTTGTTGTTGTTGTGCTTTGCGTTAAGGTCTGAATTCCTGGTTTTATTTCATCGCTGCTGTTCTTGTTGCTGCGTTGCTGTTGTGCGGCTGAAGACGTTATCGCATTTCAGAGCAACGATTTATCAAAGTTAACATAGACTTTTAGCTTTAGCAGGCAGATAGCTGCCAGGCATGCAACACAACACATACTCACACACACACACAGACACACAAACGAAGAATGTATATTCGCAGGGTTATTCTCTATGGGGTTTAAAGTGTAGTACGGGTTTTGGATTAAAATTGCGTAAAGTTGGCAAAAAAAAAAAATGTTTAAATACGGGAACTGAACGGAGAAGGAACGCTAGAGGCAGAAGATGGAAAGGGACAAAGTTAGAAGGTATATATTAAAGAAACTGGGATTTCGAGCAGATTGTGGAAAGACTTTTGGAAGTGAAGACACCAAGTAGGTGACTCCGGATAGGTAAAGGGTGTTTTTTATTGAGGTATAGAACTTCGAATTGAAATAAAACACAAGAAAATCGTTTTAATGTCCATCAATTTGGCTTTATTGGAAGGATAATTTTATGCCATTAATGTTTAAATATGATTACGGGCATGTGGCCGCCGCGGCTGGCTCGAACAAAGCCAATTCTACAGGTCCAATTTTCCAATTGATGGACAAAGCTCCAATTGCTGTGCACGGTGGCGAATCGATTCATTCGGGTTCTCTTCAACACTTTGCTCTACAGGGGCAATTGTTTCTTCGGTGCGCACTGTTCGACGTTTCTGCGGATGTGTATTATCACATATAGTAAACGTAGTGCGAAAACGATCCATGGTTAACCGAATTAATTGCTCTGATGGACGATGTAGACCATAAAATGGACGGAGCTTGCGGTGAACTTCGCAAACTGAACCATTACTTTCGAAATAAATTTGCACGATTTGCAAGCGTTGTTCTTTTGTCAACCTGTTCATGATAAAATGGCAAACCAAACTAAATATTAATCACTTGACAGCTGACGAAATAGCCGCCAGTTAAAAAAGTGATGCCAACTTAAAGTTCTATACCCCAATAAAAAACACCCTTTATATATAAATTTCTACAACGGTCGATCAGGAGCGCGTAAAATACCCAACAAATGAAACTTAGGGAACAGAATGCACTCCAAGTACAAGGAGGAAATATATGAATATGGGAAGATTTTCTTACCCCAAAATAAATCAATGGTTTTGTCTCAAGATAATCCAAAAATAAATACATTCGATAAGCTCTAAATACATACTTAAACCAAGTCGATCTTCCATTTGTTTATTTGGTATTTTTTGAAATTATTTTACCAAGCACCGGATGTGGTTGGAACAAAATGTTCACATATTTGCCTTCGCATTACTTCCCTTGTGTTCTGCTTTATCTTCTTAAGCATAAAAGCTCAAAAAGGCCGCTTGTTCTTCTTTTACCGCTGCTCTCTGTGGCTTAAAAAGATGCGACGCGATCTGAACTGAACTGCAAAAGCAGAACATGAAGAACGTTAAGTAGTTGTATCTTTGGGATTCTTTTTAAGCGTACGAAAAAAATACAAATCATTTTTTTGTCTCTCTGTGTCCGTTGGTTTGTTTATTTTGATCTACCAAAACCAACGAGATCTTTTAACACTCCAATCCACTCCACACGGAGCTGTGCCATTGTCTTTGGCGGATAAAGTGTAAGAGTTTCTCATGCGATTTTTATCACTTTCGATATCTAAGCAAATGATAAATGAAGGTGTGTTGCTTTTAAAACTGATAAGTTTTTTTTCTTCTTCATATTCCCGAGTCTTGCTTCTTTTGAGCTCATTTACTTAACCAACCAAAAAAAAAAAAAAAAAAACCAAACCAAACAGAACTCACAACAAAAGCAGAAATCTTAAGACAACATTCTATGCAGGAAATCCGCACACACTTAAACACACCACCATAAGCGCAAAAAGACTGAAGTTTGAAATTAAAAAAGATAAAAAATGTATTGCAAAACTTGTTCCCGCTGCCGCCAAGTAAAGTAAAACAGTGAGGTGAAAGAAAAGAAAAAAAATAACATGAACTAAAAGTATTTCCTTGGTGCGGAAAGGTGTGGTGTGTTCGAATGTCTTCGATTCTTGAGAAATTCTCCCTTCAGCTCTCAGCCATATATTAAATGTCATAATAACCACTTTCCACTTTGTATTGATAACTTTATAGGCATGTACCCGTATGTGGCATGAGTGTGTGTAATTGGCAAAGTGTTATATTGAACAGCGAGTAATAAGCCCAGAGAACATTGCGAGAAGAAAGTCGAATACGACATTTAACATGGTCTGTCTTTGCAATAACACACAGAAAAAACATATTTTTGAAATCAATTACAAAGTTTGTATGGAATTCGTCAATTCAATTACTTTTTTAATTGATTTTCTTCCAATTACAAAAGTTGTGAATTCAATTACTCAAATTTTAAATAAGTAATTGAATTTTTTACTATTTTTTACATGGATTTCACCAAGAATTTCTAAGTTCAATTACAACATTAATTGATTTCCAAGCTTAATTTCAATTACGACAGTAATTGAACATTTTTGGCCCGTATTTTTTTCTGTGCAGCAATGTGGTCGGCAAAACCCAACTGTCGTTGACTCCTGAGGTATTCATAGCATCGGTTCCATCGGTTTCGGAACACGTAGATACCCTCCTAACCACATGCAAGCTCAATCTCAGATTATAAGTTCTCATACAGATGGCTTGGGTCCAAAATATATTCATGTTATGTCCTAAATCGCTCATATGTAGATCTAAAGAGAATATAAATTAATATTAGTAGCCGTAATCACTTTCTGGATGGCCGTGGTGTGGTAGAACTCGAGTTCGAAACCGAGTAAGACCATCAAACATTTTTCAGCTGCTATTTCATAAATGTTGGCGACTTAATTATATCGAACACAGCGCACTGATTCGAGAGAAGTCCCCGTCTGTTCCTTCATGGAATGTTAAGGGAAATAAGTAAGTGATCACTGGACACTGTTTGATACGTAGACTCCCAACCAGACTGGGATTCGCCACTTATGACTACTATAGAAGCTGAGGAGACAAGGGGGCAGATGTTAGCGTCAAGGAAATTTCTTTTCAATCGTTTATTTGAAAAAGAATAATTTATATTTATAGTATAAATAAACAAACGGTGGATAATATATGTGTTATTGTCCCATAGTCGAAATCTCAAGCATTTTTCCATTTATTCTATCCTTTTTTAAAGCCTAGTAAAGGGTGTTTTTTATTGGGGTATAGAACTTTAAGTTGGCATCACTTTTTTAACTGGCGGCCATTTTGTCAGCTGTCAAGTGATTAATATTTAGTTTTGTTTGCCATTTCATCATGAACAGGTTGACAAAAGAACAACGCTTGCAAATCGTGCAAATTTATTTCGAAAGTAATGGTTCAGTTCGCGAAGTTCACCGTAAGCTCCGTCCATTTTATGGTCGACATAATCGTCCATCAGAGCAATTAATTCGGTTAACCATGGATCTTGGCTTGCGACCTTACAAGATTCAGCAAGAATTAAAGCCGCGAGACCATGCAATGCGTCGTGATTTTGGTGTATGGGCCGAAAATGAGATTCATCTCGATGCTGATTTTCATCACAAAATTTTGTTAGTGATGAGGCTCATTTTTGGTTGAATGGCTACGTCAACAAGCAAACGGCGGCCACATGCCAGAAATCATATTTAAACATTAATGGCATAAAATTATCCTTCCAATAAAGCCAAATTGATGGACATTAAAACGATTTTCTTGTGTTTTATTTCAATTCGAAGTTCTATACCTCAATAAAAAAACACCCTTTATTATCCTTTGTTATACAAAAAATAGGTATGTAAATATAAATGTATGTAACGAAAATTGTTACAAGAATTCTTAGTTTTGAATGGAATGCCGAAGACCTCAGATACTCGTGGCTGGATCTCCGTTTGAGGAGAACAAGAACATCCTTGTTCTTCATGGACCTCACAGGAGATTACATTAAACGATCTCAGAGTTTTTCTGCACAGCTCACCGGTTTGTTTGATACAGGACATATTGTTTTCCAGGGTAACTAAATACTACACAACATTTCGCTTCCATAGCTCTGTGACGGCAGACCTCCATCACTGTGATAGTGAGAAATACTTGCATACGTATCCATGAAGGAACCGTCTGGGACTTGCACTGCAATCAGTGAGCTGTGTTAATTGTTGTTGCAACTATGAAGCATATTAACTTTCTGTTTGCAGAATACAATCTAAACAACTGACCTTTCAAAGAAAAATGTTTGTGGCTTCGCATTCTTTTAAATATCCTTAATTGCTGTCGTTATGTTTGATGAGTGCTAACTAGTCCATATATCACAAATCTTTCCAAAAAACAACGTGAGTCCATACTTTCAGTTTCATTAATGAAAACTTTCGCTGGGTCCCCCCCCTTCAGCTATCACACAACAAAAGTCAATTAACCGCTTATTTTTTACTTGCCCGTGTTGCAGTTGTTGTTGATGTTGGAGCGTTTGTTAAGTTTTCTTGTCTTTTCTGTTTTTTTTTTTTTTTTGGTTTACGTTTTATGCGTCATGTCACCTGACATGAATGTAGCGCCTTTAGTGTCTATGTTTTCATATCCGACCATTCCAAACATATACGAGTGTCTCTGTACCAACAGATATACATATGGACATATAGTACCTGTACGCTGGTTGCCTGTTCCTTTATACACTGGTCGAACTCGTCGTATTCCCCAAAGTATATTTTGGTGTAATTCTCTACACTCCAACAGCCATCATTATAATCGTTCCGCTGGTGCTGTGGCTGTGCTGGTTATTGCACTTGGAGTTGTGAGCTGCCTTTTTCAATTACCTTTGCCGCTCAACAATTCCAACATTGTCGCCGTCGTCCGCTGTCTGTCGTCCATTCAATAGAAAATACACAGAAATGAAAATATTGGAAAGTACCAACGAGACGAGTACTTGTAAGTCGCGTACTTGCGGGTTAAGTTTAGAGGGAAAAAATCTACAAATCACGTTTTAAGTGTCACTTATAATCCCGAGGAAACATGTTGTATATATTCACCCGTTTTCTCAGTTTCATACTTCTCTTTCTTCCTATATCTTTCGATATTTCTTATTTTTTTGTTTGTTTTTTTCTTCGTCTTGTGTTCGATATGCTTTTTGTTCGTCTATAATTGAGGTGACACATGTGGTCACATACGAATTGGACGGTCGGAACGGTGATGGCGGCGCGTGTTCGCGTGTGTGTGTACTACCTAGGGCGAGTGCGAGGGACCAAGGCAACGGCACAACAAGGTGAGTGGTCTCGGTGTGGTCTGGGCAGACAGAAAGTTAAGTGCGCTTGCGTTGGTTGCATTTCTATTTGTAAGAAGAGATTACTATGCCATTACATGACGGCTTAACGCTTTACTTTGTCAACTGACCCAAAGAAATAATAAGCAATTATTATTGTCAGGGGTTATGTTATCGAGAGCTCAGAAGTGAAAAGGTATGAAATGTTTACAAAGTCTGTTGGTGGTGCTGCTAGAGAGGAGGGCGAAGCTGCGGAGGCGTGGACTAGACTAGTGTGGAACACCTCATTTCTAGTGTCCAGCATTCCGTTTGAGGAGATTAAGGTTTTTAGGAGCAAAATTCTCCTTGAGCCGCACAGGAATACAGGATATCACAATAAGCGATCTCGGAGGTTTCCTACACAGTTCTGGGTGGTTTACGAGGGACTTAAACTAAGCAAATAAGACATTTAATTCTGACTATTTTTTTTATGGAAACTATTTAGCCTCATAGCCGTATAAGCTGTACCAGTCTCTATTCCAATGATCCCCAATGGACCATGTGCGTCCAACAACACAGCCACCTCCACCTAACCAAGCCCAACATCCTCCTTCGTAATCTTCACAGAAAGCCCGTAGTACATTGCCGTGGAACAAAATGATTTGTTTTTCGCTTGAACAAAGTTGAAAAGTAATGCAAACCTATTTCCAAAGTCAATGATGTAAAGTTCAGCCTGTTGTACGCTCATGTGACGGGCACGGACAATACTCACGGTCCATGACTTGACTACTGGAATACCGACCCGATATCGTTTGCAACAGCTCAATACTTTGCAAACCAGCCTGAAGCGAATTTTTCACAAATAACATTCAAGAATCAACTGGCTCAATCCGTTGAAGATACACGACCATTCGCATCGTTATCGCTTCTTTGTTTGGACCCTAGACCAGCTCGAAACGGACAACGATTTTGCTAAAAAAAAAAAAATTATCGTTCCAGATGAAACTCATTTTCATCTCGCCGGTAGTCTAACAAGCAAAACTGCTGCATCTGATGATCGGATAGCTAACACGTGAACGTTGCGAAGCGAATGCATAGGCATAAGGAGACTTTTTGTTGCGAATTTTAAAGAGGTGTCATCATTGGGAAATTTTTCATTGAAAATGCTGCAGGAAACTCCATTTCGGTTAAGGGGTGAGAGCTATGGAGGCATGATTAATACTTTTCTGTGACCGGACATTGAAGATATTGACTTGGACGATTTTTGGTTTCAGCTGGATAGAACGCTATTGTATAGTCAATCGTTTGCTGTCCAATTACGCTAATCGGTAATATCATTTATGTGTCTGCCTCGCCGGTCACAGATCCGAGGTGGCCACTTCACATCTCCAAGAAAGCTGATCCCATCCTTGATCATCTCTCGATCTAATGCATCATCCTGCTAAAAGCCAAGATCGTCCAAATTCATATCATCAAGGCCAAACCACACAATTTCACAAAAAATCTAACCGTCAATGCGCGGGCTTCTCGATAACCACCTACGGGGTATCTGCAGTCCAAGATGGGTAAATTGAACTTCCAACCAAACGATTTCAAAAAAAAAAAATTAAACTGTCATTGCTTGGGCTCCTCGATAATCAGCATATTCCGTTCTCCAGAAAATCCCACTTAGTAGATATAAGATTTTTCGAAATCCAATTCAAACTGCTCGTCTGTTATCCAGTAATAAGTCAAGTGGACCCCGCACTGCAATAATCCGAGATATTTGTGCAAAATTGCCCATCAGGGCACGGCAGGATGCCAAAATCTATGGCGACTCGATGTTCATGGATTGAATTGCACACTCTCTGTCGCAAGGGCTATATAATCTTTGGTGAGCACCTTAATTGGACCGTTAGTGTGGTCAATTAGCAATCCATTGGTTCGTGAGGTTGGTTTACTTTACTTTATTTATTTATTTTTCCATAAACAAACTCCAATCAAACTGGCTCAATTACCAGATAAATTGATTTCAATTACTGATTGTCCAAACAAAATCACTATTCAATGCCCACTTTGTTGTACGATTCCATACCTCTTCAACTCTGTTCAGTGGCCAAAATTAGCTTTCTAACAGTTGCTCATTACAAATGATCCAGCAAGGTAGCAAACACTTAGCCGCACCAAATCAAAATCTTATCACATTCACAACACAGTTTTAAGCTTTTAATGTCTTCAATTCAACTCAAATCAATGGATAATTGTTTTTAGATGCCAAAGTCTCACCCAAAAATAAACAGAAAACCAAAAAAAAAAAAAAAACAACCAAACGATAACTACTGAAATTCCAATTTCCAAAACAATTTAATGTGTATTGTTAAATTAATTCAATTAAAAATACTTTTGTGTCAGTCTGTATTGTCTGGCTGGCCGTTACGGCGACGGTCTGTATGAAAAAGTTCCAACTCACCCAGGTGTGTGCGAAACGTTTGTATTTTGTTTTCTTAAAAAAGCTCGCGTGCTTCAAGTCTGCAAAAATGGAATGTGCGAGTGCTCTTAGTATAATTGAATGCTGTTAACCAAACTTGGGAATTATTAATTAGCAGTAATTGGTGGTAATGAAGATGGTGCAAACGATCTGCAATGTGATCGGGAACCAAACCAACAGAATCCATTGGTAAATATTCAATCACTAGTAAGTTGTAATGCGCCTATGGCGCCCGTTAATTTGCTTGAGAAAGTATTTGTTACTTAATTTGTTAATGAGAAAACTATTTTGTAAAAAAAATTTCGAAAAAAAATAAAATTGGAAAAAAAAAAAATTGTGAAAAAAAAAATTTGTGAAAACAAATTTTTGTTGAAAAAAAAAAATTTTTGTGGAAAAAAAAAAATTTTGTTGAAAAAAAAAGTTTGTTGAAAAAAAAAATTTTTGTTGAAAAAAAAAATGTTTGCTGAAAAAAAAAATTTTTGTTGAAAAAAAAAATTTTGTTGAAAAAAAAAAATTTCTTGAAAAAAAAAAAATTTGTAAAAAAAAAAATTTGTAAAAAAAAAATTTTGGAAAAAAAAAATTTTGGTAAAAAAAAAATTTGGGGAAAACACAATTTCTGTACAAAAAAAAAATATTATTTTTTTTATTATTATTATTTATAGAATTATTATAGAATGCCTATTTAAATTCCTACGTACTGCGTGACAGAGTCAGTGAATCAGTGTCGAGGGTAAATATATATTAAAGATAGAGAACCACAATAAAGTCAACTCCCTCTACTGTAGTGTATGGCTGGCCTCCGGATCGTGTTTGTCATTGAAACATAGTTTCCCGGCTTACCACAACCTTCACGCATCCTCCTGGTAATGCCTAACATTCCAAATCAATTAAGAAATTACCTCCCAAAAAAAAAATATATATGTATGTATGAATGTGCGAGTGAAACATTAGTCCCATGTTTGTTTGCCACTGATGAGCAAACATTTAAAACGCCCCAGCAATCAGGTGCCAGTGGCCATAGTCTACCAAAATTAATGCAGCAGCAACAACAATGATCTGACGTATGGAGGCCTCTTTGGCTGCAGCATGTGCTTCATCTTCTTCCACACAATTCGATGTCCACTAGCAGGAGCAGAGGAGCGAGCTCACACATACAGGTAGAGTAATTACGCATTCAGAATTGCGCTTCATTGAATAATGTGAATAAATTAATTAAATTACATTTAAGAGGCTCTTGGCACACAAACACTCCACACACGCAGACACAGACACAGGGCTCCATACACATACTGCGCTTCGCTAGGCTTCAAAGCACTACAAACAGTAAATGCAGAAAGTATGTTTTTAAGATACACGGTTAAGGCTGGTGAAATACGGACTTGGCAAACCGAAGGGATCTGGGATATTGTGGAAAGTGGAAACTGTAGATGTGGCTGCAGCATAGGACTAATCTCAGTCCACTATGGGGGTTGGCGATAGGATTATAGCGATAGCTGTAGGATTACAGCGATTGATAAGCAGGGACAAGAGTGACATAATCCAAAGGCGTATTGGAAAAGGGTACATGTACCCGGAAAAGAGTCTGCGACATGGCGAATTGCTGTCGTCATTGACTAGGAATCGCCCTACATGGGGTGCCCTGTAGAATAGTGCAAATAGGAGAGTGACGTCTCCCTGGTCCACACCAGTCAACGTCTCAACCACATTGGATGGCTTTCTGGGTTGCGGCTGTTCAGCTTTCACAGATTAAGACCAATAAGATCTGAATTATGAAGTACTGAAAACTGTCGATGAATGACGACTGTGATATTCTGGCACCTGAGTACTTAAAAGTGCAATTCTACGCAAATATCTTCTTGGTTAAGATCTCGACGGACCATGTCGTTCTGAAAAACCTAGCAATTTTCAAAGTGCTCTCAAAGATCGGCACCATTCAGTTGGTGGTTTAGGTTCAGTTGACGTTGTCCTAATTAATACGTATTTGTTTATTGTTTGTTTGTTTATTATTAATTACAATACAAAGTAAATTTATATTCTAATTTTTGGGTCCAAGGGTAAACCGGGTGACACAGACCATATGTTTAGATTTTTGCAGCGACAGACCCAAGCCTCTGGTGGGAATCGAACCCACAACCCCCACGCTGATAGGCAAGCACACTACCAACTCGCCTACCGGGGCGCTTACACGTATTTGTTTCTGAACATAGATCCTCAGAGTGCTGTACGTCAATTCTCGGGAACAAAAATTAACTACACAGACAGTCTGACTTATTTAGTTACATAGGTTGGCTGTACAACCTGTTGTTGGTCTTGGCCTGATTAATAAGTGATTTCCAATCATGTAGGTCTTCTGCTAGGCTTTTCCATTTCGTGATAGCAAGCATCGCCATGTCTTCTTCCACTTGCTTCATCCACCGGAGTCGGTCAGTGCCTTCCCTGGTAGTTTTCATCCAACGCCTTTCTGGCTGGAGCGTTTGTATTCATTCGACCGACATATCCTAGTCAGAGCAATCGCTGTAGTTTGATGCGCTTAACTACGTTCATGTCGGGATACAGCTCACGGTTTGTTCGATGTCTACACTCCTCGTTAACACGAAAGATTTTTCTCTCAAATATACCCAGCACAGCTTCATCTGCTTTCGCAAGTACCCATGTTTCGGCGCCATAAAGAAGCACGGGTAGAATAAGTCTACAGCGTTTTTTTTTTGTTCGACGTGAGAGGGCTCTGTTCCTGAATTTTTTGTTAAGCCCGAAATAAACTCTATTTGCCAGCACGATCCTTCGCTTTATTTCGATGCTGACATCATTCTTCCTATTAAAGTCGCGACGATTGCCTGACCGTTGCAAGCACAAGTTTTGTCTTGTCCTCGTTCACCATTAGATCCATCTTCACCGATTCCTTCTCGATTCTAGAAAAAGCGCCAGTTACATCTCGCTCTCTCCTTCCGGCGATGTCAATGGCGTCAGCATATGCGAAGATAATGTGGCCGTTGGTTGTCAGATTGCCAATGGCTATAAGAGCAATTGCGAGAATACAAAGAGGCAACTTCGGTCAACCCTATTAGGGTCATGAGTCGCACACTCTGGAAGACGGCACCATGAGTGTTGTCCACTAGCATATCAGCCTCACGAACCATATCACTTTTTTAATCCACATCTGTCGTCGATCCCTTCCCCTTGTTGTGGTGTTGTTTGAGACCTACCTGTATCTGGTTCCATACCCGTGGACGGAATTGAACGAGTGTCGCATATTTTGTGTTCGCAGAGCACACTTTTTTTTGCGGGCTCCTGTTGTCTTAACATTCTGAACTGAATTGTGGATTCGTTTTTTTTTTTGGTTACTTTTTTCGGGCGTCCTCATCGCTTCAATGTGTGTGTGTGTGTGTGTGCAGTAAAGTCATCAATGCGTAAATGAATGCTAAAGTATGGTAATGAATTGCGAGTAAGTGATGAAGTAAAAGGCGGGAGAGATGGATAGAATGCGGCCGTCACGCGGCAAGGGGAGCCAGGCGTCGGTGAAGGCGATTCATTATATTCATAGAATGTTTTGGTGATTGGAAAATGTTGTTTGTCTTTTGGCCAAACGACATATTGCTGCAACACGACTGTGCACACACACACACAACAGAAGGCCACCCATAATGGAGCAACGAGTAACAAACGGCAGGAGCAGCGACCAGGAAAAAAAACCAAGTAAGAAATTATCGAACATTGATTCTGTTTTTGTCTAAAAAGCCATCAGAATGTGGCGCTTTTAGCCAATAAAAAAAAACAACAACAACAGAATAGCCCCCAAAAGAACGTGGTAAAGAACAGAAATTGCTGGTGCTCTTCTTGTCACTGGCTGGACGATGCGGTACGCTTCATTTGTAGCCCAAAATGTTGCTGTTGCCTGACTCGAAGCTAAGGCAGCAGGAAGGGATGTATGTGTGTGTTGAATTGTTGTTGGACATGGACATGTTGTCCAATTACTCGAATGTTCAATAGTGTTTGCATTAAGTGAACGCGTTAATTACCTTTTAAGCTTCAAGCGTAAAAATGTTAATTAAGTGATATTTTCGGCACGTTTTGATTTTTGATGCTTTCTTACTCTTCATCTTCTGCTCCAGCAACTTCGTGGCGGCGGTAGTGATGCTGATGATGCCGATGACGATGACGATGATGTTGCTCATGCTGATGCCTACTGTTGCTGTTGCTTCTGGTGCAACGCATTGCTGCTGCTGGTGTGTGTTCGCTTAATGTGGTATACGATTTAAGGAATCTGTCTTTTCATAGTGTTTCAAATTGTTGTTGGTTGTACTTTTTTTTCTTCTCTGCTCTTCACGTTGTTGTCTTTTATATCAAGAATTTATCTCTTCTTTTGTGGCGATGCTGATATTTTGTTGCTGTTGCTGTTACTTCAAAAAAGTGTTTTGTTAATTAAGTTGTTGCAATGTGTCTCTAGTAGCTGTTGGCTATGGCTGTTGCTGTGCAACTTGTTGTTGATGGCCATGCATGTTTTAGGAATCTAGTTCTTTTTTCTCTCTCTCTCTCTGGCCTGCTTGGTTGCTGTTTTTGTAAATGAAGTGTGACATTTTGTTGTTCACGGCATAAATTGTACTTCGTCGTCTCAGTTGTTTGTTGCTGAAGGTTAATGTTGTCATCGCTGCAATACGATTTGCATATTTTGGAAAGGTTTCGTTCGGCGTTGAAGGTTGGACTTTTGGGAAATGTTGTGTTAAGGTCATGGTGAAACGGGGCAGTTTACCTGATGTTTTATGAAAAGCCAGCACATTATGTAGGAGGCGTTTTGAAAAGTTTTAGGTGTTTAGGTTTTAAGAGCACAATTTATGATCTTATGTCTACCAACCCATTCATGACCAAGACATTTTTTAAAAAAAAAATTATATTTGACAGTACCCTTGGGTTCGAATCCATTGATTGGATTGGCTATGAATGGGTTAATGTTCCTTTAAGGAACATCATAGGCGAACTATCGTAGTACGAATCTCATGGTATTCCCCTTCCATTTTTTGTTTACTTAAATTTTTCAAAATTAATTTGTCCCCAAACTATTTATTACTCGTTTTGTTTATAGAAAACTTTACAAGCAGTTCTTCATTTATGTCTTGCCTACTTTATATCTTTTATCACATACTAGACCTGTTTGAACAACAACGACAATCCAACTGCTGGCTGATGGTGATGCTGGCGTTGATGGACTTGAAGACCGAGTTGTTGATGAATTCACCTCCTCCCACCCGCTCACACAAGAAGTTTACTTTCAAGTGGCTTGTGCGCTGGCTTGCGTTTTTATGGCTGTCTGTAATTATTGGCTCCTCGTTGGCTTAACTAACCGTGGCTTAAGATTATGTGCCTGAAAATGTGTCATAAAAACATTCTTGTTATCTATTTTCTCATTTTTGAAATCTTGAAACGTTTCTTTATTACTTTTTGGTTTTCCTTTCCCAAAACTCGGCTTGCTGTAATATACAATAAAATTTATTGCAAGACAGCTTTTATTTTGTTTCATAGAAACAATATATGAATTATCAGCGTTTAGAGGAAAAAGAGAAAAAATCGACTTGGAATTTTATGGGGTTTCCAAAACGAAATGGAAACAGTATCTGTAAGTACTCATGTCTGTGTGTGTGTATGTTATTTAAATATGAATACGATCTTGATGACCTTTTTAGTGTTTTACACTATGTTCGGTCTTAGCCTTTGAGAGGCCGTAAAATATTGATAACAATTTCGACTTTTTATGGAGAGGCCTAAAGTTAGTGGTACAAATTAATGAATCATTATTAACATTAGCAGGCGGCGATGGAGTCAAGGAGTTTGACATTATGACTGGCAATAACTGAAATTAGAAAAACCAATGACATTCTGTGGTCATAAAACCATAAGCATGGGTTTGTTTTGGATGATACGGTTTTGTAATACATCGGGAAGAAATGTGGTTTTTGGAATTTTTTTCATTTTGAATTTCTAAATTTTTTGAGAATTTTAGAAATTTCTAAATTTTTTTGAGAATGTTAGAAATTTAAATTGACAAAGCTTATAGACAGACACGATTGAAATTTCTGCAAAAATGCAGTTCGCAGAACTAAAGCATTTTTGGGTCGTAGTGTAGTACATTGTCGGACCGCAATACAGAAATTGGTGGACAAATTCGATGTGAAGAATAAAAGCCGTGCACGTCGCTCAAGAACAACGGAGAATATTGTAACAACTGCTGTAGCCCAAAGCGTTGAAGAAAAATCCAGGTTTGTCCATTTCTCGTCGTTCTTTGGAATTGGGTATTCCACAAACGTCATTACACCGTATTTTGCATAAAGACTTGAGTCTTAAGGAACTTAAGTTTACATCTCGAAGTCTGAGATGCGAACAGATTGAGAACAAAAATCACAGTTCATTAGAAATTGGTTCCAATTGTGCAGTGATCACATAAAAAATCCTACTCCCCAGATTTCTTTGTTAATCATTGGCTATATGTTTCGGGTTCAATATAGTCAGAACTTGCAGTCTTACTCACAAAGTCTGTTAACCTTAAATTATGAAATACCACACAATTTTCTGTGTGTGTATGTGTTTTTTTTTTATATTTTTTCTTTTGGTTGCTAAAATGTAAAGCCGTAAAGTATGATAAGAATTCATTTATGATACCTCCACCTCCTTCTTCGAACACGAACCGTTATTCAAACTTTGATACTTTGTTGTTTTTAGACGAAAAAAAAACCCGTTTGCTTTTCATATTGTCAAAAACATTTTATTTTGACAAGTTTTTAATTTTTTTAACTTCATCTCTCAATCTCTGTACGTAATGCAATGTCGTCGTCAGCGTCTTTGGGTGTTGTTTTTTTTTCTCCAGATATTTTTACTTTGTTTTTTGTGGCAGCAACCTAAAAAGATTGCTAATATATTTTTTCCGCATCCCAGTTTTAAAAAAGGCTGGTGTTTTCTTTGGGTTTTGGAGGTTTTGGGGGGTTTCTTACTTAAGCTGTCTCTGCGAAACATAGTATTTTTGTAGGCGTCAACCTGCTCTTTAAGCCTTATTATTTATGCGGTTGCTTAGCGATAACGCGCTTATTTTAAGCTTTAAAAGCCAAAAAGCAGGCGTCTCGTCTCTACGGCGATCAACATCAACAAGTCTCCTAACAACAGACACCAACGTGCCAGCCAGCCAGCCCGCCAAGGCAAGCCAAGCGAGGCCAAGACGACAACCGGCACTGGCTGGCCCATTCCAGCAAACGATCGTCTTAACTTTAATCTCTACCACGGCTGTGTCGGTGACGGAGCTCCTTAACATTACAAGCGAACTTATGGCCATTTACAAGAGCAGCAAGTGGCAAAATATTGTACAATCTCATGAGTATGTTAGCGCGTCCGTCCAACCCTCTGTCCGTCCAACGCTTTGACTGCCTGAGTTGTGGTAGTTGCACTACTTTTAGGGCTCCCCACTTGTTGTCTGGCAATTTTGTTGCTGTTTTTTTTTTGTGTTACCACAGATATTTGTTACTGCTCGTACTACTACTGCTCAGTGAGATGCTGCTGCTGCTGTTGGCGGTGGCAGTGGTCATCTTGCTGTTGCCGTCTCGTTGTTGTTCCCCTGTGTTGTTGCTGTTGCAAGTCATAAGTATGTTTTCATATACAATGGAAAAATATAGTATATTTTTTTTCGTTTTTATCAGTTGGTATGCATCTGGGCACCTTTGGGCGACTTTATATTTAGTTTCTTTTTTTTCCTTGTCTTCTTCTTGAAAAGGCGCTTGAAAACATTTTCATTTTTGTTTTGAGATGCTCTCTCGTTTATGTTTAAATTGCAAAGTGCAGATACCAAGGGGAAGTCCTATGGCTTGTGGACAGACTCAATTTAGTTTTGAAATCACAACAGTGTTCGGTGTACACCGAACAAAATCAAACTAGATCGAATCTTGGACAAAATGTACGCTTTGCATTTAGGACAGATCGCACAGACATTTTAAGAATAACCACAGGTCAATGGAGCTCTAGTGACCAAGTTCGTTGTTTAACTATTCAAAGGAACTAATAAATTTGTATGCTCATTCTCTCTTCATTGTTTCAAAAATTCTTCTCAGTGTACTTGACGCCAACGATAACCACCATGACATCTTAACACAGGAAATTTTCTATTTAGTTAAATACCAGAAATCCTCAACGCGTTGAAACATAAATGATTCTCAAAGGATTTACGACTTATCAAATCACATAAAATTATAATATTATTCCTACACAGCACATACAAACTCATGTAGGTAGCTGTGTATGTATGTATGTATTTAGTATAACTATTTCCCGAATTCAACAAAGCATTCCAAACAAAACCCCTCAACTTTCGAGTATATCTCTCAAAGCGGAAATGCTGCCAATGCAAGAAACATTAACATTTAACAAAATTTAAAATTGTTAATAATTTTCGGAAATGTATACCAATGGGAATGTGTGTTCGTGCAATTTAACTTCCATGACAGGAATTATGTCAAGGAAATCCTATTATTTATATAATTATTACTACACAACAACTGTTCTTCTTTTTAAAGACTTCGTTTGGTTTGGTACCCCTAACAGGAAGGGTTCTGAAATAGAGACGGCATTTCTTCATCTTGCCTTGGGAAATAGCATATATTTTATAAGTATTGTATGGGATATTCCGTAGTTGAGGAATTTCAATAAATCTAAAGAAAATGCAGTCGAATCCGGTTATAACGAACTCCTAGGAACTCGAAAAATTGGTTCGTTATAAGCGAAGTTCGTTAAATCCAGGGTAAAGTAGGGTAGAAGCAAAACTTTTGGGACTTAAAAGGGTGTTCGTTATAGACGAAAGTTCGTTATAACCGGTGTACGCTATAACCGGACTCGACTGTATTGGAAAATGTATGAGATACAGTGGGAATATGATGAAATGTACGAAAACCTGTAAATGTTTAAATATTCAATATGAATAATGACATTTAAATAAAATATAAAAAATGTGTTTCTTTACAAAATCAAAAAAAAACGGAAACTATACAAATTTAAAAATATTTCTCAAATAAAGGGTGGTTGAATTAAATTAAAGGACCAATGTTGATTTTGAACACAAATTATTAAATTATTTACAAATTATTCACAAATTATTTAGTTTATATTGTCATTTCTTTTTATGATGATAATATTGTTATGGTTCAATTGTGTATGGAACAAAACATCGGTCAAATGGCCGCCGTGACCTCGGCGGTACACCTCCATCCGATGGTCATAACTGAGGTTTTATGCCGTTAATGTGCCGAACTAGCTCGTGAATTTTTGCTAGCTTATCTATAACACTTGAGATAACACGGTGGCAAGTAACACCGTCCTTTTGAAACCACATATTGTCCACATCCATATCTTCATCCAATTTGGGCCATAAAAGGTTCGTTATCATCTCACGACAGCGAACACCATTCACAGTAACTGCCTGACCGGCTTCATTTTTGAAAAAATACGGTCCGGTGATGCCGCCAGCCCATAAACCGCACCAAAAACTCTCTCTTTGTGGGTGCATTGTCCACAATCACTTTTGGATTATTATTCGCCCAAATGCGGCAATTCTGCTTATCCTCCTGTTATAGACATTCCAAAGTAAAACGAAAAAACCATCTAGAGGGCTGTTTAGTCGAAGTCTGACAAATTTGCCTGGAGTCAGAGTCTGAAGTCGAAAAATATTCTCCAATACGACTTCGAGAAAATAAAATAAAAGAATAGAAAAGAAAAGAAAAGAAAAGAAACTAATTATAGAAATTTAAGGCAACGTTCATGCGAAAATCAGCCGTCTACAGGTAAAGTTCGCCTCTGCCTTAGGTTTGCCCTTGTTTTTTAGATAAGTTTTGACTCCTGGTTAATTTCTTGTGCCACAAGTGGCGACGCTGCTTTCCCGCATGAACTTATATAAGTTAGCAACAGGTCAATAATGGAATAACCCATACGACATGTGTATGCCTCTACTGTAAGTTTCCTTTAAAACTAATATAATTCTTTGATATTTAAATATATGAACTGCCACAACCGCAGTCATACAAACACACACATAAACCAATTGGAATTCTTATCATATTCAGACCAAAAGTATTCGAAATTTGAAATCGTTTGCATTGCATTCAAATGCATCATCATCATCATCATCAGCATCAGCCAGGAGAAGCATAAATGCTCGTACAAGTGCCTATGGAGGCAAAGTGTTGCTACAGGTAACAAACTATTCGTACATATTTAAACTATTTACTTATGGATGCCAGACCAAGCAGATTACAGATTTGTGATGTATGAAAGTGGGTACTGTGCATATCTGTGATTGTCTGACTGTATGCAAAAATATGTATTATGGTAGCAATGGGTAGCTGTATGGATGTTGCATACAGTGCGCCTGACAATGCTGCTTTTGCTTTTGACTCATTTAAATGTTTATCGGCTTAATCTCATAAACAAAAGATTGATGTTGCTGTTGCAGTTTCATGCAAGCAATCAGCTCCTGCTGCTGGTGCTGCTCCCACATTGCCCCACAATATGATTGCCAGCCAACTAGTGACTCCTTATGTGTATGTAAGCATGTAGCTAATGCTTAAGTTTGGTATATTTTTGTAGCATTTTTAATTTTTATTTTTGAAAGACCATATCCTCCAGCTGTTCTACTGCTTACGTATATATAGATGCTCCTAATCGTATATATGCGAATATTTAGCTTCAGGTTCAATTTTTTTTTTGCTTGTCGTTGCTGCTCTTGCTCTAGAATAGAAATAAAGGCAACGGCAGCAAATAGTACATACCGGACTGCAATACTATCTGTTTCTTTTGGTTTTGTGGTCCAGATACTGAGCTGGCAGTCATTCTAAAGAACTCTCTTAAATGGCAGCAATTGTTGTGTGCGTGTGTTGAATTAATGCAGACGAGTGTATGCACACATACATACAATTAAGTGTGCACTTTTGGTTTCATTACCTGTATCTGAATACCCTATAATTGGGGCTTATATTCCATGTCGGGAATTTTATTTAATGGTACAGGTGAGGGCTTGTCATTCAACTTCTGTACATCATTTTCATTTCGTAATTGCGTGAGTAAACACATTTTTGTACCGGTGTTTTGAAAAATTAACAACAAAAAAAAAAATTAAAGAATGTGTGGAAAAATGTATTGATTTTTATTGAGGAATATAAAATTATGAGTGTGTGGGCGACAATCACACAGAAGAACCCGAGTCCAAAACCCGGTAGACCATCAAACATTTTTCAGCGACAGTTTTCCACCTCGTAAATGCTGGCGACTTTACCAGTAAGAGAGTAATCTCTTAGCCATGTAAAACTTCTATAGAAAAGCATTAGCAGTTCGGAGCCGACTTTAAACGGCAAGACCTGGTCAGTGAGTATACACAATTATATCGCACACAGCTCACTGATTCGACAGAAGTTCCCCGTCTGTTCCTTCATGGAATGTTAAGGGAAATAAGTAAGTAAGTAAAAATATGCCTCTGTTGGGGAATTTAATGTAGAAAAACCAAATAATTGAAACAATTGAAAAAAAATAATATCAGTTCATGTTGACGCTACGGAAGATATTTGCAAATGAGGATAAGAAATTGTTTGAAAAGTTGTAGCATGTGAGGAGAACGTTTAACTTGGTTGTTCAACTCAGTTCTTCAACCAGTTGTATCATGTGAGACCGCATAATATATTTTAAAATCATTTCTGAAATTTTTAAAAAAATATTTAATTTTAAGGCGCGTAAGATATGAAACGTAAGAGCTAAACATTTATAAAAACCACCAAAATGGAGATGTGTTTTTCTTTTAGAAGGGCAGTACAGTCCCCTCAGTACAAAAGTGGTCGAATTTTTTTTCTATGGTTTGGTTTTTTTTAAATTTTTTTTTTTTTTTTTTTTTTTTAAGCCCATTTTTTATTCGATAACGACTAGTCCGATTTTGTTGAAATAAATTTTAAAAAAGTTGTAACTAAATTATCTTAATTATTCATATTTATGGAATTTTAGCCAGTTTCGGAGTTATGTTTTCGGAGAATGTTATTCCAAAATTTGAAATCTTATAATTTAAACAATAATGTACCATCAACATCTTTTGCTGTTACAAGACGTGTTTCTTTGTTTGGACATCTTTAAACAGAAAAACGCAGAAAACTAAATTTTCAAAAAAAGAAAACATAAAAGCTCGTTTGGTTGTAACAATTTTCACCTTTTTTTAATCATTATTTTTATTTAACTGCTTTGTGTTTCCAATAGTAACAAGTGTTTCTTTTGATGATTTTTTTAATATTGTTTTCAGTTTTCTGTTTTTTCTGTAAATTCTCAAAATGTTATGAGTTTTTTAACAGTTTTTTTTCTCGGTTTGTCACTCGGTTTATCCTTGGACCCGGAATTAGTATATGAATTTATTTTGTATTGTAATTAAATAAAAATAAATACAATTTTTTTATAGGGTTGCAACTTATGTAGCACATGAAAGGACCTGCCATGACCGACAATATTTCTGTGCATAGTTTTGTTTTTTTTCTGATCAAAACCCTCCGATTGTCGTATTTGTGTGTGTGTATATTATTCTTCCTTCCCTCCGCTCTTTGCCGCTGTACAAATCTGTGCTACATCTACTCTATGCATTCGTTTATGCTTCTTCAGCTATGGCTGGATAATAAATTATTACTATTTATATTTGCCACGTTGCTGGTGTCGTTGTTGTTGTTTCAATGTGTAACAATATTTTTATCATGTTTATGCTTCTCAACTATTTAGACAGTAATAATGATGGCGGTTTGTTTTTTTTTTGTTTTGTTCCCTGACCATTGTACTCGTATTTATTTGCATCATGGCTGTGCTGTTGTTTTTTGATTTTGTTTTTTTTTTTGTCTTTTTGATTTGTTGTTCACAGATTTCCTTCGGAGCATTTATGGCCAGTGACCCATCTTAGAGGTTTGGATTTCCACAGAACGAAACAACTAAACCCTTTTTGTTGCCTTCTTGAATTTTTTTTTTGGTTTTAAATTACCCGGTGTGCCGGGCTCATGGCCGATCTTCTTTCTTTTTTTCGGTTTCGGATGTTCAGCTTTTATTATGGCTGTTGTTTAATATTTTTGTACAAAACTTAAGTAGATCCATCATTTTCACTTATCAAGATGTACGCGTTGCTTACGGTAATAAATATTTTTCTAAAGAACATCATATCCAAATCCAAGACAGTGAAAAACAAGAGTGTCTGCAGTCGTTTTACAGAGTTACACTCATTTTTACATATGTTTTTGGTTTTCTGGCATTTTGTGTGTGTGTGTTGTTGCCCTTTTTTCTGGAACAATGCTAGTAATCCTTTTGTGGCAAGCTTTAGAACAGATACAATAAATAGTATGTACTGGTTTTGTGTGGCAAGCAAAAGAAGAATAAGAGCTTTAAATTGCTTTGACAACATCTTCAGAGAATCAGACAAAAAAAAAGGGCTATGGTGGTTGGCCATAATGAGATCTCATGTACACTAATCGATCATATGCGTCATGACGGTATGGCGAACGTGTAAAAATAGACTTCGTCCCATGCATTTAGGCTATGTTTTGTGGTATGTGAAGTGAGTCACGAACAGTTTGCGATTAAATTGAAGTTTCATGCGAATTATCGCATATATGGCGAATATAATCAAATTTGCTTGTTGACCTTCATGTTCTGTACGGCTATCGGTGTGTCTTGGCTAAGGTACGAAGGGCTGGAATGAACGCGGATTCCACTACAAATGGAAAGGGGTTTCATTTGGTGGTACTAACTCAGATGTGAACTGATCCCATTTGAGTGAGCTGATGAAGGCAACTGAATGTAAAACTAGCTGGGGCCTACTCAACACGATTACCATATAGGTCCGAATCTAAACAATATAAAGGGTTCTCCAACCACAGGTGTTAGTTTGAATCATCCGGTATATCGGAAGCTGTCACTTCTTAAACAATTATTCTTTCACACTTGACAAAATGGAACGATACACGCTTCAACAACACATTGGAATTATTAAAATTCACGACAAAAATGGTGAACATCTTGCAGCGACAGTTCGCAAATCTAAAAAGTTTCCGGACCATGATATCTCTCGAAGAGGTGATCACAATTGGCCACCGAGATCTTTTGATTTAACACCTTGCGACTTCTTCTTTTGGGGCCACATGAAAGATAAGGTCTACGCCAACAGCCCAGCGTCGATTCAAAACCTCAAAGATTGAACCTGGAGACCTGATAACGTTCCTTTCGGAACGGTGGATTCCATCCATTCGCCTCCTTGGTGAAAGCAAGGTCGTGGCTGTAGATATTTCAGAGACGTTTTCTGGCACGGAGCCATAATATGAAAACTTATCAACTCTGGGGATTTGCAAAATTGTCAAACAAATGCTGCTAACTTTTTAGTGTATTCCTGACCATACAATTTGTGTCTACATATTTCTTATAGCCCCTGGCATTCCAATCGACATGCCTTTGAAACATTGTATGACAGCACAATTGTCATAAAATTACTTTTTCTTTTTGGTAAAATTTTATGCGCCCCCTCTCCACCTCTTACCACGTTAAACTTTCTTTTGAAGTCTTTGAAAATTACGCCAACATTAACGATCACAACAACCACAACCAGGAACAGAAACAGACTTTTAAATCAAACACCGAATCGGAAAACAAAGCCCAGCAAGAAGTATCAACAACATCATCAGCACAAAATGGATTGTTAATGGTCATGATAGTAGCGCGCTTCAAATCAAATGACTTCGAAATAGCCGAGATTGAGAGAGAAAAAAAATGCCAGCAAACGGCATTAATTCATTTGTCAAACCACCCCACCAGACCTGCTCCAGCTGAGAGGAACGGTCACAGAGTGTCATGCCACAAGCACAGACCAACGAACCGACAACAACAGCAACAACAAAAAGTATAATTAAGTCATAAAAACAAACAAACAAGCAGCTACAGCAGTAGCAACAACGACAACGAAGACAAAAAATCGCAATTGCAACTACTTTGTCAGTCCGGGAAAAGGATGCAACAAGAATCCGACGCCATTGGAGACCCCCACAAACATTGAACGTTTTCCCATAAAGATCTCACATTTGTTTTACTGGTTTTCTGGGCGCTAGAGACGGGGAAAGGCATAAATTGGGATTTTTTTTCTTTGTTAACACAAATAGTTGTTTGTAGCCGCTGCTGTGTTTGTTTTTGTTTTTTAGACGGGGGGAAAAAAGTTCCATTTTAGTTACAAAAGAAATAAAGGCACAATTTATGTCTATACTTTTGACTTTAATTGCTCGCGCTTGTGCCTCCGTTTGTTGCATGCCTTCTCTTTTGCCACCATAATATCTTTTGATAGTCCTCCAGAGTCCTGCACTCATTTTCACTATATACACGAGAGAGAGAGGGAGAGAGAGAACCTGATACAAAAAGGAAAAAAAATATTGTGAATGTTATTCATTGCGAATTTTAGTTGTTCTGATTTAAATGTATGTAATTTTCACAATATTTTTTTCCATCGTATTCATGCAGCAGCATTAAAATGGTGTTTAAGAGAGGTATACAAGTTTATTGTATATCTCTCTCTGCTTTTTCTAACAATTCATCGGTGAGCCTTTTTTGCTGAAATTTGAATACAGATAAGCGTAGCTCAATGCGTACTGCCGTCATGTCATACGACATACCGCCCATCTGCCAGAATTGATACAATAACTTTGGTCGACGTAAAGTTTTACTAAGATTTCTGGCACCTCACATTTTAATTTAGGGCGCATATCCTCTTGTGCCAGCTCAAAATATACCAAATATCCTCCTCTTCAATTCTTTTCTAGTAGAGAAAATGTGATAGGTCACATTTTTCTGAGTTGTATAACCTAAGAATTTTTCCTGATAGATAATTTCATGATGTTAACATTATGTGCCGATTAGTCTCTTACAAAGGACGAGATAACTTTTTCTTTTATAAAGTGTCGAGGCTCTCATTTAAGGATTCGATAATGTTCTTCTTTATATACTCGGGATCACACAGAACCCCTCATTTGTTCCATAAATAATTGTGACAAATGGGGGAAAATAGTTTTAAGGTTTTAGCCCAATTACTGAGACTCTTGTGTTTTATATGATTAACTCGGCGAATTCTTTAACCATCACATATGGGGTGACAACGATGAGGATACCGTCACCGCCAAGCAGTGTTATAGGTGAGAATTTTAAAAAAGCCACACACAAAAAGACGTTTTCAAAAAAAAAACGTCGCACATTTTTTAATGTTTTTATTTAGACAAAAAAAGTTATAAAAAATTAGCAATTCAAACAATATGAAAAAAATAACAACTATCCATGGTTAAACCATCTTTTTATATACACTTTATAAACTAATTTTAATTCTTTTCCACAAGATCATTATTTGAAGAGGTCTGGCGTTTGACAAATTTCAGGGTCCCACCGGCTCCTACAATTGGGAATTTTTTTATTATGGAAAGTTAGTGGCGATTTCTTATTGTGGAATTTTCCATAATTTATTTCGGGGATTTTTTCATAATTTTTAGGAATTATCATCTTGGCTTGTTTCGTATATTTTTCATAAATTTTTGAGAATTAAATTTTTTTTTGAGAATTTTTAATTTCTTTTTTTTTTTTGAGAATTTTTACATTTTTTTTTTTTGAGAATTTTTCATAGTACCGTCTCATTTCCGTTTGCCTCGACTAAGCTATCGCCAGGCGGGCAGATGGACGAATCGTCTTTAATTTTGTACACCAAAATGTATTTGGTCAATATTTCAAGATGTAGCAAATGGCAAATTTAGTATGCACTCCATTTTGTGGTGGAGGGATCACATGTGACTTTGAATCAACTTTGACTTCTTTGATGCGCTCAGTTATAGTATCATCACCCTACGTATGTGTTACATTTTACTCTGATCGCTTTCAAATACCAAAGGAAACTGCACCACAGTGTAGTTACCAGTTGTTCAGTTTTATTGTTATGGAATTGTTTAATGGCATGGCAGCTCTGCTAGATCAAAACGAATTTTGCCGTACCCTTCCAGTTGGCGCCTTCATTTTTTACATCCTTTGCTTTTTTTTTTTGTTATATTTTCATTCGAAAAGGCAACGAATCGTACACTTGTTGCTGTTTGTTTATGTGCCATTGATGACTTTTTATGCGAGGTTGCTGCTGCGACTGCACATCCTCCAGTAGATGTTGCTGGTTGGCTGGCTGGCCGGTTGCCGGTCTCTCCCTGTTGATTTTTCTTATTTAATTTTGCCGTTTGTTTGTTTATAACAATAATGTTTCATTTAAAATGTGGCATAGTGTGTTAATATGCATTCATTCTTTCTTTTGAGATTCAGCAGTGTGGTGCTGGCCTTTTTCCTTTCAGTACAAAAACAAAAACTACACAGGAAAAAAAGACAACACAAATTGTTAGTTTTTTTTTTTAAATAAGTAAATATTTTGTTTATGTATTGTTGATCTATATTCTTCATATAGTTTTGTTAGTCGAGTTCGAAATCATTTCTTTTTTTTCGCAAAAAAGAGTATAAATAACACTGTGTTACAAAAAATAGATTTTTTTCTGTCCTATGAACCAAATTTACTTTTTTGGAAAGGGGATAAAAAATAAAAATACACGTGTATCGGTGATTTGCATGTACACGTCAGAATCAATAATTGTTTTTAAAACATTTGACGTGATACAGACATTTCCACGAGTCTGCCTGCAAAAAATTAGCTCGATTGGATCACTGAAAAAGGGTTAAAATCGGTCCAAAAGCTTTGCCACTACGAGCTTCATACTTCAAAAAAGTTATTTTCATTACTAATCAAAATCAAAACTTTTTTAAAAAAAAATTTTTAATATTTTTTTTTTAATAATTAAAATTCTTTTCAATAGTTTTCTCCATACATTTTTGTATTGAATCATTTTTTTCCTGTGTACACTGTACATGTGTTGCACAATTGTTAGGAAACCCAATCCCACATGTTTTACTGCTGCAAGTGCTTCAGAAAGGAAAAATATAGAAACAAAAATAACAAACTACGCCATGTTGCCGCAGAAGACAAATTTGTTTAGAATTTAACATCATAAAATAAATCCGGAAATTGTAATAAGGAAGCGTAAGTAAGTTGTTGCTTCCATTCCTTGTCGTGCCACCACAAGCGGCTCTTCTTCGCTCGATTTATTTGAATGCATGTGTTGTGTGTGTGTGCGTGTGTTAGAGATATATGTGTGCAATAAAAAAAAGTTAATTGTTACCACAAATTGCTTGATATTAAGTAAACACCATAAAAATTGTTTATTCAACTTTTTTTTAATATGTCTTACTAAAAGAACAGTTCTTTTATATCACACTGTGGTAATGGCGACTTGGCTGGAGCGGGGAAAATTCATTAAATAAACGGGTAAAAATATGCATCATAAATGGAAATTTATTAATATTGCAAAAGTAATAAAATTAAAAATTGTTCTACAACTTCTGATCGAAATGTAAGTTTTTAATAGCAGAATTATGTGTGTTAAAGTCATTGGGCGAAGGCACATCGAAATTGTGAAGAGTGTAGATAGCGTTAATGAGCATTAGCAGACTTAATACAAATTAACTTGTGCAGTCCTTCATGTTAATATCCATTAGCGTTGTAATGCACGAAATCAAACTGAATTTAGTTATTTTAAAAAGGCAACACCGCCAGCATTTTCAAAGCTAAATTCCAGTCTCTGAGGATGCATTGGCTTCGCGACGATCACGTCAGTTCTTGAAACCGTTTTGTTTGTTTGCAGTTTTGCCGGCGAGATGAATATGCCCTACGTCAGAGCAGATTATTTGTCGAGCGACATCGTTGTCCATCAGTGCTACCAGACAATATTTTGGAAAATCGTCAAACGTAGAAAAAATCGTCAAAACTTGGAAAAAATCATCATAAAACTATGAACACACTAAAAAAAACGTATTTTTTTAAAAAAAAAAATGAGAAAAAACTATGGTTCATTAGTTATGGTATAATAAAAAGTAAAATTAATCATACAAAACTCCACATGAATGAGGGCAGATTACTAGGTTAACCCATTTCTTACCGCCGTGTGTTTGAACACACGTTTATCATTTCTCGACTTTTATGACATAAAAAATGGAATATTAGCCTACTATAGTATATGTATAGTATGTTTTTCACTTTAATCAGAAAATTCAATACTAAATTGCAAAAAAAAATAATACATGTGCCTTTTTTAAACTTTTGCTCAATAAAAATAATAAAAAAAAAAAAAAATGAAAATTAATCACATTTGTATCCGTATCAAGGAGTGGTCGTATGAAGGTGGTATGTACTAGAAAGTTGTTCATAATTTTATAGGCTACATTTCTCCCCTTGATTGTTTGGTAAAATTTTCAATAGTTCAAGAGCTGTAGTCGAAAAACAGAAAAAATCGGTGGTAATTTTTCGACATTTTTGGGGTTTTGAGCATGAAGATGAAATTTTTCCGACTTAATATATTCAGCATTTTTGTTGGCCGAGTCAAAAGCTACAACTTTGCTGAAGACTGTAAAAAAAAAATTCACAGCATTTTTCGAACTATGGCCATGCGAAAAATAGAAGAAAATTCCAAAAAAGTGCTCAAAATCGAATTTGGCGAAAAAACTACAGAGGCTCATAAAAAACGAACGGCAACCAATGTAGCAAAATCCAGAAATTACTTTTCTCCTCTCATCGAGTACTTTCAGCTGGGATAAGTGATTTTTTGTTTGGAATCAAAAAGTTGAATATTGCGTCACAGTGCTATCAAATCGGAGTTGGTCTCTTTGACAGCTGTCACTTGATTTATGCTCAGTTTGTTTTGTCATTTCATAATGAACAACGTTTTCAAATCGTCCAAATTTATTACCAAAATAATGATTCGGTTTGAACGACGTACGCCCGCTGCGTCCAATATTCGGTCGACATAATCGTCGAGCAGAGTTGGTAATTGGTTTCGCACCACGTTAACTATAGTGGATAATGGGCATCCTCAGAGACGCCGGACTGTGCGTACCGGGCGGGCTATTGCTGCTGTGGAGCAGAGTATCGTAGAAGACCCGAATGAGACCAATGAGCGCAGCAATTGGAGCTGTAACCATCAACCTTATGAACGGTTTTGCCGAAGGATGTAGACCACAAAAAAACTATGTGAACTAAATGTGTTTGTGATCTTTTCTTACAGTATTACTATTTTCAGATTGACTATCTGGAAATTTCTGGTCATTACTGTTGCAGCTTTCTAGTTGCCACTAAATCCTCAGAATCCTTCCTCGCCCTGTTTCGTCTTTCAGTTGTAAATCATTTTAAAGTATTTAATGATTGGCTTTAGTTTGAAAATTGTTTCTTTTTAATCTACATATCATTAATATCAATTTTTGTACCCTTCCACACTTGCAAATCGTTTACTTCCTCTACGTTCTGCACCGAGAGTTGTACTCTTCGGCATTGTGCTGTGTTCTGTGGTACGCTGGCCCTCGTTGCTGCATACCACAGCACAGTGCCATAGTACATCAAACCACGCTGTTGCACACTCATTGTGTTTTATCTCTGTAATTATGCTTTAAGACATGTGTTTCAAACACTCTTTTAACGCCACCGATGAAAATCACTTAATGCCACAGATCATCATCGCCATCGTTGCAGCCGCCGCCAACACAGACGGACGCCGTCATCATTATCATCGCGCCAAAGTCGATTCCGTCCGCCCGTCTATTAATGCTAAGCTTTTGTGTTGTTGATCGCTGTTGTTGTTCGTGGCCATTATGAACGAGAGCGAGTGCGACGGCAACGACAGCAACAAGCAGACGCGCCTGAATATGCAACATATCGCGCACAGGGCGCTTAGCAACACTTGGCTCATTATCATTATAATAATCACTTGACGGTATGAAAATCAAGATAAAGATCTGAATGAACAGTATTAAGGACACGCCTATAAGAATAATATTATAACGTTGGCATAGGTGGAAGGCGAAGCAGACAAAGCCAAAGACAAAATTGAGATAAAGAAGTTGTCGACGTGGTGGAAGGAAATGTTATTTCGATCGATGATAGCATAGCAGCAGTATTGTACTTAGAATGAGTGTTCGTTTTCTTCTGTTTTTTTTTTAAATATTGGTTAGCTAGTAGGATTTGTTCAAAGAGATGTTTCACTAAACAGATACAACTCATAGGATGTAGAGTAGTTGAGGGTTTTGAATTGGACCAGAGTCATAGGCAAGCAAAAGCTCATGAGTTGCCCAATACCGGTCAGATCGTCTAGGTCTAAAGAAATAAGGACGATCTTTTAATGATCGCCAGGGCAAGCTTAGAGAACGTTTATGGACAGCTCCTCATAGCTTCTTCAATGCAACTGTCAGTCTCATTGCGAAGCCTTAAATAAAACAAATCTCTCAGTCCACTCAATCGTGGCACATTATATTCTGCATTCTGCTAGGAATCACCGTACTTCAAGCATCTTCAGGAGTTTCTTATAATCTCAACACGTTCGGTATTAATTAAATCTTTATAGGTTGCCTGAAACCCAGCAAACTATTCTCTAATCTGATAATCTAGCTCTGTCCCCCGGAAGATCATATTCAACTTACAGGCTTTTTTTATAAAGCATATTTTCTTCCTCAGTTACCCTCGGCTCAATGGGATCATTTAGATTGAATGGTTATTGTGTTTTCTATTAATTTGAATATAAATTAATAAAGAAATAATTATATTTTGCCTGATTTAACTCATCATCATGGCAGTGCTGTGGCATCACCAGATCGAAATCTAATGTGTTCTGGTTTACATCTAAGCACTCGCTGTGTTGTGCTTTCTACAATACCATTAATATTTATTACAACAACTTAAAACATCGATTCAATGGCTAAAATCAATGTTTAGTTTATGGCTGCAAAGATAATGTCTGGGCAAAAAGAAAGAAAAAAAAGAAGAAGAAAACACAGAACGCACAAATATTGGTTTGACTTTAAGTATGGAAGCCAGGAAAATATTCCCATAAAAATTCTTAATAATAACGATATCTCAACACCATCTTTCGATGCGGTGTTTGTTTGTTGCAACCAGAAACAACCGACATTACGGCCAACACCACCGCCAGCATCATCGGGAGCTGGAGTGCAGCAGCAGCCAGCAACAGCATTGGCGTCGGCATCAGCATCAGCATCAGAATCTTCATCGGTTTACCCATTTCCATATGAACGTTAAACTTGCATAAATATTCCGGCAAACACAACGAAACCAATTGCGTACTTTCTAATCCTATTTATGGTTAACCTTCTGTTTAACTTATGAACGTTTGTGTGCGTGAGTTTTTACTCTGGCGAAAAATAGTGCCAGTGGCACAGATGCGTTGGACGTGAGGCGGGGGAATGCCGATAAAGGGAGCCACTTTGTTTCTGTTGTTCAGTGGGAGATTGACATGGCTGCTGAGAACCCGGAAATTCTCAAGTTAAAAACCCTACCTTGAACCTAACCGAGCCTTATTCGATCCTCAGAAAACAATAATTTATGTCTTTGCTAACCATTGGAACTTACAAAAAACCAATAAAATTACTGAGAGGACACTGCGTTTTATCAACAATACTAATTGTACAGCAGAGTTCATCTCTCTTACAAATCTGCTGACTATAATTCAGCCAACACTTATATTTTTCAGCGACCTCGATTTTACGAGTAAGAGAGTAATCTCTAAGCCATGTAAAACTTTTTAAGAATGACCATTATCAGTTCGCAAAAGCATCCGGTCAGAGAGAATATACAGTGAAAGCTTCGATGGGCGGACACCGACGGTCGCAGTGGTTTTGTCCCTCCACAGGAGATGTCCGCCCAGCGGAGATTAATTTGCTTTAAAAATAGCGGATGGGACAGAGAAATTTGTCCCCTTAACCCTGCACCGTCATCCTTCGTCAAAATGACGACGCGCAATTTTATTTTCGAGTTAACATGTGTTTTTATCGTTTGTTTTGACCTCATTTTTCGTATAGCGTTAGTCGTTTGCAAACTGTTGATGGGCCTAGATTGATTAAAAATAAACTAAATAAAAAAATAGACTTAACATCGGTTCCAATTTTTGCTCACAATGCTATTTATAGCGTCTTGAAATAGGCCGTAGTCAAAATGACGAAGGATGACGTTAGTGTACAAAAAATAAGGATGACTTTCTAGGGTTAAGAGAGCTGTCCGCAAGGAGAGCTTTCACTGTATATTATATAGTCACAGCACACTTATGTGAGAGACGTTCTCCCTCTTTACATTCCAGGGACAAAGCTGCTCTACCTGCACTTCGACTTCGTTCTTCAATTTCGTCAACTCTTCTTCTGCATCGTTTTTTTTTCTTTCACTATTTCTAAGATTATGGTATGAAAATATCCCAAAAAAAAAATCCTCTAAAACAAAAAAATTGGGGAATTTTTCATTGTCCATTTTTCATATGAAAAAAATTAAATGTTACCTACAAATTATGATTTTTTTTTGGGGAACAGCTCCGTGGTGGCAAAATGACATCTTCGAGAAGGCGAATAACATGATTACCAAAATTGTTGGACAAAATATCCATTGTGCTGAAACAAAGGATCGTCCAAGTCCAAGTCTTCCATCTACGGCCTTGTTTTAAAATAGTTGCTACAACCATATTAGTCCGCCACTCCATGAGGTGCACACGGGACAGCTGTGCGAATATTGGGTTCCACTTTACCCCCCTGATAAGGGATAAAAACGAATAAGTAATATTTTCAAGTAAAATTTGATTACTCAAATAGCGAACACTATGTAGTAAAGAATGCAAGTACAACCAGAAAATCATTTTCTTAAATTTCCTGGATCCTCTTGCATCGCTTATCTACGCCCCTGCCTACATGGACGCAAAAGTATGTTTTAAATGCATTTACATATTTTAAACCACACATTAAAATGTTCCCTGTTTCTCTACGTTTCTGTCTAATATGGTTTATTAACCATTTGGTACACCGTACACCCACTTCTCTGCCTGCTGGCTGCCTCCACGCCATTCGCCACTTGTCCTCACCTACTTTCCAGACGTCTTCACCTTCTCTCTCTCTCTCTGCCTCTCTCGCTCGACACCACCAAACAGGTGGGTGGCGAATGTAAGTTATGTGTTTAAAATTATGGCCTCAAGGTGTTTGTTAGGTAGTTACAACGAACGTTTCGTTTCCAAGCGAATGGACTTTAAATGCTAGAAGACTCCACGTCTTTTGGAGTTGGAATAAACGCACTTTTGTGGTAGTTTCGTATGTATGTGTGTGTGTGTGCGTATATGCGTTCTTTGGCCCAAAAGGAATTGTGGTTGATTGGCTGGCCAGACACTTGACTGCAAATCGTTGGTGTTCATTTCAGTTTTGTGAATCAGCGGTCAATAGCAGTTGTTTAAAGTCATAAAATCGCTTCAAATTTAATTGAAATTTCTTGGCTAAAATATGAAGTCTGCTAAATGTCTTTGGCGAAATAAAATTGCGTGAAATGTTGATCAGTTGGCACACATGACGGTTAATGGCCAAATCGGTGTAATTAGTGGAAATGGTGTTTTGTTGCATACACATGATTCTTTGGTTCTTTCTTTATTTCTTTCTGGGTTAATGTGCAATAAAAGTGGAAATAATAATTAACACATCTTTAAAAATAGCCATAAGAATAATGATGATGTTAAAGTATTGATGGCAGTGTTGCGTTCGAATAATTGTTTTGTTATTTGGTAAATGTGTGTAGAGTGCTTTTTTTGGGAATAGTGCACAAAGAAAGAATTGTGCATATTTCAAGAATAAACACAGCCTCAAAATGCTATTACGTTTTTGTGGCGAAGAAAAATTCTTCCTTGGCCATTTGAATCGGCTAAAATCCCGATTACCGAACTTGGTGGGCAACAAAACAATTGTGGGCCGTGCGACATGACGCACAAGAATTCGAGTATATATTTTAAATTCTGTCGAATATCAAGGAAAACCTGGCCCGAATGCAATCAGAAGTCAAAAAGATATACCTAGACTGATATCCCTACTCACAGGACATTGGATCTACGGTATAACGACCACTGCCGTAGCTATGGACATGCAGACGAAGAAGAGGCGGTGGAACACTTGTTCTCTGGATGCCCTGCACCGCTGAACTGAGGATTAACGACACGTTGTTTATGGTTCCTGGATGATATCACCGACATATCGAATAGCGATCTGAATAGCCCCATTAAATTCCTCAATCTGAGGAACTGAATATGAGAAACCGTGTCATCAGGCGGTTTCAAGGGGTATGGCAATAAAATTCAAAACGGTGTCACTAGACGCTTCTGACGCTCCACGTAAACCAATCCAGCATTTTCGATATAATTTCACTCCCAATGGATGTTACATTCCCAAAAAATACCCTCATGTGTTTCCACCTTCTCTTCAAAAGCTTTCAAGAATTATTCAAAAATCAATTTCCTCATTCACCTTCCCCTACTTCCTTTATTCCATCATAACTCTTTGTTATCAAAATATTATGAAATATTTTTTTCCTAAAATTAATGCAAGAAATTATGTTAATTACGAAACTACATTAAACGCCAAGAACATAGAATTTCCTCCATTTCAGTTTCTCCGAACTACATAAATGACTTCCAGACTAATAACTTTTCATGTTACAGATAAGACCGTTTGTCTGTCGCTCTCTCCGGCAGTTCGGGAGGCATGTGTTGAGCAATGAATGAGAATAACATCATAAAGTGAAAATGGATATCTTTTTTTTCATGTTTGATCACTTGAATATTCCCAATAATCGAATTGTGTCAATTATTACAACAACAAATAGAAATATGTGCCGGCAATGTGGGAAGGGGTTGTCAAGAGGTTGCGTTCGGCTATTTGGTAGAGCAGTAGCGACTCGTTGGAACACTTTACAGTGAGACGTTTGTTTGTACAAAAAAAAAAAATGTTACATTTTTTCTGCATCTTGCACTGAACCCGCGTTTTTTTCATTTGCTAAAGAAGTGTAACTCAACCAATAGTTTTTGAGTTCGTTTGACAAAGTGTTGCTTGCAATGAGTGCTCATTTTTTTACTTTAGTTCGGCGATCAGCGAGAATAATAAATAAAGGCCTTTTTCAATGATTTTCTCGGTAACTACGTCTGCCGGTCAGCCTCGGTAGATGGTGAAGGGTACCCACAAATATAAAAAAAAAACTTTTATATACAAACATTTTGTTGTTTAAAATTTTAAAATTGTTACAATTATTTTAGCGGAAATGAACTCTTTTTTCTTACTAAATATGTGTAGGATAGTTTTGACAAAACCCCTTTCGCATTCTTTTTGCCAAGTTTTACTCAGATATTGCAACAATTGATATTGCTTGCTGTAGGGTGTCAAAAAGAAAACAGTACAAAATCCCATTTTGTACAAATGAAGCAATTACACATTTTTTATTTAATTCAAAACATACGAAATACTACACATACAAATTATTGTGAAGTGGGGTGGCGGGGGGAGAGAGAACGACAGCATTAACGCCACCAACACAACAAACAATCCCTTTCGTAAGTCCAGCCATAAATACTTGCAGTAATATTGATTATGATTTCCGTTTCGTATGACTTTATAATCATCACTTATTGGAGATTTCGTAACAGAGCATTTTGTATTTATTTAAATGGGCATATAAATTGTATTCGAGTCTTCGATCTGTACGCTTGTCCGTCCCTACGTCCGGCTGTCCCATGTCTGTCGGTGCCGGTTGAGTGTTGTATGGAAGTGATAAGCAATGACACCATTAAGACAAAAGTATAAGATGCAGCATTTCGTTTCGTTTCGTTTCAGTTTTGTAATAATAATGATTGTATGTCTTATGCTTCAGTGGATTTCACTCTCGTCCCATGGAAATATGGTTGGGTTGTTAAGTGTTTTGTTTTCCTTCATCGTCTACTGTTGCGAACGAGTTCAGGCTGTGCTTTACTTTAGGAGTCATCAACAGCAGCAGCAGCATCAGCATCTACATCATCTTAAGTATGAGTGGAGAATGTGTGAAATGTGTGCGAGACAATCTTAAAATTTATGATTTGAAAGTGTTACAAGTGTCAACGTAATCAACACTTCGGCTTCGTCTGCTGGTAATGATGAAAGGCGATGCTAATACAACGGCAACCAAATCAACACCATCTGTACCAGAAGAAGATGTACTACTAATAAACCTCTGTCCAATTTGGAAAAGACCCTCCTCTTTCCAGTCATTTGTTCAAGCCTCCAATCGTCTGTCTGCCATTGTTATCAGCTTGAAATGAAAGTCTGGTTGCATGTTTCGGATTCGGACACTCTCTGTATGTTTTGTATGTTGCTAACAGTGTTCAACATTTCAACTTCTTCCTCTTCATATTAGTGTGTGTGATATATTTCAGTTTTTGCTGTGCACCAGCACCTGAAAAAAAGGTGTTTGAGTTATGTTGACTCTTTCCTGATGGGGTTCTGTATTATGGACATTTGTCATAGATACAAATGCATGGACAGTCTGACTGGGAATATACGAGTCGCAGCAACAGCGTGTTCATAATATATTACGTTTGACCAACTTTAAGGTCAGCTTGACACGTAGTAGTCACTTGCAAATAACTAATGTTAGGTTAGAAGGGTAAGGCAAAAAAGTTGAGAATCAATTAAAAAAATATCTGGTGAGAAATAAAGTAATGGTTTGCATCGGTTTTCAGGGATACTTTTTCCCTATGTAATTTTTAATTGTATTGGTAATATTTTTTTTTTTTTTTGAATTTTTGTTTTAATTTTCGTTATTTATCTTTTCAGTTTTTCGTTTTGTGTTTGCAGAAACTTATTTGTGCGAAAATTCACACCAAAGAAAGTGTATGCATATGTTTGTTTTGGATATGCTGCTTGTCTTCTTTGGGAATGTCCACAGTAGCATTACTCGTTTAATTCTCGTTCAAACAGTGAGTGCCAAAATGTAATAATTATTGGGACTGGAATCCGAATATAGAAAAAATTTATCTCGAAACTGGCAATTCTGTAATTTATTTCTAATACAGAATCAGTACAGAATTGCTTTGAAATACGTCATATTTTTATAGTTATTTTATTTTTTTGTTAATTATTTTTTTTTACATATTTTCTAGTTCCTAAAGGAGAATTAGATTCGAGACTTCATAAACCGCCACAGAAATAAATCTGGGGGAAACACTTCCTCATATTGTCCGCAGGAGTAAATTTTTGAAAATTATTTTTTGTTCAATTTTCAAAAATGCAAATTTCAAGCGAAATATCAGCAAAAAGTCAATATATCAGAAAAAATTAGTGCGTCCATTACACAGCAGACCCAGGTTGATATCCCGGTAAGAAGATCCGAAAACCACGTTTCTGTGGCCGTTTTCCATTGAATTATTCCAGAGAGTAAACTGTAGAAACATCTTTAACCGTTTCTAAATGTCTAAAAACTGCAGGGTCCAGTCTAATATATTTCATATTATAAAAAAAAAAATATTGTCTTAAATTTATTTTTTCATTTTGTGTGATAGGTAGAGAATATATTGCAAATAAATATATTTGAAAAAAAAATTGAGTGATTTTTTTATAGGATTTTTGGTTGGCCAAATTTCATATGAAATATTTCTGCTTTTTTTTGGACAATTTTTTTGGTCGATATTTCATAATGAAAAGGGTACATTCACAACACATTATAAAAAAAAATTTTGGTCTAAATTTCTTTTTTTTTTTGGGTAATTTGTCATATTTTTGGGGACATTTTTTTGTGGGCCATTTGGGCCAAATTTCATGCGAAATATTTTTTCTTTTTTTTTGGAAAATTTTTTAATTTTTTTTTTATTTTGGCCCATTTTTCAAAATTTTTTTTGGGTAATTTTTCTTTCGTTGCAAGTTGTCAAAATTGCAGGCGCAATACAACGCATAAATTCGTTTTATTGAAAATGATTTTTTATAGGAGATTTGGTGGGCCAAATTTCATACGAAATATTTCTTCTTTTTTTGAGCGATTTTTTCATAATGAAAAGGGGACATTCACAACACATTATAAAAAAAATTTTGATCTAAATTTCTTTTTTCATTTTTTGTAATTTGTCATATTTTTGGGGTTATTTTTTTGTGGGCCATTTGGGCCAAATTTCATACGAAATATTTCTTCTTTTTTTGCCGGTTTCTCATAATACATATTCACATATTCTTTTTTTTATTTTGGACCATTTTTAATTTTTTTTTTTGTGTAATTTTTCGTTCGTTACAAATTGTCAAAATTGCAGGCGCAATACAACGCATAAATTGTAACGAACGAACAAATTCGTTTTATGAAAACAGGCATTTAGTAAGTAACCACAAAATTTCGTATTACAGCGCCATTTCCCTCGTCCCAACGTAATAACAATTTTTATTTTCCATAACTTCTATCACAAAGTAAAGCCTGTTTTGGTGAATTCTATCAACAATTCTCTGTATGTTAACCCAGTGTGCCTTTCCTTAGTTTGCAGTTTCATACATCCAACTATACCAAGATGTTCCGAAAAATGTTTTATTGCATTTCTTCACAAAATTTATAGGAAAATATTTCCTTGGGGTGGCAGGCCCGCCTGCTTTCGTTCTGCAGCCTTTGATTCTGATTTGAATTATGACCATGTTAAGCAATAATATTTTGTTCAACTTGGCTTTTTTGTTTGCTCTTACTGGTCCATCCTCTCAGAGGAAAATTATGTCATAACATTTGTCCTCATTTGTATTTTTCAGTGTGCTGGAAGGCAGAGGACCGTGAGGAGCTTTCCGGTTCGACTGAAAGAAAAACAAATGATTTGCATAAAAACAACAATAGCAATCAATCAATCAAAACAGTGACATTCTAATATTTTTTGTTTCGGCATCATAAACGCAAGAGCAACAATCGAACAATTCAACAACAACGAAAAACATTTCATACCGGCAAATTAACATATTTTTTTGGTTGTTTTGCCTGTGCCGAACGCTGCATTCTCATCTTTGGTTTGTGAGTGAAAAACACAAATCAAATCCAAACACAAACAACGGGGAAAACCGCCTTTTTTTGCGAGGATCTGTGAAAACAAATTCTGCATTTCGGTTACAGAACCCAAACAAAACATTCCTCTCGCTCATCCTGTTCGGGCACCACTGCAACCCCCTGTTGCCGTTGGAAATAGCAGCAAACGGCAACCTTTGCTCTAAAGAGCTAAATTTCATTGTAGCTACATTCAGATACATTCAAATTTTTTCCACAAATATTATTAATAAATTCAATTCAGTTTGTTGATGTTGTTGCAGTTGCAACAATTTGGATGTTGCTGCCCCTTCTGTTGCTGCTGCCGCTGTTGTTTATGCAATAAACATTGATTCGTTGTCATTCGAATCGACTGAAATACTGCATAAACATCTGTTGTTGTGGTCACCGCTCTGGAAATTGCTCTGTGATGTTGCAACAATTTGTTATTTCTGTTGATTTCCCCCCCCCTCATTCTATTCTTTAGAGAGCAAAAACAAAAAAATATTGCTGGTTTTAGGGCAAATATGCGGACATATGAACATACGTTGCCGTTCAGAGCATTTCACTGTGATATATTTATTGGGCAATTGTTTAAAGGGGCATTGATAAATAATATTCAGATTTGTCATAAATTCGGATGTTGTAAGAACATTTACAGAGAGTAAATCGAAATGTGGCATCAGCATCAAAGTCTATATCAGTGTTCAGTACTCAGTAACCAGGCCGTGGTGTGGTAGGTAGTGTGTGCGACTATCACACAGAAGAACCCGAGTTCGAAACAAGGTAAGACCATCAAACATTTTTTTTCGGCGGATGTTTCGATGTTTCTCTTACGAGTAAGAGAGCAATCTCTAGGCCATGTAAAACTTCTCTAGAAAAGCATTAGCCGTTTGGAGCCGGCTTTGAACAGTAGGTCCCGGTCAGCTCACTGATTCGAGAGAAGTTCCCCGTCTGTTTCTTCATGGAATGTTAAGGGGAATAAGTAAGTAATCTGTATTTGGTCTACAGTATTTAGTATTCAATAACCACTATTCAGTAATCAGAATGCAGTACTCGCTATTCAGCGTGCAGTATTCAGTAATTAGTAACAGTTTCAGTTTCCAAAACTCCATGAAAGACCTTTAGGCTGATAATGAGAACGTGATCCTTACAGGATCGCCAAACTAAATGGGAAATATCGCCTACAGACAGATGGACGTGCAAACCCACAGCCGTTGTAGTTTAGTGGATTGACAGCAGCGATGATAAAAAAAAAACTATAACGTAAATTAAATTCTGACGGTATATGCAGGTTACAGAGCATATCTTACCAGATTTGGACACAACGGTTCATCAGCATGTCCAAACTGTCCAAGGACGAAACTGAGCGTACTCATGTATATAAACATTACATTGCACATAGTGGGGCTGATTCAAAAGTATGTCGGCGTTTGACATCTGGAAACCTTGTAGACATTGTGTTGAGGTCAGATAACAACTGGGGTTGTGGGGAACCAAAAGTTGTGGGCTAAGGAGGAAGTTCGAAGGCGACCAGAATGAGAAAGAGCCTTATGGCGCTACTGCTAATTCACATATCACAGCCTTTACATACTATTTTTAAAAAAAATATTTCCCGCCAGAATATAAACCTACAAATCAGGTTCTGGCTTTTTTTTTATGAATAATGCCTGGCATCAGTGTCGCTGTGCTGGCCTTTGACTCATCTATCGCTGTATGCAAAATATCTAACAAACATTTTTACCATCTACAACGACTCCATGCACAGTTACTTATTTGTACATGCAACACGCCCTCTGATAACAATACATGCACATACATATCCATGTGTGTGAGTGTGTTCTACTCCTGCCATGTGTGATATATGAAAAACTATCTAATTAAAACTTATAGTACACACACACACGTATATATTCTTACACACACTTGTGTAAACCTCAATTTATTATATGAGAACACTCATACACATGCATACAAACGTCAGGCACTCTTACTGTGCAACACAAACACCATACATTAAGTACTTGTTGCAATAAATGCTCTGGGACTGCGTGTACATTTTAAAGGGTGTCGAGATGTGTGTATGTATGAATCTGCGAGACCTGCTGCGTATGTATGTGAGAGTGTGAGTTGGTATTAGTGAGCATTGCTATACATGTGTGTGTGTGTGTTTGTGTGGTATTAATTAAGCTAGTCTAACATACAATTAATTATAATTTCAAGAATATTTTGTTGCAATAACATGGAACACCGTTCTGCTCCATTCAGCCATACAACACCAGCAGTTCACTATCATTCTAACTCATATGGTGGAGCCACAATCAAGTGAGCAATATTCTTTGCTAATGTCGGCGTTGAGTTTGGCGGTGTTGGCTGCACGTATATAAAGGGTTTCCCAACGGGAGGTGTTATTGTGAATCATCCGGTATTTTGGTAGCTGCCACTTTTGAAGCTTTTATTCTTTGACATTTGACAAGTAGAAACTACATTACTAAAAAATGAAACGATACACGCTTTAACATTGAAATTAGTCTAATTCACTACAAAAATAATGAAAATCAGAAAATCAAGAAAGTCTTACAGGAAAAGTTTCCGGTCCGTGTTATCACCCGTCGAGGTGATCCCACTTGGCCACCGAGATCTTGTGATTTAACACCTTGCGACGTCTTCCTTTGCGGCCACGTGAAAGATAAGGTCTACGCCAACAGGCCAGCGTCGATTCAGGACCTCAAACATAGAATACATGAGGCTATCGACGACATAGGCCAGCCACTTTGCGATTTGGTTATGGAAAATTTCATGAAAAGGATATGGTCCTGTGAGCGTGGTCGTGGTGGCCATATGGCTGATGTGGTTATTCATTATTAACGACACACCTTCCTCTTTATTATGAAACTAGTAAGTTGTAATGCGCCTATGGCGCCCGTTGAAATATGGAAAAAAAATTTTGTTGAAAAAAAAATTTTTCTTGAAAAAAAAAATTTTTGTTAAAAAAAAAATTTTTGTTGAAAAAAAAATTTTTCTTGAAAAAAAAAATTTTTGTTAAAAAAAAAATTTTTGTTGAAAAAAAAAATTTTGTTGAAAAAAAAAATTTTTGTGGAAAAAAAAAAAATTGTGGAAAAAAAAAATTTTGTTGAAAAAAAAATTTTGTTGTTAAAAAAAAAAATTTGTAAAAAAAACAATTTTGGAAAAAAAAATGTTGGTAAAAAAAATTTGCGGAAAACACAATTTCTGTACAAAAAAAAATTTTTTATTATTATTATTTATAGAAAATTATAGAATGCCTATTTAAATTCCTACGTACTGCGTGACAGAGTCAGTGAATCAGTGTCGAGGGTAAATATATATTAAGATAAACATCCGATCATTTATCTCAAAAAATTTCATTTTTCTTTGAATACCAAAATAACACCTCTTGTTGGAAAACCCTGTATATGAACCGTAGACAGAGATTTGTGTTTATGAGCGTCCACAAATTCGTTAGCGTTATTTGATGCTCTGCTTTTGCTCTGAAATAGATTACAATTAATATACATAAACAAGTATAATAGAGTGGATCGTAGAGAAACAGGTTTCCAGGGTCCCACTTCCGGATACACATGATCTGGGCACTTATTTTAGCTAAAATCTAAACATACGGTTTTTTGGAACCCACTTCATCCTAACTCTAGCCAAATCATAAAAAAGTTTCATTGTCGTTACCTGTCGAGACCTTTTGAATCATGGCCGTCACGTGACTACCTCACTTTTGAGTTGTGGTAAACAAAAAATCCATTTTTGTTAAAGCGGCTGAGATTAAATATTTCGTTCCGGCAATCGACTGCCACAAATACTTGATTGAGCCAGTTTTTGGTGGGGCGTATGAGATGTAATATCTTCAATTATGTTCAGATTACTTACTTATTTCCCTTAATATTCCATGAAGGACCAGCGCATCAGTGACCTGTGTACGATATAATTTGTATACTCACTGACAGGGACCTTCTGTTTTAAAGCCGGCTCCGAACGGCAAATGCTTTTCTAGAGAAGTTGTACATGACCTAGAGATGGCTCTCTTACTCCTAAAGTCGCCAACATTTATGAGGTGGAAACAGCCGCTGAAAAATGTTTGACACCCTTACCCGGATTCGACCGCGGGTTCTTCTGTGTAATAGTCGTACACACTTTAGTCAGACATACAGATTATTATAGGAAAAAATCTCAAATATTAATCAATTTTTACAAACTTTGATTTCCGTTTTAAAAAATATTTTTTGAAGTTTTTGTGTTTACATTCGTTTGCAGTTCTGTCGCTACATTGTTCCTAACTAGGAAAACCAAACAGTTTTTTTATAATCGTTTTTTTATGCTCTCTCAAAAAATCATTTTTTTCGATGAGAGGCATGTAGAGACTTGGGGGGAACTGGGCTATTTTACTCTCCGATCATTATCATTTCAGTGGCATATTGCCATCTCCAGCCATATCGTGTCGACTCCATTGTACGTCTATGCTCTCCACGTCTGACCAGATCATGTTGTAGCAATATATGTACAGTTTATTATTCTAGAACAACATCTGAACAACACTACCAGCAACAAACAACGTAATTATCGTCATCAGCACCAGCAGCAGCAGCAGCAACAACAGCAATTCCAATTCCTGCTGCTTCTGTGCCAAAGTACAAGTGGTCATTGTTCATTTCATAATAAAATTAATTCTAACATTAAATTATATGTACGATATGTACAGTGTACGTATGTATGTATGTCTGTCTGAATGTACAGCGACAGCATGCACACATTGTTCTGGTTTGCTGTGTTGTTCATTCGATTATACGATTTTGGTGAAAATCATTTGTTTTTGTACATTCGATTTTCTTTCGTTCTGGTTGTTGCTGCCCTGCTATTGAGTGTTAATTATCGAAAACACACTGGGGAGTCTTGCACAGATTGAATGCGTCCGTCCATCCATTCATTAAGTTCGATCTGTTCGATTGGTTGTTGGCATTTTGGTAACGATAAATGAAAAAAAACGAAATCGAATTTGTCAGTTTGATCAGCAGGTAACATGATTTATTGGTCTTTTTCCCCCCCCCCCCCAAATAATCACAATCAAAGTCCAACATGTTGATTGGAACCATGAACAAAATGTGAAGAGATTACAAATCATGGAGTGAAACAGTTTTCTGATGGACCATCGGGTTGGATCTAGAAGGTTTCTGAATGAAAGGTGGGCAGAACATGTCGGCAATGCCGTTTTATAAAAAGCTCAAGACTGTTGGTGAGTGGGAAATATCCGACAATTGCCGGTAATTATTTATAGAATATTGTAATTCGTTTCTGATAGAAAACGTGAAAAGCGTGTCTAACCTTAAAGAGTTATCTGAGGATGCTTTGGCTTCTTGACTACCATCTACGGGTTTTCCAATCGCCAGATGTGGCAGTTTTGCTTGTTAACATAGCCGACGAGATTCAATTTTCTGAAAACATGATTTTTCAAGATGCTAAAAGCCAGACAGAGAGGCGATAACGAATTGGATGGCCGTGATCCTTCTTTAGTTGATTCCATTGAACCTTCTAAGCGAATGAAAAATTCGCATCAGCCGGATGCTAGAAATGTTGAGATCGATGAGTCGCACACTCTCGGCATTCAAGATTTCGAGAGGGGAAGAGCTTTATGATTCTTAATACTATTAAAGAGACTGCCATTAATGAAAACCCAAATCAGCAATTGGAGTTTTGCTCATCGAAAAATAGCTTTAGTAATTATCTAAAACTAGTACGTTGTAATGCGCCTATGGCGCCCGTTAATTTGCTTGAGAAAGTATTTGTTACTTAATTTTAAAAATTTTGTAAAAAATATTTTGAGAAAACTATTTTGTAAAAAAAAATTTCGAAAAAAAATAAATTTGGAAAAAAACATTTGTGGAAAAAAAATTTTTGTTGAAAAAAAAATATTTGTGGAAAAAAAAAATTTGTTGAAAAAAAAAATTGTTAATGAAAAAAAAAAAAAATTGTGGAAAAAAAAATTTCGTTGAAAAAAAAAAATTTTGGAAAAAAAAATTTTGTAAAAAAAAAATTTATGTTGAAAAAAAAATGTTTGTTGAAAAAAAAAATTTTGTGGAAAAAAAAATTTTTATTGAAAAAAAAATTTGATGAAAAAAAAAATTTTTGCTAAAAAAAAAATTTTGTAAAAAAAAAAATTTAGTAAAAAAAAAAATTTGTAAAAAAAAAATTGGGGAAAGCACAATTTCTGTACAAAAAAAAAATATTATTTTTTTTATTATTATTATTTATAGAATTATAGAATGCCTATTTAAATTCCTACGTACTGCGTGACAGAGTCAGTGAATCAGTGTCTCAGTGTATCAGTGAATCAGTGTCGAGGGTAAATATATATTAAGATATTTTTTTGGATATATAAAAGGTGGCGCAAAAGTAATCCTCCTATCAGAAAATGCTATACATTTTGCGATTGGCCCCTAATGTCAGTGGTAACTGTGGCGGCGGCCATTTACATGACATCATATTCTCGACTTGAAGTTAAAAAAATTAAAAGATCCAAAATTAAATAATCCACAAGAAGAATCAATGTTTTTAATTTTTTTTAAATTACTGCCAAAAAACATCGGAAGTTTACTTTTGCGCCACCTGATATATGTACTAGCTGACCCTGCAAACGTTGTTTTGTCTTCAAAATTCTATTTTACTGAAAGTTTCATTCAGTACAAAGTCTCGGTGGAGGTTGTATGGGAGGTACTATGCTCCTTTGTCCAATTGGACCGAATTCTAAATCTAAATCATCCAAGGCGCCACCCAAACACATACAAATAAATGTATTCAAGTCGGTCCAGCCGTTCATCAGAATTATATATAGAATTATATCTAGTCTGTAAGGAATTATTGTTCCATTGACTTCAATAAATAAAATGAAATGATAAAACCATGTGATTCAATGCTAAATCACTAGATTGACCAGCCGGTAGTTGGAGTGTGATTACTGATATGAAAACCCATTTAACCAACGAAAAAATCCCAGTTTTTGGTTAAAAATTAAAATGTGTATAACAATTATTTACGCAGAACTCAGTTAACCATTTTCTGCTTACGGTTTTGTCCCATCTTAATTAGTTCCATAAACAAGAAGGACGTTTTAAAAATCCATACAAAAGGAGACATGTAAAGTTTTTCGTGAACAGTCCTGTGCGAAATATTTGTTCAGCTCTTATGGGAACTTTTACATTTTAATAACTTGTGAAAGTGTTGCTTGTGTGTAATCGAACAACCGGCACGAGTTGATCCAATTTAATATTGACAAATAAATATTTGATTTGCTCTTACCCCCGGTAGCGGCAAGGGAAACTGTTAACAGTTTATCGATAATCTCCCAACGTACATACACATAAATATTCACATACACAGGCAAATCCATACGTATGCGTTTATATAAGACGCCTAAGGATACTGTTTGCAACATTTACATGTATTCCCCGGTTACTGTTGCCGATATTGTCGTACACCCTAACTTTTTTGTTGTTGTATGTGGCTATTTGCCATAATCCCCAGCGTTTCTGTATCGCATTCTGTTGCTGCCGTTTTGCAAAATATTATAGAAGTGGCCATTATTTACAAGTTTATTTGTGGTTATGGAGGACTGCATCTGTTGTCGTCCATGTCGTCAATAAAGTTATGTAAACAATGAATTTTACTGGCATGTTTTTTGTTGTTGTTGTGTTGCCAGAAGAACAAAAATAAAACACAACTGAACAAAATCTATAAGTTGCATACTACACATGGCAACAAATACAAAGTTGAAAAAAAAAATGATATTCAATGAAGCAACAATAAGAACAACTGCAAGCAAGCAGCCAATACCCGACAATTGTTGAGCCGGGGCAACAGAGTGGAGGGTTGGCTGGTTGACAGAACATGGGGTAAAACACCGTTTTCTAAAATGCACCATACAACTGAAATTTACATGGAATACATCAGAACTGTACGCCAGTACAAGAAGCGCATCAACAGGGCCGTCGTGAAGGGGCAGGAAGAAAAACCATGTCAAGAATATGCATTGAGCAGCACTGAAATGGACCATCACCAAAGGGACAGGATAGGGGATAAGTTCCTTATTGAAATAAGGCGCATGTACAAGAAAAAGAATTTGTTATAAACAAATGCCTATAGATGGATCTCAGATAATGGAAAATTGTAAGCCATGGGGGAATAAAATAACTTTTCCGTATGAGGAGGAAAGACAAGTTTTCAGGTGAGAATAAAGTTTCAACTATTCTATTCAACTATAAAAAAAATTACGACAACACTTTTCTTTTTTATGGGAAAAGTGATGATAACACTTTTCTTTTTTATAGGAAAAGTGATGATAACACTTTTCTTTTCCATAGGAAAATTGATGACAACACTTTTCTTTTCCATAGGAAAATTGTTGACAACACTTTTCTTTTCTATTGGAAAAATGACGACAACACTTTTCTTTTCTATTGAAAAAATTACGACAACACCTTTCCTTTCCATAGGAAAATTGATGACAACACTTTTCTTTTCTATTGGAAAATTGATGACAACACTTTTCTTTTCTATTGAAAAAATGATGACAACACTTTTCTTTTCTATAGGAAAAGTGACGACAATACTTTTCTTTTCTATTGGAAAAATGACGACAAAACCTTTCTTTTCTATAGGAAAAGTGACGACAACACTTATCTTTTCTATAGGAAAAATTACGACAACACTTTTCTTTTCTATAGGAAAAGAGATGACAACACTTTTCTTTTCCATAGGAAAAGTGACGACAACACTTTTCTTTTCTATAGGAAAAATTACGACAACACTTTTCTTTTCTATAGGAAAAGTGACGACAACACTTTTCTTTTCTATTGGAAAAATGACGACAAAACTTTTCTTTTCTATTGAAAAAATTACCACAAAACTTGTCTTTTCTATTGAAAAAATGACCACAACACTTTTCTTTTCTATAGGAAAAGTGACGACAACACTTTTCTTTTCCATAGGAAAAGTGACGACAACACTTTTCTTTTCTATAGGAAAAATTACGACAACACTTTTCTTTTCTATAGGAAAAGTGACGACAACACTTTTCTTTTCTATTGGAAAAATGACGACAAAACTTTTCTTTTCTATTGAAAAAATTACCACAAAACTTGTCTTTTCTATTGAAAAAATGACCACAACACTTTTCTTTTCTATAGGAAAAGTGACGACAACACTTTTCTTTTCTATAGGAAAAATTACGACAACACTTTTCTTTTCTATTGGAAAAATGACGACAACACTTTTCTTTTCTATTGAAAAAATGACCACAAAACTTTTCTTTTCTACAGAAAAAGTGACGACAACACTTATCATTTCTATAGGAAAAGTGATGACAACACTTTTCTTTTCTATAGGAAAAGTGAAGACAACACTTTTCTTTTCTATAGGAAAAGTGACGACAACACTTTTCTTTTCTATTGGAAAAATGACGACAACACTTTTCTTTTCTATAGGAAAAGCGACCATTTTTTTTATTTTTTTTTTTTTACATTTTGATTTCATCGAGAATTTTGACTCACCGATAATGTGTTGAACCAGACCCACCTGTAAGCCCATACCACAGTGTCACTTTGTTGTTTGAAACATAACTATACAGTTTACATTGTATCTACACGTATTTGTGGGGGTGTGAGGGGGGAGTTTGAATGCATGTAAAAACAAGAGCCGCAAACTTTTGTTGCATAAATATTAAAACTTAAATCTATAGGCGGAGCAAAAAAAAAACACAAAAAAAAAGAAGAGGTGGACAACAAAGGATCATGTTCGTACCGAAGTATTGTGGAACTTACAGAACAACAACTTCCTCGACAACAACAAAAAGGCACAACATCACATGTTCAAACAATCAAACAGCAAAAAACTTTTGTTTTAAAAGATGAAAACACAATATCAAACTCTATGTATGGCCAACAAAACACCACCACAGTGCCACCAACACGGCTACTCACACAAACCCACAGTGCATGTGGTAGATTATTGAACAGAAAAGGGAAAAGAAAAAATTTGTTGCATGGCAATATAACAAACAAATACATGCTCGTACCGGCAACAACAGCACAAACATACATGATGCAACACACAACACATATCATCAAGTAGTTTGCATATGTTTCCTGTATGTTAAGAGTGCCAACAACAGTAGCAGCAACAGTAACTGCAGCAGCAGGAGGAACAGGAACAGCAGCAGGAACAGTTCAATGTGGCAATATATGCATATATTGCTTGCTGCCCCTCCATGTAGTGCACACTTGATGTTGCACTCACTCTGCTCTTCGTGGTCGCTTGTACAAGTTGTTGTAGTTATTTTATAAATTCATCTGAATTTTCTTAAGTAACAAATGTAAAGTCGTAATAAAAGGATTGTTCTCTGTGTGTATGTTTCTTTATTTGTTGTTGTTGCTAGGAATATACCCTCAACCCTGTGGAGATTTATCGGTGATGCCAGCTGAAGGAGAATATGAAATTCTTTATCTTATGTAAATGTGTTAGAAACTAAGAAAACAGAGAGAATCAGACAAAAGCCATTATGTGTCATATACAAAAAAGTTGTCAGACTTCAACAACATTTGGAAAGCAGGACATTTTCTGAAAACAGACTGCATTTTGGGATAAAATGTTAACGATAAACAAGGGAACTGCACTAATTTGAGAAAGAAACAATTCCGAGGCTATGAATTGTCTATTCATTAAGAAAACAAGCGTTAATACATCAAGCCTTCGAGTTTTTGGCTTGACTTTTGATTAAATCTAATTTGCTTTCAAAAGTCTTTGATTTGACGTTTATAATTGAATATTATTCATAGCAATGTCAGAAAGGAAAATGTATGAAGTCCAAAAGAAATGTCAAAAATCCCCTTAATTTTATTTGTCCCAATTTACACGATGACTTTTCCCAGAGAGTCTTGGCGCTTTCTTTTGAAACCCCATACAGCCATGAGCATTTAAAAAAAACATGCGTGTCTGTTTCTGAAGTCTGTTCTGCTTTTGTATGCACTATATAGAATTGTCAATGTCAAAAAATTATTTTTTTTTGGGAACAGAAAGTTAAAATTTTGCGCAATTTCCATTTCGTGACTGTTTTGCTACCCCTATTTCGCCAGAAATCGTCGAAAGTCTTGCCTGCTTAGCCTGGGTGAAAAGTCATCGTATTACACGCATCTTTGTGTGATTTTTGACTTTTTTTCAAACCTTTCGCCTACAAATCATGATTTTAAAATCATAAAATAACTCATCGTGTCGTTATTTTGAAATTCATGACAACTGATAAAAATAAAAAGCAAGCATGCCGTTAATTTTTAAAAAATAGTTCAAATAATATTTAAACTTTTATTAATATGTTTTTGAAATTTGGAGGTGTTTGGTAAATTTTAAAAACAGATTCTTTTCGTACTTGGCAACTCCTATCAGAAACATAGTATCATTTCCCAGGTATTTCGACTCTTTTTGTAACACTGTATTACAGAGATTTTTGAAACAATCTTATGATATTTGGCGATATCTATTGCAACTTGTTCCATTTTATTAAATGTTTCGTCTAAAATAAATTATAAATTATATGTACTTTTTGTGATATCACTGGGACAGAGTGGGTGATATCTTCCCTAGAAATTCCCCTACGTCGGAACCTGACATTCAAGCCTTCACCAATTGAGTGGTTTAGACCATTCCGGTCTTCCGAAAGAAACCACCAACAAATAGTACAAAAAAACAACAACCAGCAAGAACTGTAAATTTTAAGCGATCAAACTCACATCTATTTTGTATGTATGAAATACCATAATAAATGTCAAACATTTACCCATATTTTTCATAGACAATAATAGCTACAGCAACAGCAACAACATCAACCAAACAAAGTCTCGTAATCATAAAGCCTTGATTTTGCCACAATAAAATGTCATTTAATATCTTTTTAGAGTCGATGCATTCCATCTACTGCGGCCATGCAACTGAATGAGTCTAAGTCCAGAATTCGTCGGTTGGCTGGCAGTTCGCATAGAAACGAAAATGAAAAATTACGCTGGAGTTGGCCTATTATATGTTGTTCTTGTTGTCGTTAGAGTTGTTAACTCGAAGGTGCTGCACGCTGGTGGTGAATGTAAGCCAGTGAGCGGAGCGGCATTACAAATATCAAATTATAATAAAATTGAAGATTAACTGTTGACTCGTTAGAGGAATCACTTCAGAAATGCTTGTGTCGAACGGCATGATGAAGTCTGTGACGACGTCGACGATGACGATGACGATGATGGCAGTGGAATGAAGCTCAATAACGACAGAGTTAGTACAAAAATAACATAAACATCGAAATCAAAGACTAACCAATGAATGGATAAATCTGGCTTGGGATGGGGTATCAACAACAAGTTGCTGCTGCTTTGAGCCTTGGCAATTGTTGTTCAGAATAATCATAAGGAAAGGAACGTTTGGTGGCACACACACACAACAGTTTGGATGGACGGATGGATGGCTGACTAGCTGACTGGCTGGCTGGCTGGATGTGGCAAACTGGAAGAAAAATTAATGATTAAAAGAAAACAATTTAGAGAACAACATTATGAACAAACAACTTGTTAGCAGCAAACTAAAAGCGAAAAATATTCTTCCCTGATTAGTACGTATTTTTCACAGCACCAAAGTCAACATGTTGTACTCACTCACTCACTCACTCAGTGCCACAAGATACTTGTGTATGTGCCTCATCATTATAATCAACAGAAGCGGCAGCACACCAGCCACCACAGATTGGGTGAATGTTTTAAAAAGGCAGAGTTTTCACTGGTTACTATGTGACTGTGTACATACAAACGGGTATGCATTGGTATTTTAACTACTAAGATTAAGTCATCAACATTTACAGTTGTCAAAGCCACTAACGACGACATCAGACCCAGCAGCAGCAGCACCATCAGCATCATCACAGTCATCATCAACAGCAGCGGCAGCAGCATCAGCAGCCAGCAACAGATACAGCTATACTCGTAGCAACATCATCGTCATCATCAAAAGCTGCTGCATCATTGTCAAGTAACCGGAGAATAGCACTCGTATCCTCCTAACAATAAAACTACTTAATTTTCCAAAAATTGCTTAAACATTTTGTTGCTGTGGCAACCAACCACAATGTAACAATTTTATGGTTTACCCAGCAATAGTTGTTGGCATTACAAGACATTCTGGTTTGATTAATATAGATTAGACAATTATTGAATGATTCAATTAATTACGCAGTATAATCAATAAATGTATTGGCCAGTTAATCAGTTGATTAATAAACAATTAGCCATTTAATCAATCAGTCAACTTAGTCAACATAAAAATTAAAAGAGGTTAAATTAAAAAAATGTGGAATTAAAAAAAATTGCAATCACTTAAGTGTGTAATTAGTGCAATACTCAGTAAAATAATAAATATAAACATAAATCCATCAGTTAATAAAGGAATTGTGTAATCAGGACATTATCTAATTTAATTACGGAATTAACCAAACCGGTAAGTCGTTAATTAATTAAACAATTAATCGAATTTTCAACTAAAGAACTGTTCAGTAAGTCTCTTATTTAATTTTTATTAAGTAAACTGGATTTAATTAAATAATACCGATCGACATGGAATGTTAATATCCGATCCTTACAGATTTTGTGGTATTAAATCGATATTTTTATTCAATACGTACAATTTTTAACCCACTTGGTGCCACCGTTCTTTTAAGAGTACGGGAAACGGTGAACAATTTGATCAGAGAACGTAAATCCAGAAAAAATAAGAAGAAAAACTTCTTGCCCTAAGTGGGTTAAGATATTCACGATTGAAAAATTAAAACTTCCCCATTTTGGCGTATTTTAAATGTCTACACCAGTTTGTAAAGAGTTTAATGACTCAGAAGCCATATCATTTCTACGAAATGTGGATCTTTATAATTTAGTTTGGCCTCATTTATAAATCATTGCCAAGCACCTTCATCGTATGCATTTCTTCTTCCGCTTGTTCCTTCCACTGGAGTCTCGGCCTTTCCTAACCTCGGCGGTACGTGTTAGCTCGCACACCTTGTCTGCCTTGTGGATCTTTATATATACCTGGTTAAAACCATAAGAGAGTATGCCCTGGATTTGGCGATATAGACTCATCTATATATACAAAACTCTTGCGTGACTGACGGACTGATTCATCACTGTTCTGGCCAAACGGCTGAAGCTAGAATTTGGTGAGTGTCTAGCCCTTGCATCCTAGACATCCGCTAAGAACGAAAATTCGGATTGGAAGGGGATAAAAATGTGGGAAACCGGGTAAAATGTGGCCCCAAAACCCCTCAAAATTAGCAAAAATACAAAAAAAATCAGATATTGTATTTTTTTTTTGGAAAATTGGCCACGACTACGATTGGTAACAATAGGTGGAAATGATTTAGAGATGGGACGAAAAACGGGCCAAAACGGGATAAAAAAAAGGGTGACAAATCAAAGAAAGGACGAATCAAATTGTTGTACAAACATGTGGATAATAGTTAGAAAAGCGACGAAAAAGTGGCAAAAACGTACCAAAACGGGATAAAAAAAGTACGAAAGAGAAAAAACAAAATGTCCAAAAAATGGATGTAATGGTAAAGGGGACTAAAAGGTTCCGAAATGGTCCCAAACTGGCATATCTATATATATAAAACTCATGCATGACTGGCTGACTGATTCATCACTTCATTACCGGAAAGCATTTGCTAGTTTGCCATCCGCCTCATCCAATCCACCAACCTAGTAATTGTGAGTTGAAAGACTGATATGACACTACTTGAGGCTATGCAGTATGGTCACCGCATCCTCTGGAATTGTCGGGATCCATGGCTGTGCCCTAGGTCGGCTCGGGATGTCCTCGTTATGGACGTCATCTAGAACCACCCTTGGTCACGCCTCACTCACCTATTTTCAGAGCCGCTCATCACAGCTCTTGCCTTCGAAGGCGTTACTTCAGGATCTGGCGTCTTCTTGAAAACTCGAATGTACAACGAAGTACACTTGTCCCGTAAATGATTCCTTCTACATATCCCCTGGTCCGGGACCCTGGCCACGCCGCACTCATCTATTTACAGAGCTTATCTTTAAAAGAGGTGAGCTTACTGCGTTATTACCGATGGTACCTGACATCTTCCGGAGAACAGGAAAATACACCGAAGTAAACTTGTCCCCATGAATGATGTCATCTACATATCCACTGTAGATATCAATCTCATCTCCATTCTTGTCAGACAGTTGGGATAAAGTCATCAAAGTGGTGAAACGTAGCAGTTACGCCAATACTCTGCTGAGGTGTCCAGGTATAAGCAAAGCTTTTAATTCCGCCGTTAAACCCTGAATGCAAACCGTAAAGTTCTGAGACGTAGGTTGTTTATTTTGATCATAACCAGTACTATATTGTGCTCTGAGATCGACAGGAGAAGCTCTTGGTGAATAGAGAGATCCTAATGTAATTATTGAAGGCGTATATGACGTCAGCATGAAACCACACTGATTAGGCTGCATCAGTTCATCGAGTTTTTACTTAAACCAGCGCCGCAGTCTCTCTTCATACAAGTTAAGATAAGCGCTCCCATAAACGATATGATTAGAATTATATTTCAAATGCGGCATTAGACCATTTCACTATTTATTCATTTAATATTTGCGGAGCACCATTTAGCAAAACTGTTTGCTGGGTTAGTGCCAAACTTATCCAACACAACACTATTTCTCCAAAACCAAAGCACTTTCGTATGTGTGCCTAGATTTTTCCTTGTACTCGTGTACAATCACTTTAATGTCTGTTCGGTCTATCTGTCCGTCCGCCTGGCTGACTTGTCGGTCTACATGGCCGCCTGTCGTCTGTCCGTCTGTTTGTCGGTTAAATACTGCTCACTTATCATCGTCATAATATATGAATGTCTGGTGTGCCGTATGTCTGTCTGTCTGCCTGTATGTATGTGTGCATGCTTGTAAGTAAGTGTTGCACATAGATTCATGTGTGGCTGTAACATTTCAGCAGAAGCTCTAACATTAATGAGCGGCAAAACAGCAACAGCACAAAACAGCAGCTAAGTATAACCGGCAAACACACCAGCAGAATCGCTGGTGCACCAAACCGAACGGCAACAGCAGCTCAGCCGCAGCCAGCAAAACAAAATAATGTACAACTTGTTAAAAAAGTTGTTAAGCATATGATTGTAGATTTTAATGTTGCACCGCCAGTAAAACATGATGATAATGATATTTTCGGTTGTTGTCGGTGCCGTTGTTGCCCGTCTTGTTGTTGTTTTCCGTTCATTTGGCGCGTGTTAAATTAAAAATGACATTTGTTTTATTAGTTACAAATTCGTGACAGAAATAGCGGTAAACAAAATTATAATTATATATTTTTTTTTTTTGGGTTTGTTTTGGCCTTTTCCTTCTACTTAGGGGGACAACTAAATAATTTGCTTAAATAGATAGGAATTTTGGGGGGAAATTTCGTTGAGTTTGTAAATGAGACGGAATCTTAACTCATAAGGATTACTTTATGCAAAAGGATCTTTTCGAGAAGCTAGTGAAAGTTCCTGGCCAATATGTTCACCTATCAAAAAAACTGATTTAAGTCGCTTTGATTTATGGCCACACAACCCAACCCATTAACGAACCAACGAAATTCAATGACGAACTCACTGCGTTTGCTAGTGATTTAATTCAATTCGTTGTATGCATATTTTTGTAATTCAATAACATATCAAATATTGGTTGCTTTCGAATTCATACATAAATAATTCCCCAGCATTTCGTGCCATTTAATCGTCGCCATCGCCGTTTGGACGGACAAGGCTCGACCAGACTGGCAACCTGAAATGATTAAGACATTTCAATAAACGAAATGTATACATAAAAATAAAACTGAAAATTAAATATAATAAATGTGTCTCCATGTCGGACAAATGTATGTCTGTGTCACCTACAAAATGAAACTAAACTCTGGCGGAAATCAGAATCGATACGACAAAAAAATATGAACAGAAATTAAATAAATACAGAGAGATTTATTAACGAGCCGGCAAAGGTGACTAACGAATGAGCTACCATAATAATTTCGGAGTAAATTTGGGTTAAATACAGGGTTCTCCAACAAGAGGTGTTATTTTGGTATTCAGAGAAAAATGGAATTTTTTGAGATAAATGATCGGATGTTTATTTCAAAATAAAGTGGAAGGTATGCCGTTAATAATGAAAAACATCACAGGCTAATGGCCACCACGACCACGCTTACAGGACCATATCCTTTTCATGAAATTTTCCATAGTCAAATGGCAAAGTATCTGCTCTATGTCCTCGATAGCCTCAAAATCTTGATATCCTGTTAAAATCCGGAAGTTTTTTCATATATGATGTTTGACTGGATTTGGTTTTTTGTTCCGTATCTTATGATATTTTGATGACAATGCATACGACAGTTCTGTAGGGTATTCTCTAATGGCGGACAGTTAAAGACACGCCATACGAATAACTTAATGTTTCACAGACATTATGATATCATATTTAACAGCCGGCAAACGACGTCGACAATAACGAAAAAACACACCACTAATAAAACTAATAACATTTAGAAACACTTTAGACACAGCACAATGCTGCTCTCAAGTCCGACAACAACAATAGAAACTAAAATCAATATTATCCGAAAATAAAACAAAACGAAATGAACAAAAAAACAAAAAGAGAACATTAAAAACAATATCGAAAAGAAATTGGCGGCGTCTATCGTGGAGTCACGGAAAGGGAACAGGCAAGTGTCAAATGATGATGTTTAAAGTGTTTCCATTTCTCGAGCTGTGAGATAGCTATTGATACTTATGAGCAGTGTATCTGTATTATATCATAATGTATCATCAAGAACAACAACAACGACAGCAGCATCTTCTAGTTCAAACAACTAATTTAAGTGAATGTATCTCATGGATACGAACAGAAAGCAACATTAACTCGGCAACAGAAACATTTGATACTCATTCATAATGACGTACACAAAGTATCGTTTGTTGTACTGTTGTGGTTGTTGTTGCTGTTGTTTGCTAGTTATTGACCTTTTGTTAAGACAAAGAGATGTTGGAAAGGACAGACAGACTATCTGGCCGATAGACGGTCCGACATTCCAGTCACACATTTTTCCAAAACAAATATCAATTTCATTTTATTAGACGCTCACTGCCATGGCGCATGAGGCGATGCTGGCCATCAGCGGTGGAGGAGTGTAGCTGCGGTGCATCTTTGGTAAAAGTGTTAATATTTGAAATTAGATTCTGTCCAGGGTATCGGTTTATGTTTTGGCTCCAATGCACGGTGGTGCATATTTCAGAGAATGTGCTAGAAAAGATCTGGATTTTATCATTATTATTAATAAATTATTTGTTGGCCACTGTTGGACGTTGGTGCAAATTTCAGAAAATGTTTTCGAAATTTCGTTTTTCGAAAAGACCTAAATATTGTTCTATAGGGGTTTTCCAACGAGAGGTGTTATTTGGAATCACTCGGTATTTCACTCGGTATAAAAGCTTTTGAAGCTTTTATTCTTTGGCATTTGACATTACTAAGAATGGAAAGATACACGCTTCAACAACACACTGATATTATTGAAATTCACTACAAAATTGGTGAAAGTCCTGCAGTCACAGTTTGCAAAACTAAAAACTTTCCGGACCGAGTAATCTCTTGAAGAGGTCATCACAATTGGCCACCGAGATCTTGTGATTTAACACCTTGTGACTTCTTTCTTTGGGGCCACATGAAACATAAGGTCTACGTCAACAGCTCAGCGTCGATTCAAGACCTCAAAGATAGAACTCTGGAGGCTATCTAGGACATATTTGGTTATGAGAAATTTCATTGGAATGATATGGTCCTGTAAGCGTGGTCGTGGTGGCCATATGGCTGATGTTGTTTTTCATTATTATCGGCATACCTTCCTCTTTATTATGAAATAAACATCCGATCATTGTTCTCAAAAAATTTCATTTTCCTTTGAATACCAAAATATAACCTCTTTTTGGAAAAACCCTTACCAAAAGAAAATATCAACGTACTAGTTAATAAACTAGTTTGTTGGCCACTGTGCATCATTATAGGGAATTCCATATTCGACTAACAACCATCTCTTCATACCGGTTTTAATTATATTTTTTTCTTTTTAGCCTTTTCATCTCAATTTCGTCCATCAAATATTTAAAACTAGTAAGTTGTAATGCGCCTATGGCGCCCGTTAATTTGCTTGAGAAAGTATTTGTTACTTAATTTTAAAAATTTTGTAAAAAATATTTTGAGAAAACTATTTTGTAAAAAAAAATTTCGGAAAAAAATAAAATTGGAAAAAAAAATTTGTGGAAAAAAAATTTTTGCTGAAAAAAAAATTTTTGTTGAAAAAAAAAAATTTGTTGAAAAAAAAAAAATTTTGTTGAAAAAAAAAATTTTTGTGGAAAAAAAAAAATGATTGTAGAAAAAAAAATGTTGGAAAAAAAAAAATTTTGTTAAAAAAAAAATTTGGGGAAACACAATTTCTGTAAAAAAAAAAAATATTATTTTTTTTATTGTTATTATTTATAGAATTATTATAGAATGCCTATTTAAATTCCTACGTACTGCATGACAGAGTCAGTGAATCAGAGAATCAGGGAATCAGTGTATCAGTGTATCAGTGAATCAGTGTCGAGGGTAAATATATATTAAGATTCGAAATTTCTTCCAAAATTCATTTCCCGAATAGTGTACCACTGTGCCGTGTTGTCTTGATATAAATCGGAAGTTTGTTTACTTTCCTCGCATTATTCTGGTATTTAATATCACACTTTAGTTTTATACGCCACCACAGTCTCAAGTCTCCGGTCGTATAAACAACAATTTTATATTATTTTTAGTCGGTCGTAGTCTGGCTTTGTTGTGCGTTCAGCGTTGTTGTTGTCGTTTTTTAATTTTCAAAATGTAACGTCATTGTTAAAGTGTCTGCACCTTGCGGCGCCTTTCATTATCGCCAAAGTCATAAATTCTGTGCCGTTGTTTTCGTCTTTTTTTAATTTTAATATTTTTTTGTTCTTCGTTGGTTTTAATTTTGTTTTGTTTTGTTTTTGTTAAATATGAGTATAATGTGGCATAACTGTTTATATGTAGAGGCACTGGGTAAATGTAAACCATGACAAAAGGGAATTCCTTTTGGTATTACGAGTATTGGATATCTACAGCAACAAAAAGCACAAAAAAAATAAAAAAAAAAACACCCAACGAATGAAACAAGCTCAGCCCTATTTTGTTATTAATGATTTAATCTTTTGTGTCCGCAGACAATCGCCGTTAAAAGGTTTTCATAATTTGGTCGGTACACTATTGTGAATGGCATGAATCGTCCAGCACAGCACAACACCACACTGGCAACAAAACACTTTTTTTCCTTCGCTTATCTTTTCAATAAACATTATTTAGCAAAATTATGATATTACATTCGGCCAAAATTATTTATGCCATTTACACACGCTTACCGGGAGGCAGGAGGTGTCTCAACAATTTTGCTTCTTAGTCAGCCGGATAAAGTGGAGATTTGCGCTGTTGAGTGCTATAATAAGAATATCGCTAAAAGCTTCCCGGGCCCAGTTTTGTATATGCAAGTGCACTAATCATTTATCATTTTCAATTTTTGTGATAAGATGACAAGTGATAGATAACCAAAAGGCAAACCGGATAATTGCCAACGTATTGGCTTTATGGGTGAGACCATTTTATGTCATTGAAGTTGAAATATCATTTAAGCTGTATACTCAATGCAACTGATACGAACTAAGTTAATGAAGCGAGAAATAATGGCACCATAATCGCTACCAATTTTTGTTGTACAGGAGTGTATAGCAATCATAAAATGGCGAAAACTACTAGGAGTTTTTTCAGAAACACATCATTTCTGTAGACTATTGTAGAACCGCTTCTATTCTCTTGAGTGGGTTGAGTGGAAAAACATAAACCTTTCACTTTTGCGTTTCAAATTCTCCTTTCACATTCCCAAAAGATTGAAATAAGGTAACTGCTGAAGCCTCGAACTCATTAAAGCGACAGTAAAATCAGTTAGACAAAAATCTCTTAGAAAATGTACAGGGTTCTCCAACAGGAGGTGTTATTTTGAATCACCCGGTATTTCGGTAGCTGTCACTTTTGTAGCTTTAATTCTTTGACATTTGACAAGTAGTAGCTTCAACAACGCCTTGAAATTATTAAAATTCACTAGAAAAATGGTGAAAATCCTGCAGTCACAGCTCGCAAAACTAAAAAGTTTCCGCAGCGAGTTATCTATCGAAGAGATCTCGAGATCTTGTGATTTAACACCTGGCGACTTCTTCCTGTGGGGCCACGTGAAAGATAAGGTCTACGCCAACAGCCCAGCGTCAATTGAAGACCTCAAAGATAGAATTCGTGAGGCTATCGAGGATATAGGGCAGCCACTTTGTGATTTGGTTATGGAAAAATTGATGAAACGGATATGGCCCTGTAAGCGTGGTCCTGATGGCCATTTGGCTGATGTTGTTTTTCACTATTAACGGCATACCTTCCTCTTCATTAGGAAATATACATACTACTAGTAAGTTGTAATGCGCCTATGGCGCCCGTTGAAATATGGAAAAAAAATTTTGTTGAAAAAAAAAATTTTTATTGAAAAAAAAAATATTGTTGAAAAAAAAATTTTTTCTTGAAAAAAAAAATTTTGTAGAAAAAAAAATTTAGTAAAAAAAAAAAATTGGAAAAAAAAAATTTTGGTAAAAAAAAAATTTGGGGAAAACACAATTTCTGTACAAAAAAAAAAAATATTATTTTTTTCATTATTATTATTTATAGAAAATTATAGAATGCGTATTTAAATTCCTACGTACTGCGTGACAGAGTCAGTGAATCAGTGTCGAGGGTAAATATATATTAAGATCATTTATCTCAAATCATTTATTCTTTGAATACCAAAATATCACCTCTTGTTGGAGAACCCTGTATTTTATTGTTAAATGAAGTCGTAGGGTCTCAGGCAAAGAGAGAAAATATCCCATTTCGGTTATAGTTGCCAATAGTAGCTTATTCACAGAGGTGTAAAATAAATTCGTGTAAGGCGTTCTAAATTCTTGTTTTGTTTTTGTTCTCTCACAAATGCCACTTGCTCATCATCATCATCATCGGCAAATTCTTTTGTACATAAAACTAAGCACTTGGAAATATCTAAACAAATTTTTCATTTATTTTCTTTAGAATGACAGCCGGTTTCGTTGTGTAGTTTCTTTGTATTTTCCGCTGCAACATCATGTAAAATCATTAATAAACAATTTGTTACAAAATATTGTTATTGTTCACCAAATTACGTTTATTTTCTTCGACAATTTCATATATTCGAATAAAGAAACAAAAACAACTGAACAAAAGTGAAATAAATTGAAATTGGAAATCGACAGCAACAAGATTTTCATTTCACACATCATCAACACCTTTTCACGGTCGGTGATGTATTGGCTGTGGAGTGGAGTGGTTGGCTGCTTCGATGCTCTTGAAAGACGAGACCCAAATCAATCTTTCTAATGATCTTCAAATTGAAGCCTTAAAGCAAACAACAGCACACACAAAAAAACACACACAGAGCGGCCAACTGACAGACGGATGAACGAACGGACAAATGCGCCTCAGAACATTTATGTTATTTGACTAATGATGCTGGGCAACGAGGAATCAGTAGGAGTTTTTATTGTGTTTTGTTTAGATCTCTAGTGTTACAGCCCCTCCAACCTCTTCTTAACCAAAACGAAACGAAGTGGGAAAACATACACACACACACACAAACACTCTGAACTAACCCGCTCAATATAAATAAACATTAGGCGCACGGTCGATCGGTTGGCCGACCTCTATGTCTGTCTGGGCCGGATGATATACTTCACCGTCAAATGTGCGGTTTCGTTTTAGAAATCCTTTTGAAAATTTAGCTGAAATTATCATTAAGCTGATCCTTTTTAGGTAAGCCATCCCGCGATCACAGCCACCTCGGCTCAGCTGCTTAATGATTTGGCTCTTTCGGTGCTTGGTTTTTTTTTTTTTATTATCATCACCGACTGGCCTCTTCATCTGCACTGGGGCTTCATTTCATGAGTGTTAAAAATCACACTTGATTAGTGTTCCTGGTCTTCTGGCTTTCCAACATGGTTTCGCAGTGACTTTGTGGAGAAGAACTGAACCTCGAACAATCATTAATCAATTTGTGAGGATTTAAAAATCATAAAAGAAAACATTAAAAGTACAACGAATGAGAAAGAAACAACTGATACTTTGTAACACTCGATGGTTATTAAAAATTCATTAAAAATCCGCACAACATAAGCACATGGGCAGAATTGCACCATCGACCAGAGATCGTGTGAAATGTTATCCCAACAAAACCTTTTTTTATGACATCCATGTTTGATGGAATGGAGATCATCGGCGGGGATGGAATGGCAACCACAATTGATTATTTTATGTAGTGTTTTATGAGCCCAGGCCTTTGTTAAATATTGTGTATAAGGAATATAAGAAGGCTCTGTGAAAAATACCCCAAAAATAAAATAAAGAATTCCCCAAAATAACTGGAAAAATTCTCAAAAAGGCCAACATGAAAATTTCCAAAGAAATTCTAAATATCCCCCCAAAAAATTATAAAAAATTACCCAATTCTCATTTTCCTTAATGGGTTAAGAGGGTCGCCCCTCCCAAATATGAAAAATGTCCCAATTTTGTTTGAGATTGTTTGGGCAATCCTTGGTTTTTATTTGTGGGCCCCTCCCAAACAAGAAAAATGTCCGAATTTTGTATGAGTTGGTTTGGGCAATCCTTCGTTTTTATTTGTGCGCCATTTTTCATTTGGTTAATTTTTTATACAGAATACCTGGTGTATGGTCAGAATAAAAATGCAATTTTTCCCTGTAGTCACAGATTGAATTTTTTTAAAATTTGAAGTCCAATGCTTTAATGTGAAGATACTTAGATAAAGTTAGACTAGAATCTGTAAGGTAGTCTTCAAAGTTTTGATACCTCGTCTGCTCTGAAGTAGTCTGGTATGTCCCTGTGGCCCGGCACCCGAATAAAGTGAATTTTTTCACTGCCAAGCCATCTCGTTAAGAGGGGGCTGATGGTGTTTCGATTATTATTATTATCAAAGAAATTCAATTGTTCAACAACAAATCCTGTATCCTTGCCATAGTCCAGTTGAATGACGTTTTTATTTTTGTGCTAACCATATAAATTCAGAGACTGGTAAGCAATTCATATAGTTACAGCTAAATCCTCAAGTTTCCTTCTAATTGATAATTCTCTGTAAATTGAGACAGCCGTCTAACCAGTTTTCTTTTATTTCCGATTAAACCCTACTTCAGGGATATGTTTCTTGATCACCACCATCATTATCTAAAATAGTTCTTCTATTTTTCTTTTTTTTTTGTCTTTCCGCCTCTCGCTTTCTCTCTCTATCTGATATTATCGTGCCCACAAACTGAATCGAATTAACCATAAATTTTATGATTAACTCTTCATAGTCATCATTATTTCAGATCGTTGTTTTCTTCTTCATTTTCTTCTCCTTGCAATTCATGCTTCATGTGAGCTATAAACTCATGTTAAACCGTCACATGTATTTGTCTGCGTTAATGCCACCTTCAGTCTTGGCAATTGTGTTTAAATTTGAAACGATGTCTGTCTGTCTGGCTGGTTGGTCGGTCGGTTTTCTGTTTGGCAGACATACAATAAATAATCATTAAGTCTGCGCCACAGCAGACGTTTTTTTGTTTGCAGTTTTATACGACAGTTTTATGTGTTTAATGTTAGTTTACAGTAGCCCGCTAACATAAGAACATGCCAAAGAACGTTGAAAAGTCAAGTCTATTAATGTAAGAAATATTTTTCCGATGGTATTTTGATGAACGAAAAAAAAACAAAATCTATAGAGTTAATTTTATTGATAATTTCATGTGAACACTTTTTGCAAAAATTTTTGGTTTTATTAAACAAATTTTGTATTTTGTATCGGATTTTTAACATAAAATTAAGAAAAGATCGAGATAGTTACACACAAATCTATGACTTTTAATTAATAATAGTTTTTCTCTGGGAACCAATGATTTCAGAGTTTGATCTGTTTGTGCCTAGTTTCTTGGAAATAGCAATAATCGGCTTAGGGGCTAAATGCTATGAAGTGGCGTCAGACTGTTCGACGCTCTTCCATGGAGAACAGAAATTGGTTATTCTTACCCATAGACGTGGACATTTTTTGTTATGAAAAATATCTCAAACAAATTGGACGTAACTAGGGCTAAGAACAATTTTAGCACAACCCCTCCCCCAGAAATCAGCTCCGCCGGTTGCGAAAGAAGTACAATGAACAAGCAACGGGGCTATAGAAAACCACATCAAAAATTAGTTGAGTGATCATTCAGAACTTTTGCGGAATTTTTCATTTTGACCTTTTTGGGGAATTTTTCATCTATTTTTAAGAATAACCCGACTTAATTTTTTTAGGAGGTATTTTGGGTTATTGTTATTTTTGTCGACAAATCACGTATGTTTGTTTTTTGCGTATCTGTCATCACAATCCTCACCGATCGACCTTTCAAATAGGGACCGTAATCATTATGAGCTTTATTATAGAAATTACTATTAATGATTAGTATTATGGGTTTTAATGATTTTCTTCAATTGTTGAATGAATAATATTACAAAAATCAGCCCTTAATCATTAATTTTGAGAAAAAAATAATACTCAAAAATAACAATTATTTATGATTATTTTTTCTCTCACAATAATTCTCATTTTAAATTTACGACTTTTTGTGCGGTTTCTGTCCAATATCGTGGCATATCCCCAAAAAAAAAAAAAAAACAAATATTGAGGATCCAACGAATTCGAAAAAATATTAAAAATTATTTCATGTTTTTGACCCTTACCCCCTTTGCGTTTACATTCTGAAAATGATTTATTTTTTAGCTAGACAAAGAAGAGAGTTTTATTTTGAGAGAAAAAAATAAAAAATCTCTCTTAGATATAGAGGAACCAACCAAATTCAATAAGTTTTCTATCACCCCGTAAGCAAGGACAATGTTACACTTCTCCGACTTCTAACCAAAGGATAAACTATTTGGCTATAGCTGCGTGCTCCTTTACTCTTAATCTCTCGTGTTTACTTTCTCAAAATTATTTATTTTTAAACATTTCGGTTCGACACCACGTTCGACTAAGTTACTGCACTTTAATCTTCCAAATTTTGGTTTAATGAATTGAGTTTTATTTAAAAAAAAAAAAAATCATTAATAATTAATTTTTCTTAGTTTTATTTTTTTCCTCAAAAATAATGATTATGGGCTGATTTTTGTAATATTACTTAAAAAAAATAAAAATCATAAATAATTAATATTTGAAAAAACAGTGCAAAAATCTAAAATTTCAAAATAATGCCAAAATGCAATGATTGTCCAAAAACATTCATTGTGATGAAATATTTTTTCTTTTGTGTATGTTCTAAGTGATTGTTTTTCATTTAAAAAAAAAAAAAAAACAATAATCATTATTTACGGTACCTGCTTCCAAACATCTCTTCACAAATCTCCAATAAAAAGACAACTTTCTGCGTTTGTATTACGCCAAAGGGCTGCTTATGGCATCCTTCCCCTTCTGCGTTGCATATTTTTCGCTTTCATTATTTTTCTACATACATAATTATTTCCCTTCATTAAATTGAAAATGCATATTGCAAAAAGATTGGATTTTTATAACTTTTACATCATTAATACTTTTCATATCATCTGTCAATATACATATGTATGTGCATGTGTATGGTTGTATCACGGACACGATACTCGTACAATATAAATGTGTTCCATGTCAATGTGTGATGTTATCCGTCACTGCTTCATTTTTTTAATGTTCATCAACGAACGTTGTTGTTCTTTGTTTTCACTCTTCCTGTGCACTTCCTTACCTGGCCGAGTGCTTCAGTTATATGTACATATTGCATTCATTGGTCTCCATCTAGCTGTTCGTCCCGCTATATGTCTGTCCGTCCAGTCCGATATCCGTCGTGCCATCCTCCTGTCTGCCGCGTTTGTTTGGACGATATTTGACGATGAAGGTTTGTGAGTCCGTTTGCTGTTATGTTCTGTTCTGTTGCGCTGTGTTGCACTTATGTGCGTGTTTTTAATAGTTTTCATGTTGTAATACGTTATTGTTATACGTACGTTTAAATGTTAAAAACAACACAAAAAAATAATATGTTGTTGCATATGCATATGCATCAGCAACACCATCCACACAATTGCTTGAAATATTGTACTTGTGTCTGGTAGTGGCAATAACAAAGAGTTTAACCAAGCGTCCCCTGGTCATATGTCTGTCTGTGTGTCAGTCTGTCTGTCCATTCCAGTGATCATCAATTACACATGCTAATGCTTTTACATGTTTTAACATAATTCATTCTTTTTCTGCCCCCCCCCCCCCCCCCCCCCCCCCCTTCCTCACCGGTTGTCAAGTCCTGCTCTGCTTTTGTTTAACAATATTTGAACAAACACTCACACATACACACTAGCTCACATGCAATTGCACACATCCATACAAACAAACAATATAATTATGCAATTACAGTTTAAAACGTTTAAGTGAATGGGTAAAGGTTTGGCCATATAATGATGAAATAATTTCGAGTCAATTTGCAAAAAAACATTGAAGACGAAAAACTGGCAAAAAAAAATTTAATTTAGTTCATCCGTATGGTAAAATGCATTGCCGGTCGCTAACAGAAACATCAACAGCCACAATGTCTGGTAAAGCGATGCTGTTCGGCGCAGTGAAGGTCGTCGTCAATTAAAGTTCTTTGAAGGGATCCAAAATGGCATGTGTTGGAATTGGATGGTGCTGACCGTTTGAGTTTTAAAGCGATGACGTCAATGAGTAGTCAAATGCCAATTGAGACACAATTACTTAACATTTAAAAATTAATATTAATTTAATGTTAAATATTTTGTATCGACCTTTTTCTATTATATTGAATTTAGAAATTTTTAATACAATTTTTGTTATTTAATTTATTAAAAATGCTTGACCTCTCGACCTTGAACTCATTGAGAAAATTCTAAATTTAATTATACTGGTATATCCTCATATTGACAAACAACAAGACGACTATAAAGTCTCTTGAAAATGTGCACATCACTTAAAAACATTCAAAAATGTCTCTGTAGCAGATAGCGAGACATTGGTCGGTTACCATTAAGTGGGTTCCTGGACATAGGGTCATAGTTGGTAACTGTACGGCTGATGCACTTGCGGAAGCTGACGCTACCCTCAACTCAATTGAGTGTATTTGTGATATTGGAATCCCTCTTACGGAGAGTAAAGAGCTTCATCCCATCGCAGATGATAAGTATAGAAAGGAAACCAGAAAAAAATCCGCTCAGATAATAATGCAGTAATGACTGGACACTGATCTCTGGGCACACATACTCGGAGACTGCGTATCCCATACAATGACATATGTCGATGCTGCAACGATGAAGAGGAGACAACCGAACACTCTTTCTGACTTTTGTGGACTTCAGATGGAAAATATTTGGTCTACAAACTCTAGAAGACAAACCCTGTCCATCCAAAGATGATGTGGACAGAATTCGCACTTGCAATGACACAAAGGGTTGGCTGAAAAAAAGCAGACCAAAAAACGAATATTGAGCGACGAGTACATGGTACCGCAACGTGTCCCCTACACTACCGCTTGAACCATTCTGCGGTTGTAATAATCAGCTTTACTTTGTCCTCCAGTCTCCCGTTGACCACTCTTTTCATCACTCCCTTGGAGCTATTGTTGCGTTCTGGGCAGCATTGTTCGCTTCTGTAGTTTTATTAAAATTATGAGAAATGCCTTAAAAAAAAAATTAAAAAATCCCCTAATGAAGAGCTACCCTAAATAAGTGAAAACTCCCCACAAAAATTCTGAACACCCAATGCAAATAGCAACAATAGATTTTCAAAATTTGGAAAAAGCGTATTTAAAAATAAATTGAATTTTACTCTTTTGTTTTGAAAATATTCAAAAAAATTCCCCAAAATTAAAAAAAATTGCGAAATTTTTTATTGTTCATATAAAAAATATTTAAAAAAAAACTATTTCCTAAAATTTTGAAAAATGCCCATTTCCTAAAATTTTGAAAAATGCCCATTTTTTTCATTATGAAAAATTCCCCAATTCTGTATGAGATTTTTTTTGTAGAATTCTCCATTTGTTGAGGGCATTTTCTATAGAGCCTTTTGCAAAGGATTCCGAGGAAAATATAAAAAAAAATTAAACAAAAAAAAAATGATCTAAAAATTAAAAAAACTCCCCAATTTTTTTTTTATTCTGACAAATTCCTCAATTTTGTAAGAGATTTTTTTTGGGGAATTCTCCATTTTTTTTAGGACATAGAGCCTTTTACAATGGATTCCGAAAAAGCAGGGTTGGATACCCAACTTTTTCTGTATCGGATATCGACATTGAGTGGAAAATAAGTGTTCACTGGAAATAAATGGCTGGAACTGTGGTGGTTTGTGTTAGAGCCATTCCTTGCGGCTGGATCTCGTGAATGTAAATATTAAGTTGATGTGGGATAAGTAACCTTGCTGCAGATTGTGATCTGTCGCTCATCAATTGATATGAACACAGAGATAAAATATACAAGACTATTGTTCTCCGCGAATACACACGATGCCTCGCCAAGAGGAAACAACTTCATAATGCCCTCTAAATCCCTGATTTAGCTGATCACCTTTGCCGCAATAATGACATCATACGTAACTTTTTAATGTTTTTATTTAGTCAAAATTTACTACGCCATTTCAAAAACGAAAAAAATAAACAATTCATTTAAATTGCATTTTTAAACTCTTACTAATTTCTTATGAAAAATTGCACTTCATTTATATTTCGGTTTTGGTTTTTTCGCAAACAAAGCAAATATGATTTCATATAACGCAAAAGCCTCGGGTGTTCTGTGAGATCAGATAATCTGAATTTTCTTGGGAAGTCAGCCAAATATATCAAAACGTGCTATTCACAACTGTTTTGGCGCAACTAACTTCTGTTTGGTCACAGCAGAGAACAGAGTCATTAACTCCGCACACTACCGTTGAAATGTTGAACAAAAAAAACCAAGAGATTTGAAATTAATTTTAATGTTGCAAAGCGTTTTATTGTTGATTCTTGTTCATTCGGACAGGCTGACGGACGGAAATGTGTTATTGTGTGGTATTGTTGTGATTTAATGATATTTCCAGTTGGCATTTCATTTGGCAAATCTTAAATCAAAAATATGCGCAAAAAGATCAAACGCGCTCTTGACTATTCGCACATATCCGTTTGTCTGTCTGACCGCCCGTCCGTTTTTTGTTCGAGCGAGCGAGTGAATGACTGATGCATAAAAGGTGTGGTTTTTGGTTTTTGTCCATAATCTCAGTTGGAAAAGAAGTGAGTCAGTGTGAACGCAATTCTTTTGTTGTTGCTGCTGCTGTTCATCGTTGGATTTGACACCTTGGAGTGTAAATTAAAAATTTGCAATAGCGACTTTTTCTTTCGAGGGAATTTTAAAGGCCATAAATTAGAATTTAAGTCAAGGCAGGCCAAGTGTTTTGGCTTAGAGTATTCTTTGTGAATAAAATCGAAAATATAACTGGAACGAAAAATACAATATTAATGTATTAAAAAATAGTTGGGAAATATGTTGAGAAGTCGTATAAGACATTCCTTACTGGCTTCAAAGATGAAGCATATTTCTTTAAATACCTAGTTGATCGGTTGGCATTGATATTGGGGACTCAGGCGCCTTTTGCGGATCTCAGGATAAACATCTCCCCTTCGTTGTCCCCCCTCCCCGATCCAAGAACCCACTAACGTCCAAAGTTAAATAATATCCCAAATACCTGCATACGCTCTGGCTTCTCCATAAAAAGAATAAAAACAATAAAATGCATTAATAACAAACAACGACAATTAAAAAAGGTTTTCTTCTTTGTATTACGTTGGCAAAAAAAAAAAAAAAATTAAACAAATTTTCAACACATTACAACATGTTGTTGACTTTATGGACACAAACAAGAGTTGGTGGTGCGTCCTCGTCGTTGTCGTCCTCCACATTGAAATATACGAGTGTAAAAGTTGTTGGCTGGCGGTGCTGCTGCACGGATGTAAACATGGTCAAAACGCACCAAACAGCGACAGAGAGCAAGACGACAGACAAACCGACTCTGACAAAGCGACTCTGGTGTTGATTGCAAGTGCATGCGTGTCGCCCAGGCAAAGATCACAGAAAATTCATATACAAAAAAAGAAACAACAAAAACCAGAAACACTGGCAATAAACCATTTATCCAAACATGCAGACAAACTTACGTACGCAGCGCACCATATTCGTACAAACGGACACACGGAGAAGAAAAAAAATAATAATAAATAAATGCAAAATAACACATAAATTGAAAACATGAACTTGAACAACAAAATTGACGCGTTGTTACTGGTATTTGTTGTTGGTGTTGTTGCTGCTACAGTTTGACTATATGCGACATGAAGTACGAAATACACGCCACTGTGCTGCTGTGCCATTATGCTCATGTGTTGTCTACTGCAACACTTGTACAAACATACACGTTCTGTCTGCAAAATGTTGCACACACTATGACTACGCGGTGGCACAGTGTTCGGATGTGATATCTATTCTTGGAACTATTCTAGTTAAATCGTCTGTCATTGTTTACTATAATCAGAAAGGACATTCACATCTGACAGATACACATATCGATTATGAGATGCATTAATTTTGCGCCTATTGGACGAAAATCATTGTTCTTAAGTTCATAAACATGTCAAAATCAAGAAAATCAAAATGTCTTTTGAATATAACACTCCCGATAGATGGCATTGACATTTCTTACCCGGCGACTGATGTGTATTGAACGTTAACACGTTGGCTGCCGCCATACATTGAAAAAAGGATTCAGTGTGGCAAAGTTTTTTTTTCTGTGACCCACCGGTGGGTCACGTGACAGCGAAGGTGTTAGGATACGCTGTGGCAAAAATGTTTATTTGGAGGTGACTACTCAAACCTCGAAAGGCCTGCTCCTACCTTGTTGGCTAAACAGCAGGCCCGGATTCAAAAGAATCGCTAGAAAACCGATTTTGTCGGATTAGGGATTGGGATGAACAGCCCAACGTTGATTCAAAACCTCACAGAAAGAATTCGTGATTCTAGCGAGGACATAGGGCAGCCACGATGCGATTTGGCTATGGAAAATTTCATGAAAAGGATGTTCTTTTTCATTGTTAACGACATTCCTTCCTCTTTGTTATGAAATAAACATTCGATCATTTATCTCAAAAAATTTAATTTTTCTTTAAATACCAAAAAACCTTATAGTTTATTCTGCATGCGTAGGTATGCGTAGGTAGGAGAACACATTTCGGCGAATCTACCTAACACCTATGCTACTCTTTGGTTGTTGGCATTTGGTTCAGGTTGCAACTCTACGCCGAGCCGAACTTTCCCCGGGCTTTAGTTGAGAAATCACACCCATTGCTGAACTCCCCCCGAAACGGCTTATTTATGCCATTTTGCCACACTGTGCCATACAATTTTTTGAATATTCACACACACACATAGCCAGTGTAACTTTTTGTATATTTATTATAATTTGCTTTTGTGTTTTTTTTTTGCAGAAACGAAAACGAATGAATAAAAATTAAAATTATTTAACAACGCAGCTCATATATACACATTTATGTATACAAACATCCATTCATATACTCGTATACAACGTCCAGTCTATGAATGGCTGTAATGAATAATATTTAAACTCAACTACGGCACCATTACAACGCTTGGTTGACTCTCTGGCTGGCACGCTGACTGGATGGCTGGCTGGCTGGCTGACTGACTGATTCAAATGGACGGTTGAGTGCATCCGTGTGCTAGGGTCACTATACTGGACTCTGACAGACTACAGCAGCAGCAGCAGCAACAAAAAAACGGAGTTGCTCGCAAAAAAAACAACAACAACAGCATCAGAACAAAATCGTCTGTTATGAAGTCTGTCATTATTATTGTACTTTTGTGCGAATACTTACACCACCGACAACCGACTCTCCGAATGAAGAACATCATCATCAACGGCATCAGCGCCATCACCAGCACCGGCAAGCGGCAGTCAGGCCGACGCATGTTGCCGTTGCTCTTCCCGTGAGCTGTTGTTGCGTAGCCATTCGGCAATCATCCACGTGATGTTGGTGTTGTCGAGGCTGTTGCCGGTCGTCTGCTGTTCCTACACACACAAGTACGTCCGTATGCGATGGCTTACGCGTAGCGTACGGTTGTAGTAAAGTGTTTCAACCAACACTTAAATAAAGTTAATGTGTTATAAAAATTTAAATGCATATTAAAAGTTTTATTTAATTTATATTTACTGCTGCAAATACAATTTGTGTTCCGGTGCAGTGCGGTGCGTGTGCTGGCCAACATACGCAACAGTGTTCCCATTCCGTTAGCTGCATGCGGCGGCGTGGCGCGTCTTTCTGTAAGTATGCAAGCGTTGCATTATTTCGGTAAATAATTTGTTTGAGGCAATTATCATTATTTTCTTTCCGATTTCTTGCTTGTATGAGCATACGTACATACGTATGTGTATGCGTGTGCTTTAAATAACGGTAAGTGGCTTTTGAGAGGAGGACTCACGGTGTCTACCGAACATGCTTTGGTGGCCAGGCAACTAAGGATGAATGCAATTTGTTTGGCACGGTGCTGAACGGTATTTCGGTTGTTCGACCATAATGACAATTATTGTAATTTGTATGCAACTAAGGTCATATTTAGACGTTTCCCGCGCATTCCCGTTAATATTAAACAACAACAACAAAAAAACAATTATCTGAAAACAATGTTGCAGGAAGGTGGATGAGAACGTTACAAAGCTGGTGTTTTCTAGAAATGGGGATTCCAGAGATTGCTGGATATTTTCTTGTCGGCTCAAAGACTCGTTGGACTGAGAACGCCACAAAGCTGGTGAAATGGGGATTCCGGGGATTGTGGGGGACTGTGGGAGATCCCTAAAAATGTGACCGATCGTGACGTGATTGTTATTACGTGCAACTAGAGATGTCAAACGGGATCGATTTTCACAAAAATCCCGAATCCCGGGATTTTTCGGGATCCCGGGGTTTCGGGATTTTACAGGATTTCATTTTCAAAAATTATTTTTCGAATGAAACAAAATATAGTATTTTTATTTCGAATTTTATTGGCATTGAACACATAAATTACTAAGACAAAAAAATACAAAGAACTTTTCATAACATATTTATGTGGCATGAAAAAAAAACAAAAAGAAATAGTTAATACAAAAACAGTTACTTTTTTAAAAAATGTCTTAAGAAAATTAAAGCATCCATAATTTCATCAGATAATCTTGACCTAATTTTATTACCGATATACGAGGCCGAAGAAAAACACCTTTCACAATCGACGCTTGTTGGTAAAACCGTCAATAAATGGTTATATGCAGCTTGTAAGTACCGGCCTCGAACGCCTCCTGAGAGAAACAAGTCTACTTCCTTCATAATATTAACATTTATGTCAACATTACTGCTGCTAAAAGTAGATTTGTTCGGACTCTTACAGCTTTTAATGGCTTCATTTAACTTTTTCGCTATGGAAGTATTTTCGTCAATTTCCGGTTCATCATCTGATTCACTATCATCATCAAAATTTTCTACCATAGGATTTTTTGTTTCAAATGTTATATGATCATGCTTCAGGTATAAACTTTGTTATATTCATTCTTATATTTAGTTTCATAGTTAAAATTCCTGTTTAATTATTCCAATTTTAATCCACAATTCCACATCAGAATTGCCCTCGTTAACAATTTGAATTGTGTATATCAAGAGCGCAATTGCCGAGTCGTTTCTTTACAGAAAAAAAATCCAATTTAATTCATAGCTATAGGAGCGATCCTTAAGCATTGGACGGCGAAAAAAAGCCTATTTCCAATAAAATAGCTCATATGCCACCGGCCACTAAAAATCTCGGGATTAATTTTTCTTTTACACTAAAGTCGAAGCTACAGATCTTCCTCTATACTAGAGTCGATCTCAGAGATCTTTCTCTATACTAGAGTCGATCTCAGAGACCTGCCTCTATACTAGAGTCGATCTCAGAGATCTTCTTCTACACTAGAGTCGATCTCAGAGATCTTCCTCTCTTCTTTTGTTATTAACTCTGTTTCATTTTATATAACTATCTTTCATACACTTTCTCTCACTTTCATTACCCTTTGTAAGATGCCAAAGAATGGGGCGTTTCATGTACGTATTAGATCCAGACTTTTGTCGGCTCTAATTGATTTTAAATCTGTTCAAAATGTATTTGTGTTATCTTTTACCGATTTCCGGCGATTTACTTTGCAAGTTGCACATTAAAGTATTAACTCTTTACCGGCGGCTGATGATATTTAAATCTACAACAATTTAAAGAAAAACCCCGATTAAATTCGTTTTCGTTTGCCTGCATTTAATTATTGGGTTCTGTTTCCTTAACACATAATTATACCATTTGTCAATTTCTTAATACCATACCTTGGTGGTATGGGCCATTTCAGTGCGCCAACCATAACCATTTAGCCAAGCAGCGAAGACCATAGTTTGAAACTATGGCCTTTTTCCAGAGCACAGATAATATAACCAACTGCCTGGCTCTTGCCATAGACTCAACTCACACACACACACACACACAAACGTATACAAGGCTGAGTCCACACAGACAGATGGATATTATGGCCGAAAGGTAAGGGCTCGAAAGACCAAGTAGTAGTAGACGCAATGGTCAATGGTGGTGGTGGAACGGGTGGAACGGGTGGAAGTAGTAGTTAAAGTAGTTTTTACTTTTTTGTTATACATATTATTATAGAAGGCAATTGTTTTTAACCTCGACCAGGTTAAGCTTTAAGTCTTAAACTGACTATTGGCCCAGTTTGCATTGCGAAAAATTATACAAAACCGACCAGAACACCAGCAGCCAGCGCCAGCCACCGACAATCGGACTGGCCTGGCCGGCCATTGTCAGAGGGCAATGTAAAAAATAAAGGGACTATTATTATGAATATAAACTGAAATAAACAAAAAAAAAACACACACACACACACAAGAATAATACAAGGGAGCTCATGTCTTTGTAATATGGAAATGGAAAAAAAGTTTTACATAAAATTAAAAGCAGGTGTTTTTAATGGTGTGTGTGTTTGTTTGTTGGTATATGACTGCTGTTGACTGGAAGGAAAACTATAAACCTTTTTCCGAACGGCAAAGCACAAACAACGGCAACAACAACAACAACGAGCGAGCGGGAAGTTTGTATAGAACTTTCCATAAGGAGTACAACAAATGCTTTAATTAATAGTTAGTTAGAGCCATTAAATGGAGGCAACTTAATTCATTAAAGGTTATTAAAGGCGATGGGAGGTGGATTATTATGTTATGGATAAGCCCTAAGATGAGGGGGCGAAATTTATACAGAGCACAGTAAGCATAGCCAACACGAGGAAGATGGCTTCATGAATAATTTAGAGGTGATTTCAGAATAGGTCATTTTTATCTGCAATGGGCCAGTTTCAGAGATATTTTATGTTTCGGATAAGCAAGTGGGGTTATTGAAAAAACCAGTATATGTTATAATGGCAAAAATCGGGATATGTTTTCATTGTTGAAATTGAATTTTTTTTTATTTTTGCAATTATTCAATTATTTTTTTAAATGTGTCTGAATAATTTCACAAATAATAACGATGTGACATTAAACAGCATGTCTCGGGCAGTAAGTATACCATTTATATAAAGCACCGCTCACTGATTTGATAAAATGTTCTCTTCTTTGATTGTTTCTATTTCAATGTATTGGAATGATTTTCTCTCTAATAACGATGTGGCATCTCCCTATCAAATATAATGGGGAAACTCTGACCATCGTCTTGTTTGTAAAGCTGCACGCCCTTCAAATAAAGTACTGAATCAACTGGTTAACTGGAAAGCTTATTTTGAGGTATAAAAACAGTATTTGATAGTCATTGGAATTCTGGGGAAAACATCGAAAAAATTTCAGATTACCGGGAGTTGAAAAAGTCTAGAAATTAAAAATCCTAAGTCCGATGCTAACAGCACGATCCAGTAGCTTTCTGGAAAACAAGAAAATGTGTTCAGATATAGTCAATGCAGTTCACACTGCCCTCTTCCATTTCTAAGCTCCCCTGTCATCGTGTGAGACTTTTTGTTTCATAGGCCTACATAGGCTGCCCTCTGAATAAAAAATACTTGTTGATGTTAACAAACAATTTTGTTTATGTACTGTTGATTTACATTCATCATACTTCTAATAACGCACAGTTGCCCTTCTAGAATGAAAGAAAGAAAAGAGATTCATCGTCGGTCTTTGTAGATCATTTAGAGAAATGGTCTGTAATCAGGTGCTGCTGGATTTTGTTGACTTGGCTAACTGGATAGTTCAGCGATGGCTGTAGTTTACAGTCTAAAGTGCACGGAAGAGTTCGTCTCAGCGTGTAGTTGCGATCTCAACCGAATTCTCGAATTGACTCCCTACCGTGTCTCAAGGTGATCATCATGTAAAATTCTCGACAATATGTACTATTCGTAGTATTAGTCTTGTAAAAAAAAACACTTGCTGTAATAATAATAACCGAATATAATAAATATATAAAGGAGCCGTTTCCAAAAAACTTTCTCTGAGTAAGAAAAAAATTTACCGACCTTGGCCTACATCAATCCCAGCATAAAGTAGAAATACGTCGACATCGTTTATTTCATAGATCTGTGCTAGTATCTCTTGCTTGAGGTATCCCCCTTGCCTGAGGTATCCCTGAAGCTACTAGGGAGGTGGGCAGCTGGTAACAACAAAATCAGGGTAATAGGAAAATCGTATCAAGAAACAGAGGGCAGTGAACCATTATATGATTCTCTTTTTTTCTAGGGCCTTACAGGAATGTATTCAAACAAAACCCCTTAAATGACGCGACCGATGGCTCAGAGATTTTAGCAAACTATGTTAGGGATTACCTCAGACTGTGCTGATACTTGGACGCTTTAGTATAATTTGGAGAAATAAGCAAGGACTTTTCAGGATGTGCTCCCAATATAAAACCAAAATTTTTATTTTTCTTTTCTTTTTCTTTCAAATGAGGTAAATAGCATTAAAATCAATGGATGATTTTCTTTTATTCACAATTTAGTCAGGGTCCGTTTTTCTGGTACCTGTCATACAAATACATCTTGTAATAACATTACTACCTCCCAACACAATCGTATCGAGGTTCTGCCATTGCTAAAGTTCTAACTTTATACAGTTTTGGAGAAGAAATTATAACTCTAGCCACGAACCCTAATAATACGCACAGATGTTCCCCGTTTGCTTCTTAATAAAATCTTGTATATTTTAAAATTATTTATTCTAAATAACACTCCAAATAAGTATTTTGCGCTAAAAGGCTACCTAAGTATTAAATTCATTATTGCACTTTCAATCACAAACAAATAATTGACTTTCCTCCTCATACACATTACACTCAAATGACCTTCTGAATGTGCTAAATTTTTGCTGTTGTTTCCTTCTCTGCAAAACTCTCACATTTGCTTCCAAATTATATTCGTTATGCTTTTCTCAAATAGTATCTCATTAAAACAATCTTGTTGTCGATTTGCATTCTTCTCATGTTCATCAGCACAGCAATCATGAAAGATTGTTCTTTATTCTGTCGTTGCTTTAAAACGCAAAGAAAACAATACCCAGCAGACATCAAAGTGAAATTCAACTAAATTTAACTAATTTCCATTATGAACTAAATTCAACGCAAGTCATACAGAACAGCAATAGTAGGAGAAGACGGAAAATGAAGAGAAGCAGAAAAACAGAAAAACAAAAGAAACACCAAACTAAACTAGATAAAGAAAAATTTCTATAATTTCATTTGATATGCATATATTCATTCATGTTATAGAACAGCACACACATTCACATGAGCAAAAACACACACACTCGCGTACTTAGTATAGACAATTTCTAATATAAATCAGGTCAAGCTCATGGTACAAGGCAACTTACACTTGTAAATATCTGTGTCCGTAAAAAAAAAACGGAATAAAAAAAAACAGAAAGAGTAAAATGTTAAGAGCCATTGAAACCGAAACAAAAAGACACTTCTTTGGATTGTATGGCAGGTATGAAATTCTATGAATACTACCCGGTGATATTAAGGTTCTACAAATCCGTATATACGACTGGACCACGAAACAGTTTATACATGAGTACCAGAGAATCGTGTTGACTACTCACTGAGTCTATATTATTAAAGTTTTAGGAAGTTATAGGCGGCCGCATTATCCTGATCTCAGCTGAGCCGGAAACACTATGATTCGTCTATGATTTACTCCTCCGATGCCAGTGTAGGAGTATGCCCCCCCAGGTAGGACTTTCACGGGGAGATCATTCAATGCTGCCTGATATGTCTGTTTATTTAGAAGCTCTCTTTTGTATCTCTAGTCCTTAAAGATCTCTCTTCATATTCCTTGGCTGGGGCAGCAGTTTCGTGAGACGACAAATAGTGTGGGAATTCGAAAAGTTTTTTTTTCTTAAATTTATCTGCTATTCAAAATTTTGGGGATTTATAGCCCCAATTTTATAAATTCCGCGATTCTTTCGATTTAATTGCAATATTTTGTTCGGAAGGTCTCGTAGTGCTCGCCCAAAATCAATCGCATCTAAACTTCTGATCAGTGTCTTCTGACTGTTTTTCAATAAGTAAAAATGATTTCAAGAAGACCGAAAATGATAATTCAGTACAGCTCAGCTAAGATCCAATCCAAAGAAAAAAATCCGAATCCGCCGATAACTTACAAATCTTTTGCCTATTACCACTCAAACTTACGGTAGGGTATACGAATTCATCCCAGATATGCAAGTAGATGCCACAAATTCTCAAGCACATGAAAGCAAAAAAAAAAAAAACAATACAAAATAAAACGTAGAAAGATTTTGTTTCGGTGGAACATTTATTACGCCGGCGACCTCATGCTCACACTAATATAGAGAGTAAAAGAACAAATCTTAATGTCTGGTGGTAACATGTTAAGAAATCATTTTACCTTGTTAACAACATGCAAAAAAAAAAAAAACAGTCAGCTAGAAACGACAACACTCACGCGTACACACAAAACAAAGCAACCAAGAGCAAGTGCTGCTGCAAAACATTGCTGTAACAGCAACGGACCAGACGAGTAAGAGTATCTCATAACTACACACACACTCACACACACGTATGGACAGAAGAAAAGTTTGAGCCACCAACTAACAAACTCCATGCGAATGAATGGATGGATACTAGGCGAAACTCAACCAGGTAACATCACAGCAGCAACTTTGTGGCATAGTTTGGTTCCCTCTGTCTGTCGGTCGTTCGGACAGACGGACGGACGGTAAGTATTAATAGTTTGTGGAACAAGACTAATGTTACTTAGCATCGCAGTAGGATTCGGAAGAGGAACAGGGGCTATCTGCTGCTGCATCAGAATTGTGGAGAAACTGAAGAAGTAAATGTACGCCAATTAGCGTTTGACATTTTATGACAATTCGAGCGCATACGGCCAGAACAACAGGTACCATGCCACAGTGCCACAAGAGTTCAGTATAGCAGCAAAATATGTAAGAGAAAACGTCGTTAATAAAGTTTTTTTATTTATTTTTTTTTTGCTCATTGCTCAGATATTTCATATTTCATCGAAAGTATATGCACAGAATGAAAGGATGCTAGCGGTGGAATGATGACAAAGTCAGTTGCTCCAATTCAGCCTACCCACTGCCACAATTAGATAAAGGGTGTCACAAAAGTCGAAGCGTGTTCGGTGTAGAAAACTAAATCTGGAATGAATTTTCGCACACGCTTTACCACCGAGTAAGAAACTGATCGAAAAATGTTCTATCATGGAAACTTTAATATTTCTGTAAGAGAAATTTCGTTGTATTTAAATTGTACAATAGGGTGGAGTGAAAACATGCTTTTTTTTAATTTGAAAAAGTTAACCTCGGATTTTTCTAAAATCAACGCCAAAATAGCGATAATTTCAAAATTTCGAGGGAATGGCGCGACCCCTAAAAATTTTTTTAAATTGTTTTCTTTATTTTTCCCCTCATTAGGACCCCAGACTACATCTCTTTCCGAGGTTAACTTTTTTTTTTGGAATTTCACTCCACCCTATTGTACAAAACTAATTTCAATAGTGTTTAAGGTTTCTGATAAATAAATGTTGCTAGTATAATATGAAATGCTGCACCTGGAGAACATCAGCAGCATCCAAGTATTTGTTAATGCCTGCCTGCGCAAAATTCTACATACATTTTTGGCCGAACCAATCAGAAACACATTAATCATCCATCCATTTCGAGATGCGCAGCCCTAAAGGGCGTGTTATTTTAGAGAAGTTTTATAGGGCTTAGAGATCTTTATCGTAAAGTCGACGGCATTAACGGGATGGAAATGGCTGCTGAAAAATAGTTTTCATAGTCCTAGCAGAATGCGAACATGAAGTAGCTGGGTGACAGTCTATTTACTTTCTCTTAGCCTTCATTCAAATCCTACACTATGTATGTATTAATCGGGTTGTTATCATAATTTTAATCACTCCAAAAGTACTTTACAACATTTATTACAGAAATGTTTAATTATAATTTTACGCAAGATATGATTTAAAACTGTTGCACTGTACAGTGGAGTTCTTTGTGCTGTAGGAAAATACAAAACTCTTGCTGCATGTTCAAATAACCGCTGCATTGTTGACTCTCTCACACACACACACATACAGAGAACGACGGCAAAGTGCATATTTTAAATATGGTGGTGGTGGGTGACATTATCTATGGATGCGGAACAAAAGTAGTCGTTTGTTGTTTGGAGTAACATTAATTGTATAATTTTACTAAATATGGTCAAATTCTATATGTGGGTTTTTCTCTCAAAAAGAGACAGCAAAAAAATGTTGGAATATTCGCAAATTCTTCTTTAGGGAAAGCGACATATGTATCATGTATCAACATGGTTTTTACACTTTGCCAAAGGCCCCCGGTACGGCCCTCCAACTCAAGTGGTAGTTCCTTCAAATATCTGTCATTAAATCACCTCCCTTTAGATTTCTTCAAAAGGCACACAAATCATTTCAATTAAAACCATAAATCTAGCTGTATTCCAACAATTAGAGACAAGAAAAAACGCCACAAAAACCCATTACCTATATTTCAAAACAGTGTAGAGCGTCATTAGGAGAATACAAATTCTATATATCACTGACCTCAGACACTATAAATTCTGTTAGGGCACAGCAAAACTGAACCATTTGCTGAGTTCAAACAAATGTTAGAAGCTTTTGAAATTGTTAAAGAATAAAAAACAATACTGGAGGAGACTCACACACACACAATCGGTGGGGAAAATGCATATCAGAAAAAAAACCATAAGTATCGCATTTGACTTGAAATGGTTCGTTTAATTTTAACGCTCAATTTAAATTGTTATACGACGACTACGGCTATCTGCATACAGACACGGGTAAAACAAGACTGCAAACGCACACAGCACGAAGCACAGATACAAGGATGCACAGTAGGGTGGGAGTTTAAGGGATTTGTAAGGTTAGTGGGTGGTCTTTCAATAATTGCAATAATTCCAAGGTGGTTTTAAATGTAAGAGCAATCAAAATCGCATGCTGAAAATTTCCAAGAGAGGGAGTAAGAGTACTTAAACAGTTTTTGGTAAAAAAACATTATTTGCTTTGAAAACCTTTCAAATATGTTTCAAATATTTGCATGTCAATTACTGACATCTAGAGGGCGTAGCGGAACTAGTGCGTTAGAAATCGACTTGCCACGTCTGCTCTCTGTTTAATCTTTGTCTGCAGGTTTCGGAAAATAAGCGAAATTTTCAGATTATATTTCTTTGAAGTACAGAAGAGTACTTTGGCTCTCGATCAAATTGAAGGCACACGAACATTCGCTTCGTTTTGGCTTCTCAGTTTGGCCCCTAGAGCAGCTGGAAATGAACAGAGATTTTACTTTCATCACAGCGGCTTCGTAAGGAAACAAAACTGCATCTTCTGGAGTTTGGAAAACGCTCACGTGTTCCTCGAAATTTTAGATAGGTGGTAACATTAAATCATTTTTAAATGAAAAATCAGCAAAAAACGAAATGGTGTTAACGGTAAGAGCCAAAGATGGAAGACATGTCGTTGGACATGCCACACAGCTTCCGCCACAATCGATATTTTGCATCATGTTCGGCAATCGTATAATCCGGCTTCTCAGCGATGTCAATTGGTCCAGCGATTTAACTCTGTTAGAATTTTTTGTAAGATACCGTTAATGACCGATGTTATGTGAACAATTCACTAACCATTCGGGCCCTTAAAACAAATATCGACCCAGCTAGTCGTCAGCTGGCCAGAAGTCCTCACCAAGATCTTGAAAAGCTGGGGTGAACGGTGAAAAGTTTTCATAGATCGGAATTTACCACCACCTCTTATTGTTACTAAGTTGGTTCAATAAAAAGATTTCACAAAAGTCTACCCTCATGTACAGGATGCCCTCACACACAGATACAATTTATAGAACATACAAAGCACCCAAACAAACACACAGAAATAAAAAACTCCACATAAAATGTCGTCAGCTCAAGCGGAGACTCCTACGAACAAAAAAAGAAAAGAAGTAGCAATGACAAAAAAAAAACTACTACTTTGCATATACGCCAGCCACCGAAAAATGTTCAAAAAAAAAAAAAGGATAAGAAGGATAACAGAAATACACATACACAGTCAAGCAGAAAATGCATTAACACAGTGCGTGAGTGTCTGTGTTTGGGTGCTGCATGTGTACACAGAGTCAACACAAGAGTATTAAGTTTCGTGTGAAAACTTCTTAAGTCCTTAAAATAATGCATTAAATTAATATGTAAATATTGAAATGGTTGTTTTTTTTTCAATTTCTGCATACTCCTACACGTACAGGAGGAGATCAAACTAATAGCAGCAGTGCATTTAATGACACCTGGACATTTTTCGTGGGAGATTTGATGTTCATGTGGGTCAACAGGGTTTGAAGCTTAAAGTGTTTTTTACAGAATTTGTAACTGACGCCCAATAGGATACTGGGTCGATAATTTCGAGTGGATAATTTACCCCGATCCCTCTGGTCAACTCCAGTATATCATTTAAAAAAGTGATGCCAACTTAAAGTTCTATACCCCAATAAAAAACACCCTTTAGTTATCAATTTACTTCGACGATTCCAGTTGATGATCAAAATAATAAGTACTCCGGTTGATCATTTACCCCGTAGAGTCTTGTCGGTTCTTTACCACATCCAATCCTGTAGATCGTTTTCCTGAAGGCTTAGATTTATCCTAATTTTTTTTGAAAATACTTGAGAGTGATAAGTCAATAAATTTGTTTCAATTCAACCCTTAAGTGCCAAATTTGGACTTTGTAGTACGGTCCTGTGCCAGAAGAGCTCATAATATTTACTTTGTATAAAAAATTGGCAAATTATGGATTGTTTTTTTTTTAGTTAAAACTCAAATTCTACTCTGCGCATTTAAGGGTTAAATTCATTTCGAATGATTTTCTAGGGCTGGATCATTTGTGATCATATATAAAAAAAAAGTCTTGCGAGTTTTTTTTTTTTTAAATATCCTTTAGCTAAATGTTTCTCAAAGGGACTCACTCAAGTGTTGCTAGAATAAAGCACAATTTTTCTCATAAGGACTCCCACAAGTATGGGTAGAATAAAGCAAAAAAAAAGATATTACACTTTTGAGAACAATCTCTTTTATCGTGACACAATTTCTCATCAGTTTGATTGCTACCGATTAAGGGTTCCTTCAACCTTACGCTGGCACTACCACCACCACCACAGAGCACATATGATCCTCCTTCTGAAAACACCAACAGCCAACACACACACATTGAAATCTGTAACAACATAGTGACAGGTGTGTGTAGCGTTTGCATGAGACACTTCAGACGAAAAAAAAAAAGATTGCATATTTTACGCCTCATATCCTTTTCAGGAAAAAAAAAACAATATTTATTGAAAACAAACAAAAACAACAACAACACAATCCCAGTGCAAAAAGATACACATCGTATGTGAACCAAGAAACCCTCATATGCCAGAATTCCTGAGATAACGCTGATGACTTTAGTAAAGTGTCTCTGTGTATGCAACTCAATGAAATTCAAGAACTTTGTCAAACATTTACCTTTCCTCCAAATCACAACAGACGAAGATGGAAGAATCCGTAAAGGAGGGCAAAAGGAAAGAGACGTTTATCCTAAATGCGTTATTTGATATTTTTATCTAAAGTAATTTCTGTGCCTTTTTTTTTCTGCCACGACAAAGGTAGAGATTTCATCCGAGTTCTCAAACTCATCTACCTGTATATTATTTTTTTGGAAAATTAAGTTGACAATGTGTTTCTCTAGAGCATATGAGTGCTTCTGTCTTTCCATATGTCCGTCTGTTCAAGGTTAATATTGCTTTTTTTTAATTTGGTGTTGAAATTCTTCTATATGGGAAATAACCTTTTAAGGTCTTTTTTATTTTGAAATGTTTAGACAGTTTCGTCCTGTCAATCGTTCGCGATTTGCATTGAATATGATACCGGTGTTTCGTAATAGATATTGGTTTTCAATGCGCGGCGGCACACAGCACCCTTTTGTGGAGATGTCAAATAATTTTTAAAGGCGTTTCGTTTGTTTAATGTTTGCCTAAGATTATGAGGGAGGATTTATTGATGGCCCATTGATAAGTTAAGCATTTATGACAACAATTGATTAATAATAAAAATAAAACCGGAAGATATAGTTTTAGTTTTAGAATATAGCAGCTGTTTTTTTTTGTCATAACGTAGGATGTCATATAGGGGAACAACAACTAAATCCTTTGTAAATGTTTGGCAGTGCCAAGTTTGATGAAAACTTATATGTGTTAGATAGGATTTTTAAAGTAAAGTGAATGAAAAACATATTTGAATTCTCAGCATTCCTTTAGAATTATTTTCACGAGTGACGGCCCCCCTCGTTGTCAATGGCTGAATTGTCTATATCGCTTTACGCCGCTTAGGAAAAAAGTAGATAAAAACACAAACAAAAATAATCCAGTATCCCAGGATTGATTTGAGACCAAGGACGACCAAGTCTAAAGCAATTACCCCGTTCCTTTTTCGCATCTATAACATTATCGCTATGAAACCCTAAAGTACGGCTTATCTTTTATATCATAAATGGGATGGCCATAGGTGCCACACCTCCTCTAATAGGTATCGATATATTGAATACTAGTAAGTTGTAATGCGCCTATGGCGCCCGTTGAAATATGGAAAAAAAATTTTGTTGGAAAAAAAAAAATTTTGTGGAAAAACAAAAAATTTTGTTGAAAAAAAAATTTTTTCTTGAAAAAAAATTTTGTTGAAAAAAAAATTATTGTGGAAAAAAAAAATTTTGTTGAAAAAAAATTTTGTGGAAAAAAAAAATTTTTCTTGAAAAAAAAAAATTTTTGTTGAAAAAAAAAATTTTGTTGAAAAAAAAATTTTTGCTGAAACAAAAAAATTGGAAAAAAAATTTTGTAAAAAAAAAAAAATTTTGTAAAAAAAAAACTTTTGTAAAAAAAAAAATTTTTGTAAAAAAAAAAATTTTGTAAAAAAAAAAATTTGGGGAAAACACATTTTCTGTACAAAAAAAAAAATATTTTTTTTTTTATTATTATTATTTATAGAAAATTATAGAATGCCTATTTAAATTCCTACGTACTGCGTGACAGAGTCAGTGAATCAGTGTATCAGTGAATCAGTGTCGAGGGTAAATATATATTAAGATTACAATGTCGACCACAAACTGACGTTTCCATTTGATAACTTCTCCATTTCCGTGCTCATTCCTTTGATTTTTATGACTTTTAAAGATGTAATGCCCAGCATTGTAATTGAAAGCGCCTTAACACTCTTTGCAGACTCCCACGGACATTTGTTTTTTGTCAGCAACAAAAGATTACCAGAAATGAAATTCTTTTCAACACATTTCACAACAGCCCATCATAGTCACTGCTGTCGATGCGAATTCTTTCGCCCCTGACTAGAAATTGTGGGTAGTTAAAGTTATGAAGAAATCAAACAGAAAATTGAATATTGAAGAAATATTAAAAGATTTCCTTAACAAACTTTTAAACTTCGCTGTTCTGTTGTTGAGCTTTCGCCATTCTACATGTGTGTGGTTTACATGAAGTAAAATTCAATTAAAGTTTATTACCTGACGACGGTGATAACAGATGCTCTAGGCGGCGTGGCTGAGCAAAAGCATCAGCATCATCATCATCATAGGCTGCATCCAGCATCCACCTCAAAACTTTCAACAATCGTTTGCACAAATGAATAGTTCAGAATTTTCCGAAGATAAATGGTTGTTTCGAAAAAGTCAAACTATCAAATCATATGAGATGGGTAGGGGAACCTCAATGGAGGCAAACAACATAATGAAGTTCTTTCACGTCCAAAAAAAAAAAAACTAAAAACTACTAAAAGAAGAACCCTCAAGAAAATCTAATGAATAGGTATTTTTTTGCATATTTCTGCAAAGTGCAAAATGGATTTAATGAAAATTAATGTGTAAAATGGGAATTGATAGATATTCGTTTCTTCCCCCTTCCCCCACCTCCCATCCACATCCAAAGAATGCAAAGATTTATGGGATTTTTTTTTCTCGGCAACCACAAAACTGTTTAATTTACAAAATGTTTACAGATAGCAAACATAACTCAATACTTGGCCAATACCGACTTGTATACATTCGTATTTATAGATTTGTGCTGAAAACAAATTTATATTGTTGCATTTAAGACCAAATGTATACATCGACGTGTGTCCCCTTCACTTGAGTCTTGGTTGGATTCCCTGTCTTGTATGCGCTTTCATAATTTATACGAAGTTTAACTTTAAAGTTAAAATCATAATCAAACGAAAAATACTATAATTTTTTTTCCCGGTAATTATTGGCTTGCAGTAACGTTGCTGTTTTCATGAAAATGTGCATAGATTTCAAGGTTTTCCCCGATACCCTACAATGGATAAGTCAGTCTTGAACAGCAATGATGGAAATGTTTTTTTCGTAAGAAGTTTTTTTTTTCAACGTTGGCAAGTGTGAGCTTTCTTCGCCTGCAATGTTTATATTACCTAAAGAAATAGGGAATTATATTTTACAGTGTTGTTATAGTTCGTCGATAGAGGGCGCTGTTCTTGAATTGTTTGCTTAGCCCGTAGTAGCATATATTTACCAACATGATCACTGGCATCATTCTCTCAATTGGTGGCGGAGCCGTAAAAGACCAAAGCCTCCATTATCTCGCTTTTCTGTGGTACGGACGTTTCGAGGCCATACGCTTTGTCTTATACTCGTGCCGTAAAACTCATTTTGTTTGTCATCAATGGACCTATTCTCAGTTCACATGAGAATCCATTCCGCCTAACCTAATACAAATATATATTTCACTGGCGGTTCTCAAAGTCAGCAATACTTTAGTCCACTTTTGGTCCTTTAGGAAAACAGTTAACAAAGCCAAACGAATAGCAATGCCTTTGTAGCCGTACCAAATCACATTTTCCCGGTAAGGTAACTTTACATTCACCATTGACCACCACCCTCAGCAATTTTCCTTTCAATTCCGAAATTTATATGAACTCCTCGCCAAAATAAATAAATAAATACAAAAGCAAAAATTTACTACTAACCTGTTTAAATAAGCCATGTTATAATTTTGGTCCATTGCAATAAACTGACAGCAACATACAACAAACCACGGACACAGCATCAAAAGACAACCTAAACAACAACAACAACAGCAACAAATCTAAGACCGATAATATTTCCTCAACGTAACGAAAATGGCCAGCATGAGGACAGGACGGCACACAGACACCGACTACGTCTTTTGGTGGCCCACTTCTTGTTAAATTTGTGTTGGTTTGATTTCGGTTTCGGTTACGACTTGGCTTGCAAATTGACAATTTAGCCTTTCACCTGTCTTCGTTTATAAATCTGTTACCAATCAAAATGAATATTACAAACAAACACAAAAAAAACTAAACAAAATGTAGGAGAAACAAAAATAAGAGGAAAAACCACCGAGGTAAAATAGAGAAAAAATCAAACTAAAAGCGAAAAGTATACACCAGAGCAACAATGCCCCAAACATGCCATAACTACTCGGCTAAATGACCATCCATCCAGCCATGCTTCCACCGAATGTTGCATCCAACAAACAAAACTAAATGCAGGCCTAGCCTTGCCTAGCCGGGCAAACATTGCACTTGAATTTTGAAATGTTGTTGCTGCTATTGCCGGTGATGTTGATATTATGTACATGTTGCCATACACAGGCGCTGCCACTTCACTTCACTTCACTGTCTGTCCGGCCGTTGCAAACAATATTTTATTGACATTTTGTCTATTTTCTTTTCACGGCGTGTACGAGTTTGTCCGTCAGCCGTACGTAAATTGTGTGGTTCCATGGCAGTTCCAGTCAGCTTAACTAACTAATCAACTCCCCAGTGTATCAAAGTGTATTATTTTGATAGCAGCATCAACGAAAAAAAAAAAGAAACTGAAAACTACGCCTTGTTTTGAGGTCTTGAAAGAAAATCAACTTTAATTTCACTTAAGGTGTTGCCACAACATTTGTGGTTTTTTTTTTTTTTTGTTATTTCGTTCACAAAAGAAATGTGTCAATAATTCTGTTAGCTTTGTGTCCATATGCCACAAGAAGTTTTAATCGAAGAAACCCACAACTAAATATAGAAAGGTGGTAGCATGAAGATGAAAGTTAAGGTAGTGCTTACACCAAAGCGATATTCGAACTAGTGAGATTGCGATCGGAAAAGTGGCTCTTGGCAAAGGGCGATTTAGCATTATCATACATTCATCAATCGTCTCGTAAGAACTACTGCAGAAGGTGCATCGAAGTAGAGGAGGAAGAATGTGAACAATATCTGATGTATCTGGAAGAAGGTTCCAACTAGCAGACGTACATACGATGTTTTATTAAAAAATCATTTAAGGTTTCATGGGAACTCTATATTTTTGTTTAATCGATTAAAACTTGAGGAAGATCCTTGTAACTAAGCAGGTTTTTTCATATTCATATTTTATTATTAAATCTGTGAATCGAAGTATCTGGACAAAATCCGCTGGTCATTAGTCCAGTCAACTGGGAGTGCCAAACTTGGGAGCAGGTTCCTGGGCGACGTCCATTCCCAGGGCGACACGATTTTGAATTAAAAGAAGTCGTTTATGGTTTTATGGAAGATCCAGTACTGGTGAAATAAATTTAAGCTTGAGAAACATCCGGTAAAAATAACTTATTTTATTGCAAAATCGATCAATCAATGTCAGATCATTTTAATTTTCCAATTTAATTGACGGCTCTATGAAAAATGCAGCCCAAAAAATCTGAAGAATTCCCCAAAAAAAAAAATCCCATACAAAATTGGAGAGTTTTTCATAGTTTTTAGATAACATTTAATTTTCTGTTTTTGGGGTATTTTTCATATGGAAAATGGAGAGTGAAAAATACACCAATTTTTAATTTTTCGGGAATTTTTGTCTTTTTTTTTGTGGATATTTTCAAGAAAGAAATGCCTAGTTCACTAGGCTTTTGTGTGTAATCATTTTCTCCACTTCATTAATTCGTTAGGCAGGTATACAAATAAACATTGAGAAATTAAATTGAAGCGTGCGAAGCCGATATAGACTGCAGGTTCATTCCTTTTTCTTCGTCTCTTCCTTTTTGGCTTCAGCATTTTCCCCTGATAAATGTTCTGTTTAGACAACGACCCACCTCTGGTTTCTTACGATGAAAATATTATAATATTGCCAATGAATTTTTTTCACCCAATTCAACGAAAAGTGAGCTTTAATGCTGAACAAAATATTCATGTGAAAATCGGTATTGGTGGCCATCTTGTTTTGGGTCCATTTATTATGAAATGGCAAACCACACAGAGCATAAAGGTGAAAAAAGTGTGGCCAGATCGAAAACCACAGGTCTAAAAAAACACCCATTAGCAACAAGGTACGCTCTCGGGAATTGGGCGACAGACACGTTGAGTTGAGCAATAGTCTGTAGGGAATATGTATTCCAAAGACGTAAATAAATAAATTTGGAACTATAATTTTTTCAGCTATTGAAAAACACCTCCCTATCCCAGATGAGGTCAAAGCACAACAGACCAACTTAAACCGCCTCAGATGTAGAGTAATTTCTTGCAGAACTCTAATGGACTGGGGCAGACGACACAGATTGTGTTGACACGAAATTCAACACAATCTATGGGAATGAAAGAATTCCTGAAGATGGAAACAGAATAAAAAAAAAGACAAACTATCTCGATCAAAACAAATTTATTGTGTGAATGAGTCGTAACGGTCTGGCTCTAAAACCTCTTGATAGCCTTGGCCTGCTTAATATATGATTTCCAAGCTCTACGGTTTGGTTGTAGGCCGAATAAATCGACTATCGAGCAAATATTCACCTGAGCGGCCTACCATAAGAAAAAAATTGTTAAAATCCTGTTTTTGGTATGAGATCCTAGACAAAGTTGTACGTATTCACAAAACCGGCATTAGACGATACTAGAGCATCAGTAGAAATAATCATCACTACGTAAAGTTTTCTACTGCGTGAGAATTTTTCTGAAAGTTGTTTAATATTTTGATGGAAATAGCTGAATTATCATAATGAAACCGTCACAGTTAATACCAATGATCACAAGCTCTTCACAAATTCTTATGTCGCTAACAGCGTCCATTTGGACCTTCGATACTAAAAGAGTCGTCTCTAATTAATCTGGCTCTGCAAACTTCTTCGGATATTGATTAAGTTTGAGTCCACTTTAACCGCATTAACTCAGAAATCAGTCATTAACTATACAAAAATTTTCAGAATTTGAGACCTTCTCCCTTTTCATTCTCTCTCTGTCCGTCTCTCTCTCTCTAGCCGATATCACCACTTATTCTAACACTGGCCAACATTTTGCAGCTGTTGACTACTTTTTTGACTCCCGTTAAGCTTTCCCGCACAATTGCTGTTATTTATTTAAATATCTATCCAGTAGTAATGCAATCATTGAAATTTCCTCAACAACACCGAAATTACTGTGGCACCAACAACAGCACTTAACAACCGCGCCACCATCACAACATTGCCAGCCAGCCAGCCAGCCATTGGCCGGCCACCTCCTAACAACCAAACGTTACCATCAAAGCTGCCACACAGCCATTCGCAATTTTAGCAATGACGACTTGGGTTGAGTGGCACAGTTTAGTGGCCGGACTTTTGTGTGGAGTTAATACAAAGTGGCAGTGTCATTATGACAGTTCAAATGGTTGTTGCTGTTCGAAATTGTTGTCTACCAACGGCAATCAATACAACGACGGCAGCAAACAGCAATTGCCAACAATAGCAACAATGATTTTACATTTTGTAATGTTAATAATTTAAATAAGAAAACAATCCAAGTAAATATTGATTGCCATTCTGGTTTAGTAGGTCAACTGCAGTGGAAACGAGAGACAATAAACAGAGCAGCCAACATCAGCAGCAGCAGCAAAGAAAATGCTACGGAAATTCCTTTCGGTATTTTATGGGTCATTACATACAATTTTTATCCCTTCCATTGCTATTGTATTTCGCATTTCCTTTTCTTTACGATGTCAGATTGAAAGGGAACGCGAGAGCGGTCTGTAGTACGGGGGAGGGGCGGAGGAGGAGAATGTGAATTTGAATGTTTCACAAATAAACACCAATATTTTCTTGTTCAGGACATTACCTGATAAAACGTGCTCCGTTTTCGTTTCTGGCTTTGTTTGTCATTTGCATGTAGAGTGGCAGCAGCAGCAGCAGCAGCCGAAATGAAAACATAGATATTCCAATTCAACACTTGCACACAGTGGGACCGAATGGTTTAAGTGGACTAAAGGATATTCGGTTGATTAGAGTCTTTTTGGTTAACCAATCCGTGTAGCTGATCAACAGATGATATAATACCTCCTCCTGGCTCTCGAAACATAATAAGAAACAGTTACCTCCAGAGTAGGGTTGCCAGATATAAACTGTCTTATATCTGGAATAATGAAAATGTTGCTTGATTTTTTACCAAAAAAAGCAAGGGAATTTTTTTAAAAAAATACTTTTGCCTGTTGTTTTGCTCATCGACATAGAATATAAATCTGAAGCTGTGATAACTTTTCGCCTCACATAGGAATTTTCTGATTTAGTGGACTTTTCTAAATTATATAATTCGACCTTGTCTTTATTTGGGTCCATTTCGCAACACCAGCCAAGGTATCTTTAACTTACGCTAATCTGACAGCTGTAGTGATATTCCGTACAGAGCATGCACATTAGGGTGGAGTGAAAACATGCTTTTTTTTTAATTTGAAAAAGTTAACCTCGGAAAGAGATGTAGTCTGGGGTCCTAATGAGGGGAAAAATAAAGAAAACAATTTTAAAAAAATTTTAGGGGTCGCGCCACTCCCTCGAAATTTGGAAATTATCGCTATTTTGGCGTTGATTTTAGAAAAATCCTAAAAATTAACGACTTAACTTATTCGGAATTTAAAAGTTTGAGCTTGTTCAGTGCCCAAACAAAAGTATTTGAGGATAATATGAGGATAATTGACTAATATTTGTAGCTTTGGTGGCGATTTCATTGTTCAGTCAATTTTCTGAAGAAGGGACGATTTGACTTATTTTACTTTTTGAAATTTTTGAACAATGAGAAATTTTTTTTTAAATTTTTTCATGCCCTTATTTCATTGTTTACGCTATTGCAAACATTTATTGACATAAAACTTTTTAGGGTTTTTCTAAAATCAACGCCAAAATAGTGATAATTTCCAAATTTCGAGGGAGTGGCGCGACACCTAAAATTTTTTTAAAATTTTTTTCTTTATTTTTCCCCTCATTAGGACCACAGACTACATCTCTTTCCGAGGTTAACTTTTTTTTTTTGAATTTCACTCCACCCTAATGCACATCATTTCAAGTAACTATTTGAAATTTGACAATTTCTATTTAGTTGGACAAATTATGCAGTAGCTTGTAACTGGACATGACTTCAAATATCTGGAAAATCCAGCCCATTCCAGCCTGGTAACCAGTCTGGCTAAATCCACGGTGTCATTGCATTCACCCAATTTTCTGAATATATCCAACTGTGTTTTTCTCATTTTTTTTTTTTTTGGACTAACACTAATGTCCTCCTTCTGCGCCACTGTTCATCTCTGGATAGAAAAAAGACAAACACACAAAACAAAATATCCTTGTTTTGTATGCAAAACATTTTGTAAATGATGGTTAAGATGCAACAACAACAACACCGCCAACAATGCGTACATCCATAGTTCTTCGTTACGTTCTTCATTTCATGGCAGAAGAGTGAAAGAAGCCGGTCGTAGGAAAATAAGTACACTTTCTTTGCCAACATTTCGAGTGTCGACTGTTCCTCCAACTGTTTACTCCACATTTGTTTTTCATTTACGTACATTTATATAACACTTCACAACGTACCACACTTATGCAGCCTGGGAAGTGAAACAAGGAAATGAATATCTAATAGAGTCCCGTATGTGTTGCAAATGACTTTGAGCCAAAAAAAACAACAACAAAAAAGAAAAACACGAACAACAACAAGAAACGAAATACGAATACTGTATCTTTGTATGCACAGTCAAGTCATGTGCACCTAAATACATACTTGCATGCATGTAGTTGGGTATACCTGAACGTATGCCGTATATACGTCCGTATTTTTCAGCCAACATTCATGAGAAACGGAATGATGATACGAGCAAGGGCTGCAAGATGACAGTACTTTTAGGCAATATCCACGTACATGTGGGACATTGCGAATCAGACTTGGCCACGTTTTTTTTTCTGGGTTTGAAAGAACTGCAACTTTTGGTCAGCTAGTCTTAATATTTCTTGTATTAGAACAATGAGAAGGCTAAGAATATTTAGTAACGACGATGATATTCCAAATTCCACTTTCTGCGAGAATCCTGTATTTAAAGCTTTGTTTTTTTTTTGACCAGCACTCAGGGGATGCCCCCTATAAATGCAATGTACTGTATCAGGGATAGGAAATGAAGGTATTGGAAGGTGGAACGAGGGAGTTGTGTTTGTTGACATTGTTGTCGAAAGTAGTCTGTCACTCTCGTGGGTGACTTTTGTATGGTGACGGCAACAAATGATGATCAATTTCAATCAGCTATGTCGCCATCTATGTTTGATCTTTACAAAGTGGGCATTTACTGCGAAACAACTTTTCCTCTGGTCCAATTTTCCCCATTTGTAATTAAATACAGCCCAGAACCCCACCGCCATTTCTATTCAAGTGGTTACATTTTGTATGAAATGTCTCATATGTAAGTATATCGGTAGATACGTACTAACGCAGAGAACAGACGAAACAAAAGGTGTTTATAAATACCCATAAGAGTATTTACCAAAGTTATCAAGACAAATAAATGTTCCTTCCAAGTTGTGAATGAACTATAAACTAAAGGCGCAACAACACCAGGACCAAACCAACACCAACACCACCACCGTCAACGCCAACAATAACAGCACTGACGACAATGTAAAATGCAAAATGTGAAATACATGTGACACTATTACGTGGAAATGAAACTTTGGCTCAGTCTCTCAATGCATGAACTCTCGCCAGAACGTATAACTGAACCAAAACAAAGGAGACAAACGAGAGGGGAAACAATTTGACACCACATTCATTACGCTGGGGGTAATGGCAAATAAAGCATCTACGACGACTCCGTGGAGCATTAAGAAAAACACGACTGTATGCAAATCGTAATACAATCCTGGATATTCTCCTATCACACATTTGGTGGCAATCAATATTCATATAGACGAGTATATACGTCCCTATATCAAGGACTTATTTATTGGGGAATGTCAAAGACATTTGTTAAGGATGGAAAAAGGAGAAAATCGAAAAACCGAAATATTTGCTTAAATCTTCAGAACTAATGGCTGGCCAGGATGTTGAGGCGTTACGAACCGGTAGATACGGCAAGGAATTTGAGAGATAAAGGTTGAATTGAATTGATTTTTTTTAGCACATGTAATGGATGCAAAAGGTTGCTAGTAGTGACGTTTGCAAAAGCTTTGATGTTAAAGAGGAAAACTCTTTCATATATGAGCGACGATACGTCATTTTATTATAGAATATTCAAAGAGCACACAGAGGGCAGACGTCCCAAGTCGTTTGCTGAACATTTCCAAGAGGGTATGTAAACTGTATTTGTTTTAAAAAAAAGTTGGTATTTGTTTTAAAAAAATATATAATTTGCTTTGAAATCCTTTCAAATATTGCCATGCCAATTACTGACATCTAGATTGTGTAGCCAAACTAATGTGTCAAAAAAGCAACGTCTGCCCTCTGTATGGTCTTTGGAATATTTGGAACAAAAGACAATCTTGTTTAAAACTAGGATTGGAATTACCAGATTAATTTGAAAATAATACATCGTATAATTTGTTGTGCTAATGCCAGAATGGAGGTAGGCCGATTCACTGGCTAAAAGAATGTCTATTAGGGTTCCAAAAAAAAAATATTTTTTTTTGTCAACCTGTTTTTGATAGATTATGGTGTAAAGTGTTTTTGAGATTTTTTTTAAAGGTTTGGAGGTGCCACAAACTTTTTTTTTGCAAAAATTCGATCCTTCGGTTTATTTCGATGCTGACATCATTCTTTCTATATCAATCATCAGTTTTGTACTTTCTTTTCTGCTCATTTAGCTGTACATACACATTTTTTTTAAAATTTTTACATAAATAACAAAAGAAACGTTACATTACTTTTACAAATTTCATGAAAGTGTAAAAAACTAATGATGCAGTTTTAAAGCTGGAAAAATTCTAAGTAATTTGATGAAAAAAATTATCGAATTTACTGTGAGCGTTTGAAAGTTATGGTCTTCAAGCCTTTGTAGTCATAGATTCATTTCATAACTTTTAAAAAGTTCAATGAAAGTGTAAAAAACTAATGATGCCGTTTGAAAGGCTGTAAAATTCCAAGTGATTTGAGATAATTTGTTAATATTACTCTTGTCGTTTCAAAGTTATGGGTGTCAATCCATTGTAACAAATGATTTGGACACCCTAATGTCTATTGCATTCACTGCCCCTTTTCTGATGCAGTTGTCCTCGATCACCATTGGACTTATCTTTCCCGATTCATTATAGATTCTTAAAAAGGCATCTATCACTGTGATGTCGTTTTATAATTCCAACAAAGTTGTTGGAAAACGTAAACTTTTTCTGAAACCACAAATACTTCTAGGAAAAGCAGATAAATATTAATGAAAATCTTAAACGTTAAATAAAAAAAAAAAAAGTTTACAAAACTTTTTCATTATATCAACAAAGTCAACATCGAAAATTAAAAATTATAAATTTTGTTTTTTTTTTGGTACCAATGGATGTGGCAATAAAATCTGTTTGCTCTGATTGCTTTCCCCTTTAGTTTTCTATAAATTTCCCAAAACATTGATAATTACTGGTTACAAATCTTAAAGCAAACCCCCCCGTCATTATAACGCAACAACAAATTTTGAGTAAATCCAAGTGGAACACACACATCGGTAATTACTGCAAAGAGTTTTTTTGATTTCTAAATTGTTTTTCTAAATTTTTCCAGAACGATTATTTCATCACATCTCGAACATTTGAAACATTGTAATTAATTACAAATTATCAGTTTGATATCAAAATGCCAAAACGAATGAATGAACCGAATCGAACAGGGCCACACAAATTTCCAATGATGACGATGATGATGATGATGACGATTGTTTACGTCATTGCCGTACATATTCGGTTCTCAAGACCAAAAAGTCAATGGTTATCAATGAAGAACAAAAAGAACATTAATTGAAATCAAAATGAATCGAATGAACATCGCTGATACGGCTGCCAGGCACTGAGAACCCACTATGTACGGGTGTGTGTGTGTGAGTGTGTTTTGCCTTGGAGGAGACTTGGAGACAGGCGGGCACAGATAGAACCTCCAAAATGTCGAGGAAAACCTCAAACGAACGACAAGTTCTGCTGCCGTTGTTCTACGTTGCTTTGGTTTTCAATTAATTACAGAAATATATAAATGATCCCATAAAGATTTCTGTACAAAGATTATTACTAAAGGAACCAGAAGAGCTTGGAAAATTGATAAAAGATCGAAAGACCGAAATTAACAACAAACAAAGCCCACCACACACAACTCAACGAGAGATAGACAGATGGACAGGCTGGCAGGCAGAGAGACAGACATTTGCAAACAGACAGATATTGAATATTTGAATATTTGTTGCAATGACATTGAGTACTTCGTTTCATGTCTGTCTGTCTGTCTGTCTGTCCGGCCTAACGTCTGTCTTACCGTCCGTCTGCCACTGCCTCATTCCAGTCCTCACACAAACCAATCATCAAATACTTTTCAATGACATTTAGCAATTGTTCATCTGAACGAATGCCTTCACCATTACAGTGACTTAACTGAAATCTGATTCCATCAATACTTTGCCAATGCAAAAGATGACTTAAAAGTCATCGGCGCTTTGCCCAGCTAGCTCTACCCCGAAAGAAAGCTAGCAGTGAGCCAGCTAGCGTCTGTACGCCAGCCAGTGTCTCTGCATCGAACTTTTGGCTCAAAGTGGTTTTTAGTTTGAAGTCTTGATTGTAGCCGGATTTTACAAGCATCAATTAGAAAAAATTGGAGACGAAACCAGAGAAGAAAAAAAATATATATTTTTAAAAGCGTTTTGTTGTTGTTATTTGTTTTTTTTTTTTTCGTTTTCCATTCTGTGTTGGCTGGCTGTCTTTCTTTTGGTTAATCGAGGAGGAGATGTTCGATAATGTTTGTTGGTAATGTTTTAATGGTTGTAAAGACATTATATTTGAAGATGACGCCAAGGATTTTGGCTGACAACAACATAAACGGAAAATTCTTTGATTCTAGGCAACAGCATCAAATGGCCAGACCACCCAGGGTGCTGTTTAAAAGAGTTCAAAAAAAGGTCAACGGAAAAATTTCAAGAGTTTTGGAGAGAAGACAAAAAATATATATATCAGTTTTCTTGGAAAAGCCTTAAGAATGGTACACTGAGAAAAGTTCTGTGGTTGACAAAACAAAAAAAACTTAAGTAAGGATATATTCATTAGATATGAAAGCCCTCGGACTTGTCAAGCAACCACCTAACCCTTTGTAGTGTCCTGGTGTGACAGAAAGACAAGTCAAACGTGAAAAATTCGACTCAGAGACTGGCTTTCGTTAGCATACGATTTCCTTAGAGATTGTGCAACTGGCAGATATTGTAAAAAGTTGTCACTCTTTCGAACAGGTTATTTTTCATTAGATTTTCTTTGCCCATTTTGTTTTTTCTTTTGCTCATTTCCCAGTATTTTGTTGTCAAATTTATGTTTCTTACATATATTAAAAAGGCGGAAAATTAGTTTGAAAAACAAAATTTGTATTCATTTTACTGAATTAAGCCATTTCTCATTTCCCACACACAATGTTGACCTAAATGCTGTGTTTTTTTCTGTTTTTCTTTCTTTTCTTTTCACTCTACCCATATTTACAACATCTCCAAGTTTAACACTTATAACTTTTAAATATATTTATTCGAAATTTCCATTGTCCAAAAAAGAATTTGGCAATCACCACGAGTACACAAACGAGTATATGCACAAAGCGAATATATAACCACAATCTAAGACAAATATTTAAATTTCCCTTAGAAAACTAATTTTAAAGGATTTCCAATAAAAGAAAAACATTAAATCTCTCTGCATACGTGTACAAAATCGTGTACTTGGATAAGGATTGTTTTTAATTGAACAGTGTTTTAGGAAAAGGAAGAAAATCCAAGATTTTTCTATACGATAAGAATGAAACTATCACAAGTAATAATGCCAAGGTTAGCTTCTATTGGATTTGTAGTTCCTAAATCAGTCGAGTGGTTACATTAATTTAAATTAAAAATTCCTAGCATAACTTTCCGAATTTTTGTAACAACACCAGCCAAATGGCCACCACGAACACGCTTACAGGACCATATCCTTTTCGTGAAATTTTCCATAACCAAATCGCAAAAATGTGTAGCCTGGAAATATCCCATTATTGGAATTCAGACATTCCATATGACCCGCTGATGAAACAGCCAGCAAACTCTATTCAATGGATCATGTACCAGTATTTCGTTAGATTAAAATATTAAGAGTCAATCAGACAAATGAAAAGTTCTTCTAATTTGTTTCTCTCCAAATTATTTTATTTCAAGCCCATGGTTTCATTGCTCAAGAAAACAAATGTTTACCAAATCCAATGTTTTGGCTACAGCTGACAAATATTTTCAATTAGAACGAAATCTTCTTTAACAAAGAAAACTACTGTAGTTCGCATAAACCATTCACATGTTATGTGTGTGTTTAGGGTGTCCCTAAAAAATATTCCGGGTACATTTTTTTCATAAAATGCATGGCAAAATTCGATTAATTTCTATTGATAACGGAGTGGAAAGAATGTAAGGGAATAAGTGTCACTATTCTGGTATAATTGGGGCTGGGGAACAAAAATTCATCACGATTCGATTAAATTTGGGCAATTGTGCAATAATGGTATTAATTGAACTAAACAAGGGACATGATTCGAAACTTTTTGTATTAGAAAAACACAATTGTACTATTTTATTGTTTGAAATATTAATTTTAATGGCTTCAGCTACAAGTATTATTTAATCCAGTTTACCCAATGATAATGGGGACAAAGCCTATTCTGCCATCCTAAGAAATAATGTCACATGCGAGGAAATTTCTAAACTAAGCTATGCCAAAATTCGGAATCATGTACGAGATTCTGATTTATTTTAAAATCGTTTTTAAAATTTTTCAAAAATATTAAATTTTAAGGCGCGAAATATAAGAAACGTAATAGCTAAATATCTCCAAACGACCAAAATGGAGATGTGACTTTCTTTCTTAGGAGGGCAGTATGATCATCCATAAAGCAAGAGCCATAACGCCCGAAATTTGATAACGCAAATGAATTTGGATCGAAAACCGCAGGATGATATTAACGGCACAGCCGTTGACTGGAACCCACAAAGACGCCGTAGAAGAGGAAGATCGCCGAATACTGGAACACCAATCGATGCAGACACTTTAGAAACAGAACAGTCATGGCTCGGAATAAAAAGCTTAGCTTTCGACAGAATGAAGAGAAATGATTCTGTTAAGGCCCTCTGTAATGTGTAAATATATACACAGCATTTATACAGAATAGTGTCTTCCAAAACCAAATACGGTCTACCCTAATGAATATCCTTCAGACTAACCAAAAGAAAAAAAACAACAACTAGGCTTTAAATATACAAAAATTTACTTACAAACTTTGTAAATAACCCAAAACCTGTACTGGAACAACACGAACTTTTCATGATGATGACTACAAAGATGAGTCTGTTCGCATGGACATACATGTGGTTGTGTTTCAGCTCCTCAATACCCCCGAAAACTAAATGTGAATTTTACAAATGAATGCTGCTGTTTTGGCATTGCAGCAAAACCACAAACTATAGAATAACTTGAATGGGGTTTTCTTTTAAGTTTCCTCTGTGTTCTTGACAAAAACCGAAAAATTGATTACGAGAATTCGGAATAACCTTAAAACAATAGGAAGACGACAAAGCAAATAATGATTTTTCGACAAATTCACAGAAGTAGAAGAGAAAGCGAAATCAAGTGCATACAAAGATAAATAATAACATCAACAACTACAGAAATAAAATGGACTAATAAACAAACTACACAAAGCTGTCTGCAGGACTCCTTTGTTGCATTTTTTTTTTTGTTGTGGTCCTTTGATGAGAACACATTATTAGTTGTTTTTGGGGCAAATTTATAAATACGTAGGAATCGAAAATGACAAGTGGGCAGAATGTGTATGGAGGTCAAAGAAAGTGAAGGCAATTTATCCACATTATAACAACAAATGGACTTATGTCTATCCTCGAATTGTAATTGTGCAACCAAAGGGAAATTTGTCTCATGTCAAGAAAGTGTGTTTCTATACACCTTTGCATTATCTGAAGGGACAGACAAGGAACTTCTCTAGCACCAGTGAGCTGTGTGCGATATAATGTGTAACCGTGATCTTGTTCTACTGCTGAAAATCGTCCCCGCATTGTTTTTTCCTATAGAACCTCTAATAATAATTTAGATTTTCAGTGTTGACTACGAATATTATCAGGCTTCTGTCACTGATCCTTCTGAGGTTTTCTAAATCCGTACTTATTCCAATTGAGATGTTGGAATAAAAAAAATATTTTGCATTGCGACCTTTTTTAATGATCATTTTGTTTATTTTTTACTTATAACAAAAGCAGTAAATTATCGATAATTGATTGCAAGAAATGACAATTTCTTCGACACAAATTTAGATAAATTAAAAAAAAAAATTCTTCGATTAAAAAAAAAACTTTTTTAAAATTTTGAAGAACTAAAAAAAATTCTCCATTAAAAAAATGTTTTTGCATTGCGACCTTTTTTAATGTTCATTTTGTTTTCTTATTCATTTTTTACTTAGAACAAAAGCAATAAATTTGCGATAATAGTTTGCCAGAAATGACCATTTCCTTCTACACAAGTTTAGAAAAATTAGGTTTTTCTTTAATTAATTATAAATTTTGAAAAACTAAAAAAAAAAAAAAAATTCGCAAAAAAAATGCTCGAGTACAAAAAAAAATATTTTTCATTGAAAAACTAAAAAAAAAAATTGCAAAAAAAAATAGTTTGCATTGCGATCTTTCTTAATGTTCATTTTTTTTTTTTATTTTTATATTTTACTTAGAACACAAGCAATAAATTTGCTATAATAGTTTGCCAGAAATTGCAATTTCCTTGTACACAAATTTATAAAAATTAGCGTTTTTCCTAAAATAAAATAAAATATTTATCTTCATCAGCAAATTACAATTGCAAATATTTTGATCTAATTTTTTTTGTCTGCCTTAGTTTTCATATGTTCGCTATTGAATGGTAGAAATCGGTGATGACAAAAAATTTGACTTTTGGCCAGTAAAATTAAATTCTGAACCACCGTGCTAAGTTTTGGTCGTCGCCCGGTGTATTTTATATGACTAAAGACAGGGCTCCTTACGCAAAAATGTGCAGGTGTTCGAATAACACAATTGGTGACGGAAGGACATGTTGACATCTTTATTAACACTGGCAAATACGTCAGCAATATTCTCCGCCGTTTTTAATTGTTTTTTAAAAAAAAAAAACAATTTTTTTATTTTTACTTATTTTTTTGAACTAATATGAACTAATATTTTATTTATTTTAGTTCGAGACCTCGAATAACAACTTCGAATACAAAGATATACCTTCGACTTTGTATTCGACGTTTTTATTCGAGGTCTCGAACTTAAATAAATAAAATATTAGTTCATATTTATTTTCTTTTAATTTTTTTTTTTAATTACAGTACAAAGTTAATTTATTGTCTAATTTTGGGTCCAAGGGTAAACCGGGTGACACAGATCATATGTCTGGTTTTTTGCAGCAACAGAACAACGCCTCTGGTTGGAATCGAACCCACAACCCCCCACGCTGATAGGCAAGCAAACAAGAGATTTTTGTTGGTTTTTTCTCTCTCTCTCTCTCTCTCTGTCTCTCTTAATATCCTGTCACACAATGGACCCTGATAACCTTTTCGAGTTCTAGAGCAAAATATAAAAATAATGCTAATTTGTGAAAAAAAAAACTTTAAAATAGTCATGGAGATAGTGGACCACTAGAGAGAGCCGATTCCAAACTCCATCTAAGGAGTACATCCTTAAATTGTCCACCTTCATGGCGATTTCTAAATACGACATTCATTTAAGTTTTCTGATCGATCACAAATGTTTACATCCTTTAAGCCACACACACACACTCACACCAGCTTACAAAACTTGTTCATACTTTGTAAACTCGCCCCTGGAGAAAAAAATTGATTGCTTTTGGTAATTTGAAGAAAACGAAAAAAAACAGCACAGCATCACAAGAAAAAAAAATACAAAGAAATTCAATCTCAATTTAATTTTAATACCCATGTTTGTCTGTCCGCCCCTACACTCGTTCGTTTGACTGTTTCCTCTGTATTTGGCTCCTTTACAGACAATTGGCGAAATACAGAGAACAAAAAATCGTTTATTTCGTCGTTGTCGTTGTCTCGCCAAAGAAATGAAATTTATTTAAAGTCTCCTTCGTTTTATTTGGTTACTTTTTGGATGTTTTGTTTCGTTTTTGATTAATTTGCATACGACAAGAAATTCGTGATCTAAATTATTTGGTCTTTAACGTTCGCATACAATTGTTTTGTTGGCAAACAGGCACAGGCACAGTCACAGCCGCAGACAATTGTTGCTGTTGCCACTCGGCACTGCAACAATGAGGCGGGAAAAATACACTAGGGTGAGGTGACAAAAAAAAGGAATATGTCGATATGGCAAATGTCACTTACAACTCTTAAAGTTCTGTGTCGATAATATGCCTGGGCTGGTAATATCCCTGGATATGATGAGAAAATGGAAATGCATACATCATGGAATGTTATGCATTTCCATTTTCTCCTCATGAGTCCGTCACACTAAAATCCGCTTTGGTAAATAAATTTACGTACCTATAAAAAATATACCAAAAAAAAAAAATCCCAAAAAGTATTTCATACAAAATTGGAGAATTTTTCATTATGGAAACTTCCCCCAAAAAATTGGGATTTTTTCATAGTTTTTAGGTAATTTTTCATTTGTTGTTTTTGGGGAATTTTTCATATTTGGCTTTTGGGGAGATTTTTTAGTTATTTTGGGGAGTTCCTTATTTGAGCCATTATTCAAGTTTTTGCTGCACTTTTCATGAGCCCTATCAGAATTGGTCATTTATGCCATATCCTTGGCCTTCCTTCCTTACTCGTTGCACCCTAATATCCACACACCATGTACGTATTTAACAGATTTTGAGGCTTTGTTGGTTACAGCCTTAGTTTCATTTGAGTTGTGAACTAAATTCTGATTTTAGTCAGTCAGGAAACCAAAAACCATCCAAAACCAAAAATGATTCTATTTTAAAGCTAAATACGACAACTGCAACATAAACGAAATCGACAAAAGCGAGATCATTTACAAACAAATGTTTTCGTTGTTTTTTTTTTTTTTTTTGAAAAGAATTAAATATACGAAACTAAATAGCGATCGCCAAAGATGTAGACGACGACGTCATCAACAACCATGGTAACAGTCACATCATCACACATCGTCATCATCAGGGCCCGGATCATCATCATCATTGTCAACGCCGTTTTGGTATCAAGTTGGGGATGGTATGATTTTTTTTTTTGTTGAGTACCCTACACTACTTTAGAGTGATATTAATATCATTAAGGGTAGGGAGGCAAATTTTGGTTCACACCAGGGAATTTATTAGGTGAAATTAGTTGGGACTCTGGAAATTCTGATAATGAAATATTGCTTACGTTTTCTCTACAGCCTACTTAATAAATGATTTTCAAGCACTTCGGTCTATAGTCAGCTTTATCCAGTTCGATATAGGAAGGATTTGCTTATTATCATCCCCATGGTCCTTCCACGGGTCTCCGACTTGCCTGTATGTGCCTTCCGGCTGGATCCTACTCGCGATATAAGTTGAGTTATATCTCCCTTCAATTTACACAAAAGTTTCTCGAATGACTAATCGATTTTATAGACCATAGCGGTTTCCTTATAAAATTATTATGGTAAAGAAGCCACGTAATGAAACACCGTAGCGCACCCTCTAGTCGTCCTCATTGCCTTTACTTTCCACCCAAAACTTCCTTCACTTTTGCTCTGTCTAGTCGTTTCTTTTTTTGTTTGGCACTGAGAGAAGATTAATACATTTTGCAGGATTGGCCTTAATACCCCAAGTGAAATCAAATCCAAATAGCCTTAGTAGTATTGTTACATTTGTATAATTGTTGGAAACAATTTTTAAAAGGTTTCAATTAATGGAAAACACAAAAAGGAAACATACAGCAACTGGCAACGAAATAAATTACCAAAAATTTTAAGTAAAACAAAAGAAAAACTTTTTCCCAACTCACGAAGTACAGAAAAGGCAGAATACATATAGTGGGAAAATTTGGCCAAGTAAGTGTTTAGAAATTGGCGGCGAAGGACGCCAACTCATGGCTCGACAGCGTTGAGTGCAAATGGGAATAAGTTAAGAGGAACTGATTAAAGCGTAATATGGCATTGGGTGGAAGCAAGTAGTGGTTAAGCTACTCAACTCGTGGCACAGTGGGGAAATAGAAAAATGTTTTGGAATCATAATATTTCGTGTTTTTGTTCTTCATCATCGATGGCTTAATTTAGAAAGGGCGGAACTCGCATTTTCGTAACTTTATAGGAGAAGGTAAAAACTTTATAACATTTGAAAAACTTCAGACATAAACAAAATTTAAAAGCAATTTTATTTAAATAAACATGTGCAACAAATTGAATTCTGAAACTATTTTTTTTTTTGGATTTTGGTTACGCCCTCACAAAGCCCTGAAATTTTTGTGGGATGTGTATTTGACACTGGTCTACCAAAATATGTAAAAAACGCGTAAGCGCCCCGGTAGGTGAGTTGGTAGCGTGCTTGCCTATCAACGTGGGGGTTGTGGGTTCGATTCCCACCAGAGGCTTTGGTCTGTCGCTGCAAAAATCTAAACATATGGTCTGTGTCACCCGGTTTACCCTTGGACCCAAAATTAGAATATAAATTTACTTTGTATTGTAATTAATAATAAATAAATAAATAAATAAAATAAAAAATGTAAAAAACGCGATTTTGACAAAAAAAAATTAAGTTACGCCCTTTCTAAATTATGCCATCGATATAGAATTGTTGGGGCCAAACTTCATTTTCAATTCGAGGATTATTTTTATGGGGCTTTAAGTTTGTTCCTTGGCATAATTCAGGCTCTAGTATTACCTGCTCCAGCAGCATTGAGATTATTACAGCCGTCCATGTTAATACCCTGCAAACCCGGACATGGTTCGAACGCAAAGAAGATCCTGGGCCTCTGATGTCAGCAGGGAAGCCAAAGCTGCTGTTAAGGTTAATTTGGATATCCCCTTCACTAGCCTGCATCCGAAAGTGATCCTCTGGATCCAGTCCAGTAGAGCATACTCATCTACATATACACCAAAGAAGACACCCATAAGTTTGGTAACCAATTGTGTTACCTCGCTGACAGATGAAGAAGTAGTTTCGTCATCTCAGCTTGTGGCGTCGGAGTGGTTCGGTACTTGAGGACTATGCCTGTTGTCGTCCTTGTATATTTGGAGGTAGGTGGTTCCATAGAATATCTTTCCCTGTGCGCCATTGAGTGGCGGCAGAGAATCACTGTTCAATACGACACAGTAATCTTGACTACTTTCCAGTCCTATGTGGGTAGAAGGGGATTACTGAACTGTGAAATTTCCAGGATCTCCTTTCGGTCTGATGGAATGAGTGGACGGCCCTGTTGTGGTAGGTAGTGTGTTCGACTATAACACAATAAAGCCTGGCGGCAGTGACATTCTCTAGAAATTCTCCAGAAAAATCCTTCAATGAATCGAGAAAAGTTCCCCGTCTGTTCCTTCCTGGAGTGTTAAGGGAAATAAGTGAGTAAGTAAACTTAAGGAAAAAACGGATAATTAAGCAGATTTTTTTCATATTCATATTTTGTTTTATCATCGAAGGTTCACTGGAGAAAGGTATTCTTCTGCTCCCTGAGATCTTCGGCAGGTTTTGCAACAAGCCTTGACGCCTGTAGGTAGAACCATTGTTGGAAGAGTTTATTGTGCCTTGTGTGTTTATTGACTGTAGCCGTGGAGGCCGAGGGAGATGTTACGAATGCTTCTGATCTTCAGCTGACTGAATCCGGAACACCTCACCAATACCTGAAACATTGGATGACATCTAGACCATAGGAGCCAGTGAGTTACTTTGCTTTGACGAACTACACTATACCAAGCTTGGGTTTTTGGTTTTTGCCCACTAGTTTTATTTGTAATAGGTGGCCATGTTTCCATAAAGCTTTGGTTACATCAACTACCACCTATGCTTATAAGTATGCAAGTAGGCTGCCGGTCAAAAGTATACTGCCACACAGAAACACCATTACACTTCTTGTAATTACTTAAATTGGCTGCCACCACATGTTTGAAAACCGTACACCCACATTCTTCTTTTTCAAAAAAACATACAGAAAAAAAATCGCTGCCATATTCAAAACTCCTCACTTAACTTTAACCTTTCACAATGACTTTGCAAATATTTATGCAACACAAAAAGTTTTCCCTAATTTGTTTATGTTTAATTTTTTCCAGTTGTCTGCCTGCACCGTACAACAACAACAACAACTACAACAAACACAAGAAGAAGATGAAGAAAAAAAGGTCGTGAACTTTTCATTGTTTCTCTAGTAGAAAATGAAAATCGTATAACTTTCATTGGCATATTGTCTATATGTAATTACAACTTGTATATGAATATACCACAAGGAATCATAACAGCCTCGACATCCACTTCCACATCAGCATCAACTTCAAATTCAACAGCGGCAGCGGCAGCAACAACATCACCAACAATAACAACAATAAGTTGTAGTCGTGTCATGTAGCGCTTTACTTTTTAATGGTCATGAGCTTTTGTTTGGCATTTTCCTTTTCCAACAAAAGTTTTCGCTCTGTCCTCCCAACCAACGTCAACTTCCTTCCACCACGACGACCGTTCGACCCATTCCGACCGACCACCGATTTGCTGGCTCAATAACACAATGAGTGTTGTTTGTAGTCATTGTCGTTGTTGACTGGCTGCCGCTAATACGAATCCAATAAAAAAAATGTTAAATTTTTATTGATATTTGCTACCAAATCAACAAAATAGTTGCAGCTTCTAACAAATGATTTGGGAGAACCAAACCACAAGCGATGTTGTCGCAAAACAACCTCCCCCCCCCCTAAAAAAGGGAAGAATGATAAAAAATTATTAGTTTTATGAGGCTTTAGAAAAATGAGATACTTGGTCGCCGTCGACAATGTCAGTGGAGAGGTCATGATCTTTAACATGTTTAAGGAGAAATTTTCGTTTTACAATGAAAAAGAAAAACTTTATGAATTTTTTATAGGGAAAATATTTGAATGGTTTTGTTAATATGCCAAATGAGTCTAGAGGACAAGCGTTTCATAAAACATTGGAAAAAAAAACTAAAAGAAATCACAGTTTAAATAAAATGAAAATTTAGTTTTCCCTCCTTGCAGTCACGGTACAGTAACTGACTAATTCAGCTTGATGAACTCAGTGTTAGTTTACGACCTTATTGACCGTATCCCTGGTACTTGACAGTTACAATGGCTGGGTAACATATAGGCGAGATAACTGCTCTTATTGTGATTTGTTTTCTGACTAAGGCTACATATTTTTTGAGTTTGTTGCCTTAAACGCGACTTTTCGGTTTCGTGTATGGGAAAAGGGGCAAATATGCGAAAGGTAATAGATTGAGTTTGTAAGAGTGTTGCCCTCCATAGGTGTAAAAAAATGTCACAATTCAGTCATTCTCTCGCTTTGGCTCATGTCACATATAAAATTCTTGCTGGATTATGGTTTGCAATTTGAGTTCCTCATAGGAATAACTTCGTCCTTTTCGTAAACACGACTAGCCTCCAATCATATCAAATAGTCAGAAATGAGCAATAATTTTCCAGGATCTATTGCTGTTTTTAACCCCCCTTTAATATTCCCCTCAAAGACTTTATAAAATGGATTTCAGTTACACAATGCCTAGGAGATTTTCTTAGAATTGCAATGCGACTCTCTTCACTCTGCATGTTTCTAATTAAGCAAATGACATTTCAACTTTAACAAAATCACCTTTTAATCCTCGAAACCTCCAACCACCTTGATCGCTACCCCCGCCACCGCCACCATCGCACGCCACAGACATACTTCATTACACTTCATATCTGGTTCAGTGCAAATATTACAAATAAAGGTCTGTGCTCTAACACAACAAATCCTAAAACAAAACGTTTTAAACTCCAAATCATATTGACCTTTAACCTCGATTGTTGTTGTTGTTTTTTTCCTATGCTTTGGTGTTTTGAGTTTTTCATTTCGTTTTTGTTCAATACGTTCCGTTACATTGGCGTTTTTTTTTTTTATTTTTGCATTCGAACTGCATTTAAAACGTAATGTAAGTCATATTACTTTTGTGTGATTTCGTACCGTTGATCGTAACCGCGCTGAAGAGGACGGTCTGAAAGCCCGTAAGAAAAAAACTAAATTGAGGCACATTAAACAAATGTTTTGCTTTTGTCCGTAGCTTGGCAATTGCTTATAAAGAATTACTTAAGTTTTTCTTTTTGTTTTTTTTTGTAAATAACCCTTTTCATGTCTTTGTAGTTGTTGCTGTTTTTCTGCCATTTGCTTGTTAAGACTCATTTTCTGGCAAAACGATTAGTCGTTTAGTTTAGTCATCATCATCATCGTCGTCATCAGAGCCACCGCCGTCATCACCCTTCACCGTGGAAAGGATGTTGTCTGCTATGGATGATGAGACTAATGAGGTGTCGAAAAATCAAAATAACAATTGTGAAAATAGACATACTGAAATTGTTGTGCGAATTCGTTATTCTGCGTACATCTTTGCAAATATTAGAATCTATTTTGGAAGAATTTAAATATTAGTTCGGTAACCACAAGCTGGTCTTGAAGATCGTCCATACAGACGCAAGGATCGTATTTTAAAAAAATTTGGAATTTTTTTTTAATTTGTAGAGTTTCTGTTGAAATAATGTTCAAAATTTTAATTCTATATTTTAAAAAAAAAGTTATGCAATAAGTAAAATAACCCAAATAGTCCCTTCTTCAGAAAACGAACTTAGCACTTAAATCGATACCAAAGCTGAAAACTGTATATTTTAAATATGTTTGGGTACTGAACAAGCTCAAAACTGAATATTATAAACAAGTTGATTCATTAATTTTTAGGATTTTTTTTTATTTTCGAATCAACACAAAATTGGCAATAATTTTAAAATTTGAGCCCTAAAAGTTTTAAATTTTTTCTTATTTAAGAATCCTAAACCACATCCCTTTCCGAGTGTGAAATTTGCAAATTAAAATAAAATATGTTTTCACTCCACCCTAATATACAGTCCGAAAAGTTCTCGATTTAATGGAACACATTACGTTTTGTCTCATCGCCGTAATAGAAGTATGTTCCACTAATTTTCATTGACTCATGTTTTTACCAATTCGTTATCATTCCATCGAAGCAACACCCTTTTAATTTTTCAACAGAATAAGGTAATATAATTTTATCACTACTTTTGCAACACTTTTCCGAAAGGAAACACTTTTTTGATAAGGTAGAGAAAATAATTGGTATGTACAGGGTGAGCCATGTTTTTTTTTTGTCAATCGATTGAAACGTAAATTCAGTAAAATGTGTACACATAAAACGCCGGAAAAATGCACCGAAATAATGACGCTGCCACTGAACCATGGCCACAAAACACTGACTTCAGTATTTTTCCGTAAACAGCGGGAGATTGTCCACATGTCGTTTCTCAACACCCAAGACGTTTCAATGAACTGGTGGAAGAGTGATAGTGTTGTCAAAAACCCAAATATGTCGAATCGTCGCCGGGATCAGTATTTGGTGCCATTGAAATTACGTTGAGGGACCTTTTAAATGATGATTTGTAGTTGTTTTCGTAAAATGTGCTATTGACTCAAAGAAACTTGACCGTAGACTACAGAGTTGTTGAAATAATTGACATTCATCGAATTTGAATTCAGGTCGAATCAGGTCCTCACTGACGGGGACCTACTGTTTTAAAGCCGACTCCGAAAGGCTAATACTTTCTAGAGAGTTTTACATGGCTTAGAGATTACTTTCGTACTCGTAAAGTCGCCAACTTTTACGAGGTGGAAACAGCAGCTAAAAAATGTTTGATGGTCTTACCCGGTTTCGAACTCGGGTTCTTCTGTGTGATAGTCACACACACACCCTACCACACCACGGCCGCCCACAATATTTCTATTAACTGATAACTACGAATTGCAAAAATCCTCTAAGAAAGCTGTGTTTTTCTCCAACAGCCCTCTGTACTGAATGATCTAAACGAAACTAATAATTGACACAGTAGTCTACAACAGAGTAAGACATCACGTAGAGTACAATAAATTCGATCGAGACGAACTCAAAGACGTTCATAGCTCTTAAATTAGATGGTGGTGGTTATTTTACTGTCACACTCCTCTCTGAATATGCTGTTGTTATGTGGCTTTCTTGTTGTTTCATTTTCATTTTTCTGCTGTTCAGAGCCGTTTGAAATGTCGTGATGATGGCAAATTGTAAATAGTTTAAATGATTCCAAATGGTTTCCAATTTTCATTCATTTTACTGACAATGTTTTGTTCGGATATTGTTAATGTCGTCACGGACTGCTGCTGATGGTGGCAGTGGCGTTAAAAACACTTTTGTGAACACGGTTATCATAAATGGGAAAACATTGCTAATATTACCTGAGTATAGTTGAGGGGCTGTTAGATTAGGCCAATGTGGTAGAGGTGGGGTGCTATGCAGATGAGAATCGAGCCCCATAAGACATTTGATGAAATAATTATCGATGGCTTAATTTAGAAAGGGCATAACTCGATTTTTTTTTTGTCAAAATCGCGTTTTTTACATATTTTTTACAAATACACATCTCAAAAAAAAAAAAAAAAGTTGTGATCAAAAATACCGGATTTAATGCGTAACCAAAAACACATAAAAAAAATGTAGTTTCAGAATTAAATTTGTGGCACATTTCTATTTAAAATTGCATTTAAAATTTGTTTATGTCTGAAGTTTTTCAAATGTTATAAAGTTTTTCCTTCTCCTGTAAAGTTACGAAAATGCGAGTTACGCTCTTTCTAAATTAAGCCATCGTTATACAGATCATGTATAGGATATGTTTTCTCCTTTTGGTATCCTCTATCTAATTATAATGCCAACTATAATTTTACCTTATTAATATCAGTAACACTTTAACAGTCAATCTTGCATCAATTGGATATTACAAGGGCTGTTTCTACTCCGTAACCTTTTCATATAACAAATAACATAACATTTAAAACAACACAAAATGTCCCCAATTTGTTTTCCAACAGGCCTACAGTATTTTATCTTAAAAGGTATTCGTGAAATCTCCAGAAAATCAGCTGGCGAATAGTGGAACCTTTCAATCGGTTGATCAAAAACTCAGCATATCCGAAACTTTGCTGTAAAGCTGTCATTTGTCGGTGTATTTTATTCGGAGGCCATTGCCGATATGATTACAGTGAACATTCTGCTCGAGGGAAGGTAACATTTCGTATATGTTGAATAGAAGAACCGATTTTAAATTGTGCGAATTTTTCGGCTCTATGAAAAATCCCCCAAAAAAAAAAATGAAGTATTCCCCAAATGAAGAATACTCCATATGAAGTATAACCCAAATGAAGAATTCCACCAAAAAATAAATGAAAAATCCCCCCAAAAGCCCAATATGAAAATGTTCTCAAAAATTCTGAAAAATCCTCCAAACAATTTATGAAAAATTACCCAATGCAAAATCCCCTAAATATTATGAAAAATACCCCAAAATGCAACATTATAAAAAAATCACTATACAATTGACTTCTGTGTTGAAATATACCAAAAACAAGTGGACAAATAGTAAGTTCGGCCGGGCCGAATCTTATATACCCTCCATCATGGATCCTTAAAAAGTCAATAAATAAGAAAACCAGTGAAAAAGTTGCAGTCGGGTAAACCGACTTATATATACCCTCACCCTCATTAAAAACATACAAGTCTCATATTTCAAAGTATCAGAAAGTTAAATGTGTGAGTAGCTACCATCATTTGATGTAACATCTGATGAAAAGTCATAATAGCAACCTAGAATACCGAATGTTTTAGAAAAATATTGTATTACATGATTTTACAAAAAGGACGGAATATAAAGCAGAGTTTTTACTAGAAAATTGTATGTAGTTAAAGCTTTACTAAATATAGAGTTTCGGAAAGAATCGTTGATCGAGTTTATATAATTACACGATTTCTAAAGTGGGTGCAATGGTACATTTGTATGGGAGGTACCAGAAAAGGAGTTGCCAGACTGCCAAGTTTTTGTCCAAAACTTAGTCCAGTTATACCATTACTAAATACGGAATTTGGGCAGATCGCGTTGGTCGTATTGAAAGTATTACACGGTTTATAATGGGTGGAATGGTAAATTTGTATGACAGGTACCAGAAGGGGAGTTGCCAGACTTCCAAGTTTTTGTCTAAAAATTTGTCTAGCTATACTTTTACTAAATACAAAATTTGGGCAAAATGTCGTTGGGCATATTGGTGTTATTACACGATTTCTAAGGCAGGCGGGATGGTACATTCGTATGGGAGGTACCAGAAGAGGAGTTGCCAGACAGCCAAGATTTTGTCGGAAACTTTGTCCGGTTATACCTTTACTAACTACGGATTTTGGACAAGATCGAACTTGCAAGTGTTGATATTATTACACGATTTCTAAAGTGGGCGAAATAGCAGATTTGTATGGGAGGTACCCGAAGGGGTGTAGCCATATAGCCCATTTGCTATCCCATAAGCAGTTTTGGGAAAATATTAAGCCATGCCAAATTTCAGAGTGATTGCTTAACTCTTTCGAAAGTTATCGTGCGTACCAGCGGGACAGACGGACAGACGGACATGGCTCAAACGATTCAGAAAGTCATAAAACGAATTTGGTTCAAAGACACCTGGGGTCTAATGTGGATATTTCTATGTGTTACACTTTTGAGCCGTATCAAATGATATATACCCTCCCACCGTAGGGTGAGGGTATAACTAACTGAGTTTTTGGGCCGCTGGTGACCCGATAGTCCCAGAAACCAGATCAAAAAATTTAGTAAAATCGTGAAAATAAAGGCATATTTGGGTTCGTGAGTAAATTTCGTTGCACTTCGATACCCATATGCGCATGTTTATCATGGGCCCTTTTTTGGGCCCCAAGGGTCCACGGAACCCATGAGCACGCCCATTTTTGGGATTTTTTCCCCATCTATAAATTATATAAACTTAGAACTTAGATGTAGTGAAAAAAAATATTTGAAAAATTTGATTATGGCCGGAATATATTTAGTCCCGTAAAGGAGAACTTTTCCCCCTTTGGTCCGATATGGCCCATTCTCGAACTTAACCTGCTTATGGGCAAAAAACATCTTCCTACAAAATTTGGGTGGAATGGTAAATTTGTATGACAGGTACCAGAAGGGGAGTTGCCAGACTTCCAAGTTTTTGTCTAAAAATTTGTCTAGCTATACTTTTACTAAATACAAAATTTGGGCAAAATGTCGTTGGGCATATTGGTGTTATTACACGATTTCTAAGGCAGGCGGGATGGTACATTCGTATGGGAGGTACCAGAAGAGGAGTTGCCAGACAGCCAAGATTTTGTCGGAAACTTTGTCCGGTTATACCTTTACTAACTACGGATTTTGGACAAGATCGAACTTGCAAGTGTTGATATTATTACACGATTTCTAAAGTGGGCGAAATAGCAGATTTGTATGGGAGGTACCCGAAGGGGTGTAGCCATATAGCCCATTTGCTATCCCATAAGCAGTTTTGGGAAAATATTAAGCCATGCCAAATTTCAGAGTGATTGCTTAACTCTTTCGAAAGTTATCGTGCGTACCAGCGGGACAGACGGACAGACGGACATGGCTCAAACGATTCAGAAAGTCATAAAACGAATTTGGTTCAAAGACACCTGGGGTCTAATGTGGATATTTCTATGTGTTACACTTTTGAGCCGTATCAAATGATATATACCCTCCCACCGTAGGGTGAGGGTATAACTAACTGAGTTTTTGGGCCGCTGGTGACCCGATAGTCCCAGAAACCAGATCAAAAAATTTAGTAAAATCGTGAAAATAAAGGCATATTTGGGTTCGTGAGTAAATTTCGTTGCACTTCGATACCCATATGCGCATGTTTATCATGGGCCCTTTTTTGGGCCCCAAGGGTCCACGGAACCCATGAGCACGCCCATTTTTGGGATTTTTTCCCCATCTATAAATTATATAAACTTAGAACTTAGATGTAGTGAAAAAAAATATTTGAAAAATTTGATTATGGCCGGAATATATTTAGTCCCGTAAAGGAGAACTTTTCCCCCTTTGGTCCGATATGGCCCATTCTCGAACTTAACCTGCTTATGGGCAAAAACATCTTCCTACAAAATTTCAGCTTTTTAGGGTTAGTCGTTCGCGCTCTATCGTGATTTCAACAGACAACAGACGGACGGACGGACGGACGGACGGACGGACGGACGGACGGACGGACAGACGGACAGACGGACATCGCTAGAATGTCTTAGAATGTTACACTGACCAATAATATATATACTTTATAGGGTCGCAGATCACTCTTTCGAGGTGTTGCAAACGGAATGACAAACTTAGTATATACTCCATCCTATGATGGAGTGTATAAAAAACGAAAATTTTTTCAAAAATAAAAAAATTGGGGCTTTTTTCACATGAAAAACAAAAAAATAAATTTTACCTAAAAATTATGAAAAACTCCCAAAATTATTTTCGAAAATTGTTCATAATGAGAAATTCCCTAATTTTGTATTAGATTTTTTTTAGTGAATTCTTCGTTTTTTTGGGCATTTTTCGTAGATCCGAATTTTTCCTATATTATTTGGAGAATTTTTCAGATTTTTTGTGGATTTTTCATTTATTTTTTGGGAATTTTTATTTGTGGGAAATTTTTTCTATTCTAATTTTTCGGTTACAGTTCGGCCTTGTTTAGATGTCCATCGCTTTTTTAAAGAGTATCTCCCCGTCTCAGTTTGCATCTTTCATTTAAACTCTCCAATGTTTTCAGAATAGATGTAACATTCATTGCTCCAGTATGGGAGACTTCTTCGGTTTTTGGGAATAGGACTACCTTCGATTTCCTGTGTGCTAAGTGGATGCAGACAATATAAAGCTGCAAGAATTTAAAAATTATCCGCCAGCTCGTATAGTTGAAACGAGAAAATCATGTTGGGTACACTTGAAAGGTGTGAAGTCCAGGCAATTTGGGATTGCACCAGCTGACGTTGGAGACATCAAGGAACTGCCAAGAATGTGAGTTAACCATGTCAATTTCCGTTATTTCTCCGGTTCAGTTAAATTGGAAGCTTACAAGCTTATAATTGTTCTTGTCCTTTGAGGGACTAACACTATTCCCTTCAGTAAACATTGCCCGTTTTTAGGCACCAATGTTTCCCTATTACATATAATGTCATCCTCACATGTTTTTCGCCCTATCCAGGAAAGGCTGAAAATATTAAAAAATATTTTATTTTCTTACTGATTACAACGTTAAATAAAAGTACTCCGTCTAAAAGTTGTTTACGGTTTTATTTTATTTTATCACTTTTCCGCTTCTATGATTTATCTGAGGCTATAATGGGAAATTTTTAAAATAAATTTCACAGACCATATCGGCCAAATAGCCTGGACATCCAAACAAACGAATATGCATTATGACATTGTGCCGGTTTGCTGCATTATTAATGATGGAGGAAGGAAATACAATTCATTAATATTTAAACAACAATATGATGATGTGCGGCAGGATGGGCGGCGAGAGTAGACAGGGCGAACAGAGAAAAATATGGCTACGGTATAACACCATTCAACCGCAGAGTGTTATATCCGTTCTCTAAGCATTAAATGGTGCAAACACAAACATTTTAAAAGTTTTTAAAATAATTCCATAAATAATCTATCAACGCCAGCCAACGAAGACCAGATACCTCCGCCACCCCCTCCATAACCAGAATTGCAAAAGCAAACAAAGCTTTTAACAGCCACAACATAACATTCGGCCAAATATGAACACACACTCAAACGCATATAATCGCATTTGGTGGCAAAGCCTCAAATAAGTTTAAACATTTTTGTGTGCATACATTTTTAAAATTGTATTATTGTGTGAGTGTGTGTGAGAGTTTTTTTCTCCCGCCAACGGGCGTTATTTGTTATTCATTGTAAACATTTTGTATCTTCTGAAAGGCTGCCGCTTGGCATTTGTTGACCGCCATAAACAATTAATCTGTGCGCTGGTTGTTTTTTTAATATTTGGTTACTATTTAATAATTTTTGTTTGGTTATTATTATTTATGAAATGTTTAAAGTTCTCAGCGTTCGTTGCGTCTATTATTGTTTTACTGTTTTTCATAAATTATTCCCAACTTACACCTCAATGCATTTGAAATTTCACACAGCAATTTCATGTTTGCGGTGATATCGGTGCGTTTTAGTCGAAATATGAATTTGTGGCGGTTTTGTGTTTTTCTCTCTTCTTTCCAAATATTTTCCCATTAATGCGAGCATTCTGAAAATGCTACATATTTTTTTTTTCAATTTCACGCTTGGGATAGTGTACTAATTAGATTTATATTCATGTTTTTCGGACTATATCAGTTCCAAAGATACAGTTTAGTTTTTAGGTATATCTACACATACCCTGCGACACATAAGGCCAGCATAGTTTTTGGCAATTATGATTTAGCATTTTGTGTGTGTGTGTGTGTGTGTATGAAAATGTTGTACTAACACCGAGATAAGATGTTTTTCTGAACGACCAAACAACTACAAAAAAAAATGTTAATTAAAACGAAAGTAATTACAAAGCGGATCGTTGGGGAATTTTCATAATTGCAGATTTAACTGAATCCGTCAAACACTATTCATAGTTGGCATCGGTTGAGACTTTTAATTTCCTTTAACGGAAACAGAAGTGAACGACATCATATTCAATAAATAATTGTCATAAGAGCTGACGAAGTGTGGGCAATTTAGCTGGAGTCGGAGAGAGAGCCATAAAATATCTGAGGTCGTCTCTAGTTGAAGCCACTTCAGGATTGTATTAAGACATGAGTTAATTTAAATCTACGGATATGATGGGTTATATGGGAAAGTGGGGTTGGAAGCTGTGTGGTCGGCAGTGCTATCACACAACAAATCCAGGTTTATATACTGGTAAGAACATCCAAACAGATTTTTCAGCGGTCGTTTTCCATCTCGTAAATAGTGGAGACTTTAGGAGTAAGAGATAACCTGTAAGAGATAATCAAGTAAAACTTTTCTAGGAGAGCATTAGCGATTAGAAATCGGCTTAGGTTGTGAGTATGAAAATGAATTCATGAACCAGCACACAGATTTGGAATGTTAATGGAATGTTAGGGGAAATAAGTACAGTGTACTCTCTCCTTGCGGACACCTCTCATAAACGGACACCCTTTTCAGTACCAATCCACTTCAGTCCTCTTGTCTACTTCTCTCATAAGCGGACACCTTTTTCAGTACCAATCCGATTCAGTCCACTTGTGTACTTAATTTCAATGCGTTGTTGAGGCGTGTATCGTTCCATTTTTAGTAATGGTGTAGTTTCTTCTTGTCAAACAAGCTTCAAAAGTGACAGTATGAAATACCTAGTGATTCGAAACAACATCTCTTGTTGAAAAACCCTTTGTATAAACATTGGCTTGTTTTCTTCAAAAGATTGTTACCTATTCGAAAAAAATAAAAATAAAAGGTTGATTTTTTTTTGTATATTTCTTTTTAAATGTTTTATATATTTTTTAAATTTTTTTTTGCCCGTTGTTCCTTTACCACCGTTTCAACATACACATTCGGTCCATAACAATTGTAGTAAAGGGTGTTTTTTATTGGGGTATAGAACTTCGAATTGAAATAAAACACAAGAAAATCGTTTTAATGTCCATCAATTTGGCTTTATTGGAAGGATAATTTTATGCCATTAATGTTTAAATATGATTTCGGGCATGTGGCCGCCTCGGCTGGCTCGAATAAAGCCAATTCTACAGGTCCAATTTTCCAATTGATGGACAAAGCTCCAATTGCTGTGCACGGTGGCGAATCGATTCATTCGGGTTCTCTTCAACACTTTGCTCTACAGCGGCAATTATTTCTTCGGTGCGCACTGTTCGACGTCTCTGCGGATGCGTATTATCACATAGAGTAAACGTAGTGCGAAAACGATCCATGGTTAACCGAATTAATTGCTCTGATGGACGATGTCGACCATAAAATGGACGGAGCTTGCGGTGAACTTCGCGAACTGAACCATTACTTTCGAAATAAATTTGCACGATTTGCAAGCGTTGTTCTTTTGTCAACCTGTTCATGATGAAATGGCAAACCAAACTAAATATTAATCACTTCACAGCTGACAAAATGGCCGCCAGTTAAAAAAGTGATGACAACTTAAAGTTCTATACCCCAATAAAAAACACCCTTTACATACAATTACCAGTACACAGCTAAGTACTTTGTGGGTATTTACAGTGGTTAATCGATCAGTTGGTTGAAGATTATTTTTCAGCTATTCTACGAATGGATTCCCGTATCAGGAAGCGAAGAATTTTGTGATAGCTATGGAATTTAACGCACAGGAATGTTCCATACCAAAGTCCTTTGTCTATTGATACTATTTATTTTATCATCGAACGAGTGAGTCAATCTCACTCTATGCCTTCCACGCAATGAGTTCTACTAAACAAAATCTGTCTGCAATTAAAATATCCACCACTGCCGATGATGTTTCTTTTGTACATTTATTTTAAGTTCAAAGCTCTTATTTTTTTGCTGTCAGTTATCTTAACACTGTGAAAATGAAGTGTTTTTGTCTCATCTATCAAACGTTGAAAAATGCTTACATGCGAACATCAGTTTTTGACTTTAACCTCCTGTTAACTGATGATTACCAAACGTCTCCATAATACCTGTCTGACAATCTCTTTTTTTTCCACCGTGCTGTCCTCTTTCGATTTATGCATAAACTAAGCTCACCGAAAAGCCATCATCAAAATCAAATTTAAATCTTATTGTTTATAAGATTTAAATGCAAATTTGTTTAAGTTTAACAATCTCTGAAAAGTGAACAGAAACCATCTAACAACTGATGCATCTTTTGTGGCAACAGCGAAAGAAACAAACTCAATTGAAATATTCATACAAAATGCCAGAAAAAAAAACAACGTTGCAATGCAAAATAACAACCAACAAAATGCAGCTTAGAAAAAAACGTTTTGTTTTGCATTTTATTTCTTGGTTTTCTTTTCTACCCTCCATGTTTTTTGTTAACTTTAAATTGATTTTGTTAGTTTGAGTTTAAATTCCGAACAAAAAAACCAGCAAAAAACAGTTAACCACCAACCTCCTTTTGGCCAAATTTTAATGCAAATTATGATGGGAAAATTCAAATTAAACTTCGCTAATGAATCGTTGACATTATCGAAACGTCGGTCTGTCTGTCCGTTCTGGCTTACAACCGCCAGCCTTTCTATGGTTCGCGATGGATTTTTTCCCATTTTTGTGTGTTGTTTTTTTTTTTTTTGGTTCGATGGGCTCCATTTCGATGTTTGTCTTTGGCCAACACTCAATCCAAGAAATCTGTGTGCCGGTTTTTGGTTTTCATTGTTTTCGTAGGGATTGAGGAAACTCACATTTCATTACTCCAGACAAATCGCTGGAGGGTGAGATCGTTTTTCATTGATTTGTGCGGGGATTAGCATTCGTGTTGAAGGTTTTTTTTTTTCGGTTTGCTCCCTGCAGTTGTAGCCGTTGTTGGGTTTCTTTCATTGTTGATGAAAACTTATTGATTTGCCGTGGCAATTTGGCGAGGAAATTACAACGGAATCGGTTTTTAAATGTTTAGATAATGAAGTGATTAAATATCAGAATTTACCAACAAAATAGTAAAAAAAAAACCCAAAACAAACAACAACTCGAGGTTGAGCGAATAATACAAATTCCTATGGGGGAAATTTGTTTGTTTGGTTGTCAGTTTTATGTTTTGGACACTAGTCGGTAGTCTTAGAGGGGAAATGAATAATTGAGATAAGAAAGAAACAACATAAACACCATAACAAACATCATAAACAATTCAAATCGTCTCCTAAATAATATAATAGTGTAATACCCTATACGATATGAAATATAAATTTAAAAATTCTAGTCCTTAAAAATGCTATTACTTTATTGAGGAAACAAAATAGACATTAAAAAAATCCTATCCTAAACCAATTTTGTCGGATTAGCAAAATTAGACTAATTTTTTGAACCATTACTGTCATTGGCCACTACTGTGATGATCTATTTCCCTAAAATGCTCTATGGACCATTAGAGTGGAGGGAAAACATATTTTTATTATTTGGAATTTGAAAATTGTACCCTCGAAAAGAAATGTAGTTTGAGATCCTTACGCAGCCATTAGACTGGGTAGTGATTGTTCGAAAAACTCAACACACTCACACTTTTTTTTGCACATACACACACAGTTTTGCTACTGGCCGGCCGACTGGCAATGATATGTTAGAGTACCCCAACACATTTTTTGTGTGTCAATTTCTGGAATAATTTTATTGTCTAAATGTGTTTTGACCGTTTTGTCGTTTTAAAAAAAGTAAAATTTTCTGCATTATTGTCAATAAAGAATTCTTCGGACTTGTTTGAAGAACAAAAAGCTCAATGTTGACGTATTTGTGAAAACAAATTTGCTTCTCCATACTTTTTCCCAAATGCTTTGACAATTGTTGGTGTAGGAAATTTTTGAATTGAACTACAATTCTTAAGAGACGTTACTCTTGCGACGATATTTTTCAAATGAACATGCACGTGCATATGTAGATTTTTTTTTTTTTATTTCGAAAACAATATGTGTACTTAATTGGCAACAAATTTATTGTACGTGTAATGACAGAGTTAAGCAGGGAAAAATAACGAAAAAAAAAAATTTAAAAAGGTCGAAATTTGATTTGAAAAAGAAAATCCTAAAAATTAATACATCAACTTATTCATAAATAAATAAAAGTATTTGAGGGAAAGATTTGTGGCTTTTGTATAATTTTAAATGTTAAGCTAGTTTTTTGAAAACAATGGGATTGTTTGACTTTTTGTAATTTTTCTAACATATTTTTTTTTCTTTTTTTTTTATCGGGTACTAAATTCTTCTACTAGAATTGTTTCAACAAAAACTCTCAAAAAGTAAAAAAAAATTAAATCAACGACAAATTGCAAAAATTAAAAATTTAAATTTCTCCAAATTTTGTTTAAAAAATTTTAAATTTAAGATTTGTTAAAAAAAAAATCCTGAAAATGTATACAGCAACTTCCTCAAAGTTTGAGTTTGTTCAGTAACCAAATAAGTGTATTTGAGGCAAAGATGATCAGCAAAAATTCGTGGCATTTGTATCGATTTAAATGTTAAGTTAATTTTTTTGTGTTATTTTACTTTTTAAAAATTTTCTACCATCATTTTTTTTTTAAATTTTCTATCAGCAAACTACAAAACTAAAAAAAAAAATCAATTACGAAAATTTTCAAAATTTAAGGGAGCAACACGATCTCCAAATTTTGTTTAAAAAACTGTTCCCTTATTAAATATCGCAAACTACATCGGTTTCAGAGTGTAATTTTTTTTTATTTCACTCCACCCTAATAGTCATTTGACACATCTCACATATCCTGTTACACTTTTCGCCTTGTGCTTTATGAGATCAATTAATCTTTTGTATAGACAATGAAATTGATTTATGAAAATGTAGGTTGGTCTCACTAGAGCAGCCCAAAGTACACACACACACACACACAAAAAGAAGCAATATCTTTTCAAATCTTCTCTAATGACATTTGAACATGACAAGAAAATCCGGCGAATCCTTGTTGCGTTGCAACAATGTTCAGATGTTATTTTATGACTTAATGTAGGCATATCATGTCAAATGATAAAAACTGAAACGACTACTACTTCGCAAAGTTTCTCCCAATACACACACGCATTTTAGTTTTGCAATTTTGCCTCATTCTTGAATTAATTCAACAAGCAAATAATCATAATAAGAGCTGCAGCAACAACAAACAACGGCGGATACAAAGTGCCAGCAAACATGAAGTTTGTGCAACGCAATAATACACGTTCAAAAAAAAAAGAAAGATGAAGAAGAAGAAGAAAATATAAGATTTACTTTTAACTTAATCAACAAATAAAACGGTGGAGGGAACGACACAGACCGTACTCGTAGAATGCGTACTATTTATTACTTAATCACTTAGGTGGGGTTGTTGGTCTGGGTCGGCTTTACCAATGATGTGATCGCTCCAGTTACAAAAATCATATCATTCGAACCGAATATGATAATTGAATAATTTAAATGGCATATGATAGATAATTGTTCAGCCTATGCAATGAGTGTTTGGAGAGGGAGCTACGCCTTGTAGGAGCTTACTTATGGGCTAACAAAATTACAATTTGTGGAAAAATCAATTTTATTTCAACAAAAAAAAAAATATTTTTACAAATTTGAAAACGTTGATGGGCTTATTAAAAATGTCGTAGGCTCACATGAAAATTTGGATTTTTGCAACCTCGTTTGCTGTATGGAAGCCGGACCAAAAACGTTGTCGCTGCCTATGGTGCCATTAAAATCCCCAAGAACAATTTTAATGGCATAATGGGTACACTGGTCGTATTCCAGGCGTCTTTCCTCAGTGCATGACTACAAATTGGGCTAATAAAAATTAACTTGGTTATGATGCGGATCGTCAAGCCCAGCCGTCCGTCGTCAAACCGGCTATTCGTTTGCTCAGAGGAAATCCGTATTCGAACTGGTGTGAACTTACATGGCAGCAGTAACTGCGACATTTCTATTTCGGTCTATCCCATCCCATCGTATCCCATGTCAGTTCTGCAATCCGGTGCATATCCGTAATCCTTTAAAAAATATTGGCGGTGATTGGCAATTTTTGGTGGAGTTCATTCATTAATGTTTGTTTTCATTCTAACGTTCTCTTGTGAAGCGGATTACAAACCAAACTTCAACCTCAGTTTTCGCCGCTCACATTTTAGCCTTCGCCTAGGCGGTTGGCCAGGAGTTACCAAGTGAAGGTCTATAAATTTCAAACACATTTTCCCAATAGCACATTTTGTAAAATCTTCTCATTTATCTGAGCCCGTCTTCTACAATTCTCAATTACCTTATGAATAAATCGTAACCATGTCCTGGGAGGCCACACCCTACCACGCGCCACAGCAGGAAAATAAATAGATTTGCAACAGGCACAAAATTGGCACTAGCAATGTCTAGATTTGACTAGACCGACGACGAGACGAAATGTACCAGACTGACTTGACTGTGTGTGAGAGATTTCAACTGAAGCACTTAGAAAAGGAGTGTAAGGCTGTGTGATCGTGCGTATGATGGCAATGTGGCGGCTGCTGCCGCTGCTGTTGCTAGTCGAGCTGATGATGATGGCAATGACGACGATGACAACTGAACTCCAAAATAAAGTAAATGTCTTCTAAGGCACTGCTTGCGTGTGTGTGTGTGTGTGCGAGTGAGTATCATTATAATCATAATGCACGCCTCTGTAAGGTTGCATGATATGAATTCAAAATGTTGCTTATGCACATCGCACTTTGATGATGGAGGGCTGGCAACCATGCGAGTAACATACTGTCGCCGCCAATGTTGGAGAGCGGCGAGAATGACGCGTACGACGATATACGACGACGCCATGAAGGCTACAAATGTTGCTAACAATAAACGGGGCATATAAGCGAAATCTGAAAACTTCACATGTTCACGGGAGTGCTGTTGCTGATTTGTATGCAACAATGAATTGTTCTTTATTTTATTTTCGTTGTTGTTTTCTTTTTCATTTTTGGTTAAGACCATATCATCGCTCTCCTTGTTGGCTGCTTTGCGTATCATCACAATTTCAGTGCAGTTTCTTTTTTGTTATTGCCTACATTTTGTATATTTCAACACAGAGGCATAGTTTATGTTTGTCATCTCCTCCGCACAATTGTTCATTTTTTTTTTTTGAATTTCAGTCGAGACGAGTCATTTGGTTGTTGTCGTTGTTGTTGTTGGCATTCAAAATTGTGAAAAATGCTAAAATCATGATATATGCAGATGAACACACACACACGCACGCACACATGCTTACATGCCACAAATACTGCATCCCATGGATGTATGCAAGACATGTCATCGCATCGGGAGGTTACTATTTGCAATCCCATCGCATCGCATCAGCTACAGCCCACATATACATACGCTGCCTCATAATGCTCGTCTATGGTTGATTTTTGCATACGTACCGCATGAAGTGCATACGTTGATTTGACTCGCTTATATTTGGAGGACTAAGGAAGCATGACAACAACAAAAATATATAAAAATTGTTCCAATTTGCTACCTACCGAGCAATTGCACACACGTCTTATTGCGCGCAACGCTGTTTTTTTTTGTTGTTGTCTTTCTTGGCTCTCTTATTTAATTCATCTTTTACGAAAGCTACTGTTTTGGTTTTGAAATTGCATGGCAGTTTCGAGGGAGGTGTGTTAGGGCTCGTGGAAATTGAAAGCAAATAAGAGGACCTATTCGAATGGGAGATGGTGGCCACAACGCAACGCTGCAGTAAGAGATTTAAGGATATAAGAAAGTGAGAAAGAGTAAAGCGGTGATTCAGTCTGAAAGGGATTTGAAGAAATACGCGGGAGTAGAACGATGGCTCAAAATCCTTTCAAACAGTCAGGCATCAGACTAAAGTCTGTTGGTGGTGTGGTCCATTTCACTGGCCAAAATTTTTTTTTAATTCATGCTGAGGTCTGTAGGTTGTGTGGTCCATTTCACTGGCCAACATTTTTTTTATATTTTATTCCGACTGAGGTCTGTAGTTTGTGTGGTCCATTTCACTGGCCAACATTTGTTTATTTTATTCAGGCTGAGGTCTGTAGGTAGTGTGGTACATTTTACTGGCCAAATTTTTTTTTTAAATTTTATTCCAACTGAGTCCTACAGGTTGCGTAGCCCATTTCACTGGCCAACATTTTTTATTTAATTTATTTTTTTAATTTTTTTTATTCCAATACAAAGTAAATTTATATTTCAATTTTGGGTCGTCCAAGGATAAACCGGGTGACACAGATCATATGGTTATAGTTTTGCAGACCAAAGCCTTTGATGGGAATCGAACTGTTGGCAAACTATATATAGATTGAAGGAAGTTTTGTGGGATGTTTTCTTTATTTGATGGAGTCACCAGATTTTAGAATTGTTTTTGATCTTAGTTATAATAATTTGCCACGGCTGTCAATTACCTCATGTAAGCCCTAGGAGCAAAGACGGATTTTCTTTTATTGTTTCACCAACTAGTTTTGTGGAATGTTTTCTTTATTTGGTGGAGTTAGCAGATTTTAGAATTGTTTCCGATCTTAGTTATAATAATTTGCCATGGCTGTCAATTACCTCATGTAAGCCCCAGGAGCAAAGACGGATTTTCTTTTATTGTTTCACCAACTATTTGACGTTTTCATTGTTAAAGCTCGACGCTGTACTTTCCTCATGCCCTTAGGATATTACATTTCAGTCTTACGTTCTTGTTATAATGTTGGCATTGTTTCTGTGTTGTTTATTAAAAAAGACTCAACACAAATAAATAAAATATTGCCATGACCGTCAACATTCCTTTCCATTTCATTTATGATACCTCTCACTCCTTTCTCAGCGATTTCAGTCTCCTGCAGTTTATTTTTTATTTGATGCATCGGCCAGTTCTATGGAGTCACTAAGAATCAATTGCGAGGATCGTCAACATTCCCTTGTATTTAATTTTTGTTATCCCTCCATGCCGAGGAAGTTTCCATAGCGATGTCGATGATGGGTATCAAAGCACCGCTGCTTAAGTACCTCCACATGGAGGTCAGCTCACATCTGGTGGAACTTGAATTCCACATTTCAGATGCAACCATAACATTGTTACCCTACCTTCATATACCACCTCCTTCCGACATTCAGTCAACCGGAGATGCAAATGTTTCGTAAGAAATGAATGTTATAAACCAATTTTGTTGCTGTTTTTTTTTTTCTTTTCTTCTTGTTGTTGCTCTCTCTTGTTTGTTGCATAAAAAGACATGAAGAATTTGTTTATGGGTCTTGTATATTTTAGTTTACAATTTAACATTAGTTATGCCAGTTTTGTTTTCCATAGAGTGCATTTTGGTTTTTCTTTTATTTTTTGTTTGTTTTTTTGTTTTTTGCTGTCGTTTTGAAGGAAGGAAAATGCTGCAGTCTATGCTAATTCAATTTGATGACAAAGGATTGCTGTCACTATTTAAATGTTTATTTCTCTGTAGTCGTAGTTATTGTTGTGGTTGCTGGCTGCTGTTGTTTGGTCCTTGACAGTCGGAATTGTTATTCATAAATTCAATTTTATTTGAAAATTGTTGAAAAGTTTCTCTATTTATTCGTATTTTGCGTTGAGATCACTTTTGTGATGGCACCAACATACAGCCAAACTGCAAAGATAAGAACAGCATAAATGTGCTGTGAATATTTTCGGTCGTCTACCAACAAATGTAATAATTTGTTGTCTAAATAGTGATTATAATTCTTGGCCTGAGCTGCTATGGAGTGTACATTACGGGAGTCGTAATGTTGGGGAATAACTCAAAATGTCCGAGGGCTTAATGGCAAATAGTCAACGTGTCGCCAATGAGATAATGTTTCTAATGTTGTGTTCGAGAAGGAAATGTAAAACGTATTGCTGAGATGCGGCAGCAAATAACAATAGAGTGTGGTGTGGCTCCAATAAAATGGCAGCAATGAGAAAATTTAAACGCTTGGGCTCCAACAAGATGACGAGGAGTAAACAAAATAACTGAGTTATTGGTATTGAAGTAGCTACTTGTATTTTAGTAGTGTTGAAACTCCAAAACACCGTTGGAATAAGATAAACCGCTCAATTCGGTAATTCTGATAACAAAAAAAAACAACAACAACAAAAACAATTTCGGAATATTTCTGGTTCAAATGAAGTTTTAGGTTTTTATTGAGCCTTTTTTTGAGTGCACTTGTTAGGAATTTCATTATTTTTGAAACACTTAGGACTATAAGTAAAGGGTGTTTTTTATTGGGGTATAGAACTTTAAGTTGGCATCACTTTTTTAACTGGCGGCCATTTTGTCAGCTGTCAAGTGATTAATATTTAGTTTGGTTTGCCATTTCATCATGAACAGGTTGACAAAAGAACAACGCTTGCAAATCGTGCAAATTTATTTCGAAAGTAATGGTTCAGTTCGCGAAGTTCACCGCAAGCTCCGTCCATTTTATGCCATTACATCCACAAAAACTGACTGTTTGGTGTGCTCTATGGGCTGGTGGAGTCATTGGGCCATACGAAATAATGCTGGAGAGTCAGTTACCGTTAATGGAGACCGGTATAGAGCCATGATAACCGACTATTTTGTTCCCGAATTGGATGGCATGAATGTGGATGAGTTGTGGTTCCAACAAGTGGTTGAAAATTGGACCTGTAGAATTGGCTTTATTCGAGCCAGCCGCGGCGGCCACATGCCCGAAATCATATTTGAACATTAATGGCATAAAATTATCCTTCCAATAAAGCCAAATTGATGGACATTAAAACGATTTTCTTGTGTTTTATTTCAATTCGAAGTTCTATACCTCAATAAAAAACACCCTTTATAAAAATTGACTTTCCACAATTGACATAAGACATTCCCTTAACATGCAGGGTTGTCCAACAACAGGTGTTATTTTGATATTCAAAGAAAAAATAATTTTTTTTAGATACATAAATGATCGGATGTTTATTTCATAATAGAGAGGAAGGTATGCCGTTAATAATGGAAAACAACATCAGCCAAATGGCTACCACGACCACGCTTACAGGACCATATGCTTTTCATTAAATTGTCCATAACCAACGCCCTAGGTCCTCGATATCCTCACGAATTCTATCTTTGATGTCTTGAATCGACGCTGGCCTGTTAGAGTAGACCTTATCTTTATTGTGGTCCCAATGGAAGAAGTCGGTGTTATATCACAATATCTCGGTGGCCAATAGTGATCACCTCTTTAAGGTTGGAGAGACTTCTCAACAATAACTCTTGGGTTTTCCGAGCACCAGATGCGACAATTTTGCTTGTTGACGTAGCCACCGAGGTGGAAATGGGCCTCATCAGTCAAGATGATTTTTCGACGGAATTGCGGCTCATTTTCATGCATTTCATGGACCCAATCAGCAAAGACACGACGTTGTTGATGAACGGCCAGCTTGAGTTTTTGTCTTAGTTGAACTTTATAAGCCTTAAGTTCCATGTCTTTATGTAAAATACGGTGCAATGTGGAATGCCCAATTCCAAAGAATGACAAGGAATGGACAAACCTGGGTTTTCTTCAACACTTTGGGCTACAGCAGCAATATTCTCAGTTGTTCTTGAGCGACGTGCACGGGTTTTATTCTTTCCATCACTAACTTGTCCCAACATCTCGAATTTTTCCACCAATTTCTGTATTGCGGTCCGACAAGGTGCTTTACGACGACCCCAAAAATTTTTAGTAATGGCGTACTTGTCAAATGTCAAAGAATAAAAGCTTCAAAAGTGACAGCTACCCAAATATCGGGTGATTCAAAATAACACCTCTTGTTGAAAACTCCTTTATAAAAACAATATTTGGGGATTTTTTTTGGTTCACACAATTGTTCAGCAAGATAAAATATACGCGACCAGAGAAAGTCGTCATAGTAGAGATCGACAGTTGCACTAAATATAAGGAAATAATCGAAATGAAGGAATAATCGTGCTGGTAAATTGATGCTGCCATGAGTTCAGGAAACAATTGAAGAACGGAGCCCTAACCAGACGAATTAAACGAAAACCTGACGTTAGTTTTTCCAAAATGTTGCTTCTCATATGAATGCCACTCGACTCCATAGATGAGCGGGTTATGAGAAGTATACTATTCGAAAAACCATTGTTTCTTTACTTAACTAACTACTTAAAGTCTCCAGGTCTTCCTTGTTTATTTGACAGAATACTGCAATGCAACTAAGAAAAACTGTATGGTTAGGAAAGGTTAAAAAAAAAACTTCATACGCAATATTTTTATCAATACATGTGAGACCACATTGTTCTATATCTAAAAATTCCACAGAAATAGATCAATTTTATTCTTGGTTTTTTTTTTTTTGGTCTTATTATTTATTCAAACTGAATTTGATTTATTTTCGGCCTTTCCGCAATAGACAAGTATTTTGTGCTCGAATAGAGGAATTATAAAACCATTTTCATAAATCTCTAAGCACTATTTATACCACAGCAAAATGTCATAAATCAAGCATTCTGCTCACAATTTACAATGTTATCCGCATAAAGCCCACTATTTACACTGCAAACACACACACACACACAAACATACGTATGTATGTATGTACATTCAGCTGCGTGCGGCGGCTTATAACTTTCCTTAATACATTTCTTTTAATATTCCTCCGGTACTTTTGGCCAAAAGATACAAGATACATTAGATTACAGGCGACATTGTCGCAAAAAGGCCAACCAACGAACGAACGACTGAACGAGCAAACGAACAACGGCAACGGCATGAATGGCTAAGAAATTTGTGTCGCCCGAGATTGTGAAACTGCGGCCACCCATTAGAGTGGTTAAATACGTTGAACGTACTGTCACAGCGACATTAATAGGCGTTGCAGCGACATGTTGCTGATGCCGCTCGCCGCCAACCTCTTGCTGTTGCAGCACAATTTATTGTGGTTGCTGGCTGCTCTGGTTGCCTAAGGTAAATGTTTGCACATGAATTATGGCATATAAATGCAAAATTTCCATAAATGACAACAACCACAGCCACACTAAACGAGCCAGGAGAATTACAAATAATAAACGTTTCGGTTTTTTTTTTTTTTTGATTTACTTTTTTTTTGTTACAGAATTTTCTTGGCTCTGTGCAGCGCCTTTGAGTTGTCGGTGTCGCACTTTAACTCACTTTTAATTGTAGTTGATGTCTTAAGCAGAACAAGCAGAAGAGCAAAGCGGAAAAGTTCTTTTGCCGCCGCTGCCGAAAGTGTTGTTAAATTCATTAATATGCAGGCAACAGTATCAATTACATTTAAATTACTTTGCGGCAAGTGCAACAACAGAAACTGCCATGGGTTTCATGGCGCTTTTGGGCGGCTCGTTGCTTCTTGTTGCAAAGTCTTCTTTTTCTTTGTCTGTTTACTGAAGAAGATTTGGCTCGCAAAACTACGAAATCGGTGACAAAAATATTTTTAAATTGAAATTAAATATGAAAAGTGTCGTCTTCGCTGGAGTGGTCGACAGCGTGGGATACTATAAACGAAAGATAGATTTTCCGTGGGACTTTCACAAATATGATGTAGAGGTAGTTTGAAATGAAGGCATTTCTAGTAAACGGTCTGAGCTTTACAATTTGCTTAAAAGAGTTGTGAGAGACATTACTAAAGATTCTAAAGCACCTCTTTCTGTTTATGTGACTCCACCGTCAAATATTAGAGTAAATTTTGAATGGTCGAAGAGTGGACGAAATTACATCAACTGATGTACAACCCAAATAACTTATTTATTTTCTAACATAATAATAATTTATTTTTTCTGTTAGCAGATTATAACTTAATTCGTGGAAATATGAAAGAGTTGTGTAAAGAAAACAAGAATTTTCAAGTGGATTTCAGTGCTTTATTAAAGGGTGTTTTTTATTGAGGTATATAACTTCGAATTGAAATAAAACACAAGAAAATCGTTTTAATGTCCATCAATTTGGCTTTATTGGAAGGATAATTTTATGCCATTAATGTTTAAATATGATATCGGGCATGTGGCCGCCGCGGCTGGCTCGAATAAAGCCAATTCTACAGGTCCAATTTTCAACCACTTGTTGGAACCACAACTCATCCACATTCATGCCATCCAATTCGGGAAGAAAATAGTCTGTTATCATGGCTCTATACCGGTCTCCATGGTAACGGTAAATGACTCTCCAGCATTATTTCGGAAGAAGTATGGCCCAATGACTCCACCAGCCCATAGAGCACACCAAACAGTCAGTTTTTGTGGATGTAATGGCATAAAATGGACGGAGCTTGCGGTGAACTTCGCGAACTGAACCATTACTTTCGAAATAAATTTGCACGATTTGCAAGCGTTGTTCTTTTGTCAACCTGTTCATGATGAAATGGCAAACCAAACTAAATATTAATCACTTGATAGCTGACAAAATGGCCGCCAGTTAAAAAAGTGATGCCAACTTAAAGTTCTATACCCCAATAAAAAAACACCCTTTATTAATGTAGTATGTCTGCTCACCTGTTGGGTTTGATAAAACAGGTGCTCCGGCTGTCAAATGCTCTAGGATTACACGAAGAACCATCATTGGATTTCGGACAATATCTGAGGAGGCAGCTGGATTAGTCGTTGGTTTAATACTTATAAACCTCTTGGCCAGCACATTGAAAGGGATAAATAACAGAAAATTGGGAGAATAGAATCCAAAGACCTCAAATTACCAGAAAAGAGCGTTCAACTACAGTCGTCATTTAACAGTCACTCCGGCACTCGGACGGGAAGATGAACCCATCATCTCCTACAAGAAACTGTAGACTGGTTGCAGAGAACGCACCGAGGAACAAATTACTACCTCAACACAGTTCTTAAGTGGTCACGAATGTTTTTGAAAGTACCTGCACAGATAACAACTTAGCTAGCCTTTGCAAGCTGTGTGGAGAAATCCCAAGATGGACACCATGTAACGTTCCAGTTCCCTCGATTTAGACAACAGGTTCTTTCTGTAACTGAATCTCAGTATATTTTAGAATTCAGGCTACAATGTAAGCAGAACTGGGCAGCTGTCATCTCTCTTATAATAACTACAGTATCAGAGCTTAAACGCATGAAAAGACGTCAGCCTGAGTAATGGAGATCAGATTGAACACATTGAAATGGAGCCAGCCTCCATGAAGTAATACCAAACGGCAGTGCCGTGGTGAAGACTGTTTGAAATGTGAGGGGGTGTAGGCGCCAGTATTTTAATTCCCAACTGGAGTCTGAAAACATATTTAGGCGGTCTGCCCTCTGCAGAGTCTTTGCGTGAACTGAAAAGTTGTCATTACTCCCAGGTCGTTCACTCCAGATTGCCTTCGGTGGACAGTACATTTTTGGAACTCTAAGTATGTCCTTAAATCAAAGACTATTTAGTCATAGTAAAGTTCACTGCCTTCTACTTATGAACATGTGTAATTATTTCTCAACTAGTAAGTTGTAATGCGCCTATGGCGCCCGTTAATTTGCTTGAGAAAGTATTTGTTACTTAATTTTAAAATTTTTGTAAAAAATATTTTGAGAAAACTATTTTGTAAAAAAAAATTTCGAAAAAAAATAAAATTGGGAAAAAAAAATTTTGTGGAAAAAAAATTTTTGCTGAAAAAAAAATTTTTGTTGAAAAAAAAATTTTTTGTGGAAAAAAAAAATGTTTGTTGAAAAAAAAGTTTGCTGAAAAAAAAAATTTTTGTGGAAAAAAAAAATTTGTTAAAAAAAAAAATTTGTGGAAAAAAAAATTTGTGGAAAAAAAAATTTTTTGTAAAAAAAAAAAAAAAAATTGTAAAAAAAAAAATTTGGGGAAAACACAATTTCTGTACAAAAAAAAATATTATTTTTTTATTATTATTATTTATAGAATTATTATAGAATGCCTATTTAAATTCCTACGTACTGCGTGACAGAGTCAGTGAATCAGTGAATCAGTGAATCAGGGAATCAGTGTATCAGTGAATCAGTGTCGAGGGTAAATATATATTAAGATGATTTAAAAGAACTGGATCGATTTCATATTAAGGCAACGCAATCAAGAACCGCAATCTGGTGTAGGGCATCAAAATGGGGCCACTTGACTTTTTCTAAAAAAAACAAAAACACACAGCACACTTTTAACTACATTAGGGTATAGTGAAGAGCTTCTGTATGTGTAATATGAGTTTAGAAAAACAGCCAGGTGTAAAGGGCTCAATGAAAAATACCCGAAATGAAGGAAGAATTCTCCAAAATAATTCTAAAATCCAATATGAAAATTTCACCAAAAATTCTACAAAATCCGCCAAACAATTTAAGAAAAACTACTCAATCCAAAATCCCACAAATATTATGAAAAATACCCCAAAAATACAGCAAAAGATTTTCGTAATCCAAAAAAAAAAAAATTAAATTATGAAGAATCGGCCCTCAATCTAAAATGTGAAAAAAACCAAAAAGAAAAATGAAAAACAATAATATTTTTTATAATGTGTTGGGGTACATTATAAAAAATTATTCAAATGTTTTGAAAATATCAAAAAAATAAATTCCCCAAAATTAAATTTTTTTTAGAATTTTTCAAAAAAAAAAAAGAATTCCCAAAATTAAAAAGTTGGGGAATTTTTCATTGTTCAATTTTTAGGGCATTTTTCATATGAATAATAACAAATGAAATATTACCTAAAAATTATAAAAAAAATCTCAAATTTCGTTATGAAAAGTTCCCCAATTTTTTATGAGAATTTTGTTGTTGATTTTTTCATTTTTTTCTTCACGTTTTTTATAAAACCTTTATGGAATTGAATCATTTTTCCAGCGAATTTCATAGTTTGCCAAAACAAGAATATTCAAAAGTCTAGACCGCCCTTGCCATTTTTAAATTTCCAAACAGTCATTCTCACTACACCCTAATGTCGGTGTATGTATGAGCACGTGAAAGAAAAGAGTTCACTTAAGTGTACTATTTTCTGCCGGATTTCATTTGATATCTTTGTTTCGCCGTACTCGGTGTTGCTAGCTGATGTGGATGTTTTTGTTCCACAAAACTGGGAAAACCAAGACATCAAAGACCAGAAATACCGCCTGTTTTCTTTAAAAACAAAAACGAAAACGTCAACACAAAAACTAAAACTAAAACACACAAAAAAAAAAAAATATTTTCTCCTCAAAACTAAAACGACAAAGTCATTTCGGAAATTGTAATAAAAGGCAAAACAAAACGAAACTAACAAAACAAAATTAAAGTCAGAGGAAAATGTAAAATAAAAATTGTTCAAATCTTCCATTTGACTTCACATAAATCTTTGGCTGGTGGGGAGGCCGACTACAGCAACGTAACATTAGCCCTTTGAGTGTTCTTTGTGGACAAATAAAGAGCTGAACAAAAGCTGAATTTTTAATTTCTTAGTGCTTCTCAATTAAAGTTTGGAAACATCCGAAGCCCGAACTGTTTAAGTTACTCCACAAAGTACATTTTCAAATGCCATAAATTGTTGTACACTTTTCTTCTGTGCAGAGGGTTCATAAATTGTCGTTTGCTCCAATACGAACACTACAAGTCGGAGAGTATTTTTGTGCCGTCTAAGGATTACATAAATACAGATACACCAGGGCACTGATACATCGATAGTCGCACTCGAATTCGTATTCGTACTCGCCTATATTAATCTACTTTGGCTGTGTAGCCCCACTTAGTTTCCTCGCTCCTTTTAGTCATATGACCTGTTTTGTTGTTCCTCTGGTGGTGCTGGTGATACGGGTCTGCGAGTACGTGTACGACGACGTAGTCAAAAAGACCTTATTGAAGGCTTTGAATTGTTGTTTGGGTGCCGGGATATTGGATTTTTTTTTATAGACTTTGAGCTTTTATAGGCATATTGTTATGTTCTTCTTGCTGTTTCGGTTGTAACGAACGACAACAGAAATAAAAAAAACACAAAAAATGTCATCCTGCTGTGTTCTAGTTCTTTCATGGTTATCTTTTGTATTTTGAGTACTCCAAACGCTGGTTTCTTTTTCATTCCGATTAACATACAAACAACGAGTTGATAGCAAGCTGGATGAGACAGTGGGCTAGGGCAGAGTGAAAGTTGTCCGGGAGTGGTCTGGCAAAGGATGAAGGGCTTGTATTAGACGGAATTACTAGAATTGTGTATAACAGGGAATAAACACCAACAACAATTAACGAAAATCAGACCGATTTTTAAACTGTATTTGAAGTTGAGGGAGATTCACAATGTCATAGATATTTAAAGACTTCAATAATATAAAAATAAAACTCGATTTTCTTCAAACAGAATCAACATTGCCTGGGACAGATTTCTCACTGAGTACATAATCAAAGTTTTCGTATTTCTCTTCTTATATCAGCACTTGCTGAAACTGCAAGGACACTGCTGCACAAACCGTTGCAACACACTGTCGTGCTCCGTTGTTATACAATGCGTGGTACTATTTTACAATCTATAACTGCAAATCTTTGAAACTAGTGTCTCCACACTCGATACTTTAGAACAACAACAGCGACAGCAACACCGAACGACAACGATAACCAACTGAAAAAAAAAATAAAAACTGAATTCAAATCAGAACTTAAAGCGATACCTCTTGAACGCCAAGCAACGAATCGAACAAATCCACAGCCATGCAGACAATCGTACGCTAGACACACGCACACACATACGCATATACGCACGCATATCGAACCTTTTGCGTATGCTCAGTTTTGTTTTTATCCTGTTGTCGTTGCTGGTGTTTGTTGTTGCATACATGTGTGCATACAGCAGCGGCCCCATATCTGTGTATCTCCTTGCATACTTACACACACACACACTCACACACATTGTTCTACCTCGCATACGAACGAACTACAGATAGAAATGATGTGATTTAAGAGCTACAGTTACAAATAGCAAAAGGAAGGCAAAACAGAAATAGACGAAGAGAACAACAACAACCGGCAACATGCATTTCATTTGAATGCGAGCACAAATACCCTTTTTCTGAACCCCATCGTACTTCTCTCAACTGATGCTTATTCTAGTTTTTTTTTTTTTTTTTTTTTTTTTTTTTGGCTATGGAGATCTTTGCGAGATTGTATAGAATCGAATTATAGTGCAGCAACAACAACGTCGAAGTGGAAGAGGAGTAGAAGAAATTAAGGAAAACTGGGTGGTATGTGAGCATTAAAATTGTCAAATTTAAGACAGTTGAAATGGATTTAGTGTCGTTGGTAATTAAAGACTTAACAAAACATATAAATTTTCAAATTCTCCTCCCTGCTCGTTTTCTTTGCGAACAGATAGAGAGACAAAGATAGGGTTGTTGATTTGAATTCGTTTGGGGTGATAGAGTTTTGTATATAGTCTACCATCCTCAAACTATTAAACTGGATTATGGGGATATATACTTACGAATACGCTGGTGGTTTCCTTGCTTAAAGTGGCCCAAACTAAATAAATTCTATCGTTATGGAATTTGGAGACGATGTCTGACTTGACGACGTTAGGCTTGACTTGTGGGGGTACAATCACAACGGAAATCGCAGTAAATACTTTTAAGACACATAGTAGCAAAATTAAGCAACATAGTGATGCCACTGTATGTTGAGTTCCAATCCTACTGGGGAACCGCCTATGGGCATAGTTAATTACCTAACATATTTTATGATTAGACGAGTCTCTATCAAATTAACCTCAGCAAAAAACCTCTGAGATCGCTTATTGTGATCTCATCTCGCGGTCCGAGAATAAGCGAACTCCTATACACTTAAATCTCCTCAAACAGAGAGCCGGTCACGGGTATATGTGGAGTTCGTACACTTCCGCATCTCCACAGCTTCTAAAATAGTCATAAGCCGGTACTTCCTGTCTGGTTGCATGTATACCTATCAAACAGTGTCCAGTGATTCCAACGACCATTCTTGATCTAGATATGAGGGATCTAAAGCGTCTGTCGTTCACCTGTCTGAGAGTTTCTAATGTGAGATTGAGCTTCCACGTGGATAGGGGAGTAACTACGTATTCCAAAACCAATGGAACTTGTGAGGTTGTCAAAAAACGGATCCAGCTTATCTGTGTGTGCAATTTCTCTATGCTCCGGAACCAAGGAGGAGAATATCAAACTACTTGGGAATCTAAGAATCTAAGCGCTACTGTTGTGGACACTTTTTGAATGCGGATTTCAGAGATTTGATCGCAGCCTAGTTTCCAGAGTAAATATTGTTGCCTGTTGCGTTTATCACGTTACCTCCCAGCCACCGAGCAACTTCTCCGATCGCCATGATTTCTGCCTTGAAAAACTCTGCACTTATCTGGTTAATCGATAGGTCTAACATAAGTTTCTTTGTGTGTAGTTTCTGAAACACACTCTTCCACCTAATTTATAGTCGTCTGTGTAAAAGCTAACATAATTTATTTCTTCATAAAACTTACTGTGGGTCCACTTCTCATGTGAATTGTTGTATGTTCCGAATAATAGTTCACTGACCAATTTGACAATTTTCGAATGCGGATTGCCGTTTGCTTGTTCTGAATATCAAATGGTATCAGATAAAGAATGGTTCTAAACATGCGGTAGTGGTAATGCGCAGAGCATTCAGATCAGTGGATGTTTCTAATACCGTCAAACAAACAAGGATGCCGTAAATCAGTATCGGATGGACAGTAAATCCAGTATACTATTCTCGCGGTGAGCAGAAGATTCCCATTTCAAAGGTTTCGTATAAAGACAATCGATCAATAACAAAAATCAAATTATACCCAAATAACAAATAAAATTTACCATCACATCACAAACGACCACCCTTTCTCCATTGAAGTCTTCAACAATTGATAGACAAAAGTGAAAATAAATACATACAGTCGACTGCGAATATATGCAATCCGCTTAACTAAAACAAAACGATTTTGGATATTTGAAATTCGCTAACACAGTGCATGGAATTTGTAGGAGTGTTAGTTAAATTGGTGTTATATTCTCTACCCTACAAATCACTTGAAGGGAAATCCACAAGACTCAAATATGTTAAAATATAATACTCTCCATTTCGTTGCAATATAAAATAGACTTAGTTAAACTGAAGGTTTTGAAAAACTAAACAAATTGGCCGGACTCTACGCGTCCATGTCATTTGAAAGTGACTCCGCTCAACTGGAAATATGCTATGAGTTCATCACAGGTAATCAAAATTCTGTCATTAAAATGCCATCATATGGAAAATGTAAATCTAAAAATCGAAAACAACTCTGTCGGGCAACTGAGCAACTTTTGAGAGAAAAACACACATTACTTAACAAGGTTTTGACATTTTTACAATTTTCGGATAAACGCAGTCGACTGTCATCAACAATGTTCTTTAACCACCTTTTCGATTCCAACTCAATGTTATCTTTCATATAAAAAAAAATTAAGATCTGGCAATCGCTACAGCTCTGTAAAAAAATACCCAAATAAAAATGTTCCCAAAAAAAAAATTAAGAATCACCAAAATAAATGAAAAATCCCCCAAATACTAATAGGAAAATGTCCTTTATTCTGAAAATTCTGAAAAATCTCCCAAACAATTTATAAAAATTTACCCAATGCAAATCCCCCAAATATTATGAAAAATAAACCAAAACACAACATTATAAAAATAAAATGATATACTACTGTTATGAAAACATCCCCAAAAAAGAACAAAAAATAAAAATATGGGGAATTGTTCATTGTCCATTTTTAATTGTCATAGAGCCAGTTGCTAACATTTTGACAGATGTCACTGTGACAGATGTCACTTTGACAGATGTCACTTTGACAGATGTCACTTTGACAGATGTCATTTTGACAGATTTCACTTTGAAAAATGTCATTTTGACAGATATCACTTTAAAAGATGCCAATTTGACAGATGCCACTTTGACAGATGTCATTTTGACAGATGCCATATTGACAGAAGTCACTTTGACAGATCTCATTTTGACAGATGTCACTTTGACTGATGCCATTTTGGCAGATGTCTCTTTGACAAATGTCACTTTGACAGATGTCATTTTGACAGATTTCACTTTGAAAAATGTCATTTTGACAGATATCACTTTGACAGATGCCACTTTGACAGATGTCATTTTAACAGATGACACTTTGACAGATGTCTCTTTGACAAATGTCACTTTGACAGATGTCATTTTGACAGATTTCACTTTGAAAAATGTCATTTTGACAGATATCACTTTGACAGATGCCACTTTGACAGATTTCACTTTGAAAAATGTCATTTTGACAGATATCACTTTGACAGACGTCATTTTGACATCGGATAACTGAAACAAATTGCACTTATCCAAACTATTCATTATAGAGAGAGAGAGAAAAACAGAAATAACTTCACAAACTTTTCACATTTTTCCAAATTTTCAGTTAAGCACAGTCGCCTGTATACATACGCCCAGCATATGTTTGTTAGCTGTCGCTGTGTTTTTTTTTTTCTTTTTGCTCAATTCCATTCACGGTGTCCAATAAAGATTAATATTTTCCTATTTACATTGAGTTATTAATCTTTAAGGCAAACAAATGCTGAACACATGCATGAGCATTTATGCATGCATGATTGAACGTGCATATTATATGCATGACTAAAGCGTTAAGAGCGTGTTCAAAATGGTGATTATTTTTTAGACTTATTTTCCATATTCGTGTGTACATTTTGGTGTAAAATTAAAACGTTTCGTTTGCTTTAAACCGCCATGTGTCACATGTCACATCGAATGTGGCCAAGTGAATGTTATGGATGTTGGCCTATTGTTGTAGTGTTTGTTGTTCCTATTACATGCTAATCACACACACACACACGCAAGCCGAGATTTTTCCAATCATGCGTAACGTGTGGGTGTGTGTGTGTGTGTACATCGATACAACAAAGGTGGTTATATTATTTTTTGGGTTTTCAATATTGTACGGTGTTTTTGTTTTGTTGTAGTTCTGGTCCCAGGTAAATAGACTAATTAAGTATTCAGTTTTGACAACAACAACAATTAACGCACATTCTCCCCAGGGAAACTGAAACGCAGTCCAGCGAAAACACCAACAGTGATTTTTAAAAGCAACCAGAGGGCAGCAGTTGTTTCGCCAGTTCGGTCGTGTGTCATTTGGAAATTAGCTAGATAAACAATGGCCCAAACATGCTTTATCAATTTAGAACCAATTTCAGTGTTTAAATTTTCATTTGATTTTGGCCTTATTGCTGTAATGTGCTGGAAACACTGGCTGTGAAATGTAGAGCAAAAGGGTGGAACTTTAAAAAGAGCATTACATAGATTTTGCAATAAAGCGTCGGTTATATGGAGGATTCAGTGGGTCGTTGATGCTGTAACAAGAGGTAGGTCAAGTGTATGACTTGGTGATAAGAATTTAGCTCTCATGTTTCTCCATTATACATTTCCGCGTAATCTCTGCACATACAGTTTTGTTTAACCTTTAACTGTGGAGGTGCATTTTTTGGACATTGTAAGTATATGACCTAAAAAAAATTATAAAATTTGTCACCATTTCCATAATTAAAGGTTAAAGAAAAATTAATAAACGAAATTATGCCTTTCTGATGATTTCGGGAGGGAATACTTTATTAGTCTTTTGATGAGTGGTCCATGACCTAAGGAGATTGTACTTGTAAATTTTATAAATCTTTCAGTTCTTTAGAAATTGTTTTCCTCTGACCCACCGCCATGGGTATCGATCTTAATGTGATGCGGTGGCTTAAGTAGTTTCTGGTTCGCACCCTCATGTTAGGGAACACACAGCCCTAAAAGGGAACTGTCCCTGACCTGAGGACATTGACATTAAGAACAGGCCGCATAAAGGGCTGTCGCATGACGGACGAACTTAAATATGGTTGGTCGAGTCCGGCACCAGAATTTTTAAATAGCCGACTCCGACTTCAATTGTTTAAAAACAAAATTTTGAAAATTGTATTTTCGTCTACCATCCACTATCTTAACGAGAAACTAGTTCATATAATGAAAAATATTTAAAATTTTATAAAATATTAACAGATTAACTTGTTTGCAGTAAATTTTATTTATTTTATGGGAGGTAAATACAACTCGGAGTCGCAGTCGAGCACATTATTCGACCTCAGACTCCGACTCCGGGCAAATTTGTCAGACTTCGACTCAAAGGCTTCGATTCCACAGCCCTGGCCAGGCCTAGGAAATATCATCTTATCTGAAACCAGTCGGTAACTTAAAAGAAACATAAGTCTGACGACAACGTTGCTGGTGTCCGGAAAGACACCACAATTTCGAACCGGAAGACAAAAGGGAAGATTTTACTATTAACCCATCAGCTGACCGAACCGTAGATTACGCTAAGAAATACTATTCTTGCCTAGCTAACAATATTTCCGAAAATGTCCTCTTTTTCCTAAAAGCGGTGCTGAGGGGAGGAAATATTTTTACGTACGTCTACCCAAACCAAAGTAAAATGTTTGCAAACGTAAACCTTTTCCAACTCATAAATTCTTAAATAGATCAAAAGACCAGACAGAAACAATAATATCCAACGTTGCCAAACACATGCCAGAGCAAAACCGAAACACGAAAAAACCACTGCCATGAATATTTATTTCAATCTTTGGAGGTCATGGCAAACCGAGAAACTGAGAATTCTTCAATTTTGATTTTTTTCCTCCAAACCAAACAACTCTGTAAAGCTGCAGCAACAACAAACCAACGACGACCATAGCAACGAACGACTTTTGCAGTGAATAATGTGTTAAATTGAATTAATCCACAAGATTTACGCTGCGGGTGATACTAGCTTATATAGCTGGAACAGCGACAACACCGCCAACTATGACATGAGCCGTGGTGTTGTTGCTCAGATGTTGATGACTATGAGAATGCTGACAACAAACGCGTAGCAACAGCAACAACGAAAACGACACAGTGCGCCAACATCAACCGTAACAGTAAAGTCCTCCGTAAAAGTACCGACAACGGGTTCAATATGTTTGCTGCATTGTACAACTAAAGAATCATCATGGCAGCAAACTTGAGCATTATTTCACAGCTCTCGTTTTGTTTTCGCATTTTTTGCGTTATGTTCACATTTTGGCATGGGCATAGGAGGGTTGTGTGATAATGAGAAGGATTTTAACATGGAATTTTGTTTTTTTTTCTCGTCTAAAACGAAGGGCTACAAGCACCAACTATTGGATATAACAATTTTCCGGTCTGTATGCCACGCCCACTTGAAATATCAAAATCTAATCATGTTCACTAGTGACAGTTTCAGCGGCAGTGGTGTCCGACTAAGGTGGCTGATGACAGTGAGATTAAATAAATTAAGAAACCACACGGATGCCATAAGTTGGCCTATTCAGATACCCTTGGTTGGTGTAAGAGCGAGAAATGGTAGTTGAATTTGTGGTAGAGAGGGTGAGGAGTGTGGTGAAGTACGGTATTTCCCTTAAGGAAGTCAGAGTTGCACTGGCCAGCTGTTCAAGATTGTCAAGGGATCTGCTGCCACTGTGAGTGAGTTGTCGTTCCTGTAGACCTCGCCAATGACAGTGTGCAGTTGCTAAACATAAAACATGTTTCGACTATTCGAACTATACACAATACATATATTTTTTTTTATTTGAGGACATGTGGCTTCCACTAAAATGTTGCTGATCCACCGCTAACGGTCACTACAAAACAAGCCCTGGCTCATCCCATTTCCATACACTTTGTCATGAAGAGATTATTCACACCCAGCTGTCTCGTCATTTCGCAAAAGTGGACAATGTTGTTTTCTTCTAACTGCTTAGGATGTGATATTTCATCAAATTGTCTTTAAGTTGCCATGAAAGAGTAGGCACTTTCCCGTTTCCCATTTTCCTAAACTTCTTTAGAAGATCTTGTCTTTCTTCTGTCCTGTTCTTGTCTTTTGTCGCAATATTTCTTCTGCTAGTTACAAACATACATTTGGTCTTGTCTTCTTGTTCGGCATGAGACGCATCTTCAACGATCCCTCAAAAAGCTCGCGCTACATTTCGATCTATCCTTCTCTGCCATTTTTATTACTTCTGCATTTCCCAAGTATTTTCTCGCAGACTGAACGTTTTTCTGTTTGGTTTATCCGACTAAAGAAGAGAATATCAAGATGGCACAGCCGAGGCCAAATGATGAATGTGCGTAGCACCAACGGTATCCGTTGCGTGTCCAGAGACTTGACTATATTGGAGTGTGTTATTCGAAAATCGGTTCGTGATATATTCCAGACATCCATTTGGAAATCTTACGCTTTTCTGTAAGATTTTCCAATGGAAGGGTGCGCTTCCTGCTCTTCATGGTGACTTTTGTTTTAATTAAAATCATGGGCCATCTCGGTGTGGAGTTTCATTGCAACCGGGTGCCGTAAGCTGTAGAACGGCAGGAGTTTAAGGTAAGTCCGGCTACTAACCGATGAGGAAGTCTGTTAAATGTGGGGGCGTTTGTGGCAGACTTGTGGTGTTTCTCTTGATTGCCCTTTTACTTTATTTTCCAACTACCGCCATACAACCCTCGCTCAAAAATACATGTATAGTATGTGTGAGAGCTTAAGGCATCACTCACTCACTCACCCAGCTTGCTTGGTCGTCGGCAGGTTTGTGTGTATGTCGTTTACATCAGTATTTGTTCTACACCGGATGCGTACTTCAACACTACCGGAAATATACAAGTCTTTTGCGTGTCTCCGTTGAAATTGAAAATGCTGCACCATCGCTCCATTTTCGATGAGACGAATATGTGTGTGTGTGTGTGCGTGTGAGTGTTGCACGTACATACATACTAACTATGCATGGATGTGCAGAATATGCATGTAACAATTTTCCCCCTATTCCGAACAATGTTCTTAACTATAAGTGACATGTTAGGTTTCTTTTGCTTTCATTTTTTTTTTGTTTTTTTTTTTTTTGGCATTCATGGGTTTGTGTGTGTGTATGTGTGGATTGTTAACATGTTCCCCGACTGGCTGGATAAATTAATGGATGGATAGATGGATGAATGAGCGAAGCAACCAACCAACGAATAGAGATGAATGAATTGGTTGGGTTGGCTTGTCAGTCGTATGGAGTTGTCTGTTTTTTTTTTCTTCCTTCTTTTTAACAATCTCATCAAAGTTACGGCCACAGAACAAAGTGGCAAATGCGAAAATGAACACCTAGCCAAGGTAGAAGATGGATTTAACAAATGGCCAACTAAACGCCACTATCACGCTTGCTATCTTCATCTTCGGCAGCGACTTCATTATCTCTCGGTTTGTCTTAGTGCGCCGCGTTCCCCGATACTTCGATACTCAAACATCACTCTGTGATTATCGTTGAGGCGCGTTAATTGCACAAATTATAAAACACTTCAGGTTTAATGATTAGAAATCAATCAGTGATGTGTTCGCCGAGAACCAGTTTCGAATGCAATCCAAGTTATGTACGGAGTGCACTCCATCGCAGTCGACGATTGTTGGAAATTATGGTTTAACGATTTACTGCGTTTTTTTTTTTAATGATTTGTTTAAGCTTTTATCGATTATTTCAAAATGATTAGATTTTGTTCTTGACTATGGAAGGATACGGCTGGAAAATGCTAAATCATTAATGAATAATTATTGAGTTGTTGTTAACTAGAAGCCGGTGGATATTCACTTGCTGTAGTTGCTGGTGTGTAGGCAAAATACTAACATATTTAACTGAATAATTTAATGCGTCCGAGAAAGTCGTGGTTCGTAAATAAAAATTTAACTTACCTCACAGGATAATTTCAATTAATTTTTATACGTGAACAGAGAGATTTTTACAGCGGATAAGAACTGTGTACACACGGATTTCGCATACGGACAAAAAAAAACAAGATTTGTCACAGTTTTGTTTTTGTGCATAAGACTCCTAATGGGGATATTTGGGCTTTCGGCAGAAAAACTAAGAAATATATTAATTTTAAATTTGTTGGAAAACCGTATATATGTTCCCCAGATGGTGTCCCATATTAATAGAATTTAAACCGCCTTGTGAGCAATTGTTACCTTCTTTGTATTTTTTGCATTTAAGGAAATCATTGTTGCCATTTCCCCTCTCCCACTTCACTTATTTCATACAAATTGAAACCGCACACCATAAATTTTCAATGTTTCTTTTTTTTTTTTTGTTATTTATCCCGGAAATAAAATCACTCTATGTTAGGTTTTAATCTTTATTTCACACAGTTGCTTAACTTGATGAACTTCTTTTAATCCATTCGTCCGCCGACGGGAGTGTCTGCTCATCTGTTTTTCGTTGGTTTTTTTTTTATTTATTTATAATTCAGCCAAGTGTTTCTGGTATCCATACGATCTGAGACCGGCAGACAGATGGACGAACGGGCAAAAAAAAAAAAAACAACCGCAATGAAAATCTGACTCAAATGGTTGTTTTTTCCACAGAAAGGTGTTGCTGGCCCCCGCTTGCCTTTGTGAAACAGTCACTAGACCAAGGCGAACAAAAGACACCAACTTCTGTATTGTTGTTTTGTGAATATTTCCACCCATCCTCTCTGCGCCGGTTTAAAGTTACAAAAGTAAATAACAACAAATGATTCAAGTTAAAATACAAAATACACATACTTGATCAAAATGCCAAAACAATTTGCATATTTTAATTAAATTCTTTGCATACAACCAGCAAATGCACACATGGTATGCTGTGGTGTTGCCATGGTTGGTCTAAATAGACATTGACTCGATGGACGAAAAGGCACAGTGACAATCCGGCATATTTAAAGTATGGCCGTTGGGTATGCTAAGTGGTAAGTGGACGTTGAGGTGTGAGGGAAACTCATGTTGGCAACGGAGTGAGTCATCAGTACAGCTCAGTTCAAATTTAGCAATTCTATGTTTTGAATAGATTCGGGCGGGATGAGATACTTAACACAATTCTGAATATAAAAGCTGTCCTCTGTGCCGTCGATATCAATTCGAATCCAGCTATATGAATGTACTGTAACTTATCACTTGGAGTTGGTTGTCTAATCAAAACCTTTACTCAGAATTGATAAGATTTTACATTGAAAGAAAATGCAGTCATGGCGGAACTTCAGTTCATGTGGCTACTAACTTTCTTTGGACGAAGGAATTATGGATAGAGTCTGCAAATATACTAAGTTTGCACCTTGAAAAAGTTTATTGAATTGTTTTGAGTAAATCTGAAACTAAGAGGAGAAATACCACCTCCTATCAAATATCACAACATTCGGTTAGTTTATTTGGACCATATGTCGAGATAAAAGTGGTTGCAAATTTTCTCTTTGGAAAGCGAAAAGCTTTAGGAACCGTTTAATTTTTATATTAAAAATCTTCGCCAATATTCTGAATTTTATATTACAGAAAAGCGCCCCGGTAGGCGAGTTGGTAGCGTGCTTGCCTATCAGCGTGGGGGTTGTGGGTTCGATTCCCACCAGAGGCTTTGGTCTGTCGCTGCAAAAATCAAGCCAAAAGGTCTTTGTCACCCGGTTTACCCTTGGACCCAAAATTATAATATAAATTTACTTTGTATTGTAATTAATAAATATATTACAGAAGATTTAAAAAAATTTAATTTTTAAAATATAAAATACTAATTTTGATATATTTTAAAAGAAAAAACAATCGTAAGTTTACTAAAAAATTCAAAGAAAAACGATCGCCCCCAAGGGCGGAAGTAAGTAAAATAGTACTTTTCCTTGGAGACTCTAAGGAAGTGGAATCAAACAAACCGACAATAGATTTTCTACCAGGATTTAAATTGCTCTCCTGAAGAATTTGAAAAAACGGACTTAGGCTGTTATGACTTGCGACCATATGTCCACAATTTTTGATTGTCCTTGTTACAGTTGTAACAATAAGGAACGCCAACCACCGACAACAGATTTTCTGCAAGGATTTAAAACAGATCTCCTAAAGAAATTGAATAACAGACTTAGACAGTTATGACTTGCGACCATATGTCTACAGATTTTTGATCGTCTTATAATCTGCTGGCGAAACTATTAGAAAACGTTTTCGAGAATGCTTCTGTGAAGTAAAATCACATCTTCAAATTCGAATTAATTTACAAAAACCTTTCAGTTTGTTGTAATCTTAAATGACTACATTTTTGTCGCCGATTTTTTGTTGTTGAACGCAAACACATTTTTTTTTTGCCTTAAATGCTGTTCGCGAGTCTTTTGTTCTGCTGCTTGATTTTCAATTTTCAAGTTCATTGTATTCTGCTGTTGATCTTTTGTATCCAGCAGTTTATTGTGGCCGATGCTCTGGCATTGTGTTTCGGGCACTTTGAATTGTTTTCATTTAAAATTCTTAACAATGCGTTGGTGTGTTACAAAATTTATTACAACTTAATTGTTAATGTTATTTACGCCTTCTTAATGTTGGCCGGGCGCAGCGGCAAAAGAAAAACCAGCAACAACAGCAGCAACAGCAAATGTGGCCGTTTCTGTTGCTGACGCTGATGGTGCTGTGTGTCTCTGGTCCTGGTGCTATTTGTTGCCGCCACATTATTGTTATTATTGCTGTAACATGGTGAGCTGTGGTCGGCCAGTCGGTCGATGGGGAGCTGTGACGACATTTAAACACACATGTCTTAATTTCAGCAGACGCCTGTAATGATTGTCTTTCAAACGAAACAAAAAGAGAAAACGCCAAAATAATTTAAATGCTATGGACGACGGCTATGAAAATAAGAACACTTATAAAGCTCAAAACGTGCCCACCATCTCACATGCGATGTTTGAAGTTTGGCCCATTGAAAAGATTTAAACTGGACAAAACATAACAACTACAACAACAACCAAAAACTTCCTGTTTCTCTTCTGGGGTCTCCTTCTTGCATCATTCAGCGCGAACAATGAAGAATGCGTGTGTCGAGTGGCAACACAAAAAGACAGACGCCCACACAGAGTTGTGCCAGTGCATCATCCGTCCGTCCATCGTTTGTTGTGGGGTGTGAGAAATCATTGGCAGACCACCAGAGGCTTAAGTGGTTCTCCTCCTAAATGAAATGATTTGTGGTAATTTGAATTAAGAATAAAAAAATTAAATGTATGTATTTATGTTTATACATCGTCGGTATGTGTGAGAACGATTGTACCACAGCACATGAGTAATTTTAATGTGCTGTTTCGTAAAATTGTTCGCATTTATTACCCAGAAGTGAATTATTCGCAAAAAGTTGTGGCTGGTTGTTTGTTTTTTTGTTTGGGATTTTCTGTAGGAATGTTAAACACATTTTTTTGTATATTTTCTTGCCTTTGACAAGTGTGGTATTTCGGCCTGAAATAACAATGGGTAAATATTCATTGGATGACTGATTTTTTTGAAATAATGTTGACTGAAATGAGTAAATCGATTTGACAACAATTTTTTTTTTAGCTAGTGGGTGGCAAATATATTGTTGGTAGAGGGTGCGACCGAGTTTCATAAGCATATAAACGATTTTCAAATTTTCAAAATACTCGCCGTCTACATCTTGTGAATGCTGAGGACTTGAACAGCCTAAGCCAAGATGTCGAACGACTACGTTCGCATGCCTTTTTAGAGACAGTTGTTTGTCTTTAAAAAATTATGCGAACGTTGTCGTTTGACATCGTGGCTTAGACTGCAAGTCTAAGAAAGTAATCTCGAAACAGAAAATAAAAAACTTCTCTAGATCAAGTTTTTACTGTTTGGAGCCGACTTTAAGAAGTATGTCCCCGTCGAGAAGCCAATACTTTCACAGAAACTGACAGTTTGGTTGCGAATTTTTTATTCTTTTATTCTTTAAAATGCTGCTGTCATGCTAAGCAAATGGCCGGAGATTGAAAATGTACATTAGTTTTAACAGAATGGTTCCACTTATATCGAAATTTAAATCCTTGCGGATACCTCTCATAGACGGACACTTTTCTCAGTACCAAACCGCTTCAGTCCTCTTGTGTACGTCTCACATAAGTGGACCAAATTCTCAGTCCCTTAGGTGTCCGCTTATGAGAGACTACACTGTATACACAATTTTCTATTTTTCCATATTTTAACTCCTTTCGCACCACTGTGTTCGGAGAACAGTACCCACATATTCGACCTAACCTCCATTAATATTATTTTTTTTATATTTATTTTTTCAAAAGATTGCAATGCTGTTCAATTCGTTCGTTTTTTGTTGCCAACATTAAATAGTGTCTCATTGTTTACATATCATTTCCAATTAAATTGCCATAAATTTTTCACTTAGTGTCTGACTGCCTTCTTTTTGTTGTTGTTGCGGTTCGTTCCCTAACACCACAAGACAGTCGCTGCTGATCGTATGCCCGCCTGGCACTTAACCCGATACGGCTGCTCTTTTGCCCACCAAAATGAACAACTGCAGTCAATGCAGGCATTTGTTCTGCAGTCTGTCGAAGAATTTGTGCATAAATTTGAATTGTTTCTGATTCGATTTTCTATCCACCCAATCTTTATGAATATTAGCAACTTTGTATGAACATCATTGGGCGACTGCATGAAGTATCAATTGTATGGAGTTTTGCAATAAGTAAGAGTCATCATCATCAGTTTATTATAATAGAATGCCAGGAAATAAATAATTCTTTTAGGTTTTTTTTTTTTTTGGTTTGACTTTTTTTTCCGTCGGCCGGAAGATGTTCAAAGAACTTTGGTATATAAGTGAAAGGAAATCCATATTTGTGTGACTCTTTCGCCAACACCAGCCTCGATATATATCTGACTCTTACCAAAGAAACTAAATCATGTGATTTAGTGGATAGTAGGCGAGTTCCCGCACAGAAGGTTGTCAAAACTTTTAATGGCTCTGAGGCAAGGCTTTTGTCATACTACGATTAATTGGTTCCTTCATCCATCCTATGGTGGAGAGCAGGGCTATGGAGTCAGAGACTGAAAAGTTTGCCGGAGACTGGAGTCGAAAAATTTGCTGAACTTCGACCACGAGTTTTATTTACTTATATTTCCCATAAAATAAATAAAATTTATTGTAAACAAACTGTTAATATTTTTTAAAATTTGAAATATTTTCGATTATGAGAATTTTTTTTATTTTTAAGATATTTACAAACGGACGGAAAGACAGTTTATAAAATTTTGTTATTGAACAGCTGAAGTCGGAGTCGACTCTGGAGTGGGAGTCGAGCTATTTAAAAAATGCTAGAGCCGGGGAGATAGTTTCGGAGTGGAGAGTATAAAATATGGCAACAATTTGATAACCTGGGTTGTTGCAGCAAAAGTAAGAACCACAACAGCGATTTGTTTTATGAGAATTGATTTTTCGTCGCCGTCCGAATTCATGTTTTGCTGAAGAATATGAATTTGGTTTGGATTGAAGCCAGTAACTTCTCTAGTGTCATGAAACCTGTGAACAGAGAATAAAATCTCTTGTTCAGAAGAGTTTTCTATGGACTTGTAGCCAAAATAAATGCAAAATTTTGTAGTACATTACTCTAGCTTCCATTCAATGGTAATAGCTCTTCGATACCTTGGCTGGTTTCCGAAATATGAGAAAACAAATTCAAGGTCAAAGTATATAATCTTAAAAAATCCAGTAACTCCGAAAATACTAATGTGAGACAAAAAGTGTACTACATCTATTGTAGTACTTTACTCCAGCTTCCATTCAATAGCAATAGCTCTTCGATACCTTGGCTGGTTTCCGAAATATGAGAAAACAATGTCAAGGTCAAAGTATATAATCTTAAAAATTCCAATAACTCCGAAAATTCTCTCTTGAGAAAAAAAGGGGCACAGTGCCAACATTAGATTTACAACGTCTATCGATGAGCAAAATTACAGACAAATTTATTTTTTTTAAATTTCGCGAATTTTGGAAAGGCTACCCCCTTTCTTGTTTTTTGTCCGAAAATATTTTTTTTTCTAATTTTGATATTTCGTTGTAGCAGACATTTAGTGCACTCAAAACTAAATTAAAAGCCTCTGGAAGTTATTGAATTGCTTAGCAGGTTTCCAAGATATGACTAAAAAAAGTTAATTCCGAATGCACTCTTCATTTTCCAAGTAAAACCTTTAAAAGTTGGCGAGACTCACTCAATCGCTTATATATGTTGTAGTACATTACTCTAGCTTCCATTCACTGGTAATAGCTCTGCGATACCTTGGCTGGTTTCCGAAATATGAGAAAACAAAGTCAAGGTCAAAGTATATAATTTTAAAAATTCCAATAACTCCGAAAATCCTAATGTGAGACAAAAAGTGTACTGCATCTATTGTAGTAATTTTCTCTAGCTTCCATTCACTGGTAATAGCTCTGCGATACCTTGGCTGGTTTCCGAAATATGAGAAAACAAAGTCAAGGTCAAAGTATATAATCTTAAAAATTCCAATAACTCCGAAAATTCTCTCTTGAGAAAAAAAGGGTTACAGTGGCAACATTACATTTACAACGTCTATCGATGAGCAAAATTACAGACAAATTTATTTTTTTTAAATTTCGCGAATTTTGGAAAGGCTACCCCCTTTCTTGTTTTTTGTCCGAAAATATTTTTTTTTTTAATTTTGATATTTCGTTGTAGCAGACATTTAGTGCACTCAAAACTAAATTAAAAGGCTCTGGAAGTTATTGAATTGCTTAGCAGGTTTCCAAGATATGACTAAAAAAAGTTAATTCCGAATACACACTTCATTTTCCAAGTAAAACTTTTAAAAGTTGGCGAGACTCACTCAATCGCTTATATATGTTGTAGTACATTACTCTAGCTTCCATTCACTGGTAATAGCTCTGCGATACTTTGGCTGGTTTCCGAAATATGAGAAAACAAAGTCAAGGTCAAAGTATATAATCTTAAAAATTCCAATAACTCCGAAAATTCTAATGTGAGACAAAAAGTGTACTGCATCTATTGTAGTACTTTTCTCTAGCTTCCATTCACTGGTAATAGCTCTGCGATACCTTGGCTGGTTTCCGAAATATGAGAAAACAAAGTCAAGGTCAAAGTATATAATCTTAAAAATTCCAATAACTCCGAAAATTCTCTCTTGAGAAAAAAAGGGTTACAGTGGCAACATTACATTTACAACGTCTATCGATGAGCAAAATTACAGACAAATTTATTTTTTTTAAATTTCGCGAATTTTGGAAAGGCTACCCCCTTTCTTGTTTTTTGTCCGAAAATATTTTTTTTTTTAATTTTGATATTTCGTTGTAGCAGACATTTAGTGCACTCAAAACTAAATTAAAAGGCTCTGGAAGTTATTGAATTGCTTAGCAGGTTTCCAAGATATGACTAAAAAAAGTTAATTCCGAATACACACTTCATTTTCCAAGTAAAACTTTTAAAAGTTGGCGAGACTCACTCAATCGCTTATATATGTTGTAGTACATTACTCTAGCTTCCATTCACTGGTAATAGCTCTGCGATACTTTGGCTGGTTTCCGAAATATGAGAAAACAAAGTCAAGGTCAAAGTATATAATCTTAAAAATTCCAATAACTCCGAAAATCCTAATGTGAGACAAAAAGTGTACTGCATCAATTGTAGTACTTTTCTCTAGCTTCCATTCACTGGTAATAGCTCTGCGATACCTTGGCTGGTTTCCGAAATATGAGAAAACAAAGTCAAGGTCAAAGTATATAATCTTAAAAATTCCAATAACTCCGAAAATTCTCTCTTGAGAAAAAAAGGGTTACAGTGGCAACATTACATTTACAACGTCTATCGATGAGCAAAATTACAGACAAATTTATTTTTTTTAAATTTCGCGAATTTTGGAAAGGCTACCCCCTTTCTTGTTTTTTGTCCGAAAATATTTTTTTTTTTTAATTTTGATATTTCGTTGTAGCAGACATTTAGTGCACTCAAAACTAAATTAAAAGGCTCTGGAAGTTATTGAATTGCTTAGCAGGTTTCCAAGATATGACTAAAAAAAGTTAATTCCGAATACACACTTCATTTTCCAAGTAAAACTTTTAAAAGTTGGCGAGACTCACTCAATCGCTTATATATGTTGTAGTACATTACTCTAGCTTCCATTCAATGGTAATGGATCTTCGATACCTTGGCTGGTTTCCGAAATATGAGAAAACAAATTCAAGGTCAAAGTATATAATCTTAAAAATTCCAATAACTCCGAAAATCCTAATGTGAGACAAAAAGTGTACTGCATCAATTGTAGTACTTTTCTCTAGCTTCCATTCACTGGTAATAGCTCTGCGATACCTTGGCTGGTTTCCGAAATATGAGAAAACAAAGTCAAGGTCAAAGTATATAATCTTAAAAATTCCAATAACTCCGAAAATTCTCTCTTGAGAAAAAAAGGGTTACAGTGGCAACATTACATTTACAACGTCTATCGATGAGCAAAATTACAGACAAATTTATTTTTTTTAAATTTCGCGAATTTTGGAAAGGCTACCCCCTTTCTTGTTTTTTGTCCGAAAATATTTTTTTTTTTAATTTTGATATTTCGTTGTAGCAGACATTTAGTGCACTCAAAACTAAATTAAAAGGCTCTGGAAGTTATTGAATTGCTTAGCAGGTTTCCAAGATATGACTAAAAAAAGTTAATTCCGAATACACACTTCATTTTCCAAGTAAAACTTTTAAAAGTTGGCGAGACTCACTCAATCGCTTATATATGTTGTAGTACATTACTCTAGCTTCCATTCACTGGTAATAGCTCTGCGATACTTTGGCTGGTTTCCGAAATATGAGAAAACAAAGTCAAGGTCAAAGTATATAATCTTAAAAATTCCAATAACTCCGAAAATCCTAATGTGAGACAAAAAGTGTACTGCATCAATTGTAGTACTTTTCTCTAGCTTCCATTCACTGGTAATAGCTCTGCGATACCTTGGCTGGTTTCCGAAATATGAGAAAACAAAGTCAAGGTCAAAGTATATAATCTTAAAAATTCCAATAACTCCGAAAATTCTCTCTTGAGAAAAAAAGGGTTACAGTGGCAACATTACATTTACAACGTCTATCGATGAGCAAAATTACAGACAAATTTATTTTTTTTAAATTTCGCGAATTTTGGAAAGGCTACCCCCTTTCTTGTTTTTTGTCCGAAAATATTTTTTTTTTTTAATTTTGATATTTCGTTGTAGCAGACATTTAGTGCACTCAAAACTAAATTAAAAGGCTCTGGAAGTTATTGAATTGCTTAGCAGGTTTCCAAGATATGACTAAAAAAAGTTAATTCCGAATACACACTTCATTTTCCAAGTAAAACTTTTAAAAGTTGGCGAGACTCACTCAATCGCTTATATATGTTGTAGTACATTACTCTAGCTTCCATTCAATGGTAATGGATCTTCGATACCTTGGCTGGTTTCCGAAATATGAGAAAACAAATTCAAGGTCAAAGTATATAATCTTAAAAATTCCAATAACTCCGAAAATCCTAATGTGAGACAAAAAGTGTACTGCATCAATTGTAGTACTTTTCTCTAGCTTCCATTCACTGGTAATAGCTCTGCGATACCTTGGCTGGTTTCCGAAATATGAGAAAACAAAGTCAAGGTCAAAGTATATAATCTTAAAAATTCCAATAACTCCGAAAATTCTCTCTTGAGAAAAAAAGGGTTGCAGTGGCAACATTACATTTACAACGTCTATCGATGAGCAAAATTACAGACAAATTTATTTTTTTTAAATTTCCCGAATTTTGGAAAGGCTACCCCCTTTCTTGTTTTTTGTCCGAAAATATTTTTTTTCTAATTTTGATATTTCGTTGTAGCAGACATTTAGTGCACTCAAAACTAAATTAAAAGCCTCTGGAAGTTATTGAATTGCTTAGCAGGTTTCCAAGATATGACTAAAAAAAGTTAATTCCGAATGTACTCTTCATTTTCCAAGTAAAACCTTTAAAAGTTGGCGAGACTCACTCAATCGCTTATATATGTTGTAGTACATTACTCTAGCTTCCATTCACTGGTAATGGCTCTTCGATACTTTGGCTGGTTTCCGAAATATGAGAAAACAATGTCAAGGTCAAAGTATATAATCTTAAAAATTCCAATAACTCCGAAAATTCTAATGTGAGACAAAAAGTGTACTGCATCTATTGTAGTACTTTTCTCTAGCTTCCATTCACTGGTAATAGCTCTGCGATACCTTGGCTGGTTTCCGAAATATGAGAAAACAAAGTCAAGGTCAAAGTATATAATCTTAAAAATTCCAATAACTCCGAAAATTCTCTCTTGAGAAAAAAAGGGGCACAGTGCCAACATTAGATTTACAACGTCTATCGATGAGCAAAATTACAGACAAATTTATTTTTTTTAAATTTCGCGAATTTTGGAAAGGCTACCCCCTTTCTTGTTTTTTGTCCGAAAATATTTTTTTTCTAATTTTGATATTTCGTTGTAGCAGACATTTAGTGCACTCAAAACTAAATTAAAAGGCTCTGGAAGTTATTGAATTGCTTAGCAGGTTTCCAAGATATGACTAAAAAAAGTTAATTCCGAATACACACTTCATTTTCCAAGTAAAACTTTTAAAAGTTGGCGAGACTCACTCAATCGCTTATATATGTTGTAGTACATTACTCTAGCTTCCATTCACTGGTAATAGCTCTGCGATACTTTGGCTGGTTTCCGAAATATGAGAAAACAAAGTCAAGGTCAAAGTATATAATCTTAAAAATTCCAATAACTCCGAAAATCCTAATGTGAGACAAAAAGTGTACTGCATCTATTGTAGTACTTTTCTCTAGCTTCCATTCACTGGTAATAGCTCTGCGATACCTTGGCTGGTTTCCGAAATATGAGAAAACAAAGTCAAGGTCAAAGTATATAATCTTAAAAATTCCAATAACTCCGAAAATTCTCTCTTGAGAAAAAAAGGGTTACAGTGGCAACATTACATTTACAACGTCTATCGATGAGCAAAATTACAGACAAATTTATTTTTTTTAAATTTCGCGAATTTTGGAAAGGCTACCCCCTTTCTTGTTTTTTGTCCGAAAATATTTTTTTTTTTTAATTTTGATATTTCGTTGTAGCAGACATTTAGTGCACTCAAAACTAAATTAAAAGGCTCTGGAAGTTATTGAATTGCTTAGCAGGTTTCCAAGATATGACTAAAAAAAGTTAATTCCGAATACACACTTCATTTTCCAAGTAAAACTTTTAAAAGTTGGCGAGACTCACTCAATCGCTTATATATGTTGTAGTACATTACTCTAGCTTCCATTCAATGGTAATGGCTCTTCGATACTTTGGCTGGTTTCCGAAATATGAGAAAACAAATTCAAGGTCAAAGTATATAATCTTAAAAATTCCAATAACTCCGAAAATTCTAATGTGAGACAAAAAGTGTACTGCATCTATTGTAGTACTTTTCTCTAGCTTCCATTCACTGGTAATAGCTCTGCGATACCTTGGCTGGTTTCCGAAATATGAGAAAACAAAGTCAAGGTCAAAGTATATAATCTTAAAAATTCCAATAACTCCGAAAATTCTCTCTTGAGAAAAAAAGGGTTACAGTGGCAACATTACATTTACAACGTCTATCGATGAGCAAAATTACAGACAAATTTATTTTTTTTAAATTTCGCGAATTTTGGAAAGGCTACCCCCTTTCTTGTTTTTTGTCCGAAAATATTTTTTTTCTAATTTTGATATTTCGTTGTAGCAGTCATTTAGTGCGCTCAAAACTAAATTAAAAGCCTCTGGAAATTATTGAATTGTTTAGCAGGTTTCCAAGATATGATTAAAAAAAGTTAATTCCGAATGCTCTCTTCATTTTCCAAGTAAAACCTTTAAAAGTTGGCGAGACTCACTCAATCGCTTATATATGTTGTAGTACATTACTCTAGCTTCCATTCAATGGTAATAGCTCTGCGATACCTTGGCTGGTTTCCGAAATATGAGAAAACAATGTCAAGGTCAAAGTATATAATCTTAAAAATTCCAATAACTCCGAAAATTCTCTCTTGAGAAAAAAAGGGTTACAGTGGCAACATTACATTTACAACGTCTATCGATGAGCAAAATTACAGACAAATTTATTTTTTTTAAATTTCGCGAATTTTGGAAAGGCTACCCCCTTTCTTGTTTTTTGTCCGAAAATATTTTTTTTTCTAATTTTGATATTTCGTTGTAGCAGACATTTAGTGCACTCAAAACTAAATTAAAAGCCTCTGGAAGTTATTGAATTGCTTAGCAGGTTTCCAAGATATGACTAAAAAAAGTTAATTCCGAATGCACTCTTCATTTTCCAAGTAAAACCTTTAAAAGTTGGCGAGACTCACTCAATCGCTTATATATGTTGTAGTACATTACTCTAGCTTCCATTCAATGGTAATGGCTCTTCGATACCTTGGCTGGTTTCCGAAATATGAGAAAACAAAGACAAGGTCAAAGTATATAATCTTAAAAATTTCAATAACTCCGAAAATCCTAATGTGAGACAAAAAGTGTACTGCATCTATTGTAGTACTTTTCTCTAGCTTCCATTCAATAGCAATAGCTCTTCGATACCTTGGCTGGTTTCCGAAATATGAGAAAACAAAGTCAAGGTCAAAGTACATAATCTTAAAAATTCCAATAACTCCGAAAATTCTCTCTTGAGAAAAAAAGGGGCACAGTGCCAACATTAGATTTACAACGTCTATCGATGAGCAAAATTACAGACAAATTTATTTTTTTTAAATTTCGCGAATTTTGGAAAGGCTACCCCCTTTCTTGTTTTTTGTCCGAAAATATTTTTTTTCTAATTTTGATATTTCGTTGTAGCAGTCATTTAGTGCGCTCAAAACTAAATTAAAAGCCTCTGGAAATTATTGAATTGTTTAGCAGGTTTCCAAGATATGATTAAAAAAAGTTAATTCCGAATGCTCTCTTCATTTTCCAAGTAAAACCTTTAAAAGTTGGCGAGACTCACTCAATCGCTTATATATGTTGTAGTACATTACTCTAGCTTCCATTCAATGGTAATAGCTCTGCGATACCTTGGCTGGTTTCCGAAATATGAGAAAACAAAGTCAAGGTCAAAGTACATAATCTTAAAAATTCCAATAACTCCGAAAATTCTCTCTTGAGAAAAAAAGGGGCACAGTGCCAACATTAGATTTACAACGTCTATCGATGAGCAAAATTACAGACAAATTTATTTTTTTTAAATTTCGCGAATTTTGGAAAGGCTACCCCCTTTCTTGTTTTTTGTCCGAAAATATTTTTTTTCTAATTTTGATATTTCGTTGTAGCAGTCATTTAGTGCACTCAAAACTAAATTAAAAGCCTCTGGAAGTTATTGAATTGCTTAGCAGGTTTCCAAGATATGACTAAAAAAAGTTAATTCCGAATGCACTCTTCATTTTCCAAGTAAAACCTCTAAAAGTTGGCGAGACTCACTCAATCGCTTATATATGTTGTAGTACATTACTCTAGCTTCCATTCAATGGTAATGGATCTTCGATACCTTGGCTGGTTTCCGAAATATGAGAAAACAAATTCAAGGTCAAAGTACATAATCTTAAAAATTCCAATAACTCCGAAAATTCTCTCTTGAGAAAAAAAGGGGCACAGTGCCAACATTAGATTTACAACGTCTATCGATGAGCAAAATTACAGACAAATTTATTTTTTTTAAATTTCGCGAATTTTGGAAAGGCTACCCCCTTTCTTGTTTTTTGTCCGAAAATATTTTTTTTCTAATTTTGATATTTCGTTGTAGCAGTCATTTAGTGCGCTCAAAACTAAATTAAAAGCCTCTGGAAATTATTGAATTGTTTAGCAGGTTTCCAAGATATGATTAAAAAAAGTTAATTCCGAATGCTCTCTTCATTTACCAAGTAAAACCTTTAAAAGTTGGCGAGACTCACTCAATCGCTTATATATGTTGTAGTACATTACTCTAGCTTCCATTCAATGGTAATAGCTCTGCGATACCTTGGCTGGTTTCCGAAATATGAGAAAACAAAGTCAAGGTCAAAGTACATAATCTTAAAAATTCCAATAACTCCGAAAATTCTCTCTTGAGAAAAAAAGGGGCACAGTGCCAACATTAGATTTACAACGTCTATCGATGAGCAAAATTACAGACAAATTTATTTTTTTTAAATTTCGCGAAAGGCTACCCCCTTTCTTGTTTTTTGTCCGAAAATATTTTTTTTCTAATTTTGATATTTCGTTGTAGCAGTCATTTAGTGCGCTCAAAACTAAATTAAAAGCCTCTGGAAATTATTGAATTGTTTAGCAGGTTTCCAAGATATGACTAAAAAAAGTTAATTCCGAATGCACTCTTCATTTTCCAAGTAAAACCTCTAAAAGTTGGCGAGACTCACTCAATCGCTTATATATGTTGTAGTACATTACTCTAGCTTCCATTCAATGGTAATGGCTCTTCGATACCTTGGCTGGTTTCCGAAATATGAGAAAACAAAGACAAGGTCAAAGTATATAATCTTAAAAATTCCAATAACTCCGAAAATCCTAATGTGAGACAAAAAGTGTACTGCATCTATTGTAGTACTTTTCTCTAGCTTCCATTCACTGGTAATAGCTCTGCGATACCTTCGCTGGTTTCCGAAATATGAGAAAACAAAGTCAAGGTCAAAGTATATAATCTTAAAAATTCCAATAACTCCGAAAATTCTCTCTTGAGAAAAAAAGGGTTACAGTGGCAACATTACATTTACAACGTCTATCGATGAGCAAAATTACAGACAAATTTTTTTTTTTTAAATTTCGCGAATTTTGGAAAGGCTACCCCCTTTCATGTTTTTTGTCCGAAAATATTTTTTTTCTAATTTTGATATTTCGTTGTAGCAGACATTTAGTGCACTCAAAACTAAATTAAAAGCCTGTGGAAGTTATTGAATTGCTTAGCAGGTTTCCAAGATATGACTAAAAAAAGTTAATTCCGAATACACACTTCATTTTCCACGTAAAACCTTTAAAAGTTGGCGAGACTCACTCAATCGCTTATATGTGTTGTAGTACATTACTCTAGCTTCCATTCAATGGTAATGGCTCTTCGATACCTTGGCTGGTTTCCGAAATATGAGAAAACAAATTCAAGGTCAAAGTATATAATTTTAAAAATTCCAATAACTTCGAAAATCCTAATGTGAGACAAAAAGTGTACTGCATCAATTGTAGTACTTTTCTCTTATATATATCGCTTATATATGTTGTAGTACATTACTCTAGCTTCCATTCAATGGTAATAGCTCTGCGATACCTTGGCTGGTTTCCGAAATATGAGAAAACAAAGTCAAGGTCAAAGTACATAATCTTAAAAATTCCAATAACTCCGAAAATTCTCTCTTGAGAAAAAAAGGGGCACAGTGCCAACATTAGATTTACAACGTCTATCGATGAGCAAAATTACAGACAAATTTATTTTTTTTAAATTTCGCGAATTTTGGAAAGGCTACCCCCTTTCTTGTTTTTTGTCCGAAAATATTTTTTTTTCTAATTTTGATATTTCGTTGTAGCAGACATTTAGTGCACTCAAAACTAAATTAAAAGCCTCTGGAAGTTATTGAATTGCTTAGCAGGTTTCCAAGATATGACTAAAAAAAGTTAATTCCGAATGCACTCTTCATTTTCCAAGTAAAACCTCTAAAAGTTGGCGAGACTCACTCAATCGCTTATATATGTTGTAGTACATTACTCTAGCTTCCATTCAATGGTAATGGCTCTTCGATACCTTGGCTGGTTTCCGAAATATGAGAAAACAAAACAAGGTCAAAGTATATAATCTTAAAAATTTCAATAACTCCGAAAATCCTAATGTGAGACAAAAAGTGTACTGCATCTATTGTAGTACTTTTCTCTAGCTTCCATTCAATAGCAATAGCTCTTCGATACCTTGGCTGGTTTCCGAAATATGAGAAAACAAAGTCAAGGTCAAAGTATATAATCTTAAAAATTCCAATAACTCCGAAAATTCTCTCTTGAGAAAAAAAGGGGCACAGTGCCAACATTAGATTTACAACGTCTATCGATGAGCAAAATTACAGACAAATTTATTTTTTTTAAATTTCGCGAATTTTGGAAAGGCTACCCCCTTTCTTGTTTTTTGTCCGAAAATATTTTTTTTTCTAATTTTGATATTTCGTTGTAGCAGACATTTAGTGCACTCAAAACTAAATTAAAAGCCTCTGGAAGTTATTGAATTGCTTAGCAGGTTTCCAAGATATGACTAAAAAAAGTTAATTCCGAATGCACTCTTCATTTTCCAAGTAAAACCTCTAAAAGTTGGCGAGACTCACTCAATCGCTTATATATGTTGTAGTACATTACTCTAGCTTCCATTCAATGGTAATGGATCTTCGATACCTTGGCTGGTTTCCGAAATATGAGAAAACAAATTCAAGGTCAAAGTACATAATCTTAAAAATTCCAATAACTCCGAAAATTCTCTCTTGAGAAAAAAAGGGGCACAGTGCCAACATTAGATTTACAACGTCTATCGATGAGCAAAATTACAGACAAATTTATTTTTTTTAAATTTCGCGAATTTTGGAAAGGCTACCCCCTTTCTTGTTTTTTGTCCGAAAATATTTTTTTTCTAATTTTGATATTTCGTTGTAGCAGTCATTTAGTGCGCTCAAAACTAAATTAAAAGCCTCTGGAAATTATTGAATTGTTTAGCAGGTTTCCAAGATATGATTAAAAAAAGTTAATTCCGAATGCTCTCTTCATTTTCCAAGTAAAACCTTTAAAAGTTGGCGAGACTCACTCAATCGCTTATATATGTTGTAGTACATTACTCTAGCTTCCATTCAATGGTAATAGCTCTGCGATACCTTGGCTGGTTTCCGAAATATGAGAAAACAAAGTCAAGGTCAAAGTACATAATCTTAAAAATTCCAATAACTCCGAAAATTCTCTCTTGAGAAAAAAAGGGGCACAGTGCCAACATTAGATTTACAACGTCTATCGATGAGCAAAATTACAGACAAATTTATTTTTTTTAAATTTCGCGAATTTTGGAAAGGCTACCCCCTTTCTTGTTTTTTGTCCGAAAATATTTTTTTTCTAATTTTGATATTTCGTTGTAGCAGTCATTTAGTGCGCTCAAAACTAAATTAAAAGCCTCTGGAAATTATTGAATTGTTTAGCAGGTTTCCAAGATATGACTAAAAAAAGTTAATTCCGAATGCACTCTTCATTTTCCAAGTAAAACCTCTAAAAGTTGGCGAGACTCACTCAATCGCTTATATATGTTGTAGTACATTACTCTAGCTTCCATTCAATGGTAATGGCTCTTCGATACCTTGGCTGGTTTCCGAAATATGAGAAAACAAATTCAAGGTCAAAGTATATAATTTTAAAAATTCCAATAACTCCGAAAATCCTAATGTGAGACAAAAAGTGTACTGCATCTATTGTAGTACTTTTCTCTAGCTTCCATTCACTGGTAATAGCTCTGCGATACCTTCGCTGGTTTCCGAAATATGAGAAAACAAATTCAAGGTCAAAGTACATAATCTTAAAAATTCCAATAACTCCGAAAATTCTCTCTTGAGAAAAAAAGGGGCACAGTGCCAACATTAGATTTACAATGTCTATCGATGAGCAAAATTACAGACAAATTTTTTTTTTTTAAATTTCGCGAATTTTGGAAAGGCTACCCCCTTTCTTGTTTTTTGTCCGAAAATATTTTTTTTTCTAATTTTGATATTTCGTTGTAGCAGACATTTAGTGCACTCAAAACTAAATTAAAAGCCTCTGGAAGTTATTGAATTGCTTAGCAGGTTTCCAAGATATGATTAAAAAAAGTTAATTCCGAATGCTCTCTTCATTTTCCAAGTAAAACCTTTAAAAGTTGGCGAGACTCACTCAATCGCTTATATATGTTGTAGTACATTACTCTAGCTTCCATTCAATGGTAATAGCTCTGCGATACCTTGGCTGGTTTCCGAAATATGAGAAAACAAATTCAAGGTCAAAGTACATAATCTTAAAAATTCCAATAACTCCGAAAATTCTCTCTTGAGAAAAAAAGGGGCACAGTGCCAACATTAGATTTACAATGTCTATCGATGAGCAAAATTACAGACAAATTTATTTTTTTTAAATTTCGCGAATTTTGGAAAGGCTACCCCCTTTCTTGTTTTTTGTCCGAAAATATTTTTTTTCTAATTTTGATATTTCGTTGTAGCAGTCATTTAGTGCGCTCAAAACTAAATTAAAAGCCTCTGGAAATTATTGAATTGTTTAGCAGGTTTCCAAGATATGATTAAAAAAAGTTAATTCCGAATGCTCTCTTCATTTTCCAAGTAAAACCTTTAAAAGTTGGCGAGACTCACTCAATCGCTTATATATGTTGTAGTACATTACTCTAGCTTCCATTCAATGGTAATAGCTCTGCGATACCTTGGCTGGTTTCCGAAATATGAGAAAACAAATTCAAGGTCAAAGTACATAATCTTAAAAATTCCAATAACTCCGAAAATTCTCTCTTGAGAAAAAAAGGGGCACAGTGCCAACATTAGATTTACAATGTCTATCGATGAGCAAAATTACAGACAAATTTATTTTTTTTAAATTTCGCGAATTTTGGAAAGGCTACCCCCTTTCTTGTTTTTTGTCCGAAAATATTTTTTTTCTAATTTTGATATTTCGTTGTAGCAGTCATTTAGTGCACTCAAAACTAAATTAAAAGCCTCTGGAAGTTATTGAATTGCTTAGCAGGTTTCCAAGATATGACTAAAAAAAGTTAATTCCGAATGCACTCTTCATTTTCCAAGTAAAACCTCTAAAAGTTGGCGAGACTCACTCAATCGCTTATATATGTTGTAGTACATTACTCTAGCTTCCATTCAATGGTAATGGATCTTCGATACCTTGGCTGGTTTCCGAAATATGAGAAAACAAATTCAAGGTCAAAGTACATAATCTTAAAAATTCCAATAACTCCGAAAATTCTCTCTTGAGAAAAAAAGGGGCACAGTGCCAACATTAGATTTACAACGTCTATCGATGAGCAAAATTACAGACAAATTTATTTTTTTTAAATTTCGCGAATTTTGGAAAGGCTACCCCCTTTCTTGTTTTTTGTCCGAAAATATTTTTTTTCTAATTTTGATATTTCGTTGTAGCAGTCATTTAGTGCGCTCAAAACTAAATTAAAAGCCTCTGGAAATTATTGAATTGTTTAGCAGGTTTCCAAGATATGATTAAAAAAAGTTAATTCCGAATGCTCTCTTCATTTTCCAAGTAAAACCTTTAAAAGTTGGCGAGACTCACTCAATCGCTTATATATGTTGTAGTACATTACTCTAGCTTCCATTCAATGGTAATAGCTCTGCGATACCTTGGCTGGTTTCCGAAATATGAGAAAACAAAGTCAAGGTCAAAGTACATAATCTTAAAAATTCCAATAACTCCGAAAATTCTCTCTTGAGAAAAAAAGGGGCACAGTGCCAACATTAGATTTACAACGTCTATCGATGAGCAAAATTACAGACAAATTTTTTTTTTTTAAGTTTCGCGAATTTTGGAAAGGCTACCCCCTTTCTTGTTTTTTGTCCGAAAATATTTTTTTTCTAATTTTGATATTTCGTTGTAGCAGTCATTTAGTGCGCTCAAAACTAAATTAAAAGCCTCTGGAAATTATTGAATTGTTTAGCAGGTTTCCAAGATATGACTAAAAAAAGTTAATTCCGAATGCACTCTTCATTTTCCAAGTAAAACCTCTAAAAGTTGGCGAGACTCACTCAATCGCTTATATATGTTGTAGTACATTACTCTAGCTTCCATTCAATGGTAATGGCTCTTCGATACCTTGGCTGGTTTCCGAAATATGAGAAAACAAATTCAAGGTCAAAGTATATAATTTTAAAAATTCCAATAACTCCGAAAATCCTAATGTGAGACAAAAAGTGTACTGCATCTATTGTAGTACTTTTCTCTAGCTTCCATTCACTGGTAATAGCTCTGCGATACCTTCGCTGGTTTCCGAAATATGAGAAAACAAAGTCAAGGTCAAAGTATATAATCTTAAAAATTCCAATAACTCCGAAAATTCTCTCTTGAGAAAAAAAGGGTTACAGTGGCAACATTACATTTACAACGTCTATCGATGAGCAAAATTACAGACAAATTTTTTTTTTTTTAAATTTCGCGAATTTTGGAAAGGCTACCCCCTTTCATGTTTTTTGTCCGAAAATATTTTTTTTCTAATTTTGATATTTCGTTGTAGCAGACATTTAGTGCACTCAAAACTAAATTAAAAGCCTCTGGAAGTTATTGAATTGCTTAGCAGGTTTCCAAGATATGACTAAAAAAAGTTAATTCCGAATACACACTTCATTTTTCACGTAAAACCTTTAAAAGTTGGCGAGACTCACTCAATCGCTTATATGTGTTGTAGTACATTACTCTAGCTTCCATTCAATGGTAATGGCTCTGCGATACCTTGGCTGGTTTCCGAAATATGAGAAAACAAAGTCAAGGTCAAAGTATATAATCTTAAAAATTCCAATAACTCCGAAAATTCTCTCTTGAGAAAAAAGGGGCACAGTGCCAACATTAGATTTACAACGTCTATCGATGAGCAAAATTACAGACAAATTTATTTTTTTTAAATTTCGCGAATTTTGGAAAGGCTACCCCCTTTCTTGTTTTTTGTCCGAAAATATTTTTTTTTCTAATTTTGATATTTCGTTGTAGCAGACATTTAGTGCACTCAAAACTAAATTAAAAGCCTCTGGAAGTTATTGAATTGCTTAGCAGGTTTCCAAGATATGACTAAAAAAAGTTAATTCCGAATGCACTCTTCATTTTCCAAGTAAAACCTCTAAAAGTTGGCGAGACTCACTCAATCGCTTATATATGTTGTAGTACATTACTCTAGCTTCCATTCAATGGTAATAGCTCTGCGATACCTTGGCTGGTTTCCGAAATATGAGAAAACAAAGTCAAGGTCAAAGTACATAATCTTAAAAATTCCAATAACTCCGAAAATTCTCTCTTGAGAAAAAAAGGGTTACAGTGGCAACATTACATTTACAACGTCTATCGATGAGCAAAATTACAGACAAATTTATTTTTTTTAAATTTCGCGAATTTTGGAAAGGCTACCCCCTTTCATGTTTTTTGTCCGAAAATATTTTTTTTCTAATTTTGATATTTCGTTGTAGCAGACATTTAGTGCACTCAAAACTAAATTAAAAGCCTCTGGAAGTTATTGAATTGCTTAGCAGGTTTCCAAGATATGACTAAAAAAAGTTAATTCCGAATACACACTTCATTTTCCACGTAAAACCTTTAAAAGTTGGCGAGACTCACTCAATCGCTTATATGTGTTGTAGTACATTACTCTAGCTTCCATTCAATGGTAATGGATCTTCGATACCTTGGCTGGTTTCCGAAATATGAGAAAACAAATTCAAGGTCAAAGTACATAATCTTAAAAATTCCAATAACTCCGAAAATTCTCTCTTGAGAAAAAAAGGGGCACAGTGCCAACATTAGATTTACAACGTCTATCGATGAGCAAAATTACAGACAAATTTTTTTTTTTTAAATTTCGCGAATTTTGGAAAGGCTACCCCCTTTCTTGTTTTTTGTCCGAAAATATTTTTTTTTCTAATTTTGATATTTCGTTGTAGCAGACATTTAGTGCACTCGAAACTAAATTAAAAGCCTCTGGAAGTTATTGAATTGCTTAGCAGGTTTCCAAGATATGACTAAAAAAAGTTAATTCCGAATGCACTCTGCATTTTCCAAGTAAAACCTTTAAAAGTTGGCGAGACTCACTCAATCGCTTATATATGTTGTAGTACATTACTCTAGCTTCCATTCACTGGTAATAGCTCTGCGATACCTTCGCTGGTTTCCGAAATATGAGAAAACAAAGTCAAGGTCAAAGTATATAATCTTAAAAATTCCAATAACTCCGAAAATTTTCTCTTGAGAAAAAAAGGGTTACAGTGGCAACATTACATTTACAACGTCTATCGATGAGCAAAATTACAGACAAATTTTTTTTTTTTAAATTTCGCGAATTTTGGAAAGGCTACCCCCTTTCATGTTTTTTGTCCGAAAATATTTTTTTTCTAATTTTGATATTTCGTTGTAGCAGACATTTAGTGCACTCAAAACTAAATTAGAAGCCTCTGGAAGTTATTGAATTGCTTAGCAGGTTTCCAAGATATGACTAAAAAAAGTTAATTCCGAATACACACTTCATTTTCCACGTAAAACCTTTAAAAGTTGGCGAGACTCACTCAATCGCTTATATGTGTTGTAGTACATTACTCTAGCTTCCATTCAATGGTAATAGCTCTGCGATACCTTGGCTGGTTTCCGAAATATGAGAAAACAAAGTCAAGGTCAAAGTACATAATCTTAAAAATTCCAATAACTCCGAAAATTCTCTCTTGAGAAAAAAAGGGGCACAGTGCCAACATTAGATTTACAACGTCTATCGATGTACCCCCTTTCTTGTTTTTTGTCCGAAAATATTTTTTTTCTAATTTTGATATTTCGTTGTAGCAGTCATTTAGTGCGCTCAAAACTAAATTAAAAGCCTCTGGAAATTATTGAATTGTTTAGCAGGTTTCCAAGATATGACTAAAAAAAGTTAATTCCGAATGCACTCTTCATTTTCCAAGTAAAACCTCTAAAAGTTGGCGAGACTCACTCAATCGCTTATATATGTTGTAGTACATTACTCTAGCTTCCATTCAATGGTAATGGCTCTTCGATACCTTGGCTGGTTTCCGAAATATGAGAAAACAAATTCAAGGTCAAAGTATATAATTTTAAAAATTCCAATAACTCCGAAAATCCTAATGTGAGACAAAAAGTGTACTGCATCTATTGTAGTACTTTTCTCTAGCTTCCATTCAATGGTAATGGCTCTTCGATACCTTGGCTGGTTTCCGAAATATGAGAAAACAAATTCAAGGTCAAAGTATATAATTTTAAAAATTCCAATAACTCCGAAAATCCTAATGTGAGACAAAAAGTGTACTGCATCAATTGTAGTACTTTTCTCTAGCTTCCATTCACTGGTAATAGCTCTGCGATACCTTGGCTGGTTTCCGAAATATGAGAAAACAAAGTCAAGGTCAAAGTATATAATCTTAAAAATTCCAATAACTCCGAAAATTCTCTCTTGAGAAAAAAAGGGTTACAGTGGCAACATTACATTTACAACGTCTATCGATGAGCAAAATTACAGACAAATTTATTTTTTTTAAATTTCGCGAATTTTGGAAAGGCTACCCCCTTTCTTGTTTTTTGTCCGAAAATATTTTTTTTCTAATTTTGATATTTCGTTGTAGCAGTCATTTAGTGCGCTCAAAACTAAATTAAAAGCCTCTGGAAATTATTGAATTGTTTAGCAGGTTTCCAAGATATGATTAAAAAAAGTTAATTCCGAATGCTCTCTTCATTTTCCAAGTAAAACCTTTAAAAGTTGGCGAGACTCACTCAATCGCTTATATATGTTGTAGTACATTACTCTAGCTTCCATTCAATGGTAATAGCTCTGCGATACCTTGGCTGGTTTCCGAAATATGAGAAAACAAAGTCAAGGTCAAAGTACATAATCTTAAAAATTCCAATAACTCCGAAAATTCTCTCTTGAGAAAAAAATGGGCACAGTGCCAACATTAGATTTACAACGTCTATCGATGAGCAAAATTACAGACAAATTTATTTTTTTTAAATTTCGCGAATTTTGGAAAGGCTACCCCCTTTCTTGTTTTTTGTCCGAAAATATTTTTTTTCTAATTTTGATATTTCGTTGTAGCAGTCATTTAGTGCACTCAAAACTAAATTAAAAGCCTCTGGAAGTTATTGAATTGCTTAGCAGGTTTCCAAGATATGACTAAAAAAAGTTAATTCCGAATGCACTCTTCATTTTCCAAGTAAAACCTCTAAAAGTTGGCGAGACTCACTCAATCGCTTATATATGTTGTAGTACATTACTCTAGCTTCCATTCAATGGTAATGGATCTTCGATACCTTGGCTGGTTTCCGAAATATGAGAAAACAAATTCAAGGTCAAAGTACATAATCTTAAAAATTCCAATAACTCCGAAAATTCTCTCTTGAGAAAAAAAGGGGCACAGTGCCAACATTAGATTTACAATGTCTATCGATGAGCAAAATTACAGACAAATTTATTTTTTTTAAATTTCGCGAATTTTGGAAAGGCTACCCCCTTTCTTGTTTTTTGTCCGAAAATATTTTTTTTTCTAATTTTGATATTTCGTTGTAGCAGACATTTAGTGCACTCAAAACTAAATTAAAAGCCTCTGGAAGTTATTGAATTGCTTAGCAGGTTTCCAAGATATGATTAAAAAAAGTTAATTCCGAATGCTCTCTTCATTTTCCAAGTAAAACCTTTAAAAGTTGGCGAGACTCACTCAATCGCTTATATATGTTGTAGTACATTACTCTAGCTTCCATTCAATGGTAATAGCTCTGCGATACCTTGGCTGGTTTCCGAAATATGAGAAAACAAATTCAAGGTCAAAGTACATAATCTTAAAAATTCCAATAACTCCGAAAATTCTCTCTTGAGAAAAAAAGGGGCACAGTGCCAACATTAGATTTACAATGTCTATCGATGAGCAAAATTACAGACAAATTTATTTTTTTTAAATTTCGCGAATTTTGGAAAGGCTACCCCCTTTCTTGTTTTTTGTCCGAAAATATTTTTTTTCTAATTTTGATATTTCGTTGTAGCAGTCATTTAGTGCGCTCAAAACTAAATTAAAAGCCTCTGGAAATTATTGAATTGTTTAGCAGGTTTCCAAGATATGATTAAAAAAAGTTAATTCCGAATGCTCTCTTCATTTTCCAAGTAAAACCTTTAAAAGTTGGCGAGACTCACTCAATCGCTTATATATGTTGTAGTACATTACTCTAGCTTCCATTCAATGGTAATAGCTCTGCGATACCTTGGCTGGTTTCCGAAATATGAGAAAACAAATTCAAGGTCAAAGTACATAATCTTAAAAATTCCAATAACTCCGAAAATTCTCTCTTGAGAAAAAAAGGGGCACAGTGCCAACATTAGATTTACAATGTCTATCGATGAGCAAAATTACAGACAAATTTATTTTTTTTAAATTTCGCGAATTTTGGAAAGGCTACCCCCTTTCTTGTTTTTTGTCCGAAAATATTTTTTTTCTAATTTTGATATTTCGTTGTAGCAGTCATTTAGTGCACTCAAAACTAAATTAAAAGCCTCTGGAAGTTATTGAATTGCTTAGCAGGTTTCCAAGATATGACTAAAAAAAGTTAATTCCGAATGCACTCTTCATTTTCCAAGTAAAACCTCTAAAAGTTGGCGAGACTCACTCAATCGCTTATATATGTTGTAGTACATTACTCTAGCTTCCATTCAATGGTAATGGATCTTCGATACCTTGGCTGGTTTCCGAAATATGAGAAAACAAATTCAAGGTCAAAGTACATAATCTTAAAAATTCCAATAACTCCGAAAATTCTCTCTTGAGAAAAAAAGGGGCACAGTGCCAACATTAGATTTACAATGTCTATCGATGAGCAAAATTACAGACAAATTTATTTTTTTTAAATTTCGCGAATTTTGGAAAGGCTACCCCCTTTCTTGTTTTTTGTCCGAAAATATTTTTTTTCTAATTTTGATATTTCGTTGTAGCAGTCATTTAGTGCGCTCAAAACTAAATTAAAAGCCTCTGGAAATTATTGAATTGTTTAGCAGGTTTCCAAGATATGATTAAAAAAAGTTAATTCCGAATGCTCTCTTCATTTTCCAAGTAAAACCTTTAAAAGTTGGCGAGACTCACTCAATCGCTTATATATGTTGTAGTACATTACTCTAGCTTCCATTCAATGGTAATAGCTCTGCGATACCTTGGCTGGTTTCCGAAATATGAGAAAACAAAGTCAAGGTCAAAGTACATAATCTTAAAAATTCCAATAACTCCGAAAATTCTCTCTTGAGAAAAAAAGGGGCACAGTGCCAACATTAGATTTACAACGTCTATCGATGAGCAAAATTACAGACAAATTTATTTTTTTTAAATTTCGCGAATTTTGGAAAGGCTACCCCCTTTCTTGTTTTTTGTCCGAAAATATTTTTTTTCTAATTTTGATATTTCGTTGTAGCAGTCATTTAGTGCGCTCAAAACTAAATTAAAAGCCTCTGGAAATTATTGAATTGTTTAGCAGGTTTCCAAGATATGACTAAAAAAAGTTAATTCCGAATGCACTCTTCATTTTCCAAGTAAAACCTCTAAAAGTTGGCGAGACTCACTCAATCGCTTATATATGTTGTAGTACATTACTCTAGCTTCCATTCAATGGTAATGGCTCTTCGATACCTTGGCTGGTTTCCGAAATATGAGAAAACAAATTCAAGGTCAAAGTATATAATTTTAAAAATTCCAATAACTCCGAAAATTCTCTCTTGAGAAAAAAGGGGCACAGTGCCAACATTAGATTTACAACGTCTATCGATGAGCAAAATTACAGACAAATTTATTTTTTTTAAATTTCGCGAATTTTGGAAAGGCTACCCCCTTTCTTGTTTTTTGTCCGAAAATATTTTTTTTTCTAATTTTGATATTTCGTTGTAGCAGACATTTAGTGCACTCAAAACTAAATTAAAAGCCTCTGGAAGTTATTGAATTGCTTAGCAGGTTTCCAAGATATGACTAAAAAAAGTTAATTCCGAATGCACTCTTCATTTTCCAAGTAAAACCTCTAAAAGTTGGCGAGACTCACTCAATCGCTTATATATGTTGTAGTACATTACTCTAGCTTCCATTCAATGGTAATAGCTCTGCGATACCTTGGCTGGTTTCCGAAATATGAGAAAACAAAGTCAAGGTCAAAGTACATAATCTTAAAAATTCCAATAACTCCGAAAATTCTCTCTTGAGAAAAAAAGGGGCACAGTGCCAACATTAGATTTACAACGTCTATCGATGAGCAAAATTACAGACAAATTTATTTTTTTTAAATTTCGCGAATTTTGGAAAGGCTACCCCCTTTCATGTTTTTTGTCCGAAAATATTTTTTTTCTAATTTTGATATTTCGTTGTAGCAGACATTTAGTGCACTCAAAACTAAATTAAAAGCCTCTGGAAGTTATTGAATTGCTTAGCAGGTTTCCAAGATATGACTAAAAAAAGTTAATTCCGAATGCACTCTTCATTTTCCAAGTAAAACCTCTAAAAGTTGGCGAGACTCACTCAATCGCTTATATATGTTGTAGTACATTACTCTAGCTTCCATTCAATGGTAATGGATCTTCGATACCTTGGCTGGTTTCCGAAATATGAGAAAACAAAGTCAAGGTCAAAGTATATAATCTTAAAAATTCCAATAACTCCGAAAATTCTCTCTTGAGAAAAAAAGGGTTACAGTGGCAACATTACATTTACAACGTCTATCGATGAGCAAAATTACAGACAAATTTTTTTTTTTTAAATTTCGCGAATTTTGGAAAGGCTACCCCCTTTCATGTTTTTTGTCCGAAAATATTTTTTTTCTAATTTTGATATTTCGTTGTAGCAGACATTTAGTGCACTCAAAACTAAATTAGAAGCCTCTGGAAGTTATTGAATTGCTTAGCAGGTTTCCAAGATATGACTAAAAAAAGTTAATTCCGAATACACACTTCATTTTCCACGTAAAACCTTTAAAAGTTGGCGAGACTCACTCAATCGCTTATATGTGTTGTAGTACATTACTCTAGCTTCCATTCAATGGTAATGGCTCTTCGATACCTTGGCTGGTTTCCGAAATATGAGAAAACAAATTCAAGGTCAAAGTATATAATTTTAAAAATTCCAATAACTCCGAAAATCCTAATGTGAGACAAAAAGTGTACTGCATCAATTGTAGTACTTTTCTCTAGCTTCCATTCACTGGTAATAGCTCTGCGATACCTTGGCTGGTTTCCGAAATATGAGAAAACAAAGTCAAGGTCAAAGTATATAATCTTAAAAATTCCAATAACTCCGAAAATTCTCTCTTGAGAAAAAAAGGGTTACAGTGGCAACATTACATTTACAACGTCTATCGATGAGCAAAATTACAGACAAATTTATTTTTTTTAAATTTCGCGAATTTTGGAAAGGCTACCCCCTTTCTTGTTTTTTGTCCGAAAATATTTTTTTTCTAATTTTGATATTTCGTTGTAGCAGTCATTTAGTGCGCTCAAAACTAAATTAAAAGCCTCTGGAAATTATTGAATTGTTTAGCAGGTTTCCAAGATATGATTAAAAAAAGTTAATTCCGAATGCTCTCTTCATTTTCCAAGTAAAACCTTTAAAAGTTGGCGAGACTCACTCAATCGCTTATATATGTTGTAGTACATTACTCTAGCTTCCATTCAATGGTAATAGCTCTGCGATACCTTGGCTGGTTTCCGAAATATGAGAAAACAAAGTCAAGGTCAAAGTACATAATCTTAAAAATTCCAATAACTCCGAAAATTCTCTCTTGAGAAAAAAAGGGGCACAGTGCCAACATTAGATTTACAACGTCTATCGATGAGCAAAATTACAGACAAATTTATTTTTTTTAAATTTCGCGAATTTTGGAAAGGCTACCCCCTTTCTTGTTTTTTGTCCGAAAATATTTTTTTTCTAATTTTGATATTTCGTTGTAGCAGTCATTTAGTGCGCTCAAAACTAAATTAAAAGCCTCTGGAAATTATTGAATTGTTTAGCAGGTTTCCAAGATATGATTAAAAAAAGTTAATTCCGAATGCTCTCTTCATTTTCCAAGTAAAACCTTTAAAAGTTGGCGAGACTCACTCAATCGCTTATATATGTTGTAGTACATTACTCTAGCTTCCATTCAATGGTAATAGCTCTGCGATACCTTGGCTGGTTTCCGAAATATGAGAAAACAAAGTCAAGGTCAAAGTACATAATCTTAAAAATTCCAATAACTCCGAAAATTCTCTCTTGAGAAAAAAAGGGGCACAGTGCCAACATTAGATTTACAACGTCTATCGATGAGCAAAATTACAGACAAATTTATTTTTTTTAAATTTCGCGAATTTTGGAAAGGCTACCCCCTTTCTTGTTTTTTGTCCGAAAATATTTTTTTTCTAATTTTGATATTTCGTTGTAGCAGTCATTTAGTGCGCTCAAAACTAAATTAAAAGCTTCTGGAAATTATTGAATTGTTTAGCAGGTTTCCAAGATATGACTAAAAAAAGTTAATTCCGAATGCACTCTTCATTTTCCAAGTAAAACCTCTAAAAGTTGGCGAGACTCACTCAATCGCTTATATATGTTGTAGTACATTACTCTAGCTTCCATTCAATGGTAATGGCTCTTCGATACCTTGGCTGGTTTCCGAAATATGAGAAAACAAAGACAAGGTCAAAGTATATAATCTTAAAAATTCCAATAACTCCGAAAATCCTAATGTGAGACAAAAAGTGTACTGCATCTATTGTAGTACTTTTCTCTAGCTTCCATTCAATAGCAATAGCTCTTCGATACCTTGGCTGGTTTCCGAAATATGAGAAAACAATGTCAAGGTCAAAGTATATAATCTTAAAAATTCCAATAACTCCGAAAATTCTCTCTTGAGAAAAAAAGGGGCACAGTGCCAACATTAGATTTACAACGTCTATCGATGAGCAAAATTACAGACAAATTTATTTTTTTTAAATTTCGCGAATTTTGTTTTTTGTCCGAAAATATTTTTTTTCTAATTTTGATATTTCGTTGTAGCAGACATTTAGTGCACTCAAAACTAAATTAAAAGCCTCTGGAAGTTATTGAATTGCTTAGCAGGTTTCCAAGATATGACTAAAAAAAGTTAATTCCGAATACACACTTCATTTTCCACGTAAAACCTTTAAAAGTTGGCGAGACTCACTCAATCGCTTATATATGTTGTAGTACATTACTCTAGCTTCCATTCAATGGTAATAGCTCCGCGATACCTTGGCTGGTTTCCGAAATATGAGAAAACAAAGTCAAGGTCAAAGTATATAATCTTAAAAATGCCAATAACTCCGAAAATTCTCTCTTGAGAAAAAAAGGGTCACAGTGCCAACATTACATTTACAACGCCTCTGGAAATTATTGAATTGCTTAGCAGGTTTCCAAGATATGACTAAAAAAAGTTAATTCCGAATGTACTCTTCATTTTCTAAGTAAAACCTTTAAAAGTTGTCGAGACTCACTCAATCGCTTATATATGTTGTAGTACATTACTCTAGCTTCCATTCAATAGCAATAGCTCTTCGATACCTTGGCTGGTTTCCGAAATATGAGAAAACAATGTCAAGGTCAAAGTATATAATCTTAAAAATTCCAATAACTCCGAAAATTCTCTCTTGAGAAAAAAAGGGGCACAGTGCCAACATTAGATTTACAACGTCTATCGATGAGCAAAATTACAGACAAATTTATTTTTTTTAAATTTCGCGAATTTTGTTTTTTGTCCGAAAATATTTTTTTTCTAATTTTGATATTTTGTTGTAGCAGACATTTAGTGCACTCAAAACTAAATTAAAAGCCTCTGGAAGTTATTGAATTGCTTAGCAGGTTTCCAAGATATGACTAAAAAAAGTTAATTCCGAATACACACTTCATTTTCCACGTAAAACCTTTAAAAGTTGGCGAGACTCACTCAATCGCTTATATGTGTTGTAGTACATTACTCTAGCTTCCATTCAATGGTAATGGCTCTTCGATACCTTGGCTGGTTTCCGAAATATGAGAAAACAAATTCAAGGTCAAAGTATATAATCTTAAAAATTCCAATAACTCCGAAAATTCTCTCTTGAGAAAAAAAGGGGCACAGTGCCAACATTAGATTTACAACGTCTATCGATGAGCAAAATTACAGACAAATTTATTTTTTTTAAATTTCGCGAATTTTGTTTTTTGTCCGAAAATATTTTTTTTCTAATTTTGATATTTTGTTGTAGCAGACATTTAGTGCGCTCAAAACTAAATTAAAAGCCTCTGGAAGTTATTGAATTGCTTAGCAGGTTTCCAAGATATGACTAAAAAAAGTTAATTCCGAATACACACTTCATTTTCCACGTAAAACCTTTAAAAGTTGGCGAGACTCACTCAATCGCTTATATGTGTTGTAGTACATTACTCTAGCTTCCATTCACTGGTAATAGCTCTGCGATACCTTCGCTGGTTTCCGAAATATGAGAAAACAATGTCAAGGTCAAAGTATATAATCTTAAAAATTCCAATAACTCCGAAAATTCTCTCTTGAGAAAAAAAGGGGCACAGTGCCAACATTAGATTTACAACGTCTATCGATGAGCAAAATTACAGACAAATTTATTTTTTTTAAATTTCGCGAATTTTGTTTTTTGTCCGAAAATATTTTTTTTCTAATTTTGATATTTTGTTGTAGCAGACATTTAGTGCGCTCAAAACTAAATTAAAAGCCTCTGGAAGTTATTGAATTGCTTAGCAGGTTTCCAAGATATGACTAAAAAAAGTTAATTCCGAATACACACTTCATTTTCCACGTAAAACCTTTAAAAGTTGGCGAGACTCACTCAATCGCTTATATGTGTTGTAGTACATTACTCTAGCTTCCATTCAATGGTAATGGCTCTTCGATACCTTGGCTGGTTTCCGAAATATGAGAAAACAAATTCAAGGTCAAAGTATATAATCTTAAAAATTCCAGTAACTCCGAAAATCCTAATCTGAGACAAAAAGTAACTGCATCTATTGTACTCTAGCTTCCATTTAATAGAAATAGATAGATAAATAGATAACTTGGCTGAAATAAAAATGACAGCTGTCAAATAAAACGACCGCATTTTGGTTTTTTTTGAGGCATTTTCCATAGAGCCTTTATTTTGGCAATTCCTTATTTGAGACATTCACAACTTTTTTTGAGGAATTTTGCTTTTTGCTTTCAAAAAGAAACCACTATATGTGCCACCCGGAACACATGTTGGTATTATTAAACTTTTCAGTTACACTTTTATTAGTTTTTAATTATTTAAGTTGTTTATTATTTAATTGTGCGATTTTTTGTTTTGTTTAGTTTTTTGTTACTTTTCCATAATCCAATTACTCGATTAATTATTCATCGACTCAGTTTCCCTACTCCAAATAATTAAATTATTTATTTGTTCTATTATTCCGCTATTACATAGATAATTCATTTAACTTCATTTCAATTATTAAAATGTAAAATTTATCCAAGGCTTTCAACGCTTATTCCACGCGGGTGGAGGAACTCACCTACTATTTTCGTTATGTTCTTATTTTTCACCATTGCAACATATTTTTGCAAAATTTATGGCAACCACGTGACAAAGTTTATGTCGCCGCTTATTAAATTTCATTTAATATCGGCAACAGTCACAAACAGCTTCACAATGGAAACAATGCCAAAGCATTGCCAGCGAGCCGGAGCGGCAAGAGGGACTACAGTCGTTATGGAGTATGGCAGACGTAGCTCTTTCTGTTGTTGTTGTTTTGTATTTTGGCCATCACGGTGAAAATAATTCACACCTTGATATTATTCGACGATTCTTTTTTTTTATTGTTTGGCAAAATTGCATTGTTTTGCATTTGTGAAGATATAGTAACGATCGAACGAGATATAGTTTACACAGACACATGTATGTACAATATATGTGAAGGTGTTCGCATGTGCAAACACTTGTATGTGTTTGTATGATCCTGGTCAACAATCATAAGTCATGATATTAGCCAAAACAATTGAAATAAAGGAGAAAATGGTAGAATAACAATGCATACAGGAAGAAGAAAGAAACTTTCCATTTTTCGAAATCGACAAAAGCGGTGGGTACACTGTAAAAAAAAATTAGAACCATACCCCTTTGGGAGTTGTTGAGGAATATTTGTCTATAGGGTTGCAAGACTTCAACAGTGACTTTATAGAGAATTTATATATTTTAGTTTACATTGGATAAGTATGGCCTTCAGAATTTCTCTCAGTGTTTGTTTTGCTGATTATTACAAACCATGTGTTTTGTTAATTCTTTCGAATCGCATAAATATATACGTGCAGCTATTTATAAATATATATATATATGTATATATATTGTTTAACAACCGTCCAATATAATTTTTATGACTTTAACACCTTATAATCCTGCATACTCGCAGAAGGACAAAAGCCAGCCTCATCCGCATGTGTATGCTGGAGACGGTCATACAAACAACCCGAGGATTTCTTTCATATTTACCTTTTTGGTCAGAGTTGTGTACTCCGACCCGAACTGAGTTGGTATATGAAGGGGAGAAGTATGTGGAACTAAAGCGATTCAGAACTCTATTGAAAACGTACGAATAATTGCAAAGCAAGCAAAATTGTCGACAACAAGTCGATTTATATGGCAATTGTGCTTTGAAGCTTATGTGCTGTTGTTGTTGTTGTTGTCGTTGTGGTTGATGCTGTAGTTTTTACCTGCAAGTAGAGGTGGCTGCACTGTCTCGGCAGCGTATCGTTTTGTGATGTGCATTGAAAAGGAAACGGGGGAATTCTAGTGAACCGAAAATGGTTTTCAAAGGCACCCTATAGAGCGTAAAGATGGCACGGACACAGTAGTGGTGAAAAGGAGGAGAATTGACCGATCGAGAAGCATTGCCAAAGTTTTCATAAAGTTTTCAAAAAGTGTCCGAAGCTATTTTTTTAAAAAATCACATCCACTACAGCCATGGTTCAAAAATGTCAATTAGTCCAGTAGATGAAATCACATATAAAATTCGAATATTTCAATATTCAGACCTGCGTAATACTAACAAAAAAAAATCTATTTTTATGAGTCGTAATAACTGTCAACATATTGCCCAGCATTTCCCAATGCAATAGACCTTATGTAGGGTAACCGAAACCCCTGCCAGAGATCTTCTTCTCAACGTTATGCACATTCATACTCGTATATGAGAATTTCAACACTTTGACTTAAACTTCAGTTGGCCGTTTTTTTTTTTTTTTTTTTTTTGGAAATACAGAAGACAACTGTGGCAGCAGCCACACCGGGTTGCTGCAGTGCTGTGACTACTATTGTGAGAGCACCTTTAATATGAATTCATATGTTTGCTAAATATCTGCTACAATTGGGCTCGCTTTATTTGAGTATTTTTGCTGTGCGCTGTTCCCTACAGATATTTGGCCGGTGGATTGTTTTGGAGTACGGTCTTTAGTTTACACCACATATCGAACATCGTGTAGATGAAGCCAGTGAGGCGGAGGAGGTGGTAGGGGCACAGGCAATGTTAGGCCGACTGACTGGCAGGCAGAAAGTCAGGCAATAATACTCTATGCAAGCTTGCACACACATCATCATCGATTATAATCGAAATGGGATTGTAAATCAAATCGTATTGAATGGTAGTGACTTTAAAATGGGGTTCATTATCGCGCCAGTGAGCTCCTTTTATGATTGTTTGTTGTTGGAGCTGTTGTTGGTTGGTTGGTTGGCATCGATTTCGATTCGGATCCTGATGATATGGTATTGCTGTTGTCTTTTGAACCCTCTACATTTCGCATGAAGTTTATCGTACACACATGCAGACACACATGACTGCCATAATAATACCACTGTGCCTGGTTTCACTGTCGCTGCATATTTGGTGCCAATATATATTAGGCGGCCGCACATCTCTTGAGAGTTGTAAAAATTGGTTGGTGTTTTTAAACGATTTAACAACAGAAAAACACATATTTTTTTTTCAATACATATTCTTTTTTGTAGATTATTTCTTTATTTTAACGTAGACCAAAAACACCATAACTGTTTTTCTTAAGGTCCCCTAATATGCTCTAAATAATACATTTCTGCATATAGGAACAAAATTTTGCCACACACATATCAGCGTGGTAGGTTTTCATTCAGATAATCCGCGACAGTGGTTTGAAATAGTCTTCGACTAGAGAAGTTATATTTTAGAACAAAATGAGTACCTGCGGAACCGTAGCTCACCAAAAAAACTCGAAAGAAGACTATTCTGTAGAACAGGGTCATCAGAAAAGGCATTCGGCAGGAGACTATTCCTTAGAACAGTGCCTTGGCAGAAAAGTAATTTTTAGAACAAGGCCTTCGGCTACTCTTTAGTCCAGAGTCTTCGACTGGAGGCTATTTCTTATAACCGGGCCTTCGTCTAGATACTATTCTTTAGAACAGGGCCTTTGACAGGATAATATTGCTTATACCAAGGCCTTCGGCATTAGACTATTCAATAGAACAGGGCCCTGATAGGAAAATATTCTTTAGAACAGGGCCTTCGGCAGGAGACTATTCCATAGAACAGGACCTTGGCAGGAAACTATTCCTTTCAATAGGGCCTTCGACAGGAGACTATTCCGTAGAACAGGGCCTTGGCTGGAGACTATTCTTTAGAACAGGGCCTATGTTAGGAGACTATTCATTACAACAGGGCCTTCGGCAGGAGACTATTCCTTAGAACAGGGCCTATGTTAGGAGACTATTCATTAGGACAGGGAGTTTGTCAGGAGACTATTCCTTACAACAGGGCCCTGGCAGTAAAATATTCATTAGAGCAGGGCCTATGTTAGGACATATTATTCAGGAGACTATTCCTTACAACAGGGCCCTGGCAGGAAAATATTCATTAGAGCAGGGCCTATATTAGGACATACTAATTAGGACAGAAACTTTGTCAGGACACTATTCCTTACAACAGGGCCTTCGACAGGAGACTATTCATTAGGACAGGGACTTTGTCAGGAGACTATTCATTAGGACAGGGACTTTGTCAGGAGACTATTCATTAGGACAGGGACTTTGTCAGGAGACTATTCCTCACAACAGGGCCTTCGACAGGAGACTGTTCCATAGAACAGGGCCTTGGCAGGAGACTATTCTTTAGAACAGGGCCTTCGGCAGGAGACTATTCTTTAGAACAGGGCCTATGTTAGGAGACTATTAGTTACAAAAAGGGCCTTCGGCAGGAGACTATTCTTTAGAACAGGGCCTATGTTAGGAGACTATTCCATAGAACTGGGCCTTCGAACTGAAACTATTCTTAAGAACAGGGACGATTGTTTGTCAATTTTTATCCGAAATAAGTTTCTCATTATTTTCGAATAAGCGTACATTTAAATCGTCGTTAGTTGGAAACAACCCTTGATGGCACCACTGTCCAAATATTAAGTACATGTGCGATACTCGTCCGTACGATCACATATCTACGTGAATATTTACGTAATGTTGTGTTAATAATACCCGCTTTTAGCATAAAATTCCTTTTTTCCGGCCATTTTATAAACATACAGACTTTAGATAAGTCACCATGGTGTTGGAGCTGTATAGGGTAATTACTTCAAATCAGCGCATTGATGGTTCCAGTTAGATTTCACATTCGAAATTGATTTCTATGAAAATAATCGTATGACAGAGCACCTAAATGTTGGAGGGGGTTAATCTGGCTATGTCACAAGGGCCGTTATCAGAATGACTACCTTTAGGGTCTTCCAGGACGATAACTGAACGTTTTGAAATTTGGAAATTTTTCATTACTACAAGGTGGCGCATAAGTAAACTTCCGATGTTTTTTGGCTGCAATTAAAAAAAAATTAAAAAACTTTGAATCTTCTTGTGGATTATTTTTATTTGGTCTTTTAATTTTTTTGTACATCAAGTCGAGAATATGATGTCATGTAAATGTCACAAATGTCAAAACAGAACTGACATTAGGGGCCAATCGCAAAATTTATAGCATTTTCTGATAGAAGGATTACTTTAGTTGTAAAATAAGTCTGAGTTGACCAATGTTATTGATATCACAAGAACGAATACTGTATTGGCCAAATATTATTTGATTAGAACAAAAGTTTTTGCGGAGCTTTTTTTAATTTGATTACATTTTCCCATAGTAATATTAACACACTACGAATATTTCTACTCCAACACGAAATGAAATTGTTTTTCCTAATTGTTGGATAATTTTTAGGATGAAATTTAATTCCAGAAACTAGCCAATAAAGATTCATACAGGGCAGATATTCTGTTGATACCGAGTACTTATTTTCAAAAGTAACCATGGTCAGTCATGAACTAAGTTATAACAATACAATTAGAGCTTCCTTTCACTTAATGTCCACCCATTTCAAGCGGGATAAGTAAGATAACTTTATCAGGCCTTTATGCAGGGCGTCCCAAATAAGATCTAGTGACCTAGTGTTGGGGACTTTGCGCTGGCAGTTGTTGTACAATCCGACATTTTTATGGGTACATCTTAAGATCTGACTGTAAAATTACCTATAACGTTGTTCTCGGTATACCCAAATAGAGGGAACGGCGAATGTTTCGATGAGCAACTCTTCTCGGATGGTCGGCCAGTTTCTCAAAACAGCGGACTATCTTATAATTGCGAAAGATGCGGGCTCCGATCTTGAGTTGAAATAACGGCGATAATTTCGCTGCGTCAGAACAATTGAACAGTTGAGGAAAATAGAGAAAATCGTATATAATCTGAAAAATATGTTGGGAAATAAAAATGTTATCTGGTCTAATATTTTGTTGACCCTGTTGAGCACAGGTAAACCTCTCAAGTTCTAGCATTGCGATATGTTTTTGGGAAGCTGAAGAACTGTGCCTTCTTTTAACTCATGGTGACAGATTTTCATTTGCCCCAAAATTCTGGTCTACGTGGATTGAGAATATGCCCATTAAGCAGGGGATCTGCCTTTATTAGTTCCTTGGCTATATTATCAGGACGTGGGTCTTTGTTGGGGTTAAGTGCTTTGATAGCGGATACAATTTCTGGTATGGGATGGTTTTATAGAGACCTAGCCAAACGGTTTTCAGAAATAAGTCTGGCTTATAAAGAAGTTAAGGAGGATATAATCTCCGCTTCAAGTTACAACTAAGCCTCAGCCTTACCAGGGCCTTACCATAGCCGCCACTGGGTTGTACACTCGCTGTGTTCCCATGAAGGTTCTCATTTCCACTTACTGTATGCACTGCGAGCACATTCCGACATTCATATACATATGCACATCCATGGTGGCTGTGATACGAGAAGTGTTGTGGAAATGACATTCAATGTTATGCTTTTCATAATTTATGAGTTTTTCATTTACGTGCTTAAAATAGTGCAAATCGTACTTGTCCTACTACAACTTTATTCTGTTCTGCTTTGACCGTGGCCATGCTGCTGGTCGGATGTTTCTTTCTTTCTTTCTGTTTTTTTTTTATTTTTGGTATATTTTTTTTTTATAAATCTGAACTGCTTTTACAAATAATATCGATCGATTTTGTGTCTGATTCCTTCACAAACGAGTGCATGCCTACATGTATGGACTATTGTTTGGTTGGTGTTTTTATTATTTTTGGACGGAACCGAATGTTACTGTCCGGGGAATTGGCCGCAGTGAGTGAGTGAGTGTGAGGGCACTGGTCACCATCCACCACCATGGGGACAGGCGAGTATGAGTTTGCCTTGAATGTATGGTTTATTAGTTTAATGCTCTTGGATGACTGCCCGGCTCAGAGTCAGGCACTGAAGGCACCTTGATGGTCAGTCAGTAGGACGTAGTGTGTATGTGTGAGTATTATGACCAGTTACCTTGGCTTGATTGCCAGACGGCCGGCATCTCTCTTCTCATTCGCTCTCTAAATGCTAAGCAATTAAAGGTGGACATAATTGATGTTTATATTTTGACAGGAAGTCATAATTAAGTAAAGCATGCATACATTTATCGTCGTTTTTCACTTCACTTCAGTTGAGCTGCGCTCTGCTTGCTTATGCGTTACGTTTCGAATTTTGTTTTCGGCTGAACGAGAAAATAGTGCCACATATTTTGCGGTCTAGATATTGACTTATTGTAATGTTAAGAATGCACAACACCATTAATCTTTCGCAAGAATTTCTGATATTTATTGTTAAATGAATTGTTTTATTTTCAATTTGGGAAGGCAAAGTGGAGAGCAAACAAATTGAATTGATATGGAATGTTGGCAGGAAGGTGAGAATAATTGTGCCGGAATTGAATAATCTCAGCGAGTGCATGGAGTTATTGCTGTTGATAACAGGGATTCCTCTAAAAGAAATGCTGACAAGGTCATGCAAGGGGTTACAATTGTAAAATGTAGGTCTCACGTCTCCCGGGCCAGCCGAAGGAATTTTGTTCTTTAGAATGTTCTTACATTATGTTAGCGTGTCAACCGGCCCACGACCAGACCCCATCGTAAGGACGATTTTTTATTGGGGTATTTTTTTAAAATATTTACGGGATATAAACTGTGAAAAAATATCAGTTGGTGCAAAACAGGAATTCGAAGAACATTTGAAAATGTTCGATTTTTTATTAGGGAATTTTTTATAAAATATTTAGGGGATTTCATTTTAATTGTTTTTTGAAAAAAATTCATATAACTTGTGAGAATATATCAATTGGTGAAAAAATAAGTAACAGTGCAGGAATTCGAAGAATATTTGAAAATCATTTTGGCTGGTGGTAATGCCGATTTTTTATTAGGGCATTTTTTGTAAAATATTTAGGGCATTTTTTATAAAATATTTAGGAGATTTTTTATAAAATATTTAGTGAATTTTTTATAAAACATTTAGGGCATTTTTGTGATGATTTTTGTGTTTTCATTTATTTTTGTGAATTGGTGATTTTTAATCCTTTTGGTATGGATTTTTTACTGGTATCATCTTTGGCGGATACTGAACATTTATCATTTATGTAAATACTGTTCAAATACTGTTCGGCCAAAAACGTTGCATTGGTTAATCGCAGACAAAATTAAAAAAAATGGTAGAGACAACTAAAAAACACCATAACCAGGAGACAATGACTTAGCCAGACCGAAAGATGACAATGTAGACCGAAAGATGACTATTGCGTAGCCGGCAATGAACAAAACAGTTAAGCTTAGATTTTATTTTGAGTAAGGTGTTCCATAATTGGGCATCATATTCAGTTTTTATCGCGATCAATAGTTCCTTGCAATTGATGTAAATTTTTTTAAATCAATTTTTTTGTTATACCACAAAACCTGGCCTGCAGAAATATATTTATTTATTAATCTGGAAAGTCATTACTACAGGAAGGCGTTTGGATATAATCACGCCAAAATTATTCCCTAACAGAATGGATTTAATCTGCAGAGACGCCATTGAAAAGGCTTAGAGAAAAAACGTAAGTTTGGGCGAACAGAAATATTCCATGCAAAGTGTTGGACGTACGCTGAGAGTCTCCCACACAGAATGGTTTAATAAACTTTTAATTAGAGAAGTGTAAAATGCGATCCTACTACCTAAATTCCAACAATGAAAGTTTCGCTTTGAACATTTGACAAGTAGAAACTATGCCATTACTAAAACTGGAACGATACACGCTTCAATAACCCATTGAAATTATTAAAATTCACTACCAGAACGGTGAAAATCTGGTTCACAGTTCGCAAAACTAAAAGGTTTCCGGATGAAACCTAAAAGGTTTAGATGAAGAATTTTCCTATTTTTTTTTTGTCTTATATGGTCAGGTTCCTCTCTATGAACTAAATAAAACTAATTTGTTTAATATTTCCCAACGTTTCGTTAGCTTTATTCCAACTTCTTTGGGAGTTATTTATTTGAAAATCAGTTATATTGTTATATTTCTTAACATTAACAAACGGGACATCACGACATAGTTTTATAATAAAATAATAATTAAATAAACACGTGATACCGGTGAGTGAGTCTGCAAGTTAAATCGAACATAGCTAACTGATATAAGATAAGTACCAATATAAGTCCTATTGATTATTTCCAAAAACCCCAAATCCATAGAACTTTTATTGTCCATATCACACTTCAAAACTCCTGCTTACTGTAAACAACTTCAAACCAATACCGATTTCTACTGCGGGCTACTATTTCCACACCAAGATAACAGTGTTCATTACTGGCCAGACGGACAACACAGCAATCCTTTAAGCCACTTGTTGCTTCCTCCCTTCAGATGAAAGTCAAAAAGCAATTTTAACTTTTCCAATGAAAACTACAAAAACAAAAACAAAAAAACAGAAAACGTTGAAGCAAATGAAACTGCAGCAGAACGGGAACAACAGCTCTGACACATGTTATATTGAAACAGCTGAAAGCATACCTTTTGACATATATTAACCTTCACTAAATGCAATACGTTATTTAAGAGCTCATCCGTAACAAACCAAAAAATAAAAAGAAAACATCTCGAGAGAGAAAAAAAACCGAAACAGTGCCGTTTCTTGTGGCACTATGCTGTTAAGCTCTTGTTCAGAAATACGTCTGTAGCATGAACAGACGTACTCGCAGTCTTACATAAGCCATCAAAAATATAAAACAATAAAAACTGAGCAATGGAGCAGGAGCCAACACTAAGAAGAAGTCACAATGGAACAGTGCGACAGACAGGCACTTACACGGCAGAAAGCCAAAGACGGTATACGAATGTGAAAATCAAGACCAACACTTCTTATAACTACCAACATACACATTTCTTTATTCGCCGATGCAACAGGTGAGGCGACTGGGTGTAGGATGGCCGTTAAACAGATATTTCAAAGGGCATAATTTGTAATATGGGAAAAATAAATAGGTTCTCTACTCAGTGAAGACCTTAAGCGTCATTGAATAAAAGCTTTAACAAGCGTTTTCTCTGGAGAGTGTGATCGAAAGGATTTGATGGGTTATTATGACCTGGTCTAATATCGGAATTCCTACATGCGATGCCCGTTGTTAAGGGCAACATCATTCACTGTACTATAATAATTTATTTTGTTAGGAATGTAAGAATTTACTCAATCTTCCGGAAACCGAATGTTAAAATACCTTGTTTTAGAGAGTAAAGGGAGATAAAAACACTATCAAGAAGGACTTAAGAAAAAGTTTCTAGAAATATACATCGGAAACCTCTGTTAAGAAAAGGAAGACATGCAACGTGTAGAGAAGCATAGGTGGCGTGCTGGTATATTCCCGGAATTCCCCTAGAAGTAAAGTAGAAAGAAGATCTTTGAGATGAAGATAAAAGGTCTAATAAGATGCGGTATTAAATGTGTAAAATAAACATAAGATGTTGAATAAAATTGGATATTTTCTTAAAGAAATCACACCTTCCTGACATAGCTGGACAATCGAAGAGGTTATCATGGTGGGAGTCCCTTGTCCACAAGCAAGGGACTCTCACCATCAATTCTTGACCAAGAGGACTTAAGGGCTGTCACACTCTCCTGTACGGTGCTGCTTACATTCATGTTGATTGTCATTAACTGGGAAATGCCCATTGAGGCTAGGAAGTCATGCCGACTGGCGAAAGGAGGGATACTGGCGAGGTAGCCACCCTGCCTATTTTCCAGGCTACGGTTTAGACCATTGGGAATCTTTGCAGTATCTGCATAAATATTCACAACGGCCTACCGGAAGCCCTTCCAATGCAAAGGCCTTACTAAAACCGTCGCTGCCACATGATATTCTCATGCCTTCATTTAAATGTATGAAGGTTTATGCGAGGACATACTGTAAGTATGTGCATACATCGTTCATGTGGACGTGAGGCTTGCCGTATCCGCTCGCTGGTTCTCTCTCTCTCTCGCGCGCTATTGAATAGAGTTGAGTTGATTTAGTCGAGTCGCGCTTCGACGTCGAGTGTTGCAAAAGCACAGCAATATTCATATGCCATCATGTGGCGCAATTTTCTGCAATACAAAAGTGACAATTTGATTTATCACCACACTTTGGTTTTATTGCGGCATTTTTAGAGTAACATCAGCCTTTAGAGATTCTGTTCAGCGCGTATTTTTTTTTTTTTTCATCTCGGGGTTGCTTTTGCCGATTGTTTGTCTTTTTGCATACGAGGACAGTTGCTGGCATACATACATGAGAGCGTGTGTGTGTGAGTGAATATATGCTTGCAATTGTCCAAGAGTAGCAGATGCTGCTGATGGTGTTGCGAAAGCTTTAATAGCGCATCGCCTTCGTCGTTGTTGTTTGTAACATTTTAATGGCATTTAGAATGTGAAACAAAGAACCCAGCAAAATATATATTTTATTGAATTTTGAAAAGATAGCGCCATTTTGGTTTTCTTTCTATTCCATCACAGCATGTGATTTTTCTTCTTCTTCCAGATTAGTAATTCTAACGATTCCTTAGGTTACTTCGCCAAAGATACTTATGCAGTCAGTACCCAAATAAAACCCGATTAAAGGAAGGATATGTCTGGTTTGAATTTCCTAGTTTCTTTGCCAATGAGTCAGGCACAAATAATTTATCATTTTGGTCTCTTTATTCGCCGAAAAAAATGCAAATTATTGAGATTTTTTTTTTAATTGACAATTTTTGAATTTTTTTATAAAAAACTGTAGAATTTCGAATTTGAAAAACAAAAAAAAAACATTTTGTGCCAAAATAAATACGAAAAACAGCACTAAAAAATATATAGAACTATTTTATAAAAATTTTGAATTCGGAAAAAAAAATTATTATGTAAAATCAAAACGACCACAAAGTTTAAAAAAGTTGACGGAATTTTATCTCTATTTAAAAAAAAAAACGAAAAAGTGAAGCATTTCCAATTATAAAAAAATGTCCCCACAATTTTGAAAATCCCCCAAATCGTTTATAAAAAATTCCCCATTAATATATAGTTGAGGGTCCACAATTTATAAATTTATAATTGTGGAATTTGCTCCACCCTGAAAAATAACTCAAGTGCAAAATGGCCCAACGCAAGAAATGACAAATCTTCCTAGTTTTGGAACATATTATCATAATGAAAAATTCACCCACTATAAAATGTGAAAATTAACCCCAATTCAAAGTTAATTATTATTAAAAGCAAGAACATTTTTATAAGACGGAAAAAAGGCCCCTAAAACTGTAGAATTTCCTATGTGAAAATTGACCCCACAACCAATGTTTTGTGTGAAAACTAATGCGAAAAATAGCCCTAAAATAATATGGAATTGTTGAGGTAGTTTTTCATTATGCAAACCCAAAAAAAAAAAAAAGAAAACAAAAATTAAAAAAAAAAATGTTGGATCATTTGGCATTCTCAGAAATGCCACACAAAAAATTAAGAATTCCCACGAAAAATTCTCCAAAAATTCTAAAAAAATCTCTTAAATAGTTTATAAAATTTCCCAGTTTCCCTTCCAAATATTTTCCCGATTAAAAGCTTCCATTATTTCCACAACTGAGATTCTGCGAATACTTTTTGAGTAAGCAGAAAAAATTGGGTAATTATTCATTGTTGAAATTTTGGGATATTTTTATAATAAAAATGCGCCAATTTTGTATGGTATTTTTTAGGACTTATTTTACATTGAGCCTACATTTTATTAATACAAAAAATTGGCCAAAAAATGGAAATGAAAAAATTTAAAAAAAAAATTGTGGGGCAATTTTTCATTTTCAATTTGAGAAAATCCCGGGTATGCGGTTTTTTCGATGATATTTCAGCATAATTAGGGCACTATTGGCAAATTGGACTACTAACAACAACAAAAAAAGTCTACAATTTTGAGAAATGTTTTTTTCGGACATCCAACATTTTTTGTAAATTTAAAGAACCTGTCTCAACATTGTTTCAAATCATTCTTTATCCACAAGAATCGTGTGATAGGATCCAGCGACAGCTAGATTTTAAAAAAACATAATTTTTGAATAACTTTTTTAGACCCCTAGGGAATTTCCTCCCCAGCTAACCGACATTGCACAGTGGTCCAGATCGATCTGGCTAACATCTTCGAGCGTCGTGAAAAATATGCTGTAGATAAACCTCACTCCTTATCTACAACATATTTTTCACTTTATTATTTTATCTTATCAAAATTCAAAATGGGACAATTGCATATATTTTAGAAATATGTCCAAAGATGTCAACTTTCCGTTTTTTTTTGCGCATAACAAAATTAAATTTTTGTCGTTTAAAATTCATCACCTTTTTTCGACTTTTAAAATTAAATTTTTTCGAAAATTTAAAAAAAAAATTGATTTTTTCGACTTGGTCAAACTGTATCGCATACATTTTACGAACCTCTATCTCACACATTGTAAGAGCTATTGCACTCCCTCCGCTATTATACCAGTTGATATTATCCCGTTGCATTAGCGCCCAAACTTTTGCTGGGTTACCCTTACCATCATCTCCTTCCACTTTTTTTTTTTTTTTTTTTTTTTTTTTTTGGTTTTGTTAAAGAGAGTGGAAAGTAAGGAAATCAATGCAAAATGCCATTGGCTTTTAGGTTATTTCACAAAAAAGCCCATGAAAATAAAAGACAGGATTCAAAGAACAAAACAAAAAAGAACGGATATTGATGCAACAAAAATATAATAATGCTAAACACAAAACTGATGCACAAACCGGGGAAAACACACTGTCGCGTCTTATGACTGCTGCTGACTGTTGCATTATTCACCAAGAGACACACACACACACTCACCACTTCATGCCAGGGAATAACACTCCATTCTAAATGTCGTCTAATGTCTGAGTAAAGTTTCCCTCCAATAAAACCTACATACACTATAGCACACATAGCCAGAGACATTCATACATACGAATACATGCTGATTCGCCAACCGATGAAGCGCCAAAGAGGGACACCAACAAACGAACGTCTATCTGGGACTTAGACTGAAAACAACAACAACAACTAGCATTTTGAAAGATTTATGCTGCTCCAAAAGTAGTGTTTATGACTATAAAAATGATAACAATATAAAAGTTTTTTAAATAAACCCATTAGCAAAAATATACCCACAACGAACATCGTTGATTTCCCTGCTACGTCCATCCCGCCCGACCCTTTCGCATTTTGTTTTATCCCAGTTAATAACCGCCATAAAAAGCCAAAGTAAGCCATAGCCAGCACATATCTGCCATTTCTAAAACTATCGATCTTAGCCCTCGTTGTGTTTGTTGGCTTGCCTGGAATCCTTAGCCAATGATTCAGTAGTTGTTCCACATAGATTTGCCCATTCATCATTCAGGCTTGAGCTCATTATTATCCTTTTTAAAGCCTTTCAAGCGTATGCAAGTGCGAAGTATGAGTGTGTCTTAAATTGAAATTAGCGTATGGCGTCGTCGTCGTCGTAGTCTCCTTTTTATTGTGTGCGATTACATCGTAGTCATACATAATGCTCATCATTCATTTTGGGAAATATGCTCGGCAAGAAGATAGAGAAGATTGGTGGGTAACAAGAACATCATCAACGACAACTTGTTCCTGTTTCAGGCATGAGTCACAGCTGCCAACCATTTCCATTGCATGCCGGGCACATTAACGCCTGAAACTGGTTCAAAGCATTCCGAACACTTATGTACGTGTATATGTGCAAATCTTCGCATTTGTTTATTCTGCCATGACTTTATATGCATGTAGTGACTGTGATTATTTATGTGTTCGATTGTTTTATGTGATGTTTCTCCTCCTTGCCCACATACTACCATGATTGCTCACTCATATTGGCCGGGATGTGATGCTAGAGTCGCGATAAACATTGTGATGTGTTGTGGCTCCGAAAGGGAGTGATGTCATGCCATTATGATGATTTCATCTCAAGGGCATGTATGGGCATAGTATTAAAAGGACATTTTATGGGAATTGGCCACAGGAAGGAGTGTCGTCCTAGGGAAGAAAGTCATAAGAGCCCAAATTTCAAAATTGAGTTATGGTCAGTTTCGAAACCGTATATGTGATTCTGATCGTTGTGTTGAGTGTTATAAAATCCATATGCAACTTACAAACATTTTCGAAAATTTACAAAAAAAAAAAAAATATACACAAGTTAATTTGAAGTCTAATAACACTAGTCAACAGTCAAAATGTACTCGGGATGCGATAATTTTTTCTGTGTAGATAACCTTGACATGAGCTCGAAAAACGCAATAAAAATTTTTTTTTTCGTTTGGTTTTTGTTTTATTTTTTTTTTCTTAAATTTTAAAAAAAATTTTTTGGTTAATTTGTTTCGTCCGGCATAACTCGGGAACCACTAGCCCGATTTAATTGAATTAAATTTTTTAAAATTATTACAATTTATTGCGTTTTTCGAGCTCATGTCAAGGTTATCTACACAGAAAAAATTATCGCATCCGGAGTACATGAATTTTTTTTCATTTTGTTGAGTAGTGTAATGTAAATTAACGCTGTTGTCTGTCTTGGCTGATAAGTAGTTTCCCGCAACATTTCATAGGGGAAAAGACTGGGAACTGGGTGAAATGTGTGTGATATAATTTAAATTTATTACTCTTTCTATAGAAGTTATACACGGCTTAGGCATTACGCAAATTGCTAGACAGCGACTGCATACGACTTTTCATGTTCTCTCAATGACATTTTCTAGGGTTTTGTCGTTGTTTGACACACGCACACAATCCACCACAGCACGGATCAATTCCGTTTAAATAAATCACCATTCATAGTGCTGGCATACCCATTTCCTTCTGACATACAGTCTTTGCAATTCCATTCAACTGTGGACATGTGATGTCCTTTACGCTTTTATCTTCACTCAGATCTTTGTCATATTTAATATTTTGATTATCCTCTGTGAATGCCGATGACATTGTTAACATCATTAACGAGTGTCCAGTCCGGATAATGCGCTTAATTTCAATACGATACTCGGAAAGTGGACATACGTAAAGTAAAAGTTAAATATTTTTCTTTAAAACGCATTACGCTCATGTGTAAACTTGTTCATTAACGTTTAAAAAGTGTAATGAGAAAAGGAAACACCAATTAGGGATGACGAGAGAAAGTCTACAAGAGTGGATAAATTGCTTTAAATGAATATTAAATGTTGGAGCTGTAGATATGTAAAGGGCGGATTTATATAGCACAACAGTCCTTAAGTGCCTAGAATTTTAACAAACTGGTAAGAAAATTCTCCTGCGGATTTTTTTAGTATAATTTGAGATTTTCTCAATGACTTTTTTTTGGACTGCATGAAATGTATATACTCGTAAATCGCCTGTCCTGATTAAAATTTGTTCTGTTTTTTCTACCACTTTAATTGTCCGTTTAAAACGTCTTTTATCTATCATGAAGCCACCAAAAACAGGTATGCCCGAAACGTGCATGATTTATTATTTCTCTGGCCTTTTTGTTTTCTAATTAGTTAAGATCGCCAGACCAACCTGCCTGCCATCATTGCTGTCCATTCAATTTATTGAAATCTCATTAAAAAAAATAATACGCAAAATGAATGAAAACGAAGCAGAGAATGAAATAAATTGATAAGCATTTTTATCAGTATTTTGACATGCCAATTTACGTTAGCACCTCCATGCCAAGGAGAAAAATTAAAATACCACCGCAAAGTTTTGTTTTCTTTTTCTTATACGCGTTCTTTGACATGACCAGCCCGATAAATTGCAAACAAATTTCAGATCTTAAGAAAGCCTGTTTGTTGGCAGGACATTAAATGGAAGAGCAAAAAAAAAACGTAAATACACATAAAGAGAATATTAAATGCGCAACAACATGTAATTTAAATCAATGTCAAGAAATGAAACAATTTTAAAACAAAGCAAAAAAAAAATAATATAAAAAGAAAACCCAAATGCATGAAACCCTTTCTTTCGGTCTTGTTTTATTTCCTTTCGGCTGCCGCCGAAAACATTCAGCTGAGGTGTACGTGCTTATCTGTAAAAAGAACTGAAAACGTTTTCAAGTTATTTTTCATTTTACAATTTAGGCTTTCAGTGCCACTTGTTTTACAAAAACCCAAAGTTTCCATGCACAAAACAAGAAAATCAAAAAAAAAAAACCGCCACACAAATATGATAAGAACACTTTAACATTTAGCTAAAGAAAGTTCTGGCTTTTGTTGTTGTTGTTGTTGCGAGGAGACGAGACGTCATCATCTTCTCGGGAGACATGAAATATATTGCAACACGCACTGCATATCAAAAGATGTTTAAATTTTGTGTTATCTTTCATACCCCCAACGAAAAAAAAAACGCCAGAATGGTATAAATAACATTCGATATCGGCGGTTGAAAGCGAATGATCGAAGATGCTACGCCCCAAATGTTCGTGGGGATTTAAAAATCGCAATCAAAGCCGAGCAAAATGGTTGTGATTTACAAACGGGCGCAAAAGGAGGCGGTAGTGTTTTTTAAAGAACCCGTTTTTTTTTGGACCAAAGGATTGGAAAAGCTTGAAAACATAGTGGGTTCGGAAGCCTAAAATATGAATATGAGAATCGTCAATTACTTCTTGAAAAAGGTTTTTGCTTTTGATTAGTGTAATTAGATTAATCAAATATTAAATAAATGATATTTGTTGATTTTTAAATTCATAGGAGGCATTCACTTCCTCTTTCCACCATCCAAAATCCTTACATCGTATAGCTAACACAGCGCATTGCATTCCCCTGACTGTTAGTCAACAAATTAAACATTTTAAAATTTTTTTTAAAAAATATTTACCATTTTTTTGTTGAAAAAATATTTTTAAAAATATTTATATTTTTATTATATACTTAAAATTTTTTTTAAAAAAATATTTTTAAATTTTTTTTACTATTAATTTTAGAGGCAACTCCTATAGAGGCTAAGGAACGTCTTAAATGCTCTTAAGATGCAGGTTGCCGAAGGGAGCTACAATAAAACGGTGTGTAATGAAAATGTGTACCGGAGAAGAACATCAAATAATTGAGGTATTATCTGACTGAACGGCAATTTCCTGGCGCAATACGTTATATATGTCAATATGAAGTCATTTAGAGACGAACTCAAACTTTTTTTTTTTATCGAAAAAAATATCAAAATTTTTTTTTTTAAAAAAATATTGTTTAACAAATTTTTAAATTGATTTTCTTTTTTAAAATGTAGAAATTTTTTTTTAAAAAATATTTAAAAAAAAATTTTTTTTAAAAATATTTTTTTTTTTAAAAAAAATATTAAAATTTTTTTTTTAAAAAATATTAAATTTTTTTTTTTGATATTTTTTTTTTCAGAAAAATACTTTTTTTTTTTTTTAAAAAAATTTGAAATATTTTTTTGATTTTTTCATTTATTAATATAAATGATAATATATAAATTTTGTTTATAAAAAAATTATGCTTAATTTCTTTTTTGTATGCGTTTGAGTGGGTTTAGATTTGAAGTTCCGTCCAATTGGAGGTTGTACCTCCCATACAACCTCCACCATGACTTTGCAATGAACCAAACTTTCTGTAAAATAAAATTTGAAGGCAAAACAACGTGTTTTTTTATTAAATAAACCTTAAGTTGTAAAAAATTGGGGCCCAGGAGCATCAAACAAGTGTAAGGAAATGTGAAAAAGAGCCCCCACAGGACATTTTCATTTTTAAAAAAGGTATTTATTAATTTATAGTTAATTACATATTTACATTTTCGAGACTCCATCTAAAGATATTAAAGCGATAAAGGTTTGGAATAACAGATATTGTATAATTTTAATGTATTTAATGCCACCACAGGACATGAAAATGGGCCATAAAAACTATTTGTGGATAATTGTCATTTTTGGGTGATTTCATGATCAAAAGGGCCCCAGAAAAAACATTTGGTCCAAAAAAAAATATATATATTCCCCCTGGTAGATTAAAATAAAAAAGTATCGTATTGAATACTCAATGGTCTTGTAGGTGACATAGATAAATAATATTTGACATTGCCCTAGGCGTCACAGTGTGCTGGGCTCGATGTGTAGTCTAAGCGTTCTCGCCGGATTCTGTTTTTTTTTACCACCGGTAGTCAGAAGCCCCTGGTACATGTATATGAGCCTGTTGACGCAGGGATGATAAATTTGATACTTTAGTAATTTTTTGATACTTGATATCCCCACGACTTATTTGATACTTTTTCAAGTTTTAAGAATATTTGTACTGCATGCATTTTTCAGTCTGGTAACAATTTGCATATCACCGTAAAATTACGTCGAATTAGTCCTCTTGAAAATATGGTTGGAATAACTTCGATAACTGTGCGACTATGAGGAGAAAGGGGGAAAAAGGGGGTTTTGAAACATTTATATATAAATGGATGCATATGTCATACATTTATCTTGGTATCTTGTGCAGCTTTTAATTGTGGTTTACCAACAATGAAAAAATTACAATGAAAAGTTTCTCAGGAAAATTTGAGTTAATAAACAAAAAAATATTGAAAAATTGTACCAAATTTTGTACCAATTCATCAGTCTCATTTATCAACCCTGTGTTGGCGTGACGTAGCGATCTCATATGGGTCCTACAAACCAAAGAGTGGTAGAGGTGTTTGGTAGGCCCCAATCCCTAATCTTACTGGTACATCTCTGGTTTACAGTACATCTCTGATTATACCATTGGGTATAGTCCATTTTCCATACATAGTTCAATGAAATCAAGATTATTAACCTTGGGAGATTTTTATTTGATTTCTCGTATAGAAATTTTCGGGTTTCCAGACGAAATTGTTTTATAAATACTAGCGCTAAGTAAATACAATGTCGGTGTTGTTAGTGAAGCTAACTGATGTATAAACCACCTACTTCCTTCATTATCCCTGCTGTAGCGTACTAGTCTCACAGGCCTTCACGAAAGTCAACACATAAAAAATTAAATTTAAATTCATCGGTCATCAGCGTTAAACAAATGCATATAAATTTTCTGATGTTAAAACATGCTGACATAAAAATTGGCCAAAATATCATAAAAATTATTATTACTAAAGAAACGTATTCCTCGTTTGTTTTCCTTCTTTCTTTTGATACAAAAAAAAAACAACTAAACGAAGTCATACTTACCATACATATATGATTCTTATGTGATGTGTGTTCATATGTGAATATGAATATCTTTTCCCATAAGTGACTTAAGGATCTGTCTTGAGAACTTTGTTGGCCTGCATGGCAGCCAGAAAAACACTGATAGCAAAAATTGCCAAAAGAACCAACAACAACAACAGCAAGAACAAAAATCGAAATATATATGAAAACTGCATTTGAAACTTGAGAAAGTGTTTGCAGAAGAAACGCGGTCTCAGGCAACGCTACAGTTCCTACACACACACACCACACCTTGAAAAGCCGCCGCCCTTTCGCGCGCGCGTTCTTGTGCACGGCAAACGTGTGATTTCTTGTGAAATCCTGTTGGAGTTTGTCGTGTACTTGAGCGGTGATGTTTAATTCTGCAGTTGTTATATTTTGATGTGGGTTTTGTGTCATAATTTCAACGCCTTACCAACACCGCACTTGGACGAACCGAGAAGACGAAGGGATGACTGTCATACCATGTCATAGGTGGTAAACGTCATCATCAATGGCTTTCCTGCATTCATGGAGTGCACATGATGATGACGACGGTGATGGTGCTGTTGTCGTTATTGCTTTTTTCCGTTGTTTCTTTTTTCTTGAGTTTTTTGGTTTTTTGGAAAGTCTATATTATTGGCCCTAAAGATTTAAGTTATGTTGTTTTTTGCCTTCCCCAAATGTCAGTTTAACATGAGCACAGGCTATGGGATGTGCCGTACGATGAACAAACAAACAAACAAAAAACTGCTAAAAACACCTGAAAGGTATGTAAATTTGTTTTTCGATTAAGCATTAAGAATATATAGGCTGGTTTGGTGAAATATGAAGACCTCCCAGGAAGATTTGAAAATATTTCGTGTATGGTGTTCGGTTATCGGAAATATTTGTGAATGTTACTAAACACATCCAAATTACAACAACTGTTAGTTTATAATTTTAACTTCATATTGAAGAAATCTCTTGAATTAGAAGTTTTTAACATTATTTACATCTTTTTATATACAATTAATATCCACTCTAACGAATAGTTGTTTTGCCCTTAGGACATTTTTTTTTTTAATTTTTTTAATAGTTAGCCAAACCATCAATTATTTGTCTGTGTGTAGCAAACTTCCGTCACAGAATAGCTCAATGAAATTTATTACAAATCTTTTCCACTAACCATACTTTACATGCACGCACTTAAAAATATTTACATGATTTTTGTGTTATTCTTACTCGTGTGTTCTTTCAAACGGCTTAAGACTCGGGTGGTTACCACAGACGTAGAGCGATATACTATTTGGGGAACAGATACATAATGATTTTGCTGAAAGTTTGAAGAACAGAACCGAGCAGTACATTCATATTTCCCTTAACATTCAATGAAGGAAGGGTTCTCTCACGTCAGTGATCTGAGACCGGACCTACATTCTTTAGAAGTTCTTACATGGCTCTGACATTGTTCTCTCAGACCCAATTTTATACGCCAACTGTCCAACCAGGGTGAAATGGCCTCCTTTCGGCGATTGCTGCGAAGGGGATTTGCTACAGGGCTAGCAAAAAAAGTCACGAAATGGTGCTTGGGGGGGAAATTGAGATTCTAAAGTGAAAAAATTAAAAAAATTACTAAAGAAAAAGGTATTTAAAAGAAAAAGTTATTTATAAAAACTCATCTTGTAAACTTTCTATACTTTTCTAAACATTTTCCAAAGAAAACCCCTGGCAACAAAGTCAACGAATCTTTCATGTCAACCCCATTCTTTCTTTTCAATTGCAATCAACTTGGACCAGCCATGGCAGATTTATTTACAAAAAAAAAAGTAATTTCCATGCATTAAGGGATACTTATAATTGATACCGCGGATGGTCAAGTGTCCCCGATAGAAGTTCGGGCTTCACAATCAGATGCGTTCACTCGGTGAATTTTTCTGAAAACCGAGGTTTTAAGTTTTCAGTTTTGGACCCATATAACTCATTTCTGGATAGACCCAGCGGCTCCATCTTCCAGACTTCAGCTCGAACACACTTTAGCTAGATGGAAGTAAAATTGTAAGCGAATATTTTTATTTAATTAAAATACAACGTCAATTTTTATTCTAATGTTTGGGTTCAAGGATAAACCGGGTGACACCGACCATATGGGTAGATTTTTTCAGCGAACAACCAAAGCCTCTGTCGAGAATGGAACCCACTACCCCCACGCATGCTACCAACTCGCCTACCGGGGCTCAATGGCAGATTAATTTCTATTTATAGTCACCCACAATTGTAGCGTTGGTCGTACCGTTTCTACATGCATATGTAGATCACCATGATATCCCCAACTCCTCCATTTGTCTAGGTATTAAGGCTAGGCTCGACCAAGCCCATATTTCCTTATAACCCGTCGTATCAGAGAGTCTTCTGGTGAGTCGTCGTAGCCGAAGTCACTCCCACATTATCTTACCCTACACGTTTTGCTAGCATTACCATCCCACACCAGACACGAGACCAATAAGTTGCACAAGCAAAAAAAAACCTCCATAGAGAATACGTGCCATTACGTACATAGTACGTAAAATAGGGCGCACCTGCTCTCCAATCCCTTCTCCCTCCGCTATGCCTAAGTATTTGTACGAAAAGCCCACTCCATTCAACCTACCAATGGCAAGTCGTTTCTCAGACATTACCCTCTCTGCAACATTGTCAGCATGCATTCTCCAAGCAGTAACGATGTTGGCCCGTTAAAACAACAAAAGACGGCCCAAAACAAATATGACAGATTCCCCCAAAAAAATTGCACTACGTCTGCGCCTTCGCCGTCCTCATTGCTCTGATTTTTCAGAATTTTTAGAAACATTTTCATGTTGACCTTTTTGGGTAATTTTTCATCTGTTTTTGGGAATTTTTCATTTGTACAAGAGGTTCCTTTTTTTCTGGGACATTTTTTCTTTATAGAACTAATACTCCACCGCAGAGCGATATTGAGTTCAACAAGGACGAGTGAGTCATCGGCATAAGCACATACTCTTACTACTAAGTTCCTACAAAAGCGGTTCCATTATGATGTCAAACAAAAATGGACGACATATGGAGATCTGAGGGCCCCTGTTGAAAGCTTTTACCAAACATAATTGCGGGCACCTATCGAAGACACATTTCTGTCACAAAAGTAATTTGTCCAACAGTGAACATTCCTTTGAGCCAAGCTCTGTCAATCCAGCTATTGAAATCTTCAAACTCATTCTAAAACATTGACTCATTGGAACAATGCTTGACAAATATACAAGCATTCACTGTCCTTCGAACTTGGTTAAATGGGAACTGCCATTCACACCCAGTAAAGGCTGAAGTCTATGCATCATAATCCTTTAAGCACTTTTTTTTCAAGTACCGGAAGACTACAGTAAACATTAACGATACAAGTGCATTTAATGGAACTTTTTCACTGAAAACCCAATGGCCTAAGGTCAACCTTTCAAGGTTATGTTCCCTTATTTAAAAATGATTTGCGTCTTATTTGCCAACAGCTTTGCTCTATTGACTCCCTTATAAGGGACATATTTGTCTTCTTCGCGGCATGAAGAAAATATTTTGTCCAACTACGCCCTTGCCGCACAAAAACTTCATTCCTTGCAGACCACACTTACTTCAGCAACTTGTTTACTTTATTTGTGTAACATCTTTCTTTAATTTTCTTTCTCTTCCTTCGTCATTCCTACAAAATTTTCATATTCCCTGTGAGTAGTGGCTCAGTTGCTGTCGTTGTCCCAGCTCCAGCTCCTCCGATATTATGTTTAAAGTGCGTAAAAGCATCGTACATCAATTTTAAATCAATATATCAAAATATTGTAACCATCAAATGACATGTAACACAGTATAAGAATGTCTTCTACCACAGACCGTGTAGCACAGAGTGAGTGAGTGAATATGGCTGGGACCCGGAATGAATGAGGCTACCTACGTCGTTTGTTGGTGAATGTCGTTTGTGCAAGTACTTACTTGTACCTTGTGGCAAGTATGCCGGCATTCAAACCGAATTGGTATGAGAGGAGTCGATGGAATTGGTGGGGGGGGGAGGGGGTTGTTGTTGGGTTGAATTGGTAGGATGTTGTCGTATGTGAAAGAAGACACGTTATATTGGTCTTTGATAAAATTGCCATAAATATGTCAAAATGAAAGAAAAGTAAGGAATGAAAAGAAGGAGTGTTGTTTAGCGTTCTTTAATGTGCAGTAAAAGAAGCGTATGGCTGCGATCCGTACGCATAGGTAATGGGTTATCACATAAGAACACAACGGAAAGTAAAATAGTTGGATTTCCCGAATGCAAATGTGGGAATTTAGGTCATTCCTATGAGAACATTTTCTTTTCTGTGGGAGCCTCATATTTTTGTAAACTTTGAACACTTATAACAAACAAATATTTCGGAAAGCCGAGATCTCTCACTTTGGTTTCTCACAGGCCATTATGTACAGTCCATCTATTAGAATTATTGAAATCGGAAATTTTTCCCTACTTACCACTCTGGCCACTTGTCTTTCGATACGTCTATTCATCATTCTTTGATGTAGACACAATCCACTGTAAAGACGTCACAAGGCATAACTTTTCCCATGTGAGCTTTTTCTCGAAAAGAATTGCGATGACGACGACAATGACGACATAGGTCGTCGGCCTTCTACAGGTTACATCATTTTGTTGTCAAACCTATTATCTTCTAAGGATCTGTGGTTTGGTGTTTGGCACTGTAGAAGAAGGAACATATCCAGAGAGGATTCGAGCGAATCATGAGAACTGATGTGCATAGGACGACTTCGGTACTCGCCACTATTCTTAACAGATTATTTACGGATGTCCTAAAAAACAGTTGACTGAAAACATCGCACCATAAAAGCATGGAAAAAATGGAAATGTGGACATGCTGGTTAAAACAGGAACGTTCCTGTTGACTATGTAACACCTGAGACTTCTTTCAATCCCGTTCTTGTGACGAGAATACTATCCATCTACGTAAATGATGTCCGACTCCCTGGGAATTCCATTCATATATCCACTGACGGATAGATCTAGATATCAAACTACTGTTCACATATCAATCTACAATTCTTTAATTCGCCTGATCTGCCTCTAAATCATATGAAGTTAACCATGTTGTACCCCGAAGTACCCCAAAAAGTAGCAAGGTAGCCGACAGCGAAGAGAGACTTCTTTGGTATGCTAGTGGGCAACACTCACGGTCCCGTTGTCTATAATAATTTCAACATTTCCAAGACCATCACTCGGGGTTTACGCCCTATAAATATAATGGTTACAGTGTTGGCAGAATAGCCGAAGGGTATCGGAGGGTGGAAAGAGGGAGGGAAGAGAGAGTTGTGTTTATTGACATTTGTTTGTTGAATATAAGAACGTCACAACTGGCAGGAAACACACTTGCTGTAGTGCTGAGATGAGACCATAGAGTTGTATACCCTACGCTCCCCTATCATCACCACATCTCTTCTCTGTACACGGTCAAGAAGCTCCAAAAATGTTTTTGATATATCAAAAATCATCTGTGGAAATAGTGGAAGCTTTTTCTTTCTGTCCTTGATATTTCTTTTGATATTTTTTTTTTTAAATAATTTGGAAGACTTTTTAGAATTTTTGGGAAATTTTGTTGTTGGCTGTTTTGTATTTGTTGGGGAATTATTCATTTGGAACATTCTTTGGGGTGTAGGGTGTGGGGTCATATTTCATTCCAATTCCTTGAAATCAAAAAAAATCCATGCAAAGTTCTTTTCCGATAACCCTTTATAACTATCGACCGATTACCGCCAAGATACCAGTACGTTAGTCTTTGTCTCTACTACCTGCCTGTGCTATCTCAGCCAGGATTGATGAGGGTAATGGTAGAAAAAATGCTGCAGGAAATAGAAAGGACGGCTTGCACATGTATATGAGTGCAGAGCAATTAGTCATGGTGTCAGAATATCCTAAAACAATTTCTGAATATTTTATATACATATGTGGAATTTGTTGTTCAGTGCCTTGCTCAACTATTTACCTGTTGCCATACGGTTTAATTGAGTCATTCATTTTTCATAATAAACTGTCATATTTCCATTAATCGGAGTAGCACTTCTCATTTGCCATGTTTGACATATCAAATCTAGACATTTCATTGTGCTGCTAATCCCCACGACAGTCCAACATTCCTCTCTGTTATGTAATTGTCAAAATCCTTTTAAATTTTTTTTTTAACATAATCACCCTTATCGGAATTCATATCTGCAATATCGAGGAAGACAACCAAAAAACAAACAAACAATAATGTCATCTCTGGATTCAGTCTTCCCGAAAGTGGAGGAACAATACTCGTAACGACAACAAATATATAGAAAGAAAAAAAAAACAGAAAAACATCAAAACTTGGAAGAGCATCTGTATAACCCCGAGCTGTTTGTAATGTCAACTCAGCAAAGTCAAATACTTACTTAGGCAGCAACGATTGAATGAATGAATGAATGCCGGAGTGTATGAATGACGGGTTGACTGACTGCGGGATTCTTCGATTGTAGCCACCAAAAAGCAACGACCGAAAGCCACCAAATGGCAGAACCATCCATACTGACAAAAATCAAACTCTGATAACAGACAAAACAAAGTTGCCTTTATAGCTTATCATGATTTTCGACATCATTTCTTTTTTTTTGGGTGCTCTTTTACAACGTTTAACCGTATTGATGAGATGACTTCCTTTTTTTTTGCGTTGCTTGATTTTTTGGGTGATCTGAACATGGCACAGTGGGTTGGAAGAGTGTCGTAGCTGATGGCCAACAAAAATATTATTAAAATATCAGAACAATACATACAATAAAAAAAATGCCAATTAATCTATGACAGTCGAGTGCGTTTATAACGCACACCGGTTATAACGATCTTTCGTCTATAGCGATCACAAGAGTTTTGCTTCTACCTCATTTTACCCTGGATATAACGATCTTCGCTTATAACGAACCAATTTGTCGAGTCCCTAGGAGTTCGTTATAACCGGCTCGACTCTATTTGGATTTCTTCTATATTAGTAAGACGAGGATTGAATATACATCTCGAACATTTCCATGAGCAAGATTTCCAGCATATTTATTTTATACACTTTCCAGTAGCCTTTCAACCCACCGTGTGGATGTGTGCTCTTGACTGCAGACCGAATGTTCGATTCATTGGAGTTCGCTTCGATTTGGATGGTTTAGTTTATGGCTTTTTGATTATTGAAACGCGGTCGGTAATCCTTTTTTGTTTCTTGTTTTCTGATAAGTTAAAGCGCAGTCTAAGGGAATCAACAGCAACAACACTAACGTCAAAATCACCAGTCAATACAAACATACATACATGTATAAATGGCTTACAACAACATTTGCTACCATTTTTTTTGGGGAAAACTTAAAATATTTCTCATGTTAACGTTTCTTTTTTTCTCATTTTCGTTCGAATGTGTTTTGTTTTTTTCAATAGAGTTTTTGCTTGTGAAGATGAACTCTTTGGGTCCGTCCGCATAAACTCATCGGAGTCAAAGACTCAAATACTTACAACAATGATGATGGTTTTGGCATCTTGATGGCTTAACAACAGCAACAACAAACACAGCAAACATAAATCCTTTAAGGAAAACAACAGCAGATCGTTCACTGGCTGATATGGCCAATCCGACGAAGGATGAAAGGCAAAGGAACGAAACGTTGCCCAAGTAAAGTGAAAATCTTATAAAACTTTTGACATGTTTTGCTGGTTTTGTGGTCATCGATAATAACAATTCCGTAGACGGAGGAAAGCCAAAAATATCCGCAAAGATTATGGAAATTGAAAAGTGTTAAATTGCGCAATCAAACTCTATCAAAATGTTTTAAATATTTTCTTTGAATTTTATTGTTGTACAGCTAAATACTTGTGGGAACAAATTTTAACTGTTCGCATTTTTAATTACATTTTCTTAGTTGTTTACGTGAATGTCGGTGTATTATTTGGCGCCCTACACTCGTTGGTGGACGATGTAAATACACAGAATAATAATGTACAGAAGAATATTTTAAATGTAGAAAATAATGTCGGGCAATTTCCACCGATGTGGACTCATATGCAATTGTTTGAAAAATATTAAGCCACAGGCGACTCTTCGTATGTTATAAGTATTCCATGTGTATTTTGTCCACATGTGTGAATTCTATCGGCATCATTTTTGAAGAGACTGGTTTTGTCTTCTAAACTGAATTTTCGTTCCACAAAAACCCACCAATGTCATAGAAGTTGTTCGATTGCCCACTCCACCCCTGAATCGTTGCAACTTCCGAAGTATTCGTTGTGTGGGATACGAAGCCTCGGAGCAAGTGAGCCCTTAGGCCTGTGATGAACGCAATGAGGTTTCACTACTGAAATCTTGGCCTATCTTGGCTATGACATTCTCAAATTCAAGTCAAATGTCAACAAACACTACTCCATCTTTCTTCCCTTCAATACCCTTACTTTCTATCGCTAACACAGTGCATTGCATTTATTAAAAAAAAGTGCATCAGTGTCCTTATGCCCCGGAATCAATAAGGGTAACCGATAAATATCTCGCTATATCTACCAGAGATACCCGATATTCTTCAGCAACTCTTCTTGTACACATTCTCCAGGGACTTAATGGCCGTCTTGCTGTAAGTAAATGTTAAGATATCCGAGCATGATATCCCTGTACTTTTCCTGCGGCAGACCATTCTGACATTCATCTTATCAGGCAGGGTTGCGTGTTATCTACTTCTCCCTCCGTATTCCCTCTATTGATCTGCCTGCGAAATTGTCTCATAGACGTCTAACCGCCATCTCACTTGTAGTCAATATATCGTGTGTTCTTATTTCCTCGCATCTGTACAAAGGCTCAATGAAATATGCCCAAGAAATAAAAACGAAAGATTTCCCAAAAGAATTCTTATACAATTCTCATATGGAAGTTAAACTTGAGATAGTCTTTAGTTAAGAGGTCTAACCGCAGATTTAGACTGCTATAGCGGGTAGCAACACACGTTCCCGCTTGATTTGCAGGTGCGGCCGTTCGGGAACTGTGATTTTGTCCAAATCATGTGTTTAGTACTGAGTTCTTTTGTAACCAAGTCAAAGAAAAATCCATTTCAGCTCCGACACAATACATTCATCGGCCCACATACTTCGTTTACTTTATAGATTAAGAATTCAATTTACTGGGAATCATGGGACCTTAGTTCATTTCACTTTTGGGTTGCATTTGCATACCGACTTCTGTAGAGTCAATGAACAGGCGTTCTTAACTTTACCGCTAACTTAATTTGCCAAAACACACACACACACACAAAACCTGCAATTAAACTTTTTCTATTTCGCTCCCCCTTTTAATTTCGTTTTATGAAAATGAAACTTTAGGGTAAAAATACTTCAGTAAGAGACGTGACTGCAAACTTTGGAGACATTTCGCAATTATCATTGGGAACTTTTTCTTTTTCATGAATGCTTATTAACCGAAAAAAGTGCCCTTAAGTATCGAAGCTGATAAAGAAAAGTAATCTGGTGCTGTGTTTAACAGTCAAATACCAAAGCAATCAAAAACTATTAATGATTTATTCAAGTTCAAATTACACACAACCAGTATTGCTTTACCCTCACATTTATGTATTTCTTAAATTCACAGGATATCCCTCTTAACAACACCAAGCCGCCTGTTGTAAACCCAAACAGTCCAATTTAATTCAATTTATTTAACATTTCTCATGTAATAAAATCATTGATTATCGTGTCATGAAAATGCTGATAAGCTCCTGTACACACACACACACCCCCGAAAGTCAAGTGTCAGAATGTATGAAAACATCAGCTTTTATCCTTACAAGGGTGTTTTACAATTTCAATTTTGACAGCATCAAAAATTCTCATCTGTTCCTGTTCTCATTCGTTGGTGTTTTTCTTTTGCATTGGGTGGGATTTAAAATGTTTTATATTTTATTGCTGGATTTTTATGCTGGGGGATGGGTTTCTCCATTGCTGGTGTTTTTTTTTGTCTCGTGATCGCCCTTTCTGATGTTTTGAAATATAAAATTCAATTTTGTTTTGAAGTTTCTATTCAATTGCTGTTATGCTCTTTTGACATTTGGTAATGTTGAAATGTAATACTAAAAAAAAAGAGGAACTGTACGGAATAGCTGCGAGTGGAGGGATTGCGTTTGAGCGCAGTATAATTGAATTTTTTTCTATTTCAATTTTTCATAAAGTATTTATGTATGTACATAGTATGGAATTTAAGCCACTTGTTGAATTCATAACAACGCTAGTAGACTGTGTCGACTGTCCAAACATGTACTGCCGTTTTGAGTAAACACGCCACAGTACATCCAAGGATAATTGAATTATAAATCTCTAAAATCTCTCGGTATTTTTTTGTATTTTCACTTAAAAAAAAGGCGACTCTTAAATAAGGAGATATGAGTATATCTTGTTAAGCCTAAACTCCATATGTGTTGGAGAACACTGGCAATTTATTGTTAAGCCTAAAAGTATACCGATAGTCAATACAAAGTATACAGCAAATTCGATTTCGACATCATAAAACCTATTAAACCACACATTAAAGGTGAATAAATGATATTCCTGAAAATATTGTGGCCTTTCTGTAAACAAAAAAGCTAAAACTAAACCATTGGTCGTCAAGAAGAGACACAAAGCGACTATTTAGTGGATTAGAATGACAATTATTCAGCTTCGTAGAACTCATGATGCACACTAGGGTGGAGTGAAAACATGCTTTTTTTTAATTTGAAAAAGTTAACCTCGGAAAGAGATGTAGTCTGGGGTCCTAATGAGGGGAAAAATAAAGAAAAAATTTTAAAAAAATTTTAGGGGTCGCGTCACTCCCTCGAAATTTGGAAATTATCGCTATTTTGGCGTTGATTTTAGAAAAATCCTAAAAATTAACGACTTAACTTATTCGAAATTTAAAAGCTTGAGCTTGTTTAGTGCCCAAACAAAAGTATTTGAGGCAAATATGAGGATAATCGACTAATATTTGTAGCTTTGGTGGCGATTTCATTGTTCAGTCAAATTTCTGAAGAAGGGACGATTTGACTTATTTTACTTTTTGAAATTTTTGAACAATGAGAAAAAAATTTTTATAAAACTTTTTAGGATTTTTCTAAAATCAACGTCAAAATAGCGATAATTTCCAAATTTCGAGAGATTTCGACCCCTAAAAATTTTTTAAATTTGTTTTCTTTATTTTTCCCCTCATTAGGACCCCAGACTACATCTCTTTCCGAGGTTAACTTTTTTTTTTTTAATTTCACTCCACCCTAATGCACACCTTAACAATCATAATGATTGTTAAGACTTCAGGCAAGGAGTTCGTTAAGCGCAAGCACCAGGTTATCTGCCAAATCTGGTCGTACAAAAGGCATACCCATTGATTGGAACTTCAGGTTGTTTCATTTTATTTATTCATTTCTTAATCCAAAAGCCACAGTTGGCCAAGTTGATTACTTAAGACGACACAGTTTTCTATGACCTATTCACAAAATATTAGAACCAGAGTTCTTCGAGCTAGTAAGTATATTCTCAAGGCCGAAGGACTACAACTTTATTGGCTCGGTCTTATTTACTTTACTTATTTCCCTTAACCTTTCATGAAGGAACTGAGGCGAACGTCTCTCGAATTAGTTGGTATACACAATGACCGGGACCTTCTGTTTCAAGGCGACTCCGAACGGCTAATGTTTTTCTATAGAAGTTCTTACATGGCTTAGCGATTCCTCTGCTACTCGTAAAATTCCCAGTATTTACGAGATGGAAGCAACCGCTGAAAAATTTTTGATCGTCTTAGCAGGTTTCGCACCTGGGTTCTGTTGTGTGGTAGTCGCACACACTAATAACCATTAGACCTGATAAATCCACAACTGCCCAGATCTTCACATTGCGCCAAATCTCGGGGAAAAAAACCCCACCATTCCATGCATTTTGTTTTTCCCTTAACAAGAACTCTTAAATGTTTCCAATCTTACGATTCCCCCCTTGTCACCCTGTAACATTGACTGAAACTCCTCCAAACTTCATTTGTTATGCTTGCTTGCTGGCTTTTTCACTGGTAGCTTAAAAACTGTTATCATATCTTAATCCTTTTAACTTATCTACCCTTAAGGATATTTTCATTAATCATATTAAGACGCAATGGTCATCTCGAACAGATTTTTCCTGGGCTTTGCGGAAACAATAAAAACGTTAAAGCAAATCATCTCAAGAAACTAATCTTCAACACAACAACAACAACACCAAAGGTGGAAGCAAAAAAGCACTGAGCTTCAATACTGTAATAAACCATAAGAAAAATAAATAAAATAAATAAATCCCCCTCCTTAATCTCTTTCACTCTCTCTCTGTCTCTCTCAGCCAGGGCCCAGCGAAAACAATGGCCCAAGCTGAAGGTGATCTCAATATGATGTTGATAATCATCATCAGCATCAATTGTTTTTTTTTCTTTCTTTCATTTTTCGTTGTGAAAGACGAAAAGGAAGTTGTTACTTTAGTTAACCACCTTTTAAGAGATAAACCTCAAGACAGAAATGCTGGAATAAAAACAGCAACAACAACACAAAGGAAAAAAAAGGAATTCATGGCGTAGATGTGGCTAATGTGGCATTGTTTTCATTTCAAGTTCATGTGGCATACAAGTAGCCAAGGTAGGTGACTTCAAAACTCCTACCCACCACAGTGGCCACCACCATCAGTCCGATACCCCTGCGCAATGTGGCTGCTCTCTCGCTGTTGACCACACGCTCCTCGGCCCGTCCCCATGTGGACTGGACGGGACCGGTGAGACTCCACAAGATGTTATCACCGTCAGCACAAGACAGCGAGACAAGAGCAATCGGCGCACAGTGGCTCGAAATAAAGGCATAGAATATATTCATATATTTTTATTGAAACAAAAAGCATAAAGCTTTTCTAAGCCATATAAAAACGTATCTAGAAACGTATCTGTTCAGAGCCGACTGTAAACGGTAGATCCCGGTCAGTGGATATGAAAATTGAATAGCTCACAGCTCACTGCTTCCAGAGAAGTAGACGAAATGAGTTAAATAATGATCCACATAGTCCTTCGGACTGAAAGAGAATTACTTTTCACAGAAGTCTTCTGGGGTTCTTGTTTCTTGCATTAACCACAACCTGCCGTATACCACTGTGCATTGGTGGCATCATCATCATCGTCATCGGAAGCAGCAGCACATCTACCACGCCGTTCGGTAGTGCGGCAAAATGTTGAGTTTTAAGGTAATTTATTAACTGAGAATCATATTATCGGTTGAAATGTCAGTTGTTAAGTTTATTTGTTTAAATATTCCATAAAAAAAATAATGGCAAATTAAAAAGAATGAAACAGCCACAGCAGCGGCAAATCGACAGCCTGTGTTTATTTCTTTGCTTTTCAACGGTAAATGAAGTTTATTAGGGAAAAATTTCATGTCGAACACGATGTTCTGCTTATGGAAAATTGCAGCAACTTCAAAACAAACCAAAAACGAAAGAAAAAACATCAGTGATTAAACAAAGCTTTTGTTTATTATTATTATTGTATTTTTTCCCCCTTAATCGGTGCAGACCTTCCGTAAGCCTTTGGCAGAGACTCTGACAGTGACTGGGGCTCTTCCCCCGCTGCCTTTTTTTTTGTTTGTTTGCCTCTGTCGGTTCCTTGGAGTACCTCGTACTACACCCATAAAACAGTCATTGTGTATAAAATTGTACATTTATCCTTAAGATGGAAAAAAAAAGAACCCTGAACATTTTACCACCACCACCATCGCCGCTGCCACTGATACTGATACGGAAATACTGGAATACTAGTGGTAGTAAATGGTCGGTACGGTTGTAGTTTTTTTTTTCTTCTTTTTGTTTTTGTAGTAGTTCCTCTTCTTCATCTCATTCAAATGGTATGTTAGCGGCAAAGCTTTTTTGTGTCAATTAAATGTTGTATGTACTTCGGTTTGGTCGATTATGCTGCAGTTTTTCGCCTGCGTTGTTGCTGTCGCTCTGTTATTCTGTTACAGTGGCTTAAAACAACCTGAAAACATAGTGGTAACATCATCAACATGTATCATGAAACAGATGCACTCTCACACACACACACACACACACCGAAAACTAGCATAGGTTACTAAATTTTTGTTAGGTGTACGGTAAAACGAATTGGCCACACAGTATACACAGCGCTCAAGTTAAATAGTGGAATTATGGATGTTTAAAGTTTATCATTTCCAAAAAAAAATAACATTCAACGGAATATTAGCTCAACAGTAGTTTAGCCAGATTTAAAGTTAGAGCATCTCTCACTTCCACATATAGAGAATGGTAAACTGATTCTGGGGTAAATTGATTCCAGCTAAAAAATAAAGTGAATTAGAAACTTGTACGGCAGAGTTTTGACATTCGTATATCAATTTTATTCATTCCATGTCTAGACTTGGCATCTGGCTACCCTGATCTTCCGTTTGATCCCTACTGGCTATTTTTAAGTTGTTTTTTGAAAAGCAGAGTGGTCAATGACAGCATGGCAGCAAGGCATGCATTTGGAAAAATCGTCCGCAATGCTCAATAGAATACTGGGCAAAAATTAATTATATAATAAAGTATTATTTCTTCAGCAAAGCAAACATTCAAATTCTTGTGGAACGTGATTACATTTATGTGGCCACCTCGACCAGCTTTGCAGTAACGCATCCTGTCAGCCCAATTTTCCAAGAGCGTGGTGACTGTTGGGCGCCATTCTGCTGAAAGCAAATATCTTGCATGGACGTTAATCTCCGACCACAAAAAATGGTTAATTATGCCTCGGTTAATCTCACCGTTAATTGAAATGGAGTCTTCAGCAGCGTTTTCAAGAAAGAATGAGCTCCTTCGCAAGGGATAACCATTTTGCTGCGTGCTTGTGTTAGGATTTAAAAACATCTAACTGATCCGGCCCATGCATAAGGCTACAATTATACATAGATTCCCTGCTAAGAGTGACTCACGCTGTCGTGAGTGAAATGGGGGGTGACATGATCTTAAGTCCTCGTACCTGCCCGGTTAACACATATCAAAGCATTTTTTTGAATCTGGATTTTTAATGAAATTAGTGTGATGCTTTTAATCCCAAAATATTGAAAATTTATATTTACCAATTAAATTTTTGCTTGACCACAATTTTTTTTTTTTTTTTGAATTTTCTTTTTGTCGCTTACGTCTTTTTCTTAGTTAGGGCTCGATATGATACGACCCTATAATACTTGGTTTGATCCTATAGTAAAATTGTAAATTCAGTGGTAGCAGTGTCGATGGCCTGCATGGTGTAGAAAGTGCATAAAAAGAACTCCCCCCTATGGCAGGGCAATGATTGGCTGTAGCCCTTTTTGACAAGTCCTCGTTCCTGGTCCTCTATTATTAGAATATTCGAAGGAATCATTTGGAATAAATTACAAAACAAACAAAATACTAAGACGGACATTGGAGGCAGCTCTGGCCAAAGTGAAGATACTGCCAAGAGGGGACAATCGGACAGAAAGGTACCATTTCGTGGGCCGACACAGGATTAGACAAATAACTTGAGAATATTCACCAACGTTTACTTGAACAGGACAGACGGAACAATGCTTCAGCGGATGTCAAAAGACTCATTTGTGGCTACCGAGGATGCGGCTAACAGGCTGGAGAAGTTGGCTCCTCTCTCTAACAATGGTGGTCATGATATCAATGTGATAAATGGTCCTGGTCAGACAGACTCTAGCGCCTCGGAGTCACAGTTGAATGCCACCACACCTCGAGAGGGTTTCTCATCTGGCTCCCACAGAAGCAAAGAAATTCTGCAGCAGACCATGCAATCAACGTGTACGAATCCGAAATATACCCCAAGTAGATCGAACAGGTAAGAAGACGGCCTTAGACATATCTGAATCGTCGATAGGCGTAGACCCCAAAAAAGGTCAGAACTACGGAGGAGAAGGCCAGGAACGGTACGAGGAAGTCGCTGATAGGTTAGAGGGAACCTGCGTTGCTTACTCTTCGAAAGAAATTACGGCCTCCTGAAAATTGACTCTATGAAAAGCAAAGAGTTCACCGCTCGAGGAAGTGCTCATTTTGCCGTGAGCAATAACGGCAGCCACTTGATTTATGTTGTATTCAAAAAGTAGCCCAATAAATGGTAATGGACCAAATTAAATATGAATCAGTTGTTTTTATTTAAGTTATGCAATGTAAGCAATCATAAACAATCGACCACATGTTAGCTTACTTACATACTTATGTTGGATCTTCAACCTGATCTAGGTCTTGGTCTGCCTAATAAATAATTTCCCAGCATATTCATAATGTTTTCCAACTAATAAATAAACCTTAATATTATAAAATTCAATTTCTCACTGCTGTCCTCAAAACGCTCCATCCTCTATCGTACACCTAATAAAAGGGTGAGCGGCATAATGCGGCAAAAAGTCAATGCCTTATTTAAACTCGTAACTCTTTTGACTAAGTTCGAACAGAAAAAAAAAAAAAAAAAGATGCCAACACGGGAAAAATTACAAAATACTGTTACGGCAGCTAAGGTAGCCTGAAAAATACTCGAACGCGTAGATACTGATTGTGGTGATGCTCTACAACACTAACGACAACAACAACAGCAACCAAGGCAACATTAGCGGCAAACAGTAAGCAACAGCAGCGCTATCATCATTATCGTCATCCTCGGTATTATCATCGTCATCAGCGGCAACAGCAGCTCCTTAGCTCCAGTTCATACCACAGCCGCACATACATGCATAAGTATTAACAATTTTATCTTTTGGCCACATCTGAACCAAATAAAATAATTGAAAGTAGCGATAAGAATCGCCGCTGCTTTGCTTTTGTATTTTTTTATTTTTTTTTTTTTTTTTTGTTCGTTCGTTGTCTTTTCTTCGTCGTATTCTTCTTTTCCTTTTCCTTGAAGAGCTCCTGATCTTCCTTAAAAAGTTAACTAACTCGACTTATTGCTGTGTTGCACAGTGCCACAGCAACATGCCACAAACGATGTTGTAAGAATTTATAGTTAATGTAAGTCAAAGAGAATATGCAGCAAGCATTAGCAGCCTGCAACTTTTAGCAACTGTTGCAGTTGGCTGCTGCTGCCGCTGACAATGTGTGCAGAGGTTACTTTGGTTTTTGGGAGCTGTCAATATGTTCGAGGAGTTTATATACCTACGTGTGTGTGTGTCTGTCGTTGGCTGACTGAGAACATAGAAGACAGACCTTAAATTACCTTTTGAAAAACAAGCCAATGTCATGTTTTAAGTCAAAAACAAACAGCAACAACAATAAACTAATAAAAAAAAAATGTTATATGCCACGAAATACAAAAAAAAAATATTGTGAGAAAATTTGGAGAAAATAACAACAAACTGGAGGCTTTCGGGACGGAAAGACGGTTTATTAGTGGTGTGGTCAGTAAAAGTATTGCGGTTTGTTTGGAACATGTTTTAGCAGTTGCCACGGCAATAATACAAAAAATCTATTAGAAAAAAGTTCTTCGACCAAACATTTTGAAAATTAGTGATAAAAAAAATGTACTTTAGACTTCAAATACCAAAAAATCTATTATTCATTCATAAGCTTAGAAAATGGATTTAAATGCGGTTTGCTAATAAAACTGCGGATTTACGAATTTTCTGTATTTTTTTTCAGTTTTTTCCAGCGACAGACATAAGTCTCAGCCAGGACTTAGCTGGCAGGATAATCACCTGCTGGTAGAGTATTTCGCATACGAGCAGTTCGGCTGAAGAACGATTTGTCTCTATAGTACGTCGTCCGTTGAATCCGCCAGTTGTCAATGACCGGATAAGAGTCCCTGAATAGCCTCCTATTCCGGTTAAGTGTTCCAACATCAAGAACCTGACGACGGATATCTGACGAACATATACCGCTGAAATATCTATAGAATAGCGATCCACAACCCACATTTCGGCGATGTTGTAGGGAGAGAATAGAGTCGGATACCCTACCATCCCCCATCATCCTCAAAGCTCTCCACTGAAGCCAAAAAAAAATTAAGGTAAAAAAGTCCAAAAAAATCAATTAACCCCTTTTTCAATAAAATTAACTTAACATTTAAATCGCTCTCCACCAAACGGCTGAGCTGCAAAGATGTCGTTGAAGCCCCTGCCCGTATGTGGGAGTTACATTTTTTTTTTACATTTTTGCCCATGACTTATGCTGTGCTAAATTATGCACTTATTTTGGTTTAATTTTTTTAAATATTTAATTGAGTTAAACAAGTGAAATATACAAAATAAAAATAAATTTTATATTTATTTGTATGTACATTTTCAGAAATTCATGGATTTTTTTTATTTTGACTGGGGTACCATGACTTTTGCTGCTCACTGTATATTCCATTTTATTCTGCCTCAATAGAGTTAAATAGCCTACTATTCCTTATCATCGCCGATTTGCTTTAACTGACTTTTTTCTCCCGTACAAGTAGACCTAGGGACTTATTTTAGATCCATGGTTCCCTTGTGAAATATTCTTAGAAGTAACTGTAGATTGCCCGGAAAAAATAACCCGCCCTAAATCTTTGTAAACCCTGTCCAGATATAGGACTTATGTTTCGTCTTTGGCCTTATGTAGGTGTGTAATAATTACGAGATCAAATGTGTTGAAAAATGTCTGGCACCGCTTCCGAAAACCTAAACATATGAATGCGTTTTTGACACTTCGCATTCATGGCTAGCCCATCGAGCATCACTCTGTATCTGCATGGCCCATCATTTGGGACCACTCAAAAATCATAGCCTAGTCTCGGTTGAGTGAGTCGTTCCTTGTTGCCTTTTGTCCTCGACCTCCGGGGAACTTGGCCGATGATCAAATGAGTACGAGCCCCGAAAACTGTGAATGGCAGCTCAATTTTGGTTTCTACTAAAGAGCAAACATTCCCATGGTGAACGTGGCACAGACCCTGCTTATAATGCGAATTACAGCCAGTAAATGAAAGTTTGAATCTGCAAAGAAATTTAAAAAAAAAATAGTATATTAAAAATTTTCAGATCGGATCCGGTATATTGCAACCCCTTAAACTATGCCCCATTTCTTTGTCTAGTATTGTAACATAAGTATGCCACAAATATTGCCTACGTCATCTGATGTAAGTGGAAACATACCTGACTATCATAACTCTCCTGTATTTAACAAAAACAAAAACTGTTCAAACTAGCTTGAATGCGCGAACATAAAAACTTCGACAACAACAAAATAAACTATTAACAAACAAATTCATTGCGCCATCAGAAGAGTATTAATTTGTTGTTATCCTGAAAGTGTGCTTGAATTTACTTGCTAACGTTTTGCATAGAAGTATAAATCTGAACAAATAAATTAAAAACTTTCGTATATTTACTCACTTTGATGATTTGCAGTTTCCAAGAAATAAAAAGAACTCAAATTGCCTTTCGATCCAAAAAAAAAATATAAAATAAAAAAAGTGAAACGCCAAAAAAAAATCTGATTAAACATTTCATTTAATTCTTGCATCCGTTTCATTTCGTGCGTTTTTTTCTCCCGCTCAGCCTGAAATGAAAAACTTTTTTCTGTAATTTAATATATATTTTTTTTTTTTTTTGGTTCGCTACTCGTTTGTTTGTTCTCGTAATAGTTATTGGCGATTTTTAATCATATTTTTATTTGTAGATGCACTCACGTAATAAACTGTATTTTAGTCATCCATCGTTCAACTCGATGCAGTAAACTAAAGTAAATCAACAATGAAGTGGTTAGCCAAACTCGATGAAAAGCGAGCGAGCGAGCGAACGAGCACACAAACAAACACGAACAAAAAATCCAATCAAACTTTTCCTATTTGGAATTTTCATAGGAACAAACGAACGAGAGAGGGCGGACAAAGTTCCCTACTTATCAACGGATGCCTTTGAAATGTTTGATTTTCTGCATCAATGCTGAAAAAGGAAATGTTAACAAATAACCGAAAAAGTAACGGGGCCGTGATAGGAGGGAATAGGAATAGGGAATAGGAGGCGAAGGGGGCCACTTGAGTGAAGCGAAAACTAAACCGAACTGAGTGGTAAATAACAAATATGCTGTAATAGTTGGCTGGTTAGTAATAGTTAACAAACATTTCTCTTTTTTTTTTTGTGGTTAATCATAAAGGCAAAAGTTCGAGGAAGGAAAACAAAAGTTTGACTCAGAAGTTTGACGCACATAGACATTCCAGAGGAATTTCCGTCATAGCAAGCAAGCATTTCCGTCACAGCAACTGTTAAGCAAAATTTGAAATCTTCAAAAAGTCTATGTACATATGTGTGGAAAATTGAAGAATATACATACATTCAATAATAATTCAATAACAGTAAACTAATAAAATGTCCATATCCAGTTTTCTGCATATTGCAGCTGAGAGGAAAATATCGAGTCCTTATAGCGAAAATGACGAAAACGCCATTTTTTTCGAAACTCGCTTTTTGCTGAAGTTCGATAAAAAAAATTAAATGTTATATTTTCAAATATTTAATTTAAAAATTGCATACTCGGAAAGAGATGTAGTTTGGGATCCTTAATAAGAGAAAAATAAGGGGTAGGCCGTCAAATTTTGGAACTTTTCGTATTTTTGAGTTGATTTGAAAAAAATTCTAAAAATTAATGAATCAACTTATTGAAAATATTTAAGTTGGAGAGAGTTCAGTACCCAAATAAAAGTCTTTGAGGCAAAGAAGATGATGCTCGCCCAATATTTGTGGCTGTGATATCGATTTTTGAATAAGCAACTAATTGGATTATTATATTTTTTTTTGGAATTTTTTGACTATCATTTTTTTTTATTTAATTACTATACAAATAATTAATGATCTCGAACTCGACTAACAGAAACAAAACTGTATGTAGAATAAAATTCAACAATAAATAAATGAAAAGAAAATACAAAGGAAATTTATATTCAAATTGTTGGGGCCAGGGCTAAAACGGTTTAGATTTTTGGACGACAGACCAAAGTCTCTGGTGGGAATCGAACCCACAAGTACGCAACCAACTCGCCTACCGGGCGGCTTATTTATTACTAGTAAGTTGTAATGCGCCTGTGGCGCCCGTTGAAATATGGAAAAAAAATTTAGTTGAAAAAAAAAATTTTGTTGAAAAAAAAATTTTCTTGAAAAAAAAATTTGTTGAAAAAAAAAATTTTTGTGGAAAAAAAAAATTTGTTGGAAAAAAAAATTTTGTTGAAAAAAAAAAAATTTTTTTGAGAAAAAAATTTTGGAAAAAAAAAATTTTGGTAAAAAAAAATTTGGGGAAAACACAATTTCTGTACAAAAAAAAAATATTATTTTTTTTATTATTATTATTTATAGAAAATTATAGAATGCCTATTTAAATTCCTACGTACTGCGTGACAGAGTCAGTGAATCAGTGAATCAGTGTCGAGGGTAAATGTATATTAAGATATTTCTTGTTATTGACAAAAAAAAATATAATAATTTCCAAAATTCAACCTTTAAAATGTATCAGCTTTCTTTTATTTGAAAATGGCAGGTTTTTTTTGATTCCGACGGACAATTAATTATAAAAAAAATAATCATAAGAGTGTTTAGTTAGTTTGTAAAATTTACCTCTAAATTCTACTGGCACCCAGGGACTTTGCATTTTTTGTCAGTTCATATTTGACTTAACACTAACACATATCTGGCAAAAAAAAATGTGTAACCCCGCCATTTTTAATTTCGGCTTGAGAGGATTAAGGCGAATAACTAGCAAGAAATTCGTGTCACCAACCACTTGAAAACTCGGATTGACCGGATGCTCCGAAGAAGCCAACCGAGTCAGCAACATCAATGAAATTGTCTTCCATAAGCAATAGGAATTTTTGCTCAAATAATTTGATTCCAAAAGAATTGATTTTTGTTCAAACTACTACTCGTTGCATGTAAATCATTTACCAAATATTTCATACACAATTAAAAACTCTTTCATATAAAACTTTAAAATTTCAATAAAACATTTGGAACTTTCATAAAAAATATCAAATAGATATTAAACATTAGATAAATAAAATAATGAGAATGAATTTCATAAAAATTATGAAACAGTTCAAAGACGTGAAGACCGTTCATAAAGGATGTGAAACCCGTACACAAAAAATATCAAACTCGTTCAAAAAAATATGAAACTTCTTTATAACAAATTATCAAACTAATTATTAATTCAGACGAATTCAAAAATGTGATATTTATATTCATAAAAAAATACAAATTCTCAAACTAATTATTAAATCAGACGAATATTAAAATTTTTTCAATGCATCGTAACATATAATTTCTTTGGTTTGGAAAAACAAATTATGAAAAATTACGTTATTTATACGAAAATAGTTAATACTTATTTTATATTGATGTACAGTCTAACATATATATTTACCCCAGTATTCATAAAAATTCATAACAGCTTTACAAACCTTTCGTTATAAAAAAAAAATGTGTGAAAACTGTTTTCGAATTGTCATGCATTTTTCTTAACAAAGTTTTGTAAAGCTGTTTAAAATGTTTCTGAAAATAAATTGGTGCTGTTCGCGAAAATCATCTGACGACCAAAGTGGCCGGAAATTAAAAATACAACATTCTTCCCGGTTTAATTTTTAAATTTTTGTCTCAGATTTAATCGTTAGCTCATATCTGGAGATATATTTCGGCTAAGCTTTAAATAGAAGCCTCTATGAGTAATACCATATATGTCCGTTCCTCCTCCTTCAAAGTTTGAGTTATTCTTTGTATTAGTCATAAGTCTTAATCCTTTCCGTGGATTTGTCGAATATATTCGAAACTTTATATGATGTTTTGCACGTCAAAAGAAATATTTGCCAAGGAAAGGGTTAAATTAATATTATCACTTTCTACACATTAATTACACATTTTCTCCATAACATCCTTGAATTATGCTCAAATATTTCTTGCAAACATTTATTTCCCATCAAAATCTGTTTCCTGTTTTTTTTTTTTGGTTTACAATTGCAATGTACATTTTACATCAAGAAAATCAATCTTTTGTGTCCAATCTGTCGTTCGTAATCTTTGCTCTCCAGAGAAATAATTCAATAATTAATTATGTTTATTGTTTGTTTTGTTGTTTAAAGACTTCCTTATTGTCTCGTCTGTCACGGCCTAACAACGAACAGTGAGCTAAAGAATCATTTCCAACCTTTCTCGATTAGCACAACAACAACAGCAGCAGTAGCAACTGCAACACCAGCAAGCATAACAAGATTATGTTTATATTTAAAAGTACGAATAGAACATTAGCATCTGTTTGGCCAGAACATAAAACTCTTTGACACTGCATATCTAAATATGCCGTTCTGTCCATTCGGTACGAACGAGTATGTGAGTATGTGAGTACTTTGTGTACTCTCACTCGTATGTGATTGTTCTAGGATTTCTTTCTAATCCATATCTACCAATGCCACCAATACCATAAACAAAATCAAAGAAACACCAAAAACAAATACAGACAAAACAAAAATCGAAGCCCAAAGAGCTATTGCCAGACGGCGCACAGTGGTACAATTACGTAATGGTCAGACAAAAGTAAAGGTATTTCTTTGTGTTTGGCAGTGAAACATGTACGGAGGAGCTGAGCTAACCTTGTAGTTAATCTTTCAATTCTTCCAAACATCCAGATTTATATTCGGTAAGTAGTTGACAATCGTCAACTTTATGGACTAAAATTGCAAAAAATATCAAATGAATTGTCCAATATGATCAAATATGAAAATGTGGCTATTGAGTCAAGGAAACACAATTTAAAGGCCTTTGGTTTAGGAAATTTTTGGACCGATCTTAGGAGTTTCCAATGCCAATTTGGAATAAACCCAACATCGGCTTGGTGTGTAGAAACTACATTGTGTGGACTACATAAGTGGAACTTATGGCGTTAGAAATGTTTTCTTCTGTCTCTGCTAATCTAGCCAATATAAACAAATCTAAAAATACCTGATAATTCACTTCGTAGACTAATATTTGACCTACCTATTTGACTGTGTTCCTTATTAATCGTATATTTCATTTTTGTGTGTGAACAATGTAAACAGAGCTCAAACTCAACGAACCAATTGCACTTCCTCATCGAGTCTTCAGTCCGAATATGTCCATAATCCACTAAATCATCACAGTACCCTGACGCCAGGTAACAAACTATATATACAATCTGTTGTTCGAGTATAAAGCAGCCTTCGTTACTTCCATAGCAGACCAATAAGGTTCCTGTACGTTTCGACACTAGGCAAATAAACAAGATTCCACACTGACTGAATTTGTATAGCAGTCGACTACGGCTTTTTTTACGAGCACCACCTGGTTGTAAATTGCTGAATCGCCTATGGAACTAGGCAATATGAAAAATTCCCCAAAATAAATATGATGAATACCCCAAATGAAGAATTCCCCAAAATAAATGCAAAATCTCCCAAAAAGCCCAATATGAAAATGTTCCCAATAATTCTGAAAAATCCCCCAAACAATTTATGAAAAAGTGTTGTTGCCACTTTTCCTATAGAAAAGTGTTGCTGTCACTTTTCCTATAGAAAAGTGTTGTTGTCACTTTTCCTATAGAAAAGTGTTGTTTCCTATAGAAAAGTGTCGTTGTCACTTTTCCTATAGAAAAGTGTCGTTGTCACTTTTCCTATAGAAAAGTGTCGTTGTCACTTTTCCTATAGAAAAGTGTCGTTGTCACTTTTCCTATAGAAAAGTGTCGTTGTCACTTTTCCTGTAGAAAAGTGTCGTTGTCACTTTTCCTATAGAAAAGTGTCGTTGTCACTTTTCCTATAGAAAAGTGTCGTTGTCACTTTTCCTATAGAAAAGTGTCGTTGTCACTTTTCCTATAGAAAAGTGTCGTTGTCACTTTTCCTATAGAAAAGTGTCGTTGTCACTTTTCCTATAGAAAAGTGTCGTTGTCACTTTTCCTATAGAAAAGTGTCGTTGTCACTTTTCCTATAGAAAAGTGTCGTTGTCACTTTTCCTATAGAAAAGTGTCGTTGTCACTTTTCCTATAGAAAAGTGTCGTTGTCACTTTTCCTATAGAAAAGTGTCGTTGTCACTTTTCCTATAGAAAAGTGTCGTTGTCACTTTTCCTATAGAAAAGTGTCGTTGTCACTTTTCCTATAGAAAAGTGTCGTTGTCACTTTTCCTATAGAAAAGTGTCGTTGTCACTTTTCCTATAGAAAAGTGTCGTTGTCACTTTTCCTATAGAAAAGTGTCGTTGTCACTTTTCCTATAGAAAAGTGTCGTTGTCACTTTTCCTATAGAAAAGTGTCGTTGTCACTTTTCCTATAGAAAAGTGTCGTTGTCACTTTTCCTATAGAAAAGTGTCGTTGTCACTTTTCCTATAGAAAAGTGTCGTTGTCACTTTTCCTATAGAAAAGTGTCGTTGTCACTTTTCCTATAGAAAAGTGTCGTTGTCACTTTTCCTATAGAAAAGTGTCGTTGTCACTTTTCCTATAGAAAAATGTTGTTTTCACTTTTTCTATAGAAAAGTGTTGTCAAAATCCCCCAAATATTATGAAAAATATCCCAATAATAAAAATTGGGGAATTTTTCATTGGCTAGATGTCCTAGTAGGTTATGTTTTACCTTGTGTAGATTTTCTCTCGAGAGAATTATGATGATCAATTTTTAGTCCGAAAAAGGTTCGATTTTCCGGACAGATCCCATTTACAGCGCTTCCTTGAATCTCCAGTTAAAAGCTAATAAACTGTTATAGAAAAAATGTAAAGTGACAGCCAGATCTGTTGGTTCCACTCAACTGAATTTGAATACTGATCAGAGCAATTCCCTTTTCTTTGAATCTTTCGCCACCACTGCACCATAGTGCATCGTAAAACACGTGTGGTGGGGGCTGGGGGGAGAGAAGAAGAAATACATAATACTATTTGCTGTCGCTTTAATAATTGATGAAGTTTCGGTATCTAATTTGATTGTAATCACATATGCCAGTGTTACATAAATTGGCATAAGACAATATGGTACGGATAGCGTAGTAGTCGTTATGCTGGTGTATCTTCCAGAATATATTGAATCTCTTATGAATTGGCAATTGCCATACATATGTACATATGTACATACATATATTTACAATTACAGATAGACAACAACGAATGAGAAGGCGAATGTGAATGTGTATATGGTTATAAATGCCTCTTTGCAGCATTAAAAGAACAAGACGACAGGCGAATGCTGCCGTCGCTGCTGCTGGATGGCTGGCTGGCTGGTTGGCACTGTTGTTGCACCAAAAGATATGTCAGTTTTCAATAGCTTCATATGGTGATGATACTTACTTAAATGCTGCCACTGGATTGCATTACACTGAATGCCTTTTTCCAAAATGCATTCAATAGCTTCTATTGCAACTCCCCCTCTGTCATCCTGTGTCTCTCTCTCTCTCTCTGTCTCTCTATCTATCTCTCTCACCGGTTATAGAATGCGTTCATTTCAATTGTTTGTAGTTTTGGTTTTCGATTGGGATTTGCTTAGTGCCTTCCTCCTAGGGTATCTGCATTTTGCGGCTGTATGTTCTTTTTCTGCCGGGTTTGTTTAACTTTTACATACCACAGAGCAGGCGGTCAACTTGAAATGCATCCCCAATTCTTCCTGCCGCTGCTTTCGGTTGTCGGTGTTCAGCATTTGGGAATTGCTTATGTCAGTGGTTTTTACATTTAATGCTATTTGTTTGTTTGTCCATCCATATATTTCCGTAAATAGCACACGTCCGTATGTAGGCAGGAAGGAAGGTTATGTGGCCGTTGCACTGAGATGGTTTTTGCGGATTTCAAACTTAATGAATAAACCACAGATATGGCAAATTTTCAGGAAATTTGCAACACCACACAAGAAGCCTATATGATTTACCTATTCGTATAGATTTTGCTCGAACAGCAACTAGGGCTTATTTTAATAGGATTGTGAGATTTATGTTGCCATTAGTACAATCAATAACTTATTTGTGAAACACATATCCTCCCACACAAACTATAGTCATTATAATAACGCAGCAATGGAAAATAATTAAAGTAGACAACATTAACCGTAGGCACTTAATTTGCATAATATGATGGTATTCCCCTATGGGATATTCAGTATAATTGCAGCCTTTAACGTAGCACTCGATTCAGCTTAATCCGATGGCCCACAAAGAGGCAAAAGGAAACCGCAGTGATGGAATCTGTTACGGCCAAAGATAACACACTAAAACTGAAAATCCTAAAGAAATCAGTAGAAATTCCCTTAAAGGACACCTTTTACAAATCTTTTGCGCTACCATTGGAAACTTATCTGAGTAGGTAAGGCTAACCAAGCCAATCGAACCTTGCTTTCGATTATCTACTTAGGGAATATTCTCCTACATATAACGAGAAATTACTGGAACTATTACACTGTGCGACAGCCACAATCGGTTTGGGATGAAACCACCGGGGAAAGTTATATCGGTCAAAAAAAGGTCATACGTGTCCCAGCGTTTCGTTGGGTCTCATCTAGGAATCGAGATATATCGATTTGAAGTTAGTAAGTATCGTATAGGGGAATTTGTCACGTTTTTGGCTCTTTTGTTTGACATAACTTGAGAACCACTCGTCCGATTTAGCTGAAATAAATTTTAATTAAATTAAATTTAAATTAAATAATTAAATAATTTAATTAAAATTAAAAAAAAAAAAAATTTTAATTTTTAGGCAAAAATAATTTTTTTTTTTCATACATTTATTTATAATTGCGAAACTGTTGCTTAAGTAGGAAAACGGTTTAAGAACAGATTAGAGGAATTGTAATTCTTAATTTTTCTAAATTTGTTTCAGCTAAATCGGACGAGTGGTTCTCGAGTTATGTCAAACAAAAGAGCCTAAAACGTGACAACTTCCCCTATACGATACTTACTAACTTCAAATCGATATATCTCGATTCCTAGATGAGACCCAGCGAAACGCTGGAACACGTATGACTTTTTTTTTACCAATATAACTTTCCCCGGTGGTTTCATTCCAAACCGATCACTGACCCTTACCATTTGTCGCAGAGTGTTATCTATAGAATAGCGATACTCAACCCACATTCCAGCGATGCTGTAGGGAGACAATAGAGTTGGATGCCCTACTCTAGAGGAAGATGCCCTACTCTGAAAAGAAAAAAAATTGGTTTAACAATTTAGTTTGACAGATGTCGAATTCCAACCCTATACTTTTGAAACCACGAAATTTATTATAAAACTGTCAGCCAGCTCCTGAAGTCCTAACTATACAATATATCTAATTAAAATGGTAACATTCCTGCGAATCGCTTTGTCATTCCTTACTATAGGACATTTTCCAGTAACTGATACAAACAACCTTTGAATTTCTCAATAACCAAGACATTCAGATTTCAAATACTGATTGTATGTCCAACCCCACGCAATGGCTATTCAATAACCACCGAAGAACACCACACAACATGTAATTATCTTCAACTCGAATGTCATCAAGGAATAGCTTTTGCTTTGACCTCGTCACCACTGGAGGCAGATAACTAGGCAAATGTGGTGCCCGCCAATACAAAGCGTCAATGGTTCGACATCCTTGCGTTGTGTTTTTGAGCAGTGGAGCCAAACAACAGCCTGCCACAATCGCATAATCACGAGTACTTACTTATTTATAATGACAAAAAGGACGAATCGTTTCCTTTCAACCGATAGATGGCGAATAAAATTAACTGCCGAACACAATTTTCTCCCCTTACCAGTGAGAGATTATGGCGATATCTCACGATTTCCGTTAGAGTGCAACACAGTTCAGTTTGGCACACTTCAATGTTTTCCATTCAGCGAGATTTTTTTTTTTTTTTGTATATAATTAAAATTCTGTGGTGTTTTTGTGGCTTTCGTGGGGGTAACTGGCAAGAAGTTCAAGTACATTTAAAAAACAAACAAAAAAACCCTATTCATTTGGATGTGAATAGAAATTATGGCAAACTACATTTTAGGGGGGACTTGTGACCCAAAACAGAAGGAAGCCTACGTTGGTTGGTTCTTGCCAAGGAGATTTGCACAAATGTTGGTAGCTTGATAGTCGAATGGTCCTGACTGAATATCAAAGAAGGACAAAAATACTAAATATATTCAATGCAAGCGGGAAATAATAACAATGGCGTAAGGGTTACTTAAAATATTGCTTTAAGTTGGTTTTTCCTCGATGGGAGTTTTTGTTCAAAACTTTGTCTAGCTATAGCTTTACTAAATACAGAATTTGGGCCAGATCGCATTGACCGTATTAATATTATTGCACGATTTCTAAAGTGGGTGTAATGGTACATTTGTATGGGAGGTACCAGAAGCGGAGTTGCCAGACTTCCAAGTTTTTATCCAAAACTTTGTCTAGTTATAGCTTTACTAAGTACAGAATTTGGGCAAGATCGCGTTGGTGATATTGATATTATTACACGATGTCTAAAGTGGGCGAAATAGCAGATTTGTATGGGAGGTACCCGAAGGGGTGTGGCCATATAGCCCATATGCAATTTCATAAGCAGTTTTGGGAAAATATTGAGCCATGCCAAATTTGTCCATCTAAGGAGCTGTCTGTTCACGGGATCTCTCCACGAGTAGAGCTTTTACTGTAATTTGATTTTTCGATTTTGTCGAAAAAATATTATCAAAATGTCAAAAAAAAACTAAGAACCAAAAAAATATAAAAATTACGTAAAGTAGTAAAATTTGGAAAATTTTCTAAAATATATCCATTCATCCGATTATTAATGTTAATAGGTTACGAAAAACCTTCAACCCTTGCCTACAATCAATATTTTACAGAACTCAGAAATTGTTACTAAATCAAAAGATGCAGACTATTGGCCGATGAAATTGGAATCTGGCACAGTGGTGCGCATGTTACAATCAAAGTCGCTGCAGACTACTGTACGTTTTCGCTGGTTGTGGCGGTGACCTAGTGTAACTTGTCATTCCAAAAGCAGCTACTGCATTGAAGATATTTACTTTTACAAGTGTCTAAATAGAAAAAATTTACATCAATCAAAGAATTCTCATATTCGATTCATTAATTTAATTATTCGCAAAGTATTTGTGAAGCAATACAATTTCACCCAGTTTCCACACTGTCCTCCATCAATCTCGTTCTTCTCATCCGAGCCTGGTATTTTATCATAACTTTTGGTAACATGCAAACCACCACTCCCCTCCCCAAACGCTTCGTAGATCATTACAATGACCCTTCATAAGGTCATACATCAAAATGTAGTTAAATTCTTTGCCCATTTTTTTTATCTATTACATTATTTTGTTGTTATACAAAACCTTTTCTAATCAAACTAATGGATGTGAATTGTATTCGTGAGCATATAACTAAAGAAAAAAATAAATTCAACTTAAAAAATATCAAAACCAAATGAAATGGATAACGGATTTGTTGGTTTATTAAGCAAAAGTATTTATGCAACGAAACCCCAAAAGTATGCTTTGAAATATTCGAAAATTCCGGGCAAAACTATTTGCAGCCATGTTTACCATGTATGCCGTCTGTCGCGGCAGTCTTGTTACACTATGTCGGCATGCATCGATGCATGCAGGAGTTTGGATGTGTGGACATACAGTGGATAACTAAAATGAGCACAGGGTTCGGACTCTTTCGGATTTCATTTTATTACAAATAAAACAAGGAAATCACACGTTTTCCATTTGCTTTGGCCGTGCCACTTCTAAGAGCTTAGAAGCGCAAGAACAACTATCGCTTACTTATTTTCGTTGCCCACTGTAGTATGTGCACACGCACATACATGGACATATTAACACGCTAGCAATGCATACTTGTGGAATGTACTAGCAGCGGCAACGACAACCACGTCTGAAATATTTTCATTACACGGCACAGTGGTGACAGACGACAAAAAAGTGATAACAATAAAACGATAGCGATGTTGCCCCGAAATCCTTGTCATCCTGTCGCAGGACACTACCGTCTCCAGCTAAATATACCGAAGATTAGGAAAAAACTGAAAAATAGTTCGTGGGTGCTCCTGGATAACTATCGAGTGTAAGTGGATTGATGTCTATCGAAGTACGAAAAGTCGACCACCATTTTTTTTTTTTTTTTTTTTTTTTTTTTTTAGTTACTATACAAAGTAAATTTATATTTTAATTTTGGGTCCAATGATAAACCGGGTGACACACACCATATGACTAGAGTTTTGCAGCGACACACCAAACCCACTGGCAGGAATCGAAACCACAACGCCCACGCTGATAGGCAAGAACGCTACCAACTCGCCTACCGGGGCGCCTAGCAAATTATTACTTTCCAATATTTCAAACACTAGTTTCTGCAATATATCCGGAGCAAGTCCAAAGTGTCTCATGGTAGTGAATATTTTATAAAGTTTTCAGTATTCCCAGATAAGTGAATCGACTAACCACCAATACATGATTATAAAGGAAGCCCTGTCTCTATAAGGAGTCTGTGTACACATTGTTATCTGTACAAGTAACCCAAATGTATGATTGTGAATTTACTCCTGTCTAAATATAGAGCTAGCCAGAAAATATATTTGATTTGATTTCCAGACACTGTGCGTGTATGGAGTAGTTAGTGGGTGTGCAGGACTTAGGCACACACATACAAGCGTTGTCATCATATTTGTCGGTTAGTATCCCTCCTCAATGTGCCAATGTGTAGTAGCCTCTAGTGGATGTACGTATGTATGTAGAGCTCAAATATTTACTGCTGTTGCCGCTGATGTACATAAAAATGTTTTGCAACATGTTAGCTTTACTAAAGAACATTAAAAGTTGTTAATGACTTGTAATGCATTTCTATCAGTTCAGCCAAAGAGCCAGCAATTTTCCATTTTCATCGCCACCAGTCCATCACCGATGACAACAAGTAGACCAACAACATTTAAGGGTAAGTTCCTTCCCAGTTCTAACAAACAATATAGGGATATTTTAAAACTAGCAACAACAACAAAAAAATCGGACAAAGAGTAAAGTCACGAGGAAAGTAACCCAAGTCCAATGGTACAAATGTTGTTTTTTTTTGGGTCTTATGGGTCTTTTGGGATTATGACAAGTGTAGATTAATAACTTATTAAAATTATGTCCTATTTTCCTACTATGGAACCGCACAAGGTGGGCGGTTCTCCCTCGGGAGGTTGGTGTCAAGGTTATCGCAGAAGCAGACGATGTGACAGTTCGGCAGAAGTTTCTGGGTCATAAAGTAGGATTCGGGTCATCTCCAAAGACCTGGAGCTAAATATAGCAGGAAGACTACCAGTTGACTATAGGGTTTATCAAGCTGAAAATGTTGGCCATTAAAGAAGTAGCAGAACAGCTGAGATATAAAGTTCTCACCACAGTGAGGATTAACATATTCACTGATAGTTAGGCTGTCATTAAATTTCTGTATTCTCTATTCCTGGATTGAACATCACCGCAGAGCTCTCAACGAGATGGCTCAACGGTTCACCATCCACCTTAGGAAGATGCCGGGCCGCAGCAACATACCAGACAACTGCAGACTAGATGAGCTAGCAACACTCGGGAGAGCCTTACAGATTCCAGCCGAACTGGAATCTCTAGCCATGTCTCTCTCTTCATGATAGTTCCCCTTCATGATAGTTTTGCAGTCGAGCTTCCGGGTTCTTCCTTTCCCCGCCCAAAATTAACCTGCAGCGGTAATCAACGCCCTTCAATGCACATTGGCTAGCATTCCCCATACTCTCGGTGGAAACATCTTTTGTGGCACACTAACGTTAAGTTGACAGTTTATAATTTTGTGTTCATGTCGTCGCTCTAGCTGCTGTTGCAAGAGAGAGAGAAAAAAAACGGTGAAGTAGTTTTACAACTACTTCATGCACCAACAAAGTAATCGCTTATGTTGCGGTTAACAACACAAGCACTAATTGAGATCAAGCTGTAATTAGCGTTAAAAAAAAAACTTTCGCTACTTTGTTCTGATGATGCATTTTGGTTTTTTGTTTTTGCCAAATTCACTGAAATCCGCCAACAATTTGAAGGAGTATACTTGGAAAGGAAAATCAAGTTACTCCTGCGAAAATCGTGGTTCAATGAAATGATTTTGTTTTGTCATACAACAAATATACTCTAAATGTCGTCAAGGGAGAGTGATTTCTTAAAGAAATGAGGTCAATTTCAAAGGGACGTAATTGCCAAAGTCAAATTTACTTATGTTCTCGATGCTTGCAAAAGGGAGCGCTTGTTTAATATTTGAAGGAATTTGCGAATGATTTTCTCTTTTTACCCCAAACTGTAATACTTCCTGGGCCCTTGCACCACAGCAAACTAAATGTAAATCCTTTTCCTGACATTTGGCACACGTTTTGTTGTCGATTGCAAACACTTTTATTGAATCAAAAGGCAAATTTTAAATGTAAATAACTATTGCAAAATATTCCTGAAACATTTTGGATTTTTTTTTTGTTTGGAAATGAAGGAAGTTTTTTCGCCCCCATTTTCAGCAGAACACAAGGCATGAACCCAAAACTCTTTGTGAAGAAAATCAACAGAAATGTCCTTTTCTGAATTTATTACTAGAAAATTGGCTAAACAGTCTTGCAGCAAACATATTTAAGCATACCACTTGTATTTGCCACATTCGATGTGGCAACAACACACAATATGCCATATTTCCAAAGTGGATATACGAGTATGTGTTTTTTTTTTTTTAGGTGACTACAATGATGTGGATGTTGTCATTGCTGGAGTTGCAGACAATGAACTCAGCAATATTACAGACAATGGAGCTCTCTCTCTCTCTCACACACAGTCGTTGTCAATTGAATGCTGTTTTATCGAGAATATTTACCAACAAAGTTCTAACATCATTTGCGACAGCATACTTTCGTCCTTAATATGGTTACGTATGGTCTTCAGAAAGAAAACAAACAAAAAAAGTTGCCCAAGAATTTGGGCAACAATCCCATTGCCAGCACTCGTTCTCTCCCCGTCTGCAACTTATCAATGCTTGAATTCATGGATTTATGTGCCCTTTTTCCGACAGCGATGTAGACGTTTCTGAAGTATATTTTGATTATTGTTTGGGGGGAAAATTCAATAGCAATTAAAAATCTGTTCTATTTACATATTTTGGTCCATCCGGTTGCCAACTGGCAAACAGTCAGAGAAAAAATTTTGTGTGAACAGGAAAGAGAAACTTTTTCCGATGGAAAAATACACTTAGTCGGAATTGAGGAGAGAAGAGAGAAAGGTATGAATGTAAAGGACTTGAACACCAGCAATGGCTCCGGTATTGTCACAGCTGCTCCCACTGCAGTCGCTGCAGGTGGCGATGCTGATCGCTGAGGCCAATTAGATAGAATCCGAAGAATCTGATGATGGGAGCTTTTCCTATAGAGATAAATATACATCTACTCAGAATTAAGAAGAGGGAAAGGTATGAATGTCATGGACCAGCAATGGCGCCGGTATTGTCACTGCTGCTCCCACCCAAAGTACCTGACGTTGCTAAGTCCAAATATATGTGTTGATAAGAGTTGAGACGACAAAATCCAACTCAATATAACGAACAACTCTCTTCGGGTGTTCGATTGTAAGCCGGCTAATATGAATGGGTGAATTCAAACACAAAAAAAAACTTAAATTCTCTTTCTTCCTTTAACTTTCCTCACTAAATATATTTTAATATCAATACATGTTTGTTTCCTTGTACCAATAACATGAAAATTAATAGATTTCTTTTTTTGTATTCTTTTCTTTTTAATCTATGCTGTTATTTCTAAAAACATGATGCTAATTTGAAAAACATGAAAAGTTTATTGTGTTCAATTTGTGTGTGTGTGAGTTTTTTGAAAATTTCTCATTTTGTTTTTGTGTACCGGAGCAAAGGAAAATTATGTCGAACTTTTATTCTATTTTGTAATGGTGCAAATGTATTTGGTTCTGAGAATTGTTCCCACATGTTGTTAATTAAAAGTTTATTGCTAAGGACTATAGCTTGGTTTGATGTTTTGCCCGTATGGATAATTAAGACTGTAATTGCTGTGTATGTTTTTCGGGCTAGTTGAGCAAGGACTTTATTGTGTGCAATATGAAATCAAGGATAATTTGAATTATGAGAATATATACCAAATCATTAATTGCATTGTCAGAAATAATTAAAATAAACAGACACATAAATAAACAAACTGGTTAGAATTGGAAGAAATCTTCGCAGGGTATTCACTACGCATACGCCTATGATGTTAAGATCATAGGCAGGACTAAGCCGCCGCTTTTGTTTGTATACGTTTTTGGGGTCTATGTCATCAGACTTCTAAAGATATACGAACACATTAAATACCTCGCACTTTAACTCAGTAAAAATAATCTAAATTTAATATGATTAATAAAATAGTAAACTACTATTTTCGACATACGGCGTTTCAAACTGAATACATACGTATGACCAGGAATAAAACGAATTAAAGGGCTTCCCAATTTGAAATCTGTTTGCCAACAAAGTTTCCTGCAACGAGATGTTCTTCAACAACAACCATCGGTTTAATCACAAAGTACTTATGTACCTTTCAAACTTTTTAGATAAATAGAAATGTCATTTTTTTTTCGTGACAACAACAAAGAAAAAACATGACAAGACTTTTAAAATGTTAAATTTGTGCGAGTAGTTTTTCTTTATCTGAATATGCTGAATGCTGCTGCCCAGTCTTTGCAACCATGGGGAAATGCAAGAGAACGGATGCAAAAATACATTGAATGAAATCAATCGTAAATTAATTTATCAACTCTATCTATCACAAAAAATGAAAATGGCATTGAAAAACTTTGGCAAATGCATGGAGACAAACCGAATGAATTGGAAATAGCAAAGAAACTCTTGAAAACTGAAACTAATTTCAATTGAGCGCATCATATGATAAGAAGAGTTTTTCGCCTTTTTCATTAGTTTTTTTTTTTTCTCTTAAAAAAAAAAAAATTGAAAAAAAAAATTGAGCCAGAGAAAAGTTTCTTAATCCTATTCGTACCAACGTAAAGTAAGGCCAGTAAAACGCAAAATGGTTTATAATAACCAAAAATTAAAAAAAAAATCGAATTACGAGTTATCCATTTTGCGTTTTCCAAAGTAAACGTAAATAAAACACATATAAAATATTTTTGTTCACGATATTTCTTTTTTATTACAAAGTTTGAACGTTGACATTATATGTGAAACACTACATCATTTAAATGACCACACCCGCGAAGTGTTGCAAGCATTGATTCTTTTGGGGTAATTTTGGAATAACTGAAAATAAAACTAAAAATGAAAGCGCCCCGGTAGGCGAGTTGGAAGCGTGGAGGTTGTGGGTTCGATTCCCACCAGAGGTTTTGGTCTGCCACTGCAAAAATCTAGCCATATGGTCTGTGTCACCCGGTTTATCCTTGGACCAAAAATTAGAATATAAATAGACTGTATTGTAAATAAAAAATAAAAAAAATATTCGGTAGTCAGAAGTACTTAAATTTCGAATCCCCGTAATTTGACAAATGCTCAAAATGGCAATTGGTCCTAAGAAACCTTTTACAAACTCCGATAGTGTCAGGTCAAATATAATTTCTCAAAAATTATTCTGTATTATTTCAATATCTGGAGTTTTAAATCCCCACTTCAACCAGAATCTTCTCTAGCACTTCCATTCCTATATCAGACATTTTCAAACCGCTTTTTGCATTTTAAACAAAACGTCTTCACTATGAAATTCTTCCGCTTTATCGTATACTGTTTTTTTTTCATCATCATCCGTCCATCACTTGCTTTTAGTTAAGAATGTAATAATGCCTTTGACTGTAATATCTCCTGCAGCTGTGTGTCAATCTTGGGGTTTTTGTTCCCCCCCAACCAAGTTAGATTTCCCTTAAAAACTTTCATTTGTTTAAAAATAGTTTTGACACATGAAAAACTTCAATTTGTTGCTATATTAAGTAAAACAGTAAAGAAATACTCACATAGAATTGTCACAAACCATAACCAAATATAGAATAGCAGATTTTGTCTAAGAACTAGAATAAGACGAACAAAACAACAACAACAAAATTGTATCTGAATAAATGGACATATCGCAGTGAGTTTTTGTTTTGGGAATGTACCAAAAAGGATATGAACTTTGTGAGTTACACGGGGTAAATTAACTTTGTTGGAGGATTTGTGACAAAAAGTGTGGACACAAAAAAATTGTTGAATAAATAATTGAAATAGGAAAATTGACAAACATCAGTCGGGAAAAAATCCTCATTATTCTCAAAAAAGTATTCAGATATGTAGAAATACATTAGCATAACGTGTATAAAAACAATTTTAGTATTAATTAATTTAAAGATCTAAAAGATTTATCTAAATTTGGTATTTCTCAACTTGAACAAAACCCTGATCATTTAGCTTGCATTCGAGTTGATACTCTTAGTCTTGGCTAGGTAGCGGTGTCATATTAGAGGCACTTAGCCCATTAGGAACCATTTTTCTTTTAAAATGATGACTCAACGATTTTAAAATTTCATTTGACAACAAAAACCAGATCATATAGCTTGCATTCGAGTATAACACACTATTAATATAACGCAAATGCTTTTTGTTGACCAACTTGTGCCTGAATTACGATCAACTCAGAAAACCCGATTTTTTTGCAAAAAAAAAACGATTTGTGACACCTCTAAAATTTTTCCAAAAAATCTGCAAAAATTCACAAAAATAGTTTACATCATAAGCTATCAACATCAGATTGCTTTGTTGATGAGTGTATCTTTTCATTTTTAGTAATGGCTTAGTTTCTACTTGTCAAATATCTAAGAATAAAAGGTTCAGAAGTGACGGCTACCCAAATACCGGGTGATTCAAAATAACACCTCCATTTTCGTTTCAATAGCAGACTTCCAGATACTGCAGAAACAAATTTTGGTGTTGAAATGATAATCGAATCAAAAGCTACGGTCGTTTGCATCTAAAGTGTTCTTAAACTTTGGTTACCTTTGAATTAATTATAAAAAATATTATTTGTAATTATTATTTTTTTTTTTTTTTTTTTTTGTTAAGTAGTTGCATCTCAACACACATGGACCCATATATTTGCCAAGCAAATTTGTGTATGTGGTCTATATCAGCTTAAATCAAATCGATCGTTCCCTTCGTTATTGAGTCGACCGTTCCATCTCTTAAGCGGACAACTAAGGGACTGAGAATTTTGTCCACTTATGAGAGTAGTACACAAGAGGACTGAAGCGGATTGATACTGAAAAAAGTGTCCGTTTATGAGAGGTGTCCGGACTCACACTGTACATCAATTTTATTTGTAGATGGCAATTGGGTTCGACTTTTTAGTCCAATGCGAAAATATCAAGATTAATTTTTTATCAAAAGTCCTTAGCCTCAGACAATTCGATTTGTCTATAGGGCATCTACATTTCGTTTTGGACACATTTATTGGCTTGCATACAAGTTTTTTTTTTGTCCAAAGTTTCTGTTCATATGTCTCCCAGTATTTACTTACGACTTTTGCGAGTTTTGTTGTACGAATAGTACTTTGTATATCATTCATTGACTGTTGGCTGCTAAACTGTTTAAACATTTTGCTTATTTGTTGCAAATACTTCATGTTCTTATTTGTTGCTGTTGCTGTACTTAACAACATTTAGTTAAAGTCAGTCATTGGATATTACAAATAAGGATATGGAAGACATAAATAGTTAAACTCAAATATGTGCATAAAACTCCAGTCTGTGGCCCAACAAAAGCTTTGGCATATACCCCCGGACTCACCACTTCCCTAGCGTCAGCTCTTACTGTAACACTACAGCCAACAGTCAGCCACCTCTTGCAACACCCCACAGTTTGTTGTGGAAAAGTTTGCCTTTCTGGGCTTAAATGTGTCTGTCTGTGTGTGTGTGTGTGTGTATGTACGTGTTGTTCTTGCTTCGTTTTCCCGTCTACTGACAAGTTATCAGTTAGTTGGCCAGGAGAAAATATTGCATGCTTTTATTCAATGTTTCATACGCCAACCGAATGTGCCTGTGTATTTGTAGCGAGCGAGTTTCTGTAACTAGTCAATAGTCGTTGTTGTTGCTGTTGTTGGTTGGAGGCATCATGTACACCGGACGAGGGACGAGTTTGCATTAGAGACGACGGCGACGACGATTCCTTTTGAGTTTTCCTTCTGTTAATGTCAGTAGTTTTTATTTTTGCCATTGTTGTGCTGTATGTATTGCGGCTTGCCTTGGTGGCTGTTGCTGGGCTCCGTTTGCCCGTTGTCGTCATTGGTGATGGCCATGGCGATGCTGATGCTGATGCAGTTGCTGCTGGCTGTTGTTGGCTGCTGCTGTTGTTGTTGACTAATAACGGAAAGCAATTAGTCAACTCAACTTTGTCTAAATGGCATGAATGCCAGTTAATGTCAATTGTTCTACAACGTGATATGGTGGCATGAACACGTGATAAAATATTTACCACACGTGCAACAACAGCAATACCAGCACTAAGAAGGTTCAACAACATTTTATACTTTTTCTCGCTGCCTGTGAAGTTCGTGTCTCTCTCTCTCTCTCTCTCTCTCTCGCTCTGCCCCCCTCCCCACCATTCGTTTTCTACTAAATTTAGAATAATAGAATGAGAATGAATAGTGAGAATAGATATGCTTTCTAAGCTAAAACCTTAAAATTGCCCCTACGGCAACACAAAGAGTTACTTATACAATATCCCCGCTAATTTTGTATTAAATTTCTCTTTGGCAGGTCAAACAATACCAGAGCGACAAAAAACAACCGAACGAAATCAAATGACCTCTGTAGAAATGCTGACAACATAAAGGCCAGGTCGAAATCGAATCGCTTAGAGCGCCGTCATTCAAGGATACACATTTCTGTAGTTGAATTGGTAGAGATAATTGTAGCCATGGATATGTGTGACTAAGGCAACGCCTACATGCGGGTGATTGTTGAATTCGTAACGACCGTCGCTGCCACATTGGGAATTGGTCGTAATACATACGCCAGAATCTAAGGATAAATCGGGGAAGACTTTTTTTGTATTGAGAATTATAATTTATTACAAAGAACAGAAAGATCAAGGTTATCTAAAATATATAAAATCTTAATATATATTTACCCTCGACACTGATTCACTGATACACTGATTCACTGATACACTGATTCACTGACTCTGTCACGCAGTACGTAGGAATTTAAATAGGCATTCTATAATTTTCTATAAATAATAATAATAAAAAAAATAATATTTTTTTTTTTACAGAAATTGTGTTTTCCCCAAATTTTTTTTTTTACAAAAATTTTTTTTTTCAACAAGAATTTTTTTTTACAAAAATTTTTTTTTCCAATTTTTTTTTTTCCACAAAATTTTTTTTCAACAAATTTGTTTTTTCCACAAAATTTTTTTTTTCAACATTTTTTTTTTTTTCAACAAAAATTTTTTTTTTAACAAAAATTTTTTTTTTTCAACAAATTTTTTTTTTCAACAACATTTTTTTTTTCCACAAAATTTTTTTTTTCAACAAAATTTTTTTTCCATATTTCAACGGGCGCCATAGGCGCATTACAACTTACTAGTATATAATAGCAAGCAAACGATACAACCAGGCTGGGTCCACCATAAAAAGGATATTTGGGTACCATCCCGTGCTTTGGCAGATTCGAATAATTGGTGGCAATAAACCTCGCTGTCTGTAGGTTATTTTGCAATGTTAGCTTGCATTTATTAAAAATTATCACATTCAATATAATTTATTTATTTATTTATATTTCTAAGATTAAAAAAAGATTATAGAGCACTAGCAGCAATGGCTATCAGCTCCAATATAATTTATAATACAGCGAATATTCCAATACACCATGCGACAAAAAAAAATTAATATGAAATTCTCTGGAAAATCGTATTATTTTGTGTGCATTAGTCTCTCAGGTTCCTAAAATCGATTAAATTATTGCCCACTGTTTGTATATCACGACTATTGAGGCCCATTTCCACCTCGGTGGCTACTTCAACAGGCAAAATTTTCGCTTCTGGGGCTTGGAAAATCCAAGAGTTATTGTTGAGAAGGCTCTCCACCCTCCACGTGTGACTGTTTGGTGTGGTTTATGGTCCGACGGCGTCATTGGACCTTAACTTTTCGAAAATGAGGTTGACTCAACATTTGCGGGGAATGGATTGCGCTATCGAGAGATGATTAATGAGTTTGTAAGGTCGGAGTTGGATGATATTGATCTGGACAAGGTTTACTTTCAACAAGACGGCGCTATATGCCACACAAGCAACGAAACCATTGCTGTTTTATAGGAAACGTTTCTGGACCGTGTTATATATCGAAGAGGTGATCACAATTGACCACCGGAATCTTGTGATTTAACACTTGGCGACTTCTTTCTTTGAGGACACATAAAAGATAAAGTCTACGCCAAGCGATGATTCAAGACCTCAAAGATAGAATTCGTGAGGCTATCGAGGACACTTTGCGATTTGGTTATGGAAAAGTTCATGAATAGAATATGGTCCTGCAATCGTGGTCGTGGTGGCCATTTCTCTGATGTTGTATTTCATTATTAACTGCATATCTTCCTCTTTATTATGAAATAAACATCTTATCATTTATCTCGTGAGGCTATCGAGGACAAAGAACAGCCTCTTTGCCATTTGGTTATAGAAATTTTCATGAAAAGGATATGGTCCTGTAAGCGACCATTTGGCTGATGTTGTTTTTCATTATTAACAGGATACCTTCATCTTTATTATGAAATAAACATCCGATCATTCCATTTTTCTTTGAATACCAAAATAACACCTCTTGTTGGAAAACCCTGTAAAAAAAAATGTTTAATATTTTTTTTCGACATCATGACTCCATAATACACCAAAAATATTACAAACATCTCTTGGATAAAATAGCTGATATTGGAGTATTAAATTCTTTGCTAAAATGGAAGTCTTGATTTTGTATTAAAACTTCACAAACAAAAAAACCATAAAAAGCCTTTTTAAATAACTAAAGAGTATATTTTAATTGTTTCCGGCTCCGTCTATATATAGTAACAAAGAATTGAGTTATCCGACACTCTGGCATAAACATTAAAATGCAATTGTGTCTTTTAACTGATTTCACTTGTTTCCTTAGGAGCAAATATTCTTATTCTTCCTTAGGAGCAAATATGTCGTACAGATCAGTTTCTCTCCGGTGCAGGTTTTTAATTGGACATAAATTATTTTACAGAATTTTTGGGAGAAATTTTCAGGTGGGAATTTTTGGGGAATTTTTCATCTAGTTTTGGGAATTTTTAATTTGCGGCATTTTTTTGGGGAATTTAGATTTTTTGATGTCTATTCTCCTCATAAACTAACATCAATGGATTATTTAATATTAGAAAGATCCACAGCAAACGAAGGTCATACTTCGTTCTTTATACTACCCCAATCCTGTTCCAAACGAATTTCTGGGTGATACAAGACATTCCGTACAGAATTTCATTACCTATATACTTGTATATCTTGGCAATTATGCTAAAATTCTTTGCTAAAGAAATAACACAAAGCTCCTTCACTATTTTTCTAATCACATACTCAACTGTAAAAAACATGTTATTTTCTTTAATATTCGGAAAAAAAACATTCTATAGATATTGAAAATGAACAGAAGGTGATGGCAGAGCAGACATGTGAAACAACTAACAAGGTCGATCTGAAGTATTCACTGACATCTCAAGAATATCGCATAATATGTGCCACAGCAATGGCTGGTGAAGTGAAATATTCTTGAAATCTACACTGAGATACAATTTCTTCCTCTGCCAAATGTCTGAATTGAAGAGATAATTCATTTTCTACATTCGTTTGAAACCGAAAAAAAATCCTTATCCAACATCCAAGAGATTTTGTTATGATAATTTAATTTGATTTCTTTTAATGGCATTCCAATGTGTATTTCCTCTCCACTGCCTCCCCCCCCCCCCATTCTTGGCCATGCATTTGCGATTTTGTATGCGAAAGTAATAAATCAACATTTAATTTCGTTAATGTTCTTCCATAACCGCTGGAGGAGGATTGAGAAGAAAGAAAAAAAAAACGTAAAACAGAAAAACTCCCAAGAAAACGAAAACAAAATCCCATAATTCGCTTAACTGTCTTCATTGGAAAACAAACAACAACACCAACAGCATTGATGGTAAAAAAAAGCAAACAAACAAACCAACTAGGGCGATCGGGCAGAGGGGCGGGCTAGCCAGCGGGAGAATATACAATATATGCAAAAAGAATTGAAAAGTACCTCGAGCATATTTTAAGTATAATTTAATAATTCATAACGAGCCAAATGCGTCAAATAGTGTCGCCATCACGTCTCAAACGGAAACAAAACAACGCAATAAATTATCCCCTGACTATGCGGCGCTTTCCCAAAAAAAAACACAGAGTAGCAGCAACCCGAAGAGAATACAGAACCAACAAGGAAACCGCAAAAACTAAAGCAAATAAAGCACACAATTCCTTTAACGAAATCCCATAATACAGTGGCCAAAACCCACTAATAATACCAAGAACAGCAGCGGCAGCAGTGGCTTCATTCGGTACAGAGCAGTACACAAATCAGGACACCCCACCCCCCATCTATTACTCACCAGTGCCATCACCGGCGTCATCATCACCCTACACGCAACCATGTGTATTGTACAAATTATGAAATCGTGAACGGAAACAAATACCCCGAAGCCATCCAAGGTAATGAAATTGTACATCTACACTTGTAAAATGACAGTGTAAAAATGGTTGATGGATAACCCAGCAAACGTCCTGTATAGATACGTCCACTGAAGCGATGGAAATAATGTCCAAGAGGTGATGCCGTTATAGTTTCGAACTTAAGTTCGACAGATGGTGGGTGGCTCATCAGCCGTTCGGAGCCGGCTTTAAACAGTAGGTCCCGGTCAGTGAGTATACAAATTAATTCGTTAACAGCTCACTGATTCGAGAGAAGTTCCCCGTCTGTTTCTTCATGGAATATTAGGGTAAATAAGAAAGTATCCTGTCAGTATTGCGAGTGGCAAAGAAATAAATTTAATTTTAAGGTATATCCATAAAAATGTTGTAGTTATGACTGATTCATAAAAACAGGGAGGAACTTTCACTACATTTTTAATCAAATCGAAAATACTTAATCGATTTTTATTAGCTAAAACTCTTTTTAATTGCTAGATATGGATTCTTCCGAAAAACTATGAAAACTAGACACTTTTTGTAATTTTCGATTTTTTTTTATAATGTTTTAAAACAAAAAATTTAAGAAAAACTGTTTTTTCAACTTATATTTGTGGTTACGAATGATTCATAAAAAACGGGAGGAACGTTTACAAAATTTTTAATAAAAGCGGAAATAATCGATTTTTATGAACTTTAGAATTTTTTAAAACAAATAAAAATTGTTTCGACTTATTTTATGATTATAACCCTGAAAATTCCATTCGGATTAAAAGGCACTTAAGATATAAATTATATTATATAAAAAATTATATCATTAATATTATGCCAAATTTTTAAAAATTTATTTCAACCAAATCGGTCTGGTTGTTTTTGAGTTATGATAATTTATGAAGCGAAAAATTTAACTTTTTAGAAAAAAATGTAAAAAAAATTTCCACAAAAGAAAAATGTCGACCTTTGTTGTACTCAAGGCGACCACGGTACATCATAACTTTACTAGTTAATCAATTGTTAGATATGGAGCTTTCTGAAAAACTATGAAAAATATACACTTTTTGTCAATTCCTATTTTTTTATAATTTAAAAAAAAAAAATTTTACCTTATCTTATATCTTATATTATGTTTATAAACCTGAAACTGTCATTCAGATTAAAAATTACTTAAGACATAAATTAAATTAAAAAATTGTGTGCCACATTTTTGTAAATGTATTTCCATCAAATCGGACTAGTCGGTTTTGAGTTATGACAATTTATAAATCGAAAAATTGCATTCAAAAAAATTCAAAAAAAAAAAATAACTTTCCACAGAAAATAAATCCTAAATGTGGAGCTATACAAATCGCTCACCGGGGCGTTTATATGTTTTTTTTTTAAATTAAAATAATGTAAGACAAAAATTTTTTTCTCTAGAATTAAATTTGTTATAACCCTGAAACAGTTACACGATTTTTGGGCCTAATTTTTATACTCAAGAGATTACACATTACAAATTATTCTTTTACTCGTTAATCAGTATTATTTTTCTGTTGCATAGTGTTATTGACAATGTCTGCCTGATAATGGCCTTTCTCCTAGTACTGGGAGTATTTAAAAAAAAGGCTAAAAAAAGGTTTTGTGTTTGTGGCATTTGTCCCTCTTTACCGTAACTCTGCTCCCAAAAATGTCTCTGGGGTTTCCCACTAAACGGGAGAAAATTAAATATTTTCATTTATGGAAAATATGTTAACTTCAACCAGCTCAGTGCTCACGGTTCCGTTTGCCACCATGTTGCTGATGTTGTTTTTGTTGTTGTTTTTTGTTTTTTTTTTGTTATTATACTCTGTACAAGCTAAATTAAATTACAATTAAATTGATTTGCTTCATTGGTTCACTGCTGTTGTTTTCGCGCGTTCTCGCTTCCTTTCAGTGTTTTCCACGGAAAATTGTGTGCAAAAGGAAAAGCAAGCAAGTGTTTCTTTTTTCTGGCATAACGCTTGTGAATTCAATAATCCGATTTGCATCACTTCCATTTCGCTGATATGATATTGAAAAAAATGTGTTACTTTTTTGTATGGGCATGTACTGTTGTTATTGTTTTCGGGATTGTGGTGTTTCCGCAATTTCCCTGAGGGAAAGCAAATGGGGGAGTTGTACTAGAATCAGTGGATCCATAGTTATTGCATGGGACCTACAACCGATAGAGTGAATTTTGAAGGCACTTGGCTTATAGTCTCACGAAAAGCGTTCTTCGGTTGCGGTGGGTACTTAATTTCGGTAAAAACTTAATTTTCAATAAACGCACTATTTAGGCTATGATTTTGGAAATAAATTTACATTATTTCCCAACGTTTTTGAAGCGTACCGTGATTCATTTCGATTTACATATATATGATATTGTCTTCCTGTATCTTGCTTGTAACTCCAGAAAAAAAATACGGCAAAAAACTGTCAATTACTGTCGTAATTGAAACTAAGCTTGGAAATCAATTAATTTTTCAATTGAATCAATTATTGTCGTAATTGAATTTAGAAATGCATGTGAAGGTTGTTCAGGTAAATGAACCATTGATTAGTTCGACAAGTCTTCGGTTAACAGCAAGTCTGTCGATCAGGCGGGTCCCGGTGATGATGTGTCTAAATATTGAAATATTGTGTCTGGAGGTGGGACCCCCTTTTTCCACATCGGCTGATATCCGTAAGATAGTCCTATGTTGGGCAAGTTCATCCAAGGTACAGTTTATTGTAATGTCCTGTATTTTGATTCGAAAATGGCTATAGCATTTCGCAATTCGTTCAGCGATCCGGTAGGTCTAAATCTGGTTGCTTTGAGTGGATTCGACTTTCAGACTATGTACCTCTTTTATTGTGCTCCTTTAATTCCCCCTTGATAGTGTTTGTAGGGTTCGCGGAAAAAAGAAGCTAAAAGAAAACTATTTTTTGTTGGTCTGAAAAGGGTCTGATATCTGCGATTGTTAGTTTGTGTTATTGAAATTTTTGCCAAAAATTTGACTCATATCTTGCAAAACGTTTGGAATTTTGATTTACTCTCTGAAGAAAATTACATTAATTCAATTGAATTAACCACTTGTGCGTATGAGTGCTAGGCTTTCAAATTGATATTACTCATACGCTCCAAAAATTGGCTAATGCTATTCCAAAAAGAAAGTGTGAATTGATACACTTTTTACAATCATTCGTACGAACTTCATTTGTTCTTGAAAGTTGTTTATTGAGATCTGAGATACATTATTGTAGTTGGTTGTTTCATTTAGTTTTGAACGGTTTGCTACCTACGGACCCAAATAGGCGAAAAAAGATTAAAAATTAACCTTGAAGGTGATTATTTGTTTGCCTCAAAATTCCATACGGTTTGCAAGATATGAGCCTTAGAAAATGATCACTATTTTGCTAAAATGACAACGAAGCCCCAAATCTTTGGGGGCGTGACTTTGGACAAAACTGGGAGACACGTGTCTTTTTTTTTATCTTCATTTACGTAGTCGTGTCCGTATATGGTTATATTTGTTCGTGTTGTACTGTTAGCATAATATTTGAGCGCTGTAGATCTTGGCTCTGGATAATTAGAATTATTTTTTAATCTGACTGAAATGTACTGAAGTGTATCTGCAAAATTTGCAGAATTTATTATTTCAATTTGCAGAATTTATTGAAATATGGGTCTGGTAGTACTATTGTAATGGTCGTCTTGGCACCAGAAACACATTTTTTTTTTGTTAAGCTGACTGGACTGAACTCAAGTGACTCTGTGATCATCTGCAGTTTTTGGTTGTTTTCACTTTCGGCGCACAAATATTTCCGATTCATATCCCTCGTATACTTTTCTTAAACAATATACTTGTATAGTTTGTGTTTTTTGTCCAGCAAACGTTCTTTCTCATTTTCCTCAAAATTCATTTCCATTTAATACACTCAACGAAGGCCACATTCCTTAGTGTGCCCCCGAAAATGTCATCATATCTCGCATTTCACATTTTGGTGAATCAACATAACATTTTAATTTAAATCTCATTTATTATTTGTTCATCATTTTTACACCATTTGTTGTCACAAATCATTTTTAGCATAGTTAAATAGTTGTTGACAGTTGGCTGTTGATATTTGCGAAAGATGCTACGGAGAGACTTCAACGACAACGTCAACGTTGGCGGCAACGATGAGGCAAAAGCAAATACCACAAGAACCCAACTTTAATATTTTCCATGTCACAGCAACGGAAAAAAGCGCCAGATGTATCCCATGTTTTTGGTTGGATGTGTCGTCTGTTGCCACAACAGCTGGCAGGAGCAGAAACATTTTTCGAGGATTTCTCTGTATTCCTGTCATATAACGAGACTTTACTGTTCCGTTCATTTTGTTCGAGCGGTTTGAGGTTTGTCTGACAAAGTGCTGATACGTCGCATGTACATTCATCTATGAATAAGTAAGTAACGAAACGGAACAGAAGAGAAGAGCATTGCAAAGTTGAATGACAAATATTAACAATGTGTTGCAATATGTCAAATATAGAATTTTACTTTTACTGCCACCCCTCTGAATGTTTGATCAAAGTGTTGGCACGACCGCTGAGAGAGAGAGAGGGGAAATCTAATTTTTCTTAACCGCGACAGTGAAATGTTGAAGAGATTTTTGTTTTTTTTTTTTTGGTATATTGAATGTACAAATCATGATGGATGATGGTATTAAATTTTCAAATTGAATTACAGATTTATTGTTGAGCAATAATGAAAGCATACTTTGCGGCAGGGGGCAGCAACAAAAGGCAAAAGCATACTTTTAAAGGGCCGCGTCTAAATCTCCAACAAATCCATGAGACTTCATTATTTGATTTCCAGTTGTTAAAATATATCAAATTTAAATTAACACTTCATTTGCATAGCGCAAACGCTTTTTTAATACAATTGTCTTCAATTGCTGGAGTACCGCAGTACAAAAAAAAATGTACAAGTTTTCGTGCTAAAACAAAAACCTAACTTCAGCAGAAGCGGACATCGGTGATACAAACAGTACAGTTGTAGAGACCACAATCAGCAACGGAAACATCTCACCGGGAACATTGACATGACCAACATCGTCCTCATCAGTACACACACAGCCACAGCCACAACTGGATGTGTGTGTGTCTGGGCGACAAGGATTTGCAGTCTCATTCAAAAATATTTGATTGGCAACTGTCACCAGAGTTTGTACGATCTATTTGTGAATGGACAGCAAAGGAACAGAAGGAAAAAGTAGACAACACCAACACATGGAAAATTGTATTTTATTTTAATGGTAAATTGATTAAAAAATTCTGTTCTAGCTGAAGGTCCCCACTGAAAACGTGGCAGGTGAATACAATGTGAAATGCGGTCACTGAGTTTTAGTGGTTTCACCAAAACACAGACACACACACACACACACATAGAAAATGGCGACCATGGAAATCCACTGGTGACAATACCCTCGGATATGATGACACTGACTCCGACACTGTGTACTGACAGAGATGCTTTCGGTGGCACTCTAATGTGGTAAGTCTTTCAGAATTTATTTTTAATTTAGTTATCAGAATATATATGTGGAAGGAAAGGTGTTCCGTTTTAAGGGATTTAGATTTCTAAGACAATATAGGAATTTTAATTTGTGTTTAGGAAATTTAATGAATAATTTAGTATAAAAACACATTTTTAGTTATTTTTGTTAACCTTCGCCTTCCTGAAAATTGTTGTAGTCGTCGTTTACTGAAACCCACCCGGGTGACCCTTATGATTTTTTATACTACTCTTAAGTATTTTTATACAAATATATGTGCAGGGAAATTGTAAGTCTAAATATTAACTTACATCTGATCGAATGTTAATAGAGATTTGATGGCTATTACTAAATTTAGGTCCCGCTTTGCTATGAGTGCCTTAGGATGAGTAGAATGAGAACAATTTCTAACGGTGAACCAAATATTGCAAATGCAAAAAAATTACAATGTAAGATTTAGTGTCAAAAAAACTCACTACAGTGCATCATCTCATTACAAAATATTATTATGAGCGGTTCAAATTCTTTTCAATATCTTTCGGCAAGTGCTGTTTCAAGGTAATTTTCAATTTTACGGTTTATATTAAAAAAAAAATGAATTGTGCATAAATCTGTAACAGGTTGTCTGTAGAAGAAAGATAACAATATTACCTCAACTTGATAACGTCTACAGTCGACTCTGATGCAGAGGAATCTGACGCATTGTGTATCGTGGATATTGAAGACATGAATTTCATTCCTAACGCTGCTATAGCCGATTCTGATGCAGAAATGGAGCCATTCGAAGTTGAAGCTAACGAGGAAAGTGACAGTGATGAAAACGAGGAATTGACCAATAAAGCTTCCGAAACGCTGGCAGACTGTGATTCACTCTTCGCTACTAAAGACGGGGTAAAATGGCTAAAGCAACCACCACCCCTGAGACGTCTCAGGGCCAGCAATATATTTCGCGACAGACATTTTGTAGGACTAAATCCAATTACAAAGAATATGTCAAAATTTGACACATTCAATTGCATTATAAGTCCCGCTGTTAGAGATTTGGTAAGGAGATTTTCCAACAAGAAAGCAGGATCTGAGTATGCAAACTGGAATGATGAATATCCAGACAAGCCACGTCGTTGGAATTCTATAACAGATTAAGAGCTGTCTGCATTTTTCGGAATTTTGCTTATTATGGGCTGTCATATGTCAAATCAAGAGTCGCTGGCTGAACTTTGGAAGAAAAATTCATATCCATTGTACCGGGCAACTATGTCCCGCGACAGATTTGGCGATATTCTAAGATTTCTCCGTTTTGACTGGCATATAACCAGAGCAGTTCGTCAACAGGAAGATAATGCAGCGCCGATTAGAGATGTTTTTGACATGGTGAATGCAAATTTGAGAGCTAATTATCGGCCACACGAATCAATTACAGTTGATGAACAGCTATTCGGATACAGGGGTCGAACTCGATTCACCCAATATATGACATCTAAACCGGCTAAGTATGGTATTAAACTCTGGTGTGCGGTTCATAGTATAAGCCAAACAAAATGTGAGAATTGCTTCATTGATCCATCTTCTTCATCAGTGAGAAAATTGTACTTGTAGACACATAAATATTGAAACAATTGTTACGGGTCACCCGGGTGGGCATTCGTAATCGGTGAAGAAAAAACGACAAAATACAAAAATAAGAGCATACAAATTCGAAATTATTATTTTTTGTTAGTTTATCTGAAACAACTTTTAATTTCGTTCAGTGAGTCAAAACGGCATTTAATTCCGATAAAAATTGAAAAAGTTATTAGAAAATTAAAATCGAAAAATCCACCCGGGTGGGTATTAGGAAGGCGAAGGTTAACTAATAAGATTTGACTGCCTAAAAATATTCTTCAATAAGAAGCTCTTGAGTTTGCCCAAAAGTATGCAATGGAGATTTTCGAACAAATACAGTGTGAGTATGAAAAGATATTTTTTAAAAAAAAATACAGATTTCTCCTTGTTTTGTACTAGATTTATGCTTTATAGAGAATTCGACTCCGATAGTTGTGCTATTAACGAAAATTGATCTGACTTATGCTCATTGAAGCCAAAATGAAATTCTATCTGAAATATCCAAAAAAATATCCAATTTCGTAATTTTTTCCAAAACTGCAAATTGTTCCAAATAGACAATTCGACACTGATATATAAAATGTTTGAACTTTTTTCGATCAAAAACACAAAATTTCTTCATAAGTAAAAATTGTGCTGGATTATGTTTCCAAAAAAAAAATCGCTAATTTCAAATCAATGTCAGCAAAGAATTTTTTTTTTTGGGGAAATTAATAAGTTTTCTACATAGAGAATTCTATCAAAAAAGCTTCCCGGTTTATGAAAAGAATTCCAAAAAAACCCAGTTCTGACAAAAGAGCAATTTTCGATTTGGCTTTTTTTTCGCTATAAAAAAATCAGAAACCAAAAAATTTTAAAAAATAGGAATTGTGCTCCCAGAATCCAACAAGAAACTTTGTCAGTAGCCTATTTCGAAAAAATGTCAGCAGCGCAATTTTTTTATTTTTCGAAAACTGAAATTTATGTTATATAGAGAATTCGACCAAAAAAGAAAATGTCGACAAAATGTCGAACCGTAATTTTTTTCCGTTTTTAAAAGTGAAATTTATGCTAAATAGATAATTTTTTGTTTTGGGAACTGTCGAATAATAAAAGCTTCAAAAGTGACAGGTACCGAAATACCGGGTGATTCAAAATAACACCTCTTGTTGGAGAACCCTGCATATCGAAACACCCTAACTTCCATAATTTCGGAAACAGTCACGATTTATATCATTGTCGGATTTTTTAGCATTAGCTTTGGGAAAATTTCAAATTTTTTAAGTATGTAAATAAATTTGTTCGCCATACATTAAAAAAATTTATGTTTTAAAACTTGGTGTTCGAATAAAAATTTTCACAATTTAAGCGTTGTGCTTTCCGTTTAGGGGATTTCCGCCATACACCGAAAAACTCTAACTTTCCTAATTTCAGAAATAATCGCGTTTTTTTCACCATTTTGGCATTTAATTTGTAATAACTTTGGGAAAAATCCAAAAATTTTGGAATCCGGAAAGTTTCACGGACATTTGTCAATATATGAGGGAAAATGTGTGCATGTCACAACAAATATCACACTCCACTCTCACTGTGTACTGAACTATTTTTTGCCCAACAGTCACCACGTTAACACTAATGAATGATTAAAGACTAAATTCAATTGGGCAGACCGTGCATTGGGACAAACGCCGGAGGGAATAAATTCCCATAGTTATGTCTGAATTTCCATTTCCATTGTTCTTTTGGGCGGAACATTGAAAACTAAAAATGCTCTTCACTTATTGTCCTTTGACGTTAACGTCAATTTAAGAAAAAACTTCTTTAGGGCTTTTTGTCCTTGAAACTAATTTCTTCCTACTGCTGCATGCAACAACAACAAAAAACTCTATTTTTTTTATTAAAGCAACAACAAAATTAATCAAATGCCTTTTCTTTACAGCCATGCTTTCAATTGACCAAGTATTCGCTATACAGCAAAAAACCAAACCCAACGATTTTCCAATTGCTTTTGCCCATCTGTGCATACGTCTATCGTCTGTGTGTGTGTGTGTGTATGTGTGACCTTAGCAAAGTAATGGATGTCCGGGGCTTTACAAAAGTGACAATTAAAGCCAACATGTTTTGGTCAATGAACACAGTGCACTACTGCACAGCTACCATTCCAGTTGTGTGTGTCCGTGTGTGTGTGTATTGACCAAAAACTTTCTGCAACATCTTTAGTTCATTTACGATATTACTACATCATGTTGAACTGTTATGGTCACAAACTCGGCTGTCACTTTTAATTACGAAAGTTTTTCTTGAGGTTTATTTTTTGAGCTGGTGTGACAATAGCTGTGTTCGATGGGCAAAATTGTCATCGATCAAATTAGATGTCTTCAAAGTAAACTTCATGGTAAATTATTTGAAAAATTTGTGTCTTTTTCCTTGGGAAGGCCATGGTGGGGTAGGTAGAGTGTGCGATTATCTCACAAGTATCACACCAGGTTCAAAACCTGTTTAGACCAAGAAACATTTTTCAGCAGCTGTTTTCCACCTCGTAAATGCTGGCGACTTTCAGGGTAAGAAAGTAATCTCTAAGCCATGTAAAACACCCTTCGTAGACGACTTTAAACAGAAGGTCCGCATTTCACTTACAACATAAACCCTCAGAAGTTACAGAATTATTTTCAACCACTGTGCAATGCAATTGTCAATTTTTCTCCATGGCCTGTCTGTAAACCTCATTTCTCGCTTTTACTCCAGACTTTTAATACGTTTGAATATTTGTGGCAAACCCAATCGAACACGACAAGAAAACTTAATAGAAAAAAGCCAAAGGTTTTTTTCTTCTTCTCTCTGGGGATTTTCTCATTTTTTTTTACTTCTCTATTATTGGTTATTTCACTGGGTGCATACGTGGGTGCAACGGAATGGCAAAAAAAAACTGCCGATAATGCTACCAACCGCACAGAGGAATATATTTGTGAAGCAATACATTAGTGTGCGTTCCAATTACTTGATGGCTCTCAGAAATGAAACAATTGTGGAAAATCCACTACTAACGCACATACTCACGCATAAAGAATGCCACGAATTTGCCAAAGTTGTCACAGTGTTTAAGCACACAAATTCAAAGCATAGTTTACACATATATACAGGGATACCTCGCAGAGTACGGTTCCACAATTTTGCCGTATTATTTGAAAACGGACTAATCGAGGCAGTTGGGCCCTATTTGGCTATTTACCAGTCCCATAAACCTATGAAGGAAGTTAAAGGACGTGATAATTATAATCGAGTAATAAAAACATATTTTGTTACACATAAAATACCAACATTTTAAGGTTTTTATTATACGGGGAGAAAATTAATAAAATTGTATTTAAAAAAATATTAATTGTTAATTTAATTTAAAAAAAAAAATTTGAACAATTTTTTCCAAAATTTTGAAACCCTACTATAGAGGTACTGTGTGTACTGTACTGTGTGGAATTATTTGATAGATGAAAAATTACCAAAAAGACCAATGTAAAAATGTGCCCCAAAATTCTGGATACCTCCCAAACGGAATATGAAAAATTCCCAAAAAAAAAGTTCCACCAAAAAAAAATAAAATAAAAAAATTCCCCAATTCAACATAAAAATGTCCTCCAAAATTCGGGAAAATCTCCCAAACGAATTATGAAAAATTCCCCAATGAAAATTCAACCAAAAAAAAAATAAAAATAAAGAATGCCCCAAACGAAAAATTCCCACAATATTCTGCAAAGTCTCCCAAAAGGAATATGAAAAAAAAAAAGAAAGAAATTCCCCAAAATATCGTCCAAAATTTTGGAAAATCTCCCAAACGAATTATGAAAATTTCACCAATGAAAATTCAACCAAAAAATAAGGAATGCCCCAAACGAAAAATTCACAAAAATAATAGAGGAAACATTTTCCAAAAAGAACAACATACAAATTTGACCCAAAATTCTGGAAATCTCCCAAACGGAATATGAAAAATTCCCCAATGAAAATTCCACCAAAAAAAAAAAAAAATAAAAAAATCCCCAAAAAAAGATCAACATAAAAATTTGCCCCAAAATTTTGAAAAATTCCCGAGTTAGTTTGGATTTTTGTTTCGATTTTTTACATTTCGGGAATTTTTCATAGATCCATTAAGGACAATAACCATAAAATTTTGGGGCATTTTTCCAGTTCAGTTGGTGTAATATTGTCTCTTCCTTTTCTTGGACTGGGGTCATTACTTCAACCTCAAATGTCAAAACTTGGAAAATATCTTAGACAAGTTCCAATTTAGCATGATTTTTTTTTCAATTTGTTTCTAAGTTTTTTATGTTTTTCTATGTCCAATTTTTTCAAAGAACTATTTTTTTTTTTGGAAAATTTCAAAAATCTTCCTGTACTGTGCGGCATAATTGTATTATTGATTTTGCCTAGCGCTGTTACTAAAAATTGCATTTGAAATGTATTTGCCGCGTTCGGCAGTGTGTCATCGTCACATATGCGCCAGTTCGTGGCATAACATTGCACATTAACGCATTATTTATAATTAAATCTTTATTTAAATGTTGATGTCATTAGTTTTTACAGAAATTGCATTATTCCAGTTGTTTTCGTCACTGATCTGAAATGTATTGTCATCGTTTGCTGCGGCATACAGTCGGTCATCCTATTATTGCTGGCTTTGGGTCAGGATCCCATTTAATGTCATTCTCATAGTGCGCTGCGGATTGCTGCAAATGTGTATTATGTGTGATGCCAGAGCAAAGCGACTAACTCTCACTTAGTAACTACAGACAACAAGAAAGATTTTGTGAGACGGTTCTGAGGATAACTATCGTAAAAATGATAAACTTTATTACTTGGAAACTACTAAAAAAAAACCGCATATAAACCTGGGCCACACATGTTCTCATAATACCCTACGTTTTACATTGTTTTCTAAAAACAAAACAAATTTAAAAAATATGATGTTAATCAGTTTTGTCTTGTGAATGCCTCAGCATTCCGTTATGCACCGCTATGCCGTAAATTGAATTGCATTCACATAATAACCACTAAATATATATCGAACGGATGCAGGCAAAAAACACACACACACACAAAGTGGTTTTATCGGGGCATTTGCATGTGACAAATTATTAAATATTCCAAGGATGAAAATGTCATATCGATTGCAAAACATTATATGACACTTTGTATTTCAAATAATATACGAGTCGACTTAGTTTACAATAGTTTTAATTTCATTGAATTTGAAATTATTTTGCTATGAAATCCCGCATTCGAATTCAGCAAACCTTAATGAATGTACAATGAAGTCATATTATTGAATATGATTTCAAATACTATGTAGCGATTAGTTGGAAAACGTCAATGCCATCAAATAGTAGGGATTATTGAAGGACATGGAATAGTATTTGATTTTAAAGTGTAATTAGGAATAAAAGGAATTTCACTATGTGTGAATATAATCTAAGCGGAAGGAAGGGATCAAGATTCAAGTGGCTGCCTCTGGTGGATTCGCAGTAGCTTATCCTGTCAATGTAATTTTCCAAAAACTTGGTAATGCGCTGTGGCTTTATCACACGAATGGCTTGCCTCGGTATTCGTCTTCACCCTTTAACCATTAAGACCGTCTATAGACGGTCATCGCTAGAGCCCTTTTTAATGGTCCAAGTGTTTGATTTCAATTGTTAAGGGGTTAACAGCCTATGAGGAGCTGAAAAGTTCAGAGGCAAGAGGCCATTACAACTATGGAGCGGAAGTTCGAAGTAGAAAAATATTAACAATTTTATTAGTCTACTGTTTTCAAATAACCGGCAAAATCCACTTTATCGGATGTTTTTAAAAATCCATTCAATTTTCCATGAAAAGTGTTATTTTATAAAATACGCTTTCGGAAGAGGATTTTGTGGCAAAAGAGACTATTTGTTTTTCACACCTAATTGGAAAGATATGTACAACTTTTACATCCCTGTTCGATTGAAGTAAAAAATTAACAAAAAATTCTTAACCTCATAGCAAAATATACCCAAGGCAAATATTAAAAGTCCCCAATCATTATAAGCAAAATGTACCCAAGGCAAATATTAAAAGTCCCCAATCATTACTATTGAAAAAGGCTCTTTGAAAAATGTCACAAAAGCAAAAAATTATGAAAAATTCCCCAATTAAAATTCCACAAAAAAAAAATAAAGAATGCTCCAAATAAAGAATTCCCAACAAAAAAAAATGAAAAATTCCCCAAAAATATCAACATAAAAATTTCCCCCAAAATTCTGGAAAATCTTCCAAAAAAAACGGATTATGAAACATTCCCAATGGAAATTCCTAAAAAATAAATGAAGAATTCACAAGAAAATAGAGGACAAATTCTCCATAAATCAAAATAAAAATTTCCCCCAGAATTCTGGAAAATCTCCCAAACGGATTATGAAAATATCCCTATGAAAATTTCAGAAAAAAAAATTCCTTATGATGAATTCCCAAAAAATAAATGAAAAATTCCCCAAAAAGTCCAATATAATATTTTCCACCAAAATTCTGAAAAATCTCCCAAAGGAATTATGAAAAATTCACCAGAAAAATAAACATTGTCGGAATTGGGGAATTCACAAAAAAATAAATGAATAATTCCCCCAAAAAGTCAATATAATATTTTTCCCAAAAATTCTGGAAAATCTCCTAAACTGATTATGAAAAATTCCCCAATTAAAATTCCACCAAAAAAAAAATAAAGAGTGACCCAAATAAAGAATTTCCAAAAAAAAAAATACATGAAAAATTCCCCAAAAACGCCAACAGAAAGATTTCCCCCAAAATTCTGGAAAATCTCCCAAACGGATTATGAAAAATTCCCAATGAAAATTCCAGCAAAAAAATAAAATTGCCTATATGATGAATTCCCAAAAAATAAATAAAAAATTCCCCAAAAACGCCATTATAAAAATTTCCACCAAAATTCTGAAAAATCTCCCAAAGGAATTACCAAACATTACCCAATGAAAAAAAATAAACATTGTCCGAAATGAAGAATTCCCAAAAAATAAGTGAATAATTCCCCAAAAAGGCCAACATAAAAAAAAAATCTGTATTTTATTTTGCCATCTTTCGATTTTTTGCATTTTGGGGAATTTTTTCATCGATCCATTACGAATAATAACACTAAAATGTTGCGGCATTTTTTCAGTTCAGTTGGTGTCACTTCTTCTCTTCCGTTTCTTGCACTGGGGTTGTTACTTCAACCTCATCTGTCTACACATGTAAAATACCTAAGACATGTTCCAAATACTCCAATTTAGTATAAATTGTTGTATTTTTTTTTCAATTTGTTTCTAACTTTTTCATGTTTTTCTGTTTATCTACATGATTTGTTTTCTTTGGGCTTCTACCATTCGTATACTCGTTTCAGCATAAATATTCTAGGGTAACAAAAAAGATCGAATGTATGTACTTACATTGTTAGAAGGGGAATGCCTTCAATTATTTCACTCATGAGTGAAAAGTCAAACATAATTATAATAGAAAACTAGGTTGGCTAAGCTAACATTACATTCCTCAGCAGCGCTCTCCTCTTTGGGGTTTGCCAATTGAGTGCCGAAGAAAAGCAAACAATTTATTTCCACAAAATTATTCGCACAGAATTGCCTTCAAATGCTATTTGCATTTACTCAGCATCAAAGCCAACCGTTTGGGGGTGGAGCAATTTAAGCCTTCATCTCGTAACTATTCTACTCTATTCGACAAACAATCACAATGAACGCATAATTGTTATTTGCTTATGCCACTTTTCATTGGGTTGAGGGGGGAGGTTGTAAAAAAAAACTCATCATTACGCGCGTTTTACACGTACATGTAAGCACTTATGTACATGGAAAATGTCTTCTTTCGTATTCCAGCACCGTTTCAACATTTCCAACGCGCAAATACGACGTCACCATGACAATCGTTCTATGAAACGTTTTCAAATTTAAATTTGTAATGAGACGACAAGGCACAGTGCTGCAAGGTCGTAGCGAAAAGTGGTGAAGATATTACAATAATTTGTGAATGATAAACTAAGTTCAGCTTTTGTGTGGTTTCTTAAGCGATTTAAAGGAGGTGAAACTCGAATAGTTCAATATGAAGTTTGCAGCTCAATAGGTGATAAACCAGCAATTCCATAGAAAACATCGTTTCGGAAGTTAAATTTTTCTTATATCCTTTCCCCGTTTCGTGCCACTGTGCTGTGCATCATTCACCAGCAGCACAAAAGCAAAGTTAAATGACTGACATAAGCTTTTGTTTACATATTTTCGAGCTAAATTCCAGGATCTTTACTTGTCTGGGTTCATAGGTGGCGTTAATGTGTTGTTGGTGTGTATATATATGTGTGTGTGTGCATTTTTGAGTTCATGTTTGGGTGAAATGTTGTTTGTTTTGAATTACTTTGACATTACTCTCACATACACACATGCAAATTCGTACCCAGCCACACCCACATACACCCGCATGTCATAACTGTTGGGGTTAGATTTGGCGGATATTAAATATGTTTGTATGTATTCTGAAGGTAATGTCATTTGCACACATACGCTCATGCCACAGCAACCACACACACATACACACACACACACAGAGACATTCATTCAGCAGCAGTTGAAGTTGATTTCCTAAAGTTCATCATTTCACCCGTAATGAGTACCAAACATGAATTGAACATTTTTTATGTCATAGCATAGGATAGGAACTCTCAACTGTAAATAGGTTTGTGGCCAAATCCGTGGCATACTTAAGGGGGGTTCTATGAAAAGACAACTCATTGACTACTCCAAACAGGGCAGTATTTGGTATTTAAATTAATTAGTTTTGATATTTAAATTAATTAGTTTTACTACAACGACATTTATGTTTATGAGTACAGCCTTTCGAAAGTGATTAATTTTTGACCAGCTAAATTAGGGAAATCGTTCACTGTGCATCGCACCAAACAGTCGCAGTTGCATTGGCTTCTTGAGGTTCACATGCGGCTTTACTAATGGAAACTGCCCTATCAGGGGATCGTTGTCACACAAAAAAATGAGATGAGAGAGGCCCTAACAGATAAAAAACGATAACGAAACGGATGGACTTTGAGCTTGTGACCAAATTGAGAAGCGATAAGGAAACGAATGGCCGTGAGTCTTGAATGGCTTGGAGCTTGAAAGCGAATAAGGCAAACTCTTGTGCAAAATTCACATCAGGCCGATGCGTTAAATGTTGAGTTGTTGAGATCAATGGCGAGTCGATGTTCCAGAACTGCGTAGCACTCTCTCGGCTACGGCAGCATTTTCGTTAGTATGACGAGTGACAGTATTCAAATACTTGCGTACAGTAGACTCGATGAATTACTCATTTCGGTCGAAACTTCTTTTCAATGAACGCACTGGCTTTGGAAAAAATTTGATATAAATAAAGACTTTTGCAAATCGAACAAAGACAAAGGGGATTTGATCACCACCAAACGTTGAAAATTATACAATAAATCTCAGAGCATCCTATGGAAGAAACCCCATCAATAGGTGTTTAGCTAAAAATGGGGTAGATTGTAAGAAATTCCCCGCCAGGAATAATTCAATTGATCTAATTGAGATGTGATGCGCTATGGAAATTAGGTGGCCCATATCTCTGATAACATGTGGCATTTTTTAAATCATGTACAACACCTAAAATTGTGCATATATAAAGTAAACATTACTTTACAAACATTACAAACATCTTGCACTCTTCAAACCCAATAAATGTGTAATACAAACAATTGATTTTTCCATGTAAAAGAAGAACAAAAAAAAGCAGTTTTCTAGGCAAAAAAACAAAATGCAAAAAAAAAATGTTACTAATCTGAATTTCAAACAACAATTTAAAATGTAAAGGGTATTTACATTTTAAATACTACTACTACTAGTACAAAGATAATTGGCAATTTTTCAAGTTAATTAAACAATTAAATTATTGCTTTTGTATTCCAATGAAATTGCATTTAATTTTTGTATTCAAAGGCAATTTAATTAAACTAATTTTTGTGCAACACAGGGCACAACAATACGACAATTGGAGTATTTTTCTAATTTAAATACTTGTGCAGGCATTTCCAAATATGAGGGTATTTAAAACAAGTGCGATTATTTGTTACTTCTGGGACACACGGAAAACCACACATAGGCATGTGTGTGTATGGATATTTTTAAACATTTAATTTCAAAAGAAGTAATTAAATTAAACAAAAAAAAACAAAAGCTATTTCTATTAGTTTCCAATGAACTTCCAAATAATTCACGTTTAAAATTACAAATACTTGTGTATATATAACAGTAATATATAGATTCGTTTAATTTTATAACGAAACAAGGGACAAAAACATCATCAATTAGCAGAATATGTGTTAAATATGTTTACGAAATTCAGCTTTACACTGAAAAAAAAAACATGTAAAATATAGAAATAACGTCAACTTTTCGAAATTTTATGGTTTTATTGAATTTTCGGTTTGGTTCGGTTCAATTGGAATAATTTGTCCTAATCCCATTTGGGGTTTTTCAAAGAAAATTTAAATTGACCACAAATCGCATTTCGTAAAATTAAAAACTACGACAACCTTTTTAAATTAGAAGTTTTTTTTTCAGTTTAATTGAGATAATTTTTCCTACTCCCCATTTAGGATTTTTTTTACAAAATGACAAATGACCCCAAAATTTTTAAATGTTGGATCTTTTTAATTTAAATTTTTGGGCTATTTTGCAAAAATCATTTAATAATTCAGTTTTTTTGTCCAAAAGTTTTTTTATTGCGTTAAATTTTTCATATTGCGAATTCTACAGTTTTGGGACCTTATTTTCTTTTCTCTTAGATGTTTCTATTTCTCGGGTCAGTTTTCATAAGGAAATTTTACAGTTTGGAGACGTTGTTTCCTTTTTTGATTTATTTTTTTCTTTCTTTATTAGGGAATTTTTTTTAATTTGGACCGTGACTCAATACATTTTTTTATAGGGGCAATTTTTCAAAATCAGCCCAAAATTGGGACCATTGTCATTTTTTAAATTTGGACGTCATTCAAAAAAAGTAGACTTACAGATTTCTAGAAAAAGCACAATACTTTCTGTTTCTTTCTTTATTTTTTTTTTCAGTTCAATGGTCTTTTTCTCCGTTATCTGAATTGTTTATATTTTTTTCTTTGTTTTTCGGAATTTTTCCACTTTGTATTGTGGCTCAATAATTTTTTTTATATGAGCAATAAGTCGAATATTGGGACCATTGTCCTTTAGAATATGTAGTCGATTCAAAATACAGATTTCCAAAAAAAAAACATCGTACTTTTATTTTATTTTTTGGATTTACAATGTAATTTTTCTTTGCTCCAAAGACAGGAGAGCGATGGGGATGACAGGGGATAGTAGGGTCTCCAACTCTTTTGTCACCCTGCAACATCTCCGGAATGTGGAATGGACATCGCTGTTTTAACGGTATCTGCTCCTCAGATAACTATCGTCTCGTTCTATACTGGACGGTTAATCGGACAACGCACTATAGAGGAAATTCGTTCTTCTGCCGAACCGTTGCGTATGCGGTCATTCTGCACTTGGGTCATTCTGAATTTTCTGAGCAAATGTCAACAAACACTCCTCCCTCTTTCCTACTTCCGCTACCCTAATTTTTTTTCGCTAACTCAAGGGATTGCATTTATTGCAACATCTAAACATTCCAGAAACTACTTGTTGTTATTTTCATAATGAACGATTCAATAAATACAATGTAAGCTGACAAAGAAGGTGACGATATATTTTTACAAAATACACCCTCCACATTTCCATTAAAAAAATTCAATGCAACAATATATAAAAACCGAACTTCCATTAAAAAAAATGCAATGTAAAAATATAATAAAACCGAAAAAAAAAAATATCCAATCTATTTTTTTGCCACTGTAAACCTCCCAGTGAATGTACAAATTAATGGTTTAAATGTAACTTCATTTGGTGCACATTTCTCTTCACGTGTATATCTGAATGCAGCCATAATTTACATAACGAATTTCCAATTTAAATACAATATGAAATATTTATTACTTACTTTTAAATCTAACATGTAATAATACTTCATGAAATATTTGCCAATACATACATACATACATACATGTATATAGATTTAAAGCTTCTTTTTGCAGCACCAAAGCCAACAAAATATTTTTATGTAGCATAGTTTTAGGCAGAGTACACCAGATACTGTTATACACAAACACACACATGCAGGCAGATGGCTATGTAAATAAGTGTGTGTTTGAATGTTTGCAAAACTATTGTAAACTATTAGTTTGTTTTATGGCAAATGTTATAAAACAAATTGTAAATAGGATGTTGAAAACGCCAAAGTAATAAACGTTTTTTTTTTTGGGGGGGTTTTGTTGTCTATTTGAACTCGAAATAGTCTGGCAAATATAAAAATCTATAAAACAGATAGATGTGTACCTAAATTAATATGCACACACATTCTAGGAAGTAGATGTGATAAAGGTCATTACTAACAGACTTAAAATCGAAATATTCAGTTTTATGCCTGCAACATTCAAATGAATCGTTCAAGAAAGTCGACAATGTGAGAAAAATCTATAATTGGCCATGCTGCCGATGGCTCTGTTTTATTGTTCCCCTTCCGTTTGATAGCCGAACATTTATGAAATCTCTTCTTTTTTTTATCTCTGTTTATGACAGCCATGTTAGTCGGCAAGACTACACTTGAAATTGTGTATTTGAAATTGAGTTAATAACAAAGGCAATTCGTAGTTGACATTTCAAACTAAATGGCAGACATTGAGCTTATTTCAAAAATGTATTTAGTATTTGGGTTGTTTACAGCCAAAAAAAAAACTATTCACAGTTTTGAGCATCATTTTGTTCAGTGTTGACTTCCTTTTTTCGCCATAATGTCTAAATTGCGACAAACGGCTTTGATTACATTTATTCTTTCATATTTAGCAAAAGGAATGTCACAGAAACTATGACGAATTACAGATAAAAAAAAATAATTAGAAATAATTTAAAATCTCTGAATTTTAAATTTTAATATCATTAATACTCTTTTTGGTTAACTAGTCTGTACGGATTTTTCCCAAAGATACAAAACAAAAAAATAAATACAAAAAAAGTTTCACACAAACTATGAAAATATAATTTTGGCTGGACATTTCGGGGAAGATTCCATAGAGACAGCACGACAAAACAACAGTTTGATGTGGTTTATGAGATTATGGAATCGTCCGTTCATATGTCCGGCCAAGTATTGCTTAACGGCCAAGTATACGTTTTCTTGCAGCGACAGACCAAAGCGTCTGGTGGAATCGAACCCACAATCCTCACGCTGATAGGCAAGGTTAGCAAGAACAACTTGCTAAGCTAAGTTAAGTTAATTGTAATCAAAATTGACCCTCCTAAATCTTTGCAAGTAATAACTACGTAATTTCCAAAAACTACCTGGAGACGCCGGCTGTGATTAAGGAATAAAAGCCATCAGTATACGAGTCATTCCACACAAAATACTCGAGCTCGTCACCGAAATTATGAACCTGAAATTGTACCTTACTAAAAAGCTGTTAGTTGAGCATATCACTGGTGCTATTGGGGCCAATATGTATGAATTTTGACGGGAAGCTACCGCAGGTTGATGTCTCCTAGCTGTATTAGGTGAGAATAGGACAAAGGGGCGTGGCATCATCCACTGAATCCATATTTCAAAATTTACCATATTACTGGTGCTATTGGGGCCAATTCGCAATAAATAAGTGCTTTGAAAAATGTGGGCGATGCCACGCCCCTTAATAAAACACGCTTTAATTGAAATAAAAATGCAACGATCGTTTCAGAAGTTTCCCCGTACTTTACTGTGGGCCTGGAAACTATCGTAGTCTGTATAAGGACATAATCGAACGAAGGGGCGTGGCACCGCCCATACACCTTACAATTTTGAACCACCATATCTCGTAAACATATTAGCGGTATGAAGAAGAGATATGATACTCTCACAGAAAAAAATACGTGCTGGCAAAAACTGGGCGGTGCCCCGCCCCTTAATAAAAAAAAGCTATATTATTCTAATGATATAAAAATCGTCCTGGAATTTCCACAGAATTTTACTGCGTACCTGGAGACTGTCGTAGTCTGTATAAGGTCATAATCGAACGAAGGGGCGTGGCACCGCCCATACACCTTAAAATATTGAACCACCCTATCCCATGAACTATTAGGGGTATGAAGATGAGATTTGGTGCATATGCTATTGTCACAGATATAAATAAGTGCTGGAAAAAAGCGGGCGTTGCCACGCCCCTTAATAAAAAAAAGCTATATTTGAAATAATGATGTCTTCGTCTTCGAATTTTCATTTTGGTGCATATGCTATTGTCGCAGATATAAATACGTGCTGGGAAAAAGTGGGCGGTGCCACGCCTCTTAATAAAAAAAAAGCTCTATAATGATATAAAAATTGTGCTATAATTTTCACAGAATTTTACTGCGGACCTGGAAACTGTCGTACTCTGTATAAGATCATAATCTAAATAAGGGGCGTGGCACGATCGTCTTCGAATTTTCAACCTATTGTAGCAACTATTTTGCAAATATCAATTTTGAAAAAAGTTTCACCATACTCATTTCAGCCAACTAGGAATTTAGTTGGTTAAGTTAGGTTAAGAAGAGGAGGCAGATTTTCTCCGCCTCATGTCCTTGGAAGTACACATAAGACAGTATTCCATGGATTGATCCTGAGAAGTTTTTTTAGGAAACCTGTACTGTTGACATAATCCATAATTGTTTTCCAACTCAGGGGCGCAATTGGGTCAAGTCTGTTAAAGAGCCATTTCCCTATTGTTTGCCAACGCATGGCAGAGGAAATGCTCCAATGTGTCCTCATACTCTCCGAATGCCCTACATATGCTGTTGTCTACTGCTCCTATTTTGTCTAGATGCACCTGTAAGCCTATGTTCCCTGTAAGGATACCTATGATTTTACTAGTTTCTGTTTTTCTCAGTTTCATTTTTTTCCTCCCCTACAAATTGACCTCCACCCACCATACTGGAGGGCATATACAATTCGGCCCAACCGAACTTATGTTCCGCTTGTTATTCATGTCCTTGTGTTTTTAACAACTTTTTGTTCAATTTCTCATTTATTTATTTGCATATAAAAATGAGGGTTATAAGCTATTTTTTTTTTAACGATTACAAATGTATTTACATTGCCGTCCATTGTTCTCGACTTTATCCTTCATCTAACCCTTTATCCAGTTATGTATTCACATAAATATATAATATTTAATCTTTTTCAATACAAGTATTACACAAGTGTGTGTGTGTGTGTGTGCAAATGCGAATATGTTTGTATCTGCTGGAGAAAGATGCCATTGGGTAAATGGCAAAAATTGCATTGTAATATTTCTTCGTATCCCTGAAATTTATGTGTTTTCAATATTTCTCTCGTACTACCGCAACAACAACAAATACTTAGTTTAACTATCCTCCATTATACGTGTTCGTATGTTTACATACATATATAGCAAACTACTACCATTACATTCTTTGAATTGTAGTATGCAACAAGGATAGCTACTTGTATATGACACAATTACTGCAAAAGCACAGGGCTGAGCAGAAAGGACTTGGCCAATCAGGCCCGATTAAGCTCCGATGCTGTATGGTAAATCAACATCTGCTATCACATGTTGGATTGGTTCCGATGTCCGATACTTGATTCTGGTACCACGAGCTGGAGGTCGGATACTTGATTCTGGTACCACGAGCAGCGATGATTTACCAGAATATGTTCCGGCCTGACTGAAGGTCATTCTGGGGGTGACGTCATGGCAGTAGCTTAAACTCAAGATAGAGAGCGAAAGAGCTTTTGCTCAATGGGGTGCTGAACCGCATCCGATGTAGCTTACTTACTAATGTATGTGTAATTTACAAACAACCAGTAAAAATTTGAATTCGTACTTCTTTAAAAAGACCGGCCATTGTTCACAATGTCTTCAAGGCAGAGTCGCTCCCGCCAAATTTTATAATCAATACAATAAGTGATTTCCTATCACTTCGATTCGTTTGTATGATTTCTCCAGTTCCTCATACTTTGGATTTTCCACACCATATAAATTATGTTTAAAAATCGACCAGAGAGTTTATTTTTGAATATCAAATGGTGGCGAATCAGAAAAGGTTGTAATACATTTTCATGAATATCAAAAGTCGTTTTCATTTCCTAGATACCGCCTTTTAAGGCCTCTATACAGAATGCCTCAAAAATTACCCGCCTGTGATGGCAACAGCTCACAGTGTTTTCAAATAAATACATTCCGGACAGTGAAAAAATAAAAATCTTCGAAAATACGAAATCATTTGATGCTCAGAAACTTTACAAGTGGTTATAGGTGAGATACCACACAGGTCGGGATTGACGTTCCAAGTTCATGTTGTAGAATTTATCTAAACAATGGCTGTCTGAATACTAAATTTCATTAGGAAAATAGAACTTATTGAAATTGAGACTTGATCCTCTTCCAGGACTGAGACTGAGATTCTTGCACATTTCTCTCTAGATGGTTTGGAAACTTTTCTCGAAGTTCGTAGTCAGTCGTTTGTTTTAATTTGCCGTCTTCTAGACTGACGCTGTGTCCATAGGACTTTAGCTTGAGCATGTTTATTTCCGTTAGATGGAGAAGAACTTTAGCTGCATAACTCTGGAGATGAATATCTATTGGCGGGATATCCAGTATTGTTTCCATACCTGTCTTTTAGAATGCAGCTGTGTCTGTAGGACATTAGACGGAGAACAACTTTAACTGCCTAACTCCCAAGATGGATATCTATTGGCGGGATATCGAACATTGTTTCAAGGCATATCTTCTAATCTGACGCTGTGTCTATAGGACTATTACTTAAGCATATTGGCTTCTGTCAGATGGAGAACAACTTTAGCTGCATAACTATGGAGATGAATGTCTATTGAGTATTGTTTCCAGACCTGCTCGGGGAGCTGACATTTCCGACCTTCACGGAGATGGAATATAAAACTCAATATTCGCTGATATTCAACTTGAGAGTCTCAGTGAGTGTACCAACTATACAGTTCGCTGCTCACAGATGGTTGGTTTCCCCATGGGGGACATTGAGGAAATATTTGGAAAAAGCTGGAAAATTAAGGATTTCTATCATAGTTCCACCTATAACTGAATTTAATGTTGATTTAAAACAAAAGATCTTTACCAGGTTTTATGCTCTTGTGGAGGATCTTATTTTTTTGCGAAAAGGATTTCTGCCTTTTTTATACAGGCCATCAGTTGGCTTGCGCCTCAAAGGCCTCCAGAAGACCATCTCGTCAAGTCCTTCCGGAAGGCCTGCTTTTATCTAACATGAGTCATGCATTTTTGCGATTGTCGTGCTTGAGATGGATCATTTTTTTCAGCCAAACTTACATCTCCTTTAGATTTTCTTTACAATGATTCAGCAAATTCAAATGTCTGTAATTTATTTTACCCATCGTTTACTTTCCATCCACTGTACAGTGGCTACTACACATATACAAACATGCTGCTGCAAACATTTACACACACACACACACATATTTATTTTCGGAAATGTTCCATTGTTATGATGACCTTAAGATAACGATTTGTATTGTTTTAAAAGATATTTCAGTTATCTATACCAGAACTACTTATACAATCATGTCTCTATACATACATACATAGATCTTTGCTGTTGATATTTATCGAAATGCAAGTATGTATGTGTGTGTGTTGAGACTCTTAGACACACACATCTATGGATAATTCAAATATTTAGTTTGGTTAACTGCCAATATTCTATAGTTGTATCCATAAGAAATATTCTCAATATGTATAGGATATTGTATTTATATGCATATTTTACATGTATGAAATTTCTCTGGGAGATTCTCTCGCATTTACAAAGCGGAAGTGGCTGTAAATCTTAAGTCTATTTGACATAAATCAATGGGTTCAATGGCATTGCTGGAGTATGCTATAGATTTGACAGAAATACCCGATGTGTATTAGAGTAGGAATTATTGTATTAGAGTACATTTGATAGAAATAGACGTTGTGTATTGGGGTAGGAATTGTTGACTACTTGTACAAATAATTTCATTCTTCTGAGTGAGTGTAATATGTGGGAAGTATTTGGAACATGTGGTTTACGGTACCGCACAAAAAGAATGTTAGGGGCGTCAAATCGTACAGCAGGTGTCGTGGCCAAAACTTATTATTCTTAAATCCACAGTTCTCGGCTATACTGTATTGAATTCGGACGTGACATCTCAGCCATCTCTGATAGGAAACCTGCTATTGTCAACATCAGCCCTAGACTATCGCCGATCTTTCAACGATATTTCTCAGCAATTAAACACCCAGAGTGACAGCAGACTGTACTGTAGTTTAGATGAGCTAGCAAGACGAAGACAGCGAACTGGAACTCGTAGGCTAGCCACTTCTAATACGTGATATAGAATGTAGCTAATAGAATGGTCGTCTGAGAAACATTCGCAAACAATGAAGTCGCTATCAAGACTCGATATATTATTGGTAATGTCATGACTTGACCATGTCTGATTGGATGCTATGTAATGAAGCTGAAGATTGCGACTTTGTGACTATTTGTAGAGACTGTGGGGATTAAGAGGAGCAGTAGTCACTGAACTACCCTGACGAATAGGTGGAGATCAGCACTCGTCTCTTATTTCATTGGGGACCTAGACAATCAGGCATCAATACTGGATTATGACTACGCATGAGTTTTTTGTTTGGTCAAGATGGTTCAACAGGCAGACCTGCAAAGTCTAAAGCCCCAAGTAGTCAACCAGTAAACGTAGCAAGTAATCGGCTGACACAACCTAGCTTAGGGAAAATATGTGTAAGTGGTTGGTGTGAGTCACGCAAAGACCTGCAAAAATTACATTTTGTAGTAGAGAGCAGTGTCAAAGAGAACAAGGGAATAAAAAGCGAAAATCAATCAAATCACGATAACGATAACACTACTTTGAGCTTAAGGGAGTCTGCTAATGTTCGTTTGTCAATAATTTTGTCCGTCGGCCTATCTATTACAAGTGTGAAGGATGTCGTGCGATCAACCGGTCATACGGGCATGAGCAGATGATAGTCCCTGGATATCCACGTATCGCGGCTGAAAGTCCTAACGTCAGGGACTAGACGGCGGCTATCTGAGGAACAGATGCCGTTGAAATATCAATAGAACAACTATATGTATATTTTGATTACTTACTATCCCCAATCATCACCACCGCTCTCCTTCGTACACGTTCCAGAAACTTCCAAATGCCTAAGGATCCCCTGCCCATATGTGGGAGATATATTAGAGTTTTGGTGGTGTAAATATTTTTAAGATCAGATGGGGTGAAGTATTCCTTGTACAGTTTCATGCAACTGAAGGCCTCTTTTGATATTACGAATATATGGCCAGCCCAGAGAGCATCACCCACAGATACAGAGTCGTATATAGCGATGCTTGTTTTTGGGGCCTTGTAAATGAAACAAACAAAAAATCAACCATACGATTAAGGTTCGTCGAATATTAATCCTTTTATGAATAGCTTTTTCAAAGTTCTATCACGTAATACAATTTTAATTTTCCCTATCATACTTTTTCCCTTGCGAACGATATTTATTTTCATCGACTCAATTTAGCAAAGTGTTTCACAGCAAAATTGCCCATCCGCCGGTATTTAAGTATGCACTTTAAACAAAATGACAGCTTATAGTTTACATTTAATAACACATGCATTTCAATAGAATTTTGTGCACTAACCGCTTTTTCAATGCAACACAAAATAATCGGCCCAATACTCCAACAGACAGCCGACACTTCAGACAAGAAACAAAAAACTCAAACATCATTTTTAAATGCAAATATATTTATTAACTGTATGAACTTCAACCAGGCTTGCCAATTGCTCGACCGGCAATCATTCTGCATGAAATGCCAATACACTCTCATTCATATTTCCAGTTTAAGTTTCACTCGATTATGGGTAAACTTTAATTTAATAATTGCACAATCTGTTGGGCAAACATCAAGGGAATCTGTGAATGATCAAATTAAAGTTCATCAAATGTTACGAGTTTTCGTAAGTTTCTTGGTATGAAGTTGTTAGGTTAACTGAGGCGTTTGATGGATATTTATTACACTGGGTACTGACAACCGAACACACAAGTGATTTATGAACTACAAATTGTTTATCAATTGTACGACAGGTTGGCAGAAGCAAATGATGATGTATGTATGTCTGTGAGAAATCCGACCAAGAGTACACATTTACATTACACAGCAATCGACAAACTTTAAAATTTGTTGGTTTTTTTAATTTTGGTTGAAAATTTATTACGGAAAATAAACGAGTCTAAGCATTGAAAAGATAATAAATTGCATTCACACACGTGACATATGAAAACTATTAATTGCAACACTTGTATATTTCTAGTGACAACAATTTCACAATAATGAAATTAATCTGTGAAAATTGATGTGTAATCAAGAAGTGTATGCACAGAATCAAATTAAATATTTCAATGAGTACCTCTTGAGTTTTACTAATTCTATTTTGAATAAAACACATCTTTTGGTCTACCGTGTAATGTTGAAAAACGGCAAGTCTTACGTATTTTTCACAGCATTTTCAGATCGATGCAGAGAGTAATTTAAATGTGGATGCCGGTCGACCATGGAAAGCCCTAAAGTTTTGGTAGTAGCAATTGTTAGGGAGAGTATATAAAGGATATTCCAACAAGAGGTGTTATTTTGAAACACCCGATATTGTGGTAGCTGTCACTTTTGAAGCTTTTATTCGTTGGCATTTGACGGGTAGAAACTATGCCATTACAAAAAGTGGAACGACACATTGAAATTAGTAAAATTCACTACATATAAGTCATATAGGTCTTTCATTCGGTTAATTGCTTCTCGAGCTGCCTGAGTGATAATTCGTCTACTTCTGTCCCCAAACATTTCCCGTACCATTTCCATCAGTTCCATCTCTGGTTGGCTGTCCTGTTAAAGTGACTTTCTCCAGCTCTTCTTGTGGGTTCGTTGCTATTGCCAGCAACGCAATAACACTAGACTGTACTGTAGAGTACTCACATTTTATTATTCCAAACATCGTTCATTATTGAATACATTATGTCGACATTAATTACTTATTGGAGATGTGCATACAACATCTGTTACGCCATAAATGCTGATGACAATACTACCAGACTACGCACTCTTGAATATAAAATAAATATATATTTTGTATACGAACGTACACTGTCGATACACATCATAAATTATTTGCAAAATTTATTGATAACTAAGACGTGCATACGATAGACTGTGTAATGAAATATTTACCGAATAATGAAATTAATAAAGTTATTCTATGCATATACATATAGTCTGTCTACTCCTACTTGCTACCTTTAGTATGTACAAATAAATAATTCAAAGAAGTTGGTGTGTTAAAAGGCTCGAAATGATTTATAAACTGTGTGGAAGGTTACGCTACAGCGAATAAAAGTTAGTTAGATTCATCTGAGTGGTTCTAAATGAAATAAGAGGAAGATCTAGAACTCAAAGTTAAGATGTTCCGGAATTCATATCAAGAATATCTTCCATATCGATATAGCTATACTGGGAGAGTTTATGATGTAAGAACAGATTTTATCCCTTGGAGGTGGCCATGACTACGAGCAGTTGATGACGATTTTTTCCGAAATATCATGAGCTCATTTCACTGCCTCCCATCAGAACACAGAGGTCTTCGCCTTACTATTAAGAAGACATAAAATCACCCACTCAATGTACCTCTTCAATTACCAATACAGGGTTCTCCAACAAGAGGTGTTATTTTGAATCACCCTCGATTTCGGTAGCTGACACTTCTGAATCATTTGACAAGTAGAAACTACGGCATTACTTAAAATGGAACGATACAATGGAATTCACTACAAAAATGGTGAAAATATTGCAGTCACAGTCGGCAAAACTAAAAAGTTTATCTCTCGAAGAGGTGATCACTACCGAGATCTTGTGATTTAACACCTTGCGACTTCTTCCTTTGGGGCCATGTGAAAGTTAAGGTCTAAGTAAACAGCCCAGCGTCGATTCAAGACCTCAACGATAGAATTCGTGAGGCTATCGAGGACATAGGGCAGCTATTTTGCGATTTGGTTGTGGGAAATTTGATGAAAAAGCTATGGTCCTGTAAGCGTGGTCGTGATGACCATTTGGCTGATGTTGTTTTTCATTACACCGTGTTACACACATTCTGTCCTATGAACCAAATTTACTTTTTCGTAAAGGGGATAAAAAATAAAAATACACGTGTAGCGGCGAATTTTTTTTTTTTTAAATTTTAAGTATGATGCTCGTAGTGGCCTGTGTGAAAGCCTTTGGACCGATTTTTAAGCCTTTTTCAGTGCGAGCTGATTTTTGGCAGGCAGACTCGTGGAAATGTCTGTATCACGTCATTTTTTTAAAAAAATAGATTTTTATCAGTTCTCAGGTTTTACTAATTTTTTTTTTTTTTTTTAAATGGTTATCGTTTTTTTTAAGGTTTCAGTTCAAAAAAACATTTTTTTTTCGTAACGCTTAAGTAGTTTAAAAATTTGGAGTCTCTTCAAGTTATGCTAAGAAAAGTGACAAAAATATTTTTTTTTTCAAAAATAATAAAAATAGGGGAAAATCTGAGAATTGATAAAAAAAAAATTTTAAAAAATTTGTCGTGATACAGACATTTCTACGAGTCTGCCTGCCAAATTGGATTGGATCACTGAAAAGGGGTTTAAAATCGGTCGAAAGGCTTTCACACAGTCCACTTCGAGCATCATACTTCAAACTTAAAAAAAAGAAATTCTGACGTGTACATGAAAATCGCCGATACACGTGTATTTTTATTTTTTCCCCTCTTTCCGAATATGTGCATTTGGTTCATAGGACAGAAAAAAATCTATTTTTTGTAACACGGTGTTATTAACGGCACACCTTTCACTTTATTATGAAATAAACATCCGATCATTTATCTCAAAACAACACTTCTTGTTGGAGAACCCTAGTATAAGTCAAAAGTAAACTTCCTTCTTAATGTATTTCACAATTCCTGTAGAGTACACCACAGTCGACATTATCCCATTGCCCACTGTCCACTGAGCTGCCGCATCAAAAAGTTAACAATGTATATATATTAAGTAACTACGACATGAAAGAAATCTAATAAAACACAGAAACATATATCCTTAAACCAAAAAAAAAAAAACACTCCCTACATGTATTTCATCCTCTCACCTGGCACATATTTATGACTCTAAGTTATGTAGACTGTATGAGGTAGTTTGTATGGACTACTCCAAAAAAAAACCAAAAACAAGCAATAATAGGTCTGACCATGTTCTAGCATGAGTTTATTGAAATACAAAGCACCACAAACAAAATTTATGACCCAACCAATAAATCTTACAAATTTTCACATTTATGTCGAATTTCACAAAAGCACCCACGATCCTGCCCATGTGTGGCCGTCATTAAACGTCAACTCTCAGCATTGACCCACACAACTATACCAGCTCTCTAGTCATTGTTGCTTTCCGTTTCATATATAAACCGGGATGTGACTGTATGTATAAACTTGTTAAGTTATAGAATTTCATTAAATATAATCTATAAATATCCCGACAACGGCAATAACAACAGGGGCAAAAAAAAAACAACAAACTATAGACTTCGTTTTTATTTGAAAATTACGGATACGGATATTGCTACAGGTATATTGACCTGCATGCCACTAACCGGAGAGCTGATATCTGTGCAGTGGTCGTTAGTGTGTTCTACACATACACACTGTGTGCTAATATGGTTCACGGTATTAGTTTGGCAACAAGAAGGACCTTTTTTCACCTACTCCCTGTGCGCCCTGTCCTTCGCTTGCGAAATAAGAGTGAGATTTTTATTGGTGACGGTGTTATGGTCAAGTATGTGTTTTTCCATTGTTACCTCATAAAATGTCACGTATTACGTGTTTTCTGTTTTTCTTTTTTTTATGTTTTCTATAAACCATGAACTCTATTATGGTATTTGTGTCTCCCTGTGTGTCTGTGTGTATAAATGTTGTTATCCTTGTTGTTTTTATAGTATTCGATAGTAATGCTGTATTATTTTGTCCTGTTTGTTTGGTTCGTAGTGCGGACAAAAAATGGGGGGCATGGGTAGGATATTTTTAAGTCATCTCCTGAATTATATGATAATTTCTAAATGGATAAAAAAACATGATTATTTAAATTAAACAGGATTTTAAAGATAAACAACTTGGACCAATTTAATCTGATGCTGTCCGATAAAACCTGCAATTCAAACATTAAAAAACCATGTGATAACATTTCGCCGGGTCGAGATGAACTAGCCGAAATTTGGTTTAGATAGAAGAAAATTAATATTTGGACTTGTCTGAATCATTCCTTGGCAAATGCACTTTCGGACTTCAGAAAAACCAAGGTTACGAGCTGAAATTTTGTTTAAATGAATAATTGTGTATTTTTACGGATTAGTAGATATGTTGTCGGTTTCCTTGGGTCTATAGGCCCAAAAAGAAATTTCATTTGACACAAATCCAGTAACCCCCTGAGGAGGAAATTTCCATTCATTGAATCTAATCCAGGGGTATATGACGAATATTTCTAAATATGGATCGATTCGATCTACAAATGTACAGAAAACGTGTATAAATCTAATGAAATATCCCATCCCACTCTAAGGTCGGTGAGCCTCCGAATCGAAAGATATATTTTTGTAAGAGATTGAATATTGAAAAGAAAATCAACCAAACCTGATTGAAATCAGAAGAATTTTTCCTCTGTTAGATCGTTCGGGCCATAAAAAAAAAGTGCTGGAAAACTCCAAAACTAAATTGTATTGAATCGAATAATATTTCTCACCCTTGATCCTGTAGACGTCGAATTTGGAGTCTACGTCCAAGTATGCTTTGATTTTTGAGGAGCTCATGAGGTTTCAGACGACATCAAAATTATTTCAATCGAAAATCGCGTGACTAATTTATTCCATTTTAAAGGAAGCTATCTTTTTGACAAAAACGTCCGAAGTAACCAATTTTGGAGCCCTAAAAAACGTGAAACACAAACAAATTCGACCTAAGGCAAACGTTTTATTAACCGCAAAATATCTGCAGAATTGATCAAAATTGAAGGAGATGAAAATTTCAAACTATTGGAGGTTTTTCTTTGGAATTACCCAAAACCGAACTAAAACAAAGTGTGCAAAGTTTCGAGAACAGATTGCATCGAAAATAAATCATTTTTGAACTGTCAGAATTTTTTGGATGAGCCCCCATCTATAGCACAGTACGACTAAATCAATAATATGAAAATAGGCTTAAAATATTGAAATACGAGTCTCGGCGTTTTGCAGTAGCTCTTTAGACTTTTGAGAAAATCGATTTTTAAGCTTCGAAGGACCATGAAGGTTCACTTGTAATATAAGATTACAGAATAGGTGAACCGATTTTAATGCTTGTGACAGTTTTTAAAAGGGAATTAAATTTGGATTTTTTTTTAATAAAATTAAAAACAACAACAAATGGACGAACTTGATTAAAAATACAATTGTGAACCTCCACGATCGATTTTCTCAAAATTCTAAAGTGCTACAGCAAAACGCCGAGACTCGTATTTCATTATTTTAGGCCCATTTTCATATTATGTTAACATTTCTCATGTGTACTCAAAAAAAAATTGATTTAGTCGTACTGTGTTATAGATGGGGTCGCATCTAACGAGCATTGGTGACCGCATGTGAGCCACATCTCTCCTTCTGTTGAGTCAGACTTTGTACACGATCTACTACCTTGCGGATGACATCAACGTCTGTCATTCGTACTCATTTGAGCATCGGCCAAGTCTCACGGAGGTCGATGACAAAAGGCAAACGATGAACGACTTACACAACCGCGAGTCGAACAGAGTCGATTTTAATGCACAAAAGACCCAGAGCTGTTTGTTGTCACACAAACGTTCCACTGAGCCAGCATCATCGTCAATTTCTATGGCTGGTGTGGATATCGACGTATCAGATACCCTTAATGTTCTGGGCATGAAGATACAGGGTGATGCTCGTTGGGCTGGTCATATATTCAAAGTGTTGAAAGAAGCATTCAAGTGGTTAGGCTTTTTAAAGCCATTGACTGGCCCCTGACGTTAGAACATTTAGCCGGAATACGCGGCTATCCAGGCTCTCTCATCCGTTAATTGTCAGTTGGCTGGTTGACCGGACGACTCACTATAGGGAAAATTCGTTCTTCTGCCGTACTGTGTTATGTGGAATAAAAAAAATCACTAACTTACCTAATATTCAGAAGGATCTTAATATATATTTACCCTCGACACTGATTCACTGATACACTGATTCACTGACTCTGTCACGCAGTACGTAGGAATTTAAATAGGCATTCTATAATTTTCTATAAATAATAATAATAAAAATAATAATATTTTGTTTTTGTACAGAAATTGTGTTTTCCCCAAATTTTTTTTTTCCAAAATTTTTTTTTTACAAAATTTTTTTGTTTTTACAAAAAATTTTTTTTTTACATTTTTTTTTACAAAATTTTTTTTTTTCGACAAAATTTTTTTTTTCAACAAAATTTTTTGTTTTTCCACAAAATTTTTTTTTCCACAAAATTTTTTTTTTTCAACAAAATTTTTTCCATATTTCAACGGGCGCCATAGGCGCATTACAAGTTACTAGTTTACAATAATTAAACTGTACATATGAATATATCCGGAATGGGGCAATCGCAATATGTATCCTCCGCCAATATTCAATTAAGAGTCAATGTTAATTACATTACATTGGTGCACCCCATTTTTCGATTAATTTGAAAATCGTGCGAGTAAGAAATGTTGCAACATGTGATACCAATGTGCCATGGTACCCTTACCAATCATAGACTGCTAAGGTTTATTAAGTTTGTCAATTTGTTGTCTGAGTCCTCGAGCTCCCCTGGTTATTGCGAGGAGTGAAAACATGAAACATAATTTAAATTTACTTCAACCCTGTATTGGAAACCCCACCCTTTGTAAAATCCAGTGCAGAGTATACAGCGGTCGGCTAGGCCAAACAAGCCAAGTGTCATTTATATGTGTTACCTCTCAATTAATAAGGCTTGGCCTTTCGCACTTTTCCATTTCAAAGGGCCTTTTCAAAGAGTGTTATTAAATGTGCGAAACCTTTGGCTACACATTTTCTGTATACTATTAGCTGAAGTGCCAAAGGATGTAAGTGTGTATTTTTACATTTTTTTCTGAAGTGGACATAAAAGTGGCATTACATTTTTATACAGCTAGAATTTTTTGAAATGTATTTCATGGAAATCTGAAGGCACATTGAGGACGGTCGGCTTATAGTCAGGCACATACACATGTATTCCAAAAATGGACTTTTCATAAAAAATTGACCTACATAGGTATGTTGTGTAATTCTAGGATTGTTCTTAAGGAAATTAACATTTGTTAACAAGCTAATTCCTCTACTTTCCCGGAAGGAGGCCGAACACATGATAATAATTTCATTCTATTCTCACACCCTTACTTTCTTAGATTTATTGAGTCATCCCCTTATCAAAGAAGTTAAGAGTTTGTTCCTTTTGTGACCTACATCCTTTTGCCGTTCACCTAACCCCATCAGTCTGTTCAATTGCAGCGAAACGTACACACAGATATTTTTAATTAAAATGGACACCTGCGTTACAAGGAAATCAGACATTATTTGGATATGGTTTCCATTGAACTGAAGTTAATTACAAAAAAAAAAAAAAACGAATAAAAAAGTGATATTGCCTTAAAGGACTGTTAAGGGATCTACTTGACAACGTAGTGAAGTGTACCGGATGTCTTCATTTGTGGGTGTCTGTTTGTGTGGAACAAGAGATTATATGAATTTAAATATGTACAATTAAGATATGAGAAATAATAACGAGAATGGTCCGCCCACAGAGTTTTGCCTGGCAATATTAAAGTAAAGAATTTAAACGTAATGAGCTATTACACATGGAAACACCATGAGGCATATCTAAGCTGGTATATCGGGAAAACTCAATTTGAGAATTGTCTGTGAATTCTCTCACTTACACTCTACGTCTATATTTCTCTTTTTTCTCTCTCCCTCTCTCTCTGTCCATCTATCTCGCTGTCCATCCATCTCTCTTAGTAAAGTTTTAGAGTCAATCCAACTCCTACGCTGCTCTTTGATTCGTTGCACTCGTTTTAGATCAGAACTTCATGCCCAACTCTCCTTGAGATTTAGCTGATAAACAACCACAAAACTCCGCGAACACCCGTTGCCAGCTGGCCAGATTAGATGAAATATCTTAAAGGCTGCTGACCTTCCGTGGGTCTTGCATATTTCTCGCTGTTGATCTGGCGGACAATTAGTCGAAATTAGTAAGTAAGTATTATTTAAAAAAAATTAGGGTAGTAACCCCAAAACATTATTTTAAAAAAATCCCCCCAAAAAAAACCAAAAATTCCCTAAAAATAATTTTTCATTGTTAAATATTTGGGGCATTTTCAATATTAAATCTATTTAAGCCAAACATTACTTTCGTCAGTCGTCTACTGTTTATTCGGCTCGCTAAGCAAATCAATAACAGCGTAAACTACACAAAGAATAATATTTCTTTTCACAAATGAAACAAATTTGCTTTGTGTGAGTCGAACAAACGGAAACGGAACTCCAATCAGCCATAAAGTTAAAATCTCATTCAGCAACAACGCGTGAACTGATTCGACGAACACGCGTATGCACATACATTTTCAGATTTCCTATCATACGCGGAGACTTCCACTTAGGAATACACTGACAGGAAACTCCACCAGGGCATTTTTAGGATACAGAGAAGTTGGCAACATTATTTTGTGTGGCAACAATAAGCTTCATTTATTCAAAGTAAAATGTGTTATTATAAGAAAAGTGTTTCCTTAAAGGTAAAATCAAATTAAACACATTTTTAAAGTTTATTTAAGTTGCTTGAATTAACAATTAGTTAAATTCGCTAGATGAATTTATAGAGTAACGAAATTGTTTGCATCATTGGAACTTATCACCACACCCAGCAATATTTGTTCCTTCGAGCAACAAACGCTGTTTTTATATCAGTGTAATAACCCAAATATCCTCCAAAAATTTTGCACAATGAATGTTAAAACTCAGAGTGAACATAAAAAAAACACCACCACCACCAAACAACACCAAAAAAAGTAGCAACAAATAAATCCATTGCACAAAGTGTTCAATTAAAAGAGCTTTTGTGCTTTGTGTGCTCTCCCAACCCAACACTGGTAACCTCCAACATGAAGCTGCTGCATCCAGTTAATATGGTGACAAAATTGCAAAAACGTGCCAAGAATTTTCTTTTTGTTTTCACACCATTTACATGCATTCATTTTATGGGAAATCTGAAAAGTTTTTTTTTTTGTTTTTTTTTTAAAAAAATCGTATTATTCAAGATCGACAACGAAAAACGAATGTAATCTTTCTGAGAGAATTTTTTTTTTTAATATAAAAAAGAATATGTTAAAGTCCGTTTATCGATGAGCATAGGTGATAAAAACCAATCAGGGTTCGGGCTTTGTTTCATTTGTTGTTTTTTCCATTATGTTAATAAATTTCAACTGATATTTTTCACAAAATTGTAAAACAATCCAATTACAACAAACTGTTGTCATGGCTCTAAGATTTAAGGGGAGGCTGCAAGGACCATATTATATATTATAAAGGGTTTTCCAACAAAAGGTGTTATGATGAATCACCCTGTATTTAACTTTTGCAGGAAGATTATTCCACAAACGAACAGTCCGGCTGAAGAACGAATTTTCTCTATAGTGAGTCGTCCGGTCAACCGGCCACTTTACAATGAACGGATGAGAGACCCTGGATAGCCGCGTATTCCGGCTAAATGTTCTAAGTTTTTGTAAAAAATATTTAATATTTAAAATTAAAATCATTTTCTTATAATTTTTTTGATTAAAAAAAATAAAACATCGCCTTGTTTAGACAAAGGTCCGCTTTGCATGAAAACAAATTTCAACGAAATAGAATTTTATTAAAAATATCTAAAATTTAAAAAAAAAAAATCTTATTTAATTTTCTATTATTTTGAGCTGGGATGTATGTATGTTGACATAGAAATAATGTAATTTTTCAAGAAAAAACGCCCATTTAGGCTGCCTCTTATCAAATTGTACTGTCCGTGAATAGTGTTTACCTGCGGTAAAATAAATATAGTATATTTGTAAGGCACACCATGGACTTCACATTTTCTGTTCCGGGACACCCTAGTATATGTCCGTGTATATGCGAAATTTTCGTTTTTTTTTATTTAAATCCTTCGCAGCTGCACAACAATCACGTGCTAAAAGAATTTGAGAAGGCGGGCGTCAGCCGCATTATGATAAGCTTGTGCAATATGCCGTTCCATTGTGCTCCGGGCATCAAATGTTAACAATGTTTCGCTGATGTTTGTCATAGCAACATTTGCACCATATTTTCGGTCTTTAAAATTTTGTAAAAACAATTTTTCGCCTTTCGCAGTTCATGATGTATTTGAAAGTTCGGAATAAGTTGAACTTTTTAGGTCTGCAAAATTGAGAGAAATATCAGTCCGGTTGTATCCCAGCCAGAGATAAAAGTGAAGTCAGAACATTGCCGTCGCTATTGGAAATTTTAACAAATTCCAAGTGGACAATTCATCAGTCAGACATAAATCGATATCAAACTTTGGCATCCACTATGCTGGGCGCTCTTTAAATATTACTAAAAATGTCGGATATACACCAATAGGCCACATATAACTTTCCATCAGCGCACACCTTTTTTGCATATAAAGAGAATATGATTTATGGTTGTCCTAGTGTTTGCAATATCCGTTCACACTAAATAACCCATATTCTTTTCAGCTTTGCTGCCATGGTGGACAAACGGAAACACCTGCTTAAACTATTTGCCAACATTGCAAATTTCCCAACATTGCAAGTTTCCCAGCGCAATTTTAAACATTTACATCAAAACTTTTCGTTTATAAAACCAACAACAACAACTTAAAAACGGTTGTAAACACAGCGAAAACTCATGACGTTTTGGAAATAAATTTTTAAAGTTTGAAAGCAAAAGAAAAGTTAAAATAATTATTTTGACCACTGCCAACACATAGATATGTATTTGGCATGTGTATTTGTGTGAGTGTCGGTGTCTTTTTCCTTCCATTACGTTTGCTTGTTTAACACACATTTCCCCATTTTTCCTGTTCCTGTTTTAATGACATCTTCTGTTTCTTGCTTGTTTCCTTTTTCGGTTGGTATGTGGGCAAAAAAAAAACTCGACTTTTTTGTGAGTGTCCACTTAATGTTCGTTTCGTTTTAGACGGAAAACAACAACAACAACTACACAATGGATATTCCCTAAACCAAGTGAAAACAGTGTGAACTTTGGTCACAACGAATTCAACATACCCTGCAACATAAGGCAATTAAAAGCTTTGAAATATTTAAAACTCTAACTGGAAAATAGTAAAACATTTCGCAGAAACGCAGTGACATACGAAGTTTTATGGAAAATATATGGTATTTTCGGAGATAAAGGGCAAACGCCCTAAATTGTATTATGGCCGAAATAGCAGACAGATTGACATTGTCTTAGAATTAAATGATGATCCTGAATATAAATTAAAACTTTCGAAAATATCGGATGAATGTGTCCAGGAGTTACCAACGCAATGCAAATTTTTAGTTATCCTACATCCCATGGTCGAGAGACAGTAAAAAAAGAACGCAGAAAGACAACAATGGCAGTAATCATAAAATACACAGAACGTTGAGAAAGCAACATAAGGCTTTGCAAGAAAACTGAAAACACCAAACACAAGACTAGGAACAAAAAAAAAAATGCCAACAACTCCTCGGTACAAAGTATGCAAATGTCTTTTTGTTTCCGTTTCCTTTTAACATTGTAAAGTGCATTCTGTGTCCCATGGTCTGGCGGTTCGGGAGGAGGAATTCTGTTGTAACTAGGACAAGTAGTTCATATTGGGTGCGCAAAAAAAAAAAACAAATGTAACAACAGGATAAGATGGAACAATAAGGCGCAAAAGACCAGTGATAAGTTTTAGGGGACAGCGTGAAAGGGACATAATGGAAATTTAACTGCGGAAAACATAAATCGATTAGAAATGTTGAAAAGCAGTAGCAGGTCGCATCGTCCTTAACAAAGTTTACACCCATTCCCAATCAAAACCCTGACTATCGAGCCAACGACATTGGCATTACGATCGAACCCCATAAGGTCTTAATTATGGTATACGGGATCAACGCATAAAAGATTTGACGCATCTCGCTGGAAACGAAAGTATTCTGTCATCTAAGTGACCGATGTGACTCTCTGCTGAAAAGGCTTTCAGGTGCCTCCGTCCTACTAAAGCCATGGCAGTTCTCAAGGCAAGTTCAACATTCGTTACCATTGAGTGGATAGTGTAGGCCCAGTTGAGACTAATGCCCACCTGGCTCTCAACACGACTGCTCATAGTGGCATAGTGTCAACCCTCGCATGGCATACGCAAATACGGATTGATATAGCGACTATGAGTTTGGGCCCAAGAGAAAACACATATGAATAGCCAAACAAAGACGAACGGAGAAGAGGCGAAAAACCCTTTTAATAGCAGTGTCAGTACCCTACGGTCCCCATCTAATACGCATACGAACCCACAAGAAGAGCTGGATAAAGTTGCTCCAACAAGAGAGCCAACCAGAGATGAACTGATTTCAATAGACTGGGCGATCAAATTGAAATGCTACGCGAAATGTTTAAGGATGGAAGTAGATGATTCATCACTCAGGCAGCTCGAGAAGCAATTAACCGGATGGGCTATTGGCACACCAATAGTCAGCGTGGTGAATAAACCCGTTGTAGACAATTCCTCCCAAACATCGCCATGGGTAAAGCCCGGGAGAAGTGGTGCAAGCAGGACAACCAAGAGGATACACCAGTAGCCAAACGACTTTTTGAGAAAATCAAAGCTGAGCCAGAAAATGTTGTCGACGAAATCGTGGACAAAGATGAAAAAGTGAACAACTAGACAGAGTCGAAACGAAAAAGAAGGTAAATAAGAGACCAAGACCTAAAGATAGAGCAAGGAGAGCAAAACCGAGGAATCCAAGGCCCAATGCACTTATCATCACGACAAAGGGTGAAAGGTCTTATGCCGAAATCCCAAAAAAAGGTTGAGACATATCCAAAACTATGCGAAGCCGTTATCAAGATCAAAAACCCCAAAAAGGCGACCTCTTCATTCAACTGAGACGAAATAATAATAAGACAAACCAATTAAGGTGTGCTGTCGGTGATACACTAGGCGAGAGAGCATCTGTGCGAAGCTCGACAGAAAAGTCGGAGTACGAGATAATGTACATAGACGAAGTCATGACCAAAGAAGAAGTTCGAGTCTCGGTGATCTCACAACTAAAATTGCTAAACTTCCAACTGTCCGACATCGTCTTATCCTGGAATGCAAACGGCAACTATCAATCGATCTAGCGTGGGTCGTGTGGCATGGTGAGCCGTCCTGCTAAAACCAAAGTTCATCCCAGAACATGTCTTCAATCTCTGGCTTCAATAAATAGCTTATCAGGCCTTTGTAGAGCTCAAACGTCAGCCGAAATGACATTTCCAGCAGCATTTTGAATGAAAAAAGGCCAATGATGCTTCAAATATCACTCTCTGAAGATGCACTGAAAACGCATGTGTCGGATTCCCACATGTGGCAGATTTGGCTTACTAAAAAAGATGTCGGGGTAAACAGGTGATTTTTCGATCAAAATCGTTTCGATCTAGGCAAAGACGGCGAGGTCTTTGTGCAAAATTCCAAAAAACCCCAGGTCAGAATTAGCCTCAGAAACTGATAGCTGATTAGTAGGGTGGAGTGAAAACATGTTTTTTTTTAATTTGAAAAAGTTAACCTCGGAAAGAGATGTAGTCTGGGGTCCTAATGAGGGGAAAAATAAAGAAAAAAATTTAAAAAATTTAATTTAATTTAATTTTAATTTAAAAAATTTTTAGGGGTCGCGCCACTCCCTCGAAATTTAGAAATTATCGCTATTTTGGCGTTGATTTTAGAAAAATCCTAAAAATTAACGACTTCACTTATTCGAAATTTAAAAGTTTGAGCTTGTTCAGTGCCCAAACAAAAGTATTTGAGGCAAATATGAGGATAATCGACTAATATTTGTAGCTTTGGTGGCGATTTCATTGTTCAGTCAATTTTCTGAAGAAGGGACGATTTGACTTATTTTACTTTTTGAAATTTTTGAACAATGAGAAAATTTTTTTTAAATTTTTTCATGCCCTTATTTCATTGTTTACGCTATTGCAAACATTTATTGACATAAAACTTTTTAGGATTTTTCTAAAATCAAATCAATTTTTCTAAAATTCCCCTCATTAGGACCCCAGACTACATCTCTTTCCGAGGTTAACTTTTTTTTTTTTGAATTTCACTCCACCCTACTGATTAGCTCTGAATCTATCTTTGAGAAAATCAACTCTAACAGCCTGATTTACCACACCTATCCCAATACAAAAGCTGTAATGTCTCTTTGCATATATTCCCAATTGGCCAATCAATATTAATTGAAAATATCTGTTTCACTAGATTTTGTCCGCACCAACAACGCCCCCCCAAGGACCTCAAGCTACTGCCAATGGCAATGTTTATTCATTGATTACAACGGAAAACCTCAGTTAACGATATTGTTCAAATAAATATTAGCATTGTTAACAAACACTTGTTACACATTTTGTTCTGTTTTTTTTTTTTGCAGGCCCATCATCGAAAACGATTGTTAGCCGCTGGTGTGAATAGTCCAGCGATAATTTGCAAAGTTTTGTTTAATACAAAACGTGATTCAATTACACCAACACCAGCAATCAAAAAGTATTCGCCATTCAATCGTATCAAATGGCTGACAAAAAACAAACGACATAACCTTTCCAACATATGATGACTTGAGGGTGGAAAGAGGGGGAGGAAATAGAGTACACCTGAATATAGAGGTGCAGACAAATACGCAGACACAGTTGTACAGATTACCGGTGGCTGTGCGCAGGCGGGGAAGGGAGGGGAGGGAAAAAAGGCCGTCTCGGGGAGAGATAATGGGTTTGGTTAGGAAACATTTGTATGTGACATTCACATGTTCTCCTTGGCGAGCAGCCAAATTCGATTTTGTGTAACTTAGGGCCAATAAAAAAACCGCGATTATGTAAAACTCAGTTTCCCATAAAACTGAGTTTAAACTTCAAATACGTTTTTAAGTGATCTATCAAAATTATGCACATTTTCGGCTGTTGATGTGGCAACACTCACACTTTTATCAGAAAACATATGTTTCCGGTGAATAACTGAAATGATTTTAAACTTTTGTGGTATTTTTAGAAAAAAATATGAGAATTACAAAAAATCGGCTAAATGAATTTTTGGAACGGGCCAAAGACACATGTATAAAACTGGTGGTAGTTGGCAACCAATTCCAGCACCAACAAAATTACACTGCAGTTATTTAGTTTATTTTCGAAATTTGGTGAACCAAAATAATTTTGATTCTTCTTCTTTCGTTGAGTGATGTCACAACGCCCAATATTGGACGATTAAACTATGTTTCAACTTTGATTTAAAAAAATTAATTTAAAGTTTAACTTCAGTTTAAACGAAAACCGAAGATGAACCTTGACTCATCTATTGGGCCTTCGAATTGCAAGAGAAAGAAAATTAAAGGAATGTTTAGCCAGATCCATTATTGTTTTTTCACATTTCCCTCTTGGAGAATGCAAACGGCAAAACGGCATCAGAAGAATTTGAAAAAAGGCATCTTCTTTGAATCCCTAATTTTAAGACGAATTTGAAAAAAGGCCTCTTCTTTGAAGCCCTGATTCCTTCCACCCAGATGTTTAATTCGTTGGCATAACTACTGCGTCTACATTCATTCCATCAGCCATTTGTTCGCACGAGCCTTTCGTGCTTCTCTGCAGAAGGTGGCGGTGTGTGTTGCACACACGAATATTCGCATTTATGAAGTCTTGAGAGCAAAGGTGACCTAGCGCACAGTTTTCGACCCTCGAAAATGGAGAGTGGGCTAAATTTGCCATTCGGTTTGTCACACCTTGGTCATTGGAAATTCGAAGATTGAGACACGTCCGTCTGTGAAAATCCTGCTAGTGGACAAACGAAATGAAGTCTAAGACGAAAATTTTGTAAAGAGGCAACAAAGGCCCAAAGGGGGAAAAAATGCCTATAAAGAAAGAAAAAAACACTAGGCAGTGAACAATGCGACTTTTTATTGTATACTCCCTGATCACCTTCCTCTCTGAAATTCCAAAGCTATTTATCATGTCTAAGAGATTGATAGAGTCGATGGCATTTCAAATGTTTTTATGTTCTTATCACGATATGAATCTGGTTTGTAGTAAACCCAATTACAATAACAACTAAGTTCCCACAATATTAATTACAACACTTTATTAGCATTACAGGACCTTGGAACTCCATTAATTAATCCTTTGTATTGTTTAATACGGCATGAGGTTAGGACACTCTTGCTCCTGCGGCTTCATATGGCAGTCCAATATATTTTTGGGTATTATTGGCAACACAGACAAAAATATAGTTTTTGCCGTTGTTATTGCTGTTACTGAGTTGTTGTTGTTGATTTTCCATCCGTACCTAAAAACAATGTTTCGTCCAAATGGCATGATTTCGTTTCGTTCATTTTTTTTTCGTTGATCCTGCGGAAATGGATGAAGCGGTTTTATTTGTGGTTGCAAGTTTCATTGTAAAACAAACCATTGCAGGAGCCGCGCCTGCAGTCGACAAATATTGGAGGGCAATTGTGTCGATGCATATACTTACGTATGTTATTTTCCAGGGGAATATGAAAAAAGCGGAATATGAAACTAGAACTAAACATTTTTGATAAACATTAGGTTTCGATTGGTATTGATTGGTATTTGTGGAGTCCGGTAAAAGGTAGAACGAACATAAGTTTGACTGGATGACAACCTAAATGGGATAACTATTTTATGGTTAATTAAAGAAATGTCCCCCAATCCACAAACAACTGTCACTCTCTGAGAATGCAATGGATTTTAGGCGCTGACTTGCTGGTTTTTGCTTTTTAACATAAACGCTGGGTTGAAAATTCACTTCGTGAAAAACCTTGCAATCAAATCAAACACAATGCTTGAAACCTTTTTAAACATTTATATTTTTCCAAAAAAAAAATAGAAATAATCAATGTTCTCAAACTCGACTAACAGAAACAAAAACTGTATAAAAAAAAAACCTCACAATTCACAACATTTCCTTGGTAACATTTTTCAGGCGATTGCGAATGTAGTTTTTGCTAAGATCATCAAAATAGATTTTTGTTTGTAAGACGATTCAATCGTTGGAATTAAATCCCTCTCCATCCAGTCATTTCTCCAGGTTTGGAAACAAGAAATATTAACGGGGGCTACATCTGGAGAATATGGCGGGTAGAGGGATTCGTAGCCTAGTTCATGGTGTTTCGTCATGAAAAGTTCATATTAGGATGTCCAAAAATGTTTTGAAAACTAAGTATTTTTGAGAATTTTTCCAAACATTTTTTCAAAAGATTTGGAGGTGGTCCACATGGGGTTTTCGTATTTCAAAAGGAACTTGCTTAATATAAAATCATTTTCTAGGTCTTTAAGACATGATTCTCAAAGCAACATGTTCAAGCTTAACTGGCGGTTTTCCATAAAACACATTTGTTCGTTCATTACAAATCGTCAAGATTGAAAGCGTTATAAAATGGATTTCTACCTTCATTCGATTCTGGTTTTCAGATAATTGTTAGATGACGTCATATGGAACACAGGCCCACAAAAATGGGCTCTGATTTGACTGACATATGTCCGTTTATGACAATTTGCAATGAACGAACGAATTCTATTTACGGAAACCGACAGTAAGTTGGATGTATATTTTCGAATATTTTTTTGACACCCTTTCCTAAGAAGAGTAAAAAAAATTGACGACATTTGACTAAGAAAAATTCTCTGTTCCCCCAGGTTGAATTTTCGAATATTTTTTTGGACACCCTTTCTTAAGAAGATTAAAAAAAATTGACGACATTTGACTAAGAAAAATTCTCTGTTCCACCAGGACAATTCAACCTGGTGGAACAGAGAATTTTTCTTAGTCAAATATCTTAATTTTTTTTACTCTTTTTAAGAAAGCGAATGTAAAATCTACCGCCGGCATTTCCAAAAAACGATCGCCATGACTTTATTGGCTGATAAACCTAATTTGGCCTTCTTTGGTGTGAATTGTCCCCCCAAAAAAATCCAACGCTTTGACTATGATGTATTGTGCTGGATCTTCGCTTCATAGAAGGTTTAGGAAAATCTGAGAATTGATAAAAATCTATTTTTTTAAAAATTTGTCGTGATACAGACATTTCCACGAGTCTGCCTGCCAAAAATCAGCTCGATTGGATCACTGAAAAAGGGTTAAAAATCGGTCCAAAGGCTTTCACACAGGCCACTACGATATTCATACTTCAAACTTAAAAAAAAAAATATTCTGACGTGTACATGAAAATCGCCGATACACGTGTATTTTTATTTTTTATCCCCTTTCCGAAAAAGTAAATTTGGTTCATAGGACAGAATGTGTGTAACACGGTGTTATGAGCAAACGCGGCTCCCGTCTTACGGAAAGCTTTTTCCTACCCTAGTGAACATTCAAAACTGATTATGGCTTTCAAAACCTCTCGCACTTTAAATCTCCGATTGACCAACACCATATAATTTTTAGTGACCTCAACGTGGCGTCCAGAATATTCGACACTTTCGTGGTCACAATGGAATTCAGTTAACATTTCATTCCATTTTCTCCTCCAATCAGTCTATGATATTCTTCTAAGTGAAGCTAAATGAAATATTTGTACAGGAGTCAGCTGACAAATACCTCTTGATATAAGCAGTTTTGTCCTTGTAGTTAGGAGATGGGAATTTTTAAAAGTCACGGACTTATTGACGCACCATAGAATTTTTTTGCCTCAGAATTTTAAGAATTATAATTTTTTTTTATTTTTTTTTCATATTTCAGATATGAAAAAAATGATGATGAGGAATTTTTTGTAGTCAAAAATAAAATTAAATCCATTTGGACATATATTAATACTAATTAATTCCATTCCACGACTACTATTAAACAAAAAAAAACGCTCATTTCTGTAGACGACTGATCAAATTCAAAATACATACATGTAAAGCCCTATGTTGATAACCCTTTAATATTCTCCACCAATTCAAGTGTAGGTGTGTACATTTGTGGTACATCAGTATTAAGCTGAGGGGCTCCATTGGAACACCACAGACCGTGACAGTAGCAGCTTCGACAAATATTTCATTGCTAACGCATGATTTGTTAGCAATTTGTGCTCAACAAACAATTTAGAAGTTTTATTTAAAATGCTCAGAGGTCTTGGTGAAAAACTTGCACAAACACCGAAAAAGTGCAGAGGAAACCCCAAATGCACTCAAATATAACATATGTATGTGTGTTCCAGACCTACGGGAATAAAGATTGTATTTGGTTTTTTTATTGAACCAATTAACGAAGAAGCATCAAATATCGAAATGTGTGAACGGACCAGATAATATGATTGGCTGGAGTGGGTGGAGGGGGCGAATATGTAGCAGTTGTCCGAGTCTGATTGATGGCAATAATATGACCTGTTTCTGCGAAATGTGTCCATAAGGGAATTGTACGTAGTCAGCATGTTTTTGATGAAATTGAAGAAAACGCAGTATGAACAATTTATTTGAATCGATGTATGGATTTTTTTTACCCCTGTACTCATAAAAATTAGAAACAGCTTTGTTAAGAAAAATGTGTAAATATTTTTTTGGTATTGTCATATATTTTTCTTAACAAAGCTGTTTTTAATTGTTATGAATACGGAGGATTAAGTTTATAGCATTGTATGATTTGATACTTGTCCAATGGTATCTCAGCAATGACACATTGCTTCGCGGTTAATAAAAAATAGAAGAGTGTGGTTAAATCATACAATCGAGGCGTGCCCAATTGTCTAAACATGAGTTTAATTCCACACAAAACTCCCCCTCTCAGTTGGTGATCCTAATCCACAGGGAATTCGAGTTGTCGTCATGTAGTCTCAACCCACCGACTGTAGACCAAATAGGTTCTCTCTCTCTACTTTGACACATTCAAAGTCTAGAAATATTCCAAAATAAAAATAATAATAAAAAAAAAACCTTTAGAATCCAAAAATCCTAATTCATCTTGTTAAAGTGTCGTAGTCTCATGGTTATTTTTATTGTGTAAAAATTACAATAAAAGAATATTTAAAAATTAACTTAGACTGTCTGACATTCTCTCTCTCTCTATCTTTCTCGCTCATTCCCTTGTTCTATTTGAAATAAATATTTAACGAAATTATTTGCAATGTACATATCCGTACATGTGTACAATGTACATACCATAAATACAAAACACCTACACACAGAAACAGGTTAAACCGGAAAATATTCTGAGGTTTTCAAAATGCTTTTAAAAAAATTTACTTTGCTTAGTTTAACATGGCAAACAAAGAGACACTTTGCAAATACTTACAGCAATTTGCCAAAAAGGAAACAACAACAACAAAGGCCAGTAGCAGTAGCAGCAACAACAACAGCAACAGTAAATACCACAACAACTACATAGTCGTACATAAACAAATCCGGCAAAATAAAATAAAAACAAACATACTCGAGATGAAAATCCTAGTGAAAGATTTCAGTTTATTATAACCGGAATAAATCTCTCGTTATCTCTCTCGCTCTCTCTCTCTCTCTCTCAGTGTCTATCTCTGTGCTCTGTGGGTATGCGTATAAATGTATGCATGTGTTTTGGGAAACCCACATATAAACAGACAGGCGGAGGTTTTGGTGAATAAACCACCTAAGGAAATGTTGAGGCCTTCACTTAGAAGGCCTCTGAGGGAGGACTTCTGAGAGATTCGAGGGCCACTCAAGCTTCTTTTGGGCAGTCGTGCCGGCAGACCTTTTTCTTCACTCCATGAAGAAATCAAGTGTGGAGTTCTTCCGCTTAAATCCGGTTCACAAAGGTTACTTTTTTTTTAGATAATTTGTACATGGCCCTAGGACATGTGGTTATAACTACATAATTTTGAAGGCAGAATACATCCAAGAAAAAAAAAACACAAATCTAAATTTTAGATTTTTTTGAAAAATATTTTTTTTGAAATGTTGATCATGCGTAGCGGACTTTAATCTGAGCAGGACGATATTTTCGTTTTTTTAGATTGAACAAATTGTCCGGGAGAAATTGGGTTCAAAAAAGGTTTTTTTTTTAAATTAGAGATTCGAAAGTTCCGTGAAACAATTTGTCCAAAAAATTAAACTAAGAAAACATTCAAAATTGTATTTCAAGTGAAAGCTCTGAAAGACTTCAGTTTTGAAGGAACGAAAGTGGAAAATGAATGAAATGGAAAGCTGGAACAGAGTTGTAAGGCTTTTGAAAAAAGTGATTTTGTTTTGAATATCCGATAGTGCACTCTCCAAATGTATATTTTGACCATATATCAACAATGGATAATGTTATATAACTCAGATTTGGTTATAGCTGCATCATTTTGAAGGCAGAATACACCCAATGGCGAAAGATTTCAAAATCCGAAAAAAAAAAATTTGGCCAAAAAAAAAGCAAAGGGGTTAACCCATTCAAATTTTATAATTTTTTAAAAAAATATTTTTTGTTGAAATTTTGCTCATGCATAGCCGACCGTAATCTGAACAAAAGGATGTTTTCATTTTCTAGATTGAAAAAAAGTTTGGAAGAAATTGGCTTCAGAAAATAGGTTGTCTTAAAATTAGAGATTCGAAAATCTCTTGAAACTATTTGGTCAATTTTTCAGCAACGGTATAAAGCATTGAACCGATTTATGTACCAACTTAAAGCTAGACTTCCGGACTATTATTAACGTATTGAGTGTTGTAGGCCAGGATTGTTTTCACAGGAGTTATTGTGTTTTCAATGGTGCACTCTTCAAATGTGTGGTTTAACCGCTAATCAGTAATGAGACATCACATAAATGGCCACCACGACCACGCTTACAGAACCATATCCATTTCATGAAAATTTCCATAACCAAATTGAAAAGTGACAGTTCTTTGTCCTTGATAGTCTCACGAATTCTATCTTTGAGGTCTTGAATCGACGCTGGCCTATTAGCGTAGACCTTATCTTTCACATGGCCCCAAAGGAAGAAGTCGCATGGTGTGAAATCACAAGATCTCGTTGGCCAAATGTGATCACCTCTTCGAGAGATACCACGATCCGGAAACTTTTCCCGTAAACGAGCAATGGTTTCGTTGCTTGTGTGGCATGTAGCGCCGTCTTGATGAAAGTAAAGGTTGTCCAGATCAATATCATCCAACTCCGATCATAAAAACTCATTAATCATCTCTCGATAGCGCAATCCATTCACCGTAATTGATGCCTCATTTTCGAAAAAGTAAGGTCCAATGATATCGCCGGACCATAAACCGCACCACACAGTCACACGTTGAGGATGGAGAGGCTCAGTGACTCTTGGGTTTTCCGAACCCCAAATACGACAATTTTGCTTGTTGACGTAGCCACCGAGGTGGAAATGGGCCTCATCAGTCAAGATGATTTTTCGATGGAATTCCGGATCATTTACATGCATTTCAAGGACCCAATCAGCAAAGACACGATGTTGTTGATGATCGGCGAATTTAGGCCCGCTACTGTCTGAAATTTCGCCAAACTGATGTTCCGTCCCTATTGAAAACCCCTCTAGAGGGCCCCCTACGATCATAGCTTAGTGCAGGCCTACCCTTGCAATGACACTCAGAGCTAATTTAAAATGCGAATTTCATTTGAAGGGCGGACCTTGTGACTGACTACGGAGTCAGGCTGGCAGGCAAACAAGGCCCACTTTTTACTGTTATGAAGTAAGTGTGTACACTTACACTGACCCACATCATGTCATATTTACCGCCAGTTAGTTGTACACATACATATGTAGTTAGTTGCCGTAAGCAGTGTGATGGGTGTTGCTGTTTGGATGTTGGTAAAGTAGTCGTTGTTAAACTTAAACCACTTTAAACCATATATCTACACAAGTAGAGGACATGGATTTAGGAAAGGAAAAATATAATTCCGAAAAGAGTGCATTTGTATGTTGTGCATATTATTTTATAGAAATGCACAACAGATCTGGTAATCATAATAGCATTACATGAGTAACACAATGCCCACAAAAATGCTCTTTGTACAATCGTCTCACAGTTTTTGGTCATGAGAGCAGGTCGAAGCGGACAAGGATTTTGGTCCTGTTGAAAGCAAATGTTGCCAATATACTCCTCTTAAATTTTTGTAAACATAAATTATTTCAACATGGCCCGATAACGAAAACGAAATAAGCACTAGTTGAAAAAAAACGTTATATCCCTCCAACATCACTCCCGCTCTCAGATCTTACCAAACTACATGGACTTTACCACAGTTATAATTATGGACTAATATCCCAGCCATCACCAATCTCACCTCGTCTCTGGACTTTCAATCACTACCGACAAAACCATTGAATTAGTTCTGCTTATTCTCCCACTTCGTCCTGACACACTGCGGTACAACATGTCTGGTGTATTTTTTAATATTTTTACGAACGAACTGCAATTTCAAATAAGGTTTGTAGGTTACACTTGACATTTTGTTGACATTCTTAAAACAAGCAAGCGCATACCGGAAAAAATATCTGTTAACATATATTTGTGGGGTTTTCCTTTTTTCTTTTTTTTTGTTCATGTTGTTGTGAAAATATTTTATCAACTCGATTTTAAATAATAAAATTTGTATATTTTTTTGTGCTTCACAGAGAGAAAAACCAAAAAAAAAAAACATGCCATAGTTTTTTGTGGTCTATTGACCTTACATATTAGGGTGGAGTGAAATTCAAAAAAAAAAAGTTAACCTCGGAAAGAGATGTAGTCTGGGGTCCTAATGAGGGGAAAAATAAAGAAAAAAAATTTAAAAAATTTTTAGGGGTCGCGCCACTCCCTCGAAATTTGGAAATTATCTCTATTTTGGCGTTGATTTTAGAAAAATCCTAAAAAGTTTTATGTCAATAAATGTTTGCAATAGCGTAAACAATGAAATAAGGGCATGAAAAAATTTAAAAAAAATGTTCTCATTGTTCAAAAATTTCAAAAAGTAAAATAAGTCAAATCGTCACTTCTTTAGAATATTGACTGAACAATGAAATCGCCACCAAAGCTACAAATATTAGTCGATTATCCTCATATTTGCCTCAAATACTTTTGTTTGGGCACTGAACAAGCTCAAACTTTTAAATTTCGAATAAGTTAAGTCGTTAATTTTTAGGATTTTTCTAAAATCAACGCCAAAATAGCGATAATTTCCAAATTTCGAGGGAGTGGCGCGACCCCTAAAAATTTTTTTAAAATTTTTTTCTTTATTTTTCCCCTCATTAGAACCCCAGACTACATCTCTTTCCGAGGTTAACTTTTTCAAATTAAAAAAAAAGCATGTTTTCACTCCACCCTATTACATATACATGGTTTTGTGTATATTAGGGTGAGTCTATTTAATAGTGCAAAACATAAATTCATTGAGAATATATTTAATAGCTCAAAACTCAGTTTTGGGAATATGTAAAGAAGTCATGTTTTATTTTTTATCAAGTCTTTTTTTTGGTTTTTTCTATTTTTTTTTCAAAAGAAAAAAAATCCAAGGAACAAAAGAAACAAGCTTTGATGAATGAAGCGGAGTACAGCTAAGTTTTTGCTTATAACAACAACAAAATCCAATGTGTGCAGTTTTTTTTTTATTTAATTAGAATTTTGCTTAGAAGGGTAAACCGGGTGACACAGACCATACGGCTAGATTTTTTTTTGCTGCGACATACCATGGCCTCTTTTCGGAATCGAACCCACAACCCCCACGCTAACATGCGAGCACGCTACCAACTCTCCTACCGGGGCGCCTCACAGCAACAATTTTGTATGCTTGTGTTTGTATTATTTGCTTTACTGCTTGCCCTTTTTGGGGGGGTAATGTGCTACTAAGCAGTAGTTCTCGTTTAATCTCGGAGAGCTATATGACGCCAATAATTGGAAGAGAAATCATTGCAAATCGGTAACGATGAAATAGTGTGGCTTCCGAAACGGTTCCGTTAACCTTGCCAGCAATCAAAATAAAAACACAAGGCATAAACATTTTTTAAAATATTTCTCGATTGAAAAAAACATATCAATAAATTCTTTTAATTTTCAATAGAACAGAAAAAAGTAATCGCCAGACTTTATATTAAGGTAACCATTTTCTGGAGAGAACATGGATTGCATCCACCAATCGAGTAATTTCCCCACAAGCTTCTAACTGCTTTATCGAGCTATAAGATTTGAGTTAAAAATTCCTTTCGAAAAACCCAATTAAATTCCGATTGAATAAATTCCGATTAATTGTTCAAATTTGTTCGATACCAATTAAGTTGCTTGTTTCACTGCGGAGAACATTCTCGCACACACCCAGCACCAAATGGAAATGGAAACTTTTCCCATCATTAGAGAAACAGAGAGACTGAGCTCCATGTGGGGGGGGGGGGGGGGGGTAAAGAAAAAGTTTTTATTGTTCTACACTGCTGCAACCAAATAAAACAATCGCATAAAATCATACAGAGCAAACAATTGAAGTGAAGAAAATTAAACTAAACATACAAACACAAAAAAAAAAATAAGAAAACAATTAAAACATAAGAAAAACTGTTATTGCAATTTAAAAACAATTGTCAAATTATGCAAATTTACACACGGATTGTTAAAAGTTGAGGAAGACTCATAAAACAGCCAAAAGAACGCCAAGCACTTGTGCGAAGTCAGGCCATTTGCCAACTCCAAAAAACAGAGAGAGAGAGAGAGAACACATTTGAACGGTGCAAAAATAAACGGAAACCGGAAATAAATACACCCAAAGTGACAGCTTCCTTAAGAAGCATAAAGACATATTGGCCACACACACACACTTAAACACAGAGAGGTACGGTGTATGTATGTGTGTGGTGACAGCAAATTATTGTTGGTTTTCGGTGTCTAAAGATTTATGGCCTTATGCGAACGAGTGCACATCATCTTTCTTTCATTCTTTCGCCTGGTCATGGCTAAAGCAAGGCAAAGTTCTGTTGTTGTATCTCTGTCTCTGTCTGTGTATGTGTCTTCTTTGCCGGTACGGTCTCTTCCTTTAATTCTCTGCCGTTTTCTTGGCTGTAGAAGAATTTGCATAAAAATTCATTGTTGTTGAAATTAGTTTAGGAGAGAAGTGTTGGCTGACTGGTTGCTCGCTTTGTCGTATATTTTGCTGTTTGTGTTTGATATTAATAAATTTTAAAGTTTAAGTTGATAAAAAAAAATAATGAAAAAAAAAAGTACGAGAAAATGTAAAATTTCAATTAAAGTTTTTGCAACGATTTTATGCGCGTTCACACCGATACACACTCGGCTGCAAATATGTCACAGTGGGTAGGTGTGAACTGCAGTTGTAAACAAATCCGAAATCAGAAAGTTTTTGTGAGATAAATTACTTTTGTTTCAGTACCGAAGGGGTCAACCATGTAAAGGCGATCTACTCCTTTTTTTGAATCCCCGGTTTAATATAAGGGATATTTGAATTCGGGAGAGAAGTTCGTTATTAACTTACTTACTTATTTCCCTTAACATTCCATGAAGGAACTGAGGGGGAACTTCTCTCGAATCAGTGAACTGTGTACGATATAATTTTGTACACTCACTGATCGGGACCTGCTGTTTAAAGCCAACTCCGAACGGCTAATGCCTTCTGGAGAAGTTTTACATGGCTTAGAGATTGCTCTCTTACTCGTAAAGTCGCCAATAACTACGAGGTGGAAACAGCCGCCGAAAAAAATGTTTGATGATCTTACCCGGTTTCGAACTCGGGATCTTCTGTGTGATAGGCGCACACACTATCTACCACACCACGGTCATTATTAACTATTAAATGGAATATTTGCAATATTTTTAAGAGAAGTCGTTTGATTTTATTGCACTGGAATTTAATTTGATAATGTAACAATCCCTAATAGAAGGGTAGAGGGACTGTCTTTATAATTAAACTCACTCTGACCCTGTAGACCATTGTTAGACCACCGAAGCTGGAAAAAATGGTATCCCTAGTCCCCAACCCCTTGGACTATCATGAGCGAAATAAAAAGCTCTTGAGAAGCCAGATCATTTAGGTCCCTTTAGAAATATAATGCTAGTTCCCTCCCCCTTTCTAGTCAGACAGAGCCCTCTCATGACCGACACAACCAATCAGATATCGTATCTTGATAACGACATGATTGGGTGAGAAAGTTTCTTATCTGTCTACATAAAATGCATCATCAGACCTTAAACGTTACGACCGGACTTAATAAAACATGTTAACATTTTTTTTTTTAGAATTCCTGCCTGTTGTTTGCCTCCGTCTCGATGGCCTGCGCAAACCAATCAACCTACCCACTGTACAGCAGACCTACGGGGGTAGTGGGAAGACAATATTTATATCTAAATTGTTGCATTAAGGAACATTTTTAAGATATTAAATAATAAAAAAAAAAAAAAACGAAAGCGTAATAGAAAAAAAATCTCTATCCAGAGACCAAGAGAAAAAAAATGAGGAGAAAGCACAGTAAACGGCAGGAGACGATCAGAAAACTTCTTGTGTTTTTTTTTTTAGCGCTTTTTGCACTTTTCATAAATTGTGCTCCGTTTGTCGCTGTCTCCGCAGCTCCATGTCCCTTAATAACGGGACATTTGTTGCTATTGCACGACGGATGTTGCTTCCACTTCACCGGCTATGATGGCCGTCGGCGTTGTTTGGCGTTCAGCAGCAACTGAAAAGTTACATCTTCAAATTATGGAAATTGCTAAAACAAGTGTTGCACATTTCTTTAAGTTTGTTCTTTTCTTCTTCGTCGTCTTCCTTCTCCTTTAGTCAGTTCCACTGCCAGCAAACTTTGAAAGGCCACACACTCCGAAACACAAGTTACAGCAGAGAGCCGGCCATAAGGCCATTCCTTTGGCTGAGCACTTCTTTGTTACAGCATCTTGGGCGTTTTTGTCTTAAGCGATGTTCATTTAGTTTCTAAGAGTGTGGCCATGTCTTCCACCCGTTGGCCAGAGGCCGTATTTTACCTTTGACCCTCTTACTGGCTGCTGTGTCATTGAATTCTGTGCGTTGATTCGCCGTAGAAAAGTTGTGCGTTGAAAATTTGCCAGTGCAACACCTGTTGTCTGTAAAGAGGAACAAAAACCAAATTATGAGGCAATATATAAAATCATGTTTTTATTTTTTTGTTGCCCCCTCATGTAAGACAAAGGAAAATTAACATAAAATTGCTATGAATTGCCGCTGTTTATGGATGTTGACAATAAATGGATAATAAACCCAAAAAAATAAAAATTTAGAATTTAAAAAAATAAAATTGATTTTTTTACAGCCTCCAATATGACTTTCAACAGGACATTCAAAGCGAATGTTTGTAATGTCCGAAATATTGAAGCTCCACCTACATATTTGATTTTCCGACTCTGTCCGCCCATGGTGTAATAGGTAGTGAGTGGGATTGTCATACATCAAACCGAGGTTTACATCATTTTAGGTTAAATGGGGCTGGTTCACGTGGAGGTCAGAATTTGGTCAGAATTCATCCATCGCGGCTCTCGATATCGTAACTGTCTTTTGGTCAATACAATTTAATAATTAAACAAAGGGCATCCGTATGCAGCAGATTTTCGGCAAACCAACCGATGATGAATTGTTTTGTTGATACATTTCATCAAACTTCGATTCAATATTTGACAAATTTTTTAGCATATTAACGAAAAGTTTCATTGAGAAGTGATGAAATTCTTGTAAAATATTTTAATTGAAATTTTTTGGTTGTCTTTTTTTTCTGTGCATCGACGCATTGAAATTATTACAAAAATGGTGAAAATCTTGCAGTCACAGTTCGCAAAACTAAAATGTTGGCCAGCGAGATCTTGTGATATATGACCTTGCGATTTCTTCCTTTGGGGCCAACAGCCCAGTGTCGATTCAAGACCTCAAAGATAGAATTCGTTAGGGCATAGGGCAACCACTTTGCGATCTGGTTATGGAAAATTTCATGAAACGGATGCTGCTCTCGGAAATCTGTTTGGCTGCCATGTCGATTGCTCCTAAGTCTGCCTAAAACACACTACAAACGTTGGATATTCGGTATGACGTTTCTATTCCCAGTGTTTCTGAGAAAACTCCTAAGCCCGTTTCAGAGTCCATCTTTGAACCGCCTCAGATTCTGAGATCTGATTCTCCCCCCTGACTGAGTTTCTGGTCCATTCCTCTGTAGATGGAATGGAAACTTCGAAACTCGTAGTAAGAACAGCAAATACTTTTCGATGGCATAACATGTAAAACGTCACGCCGGCCAATATAGGTCAAGTTATATCCTAGACAGCTCTTAGATTCAAGGAAATAGTTTAAAGTAGACGTTATTCAATAAAGTAAATGGCTGGAAATTAGTTCACATTTAATTGTGAACGGTCATGGTGGGATAATGCGTGGGACTATCACTTAGCAATCTCAGGATAGAAAAAGTCGCACCTTTAAACTCTCATTTTGTTTACACTCCATCCTATGGTGCTACACATTTTAAAATGTTCCACTGTGAAAATTTGTATTTGTTTGTACAAGAATAAGAAAATGGAATTGAATACGAATAAATTGCTTGTCAAATTGGTGTTGCGCATACACCGACCCACATGGTTGTTCAAGTTATTAGAAAATTCGGTGGCAACGTCAGATGGCAGCAAAGACCATACAGAGGGTGCCCTCTGTGGATAAATGATAAATGGCTTGGAAACGACACACCCTGCCTAACTATTCCGACATTCCCGGCAATTCCACGAACATCGAACCACCCTGTGTATCAAATCGAATTCATATTCGATGGTTGTTGGCCTGACTAACAAAGGTTTATAATTTGCATAATTTCAATTTTTGTAGTGAATTTTAATAATTTCAATGCCTTGTTGAAGCGTGTATCGTTCCATTTTTGGTAATGGCATAGTTTCTACTTGTCAAATGTCACCGAATAAAAGCTTCAAAAGTGACAGCTATCGGGTGATTCAAAATAACAGCTCTTGTTGGAAAAACCTTTATTAGTAACGCAGCAGAAATCTCTAATAATCCAATAACATTTGAGAAAAGTAAGTTTCAAAACATAAATACAGAGTTCGCCAAATATTTTTTTTTTTTTTTTGAAAATTCTATAAAAAAAAAAATTCTGAATATTTTCTCAAATTTGAAAGTACAATCCTTCCGGTTAATAATGGAAAATAATTTCATTGAAATGGCTGCCTCGGCTAGGCATGCAGTAGCTAAACGACATCAGCTCTGCGGCTGATAATGCGATTTTCAAAAACATGGCGCAAAACATCGAGTGTAGCTTCGGCTGTGTGGCACGTAGCAACGTCCTGTTGAAACCAAATGTTTCCAATATCCTCCTCTTCAATTTTTGTAAACAATCGTTCAACATGGCCCGATAACCAAAATTAAAAAAAGTTAGATGTCGGACCCTTTACAATTCCGCCACCCTACGTATTAATTTTGCAGGTCGATGTCATTGAATACAACAAAGGGATGACTGTTGGACATGTACTTACCAAGATTTTCGGGGAAAGAAGAACAATTGCCGTGGATTTTTTTTTTTTGTTTAAAACTCATAAATATATTTTTCATTTTAAATTTCTAATACTTATCATACTTATTTCTGTGTGTGTGTGTGTGTGTATTTTTTTAATTTTTTTTCTTTTCTGTTAATACATAATCTGTTTTGGTTTTTGTTCAAATATATGTATGCATGCATATAATACATGCACTTAAGTATACACTTGGTATATATATACTCCGTTCATGTGTGTGTTATATGCCGTTATATACTTAAATCATAAATAAATGTTCACTAGCTTATGCTTGTTTTTTATAGTTTTTTTTTTGGTAATTTTCTGTTTTATTTTTTTTTCAAATTAACTAATTACGGTTAATATTAGAACAACAAAATTTTCAACACATTTTCTTGATAGTTTGTTTTGTTTTGGTTTTTGTTAAATATATTTCATGGGGGATTTTGAAGTTTTTCTCTTTACTTCTAATTGGTTTTTTTGTTCTGTTATAAGTCGTTAGTTGTTTAGTATTATTTTTAGTTATAGTTTATATTTATTAAGTTGGTTTGTTTTTTCTCAAGATTTTATTTAAAACAAAATAACACAACATATTGCTTAACGGAAAGTTGTTTATGTTTTATTTATTTTTTATTCTTTTCAGATATCAATTTTGAATTTTTCTTGTTTCTTTTTTTCAGTTTATTTTAGTTTTAATACTGCGATTAATTTTGTATAATTTTAGTTGTTTGTTTTCCTTAATGTTTTTGGTTTTTCATGGTTTATATATAAATAACATTTCCTTTAAAATCAATTTCAACAATTTTCATATAATTTGAAAATATGTTCACTAAACAAACAAAAAAACACAGAACACTAAGGGAATATTTTAAACTAGGTTAGTAGTATGTGTGTGTGTATATATATATATATTTGTTGGTTGTAAAAGGAGTTTGTTGGTAGTCTAAGAGTGGCCAAGGATCACCATGACTTCAATACGCTGACTTCATGGGCGGTGTCTGTAAACACAAAACCAACCTAAACGGATACGTTTTTCTATAGCTTGCTTCGACCTTATACACACCCTTCATCGCTATTGCACATTTGGCCTAACGAAGCAAATCTTGTTTTACTTAACTTCATCGTTCAATAATTACTTTGCCACTTTGTTGGGAGATGCCTGCCCTTCTATTATAACAAATACAAAAGGTGGGTTAAGAATATAGATTTCAGAGGTTTTTTCTTCTTTTTGAATAGGTTTTTCGTTTGTTCGGTTATTTTCTCAAATAACATCATACATACAGGTAGATATGAGTATACTTTTTGTTGTATAGGTTTTTCTTTTCCTGGTTTTTAGGATTTCTAAGGTTTATTCTTTAAGGTTTATATCAAAAAAAGTAACAACTACCGTCTAATGCTAAAGACAAGCTCGTGCTTTTTGTTTGTAATGTTTATAGACATGAGGAAACTTATAAAATAAATGACAAATTTTAGAAACAAAATAAATAAATAATACGAATCAAAAAAAAAAAACAATTCGACCCTGAAATAGCCAAAGATTGTGTATTAAATTATCCGTAGACATGCTAGTTATGAGATGGACAGGTGTCCAATCCTTATCTTTTATTACTATTCAAATTGAAATAATCCCATCTATTGTTAGGGATGATATACAAAAAAATTTACCGATCGATAGCTTTTTCAATGCCTTATTCGAAATTCCCTTAAACTTGGTATTGTTTAGCGCAACTTTGTCCAAGGAATATTTATAATATTTTTCTGATATATTTTGGCATTCTGAAGACGGGAACAACAATTTTTAAAAAGTACTTTCTTAAATTTTATTTTTTTTTCTTTAAAATCACCATTTTCATCGAATGTGCCTTTATTATTTCCAGCATAATTTTAGAAGGAGGAGACGTTCAATCAAACAAAAAAGTTTATCAAATTGAAAGAAATTATGCGTAACACATTCCGCTGTTTGAAGAAGAATTTCCAAAAATAAAAAAATTATTCAAAAAAGCAAAGTTTCCGCCCCAAAAAATTCGGAAAACTCCCCAAATAATTTATGAAAAATTCCCCAAAGAAAAATCGGCGCTACGGCGATGGCCATTTGAAAAACATTACAAAATAAAATATTGTAATTCGTATATGCTGTAAATGGTTCCACAAATAATTTGGGAGATTTCATGAAAAAAAAAGGGCGAAATTTTTTACTCTTTAAATTTTGGGTTAATCTGCATATAAAAAAAGAGCAATGGCCTCTGAATTAATTAAATTAAATTTACAAAACGAGAAGTTGTAGAAATGCCGGCGATTAAGAAATATTTCGGATATGCTGTAAATGTTTCCACAGACAATTTTGAAAATTAATTTAAAAAATTAATTAAAAAAATTGGGAAATTTGACATTGTTTAAATTTTGGATTAATCGGCATATGGAAAATTGACCAAGAGGAAGGGCCTCTGAATTAAATTAAATTAAAGAAGTTGGAAAAAAGCCAATGCAACGTTTCATTAATTTTATTATAATCACATGACCAAATACAACTTTAGAAAACGAAAAGTCGTTTGCAGAAATGCCGGCTTTTAAGAAATATTTTGGATATGTTGTAAATGTTTCCAAAGACAATTTTGGAGATTTTATAAAAAAAAAAATTGGGAAATTTTTCAATGTTTACATTTTGGGTTAATCGGCATATGGAAAATTGACCAAGCTGAAGGGCCTCTGAATTAAATTAAAGAAGTTGGAAAAAAACCAACGCAACGTTTCATTAATTTTATTATAATCACATGACCAAATACAACTTTAGAAAACGAAAAGTCGTTTACAGAAATGCCGGCTTTTAAGAAATATTTCGGATATGCTGTAAATGTTTCCAAATTTTGGAGATTTTATAAAAAAAAAATGGATACATTTTTCATTGTTTACATTTTTGGGTTAATCGGCATATGAAAAATTGACCAAAAACAAAAGATTGAAAAATTATGAAAAAAAATCCACACTTTTTTTTGGGGATATTTTTCATAATAAAAAAATGTCCAATGGAATTTGTATGAAATTTTTTTCATTTTTCATACAGTCAACATATACCAGATCATGGTCCCTATTTACAACAACGCTAATTTAGAAACCATGAACTTCTTTCAAATTCGCCGAATCACTAAACTCTAATGTGTATAGGGTTATCCATTTCGTGGTTTGAAAAGTATAGGGCTGGAATTTGACATCTAACAAACTAAGTTGTAAAACCATTTTTTTTCTTTTCAATTGGAAGTCTGTCATTGACGAAAATCACACAACGCGTAAATATTATTAAAATCTACTACAAAAATGGTGATTCTGGCACAGCCACATATCGTGCTTTAAGAGGAGATTATAGTTTTTGAAGGACATTTCTCACTCGGTGGGTATGTTAATAAACAAAAATGTCGTATTTGGGGTTCTGAGAATCCTCAAGTAATTGAAGAGAGGCCATCCACATCCACAAAAAGTCACGGTTTGGTGTGCTCTTTGGTCCGAAGGTGTGATTGGACCTTATTTCTTCGAAAACGACGAGGGAACGACTGTCACCTTCAATTCGGAGCGTTATGGTCGTATGATAACCGACTTTTTGTTGCCTGCTATTTAAGAATACGACTTGGAAATTTTTTTTTTCGAAAACGACAGCAATAGTCACTATTTTAATTTTTTAAAAATTTTGTTATTTTTTTTATAACAAAAAAAGGTCGAAATATAAATAAGCGATTTTCTCAGAGCTGGCATTTTTTGTTTGATGGTAAATGGCACAAATCGAAATCGGTTAAAAATTTTGGTTTTTTTTATACCGAAAAAAGGGCGAAATAAAAATTAGCGATTTTCTCACAGCAAATTGGTTCTATCTGCAACCAGCTAGCTTCATACTTCGGTGTATTTTCTGTGAGTACATCTCAAAGATAGAGTCTATTCAAATATACCAGAAACAATAGAAGTGTTAAAAGGCAACATTCTGCCGGAAATTGTTGAGACCGAGTTACAATTATATCGAAATCTTATCGAAAATTTCACAAAAACCGTGACGACAAGTGTAAACGTTACCTTCAATAATTGCAGACCCTCTACTGGTTTTATTAGTAAAGAGATGATCAAGTTTCACTTAAAATGTGTGTTAACTTTAAGGTAAATCGCACTGTATAAGTCAATTATTTCCATGAGTTTTTGAGATTACTCCCTCATTGAGTCCTTACGAATAGAATTAACATTTGTTGACCGTTGAAGCACATTCTATTGAATATGTTGCATAATGTACATTTCTCTAATTGGCCATCTAAGTTTAAATTAAATTACAAAATAGAAATAAACTTCAAATATGTATCTCGTGAGAAAGAATATTTTGGTGTTTCGAATATTTGTCAATAAAAAATACAAGTTAAGTTTTTTTCTAAGCTTATCAATTTGAATAAAATTTGGATTTTTTCTTTCATTTTTGTTTTTAACAATTGTCCTGAAACACAAAGAAATGGCAACTTATGAAATAAGGAACCTTCGGGAAATGCACCGTATGTGTGTGTTGTAAAAACAAATTTAAGATTTCCACACCATGGACAAATCTAGCAAAATAATAACGACACCCCTTTTTATTGCAAAAAAAAAACAACAAAAAAACACATACAAGTAAAAATAAATATGTGTAAATAAATGATATCTAATAAATCACTTACATCTATGTTATATTATCTTTTTCTATCGTAACAGCCACTTTTTTTTATAAGTTTTTATTTTTAAAAAACATAATTATTTGTTGTTTCTTATGAAAATTAAAAAAGTAAAAAACAATGTATATTTAAATTAATATATATACATATTCTCTAGGACATTACATATGTATGCATTTAATATATATATATTTCTTTTTTTTTTTGTATGTTTATATGTATTTGTTTGCTATATTCAACTACACATACATACATATAACATCAAAGGTACACAGTTGTTAATTTTTTAATTAATTCATTCATAGCTTTTCAATTGTTTTTCTTTGCCTAAAGGTGTCTACACTCAACTTGGTTTTTTTTTTTTTTTTTTGGAAGGGGTTTTATAATTTTTGAGGGTCTCTCTTCAACACAATGTATAGGTATATGTTTCTTTTCTTCTTCCTTTTATATTTATATATGTATGTAAATAAATATTTTAGGTATATATGTATGTATGTTGGGGTGTGTGTGTGTGTGTATATAGTAGGTAAGTATCTAGGACTAAACATTAAAAAGACAACATTCATCACATTCATACGTTATTTTCATTTTCTTCATTTTTTTTTGTTGAATTCTGTGTTATTACTTTATTCTAAACTACTAAGTAACGAAATAATAATTTTGACACTTGGAGGATATTTGGGGTGGGGCGAAGAATGTGTAACTGAATTCAATATGATCTGTACGATTATGGGAAAATCAGAAGGCATTGCTTAATTTTATATTTCTTCAAAAGCCTTTCAAATTCTTTTCGAATATAAAGTGTCCGCCTATAACTTATTTTTTTATTTTCATTATCGGGCCATGTTGAACGATTGTTTACAAAAATTGAAGAGGAGGATATTGGCAATATTTGGTTTCAACAGGACGGCTCCTCGTGCCACACAGCCGAAGCTACACTCGATGTTTTGCGCCCTGGTTTTGAAGATCGCATTATCAGCCGCAGAGCTGCGATTTGACACCGTTGGACTATTATTTGTGGGGTGCCCTCACAGATAAGTGTTACGCCGACAAGCATGAGACAGTTGACGCTTTAAAGGAGAATATTCGTGAAGCCATTGCTGAAATACAGCTGCACACAATCGATAATGTGCTTAAAAATTGGACCGATCGTGTAGGCTACTGCATGGCCAGCCGAGGCAGCCATATGAATGACATTATTTACCATTATTAACCGGAAGGATTACTTACTTACTTATTTCCCTTAACATGCCATGAAGGAACAGACGGGGAACTTCTCTCGAATCAGTAAGCTGTGTACGATATAATTTTGTATACTCACTGACCGGGACCTACTGTTTAAAGCCGGCTCCGAACGGCTAGTGCTTTTCTGGAGAATTTTTACATGGTTTAGAGAATGCTCTCTTACTCGTAAAGTCGCCAACATTTACGAGGTGGAAACAGCCGCTGAAAAATGTTTGATGGACTTGCCCGGCTTCGAACTCGGGTTCTACCTGCCACACCACGGCCGTCCACAACCGGAAGGATTGTATTTTCAAATAAAAAAAGAAATTTGAATTTTCAAAAAAAAAAGTTATTTGGCGGACCCTGTAGAAGATTTTTTTAGTTTTGGAAGGATGTGTTTAAGAGGGCACGATTTGATATTCCCTCAGACAACTCTAAAGGCATATTAGACAATATTTTCTAAATCTTTATTATAACACGTTTAAACGTTTTTTTTTTTTTTTGGTTTATTACAAAATATTTGACAGCATTTTCTAAATCATTCATAAGTCCTTTGTATAAAATGAAAATATTTTTTTTTTAAATACTTAAAAGAATATATGTGAAATACAGAATATTCTCAAATCTTCAGAAATATAGAACGATGTCAGAAATATGAAACAATGTCGAGTCCAACTCCAGCCTGAATATAATTCCAATCGATTTTGTTAATTCCCAGAAGTTGGAAGGGTGTCTCGAATTTAATATGGCAACCTTACACATATCAAATCAAAAACCGTATGTTTTACATAAGCAAAGTAAAAAAGCGGAACTAAAAACTCCAATAACATTTTTAAAATTATAAAAATTTAACAAATTCTATAGTGGAGGCACGGGGGATCAAAGCTCTGTTTAAAACGTTCGTCGTCGAACTGTGAGAGATGTATCTGATCTTTCCCAGTTTTAACACTACAACAAATGTTGTTTTTCCTTTTTTTTATCTTGCGTATGGAAATTCATTTAGGTTTTTTATCTGTATGTTGGTAAAGGTTAGTGAGATTTTAAAAGCATTATATGGAGACGAATAGTTATGTGATCGTAAAGAATTCTGCACTAGTTTATTTCCGTTTTTCTTTCGTTTGCACCCCGAGTACTACTCTCAGACTTTACTTCCAGGGCTACTTTGGGGCTACCGTTATACTTTCTCCTTAATACGAACCATAACGTCACAAGATTTAAAAAAACCATCTTACTTTTCCCCCTAAAATCGAATGTTGTCCAATAATGTTTTTTTAAGATACCCTCTTTTCTTAAATACCCTCTTGGAAATATTCAGAAAACGACTTGCGACGTCTGCCCTCTCTATGGTCTTTGGTCACAGTCGACTCCGGAGTCGAGCTATTTAAGTCGAGCTAGCACTGCATTGACTTTGTTCAATGTATCGTATTGACTCAATTTTCCGTATGAGTTAACCTATGTTGTCCACTAACCTATTAATAAAGACCATACAGAGGGCAGACGTCCCAAGTCGTTTGCTGAACATTTCCAAGAGGGTATGTAAATTGTATTGTTTTGAAATCCTTTCAAATATTACCAGGCCAATTACAGACATCTATTGTGTGTAGCCGAACAAATGTGTCAAAAAACAACTTGAGACGTCTGCGCTCTGCATAGTCTTTACTATTAAGATTGGAATTTAAAATGTGCTGACATGAAGTCTTTTAAATAATAATTAAAATCATTTCAGATAACCATGTAACTCGTTATATAGAATCAGTGGCACTGAGGCACAAATTATTGTGTAGATATGGAAATTGTCTAAATACATGAAACAAACCATTCCAATATCGACTTGCTATCAAATATCGACCTGAACAACTTCAGACCAATGGAATTTTCTCCAAACCTCGGATCATCATTGAATCAGTTAACATTCTTAACACATCAATAACAGTTATTTTACTAATCAACACATACTAATACATTGTCATAGTCATACTTATATCAAAAACATTAAATGTAATTTAACTAACAATACTAAGTGTTAACGAAAACTTTGTTTATATAAAAAAACAACACAATAAAATGAAACAAAATATCACATTACAATAACTTCTGTGTACAAAAAATACTCTTCTCTCCTTACAAATCAGGATCAAGAGAACAGAAAGGGGATTTGTATTTGCCGTTTATCGGTTGTTATCATATTTTGTAAGATTATTGTTAAACTATTTCACTAGCTACCGCTAAAAACACATATAAAACATATAAATATGGTATATTTTCTTATACAATACATGTATACAATTATTATTAATTTTTTTTTTATTATTATACGATTATTTTGTGGTATTATTTTGTTATAATAATAATTATACGGTTACTTTGTATGTAAATATTATTTCAAGTATTTCTTCGTTCATCAGTTAGTTGTTGGCGTTTATAATTCTATATTTGAATTTTTTTCCTATTATATATTTTCTTGTTTGTCTTTATACATTTCTATTCATTTAGTTGTAACTTCTTTTGTATGGTAACTTATTATATGGTGTTGTTCGGTTTTTATTGAATTTTATTTTAGTTTTCTTGTTGATGAAATAATTTAGGAATTTTTCCTAAGATATTTATTTTCATATAAAGAGACTCTTTTCCTTGTTGTGTAGTAGTTTCTAGGTACTTTTGATTTTTCTCTTTGTGTTTAATGTTTTTTTCTTTTTCTTTTTCTTATCTATTTTGTTTTATATCGTATCTATTGTAAATATAATTTATTTCATTTGCATTTTCAACTATTTAAATAAAAAAAAAAAGATATTGTAGTTATTATTATTTTCTCAATCCCTGACTCATCGTATATTGTTGTCGTTAGGTTTAATCTTCCAGGTAACAAACAATTCCAAAACTTCCTTGGCCAACGTTGGCGGTACAAAATAAATGTGTAACAATGAATAAATAGGAGGATACTGTCGTGGAAACAAAAGGGTGCCAGGCAAACAAAACAACTTGAACTAATATCAAGTCTTGGGCGGGAATAGAAAACACCAAAAAAAAAAACAGGGCCTGCGAGGTAAGAAACTTTGTCGCCCTTATTCTTAGATAAACTTATCTCGGTCTATAACAACAGATCTCTGCTCTCAAAAACTACCAATTTCAAGCAAAAACGTACTCAAATTTAGTAAATTTATTATTCATATGTCACCGACCGTAAATTTACTCAATTTAGCAATAACATATTTAAGTTTATGTGAATTACTACAGCTGAGTACTATTTACTTACTTATTTCCCTTAACATTCCATGAAGGAACTGAGGGGGAACTTCTCTCAAGTAAAATTTATTACAGCTCAGTATTTTTTACTACTCATAAGTACAAATGAACTTTAATTGAATAAATTTTCTGATACCGATTTGGATATTCCAATTTGTTTTCACAACTTTTTTACTCATACGCTTCAAAAATTGGCTAATTCTATTCTAGAAAGCAAATGCGAATTGACACACTTTTAAGAATCAGTACTAGGAAGTTCATATGTTCTAGAAAGTTGTTTGCTGAGATCTTGGGTACATTTTTCTAGTTGATTTGACTGGGGACCAAAAAGGTTAAAAAATTCGATTTTAACCTTGAAGATGAAGTTTTTTAGATTTTATATGTTCACAATTTTTGTTCACTATGACAAGAGCTACAACTTTGCCTCAGAGAGTGAATAAAAACTCCAAATGGTTTGTAAGATTTGAGCCTAAGAAAATGATTGCTTTTTTTTGCAAAATGACACCGAGGCCCTAAATCTTTGGGGCCATACAAAAAAATTCCATGACTTTGGGCAAAACTGTTTTTTTTTTTTGGGACTTACACTTAGGGGATGCCGACTTCCGACTAACCCACGTTCAACATTTCTCATGCCGACTTTTAAGTTTCTCCTAGTCTTTGGCATATCACTCACAAGGCCATCACTTAGAATTGAATGGGTAATGTTCAAATATCCCACCTTTTCTATCCCAACATTTCTCAGAGCGATTTTCATGTTTTACTTAGTCAGGTTAAAGAGGATTACTCTGGAAATGAATAAAACTTGGAATATCCTATGATGACATCTACTGCAATCGTTGTAATGGTGATGTCCTCGAAGAATGCTAGGCTGACACCAGCACCAACGGGCAAATACGAATCTTGTGAAAAGTTCCCTTGAGTTTTAGTTCGGCCTTGGCACCCCTGATTTACAGTGTGATTCAATATTATAGTAACATCTTTTTAAAATATATATCATTCTCATCTTATGTCATTTAGGAAAATATTTCATTAATGTCGTGTTTTTTTTTATGTCAATCTCAATACTCAAGTTGGAAGATCACGGTATCAAAACTTAAACATATTTAGATGTTTTAACAGTAGGACATCTTAAAAAACAACATATAACAAGTAGCTTAACTTTACTATTTAATTGAAAACAACAAAAAAAACGAGATTTTTTTTAAACGATTTGTTTTTAAAGAAAAATAGATTTGCAAGTATAGTAAGTGTCCAAAGAAACATTATGGATATATTTGTTTTTAAATGGTCCACATGTTTCGATTGGAACAAAGAGGTACCGCTTCAGACAATTTCATGCAATTTATATTTTCTTAACAGAGTTGCTCTATTGCGTGGTGAAAAAGAACAGAGTTGCATTTTTGGTTGAATATCTGTTTTTATCGTGTTTTTGTTTTTTCTTTAGATTTAACAAAAGCTAATTCAAGTATTTTAACTAAAATGTTGGCTTATAACTAAATTAAAGTTATTTTTAAAATGTACGTTTAACTTTCTTTGGTTTATATTCTTCGGTTTCTTCGTGTTCTTGTTGTTGTTAAGTAGATTTAGCTTAAAACTACTTTGTAGTTTTTGTTAATGTTGATGCTGTGGTTGTGGCTGTGGCTGTTGCGGCTCCATTTGTTGTTGAGGTTTTTGTTGTGGTTTGAGCTTTTGTAGTTGCAGCCACCGATGCTGGCAACAGCGGTGTTGGTGTGATTGTTGCAGCTGGTGTTGTCGCAGATGTGGTGACCGGCATTGCTGTGCTTTTGCCGCCGCTTGTGGTGGTGGTTGTAGTTGTGGCTTTAGTTAGGGTCGTAGAAAATGTTGTGGGTTTTTGAATGGTAGTTGTGGTGATGGGCTTGTCGTTGGCCGTAACCACTGACGTTTTGGCAATTTTCGTCGGTGCCGATTTCGGAGCAGAGGACAAGGCTGCGGAAGTCTGACTGGTGGTGGAAGTTTGTGGCATTGTGGCGGTGGCGGCCTGTGGCGTCGTGGAAGATTGTGACTTGTGAGAATCGACAGCTGAGGTTGGTTTGCTTGATATTGGTGTAGCTGCTGTGGAAGTAGTTGAAGCTACAGGTTTTGTAGTTTCATTTGATTTAGCTGAGACTTGTACAGCTGGTGTGGATTTTTCAGGTGGCCCAGTTGTCATGCTGGAAGCTTGAGACTGATGGCTTGTGGAGGCTGGCGTACTTTTTGCCGCTGTCGGGGCAACTTTTGCAGCCGCCACTGATGTAGCAGCAGCGGTAGCATTGGCGGAACTTAAGCTTGGTTTCACTGTTGTTGAAGTGGCAGCGGGGGATGGTGTGGAGACCGTTGCCACAACTGGCTTATCCGAAGTTTTTGCTACTAATGTGGCGGGTGTTGCAGTGGCAGACGATGTGGCGACAGGCTTACTGGAAGTCGGTGTAACAACTGACTTGCCGGCTGTCTTTACAGCTGCTGTACTAGTGCTGGCAGGGGAAGGTGTATTAGCTGGTGTTTTAGCCGAACTTTTCGCTGTAGTGGTAAAGTCTAGACTACCCAACGTGGGTGATGCAGTGGTTGACAGTGTTTTTGGCACAGTTGCCGTTGGCGATTTTGTGCCAATCGTAGCTGTCTTTGTAGTCGATGGCAGAGGAGCACCAGCAGCTGTCACCTTGGCTACATCTTTACTGTGATTTGTCAATGTATTTGTGGTGGACAATGGCGATGGCGTCGTGTGTGTTGTCGCTGCGGTTGAAGTTGAAGCACTTGTTGGTAATTTATTATTATTAACCACACTGGTGGTGGTTGTTGTTGTTGCTTTATTATTAATGTTTGTAGCTAATGTAGCCGGTATTGTTGTTGGTGTGGTTGATTTAATGATGGCAGCACTCTTATTGTGTTCTACATTTGTGACTGAGGTCAGTACCGTTACTGGTGGTTTCGTTATACAGTTGGCCACAGTCGCCGATTTTGTTGTCGTTGCGCTAAGGCTTAATTCGGCCGTTGACACTACTTGCGTTTGTGTTTTACTACCACCCGGTTCGGTTTTCACTATTATCGGCTTGCTGGCCGCCGTAGTGGCAATTGGTTTGACAGCGGCCCCTGTGACTGTGGTGGCCGCCACAGGTTTGGTGACCGCTGCGCTGAATGTATTTGGCGTCGTTGCCGCCACGCCATTGACCACATGTGCGGTCATTGTTGTTGTACTGCTCGATGGCTTGGTGTTGACAGTATCGGTCATCGTTGGTTTGGCAGTTGTCGTGGCAAACGTTGTCAACGTTTTCAGCTCTCGGCCACTGTCTGCCGTGCCAGCTACAACCAGTTTTGCAGCTGTGGTCGTTGTGGGTATTAAGATTTTCGATTGTGTCGTTATCGATGTTGCCGCCGCAGTGGGCAACACTATTGTGGCAGTTACTTTGGTTACTCTATCATTAATCGATTCGGTTGCCAGGGGCATTGTCTTTTCATTGAGAAAAGACACCACACTATCGTTGGCTCGCAGCTCGGCCTGTATGAGAGGCTGTTTGCTGGGACTTATTTCGGGTGGCGGCTTCCCACCCTCGCTTGGTTTGCTGCCTTTTAGTATGCTGGGTCCAGGCTGGCTGCTGGGGAGAGCGGCCGTCTTTATAGACATTATATGATCGGATTTCTGTAAAAAAAAACACACACACACACTTGTTAAACTACATCTAGGACTAAGAATATATCATCACACTTACATTGCCATTTGCTGCTTTAGCAACGTTGGCCTGCTCATTTTTGCCATTTACATTCGACGTTGCTGTGGTGATTGTGATAGCGGTGGCATCACACGTTTGCTTGGGAGCAAATGTCGACGTGGATGCCATAACCCGCTCTCAGAGTTGCATTACTTCTTTCTGTGTTGCAACGCCACCACTTCCACCGTCACCGCCAGCACCGCCGACGCCTCGATTGCTGCCAGCGCCAAATGTGGTGCCATTATCCTCGAATGGCGGAATCTCAGCCGTTATGCCTTCCATTAAACTGTGGGTATTCTCATTTTGATAGCGATCTGGATATAAACATGGCCTACCAGCCGGACCCCACTCTTCGGTGGGTTTCAGCAAAAATACAATACGATCTTTGATGCCCAGATGTTCCGGTCCATTGTAGATTTGCTTGAAGGCCACCAAGAAGATGACAAGAACCGGCAGCAGACCAATTACCCAGCCGGCGGCATCGGCCCACAGGGGATACACGTAGTGGCCATACGAGGCGGGTTTATATTCGACCCAGTTGAAGAACAGAATGAACTAGAAATAGAAATGAGACAAATTAAATGAAAGCCAATTTGTGTAATTGAAAATAGTAGAGTTATAGTGTAGCTGCTTTATTAGTTGATATACAAAATGGAGATATCGACAAAAATTAAGAAATTCTTCGCTTTATTGGCGATGACTACTACGATTGTGATCTGGATTATATTACACGTTAATAGGCCACAGTTAGAAACTTTGTAATATTAAAATGTACAGCAATTCGACCTCGTTGACATCACAGAACAGACAGCTGGACAGACTAAAGTAGGCAAGGCCGGCTGTACAGCAAGGAGAGGCCAGGAAGACCGGACAGTCCTTGTACAACAGATGATATCGATGACGACTATAGAGATCTGAGTTACATAACGGATGAGCACATAGTAATCGAACGGAATGAAAAATTGTACATCCATGAGGAGGAGAAAGAAGACGATTTTTTTGAAAACTGAAGATTTGGGACCTGCCCTCTGATTACAAAAAACAAGAGCACTCAAATGGACATGTCTTAATTTATAAACTAAATCCATGAGTTAGGCTTTGAATTGCTTTATATTTTAGGGGACCGACACAATCACATATATGTTTTTGTGTCACCAAATTATGTTTTGGCACAAACATATGTATGTTTGGGGTACAATTCCAGCACATCTTTTAATATGCCTGTGTAATAACATATTTTTGGAAAATAATATGTTAGAAGCTATTTTTGTTAGAGTTTTGGAGATTATCCTTCGTATACATACAAATATATAACAGCTTTATAAACCTTAGTTAAGAAAAATGTGTGAAAATACAATAAAAATGTTCACACATTTTTCTTAACTAAGGTTAACAGAGGTTTATAAAGCTGCCCCCTTTCTCCTCACACCATATATAACACCGTGTTACACACATTCTGTCCTATGAACCAAATTTACTTTTTCGGAAAGGCGATAAAAAATAAAAATACACGTGTGTCGGCGATTTTCATGTACACGTCAGAATTTTTTAAAAAATAGATTTTTATCAATTCTCAGTTTTTCCTAAATTTTTTTTTTAAATGGTTATCTTTATTTTTAAGGTTTCAGTTCAAAAAACATTTTCTTTTCGTAACGCTTAAGTAGTTTAAAAATTTGGAGTTTCTTCAAGTTATGCTAAGAAAAGTGAAAAAAAATTTTTTTTTCAAAAATAATAAAAATTTGGGGAAAATCTGAGAATTGATAAAAATCTATTTTTTAAAAAATTGACGTGATACAGACATTTCCACGAGTCTGCCTGCCAAAAATCAGCTCGATTGGATCACTGAAAAAGGGTTAAAAATCGGTCCAAAGGCTTTCACACAGGCCACTACGAGCTTTATACTTTAAACTTAAAAAAAAAATTCTACCAGAGAACATTACTGACTATGGTTGATTTCCCGATGTAGCCGTAACTTACCAATAACGTTGCTGGTGTCACATAACGCCACATACCCGACCAGAAACAATTCCATAGTTTCGAACGTTTGCCAATCATGCCCTGTATGTCATTTAAGAAATTCTGCGAGCCATAGACCCAGGCAATGAGAACACACTCCGAGATGGCAATCAACAGAACCGACCAGTTGGCCGCATATTTATCCATGAGTTGCAGCCAGTACATGCCGCTCTGCAAGAGACAAAGCCAAGGGCTGTTAACAAATATCCAAGAATGACTGAAAGACTGAACGACTTACGTTTGTGGTGAAACCCAAACCGCCAATATAACCGAAAATTCCCACAAAAAGCACAACCCAAGTTTTATATTGTCGTAGATTTGGAAATTTATCCAAAATGGCAGTGGTAACAGTTTCCATTAAAGCAAACTGAAAACAGACAGAGATGGGGGAAGGATATTAATAATGGAAAGTGTAATTATTTTCGAAGCGATCTTACCTGTGAGTCCAAACCCAAGGTCAATAACATTACAAAAAATAATACCGACCACACGGGAGATACCGGTAAACGGGTTACCACCTCCGGGTAGACAATAAAGGCTAAGCCAGCTCCTTGATCAACGACTTTCTCCACTTCCACATCCAGTTCATGGGCCAAAAAGCCAATAATGGAGAAAATGACCAAGCCGGCAAAGAAGGAGGTGGCTATATTACAAAAGGCCACTATAAGGGAATCTCTGGAAAAGATAAAATTGAATAGAAAGATTGAACAAAAACAAAACATTAACCTACTTGTAGCAATTATTCGAAAATTTATTATACGATGAGAGAGTTATTAAACCACCCCAAGCTGGACTTAAGGCAAAGAAGATTTGTACAGCAGCATCGCCCCAAACCTGAAAATACATTTAAAATTATATTTGCAATTCTTCGATTACAGTGAAAACCTTACCTGAGCATTGGCCAATTGATTAAAATCGGGCGTGAGATAAAACAGTATGCCCGTGCCAGCTCCCGGCAGGGTTACACCTCTGAAGAACAATATGACCAAGACCACATAGGGAAAGAGGGCAGTGAAGTAGACCACCTTGCCCGATGATTGAACACCTTTGCACAGACACAAGAACACTATGGTCCAGGCACAAAACAAACAGGCTGCCAACGATAACTTTATGGCCCCCGTCTCCTCGATGCCCGAGGACAAGCCCAGCACATAATTACTGTCGAGAAAGGCAAAGGAATAGAAATGTGTGATCTGGTGGAAATGTCATTGGAACTTACGTGAAATACTCCTCGGCTGGTGGCTTCTTAAGGGCATGTAAAGCCAATTCGGTGATATTATGCTCATCGGCATAGGTGGCATTATAGCAGTTCCTCAAATAGAAGGTGCCATTGACGGCATCACATTTGTCGGCCATTTCATAAGAAAAACAATCTGCAATAAATGATTTGGATGTGGACATGTTTAAATATTTGAACAACCATGGTTTTGTATGTACATAATTTGCTTGTTGTTGGAAATGTTTTCCATCTCCTCTGTCAACTCGCCCAAAATAATTAAAATTTAACTTGCCGAAAATTGTGTTTAAATATTGACAAGGTAAACTTCCCCACACCGCCAACCAACCCTCTCACTGCGATGGCCCGTAGACAAAAAAGCAAAAGGACTTTCATTGCTGTTTGCGATCTCTAATTATTTTAATATTAAAGTAAAAACGTAAGTAAATGGAAACAATGCCAGTGCTGAAACGTTAGTTAATACAGTGCGTAGCAGGGAAAGGTTATCGGGGGATTTGGGATTGACCTTAGGTTATTTACTCTGAATCACGAACGTTCTTTAAACGCAGCCCATTTCATTTGTCAAAACTTATTTTCAATTTTTTTTTTTTTTGAAATGGGAGAAATTTCGGAAATCTTCTTCTTAATATATATTTACCCTCGACACTGATTCACTGACTCTGTCACGCAGTACGTAGGAATTTAAATAGGTATTCTATAATTTTCTATAAATAATAATAATAAAAAAAATAATAAAAATAATAATAAAATTTTTTACCAAATTTTTTTTTTCCAAATTTTTTTTTTTTTCCACAAAATTTTTTTTTTCAACAAAATTTTTTTTTTTCCACAAAATTTTTTTTTTTCAACAACATTTTTTTTTTCCACAAAATTTTTTTTTTTGAACAAAATTTTTTTTTTTCATGAAAAAAATTTTTTTTGAACAAAATTTTTTTTTTCTACAAAAATTTTTTTTTGAACAAAAATTTTTTTTTCAACAAAATTTTTTTTTTCAACAAATTTTTTTTTTTTCCGCAAAATTTTTTTTTTTTCAACAACATTTTTTTCCATATTTCAACGGGCGCCGTAGGCGCATTACAAGTTACTAGTATTTAAATATTCTTTAAACGCAGCCTATTTCATTTGGCAAAAGAAGCCATTATAAAGCAAACTTATTTAAAAAAAAAAATTGTTAAATGGGAGAAATTTTGGTAAATATTTTTCTATTCTTCTGTTACATTTTTCAGTTGACTATCATCATCATCGCTGTGACTCACAATCACAAATATAAACAAGAAAAACAATTTTTTTTAGGAGTTTGGTTTTTGAAAATTGTAAAAACCGAAGAGAATTTATACCAGTGAATTAAAGATTTATTTTGATCGGGAAATCATACTGTCATTAACTTTTTAAATATTTTTTGAAATCAAATTTTATCCACCACTAGAAATCAGTCGACCCATCCTGAATTGTCCAAAAGTCGGACGGGCATCTCACCAATGACATGTAATGGGAACTAGGGATTAATTTCTGCCCTCTTCGAAGATGTACGGGCCCATGATTCCACCTTTCCATAAACCACTCCGAACACTGAATCTTTCGGGTACACTGCCAGCTCTTGAACAGTAGCTGGCTGCTCGATGGATCATATATTTAGCAGTTCTGTTTCTTGATGCCTCGTCGCTGAAGAAAATGGTTCAGTGAAAAAGTATAATCGTGTTCTAGCTTCTCTAATGATCATTCCCCAAAAAGGCGATGTTGTGGTAGGTCGGCCGACTTCAGCACCAGCTGTATTTTGTAAGTCTAATTTGACTTGAAGTAAGAGAAAAAAATCTTCTCACTATCTTTGAGTGAGAGAAAAATTGGCTGGTGCCATTCGATTTTAACCAATGATTTGATATAGGGACTTTTTTTTATCTTTAAGATACAGACGCACCTCAGTGTGAGATGGAGTATAGAACAGCTGAATTTGGAGTCGACTCCGGAGTCGGTGTCAAGCTATTTACAAAATCCTAAAGTCAGAGTTTGAGTAGTAGAGCAATTGCCACGACTCCAAACCCTTTGGTTCTGGCAACGTTACGATTTTTTGATGAATTTCACATTAAATTATGACGTTTTCGAACTTCTCCAAAAATTCAAACTCCAACTCCAATCTACATCCCTCTTTACAATTAATCGGATTCGACTGCAGTATTATTTGTACCCGATACGAGTCTACAAGAAATTTAAGCAACGAGTTTTTCAATTTTAAATGAATAAATTCATATATACGCATTTCCCCCAAAAAAAAAACACCCATCAAACCCTATGATGCGGTTTTCGTTTTTTTCAATATTGTGCTTTATCATTTTTACTTTTTTTTAATATTTTACAGAAAATACAAAAAATGCCAACCCTTTTTTTCTTTTCGTTTCTCTGTAAGTCATGTTATGCAAAAATATATATATTTATGTGGGTAATAATGTGAAATGAAGGGAAGTCGGTAAGTACTCGTTATAATATTGCAATCACGACAGCGGATTTCACTAGAAAATTCATCTTTTTCATATGAAATTTGAAATGACATTGAAATGAAAGGCACAAAAATGGGGGGGGGGGTGCAAACGGGCAGGGCGGTTGTAGGTTTGCAAAATTAAGAGTAGGACTAATTGGATGATGGTTGCGGTCACAACTGGTTATGACATTGGCTGGGGTTTTTTTTTGTATGCCCCAGCCCCTAATAATGTATGGAACACAATATGTGGTATTGATTGCTGGGTTGCCTGAATATTAAAGATTGTTTTTGCCTCATTAATTTATCTGGCGTTTCCATTTTTCCGCTCTACCGCATACTTCAGTGGTCAGGCACTTTTTCATGTGTACTCTACTCCACTTAACATATGACCTTCGTAAGTAACCATGCTGTACACACATACACGTGCCAGCAAAATGTTCAAGTTAATTGAACCTAAAAAGACCAAACACAAACTAAAGATGAGAAGAAGAAAAAATATTATGAATACAAAAACAACCAACTAGAACCCCTTAAGCCAACAGAGAAAAGTCTGATGAGGAAATTTAAGTAGCTCACATCATGTTAGGGAAAAAAAAAACCCCAGATACTATGCTACGAGTACAACAACAACTAGATGATATTAATATTAACAATAATGATGTAGAAGATGTTAATCATAAGAATCACCATCGTCATCATCGCATTAACTAGGGGCTAAGGTTATCTTCAAGAGTGAAGGGAAAATCTTGAACTTTTGAAAGAATCAAATGGCGGGGACTATGGGAAAATGTCTGTTATTATAGAAAGATGTGGGAATCTAAGGACAAGTTTCAGAGTTATTAAAAAACTTAAGCCGGAAATGTTTTTTTTTTTGTTGTGAAAACTCATAATAATCCGAAAATGACATAAAAAACTTGTTATAGAGACGTTTTTTATAAAATTAAATTTTTTTGAGACTAAAATTAACATAAGTTAAAAAAGAATAGTCAGAATTCCTTGAAGTAAATTTTAAAAAATTAACGACTAGATTGTTTTAAATCGTCGCCTTTAGTGCCTTTGAATCTAGAATTCATAATTATTCGAAAATGACAAAAAAAAATGGGTTTAGAGACGTTTATCAGATTTTTTTTTATAAAATTCAATGTTTTCGAGAAATTGTTGCCATACATTGAAAGGAATAGTACGATTTCTTTGAAATAAATTTTAAAAAATTTACGGCTGGATTATTTTAAATCGTCGCCTTTAGTGCCTTTGAATCTAAGGAAGAGTTTCAGTTTTTTTCTGTGATAAAATTCATAAAAATTTGAAAATGACAAAAAAAATTTAAGAGACGTTTTTTATAAAATTAAATTTTTTGAGACTAAAATTAACATAAATTAAAAAAGAATAGTCCGATTTCCTTGAAGTAAATTTTAAAAAATTTACGACTAGAATATTTTAAATTGTCGCCTTAGTGCCTTTGAATCTAAAATTCATAATAATTCGAAAATGACAAGAAAAAGTATATATAGAGACGTTTATCAGACTCAATGTTTTCGAGACATGAATTGCCATAACTTGAAAACGAATTGTCCGATATCTGTGAAATAAATTTTAAAAAATTTACGACTAGATTATTTTAAATCGTCGCCTTTAGTGCCTTTGAATCTAAGGAAAAGTTTCAGAGTTATTAAAAAACTTAAGCCGGAAATGTTTTTTTTTTGTTGGGAAAATTCATAATAAAACAAATTGTTATAGAGACGTTTTTTATAAAATTTAATTTTTTGAGACTAAAATTAACATAAATTAAAAAAAGAATAGTCCGATTTCCTTGAAATAAATTTTAAAAAATTCACGACTAAATTATTTTAAATCATCGTCATTAGTGGCTTTGAATCCAAGGTACACTCTCAGAGTTATTCAGAAAGTTAAGTGGGAAATTTTTTTTCTCGCAATTTTTTTGGTTGAAAAAAATGCATAAAAAATCGAAAATGTCAAAAAAGTGTCTACACATTTTACAATCTACATGTATATCGTACAATCTATTAATCATTAAAACCGAGGGAGTATTTGGTCTTCCTGCGTTAATGTTTGGTGGACTTCAGTTAATATCCGCGGATACCAAATAAACTGTTACGAGGCATAAATTGTCATTACTTGTAAACGAATTGTCGGATTTCTTTGGAATATATTTTAAAAAATGTATCACTAAATTATTTTGTATCTTCGCCTTTAGCGCCTTTGAATTCAAAATACTGTTTTCGAGTTATTAACAAAGTTAAGCAGGATTTTTTTTCATTTAAAAGTTCTTAACGGTTCGATAATTTTACTCAAAAATTTTATTATAAAGCCACAATTATAATGAGGTATAGACCTTTAAAATCGATTCACCTCTTTCCCAATTGTATTCCCAACTTAGTAAAGATCCCTTGTGGAATTCTGTTGCATTGTGTAATATTTGATTTGAGGCAATTTCCCCCAAACCGAAATCATTCAATCGCTGGTACCCTTTGACTTCGTGTGTTAAAGTCTGGCGGACTTAAGTTAATATCCCCGGATACCAAATAAACTGTTAGGAATTTCACAGCCCACAAATGTACTTATTTGCCACATTGCACTCGGATATCAAATGTCACCGGATGGCAGACATCAGCCATTCTTAGTTGGGCGATAAGACGTTGCAGACAAATGCCTGCGTTAAGCATTTCAATCATTAGACCTTAAAGCTTTGTTTTGACCTAAACTTGTAAGAAAATATCCTGGCGACCAGCAACAACAACAACAACAACGACAACACGACCAGCAGTAGCAGCAGCATGATAATAAATGAAAGGGTTAAAAGACAATAGCAATGAACTATAAATGAGTTGAAAAACATAAGTAAGTGAAGAGAAATGTTCCAAAAGCAACGCCAACAGCAACAACGCCGACAACAACAACATTAAGGAAATTAATGTATAAAAGGATGAATAGACACACAAAAGCACTTTAGCCAAGATTTAGATGGCGATGACGATGACGACGACGATGATGACGACAAAAACGATGGGCAAAAGAAACGACAATGATGAGCACAAGCCTCATAATGATGTTCATTAGAGTGAACGTATATCAAATGTTGCTTCATTACAGTTTAGTTCACTTTCTTTTCCGGCGCATCACTTCTCTACGGATTGTCTAAGGAAGGCATTGGGTTAATGAAAATCTCATTAAAGTTAAACCCCCCCTTTTTGGGTGTTGGGGAAACCTTTAAAAAATTCATGCACACGGGTTTTTTTTTTCAAGTTCCAAAAGGGACGGGAGAATGAAAAAAAAAAACTTAATTCTTCCAGTTCCAAAAGGACAGTGTGAGGGAGAATGAAAGAATTACTTTAATAGGATTAGTTTAATTTATCTAATTTTTTAAAGAGTGTGTTTTTATGTGGCCTCGAAAAAAAAACCCCAGCCTAAAATTATTAATGTCAAATTATACGGGATTATAAGCATAACGGAGCCTTAAAAAAGCGTTTATAAGCCCGGCCGGCAGAGATAATGAAGAGGAAACATTTAAAGGATACTAAAGCCAATTTGTGAGCTCACTCGTTAATAACCAAAAAATATTGAAAATAAAGCAAAGGGGAATTTTTAAATATCCGGCCAATGCAACCAGCAAAATATGTTTTGCAAGTATTTCCACAAATTTTAAGAAAATCTCTGTTGAAATTCAAAAAAAAACACACACACACAGCTGAGTCCTTTTTCAGGAGGTGAACGCTATACAAAAGTCTACTGCATTCGAAATTAGTTCGGCCTGATGTTGTAGCAAAAAAACGGTGTCCAAAAAAATAAATATTTTTTTTGGGCTCAAACTGATTTTGATAGCTTATGGTGTAAAGTTGTTTTGAGAACAGAGATTTTTCTCAAAATTAGTAGAAAAACATATTTTGCTAGTTACGTTGGCGGGATATTTATGATTCCTAAAAAATAATGAAACTCTATGGATTTCGAAAAAAAAAATGTTTTTTGTTAATAATTTTCATACGGAAATAATGGAAGCGATTTGAATCAGACTCATACGAGCAGAAAATGTACAGAACCATTGTTTTAGATACCGGGTGCAACGTCTTTTGAGACAAATCCTTCTGAGCATTTACAAATGTGAGCCGAAAACATTTTTCAACTCCAGTGCATCCTCAATATAGGAAAAATATGTTCGACTCCGAATTTTATTTACTTAAAATTAAAGAAATTAAAATAATATTTTTAAAAATTTGAAATATTTTCACTATTCATCTTTTGGATACAAACGCACCATAGTCTGAGTTGGAGTATAGAAATAGTGGACTGAAATAGAACAGCTGATATTGGCTCCGTCGGCTCCGGAGTCGGAGTAGAGCAATTTTGGCATGACACCACAGCCTTGGTTTTTACATTACCCTAAGTTCGCCTAATAAGTTTTGGAGCTTTTTTTTTTTTGACACAGTTATTAGCATCTCAATTTATCCACGGCAATCTTTTCTCGGTCCGATCTTATTTCAATACCATCATTTACATTGACTACATCAATGTAATTAATTGATAGGAAAGTATTTAATATTTGTGTAACGCACCCATAAATCCCAAATGCAAATCAATATGAGCACACAATATGTGTGTATTTACATACAATGGCTTCAATATGACTTTGATGTCTTGTCAATATTAATATAATTAAACAATACAATACTCGTGCTGGTACATTAAGGTGGGTCGATTTCTAAGGGCCGAAATTAAGATGTTGTAACACACACAAATATTCAATATTCATAATCTCTGACAGTTAAATTCTCAACAAACGGAGGTTTTTGAAAAAAAAACCAAGACGGACAAAAACGTTGGTGATCCTCCAACTGTATCAAGCACAAAGCCGCAGCTCCCTGATTGAAGACAACTTCATCGAACTTAATTGAACTCCCCCACTGTGTGTTGTCGTTTTCTTTGCTAACAGAGCATGTAGCCAGTCTAATGTAGCCAGCAAGAAATATATGTGTTGGCATGTCGGTATCCTTACATGAGTAAATACATGTATTTTATGTCTGTGTGTGCGTAAGTGTCTAATTCGGATTTACCAACAAATGAAAGGGAAGATAGACTGAAAATGTTTTGATTAACATCTGCTTGTTTGTTTGTTCGTGTGTATTTTAGAAGGATGATAACCCAAATAAACTTAAATACCTCCTTCCTCCAGGGAGGTTGAGGAGGGGAGAGGAAGAAATAACAAGAAAACAAAACGAGAAGAAAACAGCAAAGAAAATAAAGCAAACATACCCATAGATAGATACACAAAGGATTCACCATAAATGGGGGGGGGGGGAAGTAAAGCTCACATACACACACAATATTGTTGAAGAACAAGGAAGAAATCCTTACAAACATACCGCCACTAACATACCAATAACAAGTGCCACAACAACAGGAACAACAACACCAGCGCCAGCGCCAGCGACAGTCTTTAACCCGTAGACAAATGGGAAAAGCTGAAGATGAGGCAAGTGAAAAGGTTCAAATAGCACGTCTACAATTTCTGTTTTCTCTACAGTCGTCTCAGCATCCTTTTTTCCTTTTTTTGTTGTCCTGTGTGCATCTGTCCTGAACATAACCAAACATCATTTAAGCAACAGCAACAACACTCACACACACATACAATGAAACGGCTTAAAGGACCGGGTGGGTTCTAGGAGAGAGAGAGAAAAAAACGTACACACACACGCTTTACACCCACCGCCTGTACCGACAAAGACTCAAAGCTCGCTGTACAGAAAGCATCACAAAAGAGGAACATAAAAGTATTTCCTTCCTTGAGACGTAATAGCAAAAGTAGATAATAACACTCACACATATAAAAACACACACACAATACAATGTATATGGTGGCGTTCATGATGAAACAAGAACTAGAAAGGAAGAGTACGAAGACGCCAGCAAAAGAAGCAAACTGGTGTGAGTGTGCTGTACGTGTGTTAATGCGTGAGTGTCTGGACACAATAAAAAGAGGCAGATCGATTTTTAATCACTACAATGGGAACAGTGGCTTAGAGGGAGAGAGAGAGAGAGTGAGCGAGAGCTTCAATCAAACTGAAGGTGAGCCAAGCTCAATGTACAGCAATTATGAAATGGATGAGGTCCCTTAAGCTACATAAGGAAAAGCCAAGATTCAGAAAAGTGATGTACTCGTTTAGGTGGAAGGTTCACCCGGAGGCCATAAATTGCCCCATTGAGGTGTCCTTAGTTGGTGGAGGAGGGCCGAGAGGTATAGAATTGGTGGAGGGCACTTTGGAATATGAAACGCACAGCTAGAACCACCTGATCAACTAGGGAAGTTAGAGGTGCCCTGACCAGCTGTTCAAGATTGTCGAGGAACCTGCTCGTCCAGATCGCCAATGTCCCTAAAGAAAAAATAACCAAGAGCTGAATCTGCTTTATGAACTCCACCTCATCTTTATTCCCACATCATTGGCGAAGGCTGCCTGTAGTGTTAATGCATGTCTTTTAAATATATCGGGACTTGATAGCGACCGAATTGTGTGAGAGAGTTTCTTATCTGTATTGAATACATCCTCGGACAGACGTCACCTTTGGTTTCTTTCTCTAGTGGACGGCCGTATTGTGGTAGGTAGTGAGGTATCCCGAGCTCGTCTGCTCTACAGTTTGTCCGGTATGTCCCAGAGACCTGGTTCAGAGAAATCTGACAGTTCCAGGCTGATGTTGAGTTCATTCCGTGCTGAAGGAGAAAGTTTCGTTGATTTGCGAGGTGATGTTTGTTTTCCGCTAAAATCGGAGGATGGTCTGGACTCCTTGCGATCTCATGCTCTTCTACGACCCAAAGAGTAGAAGAATTGTTAGATAGGATGTAACCCCCAATCAAGAAGGTGGATTCGTCCACCTTATTTAATATCCTACAGTTTGTGGACTGCTGGAAATCCTTCCACCAGACTTCCACCTGATAGCTTCATATAACATTTTGGATTTTACTACAGCCCTACACATCCACTGAAGAATGCGTGGCATTATGACTCATTGCTTCTCTATTTTGAACTCTTGACAAAAATATACTTCCCCTGTAGACTTTGTTTCTCATCAAACACTACACCGAGATATTTTGAATAGTCCGCACAGAAAGTTTCACTGGAGCCTAAAGGGAAATGGATTTCCAGCATGGCTTCTTGTGTCTCTTGGTAAAGTGACACAAGTTCGGACCCAAGTTGTTTGGACCTTGTGATGTTCACCTACCACGAAATCTAGAAATCTATCTAAGTGTGACGATATTAGTAATGTTGTTATGTAATGTTGCACAGTACTTAACACGTTAAACAAATTTCAGCAAACTCGAAAGCTCTGTGAAATGTATAATTTTCCGATTTTTGCGACACGTCTGATATGGAATACATTTACGCACATTTCTTGCACCCACTGTATGTATCAACTTAACATTCCATGAAGACGCAGACTAGGAACTTCTCTCGAATCAGTTAGCTGTGCACGATATAATTGTGTATACTCACTGGCCGGACCTACCGGCTCCGAACGACTAAAGCTTCTTTAGAGATTGCTCTCTTACCCGTAAAGTCGCCAGCATTCACGAGGTGGACAACAGCCGCCGAAAAATGTTTGATGGTCTTATGCGGTTTTGAACCTGGGCTTTGCTGTGTGATACCTACTATACAAACCCACTGTATGTGCGTGTTAAAATTAAGCTGGTGAGCATCAGCATATTTCCCCCGTCTCCCCCGTCTCCCCCTCCCTCATTCCACATTCCTCATTCACGCCTGTGCTGCTGCAAGTGAATATTTGCTTTGTTGCCCACCATTCCTTTAGTTTAGTAAATAATTCTATGACTGTTCCTGGTGTTGGGCTGTGTTGTTGTTGTTGTTTTTGTTGTATCGTACAATGCCAAATGATTAGATATTTCAATGGCATTCTCATGTAACCATTATTCTAATACACGCCCGAACACAAACGAATACAAATATACATACTCGTACGTGTGTACGAGCGTAGCAATGCTAAGACCTCCCCCCCCCCCCCAGCCGAAACTCTTCAATTTACACATTCAACACCATGGAAAATACTAATCCAATACACACAATACTCCTAGTCCATGCATATGATTCAGTGTTGCCAAATTATTTTACAAAAAGTCCTTACCACAGTGGGGACTTAACATATTCCCTGACCGTCAAGTTGCCAATAAATATGTGGATTCTGTCCACCTGGACTGACGCAGTTCTGTCCACAGAAGTTAAGAATTCACCATATGTGGGTGCCGAACCAAAGGGATCTGAGAAGACGAGCTGCCAAGACTCGGACCTACCTTACAGATTCCAGCCAAACTGAAATGTTTTTTGCCACTTGCAAATATCTACAGCGTGACAGAGCATATCGAGTAATAACAGAGAGGTGGACGCATTCAATTTAGAAAAAGTTGGCTCCGATGATCAAAAAAAAAAATCTGGCAAAAAAACCAGGATAACTCCAAAATCATTTCTTCGCCTGTGATTGTTATTTAAAAAAAAAAGCGCTAGAATTGAGAAAACCTCCACAGTGGCAACACTGTCTTGCTTGTATGTCGTCGCACATATCAATCATCATCATAATCAAGTCCCTACTTCGTCTCTTTCCGGGTTTTTTGGTTTCGCTTTGTTCTTTTTTTCCTTTTTGTATTTAACTTTCGATAATGAAGTTGTGTTGGTATTGAGATGAAAGTAAAACAACAAACTAAACCCTCATGTATACACTCACACATACTCCGACACCACTCCATCCACCGAAGAAATACAATACAATAACTTTGTGTATGTGATAGCAATTTTCTAGTCATGAATTTACAATAAAGGCAACTCAAGTCTATCTGTTGTAACATTTTGTCGTTGTATTTGGGTCCAGATGCACAGTGGTTAAAAATCATCAGAAAAAAGTAAATAAACTGATATCAAAATATTCGCTATAGTCGTGTCAGCTTAAGAGTAATTTAGAGCTAATGTAGTCCTCTAAAAGCTGGACCCATTATGAATTTGGGTCCATTTTTAATCTGTCATTTGCTTACAAATTAAATCAAAAGAAAAACCTCTGGTTTCGGTGATGACCTCTACATTAGACTCTGTTAGAGCCGGGCCATTTTTTCAGCTAAGGCAATAGAAAATTCTCACTGGGGTCTCATTCCGAAGAATATGATAATATCCCATGGAGTTTTCCCAAAAAGACATTTTCCACCAAATATGGTCACTATTGATTCAAATCATTATTGAAACTGTCCAACAGCTGTGACGCTGATCGTTCGATTGAAGAGCAGCGATACGAATGACACCGCATGTAATCCAAAAAAAAATAGTCGCCATTAACTCGTTGGCTTAAGCACAGACTTGATCTTTCTTGGTAACATAGACTGTGAAGTTTTGTAGCAAACTCATGACTCCACTTTTACGAAACAGCGCAAAAATCCTTCTGATTGTATGTAGTTTAATATCGTGCCACACTCATTTGAAGTGGTCATGGGAGTGAGTAATCGCGGTCCCCATCTTGCGAATGGCTTATTCGTGTTCAAATCGAGCCTCGACAATCGATATCATCGACAATTTTTGGCGGGCCGATATCTTTTGGTCATTTTGACGATTTGATTTGACGATTTTTCATATAGAATGCCTTTACATATGACCATTTTTTTTGGGGAACTCTCGTTTCCTATTAACAATGTAAAGCTCGCAAGTACATTGGCATGCGAACAATCAAACTCGATTAACCCATTAATTACCATAAATTCAAAAGGATGAATATTTTTAAGAAATTTACAGAAACGTGTTATTTTACCTAAATAAAAAATATTCTGACAAATAAAAAAAATTTGATATTTTTAAGAAATTTTCTGGAACGTGTTATTTTACCAAAAAAAAAAAGAAATGTTATGACAAATAAAAAAGAAATAATATTTTTAAGAAATTATCTGGAAATTTTCATTTTACAAAAAAAAAAAGAAATATTATGAGAAATAAAAAAAAATATTTTTAAGAAATTTTCTGGAAAGTGTTGTTTTGCCAACAAAAATGAATATTATGACAAATAAAAAAGAAATAATATTTTTAAGAAATTTTCTGGAAGGTGTTATTTTACCTAAATAAGAAATATTCTGACAAATAAAAAAAATGATATTTTTAAGAAAATTTCAGTAACGTCTCATTTTACAAAAAAAAAAATATTATGACAAATAAAAAAAAATATTTTTAAGAAATTTTCTGGAAAGTGTTTTTTATTATGACAAATAAAAAAGAAATAATATTTTTATGAAATTTTCTGGAAAGTGTTATTTTACCTAAATAAAAAATATTCTGACAAATAAAAATTTCCTATTAGCTGTTTGGCGGCAAATTACGTTGTGTTTTAGCACACGCTGTACGTATATTTTAAAATTGTTGTTTGTTATTTTTTACATATTGTACGATTATTTTAAAAAGGTCTAATTTTTTTTAAAAAAAAAGGTTTTTGTTTGATAACAGACTAGGTATTAATATAAATAACCGCCACCTTAATTAAAACTTTTATCTATTTTTTATATTTACTAAAAGTCGAGAAATGATAAAGATTTTTTTTCAAACACACGGCTGTATGAAAAGGGCTACTTGCCAAAACTTCTTTTTCGGTCATTTCAAACAATCTATTCATTTTGATTTGTCTGGCTGGTTTTATCCCTCTGATCCCTCTGATTATTCTTTCCATTTGAAGAATTCCGTCATTTCCAACATTCCATTCAGTTTGAACATGATGAGCATTCTGAATTATTGAACATTCAGGCTATTTTGATTTGTCCGGCTGGTTTATCCCTACGAACAAAATTGGAAATGTCTACATTTTATTGCGAACTACTGACTGTCTGTCCATCTATTAACATCAGAGTCATGTCTCGGCCAAACTTTATAAATAATTTACGCCTAGGTGGGAAAATACATACAGATGTTCCACACCCCATTGAATGTTTGCTTACGTGATATATACACACCTTTTGTAACCACTGTGCGGCGTCTGTAAGTTTCTGGGAGCGTGTAATCATAGATTTCTATACGGTCTACTATACAGTCTCTACTGACATATTTAAATACACACTGACATACATGTCTGTGTGTATGTATATTACATTTGCTGTCATTATATTTCATTTTATCTGACATAAATGTTATTCATTAAATTTATTTTATATATTTTGTAACCACTTAAAGATTGCCTTTGATTGATGTTATGCACGACCTTTGGCACCTTTGAGATTTCGAGGATATGATGTCGACAAATCCTTAGAGACCCACTACAACCATTCACATTCAATTGCCGCTTAAATGTTGAGGTGTCCATTAATAATGCATACATCGCATATGCATGTGTGTATGTGTACATGTAGACATGTGTAAATGATTCCTATGGAAGCGAATTCGGTGTATTGTGGGAGTCGTTGGGAGTATTTCAAAATTTGTAAGGTAGTTGTGGAATTTTTGCCAACAGTTGTACTGGTGGATGGATTAATTGTTGCCATGTTGATGGCATCATTTGCTATGTATATTTATGGAAATTTGGCAACACTAGAATTTATTAACTCACTAATTAAAGTACGGGGTGGGCCATTTAAAATTTGAATCGGCTATAAACACATACTTATAATTTTTTTCAAACTTCTGGTTTAATTGGAAAATTTGAACTTTGCCATTTAATAATGGAACACTATTATTGTACAATAGATAGAAAATAAAATAACTACAAAAAAGAGAAATAAATAATGGAACACAATACCAATCATATGACTACTACAGAGCAGAATCCAGGTTCGACACCATTTTACAGTGTCTGCTTCCATCTCGTAAATGCTGGCGACTTTAAGAGTAAAACTTCTCGGAGCCGGCTTTAAACAGTAGGTCCCGCTACAAAGTAAATTTAAATATTCTCAATGGCATTTCCCGCCATTAAATTTATAGACATTCTGTTTTTTATATTTTTCCAACCCCCCAAAAATGCATTAAGTAAAATACACACCGTTTAAAGTTAGTAAAACTAATTTGTATGAGGCCGAATTTAAAAAGAAAAACATAATATAAATATTCAAATATTTCAACAACATTGTTAATAAATCAGCGCTGCTCTGTAGGTTTCTCGCGGTTTCTCGGAAACATAATTTAATACAAATTGATAGACATTTTTCAGTGGCATACGAACGCCTTATGGCCTTTGTGCTACAATTTTTACATAAAGGAGCAATTAACAACAATATGACCAAATTTAATCATCATATGTTAAAGCCACTTTAAAAATAATTGCTGTGGCAAATGTGGTAAGCGCCAGTGATAGATGCGATAAGGATACGTGCGTGTATGAAATGTCGGGCTGCTGGTGGCACTGGCGGTAGTAATGAGTGCTGGCGGATTGCTGCTGTTGTCGTCTAGAGCTGCCAAAAATTAAGCGTACGATAATTGTTGGAAATGTGAGATAACGATCAAAGGAGTCTACGATAGCACTGCGAAGATTGGACCTCAGATGTTGCCTTCAGAAGCGCCAGGACCTGCCATAGAGACAGGAGATTTTCATGGTAGATTAAAACAAAATTTAAACTACAATTCTGAAGCATAAATGTCTACCCTGTTAGGTGGCAAAACCCTAAATAAACGGCAAATTCAGAATGAGAGCTTTATTGTGCCCCTTAGAAGGAAAGTCACATCTCCATTTTTGGTATTTACGAGATATTTAGCTTTTGCCGGTTCGTATCTTTCGCGCCTAAAAGTTAAATATTTTTGAAAAATGTTAAAAATGATTTTAAAATATATTTCAGTTTAAAATGGATCTTATAACTTATTTTCCCTTAACATGCCATGAAGGAGCTGACGGGGAATAAGTGAGCTGTGCACGATATAATTGTGTATAGTCACTGACCGGGACCTAATGTTTTTAAAGCCGGCTCCGAACGGCTAATACAATTCTAGAGAACTTTTACATGGCTTAGAGATTACTCTCTTACCCGTAAAGGCGCCAGCATTTACGAGGTGGAAGCAGTCGCTGACAAATGTTTTGAAAATTAAATAAACTAAATATTTTTGAAAAATTTGAAAAATATTTTTCCGATTAAAAAAGGGTTTCTCAAGGTTTTATCGAATTTTTTCAAAAATTTAAAAAGCGATTTTAAAATATTTTTCCGGTTAAAAAAAGGTTTTCACAGTTCCTATCGCAATTTTTAAAATTAAATATTTTTTGAACACTTTCAGATATTTTTCCGGTTGATAAAACAGTTTTCACGATTCCTATCAAAATTTTTAAAATAAAATATTTTTGAAAAATGTTAAAAGTGATTTTTAAATATTTTTACCGGTTTAAAAAAGGTTTCCGACAGATCTCAATTTTTAAAATTAATTATTTTTCAAAAATTTAAAAAACGATTTTAAAATATTTTTCCGGTTAAAAAAAGGAGCTTTCACGGTTCCTATTGCAAATGTTCCTGACAAATGTTTGATGTTCTTTTGCGGTTTCGAACCTGGGTTATTCTGTGTGATTAAATTAAATATTTTTGAAAAACTTCAAAATTAATTTAAAAAAAAATATTTTCCACGGTTAATATTTTTCAAAAACGATTTTAAAATATTTTTCCGATTAAAAAAAGGGTTTTCACGTTTCCTCAGGTCTTGCCACAATTTTTAAAATTAAATAATTTTCAAAAATTTAAAATATTTTTCCCGTTAAAAAAAGGGTTTTCAAAGACAGATCGCAATTTTTTAAATTAATTCTTTTTTTAAAAATTTAAAAAATGGTTTTAAAATATTTTTCCGGTTAAAAATGGATCTCTTTCACGTTTCCGAATCTGGCCTTATCTCAATATTTAAAATTTGTCGCTTGTGACTTTCATTCTTAGAACGGCAGTGTACAAAACCTGAGCAATCGTTGACAAACTATCATATACAGGGCGGTTTAAATGCGACCTACATAGTTGAAACTAAAATAATTTTTTTATTTACTAACATAAATTTCTTTTTTCCTTTTTGGCAGATTATAACCTGAATTCTGAAAAATTTAAACTAAATACAAAAATGTACGGAAAATCTAATGAAATATTTTGTCATTAAAAATTGTACCCTTCTGCACATGGACAGACAGGTGGAATTCTCTGTCAACCCTGTGACAGGCTCTTGCCAAGGTAAAGGGTGTCCAACAATTTAAGTACCTCCCGCTGTGTGTCAACCATCTCTAGCTACACTCGTACAGAAAAAACAGTTCAATTTACTTTTTTCCCACATCTATTACATCACCCTCTTAAAATAAATCATGTTCGTTATAACGTACAACAACAACAACAGCAGCAGCAACAAAACGATATATTTTATGTAATATGATTTTAAAGGAATTACTTAATATTTCTATTTCTTTTTGTAAGAGCGCGCGCGTGTGTGTGTGTCAAAATGAAAATGTGAAAAAAGGTGGAACGAAATCACTAAAATGGGAGGATTTCATTCACTTGACACCGGCTCGAAAGAGATGGAGGCGCGGCAGCACCTAAGCGTACGAACATAACAACAACAACAAAATGAAAATGATTGCCACCCACCACCACCACTCAAAGCGGGCTGACTGAAAACAAACATAAATTTTATGGAAGAAAAACTACCTATTGCAAAGAAAGAAAAAAAAGAATCCCATAAATCTTCTATGAAAATGTTGTCGTCGTCTTCGCAGTCATTCATACAGACCGACGACATTTTGCCACACATACAAACACTCATATTTTCTCAACCTTGTCCTTATGTCTGCAAGTGAAAGTTCGCTGCGTAAGTGTTTTGTAGGGGTTTTTTCGTTTTCTTCCTCTGTCATGCGGCCTTTTTTCCGTAAGGACTCTTCGGGGCATTTCCTCCGCCCCTTAAACCGCCCGGCCTAGGCATAAGGATAAAAATATTTCCTGTTCAGTGTTTTCAATAAGACGGTATTTCAAGCTTAACATATATGAATATGTGTATGTAGATGGAGATGGAGATCTACATACGTATACCTATACAAAGACAAGTATTTATGTATGTACGTATGTATGGGATAGAAAATGGCCCACATTTCTTGCCACATCAAGATGTTTGTCAGTGCAAACGAATACAACATATGTATGTGTGTATTTGTGTTTCGTATATCGAAATAGTGAACGATTTCTTAAGAATGTTGACGGTGCAAAAGGTCGTGTGTGTTTGTGGGGGGGTGGAGGGGGGCCGTTTGTATGGCTAAAAGTAAACCTGTCGGATATGTTTATGATTTAATACAACATTCTTATTTTTTATATCAATATTGTCAAGCATCCGGTTTTGGGCTAACGGAAACAGCATGACTTCAATAATATTAACAATACAGCAACAAAACCACCATTTTAAATTTACACAAAAGAATGCCAGGAATTATAGCCCAAAAACGAAAGGCACGAAGGCTCTATCAAAAGTGTCTATGATGACTTAATACCTTTTAGTCGGTTGGGGGGGGGTGGATCATGATAAAGTATGTGTTGTGGTGGGGGGAGAAAGCCCCTTGAAAAAATATTTATATAAAGAACAATAAAAGACAATTAATTAGTATCAGAAAACCTGGCTGCTGGTATCCAACTGTCAAGTCATCCCAGAAAGAGAGAGAGAGAGAGCGCAAACAAAAGGTACCTGTCACTGTTTTCGTTAAAAAAAAAACCACTCACCATATAACGAACAAATTAATTCTGCATGCTTTAGTAGCAGGTTATTAATAATTCAGGCAATTCATTATTTCCGAAAAGAAATGTCGTGTGTTTTTCAATGTATTTTTTTTTCAATCAAAATAAAGCTATAAAAGCAGGTTCTGTCGTATCAAAAAAAAAACTGAGCCTTTCTCGAGAATGTAATAAATTAAGGGAACAAAATTTAGAAAGGCCCACGAGGGACTCTGTAGATTCCAATAGCTAAGTAGACAAGTATTTCATGACCATCACATTCTGCACAGAAAAATGTGTCTTGTTTTCCTTAACATTCCATGAAGGAACAGGCGGGAAACTTCTCTTAAATCTGAGCTGTATACTTTAAAGGGGACCTACTGTTTACAGCCAGCTCCGAACAGCAGATGCATGTTCTAGAGAAGTGTTTACATGGCTTAGGGATTACATTCTTGCTCGTAAAGTCGCCAGCATTTACGAGTTGGAAAACAGCCACCGAAAAATGTTGTGATGGCAAAACTTTTCCAATTCCACATATTTCTAGCTTGACAATGCAATACTTAATGAAGTCCAACTAAATTTCCGGACTACTGTAATCATTTTTTTAATGAGCACCAAGCTCATCAATCCGACCCCTCTTAAGTTTACCTGGAATTTGCAATTTACTAGAACTTAACCTAAAACCACTTGCAAAAGGAAACACCTTAGTAAGTTACCTTGGCAAACCACATGATATTACCCGTGCTCGTTCAAAACCAGACACACATACAGTCTTCGCACTCAGGATACTTTCTCAATAAATCAATATTACAGCAATTGCAAAGCTAACAAAACGTCTAATTTCCTTTATTATTTTCCACTCCCATTTATATTCACCAAACCAAAAAAAGCCTACTCTGGATTTTTTTCTCAATCCACCCAACCCCCAAACGCCAGTGTCATTTAAAAAACAAAATGGATTTTACTTTCAATAACACAAAAAAACAAAAACAGAAAAAATTCAAAATTTTCCGTAAACATCATTTAAATTCTGGCAAATGTCCGATGGGGGAAAAAAACCTTAAGAGCCTTTTTCCGTTTTCACTTTTTCAGTTTTGCAGCAGCCACCCAAAAGGACTTTCTATGAAATTTCTTTGCCTAATACCAAGGTTTTACGTTTTTGTTGTCGGTTGGTTTCCTCTTTGTGTCCAACCGCCGAACGTGTTTAAATATTAAAAAACAAAACCATTAAAAATTGTTTCCACTTCAACTTTTGTGCCTGCCACTCCGGGTATGCGGTTTCGTGTGGCACATACCACACGAAACAAACAAACAAACAATAAAATTTCACCAACTGAGAGAGTCGGGGCGCGGGCGTGAGAGTGAGAGGGAAACGAAACGGAAACCAAAAAGTATTTTGTTTATTTTTCGCTATTTTCACTTACTTTCTGTACTCCATTCAGGCTCACAGTTCTGCCACGGCAGCTTGGTGCGAAACGATGCAAACATATAGAATATAGTCCAGGCAATAATTAGGTTATAGTACAGCATAACTATGGCCGATACGATAATCATGCCAGTGCCCAAACCGCTGAGCAAGGGGCAGAAACGTTGATAGATGGCGACGGGTCCCAGGGCGGCATATTGCCCGAATGATAATTCCATGAACATGAGTGGAAGGCCGGCAATAATTAACATGATGGTGAAGGGTATAAGGAAGGCGCCTGCAAGAGAGAGAGAGAGAGAGAGAGAGGGAAATAAAGAATGGTACATAGTGTTTATTGTACAAGGTTAGTCAAATGAAATGTATAAACTTTTTGTTTCATTAATATTTCTGCTTCGCCTAAGGATAGAAATGTAACAACAAGTTATTAATTACTTGCTGGACAGTGGTCTGTCCATTTGACAAAATTATGAATTGTTAAAAATGTCACTTAAACGTAGAGTAATAATTTTAGTCCATATTTTGTATACGCCTAGGCTGGCCTAGGTTACACTGCTAAAAAAGAATGATCCCGATTTTTTTCTAACTACAGCGTATGAGTAATATTTTAATAAATGACGCAGATTTGTGTTTCAACTGTACAATTTAGTGTCAGCTGGTTCTATTTTTAAAGGCGGCACAGGTTACACTGCTCAAAAAGTATCCTCCCGATTTTTGTTCTAACTAGGACGTATGAGTAATATTTACTAAATGTTACGTATGCGCCTGGTATGACCCAGATTTTTGTTTCAACTGTACAATTTAGTGTAAGCTGGTTCTATTTTTAAAAGCGGCACAGGTTACACTGTTCAAAGAGTATCCTCCCGATTTTTGTTTCAACTGCAGCGTATGAGTAATATTTTACGAAATGTTACGTATGCGCCTGGTATGACTCTGATTTTTATTTCAACTGTACAATTAAAAGAGACATCTCTGTTTATCGACTAAGAAAAGGCGAAACTGACGATTGTTATTGTTAGAGCAGCGTGGCGATTAAAGAGCGATTTAAATCCTGGCATGAAAGTAGTCAAAAACTGCGGTAAAAAAAAACCTTCTTGTCTTGGCTATCCCAGGCATCATGAACTGACTTTAAAAGATATTTTTTCAGGCAGGCCAAAATCAACTACTCGTTGTAGAATCATTTTCTAACTAAGAAGATCTGTATCTTTATGACTGTCGATCGGCGATAAAGGTCCGGTTTTCTACCAATTTTCAGGTCTCGAATATTATTGTAATGCTACAAGGTAAGTCGGCATGCGCATAACTTAAGGTCATCTGGAAGTCATGTGTATTCGCACATTCCGTAATGATCGTTAGAATTGAGTGAAATGAAAAATGATTGCTGGAGGCCACCCGAATAAATCTGAGCCACAGACGTCTTAGCAAGGAATGGCTCGAAATTTTAGAAAATATATCCTCATAATTCAATATCTTTCCAAGAATTCAAATTGAACGACAAATTGTTTGAAATATGCTCACATTCCGTAATGATTGCAATAATTGAGGGATATGAAAAATGTCTGGAGATGGCCACCCGAATAAATCTGAGCCACAGACGAATTAGGCTCGAAATCTGTAGAAAGTAGATCTGGATAATGTGTAGACTTTACAAGGGATTACCAATTTTCTTTAAAAAATTAGAACAATTCTGCCCCGCATCTAGCTACGGCACTAATTGAAGTGGTGCGAGAAATATCTGCTAAGGGCCACCCGAATAAAAGTACGCTATGAAAGCTATTGAGATAAAAGCTACACAAAAAAATGTTGGGGGGGGGGGAGTCTATAACCCCGTTGCTGGTTCATTGTACTTCTTTCGCAACCGGCAGAGTGGATTTCTGGGTGGCTAAATTGTTCTTAGCCACACAAGACAGCCCTATACTTTTGGGTCACCCTGTGGTTGTTATGCTTTCACATTGAATTTCCATCCGAGACTAACTGCCTGTTACCACAAAAACGAATTTGTTCGTTCGTTACAAACTGTCAAAAAGGAAGGCTCAATAAAATGGATTTTTATCAGTAATGACAGCTTATTATTTTGTAATTATGATCCATATCACATTATCTAATGTATATCTGAAAACCAGAATTGAATAATGTCTGAAACCCATTTTTCTAAGCCTTCCAATATGGACGATTTGTAAGGAACGCACCAATTCGCAAGTCAGCAATACACATTATCTACAATTCAATCCGAATATCCAATAACTCTTATTCCTCCTCCTCTTATTGCGGTTACTTACCTCCTCCATTGTTATAACATAAATACGGAAAACGCCAGACATTGCCCAGACCCACCGAATAGCCCAACAGCGATAGCAGAAAATCAAAACGACCCGTCCAATTGCCGCGTTCATGCTCGTTGGCCTCACTTGGGGCGCCAACATCTAAAGTCAACAGTGCCGCATGTGAGTCCACATCACGCAGCGTTGCCACAGTGGGCACCGATGTGATTGTGGCGGCTGCCTTAGCCGGCGCCTGTTTGTCCACTTTGGCTGGCTTGGGCGTGGGCGGTGCTGGCACCGGTATGGGTGCACTGTTGTACGGCATCTTCTGGCCGGGCGGCAATTCAATGGATGTGAAGCGATCTTCATTTTCCTGCAAAATCCAACACACACATTAGATATTTTATTTTTTTTTCAAAGGAAATAATTAAAAAATTTACGATTTACTAAAAATCAAACAACAATTTTCCGGAAAAACCAAAAATTTTATATATTTTTTTTGAAATTAAAAATTTGACCATTTTTACGATTTACTAAATACAAACAACAAGTTTGTGTACAAGTGTTGACGGATGCTGTGCCATTTTGGGAGATTTGCGGTAAATGCAATTACATTTCCTTCACAATTTTCCATTACTCGAATAATTTCGCTCACAAATTCAATATTAATTTGATTTTATTGCGAATTTTGTAGATTTCCACTTTGTACACAGAGTATGTACGTCTCTTGCTGGCAGATGTCGCAGCTCGGTCACCGTCGGAGGAGAATTCAGTCATTTTGAAATTGCCAACAATTGACGTTGACACTTTTTGTGTTTTCTTAGTGGGGGGGGGGTGGGGGGAGGTTAGCAAATGAAAAAGCATGGCTGAGTCTGGCATTGTTGTGAGCATGCAACAACATTGTCGTCCTCTGACACTTGCCCACCATCCTAGTCTTCCAGAGGGCTATGGATATGGAGAGGGGGGGGGGGGGGGGGGGGGGGGTGGGGGGGGTGGTGTCATAACAAATGCTGTATATATGTTGTTGTTATTTTCATTAATTTCGTATATATTTTTTTGTTGTTTTTTAGTGGGGGGGGGGGGGGGCAAATGTAATAGTGATGGAGCAGGCCTTCTACAAAATATATTCTGTGTGTTGTTTGTTATTTGTGAAATGAAATATCAACCACATCAACAACAATTTGGCTAAGAGCCAATTTAAACATTTGATAACTGGATTCTATGGCTGGACATACTTGTTTTTTTCCTCTTTTTTTTTGTTCCCATTTTTTTTTTTTTTTGCCTGCTCTGTTATTCCTAGAGTCATGTGTATAAGCCCGTTGCCAGATTTCTAATGAATTCGATAAGAAAAAAAAACACTCACACACACACCCAAATAGTGAGAATAATTTTAGCATACGAATATGACAACAAGGTCCACAGTCGTATATTAAGAGCTTTGACATATCAGGTCTCCACCGATATGAACAACTTAAATGGAAATTGCCCATGATTTATGGCTGGTGGTCATTTATTAGCAAAAAAAAAAAAAAGACATATTTGGGGCAAATAATTATTTGATGGCGACGCCATCATCGCTAATATTTCCAAAGGAGACCATGAACACGGGGTAGACATATATATTTTGTATTGAAAAACATTTTCCAGCGATCTTTTTCCACCTCCTAAGAAACCGAGTAAGCCCGAACACTGAATAAAATGAAAATCAAATCAAAAATATAAAACTGTTGTCCAGCGATTTATGGAAAATACTCACCTCCCACAGATCGACATCCAAGTGCGTGCTGGATTCCTTGTTGGGTTTCAGTTTCTTTTGTTTCGATTTCGATTTGGATTTAGACGATCCACCCGATGAACCCTTTCTGTCCATGTTTTACTAAGTAGCGCGTAGTTTGTCTTTTGAAGAATTTGTAGGTATATATGTGCTTGAACTCTTTGTACTCTTCTTGGTATTTCAGTAAAAGAGATTTTTTTTTTTTTTGTTAATTAAGCTAAGTCTCTTCGAACGTCTGAAGTACTCTACGATCTGATTTCACATTCACAAGTTGTCACAGTTGTTAACTTGATTAAATCCACTGTAGTTGTGTCTTCCCTTTGTATTTTAACTTTGTATGACTCGAATTAAGACAATTGGAAACTTAAATTTGCCGTTGAATCGTTAATATTGACTGAACCATTCAATCGTCGGCATTGACATCTCCAGCATTGGCATCGTCAGCATTGACAGCGTTTTCTCTCTGATCATTGACATTGTCAGCTCCATCCAGCTAGAGATGTGGGGCAAGATGTGCTCGAAAAAAGCACCAAAACATACAAAAAAAAACTCTTTTCAATATCACCGCCGCCTTATACAGCAATCAGTCTGAAATGAGAACAAGAAGAAAAAAAAACGAAAACTCTTTTGAAAAACGTGTGAAAAATCGTAAAGAAAAAAGTCAACGTAGAAAAGAAAGCAAAACTTTGTTCTGTGGAAAAAAAGTTTTGCTCTGTTGGTATTTGCGTTTGCGTTTGAGTTTTTTTCTTTTTTTTTAATTGAATGTTAATAATGACTAACACATGGTGGCGGCCTCGTCAGCAACGTTGGCTGCCGCTCCATCATATCGTACAGTCAACAACTTGGTTACATTTTACAATGTAATGTGAATGAATTGATTTAATATTTTCCTCAACTGTACATAAATATTTCCATAGAAATTTTTCAATCATGTTTTCAACGAGCAGCTATGTTAAAAAGTTCCCACACAATGAGTTGCATTGTCGGAGGATTGAATGGGAAAGTGAATGACAAAAATTATTGATAAACTTTGAAATTTACAAAAAAAAAAAAAACGTTTGCAGATGGTCTACTAAAAAGAATGTATTTATTTAATTGATCAGTTGAGTTTTTTAGATTAACGGGGTAGGCACATAGTTTTTGGAATACTCAGTGACACTCTACATAAATTACACCAACGAACCGATTGAGGACGCTCAACAATGTAATCTCCTCGACTGGCTCAATATTACCCTGGGATACTTATGGATTTCGCAAGTTTGACCTGGAGAATTAATAAAACCCTAAATGTGAAAACATGAGAAATATGAGAGCCCCGGTAGACGAGTTGGTGGCGTGTTTGCCTATCAGCTTGGGGAGTTCGATTCCCAACAAAGGTTTGATCTATGGGTGGTATAGATATCGACAAATCAGAGGCTCTTGATATTCTGGACATGAAGATACAGGGCGATGATCGCCGCGCCAGCCAATTATTCGAAGTATCGAAGATAGCATTCCCTTGTTTAAGCTCTGATCACTCCATCTGATCTCATAAATACTAACACCACCTACACATGTGTAAAGTGTGTAGGTATCCATTATTATAAGCACCAAATTTGCTCACCTTTAAAGAAATGTGTCTCAGTTTTATATAATTTAATATAAAATATAAAAAATATTATTACACCGTGTTACACACATTCTGTCCTATGAACCAAATTTACTTTTTCGGAAAGGGGATAAAAAATAAAAATACACGTGTATCGGCGATTTTAATGTACACGTCAGAATTTTTTTTTTCTGTTTGAAGTATGAAGCTCGTAGTGGCCTGTGTGAAAGCCTTTAGACAGATTTTTAACCCTTTTTCATTGAACCAATCGAGCTGATTTTTTGCAGGCAGACTCGTGGAAATGTCTGTATCACGTCAAAGATTTTTATCAATTCTCAGATTTTCCTAAAATTTTTTAAGGTTTCAGTCAAAAAACATGTTTTTTTCGTAACGCTTAAGTAGTTTAAAAATTTGGAGTCTCTTCAAGTTATGCTAAGAAAAGTGAAAAAAATATTTTTTTTTTTCAAAAATAATAAAAATTGGGGAAAATCTGAGAATTGATAAAAATTGTTTTTAAAAAATTTGACATGATACAGACATTTCCACGAGTCTGCCTGCCAAAAATCAGCTCGATTGGATAACTGAGGGTTAAAAATCGGTCGAAAGGCTTTCACACAGGCCACTACGAGCTTTATACTTCAAACTTAAAAAAAAAAAAATCTGAAGTGTACATGAAAATCGCCGGTACACGTGTATTTTTATTTTTTCCCCTCTTTCCGAATATGTGCATTTCAAACTTAAAAAAAAAAAAATCTGAAGTGTACATGAAAATCGCCGGTACACCTGTATTTTTATTTTTTCCCCTCTTTCCGAATATGTGCATTAAACTGTGATATTAAACTGTCATAGGACAGAAAAAAATCTATTTTTTGTAACACGGTGAGTAGGGTATCAAACTCTATGTCTCCCTTCAGCACTGTCGGAATGTCGAATCTGGTATTTACTCCTAAGACAAAGACTCCTCCATATGGTACCTGATATTAAAACTGTTAGCCGAAATCTCATTCGTTCATGGTCAAAAGGCCGGTTGGCCGAACGACGCACAAATTCGTACTTCAGACCAACTGTTCATATGTCGAATAATCTTTGAGCAACTGTTTTTCCCGGCCAGCTAAATTTAAGACAAAGTGTCAATAAACTCTACCCAATATATCCCCCCTGCAATAACCTTATTTTCTACTTTCCTAGGGGGTTTCCCCAGAGTGTTGTTAAATAAGGGCCTATTTTCGAAATGAATATGGTCTGAAACTCTCGTAAAGTTAAAGGCATCCGACTTAATTTTGATTTTGATTTGGGATGTTGTTACATTTCGTTGGGGTTTTGTTTCATTTTCGAGTTAAGGGGATTTATTTATAATGAAATTGTCTGAAAGTTTCTTATGGGCTTTTAACCGTTGAAGATGAGGTTTGTTGCCAGATTCCGTCCACAATTGCTCGACTCCGACATTTTTAAATATTTTTAATAATTTTAAAATAACAAAATTTTGAAATTGTATTTCCCCCCCCCCCCCCCCCTATTCCTATACTCTATATTACACTGAGATGCGTTTGTATCTTAAAGATACAAATGTTCATATAATCGAAAATATTTAAAATTGTAAAAAATGTAAACAGATTAATTTGTTGCAATACATTTTATTTATGTTATGTGGAATGTAAGTAAGTAAAACTGGGAGACGGGCAAATTTTTCAACTCCGGCTCAGGGCAAATTTTGTCAGACTCCAACTCCGACAATCCTTTTGTAATTTGTTCAAGATATGTCCCGCCCAAAGAAACTTTATTAACAACCTATCCATGACTAGGTTCAGCCGACTACAACTTTTCTCCTCTCTCTCTTAATTACTTACACCGAATACAGCTGTTTAAATGTTGCCTTAGTTTCTCCAACAATGGCGACCAGCTATCATTGATTTTCAAAAACATATTCCTGACTATCGCTTGTAATGCTTCATTTGATTTCAATGTAGAATGGGCAAAAAAAAAAAAAAAAAATGTGCAAAGCATTTTTTTCTGCTCTTGTGTGTTTAACATAGAACGAGCAGAAACATTTCCTTCCTGTCTAAGTTTCGCTTTAGTTTCCTTAGAATGATTTTGCCGACAGAATAGCAGAAGACTGGAAAAAACTAAAGTGAATATGTGAAAAACTGTACATGTGCGAGTGTATGTGTGCTTGTCAACGGCAAAAAAGAAACTCACTATCAGTTTTCGTTTCAACTTTTGCAATACAATGCCAACGAAAAATATTGTGTTTTTTCTTTGTTTGCTTCCATTGTGTTTTCAATGTGTTGATGTATTTCAAGGAAGTTCAATATGGTGCAACATAATTGTGACTTGTACATGGAGAATATGTAGGGATTGAACAGAAAAAAGTATGTGGCCAAGATTTAAATGTAAAGATTTTTGAAGAATTTCCAAATGTTTTTCTTTCAGTTTAGGTTTTACAACCCCACAAACAAACCGACCGACCATTCATTCCTCCAATCGTCAAAATCATTTCATTTACAATAATCACCAAGTATGTGTGTATGCGATTATGCGATTTTTACAAGTTGGTTGTTGGGGTAAAGGTATTTTAGAAACTGAATGCAAAACTTTCACTTGAAATTGCATTCTTTCAACCCCAACCAACCTCTGACCTTTGGAATGCCACAATATTTTTCACAAAGCTTGCCTCTGCTAGCAAGTAAATATAAATATCTATCACAAACACGCACACACCAGCATACACACACATAGACAAATGTATTTTGTCTGTGGAGAGACCTCGTGCCCACCCACACAGTTTTATGTTGAATCCTCCCGACCACGGGAGCAACAACGTCGACTTTTACCCTCCATGGCATTTCGTTGCAATGAACTCTACCTTTATGCAGCGTGAAATAAGTTTCGTTATTTGCATTAACAATTTTAAATATTTTTCTGGTTAAACAATAACCTAACAGGGCAGTGGGGGAGGGGGGTGGATGTTAATAAAAACATTATTTCGATAAAAGCAAATAATCTTTCGTAGAATCGTTATAACCCATGAACCATCAGCCATGCGAAACAGTGACTCTGAGGCAATGCAAAAAAAAAATTCAAAAGAGTAGAGATCGAAACTGGACCTTGTTCAGGTGCTCTCAGATTTGTCTTCAGCTGTTTGCATAGCCCGAAGTAGCTAATGTTATTCTTGTTTTAATTGTCCTGTCTATATTCAAATCGATGGTAGTCGCTGATTTCTCTACAATTCGCTAAAGCAGAATGTTGAAAAGGTAGCAAGAGAGATAATCACCTGGACGGTGGTCTTGTCTTCCCAACTCTGACTGTCTGAGTCACCGTGCACAGAAGCAGTAGTTTTGCGAGGACACGAAAGTCAGACAAGATTTCGCACAACTTTGATCGTGAACAAGAAAATGCCATGTGTCAATTTGTTTTTCGCGGGAATTTTCCAGCATTTATTTTTGCAAATTCTTTAGAGGCAGCAACAAAAAAATTAAATTTTGTTCTCTTCAATTTGTTCAGCATTAATACTGAGGACTTGGCACACGAGTCTAAAAATGTAAATAATTAAAACGTTACTTAATGGCATCTTTTTTTTTTTTTTTTTTTTTTTTTTGACTAACACTCAGGGGATGCCCCCTATAAATGCAATGCACTGTGTTAGCGATGGGAAGGAAGGTTATTGGAGGGGGGAAAGAGGGAGTAGTGTTTGTTGACGTTGGTCTTGAATTTGATAATGTCATAGCAGGCAGGAAAAACACTTGCAGGAAGATTATTCCACAAACGAACAGTCCGGCTGAAGAACGAATTTTCTCTATAGTGCGTCGTCCGGTCAACCGGCCATTTAACAATGAACGGATGAGACTCCCTGGATAGCCGAGTATTCCGGCTAAATGTTCTAACTTCAGGGACCAGACGACGGATATCTGATGAACAGACACCGTTAAAATATCTATAGAATAGCGATACACAACCCACATTCCGGCGATGCTGTAGGGAGACAATAGAGCTGGATACCCTACCATCCCCTATCATCACCACCGCTCTCCTCTGTACACGGTCCAGAAGCTTCAAAGATGTTAATGGAGCCCCTGCCCATATATGCGAGTTGTATTCCATTTTAGGCCGGATGTAAGTGGTGTAAATATTTACGAGATCAGATGGAGTGAAGTATTTCTTGCACCGCTTCAAAAAGCCCAAACACTTGAATGCTTCTTTCGACACTTCGAATATATGGCTAGCCCAGCGAGCATCACCCTGTATCTTCATGCCCAGAACATCAAGAGTATCTGACACGTCTATATCTACACCACCCATAGATATCGACGACGGTGCTGGATCAGTGGAACGTTTGTGTGACAACAAACAGCACTGGGTCTTTTGTGCATTAAAATCTACTCTGTTCATTTGGCCCCAATCACAAATCGTCGCCAAATCGCGGTTAAGTGAGTTATTCATCGTTCGCCTTTTGTCCTCTATCTCCGAGGGACTTGGCCGATGATCAAATGAGTACGAATGACAGAGGTTGCTGTCATCCGCAAAGGAGTAGATTGGGTTCACAGTCTGCCCCAACAGGTCGTCGATGAAAATAAGAAATAGAGAAGGAGAGAGGACAGAGCCTTGTGGAACTCCTGCGGTCAACCTATGCTCGTTGGATGAGACCCCATCTATAACAACTCGTATAGAGCGATCCCTGAGAAAACTCGATATGAATCGAGAGAAGATATTACCGACACCAAAAGCAATAAGTTTTGATATGAGTGCTCCGTGCCAGACCCTATCGAACGCCTTGGAAATATCCAGAGCCACGACCTTACTTTCACCAAGGCGGTGAATGGATCGACTCCATCGCTCCGTAAGGAACGCCATCAGGTCTCCAGTAGATCGATTTCTACGGAAGCCATACTGTCGATCACTGAGAAGGCCGTTAGACTCTAAATACTTAACAAGATGGTGGTTAACCATGCTCTCCATAACCTTCGAGAGCGCAGAACATATTGCAATTGGACGGTAATTCGCAGGATTTGTAGCCTCACCTTTCTTGGGGATCGGCTGAACATTGGCAACTTTCCAACGTGAAGGGTAAATACCAGCACGGTACGACATGTTGAAAAGATTGCGCAATGGACGAGCTAGCGTCGAAGAGCACTTACATAGGACAAGTGCTGAAATGCCATCCGGGCCCGGAGTTTTATTTACGTTAAGATCTGCAAGAACCCTTTTTACACCACGTGTTCGAAAAAATATCTGGCGCATCAAACTAGATACGTTTCCGATCACGGGGAGTGGTTGACTGCTCTCTGGCAAAGATGAATTCTTTGCAAATATTTCAGCCAGAAGATTAGCTTTGTCAACCGGGTCAGTGAATATCTGGTCATCGTTAACGAGAGTTGGGATAGAAGATGAAGAATTGTCCCTTACCCTTTTTACGAATGACCAAAAGCTCTTACTTCCCCTGGGAGAAGAAAGAACTTTAGCACGAAGACGCTGTTCGTAAAGAAGTTTTTCGCGCCTAAGTACTCTGGCACACGATGATCTTGCCTGTTTGCGTAGCAGCTCAGTATTGGGATTTTTATTTAAACGCCAATTTCTGAACGCTTCCTCTTTGGATCTGACAGCTTCTTTGCATGTCTGATTAAACCAACAGTACTTTGGTGGTTTGATCGAAGTAGTCTTCGAGGGAATAAACATGTTTATGCCATGAAGAATTATTTTCTCGACCATTTCAGCAGCAGCATCGACATTATTGTCTAGGAAACATAATTTCCAATTAAAATGCTGATAGAAATTGTTGAGCTCGGCCCAACGTGCCTTTTCGTATATATACATTGTCCGCTTCGTGACTGGTTTAGAAGTGGCTCGAAGATCGGAGAACGAAAAGGATGCTGAAATTGTGCAATGATCCGAGTTACCAAGAGGTGCAAGAATGTTAACCTTGTACTTTTCAGGGTGTGAGGTTAAGAAAAGGTCAAGAATATTTTGTTGTTGCCCTTCAACACGCGGAATGTGTGTTGGTTCATTCACTAATTGCGCCAAGTCGTTGTGCGCGGCAAATAACTCAGCGTACTGGCCCTCCGGAGATGTGTGGCTCGAATGCGAAAGCCAAGAATTATTGTGGACATTGAAATCCCCAGCAACTACAATTTCACTGTCCGGATAATCTTCCAAGACTTTTGAAATAGAATCGGAAAGGGCGTCGAAGCCATTTAAGGTAGCCTCCCTTTCCAAATTTGGACTTCTATAAAGAAACCCGAAGTGTAATAGGTGCGTTCCAATCCTGAATTTAACCCAGAGAGAGTTAAATTCTGGATCTTGTGAGTTCAAGTGTTGCTGACTCTGGAACACAACACCACTACGTATAAATACCACAAGGCCTCTGTGTGAAGAGAAAGAGGAAAGAGTGTGATAACCAGGAATGTGAAAATCCTGTGGATCAGAATCCTCACACACCTGGGTCTCACATAGAGCGAGCACATCCGGCCTATGGAAACGAATATGAGAGTATACCGCAAAAAAATTCGACCTCAACCCGCGAATGTTCGCAAAGTGAATTTGAAATCTACCTGACATAACACTACCAAAAAACAAGACAACATCAAAGCAAAACACAAATAACTCTGCACCCCTCCCGCCGCTGTTTGTTCTGTTAGTTATTCAGTGTTATACCTACAACAACTAACAGAACAGCGACAAGAAGAACGCAGAATTATTTGTGTTATGCGAATGGGAAAAGGGAGGGGGGAACACAAGTGCAAGGCACGGGGGACATAGAAAAGCCCTTTGTGTTAATCGGTGCGTTGATGCGTGTGTGGTTGTTTTTGTTGTTGTTGAGCGAGGGAGACGATCCGGTTTATGTTGTTGGTATGACTGTGTTGATTTGAATGTCTGTTTTGTTTTGTTTAATTTCTCTTTGGTTCACTTAGTAGTTTTGTTATTTTATTGCTGTTTTGTTATTTTGATTTTCTGTTAATTCTATTGTATTGTGATTTGTATTTTAGGTTTATTGATTCTTGTTTTATAGTTGATAGTTAGTTATTTTTAATATTATTTTTTTTTTTTTTTTTTTTTTTTGTTTTCTTCTTTGTTGGACAAGGACGGACAAGACAAACGCGACGCGGACGGAACAAAAAAAATTGTGCGTGCACAATGGACAAAGCACAGAACACTACAGAACACTTATAAGGGATAGAAAGGACATCGGATAATTGAACCTTCGTTCATTTAAACGAAATGAGTATAAAATTTTACTATGGAACGATGATAGAAACATGTGGCACAACTATGAAAATAGCACAACTATTAAAAAAAGTACAGCTATTCAAAAAGCACAACTATTCAAAAAAGCACAACTATTCAAAAAAGCACAACTATTCAAAAAAGCACATCTATTAAAAAAGCACAACTATTAAAAAAGCACAACTATTAAAAAAAGCACAACTATTAAAAAAAAGCACAACTATTAAAAAAAGCTCAACTATTAAAAAAAAAGCACAACTATTAAAAAAAGCACAACAAAGAAACAACTATTTAAATAGCACAACTGTAAAAAAAAGGATAACTATTCAAAAAAGCAGAACGGTATAACTATTCATAAAAGCACAACTATTCAAAAAAAGCACAAATATTAAAAAAAACACAACTATTAAAAAAGCTCAACTATTAAAAAAAGCACAACTATTAAAAAACTCATCTATTAAAAAAGCACAACTATTAAAAAAAGCACAACTATTAAAAAAAACACAAATATTAAAAAAACACAACTATTTAAAAAGCACAAATATTAAAAAAAGCACAAATATTAAAAAAAGCACAAGTATTAAAAAAAAATCACAACTATTAAAAAAGCACAATTATTGAAAAAAGCACAACTATTAAAAAAAGCACAACTATTAAAAAAAGCACAAATATTAAAAAAATCACAACTATTCAAAAAAATAAATCCTTACCAAAAAAGCACAACTATTCAAAAAAATCACAACTATTCAAAAAATCACAACTATTCAAAAAAGCACAACTATACAAAAAAGCACAACTATTATAAAAGCACAACTATTCAAAAAAGCACAACTATTCAAAAAAGCACAACTATTCAAAAAATCACAACTATAAAAAAAGCACAACTATTCAAAAAATCACAACTATTCAAAAAATCTCAACTATTCAAAAAAGCACAACTATTAAAAAAAAGCTCAACTATTAAAAAAAGCACAACTATTAAAAAAAGCTCAACTATTAAAAAAAGCTCAACTATTAAAAAAGCACAACCATTAAAAAAAGCACAACTATTGAAAAGAGTACAACTATTGAAAAAAGCACAACTATTAATATTATTTGACATAGATTATTATCTTACAATACATGTATGATTGGCCTTATAGGCTTTCTTTGTATTATAGTTAAATTATAATTATATATATGCGAAGTACAGTGCATGGAAAATCACCCAGACCAATCGTTACTAATATTTATTTTCAATTAAGCGATTGTTTCAATTAAAAGGCATACGCCTATACGAATTCGTCTGTATTTGAAATCTCACTCGAATTGCACGACTTCAAAACAAAAATTGTGTCGACTTTTATCCGTTTTGGCCAAACATAAATTTTTCAAAGTTCAATTAATTCTCAGTTTGAAAATGTTTGAACCCAACGTACATTGGCTGTCATCAGAGCAAAAAAAAAAAACTTACAAAATATATACAGATGTAAGTGACAAACATATTCAAGGTTGCTGCCTACCGAAGGCAGCGACCTTCAATTCTATTGAACAGCATTGCAAACAAAGTTTTTGCGCAAAAAAAAAAAAAAAAAGTAAAAAACCATTCATCTGGCAAATTAATGATGCATTCACAGTCAGCAGCTCGTCCTAGTACTCGTATGCCATGCCAGGCCATGGAGCATGTTTGAATCTAACGTAACACGTACACCAACACACACACACTCACACACGCCTGCATTAACAACTAAAAGAGAATCTGTATGCATTCATTAATCGATTATCGAATTTTCATTCTTCAGCTCGGAACCATACACACAGACACACATACATCGGATGATATGTTCCAGAGGAGAACATGGTGCCGATGATAATACTACATCACCATCATTCCCAACGTCATGTGTTTGCAGAGCAGATTACATAAAACTGAATAGATACTGGTGTCGGGAAGGATACACTACAGTAGAGTGGATCGGTCAAAGTGTTATAAAATGGAAATGGAGTCACGCGCCCTCGATCAAGCTAGGAAAGTAACTCAGAAACTTGAGATTGCCATAACTTTTGTTAGCCGAACACACCCATTTAACAAATTTCCTTTGTATTAACACTTAAATTGTAAATATTCTCCTATAGTTATTAAACGCATAATACTCTAGATATAAGTCTGTGCAATAGCATTTAGCTAGTAAACACATATTTATATATTTACTATATTGAATAAAGAGTTTAATTGAAATTTTACTATATACAATAACTCTTAATAGTTCATCTGTGAAAGTTGTTCATCAATCCCATGAAGTTTTTCATAAATTTCGTTTGTGTTACGCAAACTTGTTTGTTAAATTCTTGTTCCATTTCTTCCAGACATTAGTTTTGCCATTAAATCTTTACCGGTGACTTCTCTGATCCATTTAAATCTTTACAGGTGACTGATCCAACTCTCGGTACCTCTCCATTGCCCATCATCCATGTTCCATTAGATGGCAACTTTTATTTGGATTGCGACCCATGCTATCACAACCGCAACATAACAATTTCTGTGAAACAAGAAATGTGTTCAACTGGCATATGCAAACGATTAATTATTCATCGAATGTTTGCTGCAAACCATAAGTATGTGAAGACGAAGGAAGGCTGCATGCCTCTTATGCCCAACTGGACAATGGCTGGACATACACAAATGTTCAAGCGTACTCATATTTTATGGGTAAGTGCAAACGAATTACTCAACTTAAACAGAAACTAACAAAATTCGCATACATGTTCGAGTATTTACACGGAAACAAAAAATGCATTACCTTTCATACAAAGAAATACATAATCTACGATAGTAAATTATGTACATACGTAACAATTCATACAATCAATGAATTTAAGTACGTAATTTCCTTAACATCCTATTAAGGAAATGTCTGAGAGCTACGCACGTTTCATAACCACAGCCGCCGTCGAATGTCTAATGATTTTTGTAGAGACGTTTTAAAGGGGGATCCAAATAGAACTATTTATTTTTTTTAAATAAAAATAAATTAACAAAAAAAAAACACAATCTGTTTAATTTTTTGTTTTATGAAAATCGATTTCATTCACGTTGTTGCCTCGACCGGCTTCACAGCAACGTGCCCTGTCAATCCAATTCTCCAAGACCTTGGCAACGTTTTGTGGCTTTATTTCATAACGGCTTGCTCGATATTCGCCTTAATGACCATAATCGTTAATGAACTTTTCGTATCATATGGGTCCTCTAACGACACACAGTTGTGGAATTTGCAAAAATTTTCAAATTAAATCTGCCATATAAAATTGTTTAGTCCGATAGGATTGACATTTCACAAAGACCTACATGAAATTTGTTCGACTTAAGCTACAAATGGAAAAATCGAAACCTCCTTTCTCTAAAAATGTTCATTTCCTCCAAATTTTTATTTATTTATTATCCATGAGATGAGCTACAAGGGTCCAAAAATGGAAACCTCGATTCTCAAAAAATTTTAAATTTCCTCCAAAATTTTTAGTTATAGTCCATGACCCTGTAGTCCAAAGTTTAGAAATCTCGTTTCTCAAAAAATGTAGAATTTCCATCAATTTTAAAGTCGTCAAAGTAGTGACACAACTGATTATTTCATGGGTGTATCCAGCAATTCGATACTTTGCGTGTCGATAACTAAGTTACTGCAATTCGATAACATGCCTACAAAAGCAACCAACAAATCATTACAATGGTTAGACGGCCATAACTTTGAAACGCCAAGAGTGAAATTAATAATTTTTTTTTTCACATTACTTAAAATTTGACCATCTTTCAAACTACATTATTAGTTTCCTACACTTTCACGGGATTTTTAAAAGTTATGAATCGTTTTTTACAAAATGTTTTATGAAAATATAAATATGCAATATTCAATGAAATCTGTATTAATTGGCATATTGACATGTTGGGTTTGGTATTAGAAATCGAAAAAAAATAAACCAACAAAATGTAAGATTTCATTCCAACCATTTCAAGAATTCCTAAAACGTGGGAGAAAATCCCCAAAATTGGGATTTGTTGTAGTAAATTGGCTATGGTTTTCACAATGCTGGAGCGATGCTGATAAGTGAAATTTGTTAATCCAATAAAAACGGTGTCCACTTTGGAAAGTTAGGCTTTGTGATTCGAGAAATTGCGGTCCACAGTGGGAATTTGTTTAAACGTATGGTCAACTTCTGGGTGGACTGGTAGAAAAAGTACTGTGCTAAATGTGGATTTTCTATTTGCTAAACTTGTCTATATTTGGTTATGTTTTAGAAAATCAAATAAGCGCATCGGTAGGCTAGTTGGTAGCGTGCTTGCCTATCAGCGTGGGGGGTTCGATTTCCACCAGAGACTGTGGTCTGTCGTTGCAAAAAAAATACCCGGGTTTACCTTTGGATCTAAAATGAGAATATACATTTACTTTGTACTGATACAAATTTTAAATAAATAAAAATCAAAAAAATACAAAAATTGATTGCCAAACTATTTTTAGTCTTCACTTTAAGTGCCTTTGAATCGGAATGAGTTATAAAAAAAATTCCAGTCGAACAATTTTTAATTCGTAATTTTTTTTTGTTGAAAGAATTCACAAAGAGTTGAAAATAGCCTAAAATTTAAAATTTTCAATGATTAACAGAAACTCACAATTAAAATGAGGTACAGAGCATTAAAACCGTTGGAGGGTTTTCACTTCTATTAACAATTTAGACAGCCGTTGTTTGGTAGGTAGTGTTTGCGACCAATACACAAGTAAACCCAGTTTCAAAACCGGGTTAGACCATCAAACATTTTGTCAGCGGCTGTTTTCCACCTCGTAAATGCTGGCGACTTTACGAGTAAAAAGCCATGTACAACTTCCCTAGAAAAGTTTAAAAAACAGTAGGTTCGGGCCCGTGAGTATACAAAATGTATAGAGCACCGCTCACTTATTAGAGGGGAGTTCCCCGTCTGACCCCGCATGTTAATGTGAGTAACAATTTAGTGAAGGCCCCTTCTGGTGCACCCTCTCAGACTCCCTGTCACAATTGAATACCTGACCTTTGCAACGTATCCGTATTCCTTGTCTGCCTTTCACACATACACACCTACAAACGCGTAGTAAGTCCTTGTGTAGAAAAAAAAACACACACACAAATTTATCCACTTGAAATTAAAATTTCATTTTGATACATCTAAATTTGAGTACTTTTATCCTCCCACTCTCGTGTGTGCATGGAAGAGAGTGAGGGAGGAGCGAGAGCGAGTAATGATAATGATTTGTTTACCTCCTGCCAAAATGCGAAATTATTCCATATCACTCATACGTCACAGAGCTGTTGCTGGAGGATAGCTAATGTGGAAAATTCAATTCCTTCCGTATGAACATGCGTTCTCGTCCTCGGTTATTACGTGGATATTACGTATGCCATTTAGTCGGAATATGTAATGGTTCTGACATGTTTATGCCATGGCTGCGTTTCTTACTTTTCTCTGGGCTTCTATTCTACACGCGTTGTTGTTTTGGTCTTTGTTTGTGTGCGCGTTTTTTTTTCCCCGTTTCGTTCAGGTTCATAAGTACTGAAATTTAACAGGGAAATGCTTTTTTCACAATGTTATAATAATAATAATAAGTAATCAAGATTTCTTGATGTTTTTTTTTCCGCAACTTCCTCCCTCCTCCATCATTCACATGCTGCAATGTGTAAGAAGACGTAGTAGACACTTTCAGACTTTTTCCCAATACGCTTTTCTCACTTCATTTTATTTTTGTTATGTGACTTCAACCTAAAGTGGGGGGTGTGGGTGTGTTTATAGCATTTGCTTGCAACATGTTGTGTTGTTGTTATTCTTGTCGTTTATTTACAAAGCAGATTTACTATAGCTGTGTGAAGAGCTCTGCGTTTTTGGCTGTAATTCATATGAATATGAGTCATTCCCGTTTAAAGCGAGATGGCGATCCTCCCTGAGTAATTTTGCAGGAAGCCTTCACTAAATCGTGAATAAAAGCAAAATTCCTCCATCGATTTTAATGATATGTAGCTCATTTTAATTGTAAGATATGGGTCTTTGTGATAAACTAATTCTTAAAAATTGTTAGTTTATTTTTAATTACGAAAACAGAGTTACAAAGGTCAGTGATTCCAAAAAAATTTTGTGATCATCATCACTATCATCATGGGCCCTCACTAAATCGTGAATAAAAGCAAAAATCCTCCATCGATTTTTAATGATATACACCTCATTTATAATTGTTAGATATGCTGTTTATGACAAACTTTTAAAAATGTCCACTGTTTGTTATTTTCGAATTACTACATTTTTAAAATTATTTTTGTATAATTTCATCAATTGGAGTAGTTTGAGAGGTACCAGCTGGGCTCTCACTACATCGTGAATAATTGTAAAATAAGCTCCTTATGATAAACTTTTAAAAATGCCAACTTATTTTCGAATTGTTAAAAATGGTCTATGTTTATTTTTAATTACGAAAACATCATTTCATAATTTTAGGTAGTTTAAGAGGAAAATCCTCTAGTGAAAATCCTCCATCGGTTTTAATGATATAGAGGTAAAAATTAAATTTTTTGCCATTTTCACTTTTTTATAATAACAACAAAATTCACGAAAACAAATTTGTTCGACTTAAATTTGTTTATAACACGGAACTGTCATTCAGATCCTAAAGGCACTAAAGGTGAATTTTAAAAATAGTTATGCGATTAATTTTAAAAATTTATTTCAACCAAATCGGACATGTCGTTCTCGAGTTATAACAAATTTAAAAAAAAAAACCCATCCACAGGAAAAAAATGTTGACCTTTTTTTAATACGGAACAAAATTCTACTGTTTCTACTGAGCTGATTTTTGGCAGGCAGACTCGTGGAAATGTCTGTATCACGTCAAATTTTTTAAAAAAATTATATTTTTCAATTCTCAGATTTTCCTAAATTTTTTTTTTTTTTAAATGGTCATAGTTTTTCAGTTCAAAAAACATTTTTTTTTCGTAACGCTTAAGTAGTTTAAAAATTTGGAGAATCTAACCATCAACACATTTTTAAATGTAAATCTCTAATTTTAAATCCTTTTCCGACTGAAAAGGATTATTTTTTCTTTTCTTGCAATTGTTTCTTGTTTTTCTGTGATCCATACTATTTTTACGATCAAAATTCCTCTACCAATTTTTGAAATAAAATCACCACCGTGGACTATCCCATACATGTACATATGTATGTATATATATCCAATTGTATAAGTTCATACATATTCTGGGTATTTTACTCCACCCCCCCCCCCCCCCTCTATGTGTACGTCAAGGTCATTGAAATGTGCATATTCTTTAACATGCTAATGTATGTAAACGATACGAGAGATGGCATCGCTGGCACAGAACTACTCCCGGGACGTATTTGCGTACATATTTCCCCCAAACCTTCCATAAAGGAACAACGAGGCAACTTCTCTTGCATCAGTGAGCTGTGCTCGATATAATTTGTATACCCACTGACCTGGATTTATATATACATATATATATATTTATAAAAGCTAATTTATCATACTCCGAAGAGTGTTAAAGTCGTAAACGAAAACCGCCATAATCTTTGAGCGGTTTCTGCGAGTTGACGATTTTTGTTGTGGGCTGATAGTGAATATTTTCCAAATCCAAAACATACAAATAATAAAGCGATTTTAACTGAACGGGGTGAATAAAAATCATTTACAGTGAACATTCTCAGTGAGTCTGTTTTTCAGACGACCACGCAAACCTACAACGGACTGAGAAAAGTAATGCAAAGGTTTTGTCCATAACTTTCACAATTATTGAGATCCCAAAACGACAGTTACTGCATTGGATTTGTAAAAGTTATTCCGATTTATGGTTTTTTTTTTAAAAAAAAAAACCAAGTATTTTGAACTTTAATCACCAAATTCATAAAATTTTAAAAATCCTTTGTTAAGAAAAACTTATGATAGTCCCGATGTACACTAGGCAAATTTTATTTGTCGCAATACTGCGTTTGATGGAAAGAGAGGTAAGGGGAATGGAAACTGAAAAAACTGGCAACATCTTTTTGTGTGTTTCGTATTTTGATATTTCGAAAGTCATTTGTATTTGAAAAAGAAAAGGAAATGAAAACAAAACTCATCCCTTAGCTTTTCCCATTTCCCTAAAGGCCAGAAAGTCATTTCTGTTGATTTTATATTTTGCAAGCCCTAAAAAAATTACAAACATATAAATATTTCTCATGACCATTTCTACGAACTGTTAGAAATGATTACGAAACTTTTTGAACAAAAAAAAAAATTTAGGTCGGTAAATAAATATACAATATGGCCCTGGACGTTGCTTCTCAGCCCCAGAATCAAAATGAAAACCCTTTTCATAATTTGGCAGTGTGACAAATTTTAAAAATAAGTCTTCGGTAATAACAGCGATTTTTAGGAAAATAGAAAAATCTCTATAACTTGGAAATATATAAAAAAAAAGTCAATTAAAAAAAAAACGAGGGAATAAATTCGTTTTATCGAAACAGGCAGTTAGTTTTTTAAAATTTAAATATTTTCAATCATATGAAATATTTGTCGAAGTCGAAGTCTGGCTATTTACGACTGACTGTAATGCTCATCAGTTGTTAGGAAGGTTGTACAACAAACCTCCGCCTTCTCCTCATCGTCATTTATTGCTCTTTCAGCAAAGTAATTGATTCGGAAGAAAAGTCGAATGAACTTCTTCAGTATCAACCTCTGATATTTCTGAGCAAAGTAGTATTTATTGGAATTCATTTTAAACCGCAGAACACTCCACATCCCAGATCACGTTGTCGTTGATGTTAGTCAAACATGTTTTCATAAAAAAAATCACAGATTGGTTTGAAAATCACCAAAAAAATATAGACTTTCACCCGAAATTGTCCACTGTGCGGTGTGACTTGAAACGAAATTTTATATGCGACTACTAAACCTTGTACCGTCGGCCCCTCTCACATGTACACACAAAGGAACACAAAACGCAGTCATTGTCAAGAACAACGTATAAATGTGCGATTAAATTGTATATGCTTGCGTATGTGTATGTGTGGATGTTTGGATGTGTGTGTGTGTGTGTGTGTGCATGAAGAGCGAGTGATGTAATAATACAAATAAAACGGAAATCTCGACTCTTTCATTCTCTGCACAACTAAAACGCATACAAATATTTCCACAAATATGTACATGTTTGTGAAATTATGCAAGTGTGTGCATAACTACATACCTATGCACTCACACTCATACACGTACACGGTAAATAAAACGTAAATTATTGTTTATCGTTTATACACGTTAGTTTACACTGAATGAAAAGTTGTTATGATTCTATTGTGGACAAATTTCATTAGTATTTTTCGACATGTAACAATTTTCATTCATGTAATGTACAACTTTAGAAAATATTTGTCATCAATACATTGATTCAATAAATATTTACATTCATGTGAGGCCGATTTTACATTACCTCTATCTCAAATCTTTATTGATTACACTACTCAACAAAATGAAAAAAATTTCATGTACTCCGGATGCGATATTTTTTTCTGTGTAGATAACCTTGACATGAGCTCGAAAAACGCAATAAAAAAATTTTTTTTCGTTTGGTTTTTGTTTTATTTTTTTTTTTTTAAATTTTAAAAAAATTTTTTTGTTTAATTTGTTTCGTCCGGCATAACTCGGGAACCACTAGCCCGATACCTTTACTCAATTGCGAATAAAAGCGAAACGCGTGCATCGATTTTTGTCTCATTTTGCTCATAGGTTATGTGACTTTACGTAAAAGTAATAAGATTTGACATTTTTTTTCATTTTGGATTTTTTATGGATTTTTTTAAAAAAAAATTTTTTCATTTTGGATTTTTTATGGATTTTTTAAAAAAAAAAAAATTTAAATCTTTAGGCAAAAAATAAGTTTTTTCCTTTATATATTCATTTTTAACTTGGAAACTGTTGCTTGTATAGGAAAACAATATATGAACAGATTAAGGGAATTGTAATTTTAAATTTTTTAAAATTTAATTCAATTAAATCGGGCTAGTGGTTCCCGAGTTATGCCGGACGAAACAAATTAACCAAAAAATTTTTTTTAAAATTTAAAAAAAAAAAAATAAAACAAAAAGCAAACGAAAAAAAATTTTTTTATTGCGTTTTTCGAGCTCATGTCAAGGTTATCTACACAGAAAAAATTATCGCATCCGGAGTACATGAAATTTTTTTCATTTTGTTGAGTAGTGTTATTATTCAAATGAATTAAATCGAATAAATTGCTTACATTTATTTAAAAATATGTATTTTATCTTCATTTTTAACGGACAAATTTCTAGGGAAAAATATAGGGAAAATTTTGTTGCCAATCTAGGGAAAAAAGGGATTTTTTTTTGTGTGCCTAGGGATATTTCCAAAAATCTTCTGGCATCACTGGTGGGGATGAAGAGGATGAGAAGTTTCTGAATCAACTTCTTGACACTTTACCTGCCTTTCAGCACTTTCGAAAAGGATAAAGTCTGATCAACTCACAAGCTTTTGATAGAGCTCAGGATGGGTTAGAGTCTAAGTGAGTGCGACTACCGACTACTTAGGAAGCTGTGGGGATAAAGAGGATGAGAAGTTTATGAAGCAACTTCTTGACACTTGCCCTGCTTTCCATGTGTTTAGGGAACGATACTGTCTGACAGGTCTGGGTAACTCAGAAGTTGATTAGGTCGCTTAGGATGATTTAACGGGTGGGACTAGGAAATCGCTTCTTCGTCATTTCCCTGGTATCACCACGGACAACAGAGAGTAAGTGAATCTGCTTATAAAGACTGTCAGCAGAACCTATCGTAACCTAACATTGATAAAGTGATGGTAATGGCGAATGACATCTCATCCGTTCAGTGTCAAATAGCCGGTTGACCGGACGAGCTGTTTTTACAATCTCTATGGCCTAGAGGTCTATATTTATGCCCATCCATTCAATGTGGAACATAGGGCCATTACAAAAATATTCCATAGAAACTCGAGTATTTACAGCAATTTTCTTAAAATTGTATTCACTATTATCCTCTTTATTATTAAATGCCTCATATATATGAGTGTGTATCCAAGTGTGCGTGGCAGTGAAAATTGTGTGAGTGTTATACGCTTAAATAAATAACGTAAATATGCAATACAGCGACAGCATGACACAGTATATGGAAATGCATGCATTTCATGCATTTTTCATGTTTCAGTTTCAGTGTCAGTGATAATATATACACACACACACACACAACCATACATATGTATATATAACCATGTGTGCGTTCGTTGCGGTTGTATAACCATATCTGCATCAGGTGTGAACAAGAGTTTGGACTTTGAATTCGATAAATGTCCACCACTACTGCTGGCCACGCATATAATGAGGGACCAGAGAAGGATTATGACATTAAAAGGCCATTCGTGATTTGAGCCACAGTGGCCATTTGGGTCATGTTTATTGTTTTTCGACAACAGACTTTCAAATTTACTTTCGAAATGTGTTCATATGTGATGATCGACTAGCTATTTGCCTGGCAGCCACTAGGTGGTGTGTGTGACTATCACACTAGAGAACCCAGGTACATGTCCTGGACTTTCGAGAGTAATCCCAAGCCAAGCACAAGTTGTCTAGTCAATTTGGTAGTTTTACAAAGGAGATACAAGAAAAATACTGGTTTTATGCTGACCATATATACGCCCTCTTTTGGAAATATTTAGCCAACGAACTTGAGGCGCCCGTGTGTGGTCTTTGCTGTAACTGGAAAAATCATAATTATGTGGGACATTTTATTTTAATTAAACTTTTCCACATATCGAAAATCTCTCACGTGTCTGTTCATCAACATCCAATATTTCACAATAACTGACATTGTGCAGATTTCATTTCAAATTTAAATTGCTTTAAAGTAAATTAAAATTATTCCAAAGGATTATTGTTATTTTATTTATTCAACTTTTATATACATATGTACAATGTACATACATATGCATGTACTCGCCTGTATACCAGCAAAGAGAGAATATACATATGTATGTACTCGTACAGTGCATGTATGTACAGTGGGGGGGGAGCAAACATAACCACTTCGGTAGATCGCTTCATTCCTAGCCATTTTAACATTCTATTAAACAGAAAGGGAAGGTATGATAAGTCCTGTCAGTTATTAGTAACAGGTGGTTAAAGACAAATAAGTTCCAAGGATTTTTTTCTGTTAAATATATAACCCAATTTTTTCTACAAATAGCCGTTGGGAAATTTGACCGCTATCAATTAATTTCCACACCTAATTTAGAAGATTTTACGAATACTTTTTAGGTCTCATAAATAATTTGCCGAATTTTTTCTTTGGTCAAATTTTGGTTTACTTTGCAAATGAGCCATAAAAGAAAACTTAAATATTTTCCAAAAACTATGAAAAACCAATTAATTTCCACAGCTAATTTATAATTTAAATAATTTGCCGAATTTTGGTCAAATTTTGGTTTATTTTGCAAATGAAGCGCAAAAGAACAATTAAATATTTTTTAAAAATTATGAAAAAATCCCATTTGTGTTATTTTTAAAAACTGGTTCAATTTTGTATTATTTTGCTTGTTGCAAAGCCTGTTGCACTTATTTTCTGGTAATATGCTATTCTTGCAAAATGAATACTTCTAGATCTCTTTAATAAATCGGGGAATTTTTATTCGTTCAAATTTTGGTTTCTTTTGACCCCCAAAAAAAAATTAAATATTTTCCAAAAATTCCCTTTTGGGGTATTTTTAAAAACTTATTCAATTTTGTATGTGATTTCTCTGCCGAATACTTTTAGGTCTCTTAAATAAATCGGGGAATTTTTCATCGTTTAAATTTTGGTTTACTTTGCAAATGAGCCATAAAAGAAAACTTAAATATTTTCTAAAAATTAAGAAAAACCAATTCATTTCCACAGCTAATTTAGAAGATTTTACGAATACTTTTTAGGTCTCTTAAATAATTTGCCGAATTTTTTCTTTGGTCAAATTTTTTGTTTATTTTGCAAATGACGCACAAAAGAAAAATTAAATATTTTTTAAAAATTATGAAAAAATCCCTTTTGGGGTATTTTTAAAAACTGGTTCAATTTTGTATGTGATTTCTCTGCTGAATACTTCTAGATCTCTTAAATAAATCGGGGAATTTTTATTCGTTCAAATTTATGTTTATTTTGCAAATGAGCCATAAAAGAAATATTTTCTCGAAATTTTTCAATTTGGGTATTTTGCATGGAGCCAATTGACATACAGAATTTTCGTACAAGCTAGACATTGAAAGGAAATTTTTTTCGTTAAAATTTTGGTTTATTTTGCACAAAATAAAAAGAAAAGATTTTCTAAAAATTATGAAAAATTACCATTTTTTCGCTCAAATTTTTGGTTTATTTTGCACAAAAGAAAAAGAAAAGATTTTCTAAAAATTTTGAAAAATTCCCTTTTTTTTGGGTGTTTTTAAAATTGAAAAATTAACCAAATTTCATATGGGATTTTTCAGGGGTATTTTATGTATTTTCGGCTCCATGGAAAATGTTCCAAAAAAATCCCATACCAAATTGGGGTATTTTTATACACATAATTGACTTTTGTTTTGAAAAATATCCCAAAAAAACGAAAAATATCCCTGATTTACCATACCAACCCCTTTGGTATCCATATAATATTTGTGTACTTCCGCTTACAGACACTATTGCACACACATTTATACGTCTACATATACACAAACACACGCGAGCATCTTTTTTATCTGCTGTACATGTAACATTTCCTATCAAGAACAACAGCAGGACCAACCAATAGAGAGCGAGAAAAAAAAAAGGATAAAGAAAAATTGAGATTGTACAAAGGCAAACAGAAAAAAAAACGGCATGTAGACAAACTGCACAAAAACAAATAAGCAAATGCATATTTGTGTGTGTATATGTGTGTGCACATGCTTTGGTGTGGGTGTTTTTTATTTCGAAATCGAAAATAGGACTAAACTGAGTGCATCATCACCAGTGGTAGTAGCAGCCGCAGAGAGTCCAAGTGCGACCAACTAACACACTCAACCGAAAACCATGAAGTCCATGACAAACATAACACCGTACAAGGATGAGAATAAGTACCTACAATTTGACTGAGGTGGGTCTCCGGCACAAGTTTCCAATTTGAAGGATACTCGTTTTAGTTAAGGTCTAACCCTGCCGTCTTCACAACGGCATAACAAAGTCAAAGCCCTCCACAATACCAACGAGTGTAGGCCTTTGATGTTAAACTTCAATGAATCCCTTCGGATTTCTATTTCAGCATTTCTATAGTAGTTGGACGCACAAGGATATCACATGCACACACACACATACACTTACACATACATATAGAAGATATACTAGAAATACGGTATACTTCTCTTGTCTTTGGCATTTGTTGTAAGTGATGATGTTGCAAATAAAGCCTGCCTCCGATATAAAAAATGAATGCCTGTCGCAACAGCAGAAAAACAGCAACCCTAGATCCTTTGCTGTTGCAACAAAACAGATGTTCGTTTTGTAATAAATGCACAGTGGTTGGAAAACGGCCAAATGGTGCATATCGTTGGGGTATTTTTGGTAGAACTGTCATGTTTTGAATGATGACAAACTCTGTTGTACGATTTTCTGCGTTCATAAACGTAACAAATTTCGGGAAAAAAAAGTATCATAACATGGGGAATTTTATCAGATAATGGCGATACAGTTTAAAATTAGATGGTGACAATTTTCGTTTAAAAAAAATAAATATCATAAAATTAAATAATAAAACATATGCTGATAGCAGGGACTGCTATCAGTCCCTGCTAGCTCAATTTTGGACACGAACTCATGGATCCTTGCGTACGCCTTTTCCTTAATATTCCATAGTCCTTGAAAAGTAGACATAAAATACACAGCTTTCTTAACAACGTTTGATAAAGTTTTATGAATACGGGGGGTTAATGTGTAATTGTAATTCTTCAATGGGGATTTCGACCCACTGTGCCCTGGCAACATATAACGAACAATGAAAGGGAAGGAACAGCTACAGTTTCGTTGCGACACTCTTCTTCATAAATGTACACTCTCCCCAGTTCCCCCAGAGAATTCTTTGTGTGTCAATAGTATTTGAATTTTAAAATGCTGTACACGTTTAAAGAGCTCTCTCTTTCTGAGGTCGGTCGAGTCAAACCTTAAAGACTGTGTACGTTAATAGAACATGGATAAGCTTAATAAAAAAATTCCGAAACGTCCCAAAAAAAACGGAGGATGGAAACGGATGGAAAATGGCTTTATGAAAAATGTCTCAAAAATTAAGAATTCCCCAAAAAGAATCTCATACAAAATTGGGGAATTGTTCATAATTTTCAGGTAAAATTTCAAAATTGTACAATGAACATTTGTTTTCATTTTAAAAATGCGCCAAAAATTTAACAATTTTAATTTTTTTAAATTTTGCATATGAAAAAAATTGTGCAATGAAAATGCGCCAAAACATTTTAATATTTTTCCAATTTTTTTAATTTTGGGATTTTTTTTTTTTCATTTTCAAAACTAATGTGATCCTCGTTATCAAAAATAAGAAAAGGGCCCAATTCAAAAATAAAAAAAATCGCCAAATTGATTACAACAACACGTAAATTTGGGGTGATTTTTCACAAATGCAAAAAGTCCCCAAAAAATTAGAAAAATCACATACAAATTTTTTTGGGGGAATTTTTCATTGTGAAATTGTTGAATTTTTTTTTAATTTTTATTACTTTATTTTTCGTTTTTAGGAAAAAATTTAATAATAAAAAATTTTTCATATGAAATTTTTTTCAAAAACTTGAAATTTTTTTTTTGATATTTTCACAACAAATGTGACCCTAGTTATCATATTTAAGAAATGGCCCCAATTCAAAAATAAAGAAATCGCCCCAAAATGTTACATTGACCGCAAGAAGATGTAAATTTGTGGTGATTTTTCACAAATGCGAAAAGCCCCAACAAAAATTAAGAAATATCTCATACAACATTATTTGGGCGAATTTTTCATTATGAAATTGGGGTTTTTTAAAATTTTTATGTAGTATTCCATTTCAAGTTTTTCAGACATTTTTTATGTGAAGAAATTTGAACAATGACAATGTTTTTTTTGCGGGGATATTTTCCTAGCAATTGTGAATCATATATCGACTTTTTTACAATGTTTATTATATTTGGGGGTTTTTTTCGGTTGGGGTGATATTGCATAATGAAAAATCACCCAATTCTTAATACTTTTGATTTTTTTGATAGAAAAAATACACTTTTTCCAAATTACGAAAATATATTTTTCATAATTTTTGGGGGATTTTGGGATAATTTTTCATAAATTGTTTGGGGGATTTTTCAGATTTTTTGGGGAAATTTTCATATTAGGCTTTTCATTTATTTTTGGAAATTCTTCATTAACTATTTTTTTTGGGCATTTTTTATTTGTGGTATTTTTCATAGAGTCAAGGAGAAATATTTGCGACTACGGCAAAAGGACAATGAATTTTGGGAATTTTTAAAAAGTTATTTGGGGAATTTTTCAGAATTTTTGGGGAAATTTGCACATTGGGCTTTTGGAACATTTTTCATTTATTTTGGGGAATTCTTCATTTGGGGCATTCTTAATTTTTTTTTGAAGCTCTATTCATTTGGTGTATTTTTCATAGAGCCCAAAAAATCCTATACAAAACGTTTGTTTTTTTCATTATTAAAAACTCCCCACACAAATTGGTGCTTTTTTCATAATTTTTAGAAAATATTTTATTTTTGAGTAATTTCTCATATGCAAAATTGGAACTTTTTGAAATGAAACTTTGTATCGCCGTTTGTTCATTGGGTAATTTTTCATAAATTGTTTGGGGGGATTTTTCAGAATTTTTGGGGAAATGTTCATATTGGGATTCATTTCATTTTGGGAATTCTTAATATTTTTTGGGGGAATTTATCATTTCGAATATTTTTCATATAGCCCAAAAAATCCAATAAGTGAATATCGGAAAAATAAGCATGAGTTTCTGTTTTTTGCTTAACTTGTGTCAGTGGTACCAATCAACATCATCTGGTCGAATGTGAAATTAATTGAATTCTCTATTTCCAACATGACAATTTCCAACTAATATACAGATCCAATTAGATATCAACAAACTATTTGACTTATTTCGTTGAAAGGATATGCAAATTTCCATAAACTGACATGTCACGAAAATGTTAAAATCTTGAAAGGTATATTTGTCAACTCTGCCAAGCAATTCAAAATGGATTGTCTAAAATTAATAAAGCTCTGTGCTTCCGGACTCCTTCCATGATGATGATGATGGTGGTGGTGGTGTTATCCTCCTTTCCTGGCTATAAAAATAACTTGAAAATTATTGCTACAAAATGTTGCATACAAATTAGTTTGTGCATTTTCAAGTATGACCCAAAAGGACGGACACTGTCTCTCTCTCTCTCTCTAGCTCGGGGTTTTCTCCTTCTCTCTGCTTCTCTTGTTTGTTATTCAATTCAAATTCTATCCTGCTTCAATGCAATTCTTCTTTATTTAAATATTTTGTGAGCACAGGGGAAAAAAACAAATTAAGCAAATGTATTTTGCAAAACGAGGTTATTTCTCCAAAGGCATAAAGTGAAACGAGAGTGTTCAACGAATTATGGTCGGCCAAAGTGAGACCTTGAGGTACCCTATACTATACCTAAGCATGTAGGTTAGATATAATCTGAAAATATATATAATCTGCAAGGGAAATACACTGAAACGATGTTGCTATATGGCAGTCAGGAAAGGGTGGGGAGCAATCCTTCAAAGGACCTACCCCTGACACTGAAACACGTTGGTGGGTAATCCCCATTGGAGGTCATACACGATTCGGTTTATCCTTATGTGTATCCACTGTTGTGATTACTCCATCCAGGTAGTCAAAATACGATCTATCCTCATCCAATTACCCATTTGAAATTATTAACGAATTCACTTGAAATCAAATTTCCCTAGAATACCTAAACAAACCGTGTAAACTACAACCATTGTTAGGTTGAAAGTTAACATTAAAATGCATAGCAACATGAAAATGAATGCTTGCTCTGCCAATTAGCTTGTTCCGTCGAATGCTACAATGCAAACGGTTCACAATATTTCCAAGGAAAAATTAGAAAACATACATGACATATTTTAGAGGAATAAATTCAGGATTGTGTTTCTTTTTCAAAGGGAAATTTATCACCTGTTTATTAATGTGGAGAGTCTGCAAATATTCTCCTCTGTGCCCGCTTATAGCTCTCTCTACTGTGGGTGAAATTTTTGATAACATTTCGGCATAATTGTATTCAATTGCCCAGAATTGAATTTTTTTTTTGGAATAGCACAGGAAATAGTAAAAGGCTTTGAATCTGTTACCCTTGGCGGTCAAATTGCTTCTGAATTTCAATAAATTATTCCCGGGAAATTCGTTCGTAATAAATTTATTGTTTCGTTGGCACCCAGAAAGGTTCGATGAAAAATTACCAAATTCAAGAGTTCCCAGAAATAGAAATAGAGAAAATTTACCCAAAAAGACCAACAAAGATCACTTAGGCAAAAATCCGGCACACCATTTTTGAAAAATCAGACCACAAAATGTTTTTCCTATTAAAAGCTTTCAGCATTTTCACAGAGGAATTGGCAGATTTCATGAATAATTTTTAAAATTTTAATGTAAATTTTAAATTTTAATTAAAATTTTCTTGAAAAAAATTGGAAAAAAAATTTATTAAGCACATTTGAGGTTATTTGAAATATTTTTAAAAAAAAATTAAATATTTTTTAAAAAAATTAAATATTTTTTAACAAAATTAAATATTTTTTTAAAAAAATAATAATTTTTAAAAAAAATTAAACATTTTTTTTAACATGAAATATTTTTAAAAAAAATTAAATATTTTTTAAAAAGATTAAATATTTTTAAAAAAAATTAAATATTTTTTTTTAAAAATGTAAATATTTTTAAAAAAAAAAGAACTATTTTTTATAAAAATTAAATATATTTTAAAGAAATGAGATATTTTTTAAAAAAAATTATATATTTTTTAAAAAAATTAAATATTTGTTAAAAAGATTTAATATTTTTTATAAAAATGAAATATTTTTAAAAAAAATAAATATTTTTTAAAAAATGAGATATTTTTTAAAAAAGAAATATTTTTTTAAAAAATGGAATACTTTTTAAAAAAATTAAATGTTTTTTAAAAAATTAAATATTTTTAAAAAAAAATATTAATTTTTTAAAAAATGAAGAATTTTTAAAAAAAAATATTTTTTAATAACATGAAATATATTTTGAAACAAAATTAAATATTTTTTAAAGAAAATTAATATTTTTTTTTTTAATAGATTAAAATTTTTTAAAAAAAAAATCAATATTTTTTAAAAAAAAATATTTTTTAAAAAATGAGATTTTTTTAAAAAAAAAATTAAATATTTTTTAATAGCTAGAAATTTTTTAAAAAAAAAATTAAATATTGTTAAAAAAAATTCAATATTTTTTAAAAGAATGAAATACTTTTTAAAAATTATTTTAAAAAAATGTCTTAAATTTTTTAAAAAAAATTAAATATTTTTTAAAAAAAGGAATGAAATATTATTTAACAGCATGAAATATTTTTTATAAAAATTAAATATTTTTTAATAGCATATATTTTTTAAAAAAATTAAACATGTTTTAAAAAAATTTAATATTTTTTAAAAAAATTAAAAATTATTTAAAGAAAAGTATAAATTTTTTTTGTTTGTAATCAAAATTTAAAAAAATATACCCAAGTTTTTTATGATGAAAAATCGCCCCTCTAAAAAATACATACAATTTAGCCTGAATCCAGATTGAAAAATTACCCAAAAAAAATAGAAAATCCAAATTTTAAAAAAAAAAACTGTAGAATTTGCGAATATGAAAAATTCACAAAATAAAAAAAATTGTGACAAAAAAATTTAATATTATCTGTAAACTGTGGAAAAAAAATTCTCTACAATTTTTTTTATTTTTTTTTAAATTTTATTTTATTTTTGGGCCTTTTCCATTTGATAATTTTTTTGTAGAGACCACTGAATGATGTCTCATATGCAAACCAACATCTATAAATAAATAAAGAATTACATTTTTGGGCATATTGTGGTACTTTGGGTTCATTTTTCACTTTTAGACAAATGCAATATGACCCCAAATGAAAAAATGAAAAATTCATAAATTGCTTCAAATTAGAATTTTTTGAGGGCGCAATGAACGAAAATATACCACAAATTGCAAATAAAATTTGTCCCCTAAATCTCTATTTTTTGATTTTTTGGAACTTAATTTCATAATTTTACAAGAGCTTATTTTCATTATGAAATTAGACCCCAAATGTTGTGAGAACAAATTTTTGTTTGTGGTTTTTTTGCACCACCCTTTTATATGTGACGTGTCCCTTGCAAAATGACATGTCTATTGTTTGACTAAAACTATGGCATGGCATCTCAACGAACCAACAGCACTTAAATGCCTTAACAATTATGGAGACGTCCAGCTCGTAAATGCGTAAAAGTCGAACAAAGTCACAAAAAAGTTTTCGCTCACAAGAAACTGTTTGGCTGTATTTTGATAAATCCAACGATGGATTAGGCCACTCAACTAATATGTCCAATCTCTTATGTGGCCGTCTGTCTGTTCGCCCATCCATCTAACCTTGCGTCCTGTCCGTTTCTCTGGCCATCCCCTCCTCCTTGGCCATAACATTTTGTATATAGAGTACTTGGCAATGCTGCTCTTCACCGACTAAATATCAGTTCCAGAAACTTTATTATCCTTGGTTTTGTTTTCTTTTTTAACCACATACGACTTTTGCCATAATCACATTTCCAAGAAACGTAATTAGAGAAAATTCAACAGGAAATTCAACAAACTTTCTAACGAACACCTACCCCAAATGAAATGACCAAAAACAAAAAAAAAACAAAGATAACAACAAACAAAGCAGTAAAAAGGACATTACTTTCTTTATATTTACTTACGACACACATAGACAGAAACAAAAAAACAGACAGAAAATCTATGTACATATTTACTCGTAGTTACTACACATGGACATAATGAACATATGTACATATACACATACACACACACACCAGCATCGAAATGGCAAACGGAATCCCAAAAAGGATAACAAGTCAAAGGCGGAGCATAGTTTATGACCACACAACAATTTGTAAGAAGGAATTGTGTTCCTCGGACATCAAACAGATTTCAAGGGGGGCAGAAACAAATAAAATTCATTTATTTGCAATGTAGGCCCACAGAAATTATCTTCTACTCCCCGAAATGTCTGTGACAGAATCCGCCTCTGTTGTTTGTAGAACGTTTGCCAGTATTTATTTGGTACTAAATGTACAGTGGTCTTTCAGGTCATTATGGAGAGACAATTGACGATGACAATTACAAACAGAACACGTAAGGCTGGGTAAGAAATGAAAGAAATTAAAACATTAGAAATAGAGCAAACGAATAAATTGTAAAAAATTATTAAAAATGAGAATAGTGCGAAAACACCAATGGAAATTTTTAAAGCTCAATAATAAGATTTCAATAAGTTACTTAGAGTATTTATAATTTCGAAAAAGAGGGCGTATTTGAGGGCGCTTTGAAATTATTAAAATTCACTACAATAATGGTGAAGTCACAGTTCGCCAATTCCATGGATTGCACTATCGAGAGATGATTATCATTTATCTAAAAAAAATCCATTTTTCTTTGAATACCAAAATAACACCTCTTGTTAAAAAACCCTGTAGTTTGTTCACGAAATCATTTAGAAATTTCTCTGTAAGAGTTGATAACTGAAATATCCTCACGAAATCATTTACTAATTTCCTTTTAAGAGTTGACTACATTTAGGGTTTGGATTATAGAGCTGCTTACTAACAAAATTATGAAAATTTGCAAACTGTACATGTCACTACTTCTCTTGTAGCAATCATTGAAAAAGCTTAAGCTGCTCTTTGTGTCTTAGGACTTGAACCCTCTAGATTGTCTGTGGAAAGTTATGTTTTGAAACCATTCACCAGAAATTACTCCATGACCGTGGGAATGTAAGATTCAGCCAAAGAAATTTAAAAATAAAATTCTAACGAATTGTTCATTTGCTAGGTTTTTTTTTTTTTCTTTTTTTCGGATTTTGTTTTTATTTACCACAAGATTTATGGGTAACACTGAAAAAAATCATTTAATAAGTGGAAATTGGAAACCTAAACATTAGATTGATTAAACTAAACAAGTTAAAAAAAAATGCGAAATAAAATAAATTAAAAAAAGCGTTGACAAATTTCCGTTAGTCAATTGCAATTTTTGTTTTTCTCTTGAATTGTCATTCTGTTTTTTTAAATTTGTATTTGCGTTAGAATAAATTGACAGTGCACTGTCCGATGTGTGTACATACATTTGATTGTTGTGTTTGGCATAGTAAAGCCACACACACGCAGATAAATGTGTACATTAGGGTATACCCGAAACAAACCAAAAACTACAGCGAATAGTCTAAAGGTTGACGACAAGTATTTTACATTTATTTGCCCATTGTGGATAGTGGGGATATTGCCATGACTCAAACCATATTTAAGTTCTTCAACTTAGAACTTAGCACTGTTGTCAAGTGAAAAATAGGTTTCTAAAATAATTTAAAAAAAAATTCAATTTTGTATAAATTCTTCAGGCGACATCTGTTGATTTCGACTTTTTTCAAATTCAATCACATAGACAATTATTTTTTTTTTTTGTACAGGACACCCTATGTTGTAATATGTATGTGTTTAATAACACGTGTACTCACCATATGCATACTTTTGTGGATTTTCCTGTTGTCGTAGTTAGTTGTTGCTATTGTTGTCTTATTGCACAGTAAATACACACACACCATGTACACATGTATTCCGTATATGTCTGTATACGTATCAATTGTCAACTATATGTGGGGTAGGAGTGTGTGTGTGTGTGAAGGTAAGAATTGAAGGACTCATGCTCTGAATTGCATTCAAATTAAATATGGAAATTTTTTTTAATAATTTCATTACGTTTTAAATCATCTTCATCAGCCACAACAGCAGCAGCGCCCCATGGGATATTATCTTTTCAGCCACTGCACTATTCTATTTCTTATGAATTTGTAAAATTTTAATTAACTTATTATTCTTTTTTTTTGTTAATTTTATAATAAACTTTAATTGAAGTTTTTTTTTTATTTGTTTGTTGTTTCTTTTTGGTTAAATTTCTTGAGCATTCAATTTGGCACCGTTGATAGTATTATTGTTGTTGTTGTTATTATTATTTGCATTTATGAAATTGCTGCCTTATTTAAATATTATTTGTAGTTTTCAGTTGTTTTTCATTAGTTCGTTTTTTTTTTTTTTTAAAAAAATTCCAATTAATTGTTTCTGTTACTTTTGTGTGTTGGTATGCAGGTACTTTGTTTTCGTATTCAAATATTTTAAAATTGATTTGTAATTTATGCCGAGGCTATAATTGTGAATGGGTGAAAGAAGTTTCAAGTTATATTTATTTATGCAAAGCTGTTGTTTTACTTTTTTTTAAAAAAAAATTGTTTGTTATTTTTATATTTCCCGTAAATAACATATTTTGTAAATATTTTATTAATTTTAATATATGTTGTAACGAAACGCTTTATAATGTTGCCGCACAAAAAAAAAAAAAAACAAGAAAAAAATTTTCCCCGAAAATTCGATTCAAATGAATTGTTAGTGAAAGATGGCGGGACAAGTCAGGCCAGTACACACTCCAACAACTCTATAGTGGAAATGGGAGGATTTTTATAACCAGATAGAATAATATAGAACATAATGTCTACAATAACCCAGAATTTTTCCGAATTTATTTTGGAATGACCACAACTTGTTACAGTTAAGAGGAACATCAAAATATGATTTTTTTTTAATTTTATCCCAGAATATTTTTTTTTTTAAATAAATTTCTAAATACGCATTTGTATAATTTTATTCCAAAAAACATACAATTTTATTTTTTGAATTCTATTCAAAATAAAAACAACTTTCTATTTTTTTAAAATTGTGTAGTTGAATAAAAATGACAATTTGTTTCCCGAAGCCCAACCTCAAAATCCCATTCATACAAATCTTACGAACACCTTTCTACAAAAGTCCAATTATAAAATGCAAATTTCAAATGTTGCATATTTTGTATGCTTTCTAGAAAACAAAACCACACAATGTGTAATAATTAACAAAAATATTCAATTAAATTTTCATCACATCAATATTGTAGTCCACACGTCCATCCATAGTTTTTACATTATGAAGTTATGGCAACAACGAACTCGTTTCCATTGACATCCATCAGACACATGCAATTGACACCCACAAAAAAATTGGTAGCGAACAAATTGCGTGGTACATCTAAAAATACAAAGGTGGCGAGAAAGGGAGGAAGGGAGAAATCAAAGTCAATGATCCCTTAAATATGAAAGTGTGAACTTGAAATGTTGAAATGCTAAGGGAAAAAACCGTGGAGAGATTGCCAAAAATTTCAGTTAAAGTGCCAATCACAATTAACTGCGGTCAACGAAATGTTTGCTGGTGGTGGCGAAAGCCTAAATTCAGATCAAACACCTCGATGTACTTTGACACTGTCTGATACTGGAAAATAACTCGGTAATTTGGTAATATGTGCCCGACAAACAGAGTCATTTTCAGATTTTGGTTTTAACATTGGATTCTGGAAAATCTAATAAGACCAACATTCTTTTTGGTGAAAATTCTGCCAAGTTAAAAATGATTCAATGTATTTTTTTGTGTACTAAACCAGGCTATACGAGATATTTTCGGACCACTGAACTGGTAGAAAGCTGCCACTTTTTACCTGACTCCAAAAGAAACCATTAGAGAGTGCATCCGGTATATGGAATACTGCGTTACGATTGGTTTCTCACAAAATGAGGGATACATGAGTGTGAGTCTCATTTCGTTCAACCTCAGTGCGTATGAATGATGTGGAATTGCAGCCCACTGCAACACTCATACGCCGTGATGGTCAATGGTGGTAGTGGAATTTGTAAGAAACAAAAAAAAACTAATTATGGCGTTTTCTCAAAACTACTACGAGATTCAGGTCATTTTTTCCCATGAATTTTAGTGAGTTCTTTGTTCGACACCATTAAAGTGAACTCATCGAAGCCCACGGAAACAGATTGTGGGAGAAAGTGTATTTGCGATTGGAACAATTGTAATTATTCATTTGAAATGGACAAATGTCATTTGATACAGAGAAAATGTCCCATCGATGGGATTTAAATATAAGAAAATTTCATTTGAAATTTTTTAGAAATTTCAATAGAAATGTGTGTGAGTTTTCAGAACTTTCTAATTGAAATTCCAAATTTTTGTGTAAAAACAGATTTGATATTTTCCCCAACACAAATTGGGGTAGGAGGATGTATGTCATATTAAATGAATAGAAATCATACAACAAACCCTGGTTCAAATCTTGAAGTCTTCTCTGGAAAAATATAAGCATTTTAAATAAAAGAAAGCGATGCGAGTAAGTTATACACATTGAGTCGTACTCAATTCCTTGATTTAAGGGAAGATCCCCTCGTCTGTTTCGACTCACATGATAGCATTGTTATTTTTATTAGTTTTCCTCCAAACTTATAGCTATGCCATATGTATTTTGATAAATGTTAATACAAATCGAGCTCGTGATTTGATGTTTTATATTTCAAATTTATTTATTTAGAGGGGATCGATCTATAATATAGTATATATATAGTATATATATCTCCCACATTGCCAGAAATAACAATAACACTCTCTATATATTACCAACACCAACTGACCAACTTGATGTCGTCTCATTTCATCGGCAAAGGATATAGAAAAAGGCAAGAGACTAAATTCGCCAGAAAACAAAGAAACAGCAACAACAAACTTTTCCCACAAACCCTAGTAAAACACAGAAGATTAAACAACAATACTAAGAAAACGGAACAGTGGTAGGAGAAGAATGGCACAGGGAAAAAAACGCAATAGAAAATAATTCTTCCTTTGACTTTGACATCAATTCAAGTTTTTTTTCTACTTTTTTTTCTAAAGAAAATCCACGGAAGACAAGTGTAGTTTGTGGCAGCCAGCAACACCGTCAACAAAACCTAACCCACCTACGACAAGGATGCCATGTAAAGCTCCTCTCAGCATAACACGTAAAACCAGACAGGGAATGGGAAAACTAAAATACACCATTTCCCAAATGAAATTGGGATTATCGGTAAGAGGAAAAACAGAAAGTTGAGACAACGAAATTTTTAATTCTCAATAAACTCCAATTATTTCTAATGGCTTATGTGCGATATATTTATAATATTAATATTTTTAATTAAAAATTGTCAATTTAATTGAATTTAGAATTTTTTTAATAAGTTCGAGATCCTTGAAAAAAATTCATTGAAAAAGGTCGATTAAAAAAATTTTAAATTAAATTACTTGTCAATTTAATTTATAGTTTTGTCAAAGGGTATTCAGTTCAGAGTTTTTAAAATTTCTAAACGAAATTTTTTAAACGGATTTTTTTTTAAATTTCTAAACGAAATTTTTTCGAGTGAAAATTTTTTAAAATTTCTAAATGAAATTTTTTCTAAATGAAATATTTTAAAATTTCTAAACGATTTTTTTTTAAAATTTTGAAACGAAATTTTTTAAAGTTTCTAAATGATTTTTTTTTAAATTTTCTAAATGAAATTTTTTAAAATTTCCAAACGAAATATTTTAAAGTTTCTAAACGAATTTTTTTAAAATTTTGAAACGAAATTTTTTAATATTTCCAAACGAATTTTTTTTAAATTTTCTAAATAAAATTTTTTAAAATTTGTAAACGAAATTTTTTCTAATGAAAATTTTTTAACTTTTAAAATTTTTTTTTTTTAACTTTCTTAATGAAAATTTATAAAATTTCTAAACGAAATATTTTAAAATTTCTGAATGAATTTTTTAAAATTTTAAAACGAAATTTTTAAAATTTCTAAACGAATTTTTTTAAATTTTCTAAATGCAATTTTTTTTAATGACAATTTTTTAAAATTTCGAAACGAAATATTTTAAAATTTCTAAACAAAATTTTTTAAAATTTTTAAATGAAATTTTTTCTAATGAACATTTTTTAAAATTTCTAAATGAAATTTTTTCTAAACGAAATTTTTTAATGTTTCTAAACGATTGTTTTTTAAAATTTCTAAACAAAATATTTTAAAATTTCTAAACGAAATATTTTAAAATTTCGAAACGAAATATTTTAAAATTTCTAAACAAAATTTTTTAAAATTTTTAAATGAAATTTTTTCTAATGAACATTTTTTAAAATTTCTAAATGAAATTTTTTCTAAACAAAATTTTTTAAGATTTCGGAACGAAATTTTTTAATGTTTCTAAACGATTGTTTTGTAAAATTTCTAAACGAAATATTTTAAAATTTCTAAACGAAATATTTTAAAATTTCTAAACGAATTTTTTCAAAATTTTTAAACGAAATTTTTTAAAATTTTTAAACTAAATTTTTTAAAATTTCTAAATGAAATTTTTTCTAAACAAAATTTTTTAAGATTTCGAAACGAAATTTTTTAAAATTTCTAAATAAATTTTTTTAAAATTTCTAAATGAATTTTTTTAAATTTTCTAAATTAATTTTTTTAAAGTTACTAAACGGAATTTTTTAAATTTTTTAAACAAATTTTTTTAAAGTTTCTAAACGATTTCTTTTAAAATTTTGTAACGACATTTTTAAAAAATTTTAAATGAATTTTTTTAAAATTTCTACTCGAAATTTTTTAAAATCAATTGTTGCCATTTTTTTTTAAATTTCAATTGGCAGAACTTTTGAGATTTGGCCAATCTCAAATGGAAATTTGACGATGCGGGAATATTTTGTCCACAGCACCGGCAAATGTAGTCCGATTTGGAAAAATATAATATTAGGAGAAAGGATATTTACTCATATTTTCAGCAGCGTACATAATTTTCAAAAGTCGAGCCAGCATTTCGACTCCTCACTCAGACTCAAACACCACAGCCCTGGTCTAAAGTAGCAGAGGGATCGTTTTGTCCTTGAGTGCTTGGCTAAATGTAATAACTTGGTGTGACACAGAATGTTTTAGATTCTGAATTTATGATCCGAACACTAAACAAATCATGACAACCCTTACCCAGCAATATGAATACAACAATTTGCAAAATTGTCCCTTTCGGTGCGAAATAACCTTAAATAATTGAAGATAGTGTAAAGGCCACCCAGAAATTATAACTGTGTGGTCTGGACTGTGATATGGAGGCGTTATTGGACTGTATTTTTTTTGTGGCGGGCGACATCGGGCCGACTTAATGGGGCAAGAAGTTTCCAGGACTTTTATTTTTAGGATAGTGTAAAGGCCACCCAGAAATTCGCACTGTGTGAAGGCGTTATTAAACTGTATTTTTCTTTTTTGGGGCACACGTTAGCCTGTCTGCTTTTTTTGTGCATGAGTTTATTTTAATTTAATTAAATTTTTGAATTTAAATTTGTACTAATTTCGTTAAAAAAATTTTGTTTGTTTGTTTCTTAAGATTTGTTCAAATCTGAATCAAAACAAAATCCCAATTTAATTATTAGTCTCAATTTACACGATGACTTTTTCCTCTGGGGTTTTTGGTGACTTTTACTGCTGAGAACGTGACGATGACTTTTAAAATGCACCGAATTTACTCAATTTTAGTGGGATTTTGAAAAACAAATTCAAAAAAAAAATCACAGAACAATTAGAGTTTTTTTCTAATAACAAACGAAGATTTCAGACAAATTTTACAAAACCGAAGTGGTTATTCAAACGATCTATTAGTTAATTAGAATTTTAAAAATGCCCTTTCATATTGAAAAAACAAACTAATGAAAATTTAGAATTTGTATTGTTTTCTTAATTGCTTTCTTAAATTTCAAAGTAATTTTTAGTATGAATTTCCCGAAAATGTGTTTTTTCTCCTTAATAGTTTTCTTCAATTGACCTACAATTTGATTCAGGTTCTGCGGGAAATGGTGTAGTAACAGTGCACCGAGCAATGTACGAAGTACGAGAATATTATAAATGTATGAACAGGAGATACCTTCATGCATATAATGTCAATAGCAAATACGGACAACATCAACAGTCTCACAGCCACAGTATTGGAGTTAGCATCTCCAGAATGCCAAGAACATCGGGGTGACAGCAATAACATCAGCTACTGTATCGACTACAGCATCATCAGCCCTCAACAGCAGGCACTACTCTCAATGGAAATGTATCCTTACAACTGTGAATGTTCACTCACTCATACAGACACAGACACACCCGCAAGTAACAGCACGCACACACACACACATACTCATATAAAGAACGTACTCACACACACTCAGCTATGAACAATACGAAAAATATTAAGGCAACAACAGGATAATAACGATGGAAACTCTAGCCTTCGTTTTTCGATGGGAAAAATGTTTCTTAGTTTTGTGTTACTTTTTTAAGAAAACTTAATTTATTTTGTTATCACAGCAAAAAAAAACTGAAATTTTTCCAAAACTTCTCGTTAGTCGGGAAAAAAAATACATACATTTTTTTCTTTTACTTTTTAAACACTTTATTCCAGATTAAATTGAGCAAAAAGTTGTTTCATTCAAACATAGTGAAAACGTAAACGGCAGGAAAGTTTTGAGCAACAAAAAAAAAGTCAATTTCTTTTTTTTTCTAATAACAAAACGGAATATTTGCAAAAATTATTTTCTATTTATTATTTTGTTGTATTGTTGCTGTTGCTTTGTATTTTCTTTGCTACTTTGTTTGTTAAGGGTTTTGCACGCGTTTATGTAGTTTGCGCAACATTTCACAGAAAACTGAATATGAAATTGTTGTCGTCCAAGTGGACGTATGAGTGACAATGATTTTTATTTACTCTTTTCCATTTTCTTTTGGCCGTAAATCGCACAGAGAACAGCTACATGTGAATGAGAGAAAGCTTTTTTCAAACACGCTCACGCACACAGTGGCGGGTATTTGCAACACCTACAACGGTGAGGGAGTATTGTCAACCGAAAGCTTTAACGGAAATTCGCTAATGTGTTCGCACCAACCAGACTAGAATAGAAAACAACATTACCACACTTCACAACCTTTCAAATCTTTACTGTAGTCTGTAGTAATGATTGCTCATTTGTATGGGCCATTAAAATAACACACACACACAAATACATTGGAGATTTTGTACAGAGCAAAGCTTTATATCTCGCTCTCTCTCTCTCTCGCCCCATATACTCACTATTAACTACCAGTGTCGCTTTCCCTCACTCTCTGCAACGTAGCATCTTGAGTAGGCCACAGCATCATTGGCGAGAGTTCCCAACATATGTTTTAACATAACATTTAACGGCTTTGCACAACAGTTTTACTTACACAGCAAGTGCTGGTAATTTCCACTCTCTCTCTCTCTCTCTCATTCTCTATTTCCCTTCATTGACTTACTCACCATGATGCTACATGGTGCGGGCTGGCATTTATTGTAGGTTGTTCCTTTCAAAATCCCAAATGGAATAACCTTGTCTCCTTTACAAGACCATTAACGTTGGCGGGGATGTGTAGCCCCTTCATCCACAAACATGTGAAACGTTGCCACCGCCATGAAATGCACTCCATGGGTTATCTGGGAAATTACTAGAATTTCCAAAAGTATAGATTCGTAAATGAGTATATTGAATGAGAAGTGATTTGGTGATTTTTCATAATTCGTCCCAAATTTTTTTTAGGTATTCGTTAAATTTTCAAAAACAACTGTGGAAATAGTGGGAAATTTGTCATTTGGAGGAGGAGTGATTTTTGGGGAAATTTTCATGGGCATTTTTGGGAATTATTTTTTTTTTATTTATCTATTTTTTTATTATGTGTTTTAACTTGTTTTTGATTTTTATCTATTTCAGAAAATCGATCATGGAGGAGGAGTTTTTCACAATTTTTGGGGAAATTTTCATGGGCATTTTTGTGAATTATTTTATTTATTTATCTATTTTTTTTTTGATGTGTTTTAACTTGTCTTAGATTTTTATCTATTTCAGAAAATGGATCAAAGAATCTGCATCAAATTTTGTGTGAACAACAAAATAAAGTGCGCTGACGCATTCCGCATGTTGACTGGGGCATATGGTGAAGCTAACTTGGACCAAAGCAACGTTTAGCGGTGGTACAAAGGACGAACAGCGTGCCGGACGCCCGAGCACGTCAACAACAGACGAAAACATTGATAAAGTGAATAAAATAATATTGACCAATCGACGAATTACCATTAGAGAAGTTACTGAGGATCTAAAGTTTAGATTCTAAACATATCGATTGGATTGGTGCCATTCGATTTTAACCAATGATCTGGGCATGAGATGGGTCGCCGCCAAAATTGCTCAATTTGGACCAAAAACAGCAACGCGTTAAAGATTGCTCAGGAGATGTTGAACTCGGTCCGTGACGACTCAAATTTGCTCCAGAGGGTCATGGGTTTATGGTTACGATGTGGAAACTAAAGTTCAATCATCCAAATGGAAGCTGCCGCATGAACCAAGACTGAAAAAAGCACACCAAGTTCGGTCGAATGTAAAGGTTTTGCACACAGTTTTCTTTGATTGCAGGGGCACCACATTATGAGTTCTTGCCACAGGGTAGTACGGTAAATAAAGAATAAAGGGTGTTTTTTATTGAGGTATAGAACTTCGAATTGAAATAAAACACAAGAAAATCGTTTTAATGTCCATCAATTTGGCTTTATTGGAAGGATAATTTTATGCCATTAATGTTTAAATATGATTTCGGGCAAGTGGCCGCCGCGGCTGGCTCGGATAAAGCCAATTCTACAGGTCCAATTTTCAACCACTTGTTGGAACCACAACTCATCCACATTCATGCCATCCAATTCGGGAACAAAATAGTCGGTTATCATGGCTCTATACCGGTCTCCATTAACGGTAACTGACTGTCCAGCATTATTTCGGAAGAAGTATGGCCCAATGACTCCACCAGCCCATAGAGCACACCAAACAGTCAGTTTTTGTGGATGTAATGGCATAAAATGGACGGAGCTTGCGGTGAACTTCGCGAACTGAACCATTACTTTCGAAATAAATTTGCACGATTTGCAAGCGTTGTTCTTTTGTCAACCTGTTCATGATGAAATGGCAAACCAAACTAAATATTAATCACTTGACAGCTGACAAAATAGCCGCCAGTTAAAAAAGTGATGCCAACTTAAAGTTCTACACCCCAATAAAAAACACCCTTTATTACCAGCAAGTTGTGCGCCCAGATTTGTGGAAGAACTAAAACTGGCTTTTGCACCATGATAACGCCCCTGCACACACATCGTTGCGTGTGCTCAAATATTTGGCCAAAAACAACACAGTAATGCTGCCGCAGCCACCGTATTCCCCTGACCTGGCCCCCTGTGACTATTGTTTTGTTCCCAAAACTGAAAAGGCCCATGAAAGGACGATGCTACGTCACGATTGAGGAGATAAAGATAAACAAGATCACAAAAAATTATTATTTGAAGTGCTTCGAGGATTGGAAAAAAAAGTTGGCAGAAGTCTATTATATCCGAGTGGAATTACTTTGAAGGCGACAAAATATATATTCATGAATAAATAAATACTTTTTGAAAAAATACAAAATTCGCAATATTTTTTTAACATACCTCGTATCTTCAGTTTTCGAGATAACATAGCGATTTTAAAAAATAGCCAAAACAGAAAAAATAATTTTTTTCATATTTAAATTGTAAGAGAGACGTTTGTTGGTTTCTGTGTGCAACATGATTTTCCATTTTGGAAAATTTTGTGTTTTCTTTCTTTACTCCCATAACCCAATAACCATATTTCCTCTCGCTAACACAGTGCAGTGCATTTATAGGGGGCATTCAAAAAAAATTCCATTTTCTCAGAATTGATTTTTTTTTTTTCGATTTTTTGTAAACGGCAAATCTTACTGGGTTGCATCGTCTATCTGGCATAGTTTTCAGAATTCGAAGAAAAAAATTGCTAGCACTTTCTTCGTATTTTCCAAATTTTGGGGTTAATTTGTTAAGTTTTCTATTTTTCAAATGTACAAAGTGGCGGAGCCAACATCCTCGGCATAATTTATAATCGTACAGGTTATAAACCATAAACAATTAAACAAATCAAATGCGTCCAAGAAAATAATCGTAACTCCTTGACATACCGCCAAATAGGCTTCGTGAAATAGGTCGCACTCATGTCCAGGGTTGTGTTATTCCTGCAATCTGGCAACAAAAAAAAAACAACAATATAATCCTTTACCATTTACAAATTGACCCATTGTTTGACTGCCTAACCCACTGACAGACTGACTGACAGAAAGAAGGGTTGTCTGCGGGACGGAGGGCAACACACACAAAATAGATAGGGAGAGAGAGAGAGAGAGAGTATGTATTATGTTAGATTTATGCCATTGCATTGTTGTGCTGTTGTTGGATGTATTGTTGCTGCTATTGTTTCCAGGCCCAGTGTACGGATGTCGATGTTGGTGTGATTTCATTGTTACAAATCGTTTTTTAAAACCTAACCTTGCCTTTGGCACAGGGTTACTGTTGTTGTGTTTTTGACCTTATGTATATCACTCCATAAGCATCTGTACATAACAGTTGCTTATGCCTACACATCTACACGTACAAGCATGGCAGCATTCAAATACCTTTGAAGGAAGATACTCAGCAGTGTCTCTCTCTTGCTCTATCTGTGTGTGTGTGTGTGTGTGTGTGTACTAGCCCATAAACATTTAACATTTAACGTACAAATTGCATTGTCATTAACAACAACGAAATGTTGTTGTAAACATGCTGGTGTCTGCTTATGTATTTGCCCATGCAAGGCTGTGTGTGTGTGTGTGTGTTAGGGCTTATGCTGTTTGCTTTTGGGGAAGGGGTAGGGGAATGTAAGAGACAGGACATTAGTTAAAGCACAGCTGTTACTGGAGGGCGGCGGACAAGCGGAAGCAGAAAGGTGAAGGCATTTTCATGACAAACGATTAAATAACGTGTGCGTGTGTTAAGGAAAATTTCAAAAACGTGACAGATCTAAGTTTTACTTGCCTCTATTCACTTCTCCCGGGCTTTTTCATTTACACCTACATACCTACAGATGTGGTACATGTATTTGTTCTTTTTTTCCTCATATACATTTTCATTAGATTTGCTTTTTTTCATTCGAGCCTAAGTATGTATATAGATATATATACATATGTATATATGTATATGTACCTATATCCTATTTTTCCTAGCCAGTTTTTGCGCATTTCCTGGCATGTTAATCCCTGCCTTGGCTTTTTCACAAGGTTATGAATGAAAAGCTCTTGATTTTTAATTTAATTCTTTTCTATTCCATTTTGTCTAGTCCTTTTGAGTACATTTATTTACTTTTCCTGTTTCAACGCATTCTCTGGATGCTCGGCCTTACTCTCAACATCCGCTTCTGTGCTGCTGTTTGTAAATGGATGCTTAACAGCCGAGGATACTATTAAAGAGAGCTCTAACAAAAAAAAAAAAGAGCGAGCACAAAAGCTTTTCTTCTCTCCTCGGTAAGTGTGTGTGATAGCATTAGTTTCATTGACTGTTAGTTTATGTTATTATGCCGTTATGCAATTGTTATAACCTCCAAAAAAAAAAACCAACACTGAAAGTTCAATAACTATATGTTACTTTTTTGCGCGCTCATATGTGTGTTGAGAGCTTTACTTTCTTGGAAAAAGCTTAGCAAAAAATAAGTTCAGTTTTTTGTTGTGTTTACAGCCGATAAACGAATGTTCGACCAAAATCCATAGAAAGGTTAACGGAAACTGGGAAAATTAAGACGATTTGTTTGAGTTATGCCCTCCCTGTTGATCTCCCTGTTCAAATCCTCGGGTTTTAGTTTATTGTTTCTGAAGTTCAGATAAGACTGGCGTCTATAAATATAATAGACGTTGCAACGTTTGAAGCCAACCCCAAGTGATGTAGTGGCAGTGTCCTCGAAGATCTCGGCCTGATTTCTACGGAACCCACATTGATGGCCAGTAACTGGAAAATATCCCATAGAGTCTGGGAAGGACTGGGGAATGGAGGAGTGCTGGCGAATGAAGAGTCATTGGCCTGTGTGATTTTCCTCCTGGCTGGCATCCTTGTCCCGCTTCAATGGCGGGACCCCTGTCCATTTTCCAGGTGTCGAGTACTATTGAGTAGTCAGTCATGAGTTGTTGGCGTTTCTCTGGTACTGTACTCGTGTTCTTCTAATTTAATCAAAAGCGCCCCGGTAGGCGAGTTGGTAGCGTGCATGCCTATCAGCGTGGGGGTTGTGGGTTCGATTCCCACCAGAGGCTTTGGTCTGTCGTTGCAAAAATCAAGCCAAATGGTCTTTGTCACCCGGTTTACCCTTGGATCCAAAATTGTAATATAAATTTACATTGTATTGTAATTAATAAATAAATAAATAATTTAATCAACATTGAAATCTCGTTGGGTCGCAATCAATCGCCTTGGATAACATTGTGATGTTGCGACCTCGACTCGTTGTCTGTGTATTCAACGCATGACTCGGATTCGTAAGGCTATCGAGGGCATAGGGCAGCCACTTTGCGATTTGGTTATGGAACATTTTATGAATAGGATATGGACATTTGACTGTTTGTTTTTCATTATTAACGGCATACCTTCCTCTTAATTGCAAAATAAACCGATCATTTATCTCAAAAAATTCCCTTTTCCTTTGAATAGCAAAATAACACCTCCTGTTGGAGAACCCTATACCTATACGGAACTTTCATAATTGATCGTATGTTCACACTTTTCAATGAATCTGTGAATACATCTACACCTTATTCACCCCTACATATCCACCAGACCGTTCGTTTTTATGTTCGCCTAACAGCTCTCTTACAAATTTGCCGTTATTAAACGATCGCAATTAAATGGCAAACGCAAATAAAAATATGTTTAAAGAACACCCTGCAACAAAATTGGTTCCGAAACACACTAAAGCACCTTTTGTTTGCTGGTACAATTCAAAGAGCAGCAATGCTTTTAGTTAAGAGAACAAGAACCGTTAACCGCTACGCTACAAGAAATCAAAATCCAAACAGCTGATATTCTGCTGGCTTCCCTTTACCTTCCAGCCACGACTGATACAAAGCAGCAGCTGTTTGTTGCAATTCAAGTTCAAGTGATAAAGAGAAACAAATAAGCACAAGAGAGAACACAACAAACAATTTACTAAATTGATCGTAAAAGAGACAGAGAATGAGAAAGTCACTGAACATAAGAGAGAGTAAGAAAGAGCGAGTATTAAAGAGCAGTGCCAGATTAAAGGCATTAATTGTACCATAAATACCAATACAATTGGCAATTTTATGGCAGTTTCAGTTTAGCAAATGTCTTAAGTGGTCAAGTTAAAGTGAGAGTTCCGTTCTGAAACCCAAAAACGGTTTCTTTTTGAATTTACGGAAATACCGCTCGTTACAAAATATTGCCAAGCGGCAATTTATTGACAAATTACAAATACATTTTGTAAATGAACAGCTGACATATACAAGAAAACCTTTGGCCTAACAGAGAGAAAAAAAATAATCTGCAAAATATTACAAATTAAAAGTGAAATTAATTTATTGTGAATTTTAACTACGACAATCAAAACCACAAACGAAAATGGCAACAAGCGAAAGGTAAAGAAAATCAAGATGGAAGATAGATAGATGGTGACAAAAACGTAAACGCACACACACACACACACACACACACACAAATAAAATTGAACTAAATTAATAAACTCTTCCGCAAACAAAGAAATACACACATATGTACATATTTTGTTGTCCCGGAGTTTGGGTGATTCTTATTTAATATTGTAATTGTTTTATGTTGTGGTTGTCATCGGTTTATTGTTCTTTTGTTCTACAGTGATGATCCATAAAATAGCACTATATTCCTTGTTGAGCACGGTTATGTTTTAAGCTGAAGGGGAATACCGTCCTAACCTAAGGGACTGACAATTTTGTCCACCTATGAGAGGTGTCCGCTTATGAGAGAAGTACACAAGAAGACTGAAGCGGATTGCTACTGAAAAATGTGTCCGTTTATGAGAGACTACACTGTATACCTAAAAAAAAAACATTTGCCGAGTAACCACAGTTTCCAGAGCTTCATCAGCAGCTGTTTTACCTCATACACCGGCAATATCGTTATCAATTTGGATCATATGTTCAGCAAAAACATCCAAACCGGTTACACCCAAACCTTTTCTCTGTCTTTGGCGTCTGAAGTGTTTTGCTACACAAACACACATACAATCTGACACCCAAAAAGTTTGCTTAATTGATTGATGACAATTTTCGATTTCTTTTACTACGAGTATTCGTATTCATTAAAAAATTTGCATAGCAACAAAAAACTTGTTAAATTTGCAATATTTTAAAGTACTTCTTCATGATTTTCAGTCCTTGTTTTGCACATTTTCCAAACAATTCATTAGAATGTAAACACGACTTTGAACAGTTTCTCGTCGGAGGCGTATTTACAGTACATTATTGTGAAACGTTTTCGCACTAATCATGTCAAATGAAATGTTTAGAGAATTCAGTTTTATATGAAAAGAAATCACAAGATAAAAGCTTAACTCATTTCAAACTTTATTGGGAAAAAAGTATTTACCGTTTCCTGACGAAACAAAATATGTAATTGTTTTTTTAGATCTGTACGAATTTGGATCCAGGACCCATGGGTCTTAGGGACCGAACTGATAGGGCCCTACTCACAAAAACATGAACATAGGGGAACTCAAATACAAACAAAATGCCACTCAACTCAGTTCTTTGTAAAATCAGTCGACTAAGAACGTATGTATTTAAGTGAACCTTTGTCTAATCAATTAATGGTGTCGTTAACCCCCCAATATTGTAAATTTAGACAATACATTGCAATTTCTTGTTCATAGATTTAAAATATATCTCACATGTTTCAAAACAAGGCTCAATAAATGTTAACTAATCAATGGATTTTCTCCGAAATAATTATCACCCAATTCACCACCCCATCTCCCTATACTGTCGATACTATGTATATTGAATCTCACTCCTTATTCGTAGATCCAACAATTTGACCACTGCGAACTTGACTACATTTCTGCAAACGCAATGTCTGTCCACGTGTTTTTTACAAACACAAATATGCTGTTATCTTTAGGGTCTGCGAACTTAAGTGAACTTGAGTACGAAGTTAAGTAATATTTTATAATTTGTTTCAATTGCACTCAAAAACAAGTTAAGAAAATTAGAGTCTGGCAAAGCCCACCATAAGATACCCTATGTATTTTTGGGTCTCTCGTGTATGTAAATGACCGACATGGCCTCAAATGGAGCCAGTTTGTTTCAGTTATCCGAGCTTTTCTCTAAACCGTAGTTTGAATAAGTGAAATTCATCTATGCGAACCGACTTTGCCTATTAATAATTTTCCCATAAATGCTTTGTAAATAAAACGCGTATGAGTGAGGTTCACACAACTCGGTTCAACTGAATGAATCATTTTACTTTGCAAGGGATTCCGTTAATAAACCCAGTTCGACACATACTTTGGTAAGTTGTTGGAGTTTGAGAACTAGATTTACACTATTTTCAAACTCTCTATGTCGGCTTTGGTTATCGAAACATCCCGGTAATACCGGAAAATTAATACTTTAAGCTTATTTAGACTCTTTTGTATGTCTCAATAAAGCAAAAGATTTATTTTATTATTATTTTTTATTAATTACAATACAAAGTAAATTTATATTGTAACCTTTGGGTCCAAGGATAAACCGGGTGACAGAGAGCATAAGGCAAGTTTTTTGCAGCGACAGACCAAAGCCTCTGGTGGGAATCGAACACACAAATCCCACGCTGCTACGCAAGCACGCCACCAACTCGCCTACCGGGGGGCTTAATAAAACAAATAAATCCTATTGAGCCCATTATAGCCGTCAATCGTTTTAGAGCTAGAAGCCAAATTTTTATCTTATTTACCATAGTAAAATTTGATTATGTTTTGACGTGAATCGTACAAAAGATCTGAATTATGTTATCAGATTTAAAGTCGGTCCAAGATCTGAATTCTGTTATCGGATTTAAAGGGCGGTACACATTTTTTTTTTAAGTAAAAAAAAATTTCAATATGAACGGATTAGAGTCTCTGGAAATCCGTTTGTAAGGACTGAACGTCCTAACATCAGTAAAGCTGTAAAGATGTCTTTGGTGTTCAAAAATAACACATTTTCCTGATCCAATCCAAAAAAAAAACCCTTAGCGGACAATTTCGGGAGAAAATTTGAGGGACTGCAAAATGAATTCTGTTATTTTTGTTGTTTTAGTGTCTTACAGGAAATATATGTGTCGTGTTGCCACACGAACTGCTAAAAGTGTGAATTATTTTGACTGAGCACTCAAAAAAGAACAATTTGGTAAATTTCACAACAAGCTGAAAAATTCGCCTATCTTTGATATTTTTTAAGAAAAAAATACATAACGACTTCTGAGGGTTTCATAAGTGAGACTGCTATTCAATTGATTATATCTGTAAATTTAATTTTGTAATTCTAAGTCGACCATTTCTGCATTCGTTCTTTGCGTGTTTTTTTTTTTTTGTTTTTGCTTATTTTTGTTTTTGATTTTGGCCCTGTTAACAATATTGGTTTTGTACTTTTCATGCGAAATCTGTTGCTGTGTTTGCTAACCCTCACTCTTCTGGATTTTTTCATTCCTGATTAAATGCATTACCTATTGTCTCACTTTCAAGTATTTATTCGCCGGTTTTTTTTTGTTTTTTTTTTCATCGTTCAATGACTTGACAATTTTATTCGCACAAGAACACTACACGGTATCTTATGGTAGCTTCAGTTTACGAAAGACTTGGTGTGACAAAATCGTTTAATCACACAAGTGATGAGATCCGTCAAAAACGCTTGGTCATTCATATTAGTATGCAAACGATATCTTTATATCGAACTGTTCAATTTATTGGTATGGCCACTATCCATGATCGAGTTGTGTATCTTCATATAGTGTCTTCTGATTTCGTTACCGACGCTAGAATTCAAATTATCTACAGCGCCTAATTCAATGTGTTCTTGTCTAGTTATCAGTTCTATACGTTCATCTATTCAAATGTTTATAAAAAGAATTGTCATTCGTTTTGATTGGAAACCAAACTTGTTAGCTTTGAAATATATGCACATGTGTATATAAGAGTGGGTCGATTAAAATGTAAACCTTTTTTCAATCGGCCAAAATCAACTTCCATTGGCCAAATGTCTATAACTTCTGATCTAGTAAACATTTTTTTGTACCGTAAAAAATTGTTTGTAGCCAAGGGCTGAGGGATTATTTAAAGGTATTAGAGCTCCATATTGTACAATTGGATATATTTCAAAAATATTTTCAAAGTTGACTACATTTTGTAGTTGGATATTTTTTCATATTTTCTGTTTTAAATTATAAAAATATAAAAATTTAATTTTGTCATATTAAAATATTCAAGTTTTCTGGATTTTGAAATATTGAAAAAAAAAATTTAAATTTTTCATATTTAATTTTTTTTTTTTTTAAATTTTAAAATCAAAAAAATGCGAACGTTTTTTCATATTTAAATTTTTTTTTTTAAATTTTAAAATCAGAAAAAGGGGAACGTTTTTTCAAAACCAAAACAATGGGAAAGTTTTTAATATGAACAAAATTTAGTGCCAATGTTTCAGAAACGACCTCACATTTTTTTAAATTTCAAAATCGGAAAACTGTGAATTTTTCATATTTCAAATTGTTTTTTTTTTTTTGAAAATTTTAAAATCAGAAAAATATGGACGTTTTCAATATGAAAAAATTTAATTTTTAACCTAAGTAATTTTTAAATTTTTTAAATTTTAAAATTTTCAATATTTAAATTTTAAAAAAAAATAAATTTTAATTTTGGAAATTTTAAATTTTAAAAAAAATTGAAAAATTAGTTAGGTTAAAAAAATAAAAATTAAATTTTTTTTTATATTAAAAATTTTAAAAATACACATTTTTCAGATTTGAAATTTTAAAAAATGACAGGTCTTTTTTGAAGATTTGGCACTAAATTTTGTTCATACTAAAAACGTTTCCATTTTTCTGATATTGAAATTTCCAAAAAAAAAAAACAGAAAAATTTACATTTTTGAGATTTTAAAATTTAAAAAAATGTTTGGTCGTTTTGAAGCTTTTGCACTAAATTTTTTTCATTTAAAAATGTTCTTATTTATTTATTTATTTAATAATTACAATACCAATTCTAATTTAGGGTCCAAGTGTAAACCGGGTGACACAGACCATTTGGCTAGGGTTTTGCAGCGACAGACCAATCGAACCCACAACCCCCACGCTGATAGGCAACCACGCTACAAACTCTCCTGCCTGGGCGCTTGGGAAATTTGTTCATGCCTTAAAAACCCCAATCACTGAATATTGTGTTTTTTTTTTATTTTCCCAAAAAATCTTTTGTACTACAAAAACAATGAATCCTTAGTTGAAATCCCAAAAAACTACAAAGTTTTTCAATACACCCTAATGTATATTTTTTTTTTTTTAAATATAACAACAACAAAAGCAACGGTGTATTGTCTACAATATGAAATTATTTAGAAATAAATGCAATCATTTATACAAATTTAATGTGGTCAATTAAATGCTTAGTGATAATAATCCCTTAAGTGTTATTAAAGATAATAATTAAATAGAACCAAAAGAAAAAACCATAAGATAATTTAAGGAGTCTTGATACTCCTCCATTCCTAAGTCGTGTGAAGTGCAGATTTATTAGTCTGTCTCACAGAAATAAGCTAAGGTATTCCCTCTACGATATGAATATTTCATAACGAACTGTAGATAGCACCAATGAACTTTAATGAGATAAAACTTCCACAACCATATAGAACACGTGCCTATACGGGTATGTTCTTTTCCCCGCACCTTTAAACTCTGTTCATATCTTTGGTAAACATTTTGGCATTTTTGTCTTGTGGTTTTTTCTTCATTGACGACAAAACATATTTTACAATATGCAGACGGTTTTTTTTTGTGGATCGCATGACTCATTCAAATCGTTAAAACACAATAATTCTTTATCGTCTATTAGGGTTTTTGGTAAAACGAAATTCAAACTTAAAAAAATTTTTTTATTGGCCTAACCAACAACAAATTTATGCTCTGTTATATTTTTTTTTATTTTATAAGGTAAACATATGATTGTTTGCGTGGCTACTGTCATTGCGTTCCGTCTAAGACGAATCTGAATTTGTGTGTACCTTGTACTTCTTGACAAACTATAATATTTGGTGAGTGAGAAATTAATGACATTACCTCGCGTTAAGGCAGAATTCATAAGACAAAATTTGACGTTGTTTTTCGTTTAAACTGACGTTCAATTTATGGAAGATTGTTTTCAGTTTAATTTTAACTGGAGGTTAAGCAGGCAAGTTTGCAAGTTTACATTATGATTGAAATGTTATATAGACTGAGAAGAGGAGAAAGTACAGTATTTTTGACTTAGCTGTCACATCAACTTTGATAGACTTTAGTGGCACGTAAGTCAAAAATGGAACTTAACATAAATTCATTTAACTGACACCAATATTGGCTTACTTGCCAATAACAAATGTTCCTATTTAAGTTAAATTCATTAACTACCAACATTTTGCAGGTAAATGCTGACAGATCGCTCATGTACCTATAACTTCATGTAAAGAGAGAAAGATATCGAAGTTTAAAGAGAGAAAAACGTTGCTTTCTTTTCAACATGTGATTTTTCCCCCCTAGGATAATTATCATTCATTCTCACTCATGAGTTTTGTACCAGAATTAACATCGACTCTTTGGAAAATAATTCTCTTACATAAGTAAGATCTTTGAAATGAAATGATTTAGAGGACAATACACATATTAATTTTATCGGCGCTTATCATAAATTCTTTTTGTTATTTAATTTTATTTACAGTAAATTATTTATTTATTTAATAAGAAGGTGCAATAACAGAGTAATAAGAGAGTAATCTCTGAGCCATGTAATTATTATCTCCGTTCGGAATAATTAAATCCTAGTGAGTGAGTATACAAATGATATCATCTACTCTCCGATTTGAGAAATTCCCCGTCTGCTCTTTCACGAAATGTTGCGGGAATTACGCATGTAAATTAATAAAACATAAGACGACCCATTTTATATAAACTGTTGCAAACAACTTATTTATCCCGACAAGTGTTTTTTCGTTCCAGTTTTCGCATTCTGAGCCTACAAAAACAACCATGACAGTAACATTCATGAGTGAATGATTCAGTTATCTGCTTTTCTCTTTCATGAGCGACAGAGTTAGAGAAATACCTACAATCACGGTACTGATCACTCATGACTCATAATTACGTGAATTGTTTTTTTAATCTCTGAGTGTGCTTAACCTACTGAGAGATAAAAATTAAAACACTTTTTGGAGAGGGAAGATTTTTCGAATTTTCACTTTGTCGTGGTCTTCCCCATCTGTTACGTTTTGAAATGTTAAAGGAGATAGGTAGATACATATATGTACTTTATAGACAGTCTCCGATCAATATGAAAACGAAATATATATTGGTAAATGCCTTGATCACAAACCACAATGCCCTGTTTTTCAGATTTTACCGGAATTAACTGAATTTTGTTTTTCAGATTATCGTCCATAATCTGCTTTATGAACGTTTAACAACTCATCAGGTTTGTTAGTGTTCTAAATGTGATAATAATTTCTCGAAGTAAACAAAAAGAAATAGATCTGTCTAAAAATCTGACAGTTGGCAACAATTCTTACAATCAGCATATTCCTACACTACAAAGGAAATTTCTTATCGCTATGGCGAAATTTTGCATCGCAACATACTCCTGGCAATTTCATCATATTACGATATCATTGCGCCAAAAGGAAAACAACACCCACAACTTTAACAGTTAATAAATTATCATTAATCATAGATATTTAGTATTTTTTTTTTTTTTTTGTCAACAGACCAATTACAAATTACTTTTTGATGCCGCATGTTCGCGATCGACAGTCGTGTGGCTCAATTGTCTACAAATCAATCAATTGCCGCCAGAACTACGAGCACCATTTTGAAGTGTTTTCAAGAATTTGTAGTTTTTTTTTTCAATTTCGGGAATACTTTCGCACACATTTCATTGTTATCATTATCAAGTCGAAGCGAATACCCGTGGCTAATATGACGTTACATTTACTTGTATTATCTGCAAAACAAAACAAAGTCGAGTCGTTATGCGAGACCGAACACTTGTGAACATGTGCTTTGGGACGGACGAGCCGACAGATTGGCCGATCAGATATGAAAAAAAAAATACCAATTGCCTATAAGTATTCGCATTGTTTGTTATCATTTTGGAAAATATTTACTATATATATTTAATTTGATTATATTTATATATGTAAATCTAAATGAATGCCAAGACGAAGAGATTTTTTACTGCTTCAAATTTATTTTTTTTTTTGCATTTTTTCGGGATTTGCTATAAAAATAGAATATAAACAAATAATTTCTCAGCCGTATAATGGGATATATGTCTGATATTTCATTTCGTGTTTTTTTTCTTGTGAAATACCTCTTGGCAGTGGTAAATATTTAGGTTACGAGTTAAAAAAAACGAAACATTCAAGAATGATTTCTTAAATATTTGTTTGAAGAAATGGTCAATTATCCAAACAAAATATTCCAAAAAATTATTTCCATTAACATTTCGCCAAGTTTGCACCAAAAAAAAAAGGAAATAAATCTTCATCGGTTACTAAATTTTATGAATAATAACTTGAATTGGCTCTAAAACCTGTCGTTGGTCTTGGCCAGCCTAATGCATGATTTTGTTCTCCGGTTCATGATACCCAAAATTGACATTGGTTGGTCCTCCACTTGGATTATTGGTTATGTGTGGGTTATATAAAAAAAAGCGAAATGTTACATTTGTGTGGGAGATACTAGAAAAAACCTTGTGAATAAACGCGAAAATCATTCCTCGATTTTAATGATCTATGCCTTATTTTAATTGCAGGATATGTGGCTTTGTAATGAACTATTGAAATTTGACACTTTTTGACATTTTCCAATTTTTTTTTTGAAAAAAAAAATTACAGAAAATGTAGTTTGGCTGAAATTTGTTTACTCGGAATTTGTATTACGGCGGAATGTCGATACTGCGACGGGCAGACATTGTTAAAACTACCAACACATTTAATTTAATTCCAACTTAAATCTTCAACGGATAAAATATTTTAATATAAAACTCAAAAACAACAGCTGATGTTGGTTCTTTCTTTTAGAGGCCTCATAAGGGACATATTTGCAGCTTTTGGACCGTGTACAGAGGAGAGCGTTGGTGATGATTGGAGATAGTAGGGTATTCAACTCTATTGTCTCCCTTCAGCATCGCCGGAATGTGGGATGTGTATCGGTATTCTATAGATATTTCGGTATCTTATAGATTTGTCAGATATCCGTCGTCTGGTCCCTGGCGTTAGAACATTTAGCCGGAATACGCGGCTATCCAGGGAATCTCATCCGTTCGTTGTCAAATGGCCGGGTTTTTTTTTTGAGATTACGGAAGCGGAATTTTTTTTCTAATCGTGGACACTTAACCGATATAATAGGCCACACCTGATGGAAACTTTAAAAGTTGTTATCACTTTATTTAAAAAAAATATGACAGAAATACATAGGAAGAATACTTTTCCTCACACTATTGAACATGTGTTTCCCACGCCGCTCATGGGAACATACTCCACAATCGTAAGAAAAAGAAAGCGTTACGATTTTTTTTCGAACGTGAATTTATTGTCTGCTGTTTCCACTCCTTTAGCTGTGGGCTGCACATTACGAGTATGAGTTTTTAGTCATATTTCATTATCTATTTCAGTTAACAGTCTTCTTATTGCGCGATAAATGCTTAAATAAATATTTTTTAAAGCTTTTAAGAGAGATAACGAAAATGTAAGGTTGATTTACAAGTTTTCATTTAACGTAAACGCCCTATAATTGAGTGGGTGAGTGGTATATTAAGATTGACGTAGGCATAGAGAAAAAATATCAGGGAAAAGTTATCGATGGAAGTATCAATCATGGCCGGATCTAGTTATTTCTGTAATTGAACCAATTATGGGATAATTGATTTCACAATTTATTGCCAAAAGAAGTTATTATGTTGGTGGTTCGATAAAAAAAAAAAATGTCGGTCTACCTAATTGCACATTAAAACGAGCTGAAATTGTGAAGCCCCCTCTAGTAAATTAAGATTCAGCATGTGAAAAACAAATTATGCAGAGTTCACATTATTGAAAAATGCAAACAAATGCATTGTATTTTTCTTAATTGGATGCCCCCAGGAAACCATATGTTTTCACTTTATTGTTGCGGTCAGGTTTTAAATTTCCTGTCTGTTCCTCGATCTCAAAAGAAAACATATGCGAGCGCAAGCAAGACACCTATCCCTATCGTCTGATCGTTCGAATTACACATGAATTACATTAATTTGAAAAACTCCAATTTGGAAAAATAAAACGCTTATACAAGAAATTAACGCGCCAAAATAATGTTTGAATTACAGCGCTGCGCCAGATGGTAGCAAAATTGTAACAACAAGAAAAGTTACAGACTCCGTCGTTGGACTATCTCATTTGCTGTTAAACATAAAAATACTTAACGATCGCTGTTTATTTTTTGGAAAACAATGAAGAGTGCAGTGACCAAGTGATGTGTCGGTGAATAAATGGTCTCCGGAATACTGAAACATACAATTATTATTAAGAATTGCCAACACTATGTGTATCTACAACGAGTAAACCATTTCAGATTGGTATACAGCGTAAGAACTATTGTTGGCAGCCCTGTAATTGAAACCACTTTGACTATTAGCCAATAGGAACACACTTTGCGTGACGTCATTAGCCCAACCTACGCAGAACATTTCAATTTCCTGCGCGGGGAGCTACCATCAAATAGTGGTCAACAAAAGTTTCCCCGCCACAGGAAAGACACCACTCACCAGATTTATCTTTGAATGCCTCTACACAAGAACCACGAGGAAACTGATTGCTTTTGAGAATTGACAGACAAAAATTGTACTGAAATGCATGCTTACGTTTTCGTTCTCATTGATTTTCATTCGACTTGTCGTTGTGATGCATGTTAGTGGAACGCCAAGCAGCTGTATGTCTGTATGAAAGGCTGGTTAACGTTCGATATCGTGGGACAGATTGCTGGTTTTCATATTTCATTTTGGTTGGAAACAAAAATCAAATAAAATAAATGTTAAAATGCAATTTTAGGCAACGATGCCTAAAATAATTGTATGTGTGTAGGTACAGGGGTTTCCAACAAGATTTCTGAGATAAATGATCGGTCTGCCGTTAATAATGAAAAACAACATCAACCAAATGACCATCACGACCACGCCATATACTTTTCATGAAATTCTCCATAACCAAATGGCAAAGTGGCTGCCCTATGTCCTCGATAGCCTCATGAATTCTATCTTTGAGGTCTTGAATCGACACTGGTCTGTTGGCGTCACCTTATCCCCCCAAAGAAAAAAGTAGCAAGGTGTTAAATCACAACATCTCGGTGTCCAATTGTGATCACCTCTTCGAGAGATAACATGGTCCGGAAACTTTTCCCTTAAACGAACAATGATTTCGTTGCCTGTGTGGCACTTACAACCGTCTTGTTGAAAGTAAACGTTGTCCAGATCAATATCATCCAACTCCGAGCATAAAAAATCATTAATCATCACTCGTGTGCGCAATCCATTCACCGTAACTGTTGATCCAAACTCATTTTCGAAAAAGTTCGGTCCAATGACCCCGCCGGACCATAAACCGCACCAAACAGTCACACGTTGCGGATGGAGAGGCTTCTCAACAATAACTCTTGGGTTTTCCGAGCCCCAGATGCGACACTTTTGCTTGTTGACGTAGCCACCGAGGTGCTTGATGACGTGTCAGCAAAGACACGTCGTTGTTGATGATCGGCCCGCTTGAGTTCTTGTGTTAACTGAACTTTATAAGCCTTAAGACCCAAGTCTTTATGCAAAATACGGTGTAAGGACGTTTGTGGAATACCCAAGTACAAAGAACGGCGATGAATGGACAAGCCTGGGTTTTCTTCAACACTTTGGACTACAGCAGCAATATTCTCAGTTGTTCTTAAGCGACGTGCACGGATTCACATCACTAACTTGTCCCAACAGCTCGAATTTTACCACCAATTTCTGTATTGCAGTCCGACAAGGTGCTTCACCACGACCCAAATATGCTTTAGTTTCACCATTTTTGTATTAAATTTTAATAATTGCAATGCCTTGTTGAAGCATGTATCGTTCCATTTTTAGTAATGACGTAGTTTCTACTTGTCAAATGTCAATGAATAAATAACACCTCTTGTTGGAAAACCCTGTAAAAGCATGAATTGTTCACATATTATACAATTATCTGATTCAGATACAGTGTACCAGCTCATGACCGCTAAAGACATCACAACAATATCTTTAAAGAGAAAAATTTTAGTCTTTGAAAATTTGAAAAAATCTAAAAAAATTACCAATACAAACTTTTGTATATAAATTTTTCTTTTTATGAAAATAATGAATAATTATTATTTTCTGAAACAGTATTAAAAGTAGAAATTATCTAGAAATGTACCTACACTTTGGCCATTTTTAAAGCAAATTCCCGCTTTGGAATGCAAAATATTCCAAAATCTGGTCCAAAATTTTATCTATGAGTTCTAAACCACGTTCAGCCTTTTTCTGGCAAAAAAAACAATGAAATTGACGTGCAGCCGTATGTGTATGTCAATTCTTGTTTACCCGGATTGTCTTGACACATTTACAGTTCGCTTCCATTCGCATGCGCTCTCCATCTCCATGGTGTGTTGGTAATAATTCTGTTTTGTATACAATTTGATTGCTAACGCCAAAAATAACGCTAATAGCGAAAAAGTGTTTTATACAAAATTAATTAACCTTCGCCGCAAATATTCAATACAAGTTAAATGATATTCAATTGATTTACTTTGCGCACAAAACCACGCACCAATAAAAAACATCTTTGAGCAGCATTAGACAATAGTAACAAAAAAAAAACAATAAAAATTATTGAAAACAAAAGTTCATTGTTCAATGCATGAAGTGATTTTGTTTGTATAATTCTGTTCTTTCTGTTCATTGTAATTGATTTGTATTCGCTCATAAAATTTTTATTTTTTCGCTACTCAATAATAGTCATAATCACACACAATTTGTTGATAAATAAAATGCGTTGGATTTGTTGTTGTTTTGGTATTTTTTTTTCTGCTATTTCATTATCACCTCATTTTTTCGCATGAAAATAATGGGAATGGGAATTTGTCAACGGCAACAAGTGGTGCCGGCACTTTTTTATTTGGGATATTGAATGAATAATGGGGTTATACACCACAGACTCGATTAACGGTCGTCGCAGTTGTGACGTGCTGAGAAGCGGTGGTCTGCTGATGAGTTTCATCAATCGGAATTTCCCACAATTCCGCCTCTTCAATTTAAAAATGTTAAATACAATTGAACAAGTTAATAAAAGAACTGAAAGTAAATTAGACATTTACGTGTTTTTTTCTTAATGAACAATTGCACAAATATATATGTTGCATCTACTTTAGAGACTTCAAAAATATACACAAAATAAATCGTAAAAACCCAAATCCGATTTTCTCAACATGTGGATGTACTCTTGTGTTATAGAATATTAGAAGTCGTATTGGAATCAGTGAGTCCAAATCTTGGATAATGTGCAAAACGTTTTCTAAAAGTCTCGTACATATTTATCGACTTGCTTGCATATAATTCCCTTATCCGTTCTGTGCCGTTACTCAAGGCTACAGTGTTTTCAAGTATTTATATTGATTGTTAACATTGAATGTCTATGTCAAAGTCTTATCCGCAACAATGTTCGCTTTTTTTAAAACGTCACTTGTCCTACACATAACAACTCGATTATCAATTAATACTCGTACCCTACTCGAGCGTAATCTTTTGAATGATCTTGAAATCGGAAATAACGATGACTTCTATGTTTTCTTAGCAGCGAGTAAAACGTATGTGCGTATATACGCATGTTATGCCGCCTAATGTCAATAACACTTTCAGTTATTGGATGGATTTCACAAAAATATAACTTTTATTCTTAATTGGTGAGATTTGTATTGGATTTGGATAAAAGTAACAATCAAATCAAATAAAAAAAAATTAATTACCAAACACAGTCTGCATCCAGAAAAATCAATAAGTCGGTTAGGTTAGGTTAGGTTAGGAACCCAGCATAAGCCTACGTTGTAGTCCCTTAGAAGTAGGCTTAGCGCCTGCCTACATTCGTTAACTACCCTAGACGAAACCTGATGGCTTGTTATAGCCCTCAGTGCTGCCTGACTGTCAACGTAGAAAGTAATGTTGACTTCCTTCGGTACTATGCTATCGGAAATTTCCTCCGCAGCTCGCAATACCGCTAGAAAGACACTACATTCATCCGGTAGGCTGAATGATTTCCCAATGTCCGCCTTTTCTATGTAGACACCGGCTCGAGTGCCTATTTCCATTTTGGACCCGTCGGTGCAAGTTGCGGACTCCTACCCATGAATCCCTTTCAAAGATTTCTAGCCCGGGCTCCGATTTCTGCGATTGTCGAGAAGCTAATACATCCTCAGTCACAGAGCGATTGAAGCGGTGATATTATTGGCTCATTTTTATTAACTCCTGCCGGAAGTGCCTTTTCGGTTAACGAAACCATTTATCTGCTCTTGGGATATTCATCGTCTTGTCTTTGATGTTTGAAGTTTCAGCCGGGTTACACGGCTATCCAGCGACTATCCTCCGATCAGCGGTTGATCGCTCGACACACTATAGCGAACTGCATTTATATGGAATACACTTCCAGGAAGAGTCTTTCCTGGCAGTTGAAGTCAGTCTCAATTTCAAGATAAATGTATTTATTTTCCGTCACTACTATTATTTTCCGTCACTACTATTATTAAAATTGCAATTAAGTAGTCCGAACTCATTATGAACTAATATTTTCCTGGATATATACCGGCCAACACGAGCTATTTATCTACCATTCTGTTACGATTCACTTTACTTGTGTTCGGAAAACCAATAGAGTGACGTTTCGATTTGTTAAGGCACTTAATACTCGTAGGCTGCGTTCAGACAGAACTAAATTCACATCAGTCGGATTTCATTAATTAATTATCACCCAAATTGTAATGGACTTCAGCATAAAATTGTCACCATATGAATTATGTTACCAAATGCAAACATATATTTAATTAGCTATCAATACTGGTGTGACTGTTTTCCAAAGCTTTACTGTGCCGCAAGTGTAATTGCCGTAGAAATTGTGCTGATTAACCAGTAAATAAGTCTGAAAAACACTGCAATTGTTATCTACTATATTTATTATACTCGCGTGTCTAGGTTTTTTTCCATTTCATGGCACTAAAACTCCTGAACTGATAAGAACCGGATATGTCTACAGATATTAAGTTGATCTTCCTTTGTTAACAATTAAATTCAGTCTACCGGGAAATCTTAGCAATTAATTTAAATCGGCGATCTACAAAAGTAAATAATAAACTGCAAGCTCTTTGTTAATTGGTGTTAACATATTGATAATTGTTCTTAATATTTACCACCACATTATTGTCCACAGATTATAAACATTTATATTTACCTAGCTTATACATGAATTGCAACTCATTATTTACCAAGGCATATACCATGTACTCGTACTTACCTAGCTGTTTGACTACCAACAATGTCTTACGTATTCTGTCTTTCTTTTATTATCCATTTATTTGCAGAGAAGATGAATATAGTAAAATCGCGCCGACAAAGTTGACTTATCAGATTGTACCGACGTCCAACAACAACAACAACACAGCGGATTTATACCAGCAAAAGCAGTTTGACAATGGCCCCGACCACAAAACTATTAAACGGGGTATTTTCCACCAGGTGGGTGCAAAAAAAAAACCGTGCCTGTTTTTTTTAAATGAGTTTTCAATAATACCATAACTTATTGCCAAAAAAAAAAACAAATTGCGAACTTCAGCGCCTTCAAATAGTAAAATAATAGAGACAGACAGCTGACCAAGAAGAACAAAAGAAACTGTCATAAAACTGTCAAAAGTGAAATTAGTGCAAGTGTTGTGTTAACATAGGTTATGGTCACACACACACATGGCCCACCATTTTTGGTTAATTATGTTAAAAAAACGACAAAATGGCACAACATTATCTGCATATTAAATATTGTAAAAAAAATATAAACAAAACAAAATATGGGTGAATGCCAGATGTCCTAACCAATATGACCATACGGCCATACGGGATACTTTGAATGCTGAGGGTCACACTACTACCTGATTCGGGTCAGAAATATTAAATTAAGCATTTTTGGTTTTGCTGGAAAAGTTTAGAAAAGGCTTTTTCATAACCGTACCTACAATTTGTTTTATGAGATTTCAACTGTTATTTGCCACACAAATTGTAATAGATTTGCAATCGAAATTTCATGTAAATCATTTTGAAACTATAGTCATTTTAGCCCCTGCAATCATGCTATGTACCAAAATACTGTATTGGGAGAGTCGAATTTGTCTGAACCAAATACCAAGTCAAAACCGTTGTACTCAAACTCAAAAGTGAGCGAGAAATATCTCAAGCCTTTTTAAGAATGTTACGAACATAGCTCAATGTGTCATAAGCCTTGAAAAATGATTAAATTTAAATATAATTATGACTTTTATTACAGTTCCTTAATGAATCCATCTCTTCGTAACAAAATTTTGCAATTTTGTCTCTAAACGTTTTTGTTCACATTAAGAAGAATAAAATCGATTTTAGAGTTGTGATTCAAATTCGGAAACGGAAAAATATGTGAATTACAACATTTGCTGTTCACGTTGTGTATCGTTTTCATTTGCACGATTTGTAGTTGTAATGTATGTGCATATGTACATAGTTTCAAACTTTCGATTTCATTTGGTGATCATAGTCTCTGATGTAATATTTCAATTCAATTTATTATCATCAAGCTTTAACCAAGCCTATAAGGCCTAATACGGTTAACAATTCCAACAATTTATCCACTACAACAATTGGTATTTTTTAAATATATAAATAATTAATAATAATACAATGAATGAATACAATTTATTATTATATTCACATTTTGTCTCATCGAAAGTGAAACGCATTGAACTAACTGCACAAGTATACACGTTCAACAAATCAATTAAATACGCATTCAAGTGAGAGAAATATTCCAAAAAAAATATATAAAATATGAATAGAAGAAATACTCTATTTCGCTCTTCCCAACTACATGCATTTGATTCGTTTTACGAATATTATCAAAATAGTTTGATACTATTAGTGACAGCTCAAGAGCTGAACCAGGACAAACCTTTATCTTTAAAATAAATCATAGCAGTATAGTATATATAGCAGTAACATTGTCAAATTCTACATTGTTTAGGTCTAAGTTACCATTTCTAAAACAATTTTCAGATTAATTCCAAAAAGTTCGAGCCAAAGCTTTTCTAGAATGTACACGACCCAAATCGCTTGTTTCATCTGTTACAAAAATCCGCATGCGACTACTACTGTCCTCTTGATTGTCTTTGGTACGAATTATTCGTATTTAAAAATGTACAAAGGCTTTTCAATCCTGCATGCCCAATATTCGTCGTTTCGGCTACTATGACGTGAGTTTTTATAAGGTATACATAATATGATTGGACAAGCAGGGAAGTTATTTCTACTATAATATATGTTCCAAGTTTTTCATATACTGGAAATTTGATAGACTTTTGCCCAATATTCAGTCATTGGATTATATTACCTGTAAAAGGCAGATCTTTTTACACGAATTCAAACCTGCGAGATAGCCGCACGCACTACCAATCTCACCAAATGTTCATATCTTACTTAAGTGACCGATTTATAGAAGAGACAGTCGGAGATGTTCACAAGCATGCGGACAAGAAGAGCATTATCATCAACATCTTGTAGATAGTAACACAATGAACTTCGTAAACAATATGATATTTAAATAATACAGAGCATATTATGTGGATATACGAAGAAGTCATATGCCCACAAGTGTCTTGAGCGAAAATAAATAAATTAGGTCAGTAATACAGTAGACTTTTTTGGAAAAAGTTGGGCATCCGAGAAATTTTTAAATCGTAACTTTCCAATGAAATATTTTAGGGTTGATAGAAAATTTGGTTCCAAAGGATAGTTTGGGGAATATTCTGACAGGTTGTCTATCTCAGAAAAGTTAGTCTTGAGATTATTCCTGTTTTATCAAACATTTATTAAACAATAATTTTACTTTTATATTTTCAGATCATTTCAACATGTGCCGTTCTGTTGTTATCGGCCGCATGCGGCATGCCCATAGGATATTCAGCCGTTTTATTGCCCCAGCTAATGCCTGACAAAACAATGGACGCCAATGCAACGTCAGACGTTGTAATAGACATTGAAATGGGCTCATGGATAGGTGAGTTCAAGAAGTAAATTCACCCAAATTTCCACTGACCAATAAACTCTACTTGGATTCATTTCAGCCAGTGTTCACAGTTTAGCCACACCGGTGGGTTCGTTTCTGTCTGGACCAATGGCCGATTATATCGGTCGCCGTTCGACACTATTGGTATCGGTCATTCCCATCTTCTTGGGATGGAGTGTATTGGCTTTATCGCACTCATATCCAATGATTTTGATAGGACGTTTGTTATGCGGCTTTGCTTCGGGAATATTGGGAGGACCGGCACAGGTACTTAATATAGCGGTCTATACTATTTAATACAACAACAAAAACAAAATAATAAACATGCGGTTTTCCAGTCAGGGTTATAATTTAATGGGACTTAAACGAATAGAATGGGTTGTTGACTACTAACATGTAGCGTTGCTCTTTTTCACATTTCAATTTCATTTGTTTCCAACCAAGACGTCACATTGTAAGGTTAAAAATCCGGAACTAGTTTGCATAACACAGTCCCCTTTATCCATAGCTGACATGCCACCTCCACCATATGCCCGTCTAGAGACAATATGAGGAATTCCCAGATGAACACAAAATACACATGTCACGAATCAGTCTCAATTGCGAGACGTGCAACATTAGAACGTCTCGCTGAAAAAGTCATGGACATATTCATAAGTTATACGCCAATAAATAGTTTATCTAAATCCACACTATGGAAATACATACGACAAACAAATGGATTTGTCTCTATTATTCACATTAATTCTATAAAAACTGAATGTGATGATGATTGGGATGCGGATGGTGATGTGGCTGCCACAAGTGGCGTTTCATTCGCAGTGATGTTATTGTCGGAAGTTTTCATCTCAGGTTAGTTGCTATTTTTCTTTTCTTACTGCGATGATGTGTTAACAATAGTTCGGAGAATTGTCTATTCTGTTTTCGCAAACGAAAAATAAACAAAACATCTTATGACACACTTGAACCTGACTTTTAAAAGTTCAAGGCCGTCTGTCGCAAAAATGAAACTGAATTCGCCGGCAAGGACGCACAAAAAAAAATTTAGCAGGTCAGTCGAACAGCGTGACAATAGCTATAGTTAATGTGAATGACCCACATTTGTAAGGGAACGATAATTAAGATTGACTACTATGTGGAGAGATGGTATACGTGATTATAAACATATTAACATAGTTTCTTCATGATCCGAATCGTAGACCGAAAATACAGTTTTGAATGGGGGCAAAGCAATGACTTCTAAAGATAATGATATGATAGAAAATCTCTGTCTCAGTTGCTGCGAGAGGTTTAGTATGGAAATCGGAAATAGATTTCCTTCAACTAACAAAATTATTTTCTAAAAGAAGCTGATCTCATCTACTTAGAAACATGTATGTATTTATGTTGTAAAGAAATCCCCATCAGCATCTGAAATAATTGTTTTCTAAATGCATCTCTGTTATATGCAATACGTTATAGACTCTAAATAAAATTAAAAGTTCTCACATCTTTAAAAATAATGTAACGAAAACATACCTACCTTTTTTGTTTCTTCTTTCAGGTTTATATTGCCGAAACCGCGGAACCAAATCTACGTGGTCTTTTGATTGGCGCTCCTTTTGTGTCTTACTCCTTGGGCATCCTTATCGTTTATGCTCTGGGCTCATCAATGCACTGGCGTTCCGTGGCCTGGTGTGGCAATGTTCTACCCGCTTTTGCTACTTTAGCCATTTTCTTTATACCCGAAAGTCCGGCCTGGTTGTTGAGACATAATAAATTGGAAAGGGCTCGCAAAGCTTTAACCTTTCTGCGTGGCAATGATATAATGGCCCAAAAGGAAATGAATGATATGACCGATAGATTGGAGAAAGAAAAAGCGACTACAAAGACCAATGAGAACATCTTCCAGTTGTGTTGCCAACGTGTGGCCATTAAACCCTTGGTTATCGTTATACTATTCACATTCTTACAAATCGCTTCGGGAACTTACATTGTGGTTTTCTATGCCATTGATATAATCTCGGAATTCGGTGCTGGTTTCAATATAAAAGAGGCCGCTATATGGACCGCTGTTATGAGAATGTCTTGCACTGTGATATTTTGCATTATTTTGCTATTTGTTCGGCGACGAATTATTCTAACCTTATCTGGTATCGGCTCTGGACTCAGTTGTTTAATATTAAGTGTATTTATGTACGTTCGAGAAGGCCAACCTAAGAATGGTACGGATATTATTGTGGCCGGCGCATGTTTGATGGCATACATTGCTTTCAATACCCCGCTGATGGTTATGCCCGGCATTATGATCGGAGAGCTGTTCCCGGCAAAGATTCGAGGACGCACGGCTGGCGGAGTTTTTGCAGCTATGAACGTGGCTCTGTTCGCATTGACGAAAGCATTTCCTCTGATCCATTTGAGTATTAAAATGAGAGGTGTATTTATAATATTTGCTGTCGCCAGTTTTTCGGTGTCCATTTTCATGTTTATGTTCCAGCCGGAGACCAAGGGCAGGTCATTAGAACAAATTGAAGATTATTTCAATGAAAACAATTGGCTATGGTTCAGAAGGGATAAGTCTTATAAAATGGTGCCAACAAAAGATCAGGAGAAAAGTAATAAGGCATAAACCTAGGGGAATGTCGCATAAATGTATTGTAAATAAACCATTAGAACCTCGCTTTTTCACAAACACCCACATACATCCAATAAGGGACATGTCCAATCTTATGCCACTCTTTTGGGTACAATGTTCCCGTCAAAGACAACAAGTCATAGGTATGTCTAAGATTAAAAAGAACGGAAGAAAATATAAAAACCTCATTAGACATTTTTAGACAACAACAAAAATGTTTTTTGTAATGAATAACCACAATACAATTCTGAAGTGGTACAAAAATGGTCGATAATTTTGGGTCATAATTTATCACACTCAGTGTACGACTCGTCCGATTTTGTTGATATAAATTTAAAAAAAGAGCAATTTTAAAATATATTTAACCTCAACAATTAATATGAATTGCTGTTTCGGAGTTATAAACAACTTGTTTCAACAATATCGGACGAGTCGGTTTCTAGTTATGGCAAATTATGTCCCAAAAAATCTAAAATTTTTACTGTTGGACCATAGTACGTCAGACTTGGATAGGTGTTACTCATTATTTGTTCAGTGTTTAAGAACAATATACAAATATCTTATTGTCTTTGGCCCTCATCGCTAAGTCCAGGCAAATTTAATTAATTGCATTTATACAAGAATTTAGTATTGTCACAGAACTGTTGAGATTTTTTTTTAAATCGACTACTGATTCATGAAAAATTACCTGTGGCTTAAGCCGTATGCTCAGAGTTTGTCCTTAAATTATAAGATTTTTTTTAAATGTACATATAAAGTAATATAGAAATACGATTTGTGATGATTTTTAATTCCAGTTAAATTTTTCTAGATAGTAAAATTAGAATTAAGCATATTTTAAGTAGGTAAAATATGTATTTAAAATGTAATTAAATATATTTTTAAATTGTATACATTCTTTGTTTTTCTTTAGGAATGCCGGCAGTATTTCAGTACATAGTAAATTTAGTACGTAGAGGGTTTCATTAAAAATGTGTATTTCAAATATAAATATCTTAAATGTTTTCTTTCCTCAATTCATTCCTTAATTCCACTGAAACATATTCCATATGTCCCTTCATGATTTGACGTTAAGGATTATTGGACAACTGATGTTATATCAATTGGAGAGGAGATATAGATGTTTTGGGATTTATTAAAAGCAACTGGGATTTCGACGTCCAGGTCCCGTGAACGTAGTTGTGGTTTGGTTTTTGTATATTCAGCAGATTTATGTAGATATAGAAAGGATTGTATCTGCCGTATAGAAATTCTTGGCAATATTATTTTATGTAATCCTTTTTCTTGATATGTAAAAAGTGACTGCCCTATGTCCTCGATAGCCTGGGCTGTTGGCGTAGACCTTATCTTTCACATGGCCCCAAAAGAATGAGGACGCATGGTGTAGCCAATTGTGATCACCTCTTCGGTGCGGAAACTTTTTAGTTTTGCGAACTGTGACTGCAAGATTTTCACCATTTTTGTAGTGAATTTTAATAATTTCAATGCATTGTTGAAGCGTTTATCGTTCCATTTTTAGTAATGACGTTGTTTCTATTTGTCAAATGTCAAAGAATAAAAGCTTCAAAAATGGCAGCTACCGAAATACCGGGTGATTTAAAATAACACCTCTTCTTGGAGAAACCTGTATATAAATTACATGTGTCCCAGAACAGACTGTTAAAATCGTGTAAACCTTCCATGGTATTATTCTACGCAAAGACTTTACCCGTTTTCAGGTCGTAAGATAAAATTGAAATAATGGCGATACAATTCCAGCTCACTTGTGATGCTTTGGATTATACCCATATTAATAAACTGATCTCACCGTAAATATATTTGTGTTAAGGATTTTCTTTACATTTTTCCCATTTAGTACCCATTACTCCATAATACTAAAAACCCTAGAATTCTTTACTAACGGAAACATTTTCCTAAAATATTATTAAATAATATAATATATACTTAGTTAATGCAAATGTCGGACACCCTTAGCGATTATTATCTTACACGTAATACACTCAACTTACTCTTTGCAGATCACAGCAACCTGTCATTAATATTCATTTGTTCATCGGTCAATTCCTCTGGAGGTCGGGGCCAATGATCCGACATTGCCAGTTGTGCTAAGCACCTGATCACTTATATCCGGCCAAAAATGGAATGTAACTCCCCTGTTGGTAAGGAGCTTCAAAGACATACATATATGCAGCTTGGGGATTGAGGATGGTAGGATATTCAACCCTATTATCACCTTTTAACATCACTGGAAGAAAGGCTGCATCAACCCCTTTAATCTAATAAAACAGATCAGACCTGCTAAGTTCCTTATTCAGATCATTCCAAAGTGTAATAAATCAATGGCCCTTTTCATGCATCATTTGAGGCATTCATTGAATTATTCCTAAAAAGAGTAGTACCGTCATATACAAAATTAAGAGAGAGTGGGTAAAGCAGCATTATTGAAAAAACCTTTGCACCAAATTCCTCGAAGGTCGTTCATAGCGGAGACAGCGACAAGAAGCATTTAAAAACACATTCTTGTTTAAACCGATGCAAACAGATCATACCAGAATACTATCAAAGAAGCTTTGCCTCACCACACGGTTCTTAGATGGATAAGTACACTGTAGCTGGTGTCTTGTAAAGTCCGCCATTTGACTTTACAAGATCTGTTCATGTTGTAATATACAAATGTACTAAAAAGGGACAATTCCGATTATAAGCTGGAGAAAGTGGAGTATACCCTGTGTGATTGTCCGAGACTAAGCCACAGTCTAATACGGCTAGATTCCTAATAGATTTGGGGGACGTTACCAAGATTAGGCTAATAAACACAATAAGTTTCAGCTGCACGACATTAAACGCGGTACTCGACACAAGAATAAACCACTTAACCCCAAAAACTAACCATATTTCTCTTCAAAGTGCATAAATGTCTGAAAATGATTCAGAAATTTTTTAAATACATTTTGAAAGTATTAGATTTAAGTGTGTATGTGATCATTTGTGCTTATTTCAAAGGTTTCTAGGAGAATATGCATGTTATTAACATTTACTTACTTTACTTATGTTGTCTTGGCCTACTTAGTAAATGACTTCCAAGCACTTCGGTGATGTGAGAGTTTTCGCCAATTAATCATACCTAATAATTGCATGTCATCTTCCACTTGGTCCTCCCACTTGTTCCTTCCACAACTCTCTAGCTGGAGCGTTTGTATGTATTAGACCGACATGACCAAAGTTTTAAGTTTTAAACAAAATAAATGTAATCCGTTGTACCTCAGCTTTTTGGTTTTCAATTTTCAGCAGAGACGGATATACTCTACGGTTTAGTAAGACAAATAAATTGTAATACTCATAGATGTATGTAATTATAACAATAACTGTTTATTTGCTCTCACAAAAAATATCTAGAACTTATATTTAAAGTTCATACGGAACATATACTGAATGTTAACCTGAGCAATATCATAGACAATAAATTCATTGTACAATAAAGACGATTTCAATTTGTCATCAGTAATTGCCTTACCGAGTGGAATTTCAACACCATCTTCTCGTACCACCGACTCGGTGGGATCGGGCATAGTGCGACCACGTCCGTAGCAGCTGTGCTTGTCTGCTGGCAGCTTAGTGACATATTTGGCAGCAGTACATTCTAACATATCACCGAGGGCTACTTCGGACAGTAACATAAAACCAGTTGAATTCTGTTTGCTAGTACAACAATAGTTAGCCGATTTCGATACCATGTCCGCAAAATAGACACCCTTGCCGAACATATAACCAGTAACCGGAGCTTCTGGTGGGGCAATCTTAAGACCATGCGAAAGAATACCAGCGAAATTTGTAAGACGAGAACCATGCCACAAAAGTCGGCGGTTGTGGAGTTTTTTGAACGGTTTGTAGCGACGTGCTTCTCCTTGACGTGCTACTTTGAAAATATCGACCACTTCCAGGTCATACATGTTGTGTGTAGCCGCATGTGTATTATGTACATACTTCTTAAGCATAGCAAATTCGTCACTGTCTTTCTCCAATGGCTCCAATTTGGTCTTCAGTTGCTCATAATGCTTGTCGAGTGGATTCATATCTCCCTCCTTGTAGTCTTCAGTTTGAAGGAGATTATAAGCACACTCGATTTCTAGAAGAGAGTCCAACATTTGGCTTAACTTTTCAACCTGCTCTTTTGTGTCCAATAACGGTGGAGCGTCCGTTCCAAAGTCATGGGGTATTAGAGTATAAAAACGATTAGTACAGTCAATGAACTTGGCATTGGTGCCGTTTTTTTCTATAAGCCCATACACTTCGGTTAGAACGCTATAAGCTGATTTTATTTGCTTCTGACTCAATTTTCCCAGTGGCATTTTTTCCATATCCAAATCGAATTCCATCATTGTACGCTTCATCGTGTCAACATCGAACATTAACTTGATGATGTCTTGGACAGCCGGCTGCAATTTTGATTTGATTTTATGTTCAACATTCAAATCAATCTTAGCATCTTCTGAATAATCGATGTCAATAGGATACATGCAATTAGGCCTCTTAACGAAATTGTCACGATTCTCGAAGTCATTGCCGCTCTTCTCTAAGTAAATAGCTTTAAATGAGGCCATGGCATCCATAAGTGTCGAAAAATTTTCCAATTTATCTCCACCAATTGTTGTGCCGATGCGTCCCCAGGAGCGGAATACCCAAAATTTGTTTTTCGTGTCGCTCTCCAATAGTTGCAATTTGTAATATGAATTCTTATTGCTCTGTATATCGGTTTTGCCGAGCACGACATTATATTTATCCTTATTACGGGATACGTAGACATGAGCGACGTCTTCCAAACCACTATCAGGATCTACGGCCATGCCATCCTTTATCTTAAGAGTCATTGACTTTGGTACAGATTTGGTGTATATGCTTTTCGACTTGGAACTCTTCGTCTCCTCTGCCGGAATACGAGCCGCCGGATCTGTACCCCAATCGCAAAGAGTCATACTGGTAATGTAGTTGACGGCGCCAGCACCATTCGATTCCACTGAGTCGAGATATTCTTGAGGTATTATATGCAAACCCATTTCATTGGCTTTCAGCATGCGACTTCCCATGCGTTTTACCTCTTTGGCTGTTGAGAATACTGCAATGGTTTTTTCGGATATTTTGGAGTCGAATTTACCGCCAAGTTTGGAAATTCGCTTTTTCAAGTCATTTTCAGTGTCTTTCGAACCAATATGAGCGAATTGCATATTGTACAGTGGTGGACGTTCACGTTTTACTTTAGGGCCAGCATCCACCTCATCATTCTTTTTCACACCTACACTTTTAGCTATTGTAGATGCACTTGGTGGAATGTATCGTATGGCACGAGTTTCCGGTTTTTTACGGACATCCTTCAGGAACGTATATTCACTCTTAAATTCAGAAGGAATTTTGCAGGCACGACGTTTGGGCTCTTTAATTATATTTGCGCACTTGGTCCATTCCGTCAAATCTCCACCACATACGTATCCTGATTTATGGAATAATAATTGGTTACCCTTACACTCTGGACAGGGATCCATAGCGCCAAATGTCAAGAGATCAGCAATCTGGTCAAGCAATTTTTCCGAATCGCCCTGAACTGGTTCCTGACCATTCTCCTGTAGCAGTTCGTGCATATCATTTTTGTTCATCTCATTCTTAACATTGTCGCGGAATTTATACAAACGCTTCGACTGTTGCTTTACCTTTTCGGTCAGTTCCTTAGTGGCTTTTTCGTCCTCTTCATCAAGCTTTTCTATTTTGGCCTTTTTGGCTGTCGGCGCATCCTCCGATTTTATAGCAGGCAAACTCTTCTTTACACTTTTCTTATCATCGTCTTTAAGTGAATTGAAACCAGGTAAATTTTCACCGGTATCAAACCAACCTAGTTCGCCGCGCATTTGAGCAAAGCAATCTACATGGTGCCATAATGCTTGACCTCCATATTTCATACCCACTTCTGTGTCGTATACAGTTTTTCGTATACGAATGTCATCCTTAAGAATTTTCTGTTCGCATCCCCGACAAGCTGCTCTACCAGATTTGGCATATTCCAAGCCAAAATCTTTCGCAGCTGAACTTTCAGCTTTTGAACGCTTTTTGCCTTTTTTACCGTCATCGGCTCCTGATACAATACCCGAAGATGCACACTCTTGGATTTTCTTTTGGACTCGTTCTTGGTCTTCAAATCGAAGATTTTCAAAATTTTCTATATCGCCTTCTGATGCTGGACGCTGTTTTTTGAAGAAACATGCCTCATGAAACCAATTAGGCTGCTTTCCATCGTGAAAAGCAGACTGCACCATAGCGGCAATCCGCAAAGTACCCTGTCCAATATTGGTCTTACATCCCTTACATCCAGCTCGTCCAGTTTTTGCATATTCGCATTTATAGGGTAATTCAATATCCATTTTGCAAATATTTTAGGTAATTTGACTGAATGCCAATGCACACACAATACAAAATACAGAAAACGAAACAACACAGACGAAATTTCACAATGAATTAAAATTTGCGGGGTAGCTCTTTCGTTGTTTGGAACGCCAATCAGTATATGCCTGCAACTTAAATAGTAGCAAACGCGACAACGACAAACTATTATTATTGGCTAGAGTCGGTTTTGTACGGCGTCGTCGCTTACGGTCTAGTTTAAGATGGGGCAACAGCAACAAAACACCGGCAACATATGAGAAACAACTTAATTAAGAGCGATGGCGTCGACGACAAATTTTTAGGTTATAAATTTGAAATGAACCGACCGAAATGCGAATGAAGCGTCATTTGCTTAGAAATCAGTGTGCCCATATTGACAAATTTATTGGTCATTCTTTGGAAATCTACTTTTTCTATAGGATTTTCTATTTGGCGGAATTTGTTAAATGTGAACGGATTATGTAAATGGACATCTTTGGATTTAATAGCGAAATTATGGTACGAATAAATATTTGTTTGTAAAATCCAGAATTGCTGAATTGACAAATCCTACCATATGATCTTCGTTGTGCTAACTCTGTGACTGAATCATCCTCCGAAAGAAAATCTTTATTACAGAGATATGCGTGCATTTTGTATAACTAGCGAATTTCAAGAAATTTGCCGTTGCAGGGGTATCTCAAATTGTAGACGATTTCTGATTGCAAATTACAAGTTTCCAGTTCGAGATAACAAGTAGTTTCGTGAGACACTGAATTTTCATTGTTTTGGTCTACCCTGGCAGCCATTTCAGTAACAGCTGTCGTCCATCGTATTTCTGGTTGTAGCGTTTGGATGCATTCAACTGATATGGCTCAGACTGCTGGTTAGCAAAACGACTTTATCAAGACTCATTCACTGACTACACCCAGCACCAATGCTTGTGTTACCCATCGTTTTCTTTTTCAAGAATCAACTATATGTTGAATCATTCGTCCGTGGTAGACAAATTCGTCCCTTTACCAATTCCCGTAGATTAATGTCGCCGCGGCGTTTGTCGAATTTTGTCTTGTGCTCGTTCCAGATCAGTGTCATCTCTCACATTAAGAACTAGACCGTGAATACGACAAATTAACTGCGTGAAATCTAAGATTTTGTGCAAACAATTACCATAGATTTTTCACCTTGTTGAAGATGCAACTATGCGCAATTTCACGCGAGATCAGCTGATTTTTGGTGTACCGGTGTGCAAAAGAGAATGAGAAAAGAATGATGGGAACAAAGAAGAATTGAAAACAAGTAAACATTATTCTTTTGTGAAAAAATCGAATATTTCCTGAAAAAATAAATGTACGCACAATGCAACGAGGCAAAATTTCTTTTGGAAAAATCAATTTAAATCTCAGTAAACCTGTAGAAAAACAGATAGCTGATGATGAAACGGAGGAGAAGGCGTCAACAGCAGGAGGTTTCAAAAAAATCGATAAACATCAAATGCTAAATTCTAAATCCGATGTGACGGAAGATTCGGAAGAACAACGTCTGAAAGATGTAATGGGACTCACGGGATTCGGAAGGAAGGTTGCCAAAGTATTTGACATAAATGTAAGTACATATTATGTTTCAATTCCAAGGTCACAGTATAAAATCAGATTTTATTGATAGGAACAAATTGCAAAAGCCAAAGAAGTGGCACCCGTAAAGTCCATGGAAACAAATGTGGAGAATAATCCAGATGATGAGGAGGAGGATGATGACATTATAGGACCACTACCTTCAATGGCTGGAGAGGTTCAAGGAGGCAAACAATGGCCTAAAAAAATATCAAATGACAGTGACGACGATGACGATGATGATGACGATGACGACGAAGAGGATGAAAATATTCATTTGGAGAAAAAAATTCCCGACACCCATGAAGTCCAAATGCACCACGGCTCTAAGGCAGTATTAGCTTTAGCCGGTGATCCTGCAGGAGCACGCTTAGTTACTGGTTCTATTGATTATGAGGTGTCTTTTTGGGATTTCGCCGGCATGGATTCATCCATGCGCAGCTTTCGCACCATACAACCCTGTGAGAACTATCCCATACGAGATCTGCATTATTCCATAACAGGCGACATGATATTGGTTATATCTGGCAATTCGCAAGCGAAAATTTTAGATCGCGACGGTTTCGAAAAAATGGAATGTGTCAAAGGAGATCTTTACATTACGGATATGTCAAAGTCCAAAGGTCACACCGCTCAATTGACATCGGGATGTTGGCATCCATATACCAAAGAGGAATTTCTAACCGCCGCTATGGATGGCACACTGCGAATTTGGAAAGGTTTAAAAAACAAAGATCAACATACGGTCATTAAGACCAGGGCCCAAGGAGGCCTAAAAACAAACGCCTCCTCGTGCGCTTACAACCGCGATGCGACATTAATTGCGGCTGGATGCGTGGATGGTTCCATACAGATGTGGGATACACGCAAAATGTACGTAAATACTACTCATTGCTTAAGAGGAGCTCATGCAAAGGGATCCGAAATGACTTCGGTGTCATTCTCCTATTTGGGCCAACAATTGGCTACAAGGTCAAATGATGAAACTATGAAGTTATGGGACATAAGGAAATTTAAAGAACCTTTACATACATGGTCGAATCTATTCTCACGATATGACACCACAGATTGTTGCTTTAGTCCGGATGATAGCATTCTAGTCACAGGGGAATCCTTGGCCAGAGGAGAAAAACAGGCAAACCTATATTTCTATAATACTCAAACGTTCGAAGAGATTAAAAGGATACCAGTAACGGACTCCCACATAATTAAGACATTGTGGCATCCCAAACTTAATCAGCTGTTTGTGGGCTGTGGCAATGGGGTTATCAAATGTTACTACGATGAATATCGATCGCTTAGAGGAGCCAAACTTTGCGCGGTTAAAAAATATCGCAAAAAGAAGCACACCGAAGTTGTGGGCGTGTCACAAATCATTACTCCGCATGCTTTACCTATGTTTCGGCAGGAAAAGTCCGGCTCATCACGGAAGAAAATGGAGAAGGATCGCTTGGATCCTGTCAAATCGCATAGACCGGATTTGCCCATTACAAGTGGCCAGGGAGGTCGAGTGGCAAGTTCCGGTGGAACTCTCAGCTCTTATGTTATACGTAATTTGGGCTTAAGCAAACGTGTCGATGATGACCAGGATCCACGTGAAGCAATTCTAAAGTATGCCAAAGATGCAGCCGAAAATCCTTACTGGATAGCACCGGCCTACAAGCAAACCCAACCGAAACAAATATTTTCAACGCCTGTCGAGGGTGGGGGAGATGATGACGAACCGGAGAATAAGAAGGCGAAACAAGAGTAAATACACAAGTTCCACGACGACTAGTACTTAAGAGTAACGGAAAGGTGATTTTTAAGAATTGAAAAAAATAATTGTAATAGTAACATTTAAGACATCTCAATTTCCCATGTGGACAAAGAGCAATTATTGGAAAAGAAAAATACAGGAACAAATGAAACTGTAAATGATTTTGAATGAAGCATGTAACACTGTACAGATGAATTGATAGAAAACCAAATTAGTCAAACAAACAGTTGAAAGGTATAACGATGAGTCGGTGTTTTACGAGTAGATAGATTCGTTTTAAAAATGATTTTATGTATTTAATTTAATTCAATTATAGCTGTGGTTAGTGTCATAGAATAAAAGTAATAAAAAGAAAAATCTTCTTAGAAATAGATGCATTTCGGACGCCTCAAAAGACTTTTCATAAGTAAAATGTGTATGTGAACTGTAGAGACAATAGGATGGACATAACGAGCTAATTATGGAAGTAATTATGAATTACAAGGGTTCTAAAGATATTTCTTTATATTCTCCGAAATAATCGGGTAGGATATACAACCATAAATGGCTGAGAAAACCGTACACCTTCTTTAAAACAGTTTCTGAAATCCATTTAAATTGTCATCTACAACCTTACTGGAAGTAACTCTTGCAGTACGTCGGCCGATCCAACATCATCGTTTGTTGTCTAATAATTGCTTACTGTACCACATATCTGATGATTTCCAAAAAATCAAGTTTTTTTTTACAATTTTATTTTGTTTTTCAAGTATTAAAAAAAATATTCCTAACCTATAACTAATTTATTTGCTCAGTGACACCAAACCATCCTGCAACCGATAGCAATCACTTGCAATCTTCCATTTATCATCCTGGGCGGTTATAATAAAAGTCTGTTGAAATGGTTTCATTGGCTGATCCGTATACTTAACAGTACCCCCAGTCTGTATTAAGTACGTTAACTGACCAGCAACAGCATCGTCAACAATAGGTTGAGCATCTAGAGTAGACACATTATGTTCAGAGGAGGGAAGTTCTATGAAATATTTTTGGATATTGTCTTTTCCGGAAGCTCCATTGCCATTCCACACGAACAAGCCATTATCCAAATATAACCGATTCATTTGCTAACAAAAGAAGGTAAACTTTAGAACATATATTAGTTTAGAAACGGGAAAAGGATTTACTTACAATACGTTTTTTATCAAACGACTGATAATATAATTTGGTGAAATCCTCCGCCGTCCGACAGCATCCTTCAATTTTTCCCTTCAATTCCTTGGAGAGCAGTTGACAAATATGTTAATCTATAAGGCATTTTTTTCTGAAAGACACTATTTACTTACGCTATCCATTCTCAGTATGTTTTCTGAATAGTTCTTCCTAAATTTGATTTAAAGTTCAAATTTGACGTCAATTTCCTATAAATGTGAAATTCTTAATACCAAACAGTGTTGGTATTTTGAAAAATGTAATATGTGTGGCAATGGCACATTAAAGGTGCCCAAATAGGGCCCATAGTCCCAACATTAACGTTTCCCTATTATAATTGTATATCATGAAAAAAATTAATACGAAATGGAAGATGGAGTTGATGTGATGAAGAATTCTAGCTAGTAGTAGTGTGCGATCTATTGCTGGGTATCCTCAACAACATATCCCCGCCATCATGTGTCTGCGTACATCTCGTCGCTTTGCTTGAGAAATGGAACGGTGTGGAATGATAGTCGATTCCATCACTACTGATACCATGTTCATTTATTCGTGGTATTGCCAGCATCAAGTTAACCGCACGTAAACAGAGAGGATCATGCTTGTTCTCCCGAAGTGAATCAGTGTTGGCATAGGCCGAGAGTAAACAGAACTGGAGTCGCCAGACTTGGGAAATCGAAAACGCCCGGATTAGACTTTATTGGGGAGGCTAGCGTTCACTTCATACACATGTATATTCTGGTATATTCGAAAGACTACAAACATTACAATTGTTTTCAAAAATGTATCATTCAAGAAAACGAAAAATTATTGCCGTGTAACCTGACTGAAACTTCAGGTACCAGACTACGGATATCTGACGAACGTATACCGTTAAAATATCTATAGATTAACGAGGATCCCAATTGGCGAGGTGCAAGGTCCCAAAAAGCCCCGCATTCCTTACAATTGAAACAACAAGAATGCATCGGGGCTTGGCAAAGATCTGTTTCAGTTTATTCGAACTTGTTTCTAACAAATATGTTGGATTTGCAAAATGCATCAGATCTGGCAGTATGCGAATTTCAATTACCTCCTACACATGTTTACTCCGGAAACGGAAAAATCTAATATCCACTAAAAGCGTAGCTCCCAGTGCCATAGGGTGTTCTTAATGATCCAGGGTCAACTCCGGAGAATAACATGTACATTTGTGGACCTCGTCTACAAAACAAAAAATCCTAAATATAATTTATTCACGGTTTCGTTTTGTATTAAATGTATAATTATGGCCAGACTGTGGACACCTGAACACGTTTACGATCCATTTCACCTTATAACCGGGACATAATACTTCTCTAATTAAAAAAATAATTCCACAGTATTCGTATAAAAACAATCTGGCATCTCCATTTGAAATTAAATGCCATCACTCGCGAGTCGCGACAACCCCTATACTGTCATTTTTGGCAGTTGAGCAAAACATTTTCGCATTCATTTGCGCTCCAAAGTGCTGAGCGTTTATTTTCAAGATCACGCGTGCCGGCTGTTTTGGAATTCATTTCATCTATAGATTCCTGCCTGACATTAATCAAGCTTGAAAAAGTCATGACTGAAGCGCTAGAATACGATATATCGGCGGAAGTGCGCGGCGTGTTGGTAAGTTCAATAGTGCAACAACTTTCATCGTGTTTTAACCACCACATTTTTCCCTGCAGACTCCCGGCCGACTGAAGCTGTCCGACCAGAGTTTAGTTTTCAAAAACAACAAAACTGGCAAAGTTGAGCAGATACCCAGCGACGATATAGATTTGATAAATTCGCAGAAATTCGTGGGTAATTGGGGTATTCGGGTCTTTACCAAGTCTGGCAATTTACATCGTTTTGTGGGTTTCAAGGACAGCGAAAATGAGAAGCTGTCCAAGTTCATAAAGAAGGTCTACAAACAGGAAATGGTGGAAAAGGAAATGTGTGTAAAAGGATGGAACTGGGGTACGGCCAATTTTAAGGGTGCTGTCTTGAGTTTCGACAAGGAGAGCAAAATGATTTTCGAGATTCCCCTGTCGCATGTCTCCCAGTGTACGACTGGTAAGAATGAGGTGACCATGGAATTTCATCAGAACGACGATGCTCCGGTTGGTCTCATGGAAATGCGTTTCCATATACCAACAGTCGAGTCGGTCGAAGAAGATCCTGTGGAGACATTCCAAACGAATGTGATGAACAAAGCCTCGGTCATCTCAGCGTCCGGTGATGCCATTGCCATATTCCGCGAGATACATTGCCTCACGCCCAGAGGTCGTTATGACATTAAAGTCTTCTCCACATTCTTTCAATTGCACGGCAAAACGTTTGATTATAAAATTCCAATGGATTCGGTTTTAAGACTATTCTTGCTGCCGCACAAGGACAATCGTCAGATGTTTTTCGTTTTGTCCTTAGATCCGCCAATCAAACAGGGTCAGACTCGTTACCATTATTTGGTGTTGCTTTTCAGTCCAGAGGAAGAGACATCCATAGAGTTGCCATTCACAGAAGAGGAGCTAAAGGAGAAATACGAGGGCAAGCTGGAAAAGGAAATTTCGGGTCCGCTGTTTGAGGTGATGGGCAAAGTGATGAAGGTTTTAATTGGCAGAAAGATAACGGGTCCAGGAAACTTTGTGGGGTACGTTCTGTTAATTCAGCATCATATAATAAATATTTATTGGAATTTTTTTTCTCTTTTTTAGACACTCTGGTACAGCTGCCGTCGGCTGTTCCTTCAAGGCTGCTGCCGGTTATCTCTATCCCCTGGAGCGAGGATTCATTTACATTCACAAACCACCAGTTCATATTCGTTTTGAAGAAATTGCCTCGGTTAATTTTGCCCGTAGCGGTGGCTCTACCCGTAGTTTTGATTTTGAAGTCACTCTCAAGAATGGCACCATTCATATTTTCTCTTCAATTGAAAAAGAGGAATACTCAAAACTCTTTGATTTCATCAATCAAAAGAAACTGCACATCAGTAACGTTGGCAAAGATAAGGGCGGCTACAAGGATGTCGATTTCGGTGACTCGGACAATGAAAACGAACCTGATGCTTATTTGGCTCGTGTTAAAGCTGAGGCCCGAGAAAAGGAGTCTGATGGTGATGATGGTTCGGAAGATGAGTCTACGGATGAAGATTTCAAGCCAAATGAAAATGAATCGGATGTGGCGGAGGAATACGATTCGAATGTGGCAAGCGATTCCGATGATGACTCCGATGCTAGTGGTGGTGGCAGTGGTGGTGAGGGTGGAGCTGAAAGAAAAGAAATTAAGAAGCTGAAGAAGGAAAAGAAAGAGAAGGACAAAAAAGAGCGTTCAGAGAGGAAAGAAAAAACGGTATGTAGTTAAAAAAGCTATGGGATTTGTTCGAATCCATTTAATATTTATTGTAATTTCCATTTTAGAAAAAAACGTCCAAAAAGAAGGACTCCAATAGACCGAAGCGTGCCACAACTGCGTTTATGTTGTGGTTGAACGACACACGTGAACAAATCAAAAGCGATAACCCCGGCATTAAAGTTACCGAAATTGCCAAGAAGGGCGGTGAAATGTGGAGGGAAATGACCGACAAATCCAAGTGGGAAGAGAAAGCAGCCGTAGACAGACAGAGATATTTGGACGAGATGAAAGACTACAAGCCGGCCGCCGATGAAAGCGACGAAGAGGCCGATGGTGCAGCCAGCAAAGCCAAATCAGTCCAAAAACGTAAGAAGGAATCGACGTCCCCTAAGAAAGCGGCAAACACCTCAGGCTCATTCAAATCCAAGGAGTATATATCAGATGATGAATCTTCATCCGAAGATGGAGATAAGAAGAAAAGTGATAAATCGGATGCCGATTCAGAGCCCGAAAAGAAAAAGAGCAAAAAAGTAAGTAGCGCAAATGTTTGTCATCTAGAGTCTTGATTTTCATACCAATGTGTTTGTTCAGGTCGACAAAGGCAAGTCAGTGGACAAAAGCAAAAAAGAGGAAAAAGATGCGAAGAAAAAGAAAGCCGCCAGTGACGAAGAGGAGGAAGCCACGGCTTCCGAGGAAGTGGAATCAGAGGACGATGAAGCGGACGCTAAAAGCGACTAATCTCCTACAGTTTGATCAATTCCCTATAATTTACTATATTTTACATTTATATAGGTTTAGTTTATTCGTTAACAAACACAAAAATGTTATCTACATTATGTTTATTTAGTGTAGTCCTACATATGTAGAGAGATCCCCATTTATTTTTCATAATTTTTTTTTTAATTGGAAATTCGTTTATAAACAGCAAAAATAAAAACAGAAGAATATTGTAAACAAAACTTAAAAACCCAACACTTCCATAACTACGATGAAGCTAAACGTCATCACTAGTTGGTGAAATTTGGAATTGAATTGTCGCTTAACATGAAGGAATTGCAAATGAGTCGATAAAAAAGAAATAAATAGAAAAAGATTTTAATTTTTTATAAGGTTTTTTTTTTATATGTTCAGCAACAATCATGATTTACTTTATGGAGACGTGGAGCTTCCTTGAAGGCGTGATGCTTCCGAATGACATTGTGGAAGGACGCCTACATCGCGATTCATAGAGTTCTCTATCAAATTCTTGTATGAGCTGTGATTTACGTATACCTTATACTTGTTCCATTCTGAGTTTCGATGAAGCGTTCGAGTATTTTGAGGTGAACTTGGAGAATAACGCGCGTGAGGATGAATTTAAATTTCTCAATTGTAGCCAGCTTAAATTACCCAGACTTCGAGTTGAAATAATGTCCGGTTTACATGGGAGTTTTACAAATGCTGCCGTCTTGTTGGAAGAAAATGCCAAGATAATGCGATAAAGACAAGTGATGATTCATTCTCAATTCATTTACTTTCCCGCCGACTAAATTTTTGATGAAATAATGACCTATTATTCAATCAGCACAAACCACACCAAACCGCTCTTTGTCCGGATTTAATATCAACTCAAATACAACTTCTTATGCTAATTGGCAGAAGTATCGAAAACAGTGGATCATTATGTAAACTTTTCGAGATGTCGATTGTTGACATAGGCATAAGCCAGGGTCTCAATGATGAATTCGTAATCGTCTAAAACGGCAATATTTTTTTTCAATTTGATCAAAGTCGAATCGTCTAAAAGCAGGTGAGTCAACATGATTCAACACAAAACTAAAAACTAAAATAAATGAAAACGCCAGTTTATTCCAAGTTCGGTAATATTTTTGCAAAGCTTCTATCACGGCTCTTCTGGGTACTCCCAGTTCGAGTCTATAGGTACAGCTCGAGATCTTGTTATTTTTTTGTATTACATAGTTATATGTTTTATAATTCAATATAAACGTTCCATAATTCCCCCGTTCTTTTGGCCTTGTAACCCACATTTGAATACATGTTACAAATGTAGCATACTTGTTCTGGATACACTGACCCACAAATGAAAACTGTCATTAACAAGTATTTGCGGTTCAATAAGCGTTTTATTGTCCTCGTGATCATAAATTTTACATTGTAAGAAAATGTTTTTTTTTTGAATATTAAAATACAACTTTACATATCTATCGAATTAATTTAAGTTATTGACTTTTGTCATTCCTTTCTAAATGTAATTAAGATTTTTATGTACTTGTAACACGACATCCCAGTCAGTGAACCTTAAAAACGAACCAAACGAGTCATATCATCCACTTTCGATGTTTATGACTAATATCACCAAAGGCGAGTGGTGCTGTTTTTAATTGTTTTTGAAATATTTTATGTAAAATTGTATTCAATTTTTTTTTGGAGTCTTATTCAATTTCTTTCAAATTTTTTTGAGTTTATTTAAAATTTTAAGGCCTATTATTATAAATTAAAAAAAAAATAATTTTAATTATTCACCATGTAAAGCCAAAGCAGACACTGTGGTGGTAATGATTTGTTTTGCAGTGTGAAATATCTAATCTAAGTCATGTGCCCGGTGATGCATTGCCACTCACACTAGTATTCTATTTCTGGAGTGCTCTTTCGACTCTTCTGCATTCTGTAGAAGTAGCTGATTAGTGGTTTTACCGATCTATCCGCATCCTCTAGATTCATAGCTGAGCCTATTCGAGCTAGCACATCCTGGGCCACATTTCTTTCGATATCACAGGGCACCCAGCAAAGGTCAACGTTGTAGTCCCTTAAAAGTAGGAATAGTAGGCAATGCTTCTATTCTATTTTATTGTGCCACTCAGACTGGAGAATGTGTTTCACTTGAAAATACTCGGCGAAAGTAAAATGAAAATCCTTTTTTTTATATTGAATGATAAGTTAATCGAGTAAAAAGAAATTGAGATACAAAGTTTGAAATGTTTTCTGTCTATTTGCATACTTCAACATTTATTTAAAAGCCATTTACTAAACAAATAATTGATTTAAAATAAAATGTTGTCCTTTCACAGGTAACATTCACTTAGGTGGAATGAAAGTGAAATGGAATGAAAATAAAAGCTGGAACATGGCTGGTAGTTTCAGTGATATCAGCTTTCAACAGCACTCAGTTCAATTCTTGGCAGCGCCAGCTCTCGCAGGAACCAAAACAAGGGTGACCATCGAATGTCTCGCTATCTCCTCCAGAGACACCCGTCATTCTCGAGCAATTCTTGAAGTGTTGTACACTCTTTTCAGGGATTAAATGACCGCCTGGCTGTCAATAAATATGTGGATATCCCGGCATGATACTGGACTTGTCGTGCGGTAGTTTCTATAGCCATTATTTCGGCCAGCAATAGACAACAAAGTTTTGGTAGTTTAAGGGACAGATTCAAATTCAGCCGATACCAGTACATTCATCTAAGGCGATTTTGAACCGTCAGTAAATATCCGAATGACATTCCCAGGATGGCGACTGTCATTCGCATATTCCGATGTTCGGGTGTTAAATAGTCAACAGGAAAGTCTGAAATTCCTATATTTCCATGCTTTACATCTCAACTACCTGTGGCCATAATTAAACATGTCTACAGTGCATTCATAAAGTGTCCGCCATCTAACGTTTTTTTTTTTTTCAAAAAGTGCTTATTTTGTTATCGTTGTTTAAAAAAATTGAAGAGGAGGATAATGGCAACATTTGGATACAACAGGACGGCGCTACATGCCACACAGCCGAAGCTACACTCGATGTTTTGCGCCCTGTTTTTGAGGATCGCATTAGCAGCCCCAGTGCTGATGTCGTTATGCTACTGCATGGCCAGCCGAGGCAGCCATTTGAATGAAATGATTTTCCATTATTAACAGGAAGGATTTTACTTTCAAATAAAAAAAGAAATTTCAAAAAAAAGAAAGTTCTTTCACACATCTCTCACACATTACAACAGGCGTAGGAGCGACAGATGAACTAGGAAGCATAATAATTCCATTCAACATTTCCGTAAAGTATTCTACACAAATCTGTCAGTCGGACTTGACTGCCCAGCGTTGCGTTTACAATTATAACAAATTGTCTATTTCGAACAAATTATTCATCAAGTTCATAAGCCTTATTATTATTGAAGAGTTGCTTTTATTTATGCAAAACATGAGTTCATTCAAAATGAATTCAGAACAATAGAACCATTTTCTTAATTGTCAAAAAAAAAAACCGCAGTATGAGTGAAACCGAAAGAGCGGGCAGAAATAAATTGCGTGCGGTTTTTATTACTTTTTATCAAAAGTTTTAATTAAGCCACATATTTATTAAGATTTTATGTTAATAATGTTGACAAGACAAAGGAAAACAGAAGGAAAAAACAAATGCGAAAATGAAAACAACACAATCAAATGAGCAACAAATTAATAACCCCCTAACGTCAGTTGTTAATATGAAAAAAATCAAGTTCTGTGTAATTGAACTTTTTTCCAATTAATAAAACTCATTAAAAATGTTGGTCATTGTCACACGATGATGGACCACTCCCGTCGGTACGAGCACTGTCACACTCTTGCTAACATCGATGTCGATTGATAGCACCAAAGAAACACAATTACAACCGAACTCGGCCAACGTCGGCTTGAGGCTTGTGTTAACATCTTCCGTCACCCACTCAGGATGCGTGGAGCACTTTCTGGTCGGGTTATTATTAATGGGAATTTAACCAGTATTTCGTTAATTAACCATTTGATGTTATTGTTATTTATGTTCGTAATGAGAGGTTATTTCGCTTCGCTTTTAGTCATACGGCCAAAGATATCACACATTTTCAATCTCCAGATCTTAGAGTGCATTTTGTTTTGTATTTTTTCGAAAATATATTTCAACACAAACACATTGACCTCTGTGCAATTGAATTCAATTAAAACAACAACTCTGCTAGGTATGTAAATATCTCTTTATAAAGTAATGCATATTCATTCCATTTTGTTTCTTTTATTTTTCTCAAGCAAACAATACTGAATCATAGCGTATCACGTTGTGACAATTTGTCAAAATATGACAATGGAAAAGAAACATTTGTTTCGCCATAATTGACTTGACGGCCGTTCAATTATTAGGCGTGCCAAATTTAATTATTACAAATTGTTTCAACCAAATCGTGCGTCAGAAAACGGAAATGTAAAACGGCATGTCGTTAACGTCTTTTTGTCATCCTTTTGTGGCATTGAAGGGGTCCGGATTGTCCGTAAGGAAACAAACGATTGACGAAACGAACGTGAACGACTTCTTGCAATTGTAGCAAAATGTGATTGCTCTCTTACTTGTAATGTCACCGTCTACTACATGGTGGAAACGTCCGCTGAGGAATATTTTGATTTTGACCACAAAGCTAACATGAAAATTGACCCCAAATTTTAATATTAAAGACAACAAATCAGCCATTTGGCCCAATTTTTCCAACTCAATCATTAGTAGAAATATTTTTTTTAAATTTTTGATGGTATTTTTCTTTTGTTTTTCGGTCACAAAATTATTGAAAAATTATTTCATGTTATTTAGAGGTTATTTTTTCTGCTATTTTTGGTAGAAAACTTTGTTTTAGGTGATTTTTCATATTAAATAATTTTACAGTTCTAGGTCCTCATTTTGAAAAGCAAAAAATAACCACAATATTTTTAAAATTTTTGGGGTCTTTTTCGTTGTCGATTAGGGCCAATTTTTCGTATTGGTTTAGGCAGAAAACTTTTTTTTGTTAGGCGATTTTTCACATTAAAATGTTAACAGTTTTCGGTCCCTATTTCCTTTTTTTTTATAAAATTTGTTTGTATTGTGTGGGACGGTTTTCCAATTCCAATATTTGGGAAATTTTTGTGTTATTTTTCGTTTTTGGGTCACAAAATTATTGAAAAATGATTTTATGTTATTTAGGGTTTTTTTTATTGGTTTTGGATTTATTTTTTCTGGTAGGTCATTTATTCCTTTTTATACAATTTGTTTCTATTGTTTGGGGAGTTTGTCCACTGTTGATTGGGTCTAAATTTCATATTTTATAGTAGGACGATTTCTCATTATCCCAATTACCCCCAAGTTGAGGCCATTTATCGGTCAGGCCAAAGAAAAACCATCAAATTTACAAAAAGTGTGCTCATTTTTATTTATGGAAAATGGTCCCAAATCTATATAGGAAATATGACACCCAATTGAACTGGATAATTTTACACAAATTTTCGTGTTGTTTTCTCATTAGTAAAATTTGCGGCCATTTGCCTTTTCTGTTTAGGGTGATTTTAGATTGGGGCAATTTTTCTGAGAGCCGCCGATGAGACCGGGGTCGCACTTACTCCTCATTCCATATTTTTTATCGATCGATCGATCGGTACAAAGTGTTATGATCATGTTTTCCATGACCATAGATTCGCGATTTTTATATCCCACCAAGTTGAATTGGTTTTGTCTGCAGCAATTGGTCTGAATTCTCCGAGAGTTGGACTTTGGAAAACGGTTTTGAAAAACTCCCCTGACTAGGCCCACCCCTAACATTTCGCAAGTGTATTTTGGCTCTAGCATCTTATGAATAACAACAAATTTGTAAGTAATTTCAATTCCTCAAATTATTGTAGAAAAAAAAATACTCTAAACCAACTTCTACTCCTCCCACCCAACAACAAAATATTATTAGCTTGCCATGGACTATCGTAATCCAGTTAAGTTTTTTTGCTCCGCTTAAACTCTTATTAACTAAAAGGTGTTGCAATTTCTTTACGCTCTATGATTTTTGCGTATTTCAGAATATCCAAACAAACGAATGAACACACGTACGTTACATTCAAAACATTGATTCGAGTTGATATTAATAACCAGAAAAACCAAACTTCAATCATCCGAGTTTCGTTGGCCGCAGTAACTAAACAGAAAAACAAAATTATGCACTTTTTATTATAGATTTTTTTTTTTTTGATCGAAAATGATTCAATCAATTCGTAAAATTGTTGCATGCTCGAAAGCATTGATGGTTTACTTACAATATTGTAAACTAAAAATGTATAATAACACAGCAACAACAACAACAACAAAAACCGCCACTATTTCCTATGCTTAAGTACTACTCCAAATGTATTGCAGCACAGAGCACCGAGCACTAATAACAAAAGACTTAAGACACATACTTGAAATAATACCCACTACACACCACATTTGCTGTGCGGCGCTTTGACTGTACGGTGTGCATGGTTACCTTAATTTCTACTTCTAGCTCACCTTGTTTTAACAATTGTTTTGTAATTATGCGTCGCCGTTTGTCGGCTATGACACTTTTTTCTACTTCTTCTTCGCTCTCTCGCACTACTGAAGTTAACAATTTTTAATTTCCGTTCCAATAGAGCTTGACTTTTGGTTTTGCACTCAAGTGTTTGGAGGTTTTGTTATAATAATTTTCAGAAACCTGGACGTACAACAAACATCAGTAGAGAAAAAAACAACAACGTTGGTTTATTATTAAACCTTGACATCGCAACAATTATTGCAGTGTGCCTTTAATATTGTAACAGTTTGAAGCACAATACTATTGTACTTTTGGTATAACAGTTGCTGTGATTTAATTAATATTTCTCTGCTTTTTTTCCCCCCTTCTGGTTTGTGTTCATTATAAATACGTGTTACCACAGTTTGGAGTCTCCAATGACATAAAAATGGAGTAGTAAATCTCCGTGAAGTTAGAATGACAATTGTAGCATAAAAAAAAAAAAATACAAAAAAATTTTTTGTCTAGGGCTCCTTGAATGGAATTTATCGCCCGCATCGTGGAAACAATTGTACCGGATAGAAATATTAAAATAAATTACAGTCATCACAATAGATGCTTTCCTGAAATATATGCACAAATGTGTTAAGTAAAACTACAGCTCATTAAGGGAGGTTTTTTTTTTCGTTTCTGTCTTAAGTCTTTTGTTATGGAAATAGGTCGTGTGGAATAAAGTAATGCTAGTGTCTGCAATCCTTGGAAATTATATCTAAAGGGCATACGCAAACATCCAACGTTACAGTCGCCGATATAGGAAAAACAGTGAGAAAAAAGTATAGAAAAGTGCATCCCGCGCAGACCATACAGAAGGCAGACGTCCCAAGTCGTTTGTTGAATATTTCCAAGAGGATATTCAAACAGTATTTGTTTATTTATTTTATTTATTTATTTATTTTATGACAACATAGCACAACAAGATTTTACTCTTATAAGTTACAGTGCTAATCTATAATTATCAATGAGGTATTACATACATATTTTATAACTATAAATTTAAATTATGGAGTATTAATTGATGGAATACAGCAATCACATAAATAAGTACATAATATTATTTAAAATGTATAAAAAGCTCCTTTTTAAACTTCGATGTGTTGTTTATGAGTTGAAGATTAAATGGTAGATTGTTCCAGAGACGAACACTAAATACAAAAAATTGTCTGTACGACGTTAATGACTTTATCCTTGGTATGATTAGTTTTTTGCCTCTTTGAGATCTTTAAAAGAAAAAAACATTATTTGCTTTGAAAACCTTTCAAATGTGTCAAAAAACAACTTGGGACGCCTGCCCTCTGTATAGTCTTTGGTATCATGCGTTACGAATATGCCAGTGGAACGGCTGGATCTGTCTAATAGCATAGACAGTGTTAAATTACATACAAATCGACAGACGACAGTTTTTGCATTTTGTAAACAGCTGTTTTGTTGGTCAACTAATTGTTTGTTGTCATTAGTATGATTAGCTGCTGTGCTGTTCAATTTTAATATTCCTTTTTTTTGGTGAATTCAATTAAAACAACCTTTGCCGACTTTAAATCCATTGTAATTTGACACAATAGCAAACATTTTGATAACAGCTGATTTGATTTGAGTGTGACTGTGTTGCCATATTGAAATAGCTAAATTCAGTATAAATGCACTCTGATTTCGAATAGTTCCGTCAAAACTGGGATGGGAATAAGGATTAAGTCAAGTTGAAGTAAGTTTGCTAATGTAAATTAATCCTGTCGTCTGTCTACGCTATTAGGCCAGAGTTTTCCACCAGGAAAATTAACTCTCGATTCGAGAGTTAACACGAATCGAAACTTGTAGCTTGAAGTTGTACCATGTAACACACTCGGAGTCGAGAAGAGTGTTGCCACATTTTTTTGGCACATGTTTCGATAGTTTCTGCAACATACTGGACAATGTTCCTCTACAAAACGTCAGTTCTTACAGGTCAACGGCGGTAACGGCAGAGTGGAGATCGGCACGGCTATCAGTCCGATGCTGAATAACAATTCCCTGGGAATTTTTTCTCTATTCTAAATAAAATCTCCCCGGGATTTTTTTCCCTGTTCCCTGTTCCAATTTTCTATATGAACTTCGAAAACCTGAATTTTTTCCCGGGGAAAACAGTAGGTACAGTGTACTCTCTCCTTGCGGACACCTCTCATAAACGGACAGTTTTTTCAGTACCAATCCGCATCAGTCCTCTTGTGTATTTCTCTCATAAGTGGACCAAATTCTCAGACCCTTAGGAGAATAAGCGGACATTGGAGAGTACAATGTATTATGACTGTCAATAAAATAGATTTTTTGGGAATTACTTACTTATTTCCCTTAACATTCCATGAAGGAACAGACGGGGAACTTCTCTCGAATCAGTTAGCTGTGTACGATATAATTTTGTATACTCACTGTCCGGGGACCTACTTTTTAAAGCCGGCTCCGAACGGCTACCGGTTTTCTAGAAAAGTTTTATATGTCTTAGAGATTGCTCTCTTACTCGTAAAGTCGCCAACATTTACGAGGTGGAAACAGGCTGCAGTCTTAGGTAAGTGTTACCTTGTTCTGTTGGATTTTGATGAGCGATTTAATACATTCTAATGTATATCTGAATTTTATCGTGTTAACCAGGCCGCAAAGCTGTCCACATAGATTTTTTATCTTCGAGGGGTGAATCTGTTTGGCTCTGTTGCTCTCTAGATGGCATGGAGACTTTGAAGGGGTTTCTCGAAGTTCATCATCGGTGACATGTAGTCTGTCTTCTGTTTTAATTTGCCAATTCCACATTCGTGGATAAATAAAGAAGGTGACCTTGGCCACTTTATTTGATATGACTATCAAAAGAAGGAAAATAATACAAGAATTGTTTTTCTTGGCAAAAAAAAAAAAAACTGTATTAAAAAAATTATATTATTTTTTAGAAAACACTCAGTACTTCGAACTCTAAATATAAGGTTTATGTATGTTGAAGTAAACGAGCAGTCAACAATAGTCCAATGTAAATACCAAACTGAATATCGTTTGAATAATTTTCCCAAGAAGTATTTTTGACAGGAAACATTAAAAAGGTTTACTTATACAAGCGAAAAGATATCAAGGTTAATGTAGTTTAATTTAAAAACACTAGAATTACCCGCAAAAGCTCTAATTTTCACAAAACAGAAAAATAAATACACCAACTTGGTACTGGGTACAAATAACACAAACAAAAGACCTAAGACACAAACTTTGCTCTGCACACCATGAAATGTATTAACCGATTGTGCTACTCCATTTGGAGTTCAGGCGAAGACATGAATATTTACATTTCCAAATTAATGCATTAATAACAATTTGATGTTACTTTGTTGTTAACGTTAATAGTTTTTTTCTTTTTCGGTGAAGTGGGCAAAACTTCATTGGCCCCGCCTCAATGCAATCGAAGTCAAGCCAATTTTAATGTGATTACAAGATGTTGAGTTTGAAGAAAAAAAACCAAAGAAAAAGATCGAAACCAAGAATTACATCATAATTTGCATGTTGGATGACAATTTCGCTTAACAATCGTTGGACGATTTTTTCTTTATATTTAATCTGCCTGCTATTGTCAGTTTGTCTGTCCGGTTGTTTGTTAAACGGCTGATCAGTGGTTGGTTGTTTGGGTCGTTGCCGGTTTTTTGTTGAATAATCATTCATAGATGATCAAGTTTTGAAATAATGTTTTGGAAATATGTTGTCCATGTTGATTTGTTGGTAGACATTTGCTGAAAATCGTTGGCGGATTTAACATAAATCAGCATTAATTAGCGTTAATTGGTGCAAGGCACAGTTAAAAAAATGTGTATTTATGAGGTTAGAGTGTTAAGTGAGTTTGTGGCATTTGAAAGTGAAATGAGAAGTGATGCAATTATCACCAAATGTCATGAAGGGCCTGAACAGTTCTTAGTCATCTTTGACGATTAAATTAATGATTGTTTTAAGTTGGCGTAAAGCACCGTCAGAAGCCATAAATTTGTAGCTTTGGTTGATGGCGGAAGGGGAGAAGGTGGAGGCGATGGAGTACGATAAAGTACAGGCTAGAAACACTTGGCATTTCCTTGGCACACATATCTACACGAAGTTAATCCAAGTCTTTCGAGTGATGTTTTTCTCGTTGATAGCATTTTCTGGAGTCATTCTATAGACCTCAAATTCCTTACAGTGCCATTTTTTCATATAATTTGTTTCCTTCTTCGGAGTAGCCGATTTTCCTCCCTACTCAATCTCGGTGTAGCTCCAACACAACTCACGGTATCATGGGCGTATGTCACATTCTTAGCTATCAGCACGTGATCTATCTGTTTTTTTTTTCTTTTCATCTGGTGTGAGCCAGACGAAATCAAACAGCCCCATGCCGCTGTCGACGGAAGTGTCGTCATGAGGGCTGGAATTTTACACAGTACTCGTATGTCCCAAATCACAGAGTATACAAATTATATCGAGCACAGTTCAACGACTGAGATAACGTTTATTGGCAATAATATCTGCGAGGAAAGTCAACTGAGTGTATTGACATCGATATAATTCAATTGGATGGGGGTCTATTGAACTCAGTCATATTTTATATTAGCCAGCAACATGTTGTCTCCTTTTTTTTTTCAAACTGGTATCTGGTTTCCGTTCATCCACCATAGATTTCTAATTCTGAATTTCTTGATTTTTCCGAACATTCAGTAATCCTCACAGGATCAAAAGAAATGAAATTTAAAATGAGACCTATCCGGGTGACTCTCCCGGTTGTGCTGATGCGGCAAATTATAAAACGATTTATATTTTTAGAACCGATTTTCAATGAGCTTATTTTCAAAGTGAGTCATTATTCCCCCCTGGGTGGGGGGAGGTTAACGTAACCTGGTGTTCCACAATAACAAACAAGTCAAATAAATTTCATTTCATTGAATTCGCAAAGAAGAAAACAAAACCATTAACATGAATCCTGAAAAAAGCGGTTATCCATCCCACTAAAATGAATACACTTTTATCAAGAAAAGTAATTGACCTTTAATTGACTTAAATTGAAATTGAAATTCAATCCTCAAATAAATTTGAGACATTTATATTTTTTATATACACTTGCAATGAAAAGGAAAACCTTTCAAAGTGTGTCATTGGAAATACTTTGAAGAATTACAACAACATATTCAAGTTTAAACGTTTCTTTATTGGCCATTGCAATGATTTATATTCCCCCATACATTATAATTAATGAATAATTAATGAGTTTTTAAAACACAACAATGTCCTCACATTTCAATACGTTCTCATAAATCTTTTTACTTTTTCCCCCGAAAATATAATTTAATTGGGGGGAAAAAAAACTCCCCCTGTTTCTTAGTAACCCTAACAACATCACCGGCAGCATCATTGACGTACTTCACTGAATGAACCATTTCATATTTCACGTGCCACATTCACATCTGCGGCATCGATTATAACAATCCCAGTGAATGCAATAGAAATTTAGATTTGACTTGTTGTTGGCATCTCAAGACACCGTGTAATTGGTTTAACACTTATATAATACTTAAGTCTGGTACATAATCTAAAAACGTTTTTTTTTTCGTTTTTAATTTTCTTTTTTTTTTCTCTGTTGAAGAAATGTATGTTAATGTCTCTTTAGTTTTACTTTGTGTCTTTTTGTTTGTTTGTAACAGTTTACATTCATTAGTTTGGTTTACTGTATTTTTGTATGTGTGTGTGTGTGTGTGTATGTATTAGTATGGATGCATTGGCATTTGGGAAATGAAATTGAAATCATTTCTACGATACTTGGTCACGCTATACCCAAGGAGGGTGGTGTTTTAAGTTTATTGTGATGTCTGTCAGTCTTTTGAAAACAAAAGACTTAGCAAACAAACCCAATTTTAATGGTGATTTTCAAACAATTGTAGTCGATTCGAAGGACCAATTGTAAATAGAGATTTCGATATTTTTCGTAGTGATTGTGAAATATTCCACTGAGTTTTAATTTTGTTAAATTGTATTTTAGCATTATCTTCAATCAGGAGGTCAAAGAAGAATAATATTTTTGGAATTCGCGAAGTGTTATTGGCATATCTTCTAATAAATTCGTTTATTTGTAAGACTTTCCAAATCGAAACAATTAAAGAACATATGGAACTTTGAAAATACTATGAATTTCAATATAAAGAATGTTTGTTTTTCACTGAATTGTTTTAGGGAACTTAAAGGGCGGCTTTCTTCTTTCTTTCGGAAATTTTTCCAAGCCGACTGATCTACCAACATTATTGGTTCGTAATTTAGTGTGCTATCAACAGATAGAACAGATGGATGGGCGTTTTAGCTTGAGACTGGAAATCGATTTTTTTTTTCAAAAATATTAGTTCATATAATAAAAGGTTAGGTTAGGTTGGGTTAGACTTATATGGCAGCTGCCCGTAGCATATCTCGCTTGGGTCTCTTGAGTTGGTCCTGTTGTGATACCGTGTATTCGTCACCTAAAAAATATACCAGGTTTCTGGGTTTCGATTGCTTATTTTCAGCCAAACCGTTGCCTAAATGAAGGAGTGAGTTCTAACATTAACATTGGAGAGACAGGTTTTGTCTACTGGAATTTGGTGGACCATATATTTTCCGTCTTAGGTCTACAAACTCGGGGCACTCACAGAGAAGGTGTTTGGTTATCTCCATCTCATCCTCTTCATCGTTGAAACTTCTACAGAAGTTGTTGTATGGGATGCACAGTCTCCAAGCTCAGAGACCAGTGATGACCGCAATGATGTTATTCAGATGGAATCTTGGTAGATTGAAACACAATAATAGAAGGTAGTGACAATTGTCCAACCACAAAAACCCAGATACATCTTGGGTTTTATGATTGTCAAATTGTGATATATAAATGCCAGACTGCAGATAGTTAGAACACAATTTCTAGCAAACTGTATTCTAACCCCCATATTCATAAAAATATAAAAAGCATTTGTTAAGAAAATGTGTGAAAGTTTTTGTAAATCAATTCGTTATTTGTAATTGGCTCCGATTTCACACATACCTCGCTGAAGTGTGTTTGAGCTTAAGTCTGGAAGATGGTCCCAGTGGGTTTAGCCGGAGATGAACTATAAGGGCTCAATTTTGGTAACCTCGTTTCTCTAAAGAATTAAAATTTTTATTCATAGTCCAATGAGCGTACTTTTTTGTGAATAAGTTGTTTATTAAGTCTCAAACAATGTGTTTACTTTGTGGTTGTCGCTAAAAAAAAAAAGACGAGGTAAGTCCCTATTACCCGGGTGTCCAAAACAAAAAATTTTTTTTGTAAAGTATTTTTGAAAAATTTTTTAAGGTTTTTTTTTTGCAAAAATTTGGGTTTTTTAGTTTTTTGTATTTCAACCACAAGTAGATCAATAAAAAGCATTTTCTACGGGATTTCACTTTTGAAGCTTTTATTATTTGACATTTGACACGTAAAAACTAAGCCATTACTAAACATGGAACGATACACGATCAACAGCGCATTAAAATTATTAAAATTCACTACAAAAATGGTGAAAATCTTGTAGTCACAGTTCACAAAAGTAAAGCATTTTCTGGTCGTCGGACTGCAATACAGGACGTGGTGGACAAATTCGAGCTGTCGGGACAAGTTAGTGATGTGAATAATTAAACCCGTGCCCTTCGCTCAAGAACAACGGAGAATATTGCTGCTGTAGTCCAAAGTTTGTAAGAAAACCCATGTTTGTCCATTAGACCGGTCGTTAAAAATAAATTTTGAAGTGCCGGGCAGATTCTGTTTCCTTTTGGTCTAAAACCATTAAATTTAAAATTTGGGGCTGATCGGATAATATTTAGTGGCCCGCCCATCAACCAAAAATTTAAATACATGAAATATATGGAAAAAATATATGAATAAAAAAAAAGAATAAAGACTCAAAATACATATATTTTGTGTACTGAGCTATTCGCAACGGTACTTTTTTGTTTTGCTTTGCAACAGCAAGAGAAATATTTCAAAACGATATATATAGCCTTTTCATAAGTGTTTACAATAAATAATTATGTTACTTGCTTCAACTTTCTTATTAACCAATTTTGGAAATTGATGACTTATTAGAAAGATAATTTCATTGCTAATCGTAATCAATTAGATTTTGTAGAAAATATTTTCTTTTGTGCACTTAATTTGAAGAATATTGGGTAAATATAAATTTTTTCCATATATTTCATGTATTTAAATTTTTGGTTGATGGGCGCGGCCACTAAACATTATCTGATCAGCCCCAAATTTTAAATTTAATGGTTTTAGACCAAAAGGAAATAAAATCTGCCCGGCACTTCAAAATCAGACACTTTTTTGGAAAATAACGACCGGTCTATTGTCCATTCATCGTTATTCTTTGGACTTGGGCATTCCACAAACGTCCTTACACCGTATTTTGCATAATAACACCTCTTGTTGGAAAACCCTTTGTATAAATCATATGTTTTGTACGTTTTTTTGCTCGTTTAGCTGGCACATTTAAGATGTTTGCGAAATTTTACATAAAACGTAAAAAAAAAATTTTATATCTTTTAAAAATTTCATGAAAGTGTAAAAAAACTTATGAAGCAATTTGAAAACTAAACTAAGTAATTTGAAAAAAAAAAAAATTCTCGATTTTTCTGTTGGCTATTTAAAGTTATGGTCTTCTTGTCGTCACAAAACTGGGATCGAAACAAGGCTCAGGTGTTACACTGTCAGCAGGAAGGTTTGTGTGGATTTTCCCGAGATTTGAGCATGTTTTAGCTGCCATTTGCGCCGCCAGCATATTCGATCAGTTAGGTATAGTGAACAATGCCTTAGATGGAGTCATCCTAAGCGCACCGATATCATGATTCGCTCGAACCTACCCCGGTGATTGTTCTTCTCCGGCACCAACCACCAGACAGCTGATCCATGCTACAAATTGGTAATTATGAATCCGGCTATCGACGTTTGTAAGTTCACTGCCAAAGTCCTAAAATCTGAGACAATAGAGTTGGCTACACATACACAATACATTTGGATCCACATCAATACAGTACAGATTGACGACAATGCAGGATCAGTAGAATGTTTGTGTGACAACAAACAGCATTGAAATCTACTCTGAAAGGAAACCGGAGTTCTTCAAGTTTCTACTAATGGGTTATTCTGCCATAGCTAAGAAAATGATGGCAGTAACTTTCTTATGTGTCCCGTTTTTGAGAGCGACTGTGATATTCAGAAAAATCCAGTTTGTTGCCTAAGTCTTTTGTTTAACTGGAAATTGAAAAGTATCCTTCGACATTACCGCTTGGAAAATGTAATGAATTTTGAGTGGGCTGCCGTTGTGTGGTTGTCCGTGTGTGTGACTCACAACAAACCCAAGTTCGTATCCTGGTAAGAACATCCAGAAATGTGTGCCGTTTACCCCCTCATGAATGACGGTGACTTTACGAGTAAGAGAGTAAAGAACTCTCGTACATTTCTAGGAAAAGGTTTCGGAGGTGGCTCGTAACGTCGCCAGCACGTTCACGTTTTCTAGGTGACTTTAAAGGGTAGTTCCAGGTTAGTCAGTAGACAATTTATATTGCATACAGCTCATTGATTTATGAGAGTTTCCTGTACATTCCTTCATGGAATATTGAATATTGAATATATGAATTTCCGCTAAACTAAATTAGGTATTTTTTTTACTCGAATAGGGTATTCTTGATCTCTCTATATACCGCATCTTACTCACTTTCCTCTATGCCATTAAAATCTAGTGTTGGTTTTTTGTTTCATCTTTCCTCGTCATTACCTTCTTTGAACTGTTTTTGTTGTTGTTGTGCAGAGTTCAATTAGTTGATTTTTGAAAATATGTAAAACCGAAAAACACAGCAAAACAATAAACATTTGTGGTTATTGTTACACGATTACCCAGTTTCTGAGACAGACAGACGGACAGATGAAAGAAATGTAATACCATTGATGTGTTTTTGTATTTTTGTACAAAAAAAAAACAAAAAAAAACAATAAAAGGAAAATTGTGTGGTGAACTCTAATAACTTTGCGATACAAATTGCCTCAAAAAGAATGAAAGAGTTTAACAATCGGCTTACAAAAAAAAAGCAAATTAAAACCATTCCTGCTTTATTCAATCTATCACAAAAAAAATGTATTTTTTCCCAAAGATGTTGTAATACAATTTGTAATAGCCACCACTGGCTGTGGCTGTCTGTCCAAAATGCTAATTGTGTTAACTGTTATGATGTTTTATAATCTTGTTAAATGTAGACTCTTCTTGGCGTTTATAAATTATGCATACGGAAACCTTTTGTTTCATGCATATATACATAAATATATATTTTAATTAAGACAAAGTTGTAGATGAACACCTAATTCATACAGCATTTTGTAAGATGTAAGCTCAGCGTTTATTTCTTAAGTCTTTTGTATTTAAATCAATTCGCACGGTTGCTTCTGTGGTTGTCAATTTTTGTTTGGTTTATTTACCTTTTTTTTTTTTGTGCAAACTGAATATGATTGATAATGATAGCATTGTGCGATGTTAATTTATTTCCAAATGTCAACATATAATGTATGCTGACAAGTTGGGACACAGTGTGGATATTTACTAGGCTCAAGAGAAATTGTAAATTGTGGTACGTGAATCTGAGGACTCAGTGAGCAACGGTGTGTCCTGCTAATGGTTGAATACAAAACTTTCAATAAATCAATCGATGGGAATGTTTGCTGTAAGGTAAAGCGATGAAACCTAGCCTCAGGTTAAGAGTTTGAAGCTGGTCTTATTGTTGACAACCAACGCAAACCTTCAAGGACCAAGTATTTACGCATATGGACTTGGAATGTAAGAACACTCCTAAGGCCAGGTGCCTCTATCCATCTGGCGGATGTCCTCGAAGAGTACAGGAAGGAAACATCTTTAATAATATGAAAAACTCGGATGTTAACTAAAGCCGCCATGAAAATAAGCACCAGCTCCAATGCGTATCATTGGAATTATGTTACCGTTTTCACACCAGTAGACGAACGGCTGGTCACAATTCGCATCAGGACCTAATTCTTTTTCAAACCGTCTCATCGTCTGATCATGAAACGAAGAGTTAACATGAAAAACAGACCAAAGATACGTTTTACGAGTGCCTAGAACAAATATGACATTAAACCTGTTCTAGGGAATTTCAGAGGCTAAATAGGCAGTGAGAATATCTTCAGTCCGCCGATCGATAAGTTGAGCCTCACTGACGACAATTCCGTACTGGTTCCATAAGTGTAGATGCTTCAACATCTTTGGATCACAGCTTCCGATCGAAAATGATCTCAGTTGGTTATCATTATAACTGAGCTGTCGACAGATTTCTCGAAAATAATTTGTCGAAAACGAATGTCGTGATTCAAAAATGCATGTGGAATAATCTTCCAGCAAGTGTTTTTCCTGCCTGCTCTGATCAAATCAAATTCAAGGCAAATGTCAACAGTGCATTGCATTTATAGGGGGAATCCCCTGAGTGTTAGAAAAAAATAACACATTTTCGTATTAAAAATTGAAATCATAGAATTAGAAAACAAAAAGTCAAACAACGAATTTTCGGGCCCTCAAAACTATGAACATTTTTGCCTTTTCAAATGCAAATGCATGCCACAATTATAAAAGGGAGAGCCCTGCGAACAGCTGATTAAAATTTTATAATTTTGTTTACCTTCAAATTGTTAGTTTACTTTTTTTTCAAATGTCAACCACATTTTCGTATTAAAAACTGAAATGAAAGCATTAGAAAACAAAAAGCCAAACTATGAACAATAAAGTTATAGTTCGCTACAAATTGTGCCATGAGTTGTAACTGTCTGCTGTCTGCCATTTATATATCACAACTTGACAATCCAAATACCCAGTGTTGTATCTGAGATTTTGCTGTTGTTGGTCAATTGACAATACCTTCGCTTATTGGTGCTATGATGCAAATGCCTTTTAAAATGTCAAAATATTCTGCAGCCAACTTCACACTATGAAAAACACAAAAGTTATAATGACTTTTTTATGCATTTTGGGATTAGAACTTCACGAAAATCCGACATACTTGTGTTCCACATCAATACTTCAAATTGTTGCAAAATCTAGCTAATGGTGTTGTCTTGTTTTTTGTTGTCTAGTGTAATTTTTTTTTAAATTTTTCGTTTGTCTCTGATCATTTAAGTATCTCTATGGCCCAGCTCTCCCGAAAGCTTTATTTCTTACTCTCTGCTCTCTCGCTCACATGAGCTCTCATTCAAAAACAGCTGATGATGGCAAGAAAAAAAAATGCAAGTAATTTCGCTTTCATTATAAGCGAAGCTTAGAGCCAACGTCCAAGAAACTATAGAGAAGAAAAGACAAAAACCAAAATATAAAACACGATTTGATTGCATTTTTTTTTAGTTTAATGAAAACAAAAGCTTTTTTTAGTCAAGCCAGTGCGAATACGATATGAGACGAATGAAGAAACTAAAAGAAAATCACAATAACAGACAACAACAAAAAGCAAATAATGGCGGCCTTTGCAAGATTTTGTTGTTTTTCGGTTTTCGTTGGTTGAGTGCGCTTGAAGTACACGAAACGTTGGCTAAAAAAGCTACAGAAAATGAACTTTAGCTTTAAAGGTAAATGTGTATAAGTGTGTGTGTGTGTGTGTGTGTACTGAGAGCTCTGTACTGGGCTTTAAGGTAGTAAGGCAACTTCTTGGCTTGATGGTTGATGGTGGTGGTGTTGGTGTTGATGAAGGTGCTGCAGCTGTTTCTTATGGCTGAGATTGTGGAGTCGTTTTCGAGCGTAGCTTGAACCAAACTGAGCTTAGCTGAGTAGTGAAACGAAACTGAAAAGCAAATATCTGAGGGGGAAACACAACAACATGCTAAGAAGAAATAGTGTATATATGGCTAAAATGAAATAACGTTTTTGATTATACCAACAAAATCTTACACACACACACACACACGGATAAACAAAATACACACAAAAGAGCTCTGATGTGAACTGCGGTTGCTGTCTTCTAGTGGTGGCTGGCTAACTAACAGACTGGCTGTTTGTCCGTCTGTCTGTCTGTCTGTCCGTCCGCTTGGCTAGAGTCGTATTAGAGCATAGTAGAGGTTGTTGGCTATAGCAAAACCAGCCATAACTTTAGTGTGAGCCGATAACTTTAGCCAGACGGCCACAAAAAAAATCTGTAAAAACAAACGAATCAAGAGAAATACAGTCCATTATAAACGGTGGATCTTTTTAAAGTTTTACTAAATTGAATTGAAAAAAATCACAGTGAATTGTGAGTTGAGTATTTCCTTTTCAAACATTGAGTGAGCAACTAGAAAATAAAAAGATTCTGTCGTTGACAAAGAAATATGATGTTAACAAAACACAATTGCAAACACAGAGAAATTGTACAAAAATAAAATTCCTGTGCAAAAAAGAAAACAAATTTCAAACAAAACAAAATTGAGTTTTTATTAAAGCGCAAAACAAAAAAATATAAAAGAAATACTCAACAATTGTGAAAAGAATCGGAGAACGTACAGAATCCAGGCCTGGCTAACTCCTGCCAAAAAGTCAATGTATGGAAACATGAAGTGAAGCGAACAAAAGTCTTAATAACACCAACAACAACAACAAAAAGTGATTCACTTTTGTAGTCAATATTTTATTGAGTGCATGTCTCGGTTTTTTGCATTTGTGTGGCAAAAAAACAATGCTGTAACGTATTCCGAAAAAAAGTGCAGCTGATGCTGCAATCCACTACAATTCCATTGTGTGCTTTTGCCGTTAAACTCAAAGAAAGAAAAAGAAAAACGTCAACTTTTTGCTCGAGTGTTTTTGTAAAACGGTAGTGGTGGTGTTGACGTTTTTGTTTTTGGTTAAACATTTCTCTGCTGGCGTCGCTAAAAGAAAAAGTATATACACGTACCCACACTCGTACAAAGTATATTTAATAAATTAACATTTTTTGGAATTTTTTATTTCGGGTTGTGAGCTGCTTTTTTTTTTGTTGTGTTTTTATGATGATCTTGTAAAATCAACGCACACACACGCCCATTGGAACATTCACTCAAAACGAAAATCGTTTTAAAATCAAGCAGAAGATTGTGAAAAAAAACAACACCTAAATGGCAAAAAAGAAAAAAAGTCAATTGGCAAAAATTGTAATTTTGTTTTCGTAAACTCTTTAATATATAATTGCATTCTGAATGGAACGCGTTTAATCGTTCGAGTGTTCTTAACTTGACTTGAAGTTAAACGGCTCTGCGGTGCAACAAATTAAAAACAATACAATCCCACAAAACTTAAAATACAAAAACCACCCTACCAAAAATATTGAAAATTTAAAAATTTTGAAAAATTAAAAATCTTAAAAAAAAAACAAATTGAAAACTATCAATCTTTAACCCTCAACCAACATCTCTTAACAAAAAAGTGTGGTGAAAATATTTTGCAAATTTCGTAAAATAAAATAAAATTTTTAATTGTCATAAAAAAAAAATAAATAAAATGTGTTGTAAAAATCAATTTTTAACTTAAAGAAAAGTGAATGTGTCTCTGCTATTGTACAAAATTTTAACATTTCACCAGCCCCACACCAACCCATACGGTGGATTGTGAACAACAACTTGTGGATAACAGCGACCGATAAAGAGAAGTAATTATCTTTAGTTTTGTATAATCTTTCACCCCTCACCCCCCACCACCACTCCAACAAAACCAAATCATTGCATAATATCGGCGATGACGAAGAAGAGGAAGAAAAAACACAAAGACTGGCTTTCTTCTATCTCTTTTTGGATATTTTTCGTCCGTAGTCTTGTTTGCTCGTATTAGAGGAGAGCAGGAGGAGGGTCCCCGTTTAGCGTTGAAAATTTCTTTAAACATTAATCGCCCTTCCGTTTAAATGCTGTTAAAATGCGTAACGAAACTGTGTTTACCCCATAAAATTGCTAACCAACTTGAAAACCTCTTTTCATCACCTTAAAAACGTTGTAGGTTTTTGGGTTGGGTTAGCAAAAAAAAAGAAAAAAAAAAAAAACATTTCTTTAAAAATTTGTATTGATTTTTCGTTAAAGAAATTAAAGACAGAAAGAAATTTAATCGTTTTTTGTTAACAAAATACAAGAATTTTCTTTTAATTGCATTGAAGTAGAAAGTGAGTCAAATTTTTAGTTGATAATATGAAAAAAATAGGATATTAAAGAAGAACTGATTGAAAGTATTATTAGAACTTAATAAAGAACTTTTCGAAATTAGATTTGATAGTTTTTTTTTGAGCACAGAAATTGTCTCCATAATAATTATATCTAAGAAGAAGTGATATTATTAGAAAATAATAAATAAATTTTCGCAAGAAAATTGTCTCCATAATAATTCTATCTAAGAAGAAGTGATTGAAAGTATTATTAGAACTTAATAAAGAACTTTTCGAAATTAGATTTGATATTTTTTTTTTTGAGCACAGAAATTGTCTTCATAATAATTCTATCTTAGACAAAGTGATTGAAAGTATTATTAGAACTTAATAAAGAACTTTTCGAAATTAGATTTGATATTTTTGTTTTGAGCACAGAAATTGTCTCCATAATAATTCTATCTAAGTTTATAATTAGTGATTCGGAGGAATCTTTGATATACAAACAGAAAAGATCGCCAGTCGTCTATCCGAGGATGGAAATGGGCCTCATCAGTCAAGATGATTTGTCGATGGAATTCCGGATCAGGACCCAATCAGCAAAGACAAAGTGTCTGAAGTCAAAAAGAATTTTCCAAAAAAAAAAAAAAACTCAAAATGTGTGAAGTAGGAAAGAAATTTTTAAAAAAAAATCTAAAATTTTTAATTTTTGACTTTTTTTCTACGCCTCAATCTTCTCTGCAATCTTCTGCATAATTTTGCCAATAAACTGCCATATGTTCAAATTTTTTTTGGGGAAATTTTAAGTAAAATGTATAAACATTTAAAAATTTCATAAAAGTGTAAAAGAAATAATGATGCATGAGCACCCTGATGTAGATCTGTCTAATTCAAATTATCTGTTTTTATAAATAATTCTTTTTGTAGGAACAAAGTCTCGGTCAAAATTGAAATTGCAAAAATCAGACGAAGTAGATTTATAAAAATAGACTGTTACTGGAATTTTCCAATATTTTTTAGAACTTAGAATTACAAAAGTGTCGCATCAATTCTAGTAACTCCCAAAGACCCTACAGGGGACAGACGTCCCAAGTTGTTTTTTGATAAATTAGTTCGGCTACACACTCTAGATGTCAGTAATTGGCATGGCAATATTTGAAAGGATTTCAAATCAAATAATGTTTTTTTTTTAAAACAAATACCTACTTTTTTAAAACAAATACTATTTAAATACCCTGTTGGAAATGTTATGGTCTTTGGTAACTCCTATACAAATTTAGCCTTTCGATCATTTTTTGGAATTTGTTTTTGGGAATTTATCAATGGTTCAGACAATTTTACTTTAAGTTGGCGGTAAAGAATATTGCTAGTGTTCTTTTTAATAATTGCAATATAGAATTTCTGGATATTTCTAATCAGGCTTTCAAGGTCATCACTCTGAAGTGCTAAAAAGCAAAGTTGACTTTGTAGAAAACTAAGTTGGAATGCTCTCCTCATAACTTTTGAAATCGTCGCTAGGAGATCAGACCATAAGAAACATGCAAAATACTTTAATTTTTAGAGGGTTTTCTCTGAAATGCTTTAGCCAATTTTTTAAATACAAATCAGCTTAAAGAAATTTCACAAACTCTTTTTCGCTTACTCTTACCCTCGTGTTCAGAACAATTTATACAAGCTTTATAAAGTCTTTGATAAGAAGAATATGAGAAAATTGTTACACATTTTTTTAATCAAACGTTTATAAAGCCGTTATAATTTTTTCGGAATACGGACGTTAGTGTATAGCAAAGCTAACTCAATGATTATTGGATCGAAACTGATTTTGATTAAATATTTAATCGCAACAACACAGTTTTCTTCGAAAAAAATAGTAGTTGAAGTGTGTTTGTATGGAACGAGAAAAAAATACGTCCAGTCAAGGGAGAAGATTTTATAAATATCTACAATAGGGGGGAGTGAAAACATGCTTTTTTTTTTAATTTGAAAAAGTTAACCTCGGAAAGAGATGTAGTCTGGGGTCCTAATGATGGGAAAAATAAAGAAAAAAATTAAAAAAAATTTTTAGGGGTCGCGCCACTCCATCGAAATTTGGAAATTATCGCTATTTTGGCGTTGATTTTAGAAAAAACCTAAAAATTAACGACTTAACTTATTCGAAATTTAAAAGTTTGAGCTTGTTCAGTGCCCAAAGAAAAGTATTTGAGGCAAATATGAGGATAATCGACTAATATTTGTAGCTTTGGTGGCGATTTCATTGTTCAGTCAATTTTCTGAAGAAGGGACGATTCGACTTATTTTACTTTTTGAAATTTTTGAACAATGAGAAAATTTTTTTTAAATGTTTTCATGCCCTTATTTCATTGTTTACGCTATTGCAAACATTTATTGACATAAAACTTTTTAGGATTTTTCTAAAATCAACGCCAAAATAGCGATAATTTCCAAATTTCGAGGGAGTGGCGCGACCCCTAAAAATTTTTTAAATTTTTTTTCTTTATTTTTCCCCTCATTAGGACCCCAGACTACATCTCTTTCCGAGGTTAACTTTTTTTTTTGAATTTCACTCCACCCTAATCTACAAGCTATAGGTTGAAATGATTATTATAATTGATTATGAACGATTTGAAATAAAATCTTAGTAAAATTTAGGATTTTTTTAAAAACCACCATTTTTTTTTATAGAAAATAAAGAACCAAACAATATCCTTTTTTTATGTGTTCAATGGAATTTTCTTTTCAAGGGAGAAGATTTTGTGAAAATCTACAAGCCATAGGTGAAATGATTATTATTATTGACAATAAACGATAGGAATTTTGAAATAAAATCTTTAATCTTGATCTGGTAGGAGAATTTAATGGAATTTTCTTTTCAGGGAAGAAGATTTTGTAAACATTTTGTAAATGTGAAATGATTCAGAAATGATTGATTATAAACGACAGGAATTTTGAAATAAAATCTTGTTGTTGTGCAAAATTTCAGATTTTTTAAAAAAACCATCCATATTTTTTTTATAGAAAATAAAGAACCAAACAACATCCTCTTTTTTTTGATGTATTTCGCGGACTTTAATTGAAATTTTCTTTGTTTTTCATTCATTTCGTTTAACACTTTCCTTACATCCACTATTTTCGGTTTTTTTTTTCTTTAGACAGCCAGCCAGCCTTAAATGTGCATAAATACAAGCCAGGGAAAATTGTTTTCCTCCAACGTTTGTGGGCTTATTTTCACATTTTGCGTTTGTCTGTCTGTAAGCTTGTCTGGGGCTTGCGTTTTTTTCTCTCCTCTCCTCGTTCACTAGCTATGTGAGATTTTGTAATATCTTTTAACTTGTTGCAGTTGCTGGTGTTTGTTATTTCTGTTTTTTTTTTGCAGTTTTATTTCATGATATTTTATTATCGTATATATTGTGGTTTCTTGATATAAAAGCTTTGCGAGTGTTGTTGCTGTTGTTTTTTTTCGTTGTTGTTGTTGTTTGCCATTTTGTGTGTAATAACACTTTAAAGTGCAACAAAACATAATATGATTTCGAGTTGAGCTTTATTACTTTTTTGCTTTTATTTGTTTACAAAATAGAAAGAAAAATGTAGGAGGAACTCTGGGGGTAGGGACGTTAAGTTTGGATTTTTTTTTATTGTAAATATGAATTTTATTACAGACTACGTAAGAGTTTGAGGTAGGTGTTTTTTTTTTGGTTTATGGGGGAGTGATTTTGGTGGAAATTCATATTTAAGTGTAAATTTAAAGTTATAACGGATTTTATAAGGTCTTGCTAAATTTCGGAATATTTCAGTTAGTCCGTTAAATGTTTATGTAGTAGTTTCTTTGAATTTAAGTTAAATCAAACTTATTTAATAAAAAATTGGAATTTTCCATAAATATATGATATATGACCATTTAATAGACAGACACCCTAAGTCGTTTGCTAAATATGTCCAGACGTAGGACATATGCTTCCGAACTAATGCATCAGAAAACTATTTGGGACGTCTGCCTTCTGTATGATATTGATTACACTGGTAACACTTCTTCGAGAATTCTACAAAATGTACCTGCCTCCAGCCGCCTCCAATTTGAGGATCAGCCGCTGGCAGTAGGATGTATACTGGTTATTTGAAGACACCAATCACTTGTCTTGACGATGTAATTATTAAAACTTTTTAGGAGTTCGGAGCCACCCGAAAACCCACTGAGATTTTTCACTGGAAACTGCTGATTGTACAAATTTGTATATTCGAAAAGTGTAAAGTTTGGATCGCTCTAATCGTATATACCCTCGCCTGGCTGGAGTCTGACCTGCCCCGTTCTCTGCCTACAGCCCTCACAGTGTTCACGACTTGGTGAATTCCAACTTAAGAGGATGTTAAAATTAGAACACTTTCCTCATTCATAAATTAAAAAAAAAGGTTGTGACAAAAGCATTTTCTTTATTTATGGAACAGATTTAATTTAGGTTCCTGTCTCAGCTCATTTAGCAGTAAAGCCAATAACTTGGTGACGATATCTGGTTGTACCTCAAGAACGACCTGTTAGAGGTTCGTGGATTGAGAGTTTATTTGCTGGTATTTATTTCTCACCTATTAGATATGGGACCTGTAGGTTTTTGTACCCGCGAATTTTTACACGATTTACAGTTTACTCTCTTACTCGTAAACTCGCCACAATTCACGAGATGGAAACAGATGTTGGAAAAAAATATTGCTGTTCTTATGGGGATACGAAACTGGGTTTGCTGTGTGATAGTTGCACACTCTATCTATGACACCAAGGTCGTCGATTAGTCAACCCGACCACTCCGAAGCTCATTTTTAATGGCTCATCAGAGAGCGAAGTCAATTTCAGTCAGCGGCTACCGCCGACGTTTTTTTGTTTTTTCACTAATTGATATGAATCAGAAAGGAAAATTTCAATTGAAATTCAGACTTATTGCTTATAGCATTTTAATTGTTATAAAAATAAAAATTATTAAGTAATTTGTCGATAAAAATAGCATTCCAAAATACATATTTGATCAATCCGAATCGAAATCAGTGGATCGTTTCTTATATTTCATTACATTAATACTTTTCCTTTGAGCAGCAACAAAATCAGCGACTTTTTTTAAACGACCTGGTTGTCACACTGAAAATTCACATGTTATAACGGCGGCGGCTTTGAGCCGGTCGGCTTCGCTCTCTGTTGGTCACTGTCAGCTGGAAACTGAAGACTTAAGAAACTAGAGTAAATTGTGGAATCCTTTATGTGTTAACTAAGGACTTAAGCAACGAACGTCATAAAAGTTGTCGCTGATGAAGGAATTTGTTCTTTTTTTTTTTTTTGGCAAAATTTGTCATCCGTCATCAATCTTTTCACGGTAAATTTTGCTTTAAATACAACTACAAAACCTTTAGCAAAATATACCGTAAAATTATCCTCCCACCTATAACTGCAACTTCGTTCATTTATAAATGAAGACAGCATCTTAGTTTTTGACAACTTTGACATTTTGTCAGGTACATCTGCCGGCCGCAAAAGGTGTTGGCCGGTGGAAAAAAAAACACAAAAACAATCTTTATAAAAAAAAAGCCTCTCCCTTTTGCCGTTCAAGAAAACAATAGCATAACATTTTAACAACAACTACAAAAATATACGCCAACAAATTCAAGGTACAAGTTCCTACAAGCCCAACTGAAAAGCAGAGACAATTGAACAAAACACATGCACAATTGTATGCTAAACAATTTTGAATTTTTGCATCTTATGAATTTGTATTTTCCCTCATAAGGGAGTTCACAGATGAAAAAGAAACACACACACGAAAAGGCTGACTAAAGGCACTGCAGGGTTTGATGACAGACCATAGAGTCATTTGACTGTTTCTTACTTGGTTGGCTGGGTCGTTGTTAAATCCCAAGTTATGCCACCAAAATCACAAACACACACATATGGTGTAGACACTTCATATATCCACACACTCACACACACTTGTACAAATCTCAAATGTTTTAAGCAAAATGCAAAAGAGGCTTACGTAATGTGATTTTTTATGATGACTTTTTTCCATCATCAGCGGCAGCAGCAGCCGGCGCGCTGCAAAGCTGAAAATGAAAAACTCGTTACTGTCTGACTTTTCATACGCCTGTCTGTCCGATCATACAACTGTCTGCCTGCATTTTAACGCGTTGTTTTGTAGGTTGTGATACAGTTACAGATTTTCATTTGGTTTTTTTTATATATTTTTTTTTTGAGGAAAACCATTTTGAAATGTTAAACAAATTAATAAAAATACGACAAAAAAAATCCAAAAACAAATTTGTTGGTTTTCAAGGATTTTCGTGTAATTTGTTTTCCGTACTCGTTAAGAAAAAAAAAAAACAAATGAGGAAAGACTCTGACTGTCAGTTGGACACACAGTCATTGGAGGAAATTGTATACAAAACAAACACAGCTGGAAGTGTGTTGGGTTTATAACAACCGACAGCAATTATGAACATTTTTGATGTGAGACAGACAGACACACACACATAGCCAGACTAATAGACCAATTTAAATACAATTTTATGCAAATAATCTTTAAAGAATAACATCAAAAATATCTAGTCAGCATTTGCAGAAAAAAAAGCCAGACAGAATATCATAGATTTAGGTCCCCAAACAGACTCAAGTTTTGTTTAAGAACAAAAAAAAAGAAAAACGACTTGAAGCTGACAATAAAAGTTAACAAATGGTTTACAAAGGCTATCTGTTGAGGTGTACGCTTATGAGATGTTCCGCCAGCAGAGGGTACACTGTATGTGATATTATGAAAAATATGGAAAGGGGGATTTTTTTTATACTTTCTAGATATTTTGTTTTGTCCCGGACAGTATTCGTGCAATCTCCAATATCTGCCGGGGCAATGTTGTAAGCTCTTAAACAAGGATTAACCAAAAATATAAAAGCGTAGAGATGATTTTTTTCATTGAGGACTTTTTCATAAATTGTTAAGGGTATTTTTCAAAATTCTTGGGTAAATATTCATGTTGACTTTTGTGGAATATTTTACAGAATTTTTGGTTGACGTTTGTCGGGACTTTTTCAGCTATTTTTGGGAGTTCCGCATTTTTAGATTGCTGTATTTTTCAGCGGTATACCAAAAAATCGCCCAAAAATATAAATGAGTCATACGAAATATGGCCCAAAGCAATGGTTCATATGTCTTCTGATTTTCTGTGGCAGTGCTATTTCCCACTTGCTATTGCTTGCGATTCCTATTGCCCTTACATACATTTTTTTTTCTAAAATTCAGCGAGGTTTTTGTGAGTTCCCCAATAGCTCCAGCGTTAATCAAGGGAAATGGTATATGGTGGCAATGGGATTTTTCATTAATTTTCGGGCTAAATTACTTTTCCGGCAATTTTTTTGGAAGCCTGAGTTCTCATAGGATTTTGAGTGATTTTTTATTAATTTTCGGGCTAAATCTCTGTTCGGGCAATTTTACATATTTTTTTGGGAGCCTGAGTTCTCATAGAATTTTGAGAGATTTTTCATTTATTTTCGGGCTAAATCTTTGTTCGGGCAATTTTACATATTTTTCTGGAGCCTGAGTTCTCATAGAATTTTGAGTGATTTTTCATTATTTTTTCGGGCTAAATCTGGAGCCTGAGTTCTCATAGATCACCAAAAGATTTTTCACTAATTTTTGGGCTAAATTTCTTTTTTAAATATTTTTTTTGATTGGTTTTTATTTCTTCCCCTTTTTTGAGGCGATTTTGTTTTGGACTCTTTTTGATGCAAATAAGCCCAACGCAAGAAACGACAAATGGACCCAAATATGGGGTAATTTGAATAATAATAATAATTTTCAAAAAATAGGGCACTATGAGATAAAAAAATCTTCGTATTCATAAAAATTTAAAAAAAAACAACCTTAATTAAGAAAAACTTATGAAAATTTTGTATTTTGTATTTTCATATTTATATCCTCACCCTACGGGTAGGAGGGTGCATATCATTTGATACGACCCAAAAGTGTAACACCTACAAATATCCACATTAGAACCCAGGTGTCTTTGAACCAAATTCGATTCATGACTTTCTGAATCGTTTGAGCCATGTCCGTCGAAAGAGTTAAACAATCACTCTGAAATTTAGCATGGGTTAATATTTTCCCAAAACTGCTTATGGGATTGCATATGGGCTATTTGGCCACACCCCTTCGGATACCTCCCATACAAATCGTCTATTTCGCCCACTTTAGAAATCCTGTAATAATATCAATATGACCAACGCGATCTTACCCAAATTCTGTATTTAGTAAATTTATAGCTAGGCAAAGTTTCGTACAAAAAGTTGGAAGTCTGGCAACTCCCCTTCTGGTACCTCCCATACAAATGTACCATCCCGCCTCATTAGAAATCGTGTAATAATATCTATTAGCCCAACGCGATCTTGCTCAAATTCTGTATTTAATAAAGCTATTGCTAGGCGAAGTTTCGCACAAAAAGTTCGAAGTCTGGCAACTCCCCTTCTGGTACCTCCCATACAAATGTACCATCCCGCCCCATTATAAATCGTGTAATAATATCTATTAGCACAACGCGATCTTGCCCAAATTTTGTATTTACTAAATCTATAGCTAGACAAAGTTTTGGACAAAAAGTTGGAAGTCTGGCAACTCCCCTTCTGGTACCTCCCATACAAATGTACCATTCCACCCTCTTCAGAAATCGTGAAATTATATAAATTCGCTAATCGAATATTTCCGAAATTTAATATTTAGTAAAGCTTTAATTACATACATTTTTCAAGTGGTGGTAACAGTGGTGGTAGCCACGCTCACTTTTTAATTTCCGATACTTTGGAATATGAGACTTGTATGTTTGTACTGTGGGTGAGGCAACTTTTCACTGGTTTTTTCTTAACAAAGGTTTTTTTTTAAATTGTTCTGCATAGGGGGGGCTAGTCTTCTAGTGTTTGTCTACAAACCTTCATACAGCGCCAATGAGTCGATCTTGCCCGAATCTACCAAAACTATAGCATTGAGTTTCCAACCTGTTATTATATTCCAAAAAAAAAAAACTAAAAACAAGAGAAAAAAAAACCTATTTCCGTTTTTAATTGGAAACATGCAGAGTTACAATAAACAGAAAATAAATGTTTATTACATTACTTGCTGTAAGAGCTGTTAATTAAATTTGTATTTACACCAATCGACTGATGGCATTACAGCATTTTCCGTCTGTCCGTCCCCATCCATCCGTTCGCAAAGAAAATCACACAAATGCAAAAGTGCAGAGCACAGCAACAAAAACAACAACAACAAATGTTTGATTTAAATTTTTGCATTTTGCGTGCAAATACCATCAACGGTGGCAAAAAAAAAATAAAACATATCCAAAAAACAATAACAATTGATAGGCCTTATGTTTTGTGTTTGCTGTGTAGAGCATAGAGGAAACCAAAAACTATTAACAATTGTACTCCAAATTGGATACACACACACACATATATCGTATATATAATATATATGGAGTTGTTGTTGTTTTCTGACGCTGCTAAATTTTGTAATTTTTGCCATTGTATCGGTAGTTGTGATGTTGGGATATGAGAAAAATATGCACTTTTTTGCTGTTATGTTATTTTTCTGTGTGTGACTGACGCTGGTGCTGGTGGCGACGTAGACGGCGAAGACGGATTATGTTTGCCATATCTTCAACTTCATTTGAAATGAAAACGAAAGTAAAGAAATTTCCATAAAGTGTAAAGTGGCAGCCGAGAAAGAAGCAGCCGTTAACTAAACCTCCTACCGTTTGAGAAATCCACAGTTTATTATGGCAGTTTGTAGTGGTGTAAATATTTTTTGATATTTGTCTAAATATGCTCAAAACAATTTCGATTATTTTTAATTTTTGCCTTTAGACGAGCAATATTTTATTTATATGGGACTTTTTTTTGTTGTTGTTTGTATTCATTTGAGTTGGTTAAGGCCTTTAGAGATGAATTGCTAATGAAATATCATAGTTTTCGCTGCATGAACAAAATAGTTAAGACAATCATTGAGAGTTTCAGTAGCGGAAATAAGGTATTTTTATCTTTTATGGATTTGATAGTCGTATTTTTTATGTTTTGTTTGATTGGCAGCCAACAATTTTGAAATTATGCTAATACACTTGAGGTATGTTAATGCTGCCTTAGTTTTCCATGAAATTTAAGGTCTTACTACACATACTTGTTATAGCTGGAAATAATTAAGGGTTGCCTTTAACTGATCTTCGGAATATAAATATTTTACACTTCAAACTAGTACTTGGAAGAATCAGCGAAAGATTGGTTTGGGTAGAGGGTTTTTTTTGGAAGGTTTTTTGGAAAAGGAAAAGTCTTGTGTCACTAATGTGATGCCGTTTTAAAGTAGTTGGCATATTGTCCCTGTCTTCGAATTCCGTGGAGGCTCAAGCGGTTTTTGGAAACATTTGTGTTAAAGAGTTTTTGATTTTGTTTTTTAGGTTTTTTGAAAAAGGAAAAGTTTTGTGTAAAAAACGAATGATGCCGTTTTAAAATAGTGGGCACATTGTCCCTGTCTTCGAATTCCGTGGGGGCTCAAGCGGTTTTTGGAAGCATTTGTGTTAAAGAATTTTTGATTTTGTTTTTTTTTAGGTTTTTTGAAAAAGGAAAAGTTTTGTGTAAAAAACGAATGATGTCGTTTTCAAAATAATGGGCATATTGTCCCTGTCTTCGAATTCCGTGGAGGCTAAACGGTTTTTGGAAGCATTTGTGGGAAAGAATTTTTGATTTTGTTTTTTTTTAGGTTTTTTTTTGAAACAGGAAAAGTTTTGTGTCACACAATTCGATTTTGGGCAAAAAGTTGGGATTTTCGGAGGTTTTTTCGTATTTGGTCAATCAAAGATATTTTCCCAGTCTTTGTGTTATCATTTCAAAAGAAAAATTGAAGGAGCTTTAATTTGATGTATGTAAATCATAAGCCTGGGCAAATTTTGTGGTTCGCTTAATTTTTTAAATTTTAAAAAAAATATATATTACTTATACACAGAATAGCAAGTGGAAAATAGCACTGCAAGCGAAAAAGCGAAGATATATGAAATATTATTTTGGGCCATATTTCGTATGTATAATTTTTCGTAAAATTTATAAACGAACTTTGTGAACCATTTCTCATTTATATTTTTGGGCGATTTTTTGATATACCGCTGAATGAGGAACTCCCAAAAATAGCTGAAAAAATTGCCACAAACGTCAACCAAAAAATTTTGAAAAATGTTCCACAAAAGTCAAACTGGATATTTACCCAAATTTTTTTTTTAAAAATACCCTAAACAATTTATGAAAAAGTCCTCAATGAAAAAAATCATCTCTACGCCAATGCCGCGGCGCTTTTATAGTTTTGCTTAATCCTTGTTTAAGAGCTTCCCATATTGCCCCGACAGATATTGGAGATTTCACAAATACTGTCCGGGACAAAACACTGTGGGCCTCTTAAAAAAATATTATCTAGAAATTATAAAGCTAGACAACTCTACGGACTCAGTTCCTTTTGTGTCCATATCCGATGATTCTTTGGCCAGCTGCCAAACTACTTGCCATGGAGCTTCAGAATCTAAATATTTCAGACTTCAACGGATAGCTGGAAGCATTAGGGGCAGATCAGTTTGATTTGACAGTATTCGAATTTTGTACAACTTTTTTTAAATTGTGGACACCAGTAAAACATTATTTGTGCACTCTGCATTGTCAGTTAAGTTTGCCATCTGCTCCTTCATGGAACACGTCATTGTGTTTAATATAAAGTTAATAGCTTCTTTTCAGGAAGCATTAGCTGTTGGCCATATTTTCCCAGCGTTCGATAAATCAAATAGTGATACTCTAACAAACGCGAAAGAAAAGATTTTCACTGGACATAAGTAGGTTAATCTGTCTCGTTTCAATGCCTGGATAGATGTAGCACTACACATTTGTGACTCTGAGACGCCGCAGTCTGAAGGAGTCATCTCCATTCTCAGACCTGGGTTATGTATCACAGTGATATGGGGATCACCCTCGCCAACAGCATCTTCAGTGTCCACAAATGAGTCCCTTGACATCCCCTAAAGCTCTTCCATCTGTTCTGACCCGTGTCCTATTCAAGTAAGCGCTCTTGCATGTCTGTCTGTTGTTTGTCTACTCCTGTGCCGCCATGTTACATTACATTCTGTCCGATTATCCTGTCCACCTCCGCTGTAAATATATTCAATCTTAATGCCCAGCCTTTACAATTTTTTTGGTGTTTTTTTTCAATTTTTATTTCTTCGTGAAATTCCTATTTCTGCTAACACCCAGGACAGACTTATTATTTCGGATTATTCGTATTTGTAGAGCAAAAAGATAAAAGAAAAAAACAAAATTAACACAGCGGATTCATGTTAACCATGAAACAAAAGACTTAAGACACAAACGCTGTATTAAATTCCTCAACAAAAGACTTAAGGCACAAACTCTGCATTCGTTTTTGACTCACATACATTTCGTTTGCTTTAATCACACCATTTATGTTTGGTCTTCCAAAAGTAAAACCCTACATTTTTACACAAGACATGGTTTTTTTTTCTGCGAAAAGCTGACCTTTTCCTGGATAAGGTCATACCCACTGTTGACCTTTTGTTAAAGTAGACAAAACCAGAAAATCAAAACTCATTAAGGAAATTAATCATTTACAGCAGGCAACAGACTGGTAACAAGAAATACCAAATATTATAAATTCACGAAAATTAATTACAGTGGTGTGGCAATGCACCACGGCGCAGCGACAGCAGAAACAAACAATAATTTAAACACTATTATATGGACGATTTACAATGCAAATGTTGTATTTTCTGTTTGTTGATTGAGGAAAGAAAAAATGTCTATTGCGTTTTCTATAAAACAAATTTTTGGTGTTTACCACTTTGAACATTTTAAGGTAAATTAGCTGCCTGCGTTGCGTTTAATGGTGGCTGATGACCAAAAATAAAGGCGTATGCAGAGAGCTTTAACAATTAATCGAAGAGAAAAGAAAAACAAAGAGAGAAGACAAACAAAGATTTTGACATGAATTGAAGATGTTGAGATACGCATAAATGTACACATAAGAAGCTGAAGAATAGGTTACATTATTGTTTAGCATTATGTCGCATTGTCTAAGCATAAAGTCAGCTATGAATGTGTTTATTACAGCCATATTTAGCATAGCTAGAAACAAAAAAATCATATACATTTCATGAAAATTAGCCATACAAAGAATTCAAGTTTTGTGCCGCTTTTATGGTCTTCTCTGCTGAAGCATCTTCTTTGTTTGTGTCTGTGTTGTTGTTTTTTTTCTCGGTATTTCTGTGGGCCACAAGGCTGGCGCACTGAAATGGTACCTGATGGCATTTAAAATTTTGCTGTTTCTTCTTCTCCAAGAAACGAATCATTTTTCAATTGCATTTATTAATGGGGCCTCTATGAAGAATGAATCTTTTTGCTCTATAATGACTTGTAATATTGTAAAACGAAGAAGAATACGAAAATGTTTATTCAAATAGACCCACAAAAAAATATTATCATGCCAATTGTTTTTCTTCGTTTTTTTTATAATTTCCATTGAATAGACCATTGTAATATTTCTTTGTTGGTTGACGCAATATTTTATGATTTTTCGTTTGCACTTATTATTTGTGTTTGTCTGTGGCATCATTATCATTCATAATTGTAAGTTATTAACAACAATAATCTCAAGTGGAGATTTTTATCAATCAGCTCTCAATGTTGGCCATACACAAGAAGAAACAAATAACAACAACAACATTTAATGTTATGTTTTCTGTAATGACTTTCGAAAAGAAAGTTTGCCCAAGTAATGATATTTTTGTGGAAAATTTGAATTATTAATAAAAAAAAAATGGGGTTTTATTTGAAATACTGTGTTACCGAAAGCACAGACAATCATAGAATTTTTCTGAACCACAATAAAGATCCGGGTTGTTGAGGTAGAAGTGGGGTCATAAAAACAAAAGATTAGGCCAGAGTTTGTAGAAACACACTCTTCTGTTTGATATTAAAAATATTCTTCTTTTTTTATGGAGAAATATTACGGTTGTGGCAAATAAAAAGTCTGATAGCAGTTGCAGAATACAGACATGTTGAATATTTAATTCTGAAAGTTATTTTCTATTGAGATTTGGCGTATACGACTTACACAGCTCACAAAGTGAAAACAAATTGCGAATTTTCTCCACTCTCTTAATATTTCATGTATATCAGATAAATTATGATTCCGACTTACAATGTCAAATGTTTTCTGTTTCAACTGTTTGCTCCAAGAGCCACTGTTTAATCCTAAATGTTGCACACAACTCCCCACTCTGGGCTAGTCACAACTTGCTGATTGGCAACACTTATTCTCTTCAATGCTTTTCCTTAGTGACATTTGCATATTATGGGCATACAGCATAGAAAGTGAAGTTTACAACGAGTAGCGAGACGCTTGTTTCATCCTTGGCTTCGCTCTTCGAACTCTCGTACTTCTGATCACACATACAAGAGGTACACAAACATATCGCTCAAGAATGCAGCAAACCATGGCCAAATTCTGATATGTAAATGACAATTACAACTCACGGAACAATTTTTAGCGAAGTATAACTTTATTTTTAATATTTTCTGTGGCTTTTTCTATTCTAACCCCCAAATTCATAAAAGTTTAAAAAAGCTTTGTTAAGTGAAATGTGTGAAAAGTGTTTTTGTATTTTCATACATTTTTCTTAACAAAGGTTTTTTTTTTAAATTGTTATGAACACGGGGGAATCCTTTAATTTATATTTTTAATACGAAAATGTATTTGGCATTTGAAAAAAAAATAAACTAACAATTAGAATGCTTACAATTAGTTTGATAGTCAAAATTCTGTCAAAATCAGCTGTTTGCATGCGCCTATCTTTAGTTATTGTGCCATGTTGTGCTGTCATATTTTCTTTTTTTTTGTAAACCCAAAAATATCGTCTAATAGTTTTTTATTCGTACAAAGAACAAAGACCCACTGTGAAATGACAACAGGAAAACACTGCATTGTCAAAATATCATATGATTTAAATACAATCCACTACATGGATCACTCGTTACATATGTGATTAGAGATCGACAGAATTTCTTGTGAGTGCATACCCTAGAAGAGACTGTATATGTTCGATTTGAGCTTAAATACACTCAAATGACCTACATCTTATAAAGCCCGCATTTGCTATATTTGAGCCATCTATAGTTAAAGACCGACAGAACTGGCTAGATTGAATGCATATATTCTATTAAATGAACAATCAAAGACTTCCTCCAAAATATATCAAAAATTACCCTGGCAATATCCATTGAAAACCTACTTAATGGAAAGTGATCTGTGCCATTTAAACAAATGAAACTCATCGACATGACTGATTTCACAATACTTTATTATCTTCTCAGAGAACAGAATTCAGAGTACATCATTGTAGCCGCCATGACTGGCAATTTAGAATATATAAACCTTGATTTCCGTTCACAATACATATCAACAACAGTAACTGAAAAAAAAGTAATTAACAGATTTTGATTTTGTTTTTTTTTCCTTTTTGGTGTGTGTCTGTTACTTTTTGATAAATTATTTACTAATCTGTGAAACACCCCATTAGGCTACCAAAAATATTTCGTATTTATTCCGATAGCCTCTTTTTTTGGCTGTTTGTTGAAATTGAATAAAACAAAAAAAAAACGTGAGAAATCTTTTAACGTTTGAAACCACAACAAAAACCAATTCGATTTCAAATGTCATTGAAATTTTTGAGATTTTTTTTTGAAGAGACCTCAGTTCAGTTATATAAAAAGCCGTTTATTTGATGGCCCCTCTCCAAAACTGAAACAAAAACTGTACGTTTGATACTGCTGATGTGTGATAATGATATTGAAATGAATGGTTGACGAAAACTGTTACATCAAAATTGCGAAATATTCAATGGTTTTATACAAAAGACAAGCAATACATGCAACTAACGCTAATAGTCTTTATATATTGCAGTAAAACATTAAAGTAATTTGTTTTATATGTTTTTGGTTTATTTTTTTCGGTACTATAATCGTTAAACATTAAACTTTGGGCGTTTCAATGACATTTCTACGATAACTTAGTGGTATTCAGCATGTGAAGACAGTGCTGGGAAAATAAAGATTTACGAAACAAGCTATGGTATTTTGTTATTTTGCTGAGTATTAGTTTAACGGTTATTTGATAAAAAAAAAGCACACAAAAAAATAATACAAGAATGGGTTTTTGTTGAATCGCTAAATTCGCCACACTTAAAAAGGCAGATCTTCTTCCCTGGCAGAGTTTGCTAGAGATACAAGAGCTGATATGCTACGGTTTCATGTCTTGCAGATAACGCAAACCTATGTTTTTTGTTGTTGTGGTGTAGCAAATCATTGCTAGGTTTGCAACCCAGAGTGAAAACCCTAAATGTTAATGTTGCAAAAAGAATTGCCAATTTTCCACAAAAAAACGCCATTTTACCTTATAAAACGCCAAATTGGCGCCATTGTCATCAGCTGTAAATACATTTTAAACCCGCACTATTGAGAAGTAGAAATATATTTTGATTGGTAAAAAAAATGTTAATTTTGAAAGAGACATTCGAGGGAGATGTCCAAGGTCCCCGGGTGAAGTTACGGTACGTCTCAAAATTCCTTGAGATAGTGGAAGCTACCTGCAAATGGTGTGTAATAAAAATGTGTCCTCTATCGTGGACTGGATTGGAGTTGCCGCATTGCGAAGCCTAGCTCCGGATAAGAATGTCGAATAATGAAGGCATATTTTTACTCGACGGGATTTCCGGGCGTAATAGCATGTGGTGGAGGAAACCACAGCCATGTCAAGTCTGGAGAAGCGTTTGTGTGATTGAAGACAAAACACATGTGAGTACTTGTAACTTCGACGTCCCGAGTCAGCTAGTTAGCTCTCCATACAAAATAAGGATTATCTAAACTAAACACGCCTAGTGCTGAAGTGTCTATCGTCCATTCAGAGACCATTATTACAGAGTGTTGAAGATTCCTAGCTAAAATAGCTCAGTTTACATCTTTTTGTCCATAAATAAAAACTTTGACAATGGACGTGACTCTGCTTATAAAGACTGTCACCCGAACCTCAAAGAGTAGCAGAGATGTTTGGTATTCCCTAATCGCCCTTGGCGAAGAATTCTCGAATTGATTTACTGGTACTTGCCAGTTAACCCCAGTGTATCAGTGTAATGGTTCAGGTCCACACGATGATAATCTGCCACCTGCACCCTAACCAATCTATACCTTTAAATTCCAAGAAACTGAAAAGTCAAGAAATATTCACTCTGTCAAATTATCACTGCATTCACTTGTAGTTGTTAACATAAAACTGGCTCTGTGTTAAGCAAAAATTAGAATTCGGTCTTTAGTTATAACAAGTTATTTATGATGATTTCTGAAAATGATCCACATTTCGAAATCTGCTCACACTTCTTATTATATTGCGCCTTTATTTATTTCTTTTTAATTGAATTTTTTATAATTAAATAGATGTATGTGTTAAATGAGGCTTTTTGGCGAGGTTGAACGGATTTGATATGAGACTCGTAAATGTCGCTGGTGAGATCGTTTTGGAAAAATGACATCTTCTCTAAAAACTCCAAATGACAAACTTTGTATATTGGACATTGTCCATGGTTAACCTATAACATGGGTTAAATGTTAAAAACGATTATTACTACCACCAGACATCTCCGGCATTATTTAATTTTTCCATTTATATTTTAACTTTTTCTATGTCATACAAACTCTAAAGACTATTAAGAAATGCCATTGTCAACATCATTGCCCGTGACATGACCAAAAGGGCGTAGGAAGTCTACATTAATTTCTTGGTGGGTTTAGGTTTCTTTTTTCATTTGTTCACATTTCTTCCACTTCTTTTGTTTTACAGGACAGGCAAAAAGATTTCCGTCATTTATAAACTGTCTGTCCTAAAATGTACTATGTATGTCTTTTTTTATATCTCTGATAGCCGTGCCAGGTCTTTTTTAATATGAAAATTATATTCAACTTTTTTTTTTGTTGAAAACATACAAAACTCATACTATGGCAACAACAAAATATTATGTCATTTTCATGAATTTTTGAATTAATTTCAATTTCATTTCGTCGTTTGCTTTGGAATTGATTGTTTTCTTCACAATGCGAATTAACCTTGATCTGTATTATTGGCTAAGAAGCAGTCAGACAGATGGAGAGACCAAACCGAATAACACCAATAAAAACTCACGATGTTTTAATTTAGAAACGATAAATAGAAATCAAAATCAAAACATATGAAATTGAATAACAAGAGGGGTAAGAGATGACGATAATTCGGAAATCAAAAAAAATAAAATACAAGTTTGAAACGCGGTTGACTACTAGTTGGGAATGAAACAGATGCGTATAACAAACGATAAAAAGTTCATTTTAGATTGGCAAATCAATTAAAAATTTCATTAAGGAGTTCCCATCGTTCTTAATTTCCCACATAATGGTGGTTCGACTTATGTAAGTTCAAATGTAAAATAGTATCAGTTTTAGTTATTATACCTTATCTTGCTTGTATCTCTTTAAAGCACCCACACTTTTAGTTAGTAAACAAAAAAAACACCATAGCTATTTCTACAACCTCTATTTTCTTGAGCAAGTCAAAATTCCCCCAATCAGCAGAAATAACTTGCAATCAACAAAAAAACGAAAGAGCGACAAAATTTCACACAGACTGTCAATGTCAACACGATGCAATTTCAATGTCCCAACATGTGTGCAATTGAAATCAGCTGAACAGCCAAAAAGTAAACGACACAAAAATGCTATCACGGTAAAGTGCTGATATCAGCTGTGGGGCAATTGAATACCGTGGTCAGCGGTGAAAATACTGAGCGAGCAACGCAAGCCATCAATGCTATTTGTGTGGAATAGCAACAGTAATTAAAACCTCTAATGATAGCATGAATCCGACGCGCTAAAAAATATAAACAATTGGTGGTGTAGTTTTTCTTGAAAGGAAAACAATTACAGACGGAAGTTAAGTGACTCCTGAGATTAATTCATTAATTCATTGTGTTGTTTTTGTTTTGTCTTCGTAATGTTTACGGTTTCAGTTTGAATTAAATTCAAATCATTTTATTTTCTTTAGTGTTTATGAAATGCATTTTTTTGGCTTTTATAAGCAATTGATTTTTTGTGTTAATTTGTTTTGTTTTTTTCTTTCTTTAATTTATGGCATTTATAATTTTGGATTTGTAAATGTTATGGTCTCTTTCTGTCGTGCTATTTCTCTTGATTATCATTGGGTTATTATCTTTTATGTTTCTTCATATCTAAGACAAAAATACCTTTTACTTAAGGCTTTTATGTGTGGAGGTTTAATTTTACTTTGGCGTTGCGGTGGGCTTGTGCTGCTGTTCCGCTCTGTTTTGGTTTGTTGGTCGGGGATTGCATTTATTTTTTGCTTTGTTTTTGGAAATTTGGAGTTCCACTCGGCACTCTTGAACTTTGCTTTACGAGACTTGACATCTGACCCATATGCGCGAAAGTCACAAAACTTTTATTGCCTTTAATTTGCATGAAAAAAGACACATGAAAAAAAAAACACTGTATATATTTCGACTTTATGGCCAGTTTGTATGTGGGCTACGAGGGGAATGTAATTATTGTTGGTTTTTGTTTAACACAAGTTGGGCTCATGACCCTTTAGTGTTTTTTTTATTTGATTGCCCAGCTGTAAGTTTAAGGGACTGATAAGATCAGAAAATAACTGAGGCTAATGATAAATGCGGTAACCTTTTTACTTTGTACCCAGTCTGGCTACAAGCAAAAAAACTCTGTAACACATTGCAAGTATGGGTTGAGCTTAAGTCGGACTTTTTAAGCCGATGTCCATTCTATGGACACTATAGTACTTTTAATAGACTTCCCAATACATTGAAATCCCACCACTATAGTTTTTCATAACAAAATTTCGCTTCAAAAATAATCTGGTGGGCCGACGCGGATTTCTTCAAAAGAGTGCAGCCAAAGTTTTCCTTAAAAAATACCTTAATGTGTGTTGACATCTAGAGTTTGCAGACGCATTCCTACTTCAGCAAAATAATCTTAGAACGCCTGACCTTTAGTTTTGTTTAGTTTACCTGTAGTTTATTGGAAACGAAATATCGTAGCTCTCTCCTCACTGATTGGAAAAAGCAAAGAAGGTTAGACTGTTTTCATAAAGTAAAAACAAAATCTAATGAAAGAATATTTCCTTAGGAGTAAACTTTATTTTTACGATTTTCTAATACATTTTGCTACGGACCTTCGACTGATGTCAGAGTGAGTGCTACAAGCGTTGCTAGAATATGACACAGCTTGTATATTCGTATGTGTACGCTCGAGGAGAGAAGTGAGCTGAAGCGGAAAAGCAGGACTTGTCTATTTCAGATTTTGAGAATGTTCTGGGATATCTCCTAATCGGGTAGTGGTTGAAAATGCGAGTGAAATTGTGTCTCTTTCGAAAGATTTTTTTTCACTCAAATACCAATATACTACTTTTTTTTCTCTTCCTGTAGAATGTTGTAGACAACGTAGAAAAGTGTGCCTGCAAGTTCTCCTAATATTTACTCAGAATTCCTTTTTCTGAAGACCAAATCCTACCATGACTTGTTACTACATTTCATATGATGCAACTTTACTGTCTGCCTTCGGTTTAGTTCACTTTATTGGTCGTTTTGTAATGCAACTTGTTTTCTTTTGACTTCTTTTATTTCATTGGTGGTTTCGTTTTTTTTTTTATTATTATTTTCTTCGGGCTGTGTTTATTTTATTGCATTTTGTGGCTTTCTAGGCGTATGTTTTTAATTTTAATGTCGGTTTTCTGTTCAGTTTGTTATTTTATTGCCATCTTTTATGTGAGTTTTTATGATGCTTTGGTTTCTTTTTTGTCGGATTTCTTTCGTTTATGAACAATTCTTCGTGGCAGAAAGGAATTATGCAATAAGTGTAAGAGGAATGAAGTAACTATTTGAAATAAGAAGAAGAACTACAAAGAAAAAAGGCCGACACATATAGAGCAAAAGGATGTATTCAAAGAATAAAATGGGATTTAGTTAGAAATCGAAAAATAAAACAAATGTCTTAAGACTTAAGACACAACCAAAAGCAGTGCAACCTCAAGAGATTTTCAGATTACAGTGTTTAAAAGCCAACCCATACAAACATTACTGCTACTGGCCATGTATCCTCCACTGAAGGAGCATGATGGACATTTATCAATAATTATTTAGTTTCTGTTAAAGGCGAAAGAAAATGCCCAAAAATATTATTGAGATAAAAAATGTTCACGAATCAACAATTTATTAACTGCCTGTTTCCATTAAACGAATAAGTTCGTTCGTTACAAATCGTCAATATTCGAAGCGTTATAAAATTGATTTCAAACATTATTCAATTCTGGTTTTCAGATATATGATAAATATTGACATATGGAACACAATCTCAAAGAATTAGCTATCACTATTCATAAAAGTCCATTTTATTGCGCCTTCAATTTTGGCAATTTGTGACGAACGAATAAATTTGTGTTATGGAAACAGGCAGTTAGTAGGAAAGGGAAGAAATCCCTGAACTCTTTGTACTATAGATCATACCAAAATCAACTGTAAATACGTTAATATAAATAAATAAATGAATGACAGTTTCCCGCCAATATTTTTTGAATTGTAATTGTAATTGAAGTTCATCCAACAAATCTCAACGTTTCTTCATTTTGTAACGAATTTGTTTGTCAGTTCAATGTCTTTTAAATTAAATGTTTTTTCTAGGCTTAGAACAAAACCATCCCCTCCTTCTCCTCAAGAAAAGATGTAAGAATAAAACCCTGTTTAGCCCATCTTTTGTTTTATCTTAATTTGCATCTTTATTTCCTTACTTTCATATTATTTTTGTTGTTGTTTTCTATTCACAAATCACTAATTTTTATTTCTTTATCTCTTTTCAGTTCGGATTTTTATTGCCTACGTTTATTTTTGTTTTCTTCGTTAAGATTTATTTCATCAACATGTCACATATAATTGTTATAACATTGGCCGTAGTGTCAATAGCGGTCACAACATGTCGAGCACTGCCAGATGTAAGTATGCCCCAAATTTATAAAGTTTTGTTGAAAAAAGATTAACAATCGACAGTTCATTGTTCTCGTAAATCGTTCGTGGGGAAAATAAATGAAGATTAAGTTAAATGAAAGGTTGGACTTGGGTACGAAGTTGGTAAACCGAATACGGTATCCGATTCAGAAACACTTTTCGTGTCGGTGGAGCGATGTTTGTTCGTCTGCCAATATATTCTTGAAGTCACAGTAATTACCGAACTTGGTGTGCCACAGATTGAAAGTTTGTCCGTCGATGTCTTCTACTTACAGCCACCGAATCGCCCACCGAAATGGCATTTCCTGCTGAATTTTCATAGAAAATTTGTCCAATAATGCCACCGCACCAAACTGTCACTTTCTGAGGCTTCTAGGAAGATCACGAACGGGGTTTTTGTTCCTCAGATGCAACAGTTTTGCTTTTTAACATAATCCCAGAGATGAAAAGGCACTTCGTCTGATTTTTCGAGCAAAATCGTGGTCCAAAATCAAAATCGCTGCTCTACGGATGGTTGTGTGCCAATTGTGTCTTTTGTACAAAGATCGCATCAGGCTCTCTTATCACAGACTAAGCGCAGCTGCACCTAAATGAAGAGAACTTTTGAAATTTAACCTTCATTTGCAACAATCGCTTTTAAACAAACTGCTATTTGTTTTTCTTCATAACGAAGAAGAACACATCAAATTCTCTGATTATGGTACCATGAACTTTAATTTCTTTGGGGGAAAATCGTGATTGTGAAAATTGTTTTTGTATTTTCACACATTTTTCTTAAGAAAGCTTTATAAAGCTGTTATCAATTTTTATTAATACGGGGCAAGCCTGTGAATATTTTTTCTCTGCCTTCTTTAGGATGCTCAACAGCTGTTTGAATAGTTTTCAAATTAGAAATGCTCTGCAAATCCTAATTATGAAATCCCACATAAGTAATTTCTCCTCAAGGAAACCGTGACGAGTACAATACTTTTTTGGAATGCCCTCTTTATGCTGGGTCATTATCGTACTTGCATTTGTGAATATTCATTGCTCATTATTATCATTGCTCTGCAAATCCTAATTATGAAATCCCACATAAGTAATTTCTCCTCAAGGAAACAGTGACGAGCACAGTATTTTTTGGAATGCCCTCTTTTTGCTGGGTCATTATCGTACTTGCATTTGTGAATATTCATTGCTCGTTATTAGAAAATCCATAGAACCAGTTTATCTTAGCCTGATTGACTTCCTTTATTTCGAGACAGGGAAACCTTTCCCTTTTGTTGAATATGTGACTGAAGTTATTATGAGATCACGTTATTATGTTCCAAATGACATTCTTGTTATTGCAAATTACAGCGCAAACTATGAGTGCAACGTTTCTTTAGTCTTTTTTTGTTGTCTTTGCACAATAAACCAAATCGAACATTTCACAACATCCGTCATTTGCTGTAATTTGGTTGTTGTTGTTTGACGTTATTGCAGAGTTTTTTTGTTTGCTGTTGCTGTTTCTTTTTGTTTGAATTCATTCTTCAAAAGCAGTGGACAAATCACGCGCTTGTGTAACCATTAAAATTGTTAATTTTTCCAGCTCATTTTGTTCTTATTGACAAATGCTGTTGTTGTTTTTGTTATTGCAAAAGCCAGCAACATTAACTACTTTTAGCTATACACACACACACATACGCTTCATCTTGCTCTGTACTAAATGTATTAGATGTAGGCAAGTCTATATGTTAGTATGACTGCGTCTACAAGTTTGTATGTCTCTATATCCGCTGGTAATTATTGTGTTTTGATTTTTTTTTTAGCTTTCTGTCATGTTGTAAGAGACTTTTGAACGTAACTCCAACCCATAAGTATAATAACATTTTTATTTTGCCCGCTTTGCTGTCGTCATTTTTGTTTTCCTTTGCTGTGTAATTTTGCAACGAGTAATTCACGTGCTCAATAAGCATGCTCTTGCATTTTTTTCGCTGTAGTATCGATTTCGTTACGTTGTCTTTGTGTTAAGCAAATCAGCATTTCATACTATTTATGGTCGGTCGCAATGCCTCTGCCTGTCACACTTAGAATGTGGGCGGTGATTGTTATGGCCCGGCTGACGAACATCTCCCCCCTGCCGCCGTTTTTAAGCCATACATTTACTTAATGTATGGATGGATGTGACCGTAACTAAATTACTATAATTTGAAGACATCACATAGCGAATTGACAAGCATTCCCCATGGAAGTGTTTCATCATAGTAAAATATGTGTGTGTGTGTGTGTTTTTTTTTGTAAAACATTTCAAAATCTTTTAAGAAGCGTCAATTGTCCGATTTGTTGTTGTTTATAGCACACACTGATTCCCACGCATATGATGACAGTTTTGAATACAATTTGCTGTTGGGCATGTCATTGCAAGTAGATGGATTCATAAACAGCCCTGCAGGAAATTCCACTAGTGAAATTGTAGTGATTTTCTAGTGACATTGTCAGTAGTACTACTGACAAAGTGTACCCCAAGCAATGTAATCGTCTATTGACAATTAACATTAGCATGTCATTGGAAATCTACCAGTAGACTGTAGTACCACTCTGTCAGTACCTAGTCAGTAGTGCTGTAGTCAGTATTGAGACCAAATGGAGACATTGGATCTAAAGATTCAGTAGTACATTTTAGTGACCATGGTAGACAATTTTATAAAGGGTTGCCAATACACAAAAACACATACATATATGCTCATTTTCATTTCAAGGCTGGCTAAACCCATCATTGTTGTTTATTTAAAAAAAATTAAATATTTAAAACTATAGTTTATATTATATATTACAGAAGAAGGGGGTTTTTTACATTTTAATACTTTTCCTCGTAAAGGTTTGTCCGGTGTTTCGTTAAATTCGTTTTCGAAAATAATTTTTTGAAAAATTATGTACCAATAATTGCTGCAAGCACATTGCCAAAGTCACTAAGCCGTTTTTCCCAAAGGTCCGTCAACATTAAAACCCATAATAATTTGTAGACCAAATATTTTGGTGGAAATTACGCTCGACGTTCCCAGCGATTAGATTTTTTATTTGTCGAATCTGCAACAAGATTACGGTATATGTTAAATAAGTTAACTGTTAATTATGTTCGCGGAAAAAGAAAGTACTTACATATGGATATGCTTTCGTTTTTGGGAAACAGCGGGATCCAGCAAAACTTTATGCTCTGCGAAAATCTCAAGAACCGTGTCAGGTTTTTTGCAACTTCTTCACAGCATGTACACTTTGAATTATCTGAAAAAATTCAATTTATAATAGTAACGGAGTGTATTTTTAATAAATGAGTAAAAGGGGTTAGAAAAAACTTACCTTTGGGAGGATTATACTTAATTTTTCCTTTTGTAACAGCCCCACAAAGTCCTCACTAATTTTTATAAATTCAATGTGACTATCTTCAAGCTCACATTGGACACATCATTTTTTATATAATGTATTATCATTGTACTCATTTTTTTATTTACAATAATTTTAATCAAATTTTTTCACAGATTATAACACAAATTAGTTCACAAAACACGTCTTTTTTGGAAAAAATATCTCAGACATTAAAAAAAGAAACAATTGTCAAACGAAAAAAGAAAATACTTTTGACTACAAAATCTGAAAAAAAAAACTATTGACTCGTTTGTTGACAATGTCACCAGAAATACTCTAGAACTATTGTCTCTAATGTTTCTATACTCACACATAAAAGAAAAGCTGTTGACAAATTTACTAGTTCATTTGTCACCAGAAAAAGAGTAGTGACTTAGAGACATATGGTTCTCGGTTGACTACAGGGAGCTGATTAAAATTTTTTAATTTTTACAGAATTTTGTTGGTCTATAGTTTCACTTTGTAATCATGGCAAAATATTTCGAATTTAAATTACTTTATTGCGTCAAGAGTTGTAACTGTCTGCCATAAATCTGTCAGAATTTCGCAATCAAAATACCCAGGGTTGTATCTGAGTTTTTGCTGTTGGGCAGTTGCCACTCCCGTCTATTATTGTGCCATTAATAATTTATGTCAATCCATTCCATTACTTTATATATAATTTTCAGAATAATCTTAAACTCTGCTGAGGAGAAGGCAGTCTATAAGTCCTGATAGATCGAATAGCCATCAATCTTGACAAACCAATACACTGATGCGAATTTTCCGCAAGCTCCTCACATTATTCGTTCTATTGCAGGCACCCTGCCATCCGCTTCGTTATTGCAATGAATTTGTTGGTTGTATGTTAACAAGCAACACTGCCGCATTAAAGTTTTTCTATTCTGCCGGTCGGCGGATTTTTTCATTTTCAAATACCAATGGACTACTTTTTGCTTCTGCTGAAAGAAATTTGCTGTGCTCAACCAACGACTGCGTGGAGAGCAGATGATGGGTCTTTTTCGTAAATGCATCACTGCGCTGCATGTGATACGCAACTCTGATTAGTTGACAATGCTGATGCAGATGCTGATGCTTGTTTGGTGTTTATTTTGTTTGCAAAAACGAACGCGAATACTTTACCAATGAACTTTTTTTGGACAATTTTATTTGCGATTTGGATGACAGTCCGCAACAATCTCTATTGGCTTTTTGTTCCTAAATTTTTAATTTTTCTTTTTTTCCGCCACAATCTCCTCCATGCCGAGACGCTTCCAAATAATTAGTTAATTGTTACTGAAATTATTAATTTTATTCATTTGTGGTCTTCCACGATTCTGAAAATACTTTTAAAAACATTAAAAAATACATATAGGGTGTTCACAAGGGTGTCCTAACTGTTGTAAGTGTCGTATATGCTAACGTTGTACAAACAGTTGTAAAATTGTTGTCGACATTTTCCACACAAAAGAATTGTACGATAGTACAACATTTACAGATATGTTTTCGAAGCGTACTAAGGGATCAGCTGTTGTTTGTTTACTTTTTGATCAGCTTTAGTATATGAACATAAAACAGGTTGTTTACATATGTACTGTTGGATGTCTTGTATTTTCGTACAACTTACAACATTAGTACACCTTGTGAATTCCCTAATAGTATTTAATATTCTCGTTGTTGCGCCTGATGAATGCATAAATCGCCCTCATTCTGAGATAAACCCGGCCGCTGATAATATTGCCCGGAAAAATATGTTTGCTGTGTTATATTAGACAAATTACTTACATAAGTTGTACAACCAGTTGTAACGTATGAGGGCCGCATAACACCTGTTGTTGCTCTGCCTGACCAGACCAACACCTCCGCTTTAACAGTAGAATTTTGCATTGTCCGAACAGCTTTCCGACAAATCTTGTTATTTCTGGTATATCTCGAAATTATAATTCACTTTTGAATTTTACTATTGCTATTTGTAGGAGTATATCGTCTGAGGTTTACCCTTTATTATTCCCACTTGCAACACCTTGATACATTAAGCGGATACACTTTTGCGTTGACAGTTATTTTCGGAAAATGAATGGCCCGGAGATGTTGCCAGCGACTCCGTCTGACCAAAAACCACACCAAAGTTTGGGTTTCTTCGGGTTGGAAATGATTCTCTACGCTTTGCTGATTAGTCTCACAAAAAATGTGGCACATTTGCCACGAATTCATTCATCCAAAAATTCGCTAATAGATAAATATTTCGTGGCTTGTGAAAAGTTGTGACGATTTTTTTAAAAAATTTTTTTTAACTAATTGGAAACTTAGTCGAATTGCTGGAAGACGACTGCAACTGCAGTGCCAATGACTGACAACGTTGCCAACTGAAATGTCAAAGCAATTAACCATCAAAGTTGAGCGAAACACCACCAGTGAATGACAGCGTTGCCACCTCACAACGTCAAACCAATTACTTGGGACACAGATATTGAAAACTCCTATATAAATTTCTTGGTTGTAAAACGGAATATCTGTTACATCAGACATCGGGGTCTACTTATATATCGTTGTCCCTCAAACTGGCAAACATTGCATATCTGTTTGGCCTTAAAAGAAACAATCGCTAATATTGTTGGAGATACCAGATCATAGGCTCAGTTTTGCTATGGGCGATTGTCATTGTTGTAACAACTTTTCGCTGTTTGCGGCATATTCATGATTTTCTTTTTCTAGACAATTTACAAGTTTTGTCAAAATATTCAGCTAACGCGAATTCTGCACTCTGCGTGCTGTATTACGAAGTAGATAGTAAATGCCCAGCATAGCTGCGAGTGTTAACAACCCGAACGACAACACACCATTCAATGAATGTCTACATTTGCAATTGGTAAATGGTAACATGATTTCAATTGGCCAACAATTGGTTTTCGAACGAAAGGCAACAATTCTCATTGTGAGTCATATTTTTTTGAAAGACGTTTTTTTTTTGTAATCGGGACATGTGGGGTGGTTACACCGCTGAGACATTTTTGTAGGTTTCCATTTCTGGGTGATTCATTTTTGTTTCCTTCACATTTTTCTTTATTATTTAATTTTTGGCAGAACTTTTTTTTTTTTATTATTTCTTCATTTATTTCTACAATGTTGTGATTGTTGTTATTGCTATTTCTTTTGTTTTTATTTTCTTCTTTATTAACCTTGACCATAATTTGTTTGAATTGTGTATGCGTGTGTGTGTGTTTTCTCGTCTTCTGTTCATTGTAAACAATTTGAATATTTTTTTTTTCTTGCCTGCGTCTGCATTTGTTTTGTTAATGAGCTTAAAGTAAACATTTTTTAATTTATTTTTTATATACATATGTATGTACATAGAAATATGTGAGTGTATGTATTTTTTTTTTTTTTTTTTTTTTTAAATATTTTGGCTGTGATTCAAAACAAAAGCTTAACGTACTGCAGAGAATGCTGCTGTTAGATTTGTAAACAACACCTAATTTAATGGTGTTACAGAAATGTCATATTTCTGACAAGAATTGTTAAATTTGAATAATGAATTCATTGAATGAAAGTACGTTGACGTTCAAAACAGAAATTGTTGTGACTGGAATAAAAAGGCGGCGGATATTTATTTATTAAATGACAAAATGAGCATGTGGTTCATACAGTGTATGAATTATAATTTCTACAAGATTCAAATATTATTTGATGTGAAACATATCGGGTTGGAACACGGAGTCAATTATAACAAGCCACTTGGATTTGTTACTTTTTGGGCCGAAGCTTTCAGTTTTGGTCACAATTCCACGCCAAACCTAGCTCACCATTCGATTTAGGTAGTAAACCAGAGCCTAGTCGAACCCCCTCAGAAGCAGCATTTCAAAATGCCAGTGGAAAGCCATGTGGGAATTTTTGTTATACGGAATTGTACGAGCCCATTTTTTTGGAATTTGTTCAAAGAACAAGTATGGAACGGCCATACTGTACCTGTAGGTTTGAAAAAGGGGCTCCCCGAAAAATAACCTCAATGCAAAAATGGGCCAACGCAAGAAATCATAACCCAATTTTGGGGTTATATAGGAAATCCATAATCCATTATATAGGAAATGTAAATATAGGAAATCCATAGTGAAAAAAATGCCGAAAAAATATAAACTTTTTATAAAAACGCAATAAATTGAATAAATATTGAATTTCATATTTCCCTTCAATAATAAAACAAACTTTTTACATACCGAAGATGGCCCCAAAATAATTTAGAATTGTTTTTTTTTATAAATTTAGAAATATTTTTTAAAAATGTTTCGTTAATAATTTTTTTTTTAATATTTTTTTTTTTAGTTATTTTGGAAAAATTTTGAATTATTTTATCTTTAGAAATTAAATTATGTAAATATAATTTAGAATTATTTTTATTATATATTTAATTTAATTTTATAATTTTTTAAATAATTTTATCTGTAGAGTTATTTTTTTTTATAATTTGTAGAATTAAAAAAAAATGTATTATGTTTTAATGATTTAGATTAATATTTCTTATATAATTTGTATTTTTTCTTAGCATTACTTTTTAATATATTTTTTTTAATTATTTTTTTATAACTTTTTTTTTATAACTTTTTTTTTTTATTAATTTTTAATTCTGATTTATTTTTTACTTTCTAATAATTTTAAATGATTTTTTAATAATGAAGAATTATTCGTTAATAATTAATCATTATTTTTTTTATAAAATAATACGTTTATTTTTTTAGTAATTTATATTTTTTTTATTAATTTAATATCATATAATTTATAATTATTTTTTTTTATAATTTCTTTTTTATTAGCATTATTTTTTAATATTTTTTTTTTAAAATAAGTTTGATTTATTTTTATTACTTTTTAGTTATTTCGAATTATATTTTTTTTTTATTTTTATTATTTTTTAATAATTTAAAATTATTTTTTTATAATATAAAATTATTTTTTAATAATTCTAAATTATTTTTTATAATTTAGAATTATTTTTTTATAATTTTGAATTATTTTTTAATAATTTAGAATAATTTGTTAATAATTTAAATTCATTTTTTAATAATTTAAAATTATTTTTTAATAATTTAAAATTATTTTTTAATAATTTAGAATTATTTTTTAGTAATTTAGAATTATTTTTTAATAATTTACAATTATTTTTTAATAATTTACAATTATTTTTTAATAATTTAAATTCATTTTTTAATAATTTAGAATTAGTTTTTAATTATTTTGCTTTAGTTTAGAATTATTTTGTTAATTTAATTTTTTAAAATTATTTTTTAATAATGTCGAATTCTGGGTCATTTTTTGTTATGCAAAAAGGGAAAAAGACAATTTTTATTAACGAAAAATGGATAAATGTTCCCAATTGAGTTTACAAATGTGTCCCAAATTCTTATGCTGTTGTCCTCAATGGTAAAAACTTGGTGACATTTTTCGTTTTGGGGATATTTTGCATTTTTTAACCGTCCGGTTAGTGAGTACCCTTGGCTTAAAATTCACACATCAAAAAGGACAAACAGAAGGTTCAATTATTTTGAATGCAGGGACATTTTCCATTATTCAAAATGGCCCTAAACCTAAACATGAAAAATTACCCCAAAAATTTCAAAAATATTGGGTTAATTTTTATGAATGAAAAACGGACCCGAATCGGCATAAAAAAGAGTTTCTCAATTGATCGGCACAAATTGCCACACATTTTCGTGTTGTTGTCCTCAATAGTGAAGTTTGTTGTCATTTTCAATTATCGTTTTGGGGCCCATTTTGCTTTGCATTCATATTTATCTATAGCTCAACGCTGTGATATGTCCCTCGAATGAGATTTATTTTCATGTGCTCGTGATCTATTTGTATAGAACATTATAAAGTCAATTCAGCTCCACTTTAAGTTTGTTTCCGTTTCGAAAAGTGACCGAACTCACAAATGACCTGTGAAACTTACCTCTATACATATTTACAAATTAAATATGCTCGGCGTCAATCATGGCCAGCAACAAATTTTCTTTTCATGTATATATGCCCTCGATATCTGTTAACCAAAAAATCGAATCGCAACATTAAAATGCACTTAATTATAAAGCAATTTCCAATCATTCAAAGTTGATATTCACCCATAGCTACCCTTTTGATTTTCAAATTTCCGTTAGTTTTGATATTCATAAAATTAATTGTTTAAAGGAGGGAAAAAAAAGGTTTTATATTTATTACTTACAGAAAAATATTTCTTCAAAAAAAAAGAAATATTTTATTCATTTTTTATGTTTTTTTTGGTTTTTGACAGAAATTACTTTAAATCCATTTTAAGCGGTGATCACAAATCAACATGTGTTACAGGGTCAAACTGTGAGCAGTTGACCGTAATTGTGGCGGTGGCTGATGGTAATGGCTTAGACCGTTTGTGATTACCGAAATTGGCTGACTTGATTAAATGGATTTTTAAGTTGTGGAATTGTGAATAGCAAATTAAATCAAGCAAACATTTCGAAAATTACCTTTTTCTCGTTTGATACCATTTTAAATAGAAGGAGACTGTAAGGTTTGTGTTGGGGAGGAGAAACAAAAGACAAGAGAGAAAGATTTATAATAAAATGGGAACATTAAAAATAAGTAAAACCCCAAAGATTTCTATTTTTTGATATAAATTACCAACATTTAAAAATGCACAGAAAAAAAATGATCGATGGAAAATATGTGTGTGTGTGAAAATATATGTGTGTTTAACCCATATGGCACAGAGAAAAGGATTTCGTAAAGTTAAAAATATCAATGGACCCCTTTTTTATAAAATGTAAAACTTTTTTTTTTTTAAAAAATGTCTTGGTCATGAACTATTGGGAAGTTTTTCATAATTTTTAGCTAATATTTAATTTTTGGGACATTTTTCATTTGAAAAATATTTGGGGGATTTTGCACTGGGTAATTTTCCATTTATTTTGTTTGGGGGTTTTTTCAGAATATTTGAGGAAATTTTCATATTGGATGATTTTTTATTTGTTTTAAGGAATTCTTCATTCTTTGGGATATTTTTCATAGAGCCGATTTAACACCCCTGGATTACTTTTTATGGGGCTATGTTAGGCCATTGGTTTATGCCGACAATAGAGCAACTCTTGAAGCATTGAAGGCCAATATTTAAGCCACCACTGATGCCATGCACGTAGCGCCGTCTTGTTGAAAGTAAACGTTGTTCAGAACAATATCATCCAACTCCGACCATAAAAAATCACTAATCATCACAGTTACGAGAATCTGTTGATCCAACCTTATTTTCGAAAAAGTAAGATCCAATGACCCCGCCGGAACATAAACCGCAGCAAACAGTCACACGTTGAGGATGGAGAGGCTTCTCAACAATAAATCTTGGGTTTTTGCACCAGGAACTTTTTTTTAATAAAGGAAAGAAATTAAATACATTTCCAGTGGAAAGTATATATTGAATTAAAGCAGAATTAGCTATTTCACGTAAAGCCCATTAAATGACAACAAGTTGTCCTAAATATTGTCGTTCACATTTTTTTCCTTTTTTTTCTCCCTCTCCAAATTTTATCACTTATATTGTCATGCGTCTTTTCAGTCAACCAAGCATTCATTCAGTCATTCATTGCCTTAACACAGTTTCCGTATTTAAACAAAAAAAAAAAAAAAACAAAGCCAACAGTTTTTGTTGTTGTTTGCCTCTAAGTGTAACAATTAAAGAAATGTGTCAATACTACATTTCTGTCGTTTCGTTTCTTAACTGACTTTGTTGGAAATCAAATAAGATGAAATAAAAAAAAAAGCGGAGAAAATACAAAAAAAAAATGACCAACATTTTCTATGTCTAACAATTGTTAAACACACACGCTCTGGGACAAAAACACTCACACATACAGGCGGAGATCAATTCAAAATCAATTGTCACTCAGACAGCGATTTCGCGACTCTTTTTCTTTGGGTGGTTTCAGAAAAAAAAACGCCAAAACATGTGAAAATTAAAACAACAACAACTTTACGTTACTATTTGAACTGATTGAATGACATTTACAATACAAAATAATGGCATTAAACCGCAAACAATTACCTAATTTTACACAAAGTCAAGAAACACACAAGCAAACCAGCAAACATCGTGCCCACAGACACACACACACGAGAGCAGACAATTAAACACACCGACAGAGGAACGGACAGAGCATTAGACAGAAAGAGACCAACATTTGCAGCCGGAGCACATGACAAACAAAAGCTTTTGGAATAACCAATTTCCCTTTGCCAAGAAACAGAAACGACTTGGGAATACTGAAATGTTTGGGAGAGGAAAACGAAACATTACAACAAAGTTAAACCCATTTTTTTTCTCATGATCGTTTTGTTGTTTTTTATATTTAATGTTATAAAAAATATTTCTTTTTTATACAAAGCTTTTTCTCAGATCTTGTAATAGTAATAGTAATTGTGTATGTGTGTGTGTCTAAATATTTTTATTGTCGGTTGCAAATATCTTTGAACTCTACTCATACGATCAGTGTAGATCAGGAAACACTCTATGCTAAGGAGGCAAACCAAATTTCGCGTTACCTAAGACTAACGTTTTTTTTTTTATAAAAAAATATATTTTATTTTTCCTTGCCGTGGAATAATTGCATTGAATGCAGACCAAAGAGAAATGTCCTGATGTTTACTTACAACGAGTTTGTGCCTTAAGTCTTTTGTTTTGAAATTAACCTGCAACTCTCATGGGAAAACAGTTTGTGGAGTTTTACAAATATTTAAAAAAAAATGCAAAAAACAAACTGTAACCACTTAAAAATATCATTAGTTTTGGTGGGTTCAAATCTAGAGTCAGCATGAAATCCCCTTCAAAGTGTTAGTGAAGGTTTCTAAAGTGTGTATTTTAAGATATGTTTTTTTGTTTAATATGAAATATTTGAAATATTTATTTAGCACGGTTTTTGAAGAATTTTTCATAATTTGTTCCACTCTGAAAGTCCGATTTTGGACTATTTCCACTCTAAAAGTCCAATTTCGGAATTTTTTTTTCATGGGAAAACATTTCATAGTTTTACAAATATTTAAAAAATCCATAACAAACTGTAATAACTGAAAAATATCATTAATTTTGGTGGGTTCAAATCTAGAGTCAGCATGAAATCACCTTCAAAGTGTTAGTGAAGGTTTCTAAAGTGCGTATTTTAAGATATGTTTTTTGTACAATATGAAATATTTGAAATATTTATTTAGCACGGTTTTTGAAGAATTTTTCATAATTTGTTCCACTCTGTAAGTACAAATTTGGAATATTTCCACTCTGAAAGGCCAATTTCGATTTTTTTTTTGGAATATTTCGGTTGATATCTCACCAAAGACGCGTGAAATTATGTCTGGCTAGTCTGCAATCATGACTAGCTTGTCCATATAGACCAGAGACTTCAAGTGTCCCCACAAAAAAAAAACTCTAATGGGGCAATAGTGGAGGTGACAAAATGAGAAATTGATTAGTTACCAACCCCGACACTCCATTGGTTAACGTCATCACATACATGTGTGGCCTGTGAAGGGTTTAGGAAAGATGCCCCAAACGAAGAATTCCTGAAAATAGATGAAAATTTCCGCAAAAAGATACCCAGAAAATCTGACAAATCACCCAAATAATTTATGAGAATTTCTCCCAATGACAAATCTGCGCTACAACAGCGGAGAGGATGCAGAATGGGCGCGCCTCTACCGCCTACTGGAAACCTCTTTCATTATTCAAATTTTGGATTATTTTCCATATGAAAGATGACCCAAAAATTAAATATTATGTAAGAATTTTGAAAAAATCCCTGACGGAGAGTGTGTAGACTTGGCGCGCCTCTACCGTCAACTGGAAACCTCTTTCATTATTCACATTTTGGATTATTTTGCATATGAAATATGACCAAAAAAATGAAATATTATCTAAGAATTTTGAAAAAAATTCCCATCTGTTAGATTATTTTCCCAAGTTGTATTTTCTTTGAAATGCTGACATCTCAGCTTTGTGGCCGATCTAATGCGCCAGCAAACGACTTGGGACGTCTGCCCTCTTCAAGGTCTTTGGTTATTGTAAAGATGATAGGACCAGTAGAGGAGAGTAAATTGTACTGAAATATGTGGATTATCTCATATTCAATTGTAGCACGTATTTTTTTTTTTTTTTATAAGAAAAAACACGTACTACAACCCACACTTTTTAGTTAAATAGGTTCTACCGTTTTAGATTCTATACCATCGTTTTAATTAATTGGGTTCAACATACGATTGGTTCCTTTTTTAGCTAATATTATAATATTTCTCAATTTTGATGGATCATGAATCCATTGCAGTGGCAGTATGCTGGATTAAAAAATAATCACATTAACTGGGATCTAATGGCCACCACGGCCACGCTTACCGGACCATATCCTTTTTATGAAATTCACAAAGTGGCTGCCCTATGGCCTCGATAGCCTCTCGAATTCTATCTTTGAGGTCTTGCATAATGTCCACAGACTTAATAAACCAAATCAAATGATGCACCCCTATCCTGTCCTTGTCTCTCCCTGGGTTTCTCTTCTCCCTTCTCATCATTCTCATTTCTCAAAGGTTTTTACAAGAGACCTACTCTTAAGAAACCTTCTTGTGCTATTCTCCTCTTGCCAGGTTTAATGGCATGTAGGGTGGCCCAACACAAATATTGTGTCCAGGCTGTTGCAGCCACCGACACACGGCAAACAAAACGTGCGGAAGCTTTAAAAAGGTGTGTACGGACATACATACATACGTACGTACGTAAGTAATTTTGTTATTGGATTGACTCAAGCGGTGGCTGGCCAGTCTGCACTCTCTTAAAGTTGTTACAATGGATGTGTTGTCTTAAATGCTGTTATTTGTTATTGTTGCTGACTACGTGTTGGTCGTTGAAAACACGTTTCAAATGAAAGTAAAAATTGTCGTGGTCGTCGTCGTTGTTGCGGTAGTCTTACTACTGTTGCCGTTTTGCTTTTATATTTTATTTATTTTATCTAAAATAAGTGACACTCCGAAACAACAAACTCTCTTCAGTATGCACATTCGTAATGTGAGTAACCCCGCTTGCAGAAAAAGCGCAAACAACAAAAAAAAAACACAGAAGCCGAAGATGGAAACCAAGAAAAACACAAAAAAAAAACGTAACAATGTACGCGCTGTAACGTAATACAAAACCATTTTATAATACTTTTTTTTTGCTACACATGTATATAATCAATCTGATGGACGCTTCAGCCAAACCGTGATGCGATTGCCGCCATAAAACAGCAGCCCCAGCAGCAGGTTAATGCGACACGATGCGATACCATGAAGAGAGACTACCAAACAAACAAAATAACAACAACAACAAAAGAAAGAAACTAATGGAAAGACGAATAAACAAAAAAAAAATCAATGACATTGATATTATAACCAATAATACGCTAGTGTCTGGCAAACCACTAATAACGTCATCATCATTAAAGCCAACAACAACCACAAACGTTGTCAACAGCCACACGAAGACATCACCAGCAGCAGCAGACGCAACCAACCCACCAGCCAACTCTTCCACTATTGGCAAACACTTTCAGAGTACACACAGTGGCTGTCATCAGTGTCAGCAACGTCTTGTGCCGGTCGTTGCGTTTGTTAACCTGCTCTAAAAATATCCATTTGATGATTGACCAGTTTTCGGGGTCTTCTTTCTTGTTGTCGATGTCGATGTTGGTTCGCAATACTTTAGTTGTTTTTCAAATGGAATTGCTTAGTAAATGGTGGTGAAATATTATTTGGGAATCAGCTGGGCAATGATTGTTTCATGTGTTTGTATCGATATCAAAAATTGGATTCTTAATTTGAAATTAAGAGAGAGTTGAATATCTTCTTATGACTTTTGCCGACACTGAGAGCCTAAACCACGATGTGGAACGACAACGTTGGCATGTTTTTTTTTTTAGAGACAAACAGCTGATTGCAAAGCCAATAAACAGCTGGCAGCAAACCTTCCGATTAGTTAGTCTTCCGTTGACTTTAAAGTTTGCCCATCAAAAAGGTCCCCAGAGACCTTCTCACAAATTGAAGGGTTAACTCAATTTATTTTCTTTTTGTCTAATGACTTTTCCGATTGTCCTACACGTAATCGTTTAAAAAACAAGCTGTTCAATTTGTTAACAATTACCCTTCAAAGTAATTTTGACTTTGTACAGGGTCCGCCAAATACATTTTTTGTTGGAAAATTCTATAAAAAAAACTACTGGATATTTTCACAAATTTCTTTTTTTTATTTGAAAGTACAATCCTTCCGGTTAATAATGGAAAATAATTTCATTCAAATGGCTGCCTCGGCTGGCCATGCAGTAGCCTAACGACATCAGCTCTGCGGCTGATAAGGCGATCTTCAAAAACAGGACGCAAAACATCGGCTTTGCCAATATTCTCCTCTTCAATTTTTTTTAAACAAAAATTCGTTAACGAAAATAACGAAAACGAAATAAGTACTAGTTGAAAAAAAAACGTTAGATTATCCTCCTCTTAAATTTGTGTAAACAACGAAAACGAAATAAGCACTAGTTGATAAAAAAACGTCCGATGGCTGAACCTTTAGATGATACAAATGCCCTACACACCCCCTACCATCAAATCTAATTTGTTATCCAAATTTACAGCAACACAAGTTCACAATAACATGGGTTACGGAACGATACAACGAAAGATGACAGACTTTTGTGTCAGGAAGTGCTCTGAATCAGTGGGCGAGCCAGAAATCTTTTTTTTTTAGATTTTATAGACTACATTGTAAAAACGTCAAATAGCTTAACGAGACAAAGGTGGAAAACCAGGAATGGAAATGGAATTCTCTTAATTGAAAATACAGTGCATTTTCTTTCATTTATGCAAAGTTTTCAATAATGCAAAGACCGAATAATCTTAATATATATTTACCCTCGACACTGATTCCCTGATTCCCTGATTCACTGACTCTGTCACGCAGTACGTAGGAATTTAAATAGGCATTCTATAATAATTCTATAAATAATAATAATAAAAAAATAATATTTTTTTTGTACAGTAATTGTGATTTCCCCAAAGTTTTTTTTCCAAATTTTTTTTTTTCAAGAAATTTTTTTTTCCAAATTTTTTTTTTTCGAGAAATTTTTTTTTTCCAAATTTTTTTTTTCAAAAAAAATTTTTTTTTCCACAAAATTTTTTTTTCCAAGGAAATTTTTTTTTTCCACAAAATTTTTTTTTTCAGCAAAATTTTTTTTTCAACAAAATTTTTTTTTTCCACAAAAATTTTTTTTCCACAAATTTTATTTTTTTTCGATAACGAAAACGAAAACGAAATAAGTACTAGTTGAAAAAAAAACGTTAGATTATCCTCCTCTTAAATTTGTGTAAACAACGAAAACGAAATAAGCACTAGTTGATAAAAAAACGTCCGATGGCTGAACCTTTAGATGATACAAATGCCCTACACACCCCCTACCATCAAATCTAATTTGTTATCCAAATTTACAGCAACTCAAGTTCACAATAACATGGGTTACGGAACGATACAACGAAAGATGACAGACTTTTGTGTCAGGAAGTGCTCTGAATCAGTGGGCGAGCCAGAAATCTTTTTTTTTTAGATTTTATAGACTACATTGTAAAAACGTCAAATAGCTTAACGAGACAAAGGTGGAAAACCAGGAATGGAAATGGAATTCTCTTTATTGAAAATACAGTGCATTTTCTTTCATTTATGCAAAGTTTTCAATAATGCAAAGACCGAATAATCTTAATATATATTTACCCTCGACACTGATTCCCTGATTCCCTGATTCACTGACTCTGTCACGCAGTACGTAGGAATTTAAATAGGCATTCTATAATAATTCTATAAATAATAATAATAAAAAAATAATATTTTTTTTGTACAGTAATTGTGATTTCCCCAAATTTTTTTTTTCCAAATTTTTTTTTTTCAAGAAATTTTTTTTTCCAAATTTTTTTTTTTCAAGAAATTTTTTTTTTCCAAATTTTTTTTTTTAAAAAAAAATTTTTTTTTCCACAAAATTTTTTTTTTCCACAAAATTTTTTTTTTCAGCAAAATTTTTTTTTCAACAAAATTTTTTTTTTCCACAAAAATTTTTTTTTTCAACAACAATTTTTTTTCCACAAATTTTATTTTTTTTCGAAATTTTTTTTTACAAAATAGTTTTCTCAAAATATTTTTTACAAAATTTTTAAAATTAAGTAACAAATACTTTCTCAAGCAAATTAACGGGCGCCATAGGCGCATTACAACTTACTAGTTGTTAATATGTTTCATTCAGCCGAAGTTCGTTTGTTCGCAGGCAGACTATGGAGCCGGCACTAAGTTTATGTGCGGAGGCGTCACAATTTCGGCTCGTTTTAATGTGAAATTAGTCACTACGCAAAGTCGTAACGAACGCCAAAAAGCATCGTTTTTTTTTTGACAATAATTAAATGTTTGACTTAAAGATATTTGTTATGAGCATTCGATTGTGGATAATGGGTTTTGATAAAAATGGACTAAGGAATGCCCAGCAGTAGGTCCCAAACATGTTTTGTTTGGCCTAGCATCAATGTTCCCAAACATATATGTTATTGGATGTAATAATATATACGTTTACATGTCGACATATATCTGTGGTCACAACCCATAACAGCCTAAGTCTGTTTTCCAATATTTTCAGTACAGGAGTTTAAAGTTTTGAATCTTCACTGAAAATCAGGAGAAGATGTTTTTTGGAAAACTTTGCTACAGATTCCAAGGAAACGAATTTCTTTACTTAGTTGTTAACAAAAAATAGTTGTTTATTCTCGCAGTCAAAAGATATTATCGAAAAAGACACTTAGGCTCTTATGAATTGTTGAACGACAGAAAGTCAAAAAGTTCAAGTTGAGTTAGGCTATTATTCCAGATTAAATAAAAAACTTTTTGTTTGGAGAAACCCCTTAACTCAATTTATGTTTATCAAAAAACGAAATTGTAATTCGGAATAAGAGCTTAACTCAAGTTAGGAAAATAAAATTGTTTCTTTGTTTTTTTGGATTAACGACTTAAGTTGATTTAGGCAATAATGAAAAAATAATGTTTATATTTGTTGTAATCCTAAATTGACTTAGGCAGTTATGCCAAAACCGTAATTTAGAAAAATAACTTAAGCTATTAGGTTTTTTAGGATTAATTGCCCTCCTAGAAGAGATACAAACATGAAAAATTTAGAGCAAATAAATTTAGATACGCTGAATACGATGGTGCTAATAACTCAATTGTGTCCTAACTCGAGTTAGGCTGTTAAGGGTTGTGACCACAGATATATGTTTGCAGACAATATTATTTTTAACATATTTTTTCTCCATGTCGAAATGTATTTAACTTGCCGAGAATGTTGCCTGCTTTAGTTTCATTAACCGTAGTCTCATTCTTCCCGGTTATCGTTATCGTCCAATAGCTTTCTGGCGTTCAAGCGTTTGGTTTCATTCGACCGCCATTGCCCAGCCAGATCAATCGCACTACATCGCTATAGTGGAAATTATAAAAATCAGATTACGATTTGTTTGCAGCAGCATATCCCATACTGCTTTTGCCACATAATCCGGATCCCAGTTGTAAGATAAACAAAGAAACAGTTGCTTTAGTTTTGCCATTACCACTTTATCCCACACACACACACACCTTTAGGTCTTCAGTTGCGACCGCAAAACCTGTTGTAAAAGGGCACAGACATGAAAATGACTACACTTGTTTTTTTTTTGCTGCTGCAAAGTTCTTACATTACCATCGCCATTCAGCTAATAAGATATAAAATCAATTATTATACATTCAATCTGCAGTCGTCGTAGAGTACAGCAACTGAAATTGACCGTTATTATGGTTGGATTGTGTAAAGAAGCCAAAATCAAAGTACAACAGCAAAACCGGCTTCAGTTGAACGATACCCTTTTGGCTGGCATAATCAGAATCGCAGCTACCTTTGGAAGACAGAATGGAGAAAAAAAAAAACAAAAAACAACAGTTAAAATTTAATAAATATGAAAAAGAAGAAGAAAACAAAAAACCGAAATGAAACAATAAGTAAGAATAAATACAGCAAAAAGCAGCGCAAATAAAATGGCCAAACAGCAGATACATCTGTAAGAGATTCGGCCAACAACTTTAGACTTCAGTTTAAACATGAGCACGGTCGGCTGGGCACAAGAAAACAAAAACATACCAACAAATGTGGTTTACCTTGTCGCCGTAAACACAACAACTTTTTTTTCTTCTCCATAAAAATACGTTTGTTGTTGTGGTTTTCAAAAATCATAACTTTTGTTTGAGTTTAGTATTCTTTAGGATTTCTATAAACTGGGGTTTCTCTAAGATGGTCGATTCTCATTGAAGCCACTGATTGAGCGTAGAAAAGGTTAGGCTGGGCGTTTTTATTGCAAAAGATTATTGTGATTGTGGCGCTAAGTTTGGTCCATTGAATTGGCAGAGCCTATTTTGTTGGCGTACTGAAGATAACTTTCAATTTGCAATTCAATGACTTATGAGAGGGACTGGGGCGCGCACCATTTGCTGTGGAAACCGGCTTATTGCCATTGAGCATATTCTCTATTACATAAATATTAACAATACAGTGATGGCAAGGCGAGTTTTTTTTTTGTTTTGTAGGTTGCTCTAAGTTAGAGTTGGCGGCCTAGAATGTATGGAAAATTTTCAAAAAATAAAATAAAATCTTTCAGGGCTTCTTTTGTTGGAAGATTTAAAAGAAAAATATCCTTAACTATGCATGGACTAGGATTTTGTGCAAATTTCCTAATTCTGACAACATATTCTAAATGGTAGAGCCGTAGGCCCGTATTCATAGAAATTTACCAAAGGCTTTAAGTTCAAATTACCTTACCTCGCAAAATTGTGTATTTCAGTATTCGCCTTCGATAATCGCCCATTTGCAAAATCCTTTTATAAATATTTCTGAATGTGGTGAAGAGGATTTTAATGAACCCATTTCAGAATATGGTTCTTACAGCTTAGGGTTTATTCAAGGAATACATATCCTTTAGCGCAGATGGGACCGATCAATGACGGTTACTCGAAAAATGTATATAAAGTGTGGGAAAAGTGTTAACTTTTTGAAAGCGGCTTCAATCATAGGGTATACCCCCAGTGAGTATACGAACAATATGGTGCACAGCTCCCCAATTTCAGAACAAGCAACTATTTAACTGAAAATATTGCTGCTGCAAGGGAAAGCATCAAAGACGGGGCCTACATTTTTCAATTGGACGACGCACATGGGTCTAGAAGCCATTTTCATCGTAAAGTATGTAACTTTGGAACTAATAACAATTTTTGAGTTCTGTCAAAAACTGGTTGTGGACAAAGAGTGAGCGATTATTTTAAGGTATTATCATAGATAATCGGACAATTGGATATATTTTTGGAATAATTCCAAACTTCATCTCTTTTTTTATTTTTCATTGTTGACTAATTTTTGTATTTTTCGTTTTAGGGGGTAAACGTTAATTTTAATTTTTTTTTTATTTTTACACATTTTGTCGTAATTGTTCATATTTACTTTTTACTTTTTTCATATTTAAAATTTTTAAATTAAATTGAAAATTTGCAAATTAATTTTTTTTCTCATACATGTTAAGAACTATTGTACTAATTTTTATTATAATTAATTTATACAATTGAATATATTTTTATAATATTTCCAAAAAAAAAAAAAAATACACAAAGGAGTCAATTCTATAGCATTTAAAAAAAAAACATTTTTTCATATTAAAATGTTTCCCCTTTTGAGATTTTGAAAATATGCAAATTAATTTTTCGGCTTTGTCGAACTGTATCTCATAGATGTTAAAAGCTATTGTATTAATTTGTATTATAATATTGGTTAGGTTAGGTTGAAATGGAGGATCGGTCATGTACCATGACGGTTTCATGTCGTTGACATGCACAATTCGGCCTGTTCTGCGCTCCTGGTTTCTTTTACAAATTCCCCGCCCCCTTTTTTTACGTTAGGAATTCGGTACCCTCTATAAAGTTCCTTAAATTCCTTCTGTCTATTGCTTTGACGACCGACAGGTCATTTAAGGTGTCCTCTCCTAATTGGACTTTCCTGATCTGCGACAGGGCACTGGCACAGGAAGTGTTCCGCCATCTCGGCGTCCTCTCTGAAAGCCCTACATTCGTCGTTCTCGCAACATCCTATTCTAAATAGGTGTGCCCTTAGGCTAGTGTGGCCTGTGATGGCCCAACTAGCTTACTCAGCTCATTTTTGTTTAACCCGAGTATTCTCCTTGTTTTCTTGTAATCGAGATTTCCCCAGGTTTCCTTTGAGGTTCTTCCCACCTGTTTCTCTTGCCACCTGAAGGCATAGGTCGTCTTCATCCATTCCCTCAACTCCTTTTTTGTCTCCAGAAAGGTGTAGACAGTAGCAGAGTATTTTGGTCGGATTCCCTTCCCATTTTAGCCAGTTCGTCGGCCCTAACATTGCCTGGAAACCCTTGGTGGTTTCTTATCTTTATTATAATGTCAACATTTTCTTAGTGTCCAACTATTTTCAAAATTACCGATTTTTAGAATAAATTTGACTTTGGGCAAGCAAAGCCTTCAAAGGTTTACAAAGCTGTTATAAATTTTTGCTGAATACACAAAAATACAAAAACAATTTTCATACATTTTTCTTATCAAAGGTTTACAAAGCGGTTATAAATTTTCTAAATATACAAAAAAAATGTTCACAAATTTTTCTTACCAAAGGTTTACAAAGCTGTTATAAATTTTTGCTGAATATACAAAAACAATTTTCATAAATTTTTCTTATCAAAGGTTTACAAAGCTGTTATAAATTTTTGTTGAATATACAAAAACAATTTTGAAACATTTTTCTTATCAAAGGTTTACAAAGCTGTTATAAATTTTTCTGAATACAGGGGTTAATCGTTTAGAGCATTACATGTCATGGGTTTTCCCATTTCAACTGGTCATACACAAGGGATCTGTGACATGGATTTGTTGCCACAGCCTTCTTCAACACGCAACATATCCCAATTTCTTGTAAACATTGCGCAGTAAACATGTGTGACGAAGCGGATCATCCAACTGCACTGTTGTTGATTTATATGTGTTCAAAACAAACAAAAAAATAAACGTATGAATGGTTATTGGAAAGAATTAAATATTCATATGTGAAAACATTGAATAATATGGAAATTACAACTCCAAAACAAAGCAAAATATTTTTGTGCATTAATTTTTAACAATTTGCCAAGTATTTTTCACTTTTGCAAAAAATATTCCCCATGTCTTGTGCCGGTCTTTATATTTATCACCTCTTATTTGTCAAATGGCAATTTCCCTTCTTAAAACGTCAAAAATTCTTCTAAAATGTGTTTAAGAGTTGAAGAGAGCTGCACTCTCTGCAACATTTCACATGTGTCCGCACTGCGCCATACACTTTTGTCCGCTCTCTTCAACATTTCACATGCGTATAAAAGTGTCCGCACTGTGACATGTTGGCAAGAAATTGAAAATTGTAAAGCGAGAATGTGGTGAGAAATATAATAATTCTACCTACTTGTTTACTATATTTTAAACAGCAAATCCCGAATGCAGTCCAGACCACTTTCCTACCGAATGCTCAAAATATTTTTGAAAGTGTGGCCAACGGAATGTTGGAATGAACACACAAATCAGATCTCCTCAATTTAATGTTGTCGCACCACATGTTCTGTGGGAACAAAGTCCGCAGTGTTTCTTTATCTCCGTACGTTATATTATTATGCTAATGGACTAAATTGTTGTTTTGGCATAAATTATAGACAAATTAAACAAATATTTTCTATATATAAAAAAAAAACGCTTAAGAATTGGGGAATTCGCTAACTTTATGTATTAACAAAAATTTAACACAAACAATGCCGCTATTTCAACAAGTTTTGTGAACAACAATTCAGTTTGTTAAGAAATAGTTACGCCAACTTTTACTTTGTTGGTTTGGTAGGTTTTTTTTTTAATTGTTTAAAATGATTTTATTGCTACACTTTGTTATGGCACGGTCTTCGGTAAAATTGAGTATCACAAGAACTCCAAAAAAAAACATTAGTTTATTTCATTTGAAAAAAATTGTTTGTATTATATTTTAATTACTATATTTACGGCAATATGGTCTTTAGGCTGGGCAATGAAATGGAAGAAAATGGAAACCCAAAAAAAAGTATAAAAAACATATATACAGGGTGGTACAAGAAAAGTGCAAATACAAGTTATTTTTTCATTCCAAAAGTTGAAGAAAAATCCAGGAATTAGTAGCGCACTCTACAGTAGATTCTCAGAGTGCAACGTACGACGCTCAGTGGTGCAGAATTCAATTTCATTGGCCGCATGTCAGTAACTTTTGTAAACATTTTTCAGTTCTGTAAAAAACTGGTTATGGCCAAGGAGCGAACGACTCTTTTCAGGTATTAACATTGTTAATCAGATAACTGGATATATTTTAGAAATATTTCCTACTATTTTGTTGTTTATATCCAAAACGCAAACAATTTATTTAAATTCCAATTTGTAATATGAAAAACATAAATTTGTAATATGAAAAATCGTAAATTTTTACAATTGCAATATGAAATATTGAAAAAAGCCTAAATTTTTACTATTGAAATATTAAAAATTACCCCAAACTGGATATATTGTAGAAATATTTCCTACTATTTTGTTGTTCATATCCAAAACGCGAACTATTTATTTAAATTCCAATTTTTAATATGAAAAACATAAATTTCTAATATGAAAAATCGTAAATTTGTACAATTGCAATATGAAATATTGAAAAAAGCCTATTGAAATATTAAAAATTACCCCAAAACTTCTAAAAAAAAAACCAAACAACAAAAAATACAAAAAAAATTGTGCCCTCTAAAATCCAAAAATACAAAAAGTAGTCAACTAAGGAAATTTTTTTTTTATTTTATTTTTTTTATTATTAATTACAATACAAAGTAAATTTATATTCTAATTTTTGGGTCCAAGGGTAAACCGGGTGACACAGACCATATGTTTTGATGTTTGCAGCGACAGACCAAAGCCTCTGGTGGGAATCGAACCCACAACCCCCACGCTGATATCAACTAAGGAAATATTTCTAAAATATATCCAATTGTCAGATATTTAATGGTAATTCCTTAAAAAAATCGTTCACTCCTTGCCTACCACCAATTTTTTACAGAACACCAAAATGTTTACTAGAACAAAAGTTACAGACATTTGGCAGAGGAAAATGGATGCTGGACGACTGTGCGACGTCGGGTATAACGAGTGTTGCCCACCAGTCAGACTCACAAACTTACGAACAACAGGTGCTATGGGTGCCCTATTTCACTCAAAACTTCTTTTCAATAAATAAGTTTGTAAGCGTTGTGCAAGCGTAAGGGGATTCATTTTGTTGCTCGTTCTTTTCTGTTCAGATTTCGATCGGATAAGAACTATCAAAATAGCTTATGATTCAAAAAAGAAACCACTGGATGCACCACCCGGACTCTTTGCAAATCATTTAAAGAATTAGCAAACGTTAAGAGCTAACAACTCAACTGAAGTCGATTAATAACACTTTGGTTATGAAAGCAAAACGAAAAACTTAAGACACGAACTTTGGAAATATTTGTACTTTTGTTTTTAGTTATCTCTCTGCATTCTATTGTAACGTTTAGCACAACAACATTTCAGATTCTCTACAATTTGCTGTTGTTGTTGTTGTTATTAGAGTTCGGTCAAAGAATCTCAATCTGGTTTTTTCTTGTCATCGTAAAGTCATTAGACAGTTTTTTTTTCTCGCTAAACCGTTGAAATTGACAAACACAAAACCGGTTTCCTACAACAAATCCATATTTAACTAATTGTTTATACACCGTGTTCAAATACTACAACTACAACAGCAACGATATTAACATGCGGTTGTCAAATATTTGTCAGTCAGTCAGTCCATCAGCTGATTTTGTTTTGTTGTTTCCCTTTTCTTGTGTGTGTTAAATTTTTGTTGTTTGATCGGCCTGCATATTTGGTGTTTGCGTACTCACCCGCAGATTGCATAAATAAATAATTAAAGTCTTAATTACTTCATAAACTAGAAAATGAAAAAAAAGAAGCAGCCGACAAAATAACGGGTAATTAGCCAACTAGCAAACAGACAAAAACAACAAAACCTAACATGTTATGTGCGTTTTCCCCGCCGTGTGTTCACTCTGGGCCAAAGTGAATAGGCGATTTATACGCTTATTTTGGCACAAATTTTTGTGGATTCGTTTCCCCCACCCCACCCGCTAGACAATAAATGCATTAATGCTTATGACAGCCACTAGAAATTAAGCAAGAAATAGCTTCACAATTGATTTAACATCTTTTTGATATTTCTTTATTTTGTTGGTGTTGGTGTTTATTTAGGTCTCTGTGAAACTTTTACGGAAAAATGTTAATTACATTTACATCCCCTTCATGCTTAACATGCCTGCCTAAGTGTATCCATAACACTCTGAGGCGCTCTTATGATTGTCTGAAATTTGTATTTTGACTTTTTAAAGTGATTTTGCTTGTGTTGGTTAATTGGAGCAATATTTCGATATGATTGCATATCGATCATTATACTCTGTTATACTTTTTTTTTTTTTCTTTTTATCAATTTTCAATATGGGCCAAGGTTTTAACATGCAACGTTGCTCAAATAAAAATATAAAACTGGATTTTAGTCAATATCAAATATAACTTAGGGTTCAGCTGCCGATGCTAAGTGATTAAGGTAATGGAGTTTTTTTTGTAATATTCTGACATTTTTAATAAGGCTGACATTTGGGTTTTTTCTCAAAAAATATTTGTAATCCGATTAGTCCAAATAATTTTTTTTTCATATATTTAAAAGTCTTAGAAATCGAATGCCAGAATGGTAACAAAAATCACATCTCTTGTCTCAACACCACACTTAATGTTGTGCCTCCCCTGGTTCTGTGGGAACAATGTCTGTTGTGGTCATCATACAATGTTTCATTCTCTCCATACTTTATTTTTTTTTATTATTTTAAAACCTTAAGCCAATGAGAAATAAATCCACATTGGACAGAGTTCAAAAGAAGTTAAACAAAATCCAGTTTTTAATAACATTTTCAATTGTAGCTCGGTAAGAAAATCTCCATCACAAATCTCTGCGTCGAAACTAGCAATTTGCCATGCACTCTCGTGTTGCATAAATATAATTCATTCTTGGACTAATTCATTTTTCTGAAATTAATCATAACCGTTTTATTTTTGAAAAATATTCTTGCTTTTTAAAAAAATCTATATTTGTACTTTTTTTTTGTGGAAATATGAGAAGGCGGACTGGCAGAGAATAAATTCGCTGAGGAGAAGAACGCTTGTGATAAGAACAACTTTTGTGAGAAAAGGTCGTATTTTTTACTTTTTGAACTGCAGTTGGTTCTTTGGAAAAACGTAATTCATTTATTGGGCTTCTAAACATTTTTTTTAGTTAATCAGAATCTTTATTTTCAAAATAAAGAGAAAACGTCGTATTTTTTACTTTCTGAACTGTAGTTGTCAAAACATAATTCATTTATTGATCTGAACAATTTTTTTTTAGTTAATCTGAATCTTTATTTTCGCAAGAGATATCTTGGAAACTTGTTATGTGCCTAGTTTATTTTCCAATTTTAGTGTTTCTTCTACTTATCATTCGTTTTTTTTTTTTTTAATAAATTTCTCTTTCTCTAACTCCCTTTCAGATTCACAAACAAATGTCCGCCCAGCAGCTGCAATCGATATTCCAGGTGGAGGACCACGAAGCCGTGCCCCAATACGAAGTCATCCAACTGCTGCATCAGCACAATGAAGAAGCCTCCGCCCAGCAGTATAACAACTATCGACGCCGGAAACGTAGTATAGAGTCTGTAACGGAGTCGACGGCGTCGGGATCACATCATGTCAAAAAGGATCTCAGTAAAACACCCTACGGCAGTGAGGCTAAAGGGGCCGCCGCAAAGGCCAACAGTTTGAGTGATAGCAACGACAACAAAAAGGCCCACAAGGATGTGAAACACATGCAGGAGCATAAAGTACAAGTTGAGGCATTCGGAGAGAAACTGAATTTAACCCTTAAGAAAACCCAAGGATTATTTAAAAAGGGTGAACTGCATAAGTTGCCCATGTGGTTTATGGACAAAGAGGCCAATGCCACGCATGACATAAATTTGGAGAAAATTGAAGATGCGGTGAGTGAGAGAAAATGTTCCATTTGATTTAACATTTATTGGTAATCTGCCAATTGTTTGCGTCTACAATTTATGGTTTTCATCGGTGGCTGTTGTCACAAACTGTCAGGGGTATAAATTTGCTGGTGTCCGGCGAAAATCTCAATCTCATAAAAAGTTTTGAATTTATTTTTGAACATATGTGCGTACAAGTCGGCGCCTGTGTGTGTGTTATGATAGTTTAATTTAAATTTCTTGTTTTACTACTTTCATTTTGTTTGTCTTTTTTTTTTCTTCCTTTTTACACTTTTTCTTCACTTGCTCAACTCTTCAGTATGTTAAGCACTCTTGCGCCATTATTTTGTTTCGTTTATTTGCGGTAGCTGTGCTCGTACAACACTTTGTGTGATCATTTGATGTGTAATCAAATAAAACTTCCGCGTAACTTCCTCTCGCCGTGATTTTGCAAATTGGCAAAAATCACCGTTAACTATCAAAAATTTATTACCCCAGCGATCGGCGATAAACGAGTAGAAATTTACTGATTGATCGCCGAATGTGGTGTTAAATATTCAAATTAAAGTGGTTAATTTGCTAAGCCACAATGTGCGGCGTCAGTCCAGCTGCAGACGTATGTCATGTACTGTAAAACAAAAGACTTAAGGCACGAACGGGATTGAGGGATTGTCCGAAGTGTTTGGCAGTGTCGTTATTACTAACTCAACAGATTACTCTGAGATTCCTTCAATTATATAATTTCAGATGAGTTTAGCTTCCTAAGCCAATTTTTCGTTGTTGACTCATACGAAATCGAATTCTAAACCATTTAAATTATTAAACAATAATTTAAAGTACTTTTTTTCATTGACAAAACAAACGACTTAAGGCACAAACTCTACTTGGCAATTGTCGCATTGGTGTGAGTGTGTGTCAGCATTACAACTTGCCAATTTACGAAATGATAAAGTTGCAGAAAATGTCATAAGAACCAAAAAGAAGACAACAAATCTTCAGCCACAAAACACTATTTTGCAGACGTGATTCTTTGTCAAATCATTTTTCAATCAAATCATTTGTGACTTTTTGCCGCATAAAATCACATTTGCAAATAAATCAGCAAATAATTGAAATTTGCCATCATTGTAAGACTTGGCCATAAATTATTTCGATTTGCAAACTTTGTGGCTGACAAAAGAGTGTCTGAAAATCAAAGAATCGTTGAAATGTCGAAGATTTCGAAATGATTTTATTATGCAAATAGTCACAGGCCTTGGGACCTGGCAGACGCAGCCGTAAGCTGATGATGCACAGTGGGAGAATTATCTGACATTTGCAATTTATTTGGTGAAATTCTAGGTAATTTGAAAAAAAAACTTACTCTTGACGTTTCAAACGAATAGCCGTCCGTCAACAGTTAACAAAAAATTATTTTATTACAATACAAAGTATATTTTTGTTCTAATTTTGGGTCCAAGGGTAAACCGGGTGACAGGGAGGGACCAAAGCCTCTGGTGGGAATCGAACCATTTACAATTTGTTAATAACTCGGAAACTGTTATTACAACAAAATCGGATAAGTCTTTTTTGAGTTATGAGAAATTCTTTCTCAATTAAATTTTTTAAAAAAAATTTAATGACCAAAATGTTTCTTGTGCCTTAAGTTTGTTTAAAACTTTGAAACGGTTAGTGAAACTAAAAAACAATGAAAGTCAAGGTTATAGACACGTAAAATCTCAATTTTTCAAAATTTATTACAACAAAATTGGATGTCTTTTTTGAGTTATGAGAAATTATTTCTCAATAAAATTTTTAAAAACAAATTTAACGACCAAAATGTTTCTTGTGCCTTAAGTTGGTTTATAACTCGGAAACTGTTAGCTAGATTAAAGTTCAATGAAAATCTAGTTTATAGACAAGATAAATCTCAATTTTTCAAAATTTAATACAATCAAATCGAGCACGTCGTTGTTGAGTTATGAGCAATTATTTCTCAAAAAATTCGATTTTCCAAAAAAAATTTAACGAAAAAATATTTGTTGTGCTTTAAATTGGTTTACAACATGAAAACGGTTAGTTAGATTAAAATGCCATGACAGTCTAGTTTATAGACATGTTAAAACTTGATTTTTCAAAATTTATTGCAACCAAATCGGACAAAACGTTTTTGAGTTATGAGAAATTTTTAAAAATCAACCATTGTTTTTGAAACGCCAGGAGTAAAATTAATAAGTTTTTTTTTTCCAAATTACTTAGAATTTTACCATCTCTTAAACTTTATTATTACTTTAAAGATAACGTAGGTTCAAGATAAAGATAAAATTGCATTTTTGAAAATTGATTTTAACAAAATCGGAGAGTTATAATAAATGATGCCCCAAAAAATTTTAATTTTTAAAAAAGTCCTAATGGAAGAAAAACATTTTCGATCATTTCCATAGTACATACATTAACATTTCATAATTGTCATTGCCAGTCGATTAATAAAAATGGGTATTTGTTCGTAGCTGTCAAAAGACTTAAGAAACAAACAATAAATTTGTACTAAGTCATAACCATTTTTTGAGAAATCAGTTTCTTTTTGGGAAAACCCAGAGTCATTCATATGCGAATGATGATATTTTCAAAAATAAACTACGAAATTCTAAATTAAATAATAATAAAAAAAAAAATTTAAACATCATCCAACGATGACCACTGAACTCGGCATCATTTAGAGGATCCGGAATTCGGTTATCCCATATAACCGAAACGCATTCAAATATATTGCAGATAAAAAATATATTCAAAAATGTTCATAACATACTATTTTGATATCATCATTGGCCAAACAAATAAAAGAAAAACAGCTGCTCTATTGCCAACTTATGGCCAATTTACTTTTCAATTAACCGCACTTCCGCTTAACATAAAAAAAAAAATTCTATAGAAACGGAAAAAATCGTATTCTATGTTAACACATTAAATCTCTGTCAGTGGTCACAAGATACACAAAGTGTAATGGCCTGATTCGTTCAGAGCAATTGTTTGGCCCAGAACTTTTCCTCGTCTTTAAAGTTCGCATTTGTATTCATGAGTCTTTGATTTATAAGCCCTCAAAAGAACAAAGAAACACTAACTGGCAAAAACCAAACTCGAAAAATGAAACTAGGTCATCACATAGCTGGCACACAAAGATAACTGAAATGAAACAATTTTTAGAATTTTTAGTTTTTGTTTTTTTCAACTTATAGCCAACCAGACAAACCTTAAGTCAAACATTCAGTCTAATTCACAAGATATTTGTTTTTATTAGCATGCTAACTATCTTAGAACTAACTATGAATTTGTTGTTTTTTTTTGTTTTTGTTTGGAGAACATTTAAGTTGTCTTTATTAGCTGTAAAAGCCATAACAGCAGAAATCCTATTTGCATTCAATTGTAGCAGAACAGAAATATGTGCCCCAACAACAATTAATTTTAGAGCCTTCACACATACACTCTCACATCCATAAACTTTAGTATGCGCATAATTGAAAAATTACCAGTTGGCTGTCTGAAAAAAAATACAAAAAAAAAAATATTTCCTTTAATATTTTTGGAATTTAAAAGAAGCAGGAAAAACTACAATACCCACAACGCACCACCTTGCGGAAATCATCATCAATTGTTATTTCGGCAATTAGCTGCGATTTTTTTCTAACACTTCATAGACCATCTTTAATACTATAATATTGTGATGATCATCAATCATTTTATAAATGTCTGTGGATCATTAACTCTTAAAAAAACTGCCGAATACTTAAGTCTAAATACACCATAAATATTAAAACAAAGGCACCCATTAAAAATGCGTTGTCAGTTAACACAGCATCGAAAAGAGCTACCACACGATCTTGGAAAAAGGCTTCTTCTTTAGAGAGAGAGAGAGAGCGAGGCAGAGGGAGATAGTACAGTAGTCAGTCAAGTGGCTGATAATAACTGGGTGATGCACAGACAAAAAAAAAAATAAAAAAAACAGAAACCGTGCTGCAAATAAAAAAAACTCTTCATTTAGAAGTTATTTCATATCAAGCCAGAATTAATAGCTACATTGAATCTAACGAAGAAATTATGTGGCTGCTATCTTTTGGAGAGAAAAATGGTCTCCCTGAAAAGTTACTACAAATGCAAAGTGGCTCCAAAGCAAGCAATGACAGTAGTCTGTGACTGATAATAACTGGGTGATGTACAGACAAAAAAACAAAAACCGTGCTGCAAATAAAAAAGTCTTCATTGAGACGTTAATAAATATCAAATAATATGTGAATTTATGAACTAATATTTTTAATTCGATGAAAAATTACCCGAAATACAAATTGGCCCCAAAGCAAATTTGCAATTTTGATAATGCAAAACCGCCACCCAAAAGTATAAAATATTAAATAGAGGAAATATAATCACTTTTTTGATAATTTTTTTTTTATTATTTTCGAAAAAGTGGCCCCACCATAAAAATAAACGTTTTACGCCACAGTCAATCAATTTTAATTCTCAGTATTTTTCATTAAACAAAATGATCCCAACATCAAAAAGAAAAATTTCCCTAAATTTCATAAAATTTGGGCAAATTTTCATTAATGAAAAATTACCCCTAATTGGCATAGATTGCCAATTGAACTGGGAAAATTGTGCCAAATTTTCGATTTGTTGTTTTCAATAGTAAAATGTGGCGGGATTTTTCATTTTCAACCTGGGCCCATTCTCCCAGACATTTGAGTCCCAATTCAAATTTTAAGAAATCAAAAAAAAAGTTTTTGTTATGGAAAAATTTCCCCAAATGAGTATATGAAAAATGTCCCGAATGGAACTGAAACAATTGCCCAAATATTCCTGTTGTTGTCCCCAATAGTAAAAATTGTCTCTAGGGAACGCAAATTTTAAGGATTTAAAAAAAAAGTTTTTATAAATGAAAATTTTCTTCAATGAAAAGTGGCCCGAATGGAAACATGCAAATGTTTCCCAAGTATTCCTGTTGTTGTCCCCAATAGTAAAATGTGACGATCACATGGGAATTTTCCGATCCCCAAATGTGGCAGATTTGATTTAAATGTGATTGCGGTTAAAAATTGTTAACCGAAATGGGGAAAATGGATCAGAAAAGACGATTTTTCATACAAAATCGTTAAGAGCCAACGTGGGTAAGGATAAGGAAGTGAATGGTCGTTTTTTAATCCTTCTAAGACTCTTCTAAGATTTCTGTTTCATTATGCGGTATTAATTTGTTATTAAAAGTTTTGCAAAACTATGAAATATTCTCTCAGACAAAACCCACAATTCTATTAAAAAAATAAATCAATTTTATTTTGCCTAAACAACACTTAAGAAGATTATAGTTTTTTTTTTTTTTGCAAACCGAAAACAATATATTGTTTGTCTATATTTTAAGCCCATAAAACCTTTAAAATATCGTGCCAACAAATTTATAATGCACAACAAAAGTATACGATTTTTTAAAAATATTTCAACTAAAGGTTAATTTCCTGTTTTTTTTTTTTTAAATTGTGTAGTTTTGCCTTCAACGAAACTGTTCATGTGTGTGTTTTTATAAATATGATTTTCGTATGGACCGCTTAGTTAGAGTTAGTAATCGAAATGTCGGAACAGTTTCAAGTAAAACGCTAATGCCGAAAATCGTAAAGAACTAGTGATGTGTTTGTATAAGTTTTGAAAAAAAAACAGACAGCCAAATAGTACCGGCATTAGTTACTCAGACTAGTTATATTTATACACATATGTGTAGGTTTTTGTTTGTGTGTGTGTTTGGTGTAAGAGGACTACATAAATTAGCAGATATTATCGCTATGACTATAAATATTGTTGAATAATATATATTTGTAGTATTTCATTATTTAAGATTTCATAGAGTATGTAAATAAATTATCTAGAAAATATTATTTTTTTTTCATCTGAACTGTTTTATTTAAAGATTTTAATTTAATACATAGAATAGAATATGATTTTCAACATAAATTTGAATGAGACTGCTTTTCATATTACGATTTTCTGCCAAATTTCATAAACATCTAATAATGGATTTTAGTTTGATAAACATAACCTCAACATATATCCCACAATTATTAGTGTCTACTACTCTTATGGGAAAAATAAGAACATAAGTCATAAACCTCTAGACTAATTTTCCCTGGTGATTTCCTTTTTTTAAAGTCCTAAAATTCCATCTGCACAGATTACTTACATTAAGTTACTTAATAAGTAGGTCAAGCCTTTTTCAATAGTCCATATTCTCTGACTTCGCTCATGATTGCGGTTAGTTTAGCAAACACTTTTGTGGCTAATTTAAACAGAATATCCTATGAATTATTATATTTTTTATCAAATAATGTAATTGGAATTGATTTTTGGAATATGTGTTTTATTTATAAGGCAACACCTTGCCGGGACGATGTCGTAGTAGACATTCAATTTCACTGACACTCAGGGAATGCCCCCACTGAATGCAATGCACTGTGTTAGAGATGGGAAATGAGGGTATTGGAAGAAGGAAAGAGGGAGTAGTGTTTGTTGACGTTTGCCTTGAATTTGGTAATGTCATAGCAAGCAGGAAAACACTTGCTGGAAGATTATTCCGTACGGCTGAACAACGAATTGTCTCTATAGTGCGTCGTCCGGTCAACCGGCCATTTGACAATGAACGGATGAGAAATCAGGTTTTTGATTCATTCTGTTTCATTTTACACTTCAATATACACAATTTAGAATTTTACAATTTACGAATTACAAAACGACATAACAAGAAGAGAGTTTAGATTTTACAAAGTTTTTTTTGTTTTTCTACAGTTATGGAAATGTCTGTTAAGTCATTTTGGATTTCTGCTGACAATATGTACTTACAGGCTTCCTTCCCAGTGGCTTTCTGCGGGTGCATTGCCTCTGAAATCTTCCCAAATCGGTCAAGTTTGCTTGGTGACACTCGGATATCCCTTAATCCAATCATTACTTTGAAGATTTATTTTTCCAATCACATTCAATCGTCCCTAAGTTGTTTGTTTGTTGCCATTTAACGATTTGCCCAGCTTAAAAACAACAACAACAGCAGAACATAATTTCAAAGAGCACAGCAGACAGTGGTGACAACCTTTGGGAAATAAAAAAGAAATAAACCATAATAGGAGCAACTCTGAAATGGTTATTAGGGACGGGTTACTGGACCGTTTGACGCAACGTAAACGTAATCGTGGCGGTTATCCAAGATACGTAAAGTAGCATTTATGATCTATGTAAACACACACAAAACCCTTTGTTTTTTTTTTATAAAAAACATAAAAAATATTGTTGTGAAAAGCATGTGGACGGTTGTTGTTCGACCGCTCTCTAATTTTTTCCAAAACGGGACATTTTTTTACCTCTAAACCCAGTGGTTTATTTTTAGTCCCAGCCGACATTGCCCCCAGGTTGGATAGGCAATATGTTCGACGATTGTTGGCGAAGGGTTTAGAGAAGCAAGAGGTGTGGCAAAACAGTCACGAAATAGAAAATGGTGGGGAAATTTGACTTTTTAAATGAACATTTTTATTTAGAAACCGGAAATTTGGTACTTTTGTCCCAGTGGTCCCGAAAGTGTTAACCATGATGAACTATTATACATGGAGGAACTGTTATCTCAATTGCAACGCTGCCAATTTCCAAGAATGTTTTAGGGACCGAATCATTCCGTGTGCTAAGACGTCTTGACCTATCTAACAACACTGATGTCGATTTTTCTTTATCGTTTACGAAAACTGTTGGTTTTGGCAGTGATGCTTCATGAATCTCTTATGGATTCACAGTTCTCCAACTGGGGCAATTGGGCTGGAGTGCAAAATAGGACTCTTTGGTCACATCGATTCTTTCGTGTGGTTCATCCAAAGGCGGCACGCCTTCTGAGTGTTCCAGATAAGCCTATTAGGTCATACACAATTGCTTGCAAAAATCTAGTTCAGCCTCAAACATTCAAGCGACTGTTTGACTGCATTCCAAGTGAAGTGTATCATTCTTTGAGACGATTTTATAAAAGGTGTTTTTTATAGAGGCATAGGACTTTAAGTTGGCAACATATTTTTTTACCAAGCGGCCATTTAGTCAGCTGTCAAGTGATTTTTGATTAGCTTTTTTTATTTTATTTATTATAATAAACTACTTAATTTAAATTGGCATTTCAACATGAATAGACTGACGCCTGAACAACACCGATACGACCGAAACGATTGACCAACAATCTCCGCTTATTGCCAATATGCGGCCACAGATTAGACTACGTCCGATCCAGCCGTGGCGGTAATATACCAGAAATAATACAGGGTTCTCCAACGAGAGGTTGGATCACCCGGTATTTCGGACATTTTGATATTACGAAGGATTTTTCTCTCGAAAACTACCAGCATCGCTTTAATTGCTATGAAGCATCACATGATTCATAATTCTGGCCTTCATTCTAAATTTAAAGTTAGTGAAACTAGTGTTACACCGCTAAACAAAAAGTGACAGGGCTTTGACAGTGTTTTTTTTTATGAAAACTCACTTTTTTACGAAAACTCACCCATTATACCATAACTTCGCAAAATGTCCTCATTTAGAATCATGTAAAATTAAAATATTTTCTACATAAAAAGCAAAAAAGAAAAATATTTTTGCTGCTGTCTCAAAAAGCCCACCAATCGAATCGCTCTAAACTCTGTGCATGTAATTTCATATGTGTTTTTTTTTTATAGTTAACAATAACGATATTTAAATGATGTAGAGTACGTATGAAGTCATTACTAGATAAACCTCCCCCCGCGTGTGAATCACATTTATCCATTATGTATTTCTTAACGAGAGTGATCTTTATCGCCAGAGCCAGAGCATGACTGCATGTACATATACTTACTTATTCCCAATATCGCATTAAATGTTTTCATTTTCGATTTATATGCCATTATTGTTTAATTTTTTCTTGTGGTCGCCGTTGTGTTAACTTCTATTCAAATGAAGTTTCTATTTAAACTTTATTTGTTCACGATCAATTACTCATTAACTGAATGATAGAAGCCAGAGAAGAAAAAAAAAATAGACGGGTGCATGCAGAGCTAAAACGAATATACAAAACAAACGCCAAGCCAGCAAACAAACTTATGCTTATATTTATAAGATAAAGGCAACTGAGAGAAATAAGTCAAACATAAACACATTACACACCTTAAAATTCAAAAAAAAAACACACACACAGCACCGCCAACATATCGAGAGTCAAAGGTCAATAAATAACTTTTACCAAACGTTACAATTAAAATCAAGCTGAACATTAAACAATGGCCAAGCAACAACCAAAAAAAAAAAAATAGTAAAATACACTTAAAAATGGAGTACATAATTGGAACTACTTTATTTGTGGCCGCGCCACATAAATAAGGAAGTTTTCTGGTGTTTATGGGCAAACAGTTTTTTTTTATTTTTTTTTGTTTTACCCCCCTCCAAAAAAGGTGGCATGATTTATGGTTGTCTTTACAAACAGAGAGAAAACATAACATACAAATTGTATAAATTTCATGCTGGGGCGTTGGGTGATAAAGCGTTTACAAATAGCAGCCATAAAATACAATTTTAAAAAATTAACTGAATACCTTACCAACTTAAAAAGAAACCCTGCATTGTTTTCCCTTTGCTTAGGAAGTACAATTTTCGTTGTACACATTTTCAACTTGACTACTAAATCAACAAGGAATTTGCATTGCCATCCAGTCATTGAGTTTGTTTGGTGGTCGGCTACAAATGCACATTTACTTCTTAACATATTGGAAATTCCACGGTTGTCAGTTCGTTTAATTCCCAAAACAAAAGACTTAAGACACGAACAGGGCCGTATTTTTTTCAATTTGGGAAACTGGATTCATAGGTCCTCATAAAGTCGAACATGGAATTCGAATCGCTATTCTTTACCGATAACATTGACTACAGACTATTGGAAATTTCACGGTTCTCACAACTCACAAAACAAAAGACTTAAGGCACAAGCAGGGCATTTTTCCCCTTTCCTATTTGAAAGCACCATATTAATGAGCTTGGTATGGGAAGGAATGATTATACACCAGGCAGGGTCGTCATAGGTTCGAAACTTACGTGTACAATCGACCTTCGTGTAAGGACGTTGCTTTAGGTTCTTGCGGGCCAAATCGCGTCTATTGTAAAACAACAACCTTAAAAAGTCAAGAGCCCTGGCATTAATAATCATTTTCCCATAGCATGCGGTCAATGTTAATAGCATCCGTTGGTTAATTAGCTGCAATTTTCTTTTTATTAAAATTACCATTTCCACTCTGTGGCGGAGATTGAAAAACAATTGAAACGGGTCTGCAAGACTAATCAAAATAATTGATCAAATAGACTCCGTCGCGATACTTAAGTTCAATCTGTGATTATTTATTACTAGTAAGTTGTAGTGCGCCTATGGCGCCCGTTGAAATATGCAAAAAATATTTTGTTGAAAAAAAAAAATTTTTGTGACAAAAAAAATTTTGTTGAAAAAAAAATAAATTGGGAAAAAAAAATTTTGTAAAAAAAAAAAAATTTTGTAAAAAAAAAAAATTTTTTAAAAAAAATTTTTTGGTAAAAAAAAAATTTGGGGAAAACACAATTTCTGTACAAAAAAAAAATATTATTTTTTTTATTATTATTATTTATAGAATTAAGAATTATAGAATGCCTATTTAAATTCCTACGTACTGCGTGACAGAGTCAGTGAATCAGTGAATCAGTGTCGAGGGTAAATATATATTAAGAAGATTATTTTCTAATTGTGTTGTGCAGTCCAGTTTTTGTTATAATAAAGGGTTTTCAAACAAGAGGTGTCTCACGAAGAGGTGATCACAATTGGCCACCGAGATCTGGGGGGCCACGTCAAAGATAAGGTCTACGCCAACAGCCCAGCGTCGATTCAAGACCTCAAAGATAGAATTCGTGAGTCTATCAGGGACATAGGGCAGTCACTGTGCCATTTGGCTATGGTTATGGTCGTGGTAGCCATTTGGCTGATGTTTTTGTTTTCATTATTAACGGCATACCTTCCTCTTTGTTATGAAACAAACATCCGATCATTTATCTCAAAAAAATTCAATTTTTCTTTCAATACTAAAGTAATACCTCTTGTTGGAAAACCCAGTATATTTAAATTTTTTCTGAAATACAATAACAAGCTAATTTATATAGGCATTTTTGATTAATAACTTAGCCGAGTTACAAATGATCATGTAAATCCCCAAAATATAAATCAAGCGAATTTTATTTCGATTAATTTATATATTTTTTTTTAGCTGTTGCTACAATAAATCTTCAGGTATTTCCACAACAATGTGTCGAACTTGTTGTGACAATTGTCAAATATTTCTTCAATAAGTGAGCAACATTTTCTACAAGACTTATTTATAAATATTTATTATCGAATGTCAGGGCTCCGTGTTTTTATTTGTATCAAATAAATCAATTGAATTAAAATGAAATTATTTAGAAATGTTGGAGTTTTTTTTTTGTAAAAAAAACCCTTAGTTGTTTGTTTGTTTTCCACACCAGAAATTTAGTGTATTTCAGCTAAATGATGTTTTACAAAAACAGAATTGCCCCTAATTAAATTTGACCACAGACTTAATTATAAAATTTCCATAAAAGCTGGACTAACAGCAAAGCGGCAGTATTTCCCTGCATTGCCACCTTTTGTTTGACTTATTGTTTTCGATAGGGATTTTATGACTTTTAGAGGAGAATATTTTCTGAGTTTATTTTTTGAGTCGTTCGTTTATGTTTTCTTTCGAACTATAAATTAAATGTACTATTTGTTCTACTCTCGAATTATGAGTTTATTTTACTCATAGCTTAATTCTATTTTATTTAGAATTAACTGTATTTTTTCTTCTCTTGAATCATAAACTTGTCTTTGGAATGATACTGGATTTTGATTGAGGTGAGTGATGAAGACAAGTTTTTTGCATTTTAACCCGTATGCAGTTTGGAAATTGATACGCACTGTCGTTGTAATTGAATGTTATCAATGCGTCTTTCTTTTCTTTTTCTATTCGAATATTGTTAGGCTTTTTGTAATAACTCTATGGAGAGAAATACGGACACACACACACTTCCATGTCATCCAATGCTGTATTCAGTTTACATTCACTTTATTTAGTTTTATGTTTATTGTAACATTTTCATATTTGAACACGTGTGAAAGTGCATTTACATTACTTGGTGGCCGTTGTTGGTTTTTTTTGCTTTTGTTTTTTTTTTATATAAAAAAAAAAATACACAAATACCGAAAGCTTATTAATATAAAACTACTCGTATGTAAATGAGTTGCATGTGCAGGCTGAAGAGACACGTGTTTTTCTATAATAAAACAAATCAAGTCTTCCGAAAGAGTAATTGATCGGTTTTCAATAAGGAACCCATTACAAGATCATGTATGAACATGAATATACCTACACAATATCATCAATAGAATATATTTCCTGGATAAAATCTAGTTGGAACTGGTTATAAATATTTCAATATGCGCCTAATTGTGAAAAATGCAACGTAACTTCTTCAGAAAAGTTTTACGAACACTCATAGAAAAAGTATGGCCAAAACTGCGTTAACATCAAAACAAAAGACTTAAGACACAAACTTCACAATTGAAAGAAATGAGCCAACCTGGTAACTTATCCCCCTCCGCATGATTAAATCAAAAGACTGTAGACACAAACTTCACAATTGAAAGAAATGAGCCAACCTGGTAACTTATCCCCCTCCGCATGATTAAATCAAAAGACTGTGGACACAAACTTGTTTCACTTGTCAGACAGCCGCACAAAGACACCAGCACGCATGTGGATCACTTTCAATTTATCTCATTTCCAAATAAAACTGAGGGTGAAATGCGAAACAAACAAAAAAATGCCCAACATCACAAATTGCACAAATGTGACACACACAAAGCAAAACGAACACTTTGGCAACAAATTCCCGCACAAATTGCATAATATTTTGCAACAGAAAGCCTCAACCGCCAATAAAACAATATAGAAAACTGGAGAAAGAAAGAAATACCTTCTGACAAACTGAGGAGTTTAGCTGGAGTTTCTTTGAGTTGCAAAGAAAGAAGAAAAACACATACCGACAAATTCGTTACATTATGTTTGCTGTATAACTTTATATGTGTTATTAACGATTTGTTGGAGTTGTTGTGGTCTTTTGGCAGATATTTTGGTGTAATATGAATGCGTTGACTCGGGTTATGCCGGCAACAGAAGTAATGCAGGCAAAACGGACCACAAACGGCAGCCACCAATAACATTATTTATTTCTATTTTTTTGGTTTTTTTTTTTTTTGGTTGGTGAATTTGATAGTTTCGTTTGAGGAGAGTTATAAATAGAAAGAGTTATCTAAAGTGCACCAACTCGCAGTAAATATGTAGTTATTCATTGGCAGGCAATATGGGTAAGCAAGCATATGTATGTTCAGACATAGAAACCACATAAATCGTCGTCGTCGACTGAATGCTCTAATTTTTCTTGCTGAACTAAAATTGCCGTCTGTCTGCCGGCTGTAGTTGTTTTTATGAAATACACAAAACACTTACACTCCATGGAGATTGCAACAGCACCAGTAGCAGGCAGGCTGGCTGGCAAGCCAGCAAATCTTTCGGAGTTTTCTATGAGTGCCAATAATGCTAGTTACACTCTGGATGCAATAACACAGAATCGGTTACAACTCGATAACTATGTATATGACAAAAGGTTTGCAAAACACATCCACACACACACACACATTCACCAGCCATACAACATTATCACATCTCAGACGCCATCACTTGCAAATGGTGGGAACCATAAATCGATTTGTGTTAAATCAAATGATGTTGTAAGAGCAAATCATCCAGATTCGTGATTTCCATGAGAAAGTGTGCAACAGGTATTTAAGGAAATCAAAGACAATTGTTTTTATTAAATATTGTTAAAGCTTGTTCTGGGCTCAGGATGATTTATTAAATTACATCTTTACATTTGCAGATAAATTCGAGGGTTTTTTTTTATAATGAATACTGTTCGTTTCTTAAGTCTTTTGTATCAACATAATAATTGTCGCTGTGTGAGTTATCATTATATTCAGACGAACACAGAATAACTTGTATGTCTTCTCACCAGTAATGCCGATTGACAGACTTACAGCGTAGACAGACACGACAGTTAATTTGCATTAACAATGCACTAATGTAAACTAGAATTCTACCCTGACAGACGACAGTTTCTGCATTTTGTAAAGAACTTTTTGTCATCTAGACTATTTATTTTACAGAAATCCGAAATTACTAAAACAATTGAAATCGATCAACATATTTTTTTCATTTTATTTCGACACAATTGGCCGAAAGGCTCTGCTGCTTTTGGAATATTAATAAATGAAAGGAAATGAAATTTGACAACAGCTGATTTGAAAAGTACAACGGTTGATTTAGACGGATTGTGACGGCGTTGCCATAATGAAATACCTCACTTGCACTTGGATTCTGTGCATTTACCTTAACCTTACTACGCCTAAACATGGGTTAATTAAGTCTGCTTATCCAAATTAATGCTGTCGTCTGTCTATGCTCTTAGACGACGTCCACATCAGCTGTTCTATCTGCAACTGATAGCAAATGGGCATGTAGTTTTTTAAAGGAGGTTAGAAATTTCTTTGAAATACCTTCTTTCCACATTATACTGGGTTTTCCAACAGGAGGTGTTATTTTGGTACTCAAAGAAAAACGGAATTTATTGAGATAAATGATCGGATGTTTATTTCCTAATAAAGAGGAAGGCATGCGGTTAATAATGAAAAACAACATCAGCCAAATGGCCACTACGACCACGCTTACAGGACCATATCCTTTTCATGAACTTTTCCATAACTAAATGGCAAAGTGGATGTCCTATGTCCTCGATAGCCTCACGAATTCTATCTATGAGTTCTTGAACCGACGCTGGGCTGTTGGCGTAGACCTAATCCTTCACGTGCCATCATTATTTTTTAAAAATTTTAAATTTCATGGCTGCCTTTGGCTTTACTTTATTTTCTTTCTTTGGCAAACGATGATTATCTAAAAACTTTTTACATTGGGTTGCTAATGGCACTAGTCTATTTTTTTTTATTATAGAAATCTATGCCTTTTTATGGAGTTGTACTATAGTCAATTTCTATTTCTATACCATTCGTTTTTTTTTGCATTTGGATTTCAAGAGAAAGGCGTTCAACCATCTCGTCGTCTGTCTGCAGCTCAGCTTGTATTTGGCAAGAAGGGGAAAAATGATGGTGAAAGATTCGTTTTCTCACTGTTGTGCAAAAGGCAAACACAACACCTTCAGCAACGCAAACAAATAATTATTTATTTATTTAGATAAAGACAGATTAAAAACAATTTAAGGCAGACACACACACACACAGAAACGAAAAGGCGTTTAAAATTGCATGCGTGGGTGCATTTATAGTTTAACAGGAAATTTAACGAAAGCAGACACACACCGAAAAATGTTCAACGAAAAAAAAACACAAGAAAACGAAAGTGTTTTATAAAAATAAACAACAACGAAAAGGCAAAATTAAACGAAAATAAAAGTGAAATGTTAACAATTTCCTCATAATAAAAAAAATAAACAAACACACACTCACACACAGACATTCATTCAGACAACAACAAATGAAAGGCAACGACAGCTTCATAACCGGCACATTGTGTGTATTATGCAAGCGCCATCCGCTAGACAGCAAAACAAAAGACTGAAGGCACAAACTCTCTGGTGAAAGAAACAAAGTCGAAAATCGTATGCGGGAATTGTGGTAGGCCCATTGTGGCTTCGATCTTGTTGGCTTGAAAACCAGACAGGGAGTGTGTGTGTGTGTGTGTGTCGGAGTTTGTGCCTTAAATCTAATTTCATTAATTTATTTTCTTTCGGTTTCTTGGCTCTGGGAAAAATTAATATTGAAATTATAAATAGATTTAAAGTATTGTGCCTGAACTATACAGCGGCATTTGTATTAGTTAGATAATGGGGTGTGCCGTTAAAAATGTGGATGTATGAGACTTGACAAAATAGAAAAAGCTTAACAAATAAATGGATGGAATTCATGGAAAATGTTAAAAAAAACAGGCTTGAAAATTCTTGAATTAAATTACACTATGCAACAGTTTTTTTTTTGTAATTTTTCCTCTATAAATTTCTAATATACTGTGTTACCCTAAAAACAAAAATGTTAGATTTTTTTTTCAATGGTGAGGTTTTTTCTTACAACTTGAAAAGTATTGGACATGTACTGGTTAAAATTAATTTTAAAAAATTTCCCACTTACTTATTTGTGATCTTTTTCTTAATTGCTTTTGAATGTGAATGACAGTTTCAGAGTTATAAACAGATATAAATCGTTTTTTTTTTTCATCGTAATTTTTTTTTTGGTTGAAAAAAAAAATCATGGAAAATCGAAAATGTTAAACAGTTTAAAATTGTAGAATTAAAATGAAGTATTGGTCATTAAAATCGAGGAAGAATTTCAACTTTATGAAAGTTCCTTCTGAAATCTCCCATAGTGGCTTCTGTTTGAATCACGCGTTATTTTGATAGTGACAGCTCCGTCCCGCCTGAAATCTCGGCAGAAATTGTGTACGGAAGTTTGTGCCAAAATATCGTGAGGCTATCATGACGTGAAATACCGATGTTACGATTCAGGTCCTTAACATCCTAGTGCAATTTCAACTTCCCAGGCAACACCGTTTAATCAGGGCTTAGCAAAGAACTGGCTACAGAGAACGCTTTGTGTTCCAGGATCTCTCAACGGCTGACCTTTCTGCCTACAAAGTCCTTATCAGACGCTGAACTTTTTTTGGAATATTATTCTACAATAATTTACCAATTTTTAAATTAAAAAAAAAAATCTTGTAACTATTTGAGCCACCCGTTTATTCTGCAATAATTGACAAATTTTCTGAATTTAAAAAAAAATCTTGTAAATATTTGAGCAATCCGTTTATTCTGCAATAATTTACTATTTTTTAAATTTAAAAATAAATTCTTGTAACTATTTGAGCCACCCAATTATTCTGCAATAATTGACAAATTTTCTGAATTTAAAAAAAATCCTGTAAATATTTGAGCCACCCGTTTATTTTGCAATAATTTACCATTTTTTAAATTTAAAAATAAATTCTTGTAACTATTTGTGCCACCCATTTATTATGCAATAATTGAAAAATTTTCTGAATTTAAAAAAAAATCTTGTAAATATTTGTGACACCCATTTATTCTGCAATAATTGACAAATTTTCTGAATTTAAAAAAAAATCTTGTAAATATTTGAGCCACCCGTCTATTTTGCAATAATTTACCATTTTTTAAATTTAAAAAAAAACCTTGTAACTATTTGAGCCACCCGTTTATTCTGCAATAATTGACAAATTTTCTGAATTTTAAAAAAAATCTTGTAAATATTTGCGCCACCCGTTTATTCTGCAATAATTTACCATTTTTTAAATTTAAAAAAAAAGCTTGTAACTATTTGAGCCACCCGTTTATTCTGCAATAATTGACAAATTTTTTGATTTAAAAAAAAAACCATTGCTGTCTTTAGTTTGTTGACCACCATCGGTACACCCTACGGTACACACTGCCCATATTTAAACAACCTTGGCCATAACTTTCATTTGACAGCTAACTATAAATCTCCCTCCACCCAGCTTAGCGTCTGCATATGATTTAGACCCTAGGAAATTGTTGTTGTTTTTTTTTTTATTTTCTACGAGTGCGTTTTTAACAAGTACAAAGTCTCACGAAATATAAATAATGCGTTGATTACATTTCTTGATTACTTAAAATGCCGTAGACGTTAATTTCTTGAGACTGTTTTTTTTTTTTTTTTTTTTTAAATTTATTTCTTTCTTTCTTTTGATGTTGTTGTTGTTGGTGTTGTTAAAATAGTCGCCCGTGGCTCGCCGTTTGGTTTGGTTATTTCTTCAGACGCCGACCATATTTGTGAGTTTCTTCTTCGTCTGTTTCTGTTGTTGTTGTTGTTGGTTGAAACTGAAACACCCACACCCTCATTTTTAATGTCATTATTATGCATTTATCGTTTATTATGCCAAAGACGTTGTCTGTCATTTATTTTACATTTTAATGTTTATGTTGTTGATTTGGATTTCGTTTTTTTTCCATTTGGAAAAAGGTAAATAACCACACTGGCACACTACCCTCAGTCTAGAGAAAAAAACACAAAAATAAAACAAAATTGAAAAAAAAAATGGTTTTATATGGCAGAGGTTTTTTCTGTGAAAGACTTAAAGTGTGTGTTTAATACCGACCATATAAACCTTCATCATCATAAATTTTTTAAACACAAAAAAAAAAAAAACGATCTTCATATTTTTCATAATCATCATAAATTTTGTAAATAAATCATTTACATGAAGACTTCCACAGCAAAAGAATTGTAATTAATATTTTGGATTCATTCATATTAATAATTTCAAAGCTTAAGGTTTTATATTTCATGGTAGCACTGAGGGCAATGATATTTGGCAAGGACACTCACTCATCCATCGTCCGATATTCAAGCGTGTCAAGATATTAACTTTTGGTCCGTCTTTATGGAACATTAATGACTGATTATTGAAAATTTGCTAAATACACAAAATTGCTAAATAATGCGAAGTTTAGAGCCAAGATCGTTAAAATAAATATTTCATTTTTTGGGTCATCTTTCATATGCAAAATATTCCAAAAAGTGAATAATGAAAGAGGTTTCCAGTAGGCGGTAGAGGCGTACCTAGTCTGCACACTCTCCGTTAGGGATTTTTTCAAAATTCTCAGATAATATTTCATTTTTTGGATCTTTCATATGTAAGCATTTGCTGGCTGATGTTGTTTTAATAATCCGATAATTTATCTCAAAAAATTCCATTTTTCTTTGAATACCAAAATAACACCGCTTGTTGGAGAACCCTGTACATTTTTGGTGGTCAATTTTGGAATTTATTTTAAAAATTATTACAAACGGCTCATGCTCTTCTAGAGAAGTTTACTCTCTTACTCGTAAAGTCGCCAACATTTACGAGTTGGAAACAGCCGCTGAAAAATCGTTGATGGTCTTATCCGTTTTCGAACTCGGGTTCTTCTGTGTGATAGTAGCCCGTGGTGTGGTAGGGTTAGTACCTCATAATTTGCATGACATTACGGGAGTTATAAGCTAATTTTAGGCCAAGAAATATTTTATTTTTGATTTTTTATTATTTTAATCACACTCCTTTATTTTTTTAAAATATTTTTCTTACCAAATTCCAAAATTCTATCATATGTGTTGAAATTCTTCTAAATTTGTTGTGTATTGCTTGGTGTAGAGTAACACAACTCTTGGAGAGAGAGAGAGAGAGAGTCGAATACCTTTGTATGGATGCTTGACAAACTGCCCCCTACTGATTTGGTCTCAAACCATCGTAAACATGAATTATTAGACTCTGCCATTGTTAGAATATTCTAATTGGCAATTTACGCTATTGATTCATGTGGTTTTTAATAAACATGACAATAAAGATAATCTTAATTATTATTCACATCACACTGTCGTACTATGGCATTTGTTTTGTATGGGGTGGGAACTTGAGAACTTAAAATGATAATACAAGGCAGACTTTTTTTTCATTCTAATCTGGTAGATAATTTCATGGCATTTATTTTTTTAAAATGATTTTCGGCATATGTCCGCCACAGCTTCCGGTTACATGGTCCATTCGATTGGTTCAATTTTTGATTACTTTATCCAAAAAATCTGACCGTATGGCAACACAGTTTGACATTATCACCTGTTATCGATAGTTCTCATGCAACTTTGCCTCCAGCACAATGATTTCAAATAGTTTTCTCCCCAAAACTCCCTTTCATCGTACATGACTGGTTTCACCATAAACTCAAACTCAAACCTTTATCTCTAATTCCGTTAATCACTTTTGTTTTTTACAACATTCTCCACCTTTTCGCAAATTACCTCCAATAAACCATTAAAATCTGTGTGTACAATAAAACACTAGAACACCCAAAGGTGCAGTCGGTGCACCAACCCCACAAATCATGCGGCGAAACATATTTTATCGCCAACCGTCTGGACCACGTGACCCATTGTGTGTGTGTTTTTGTTTTTTTTTTTGAAAAATATTAGTAAGCGTTCTTTACTAAAAACAATACAGAATAACTATCGATTTGCATATAACACGTTTTAACTATTAGTAATTATTTTTTATATTAAAGCGACCAAAACAACCAGAAAGGTTATGGTCAGTTTTAAATTTAAGAATACTAGCAGGGAGGGGGGCTTTAAAATAAAACTGAATAGAACAAACGAAACACCCTCTCGAAAACAACATGAAAGTCCACCGCTTTCAGCAAGTGTTGTGCAGTCGTTGGACTTGACCACTATTATTATTATATGCAAATATTTGTAATTTAATTCTAAACAACAAAACAATTCTGTTTTTGTTTGAAAAAAAGAAAAATTACAAAAAACCAAATCGCCTTAAAGAAAACAACAACAACAGATTTTGAAAGAAATCCGCAAAACAAAATGTTTATTAAAACCGACGGTTTATGACAACAAAAGACTCAAGACACAAACTCTGCCAGCGAGACACGAGGGGGTTTATTAGCAGCTTGGCATTCCACTCAATTTAGGAGATTACCTGTCGTTCTGTTTTTTTTTTTTTTTGTTCGTTTGCTCTTTCTCATACCAAACAGTACATGATTAACTGGGATTTATAGATTGTGTGAAATTGAAATTCAGCAAAAAAAAAAAACAGTGACAAAATAAAAGTAATCAATTTTTTTTTTACAGCAATAATTAGTTGTCCACCGGAATGCCAACTGTCTCTATAATTATTAAAATAATCAACGTTATTCGGAATTTTTTCCAGAATATTCTCAACGTAAATGAGAGATTCAGCTAAAAATAATACAACAATGGATTTCTGTTTTTGTAAACCTATAAACTCATAGAACAATTTACAAATAAACACAACTTTGGTGGGTTAAGAATGAATCGTATTTCAAATTTATTACAGTCTGTTTTTATAAAAACGTAAACGTCTGAAACGTCTGTAGCCAAAACGAATAATGAATTGTGTTTCTATAACTCCAACGAATCCAATTAGCCAATACACACAAAAATACATTAAAAGAAAATGCCAATTCGAATGTTAACAAAGACTTTCCTGTTACAAAAATCCAAATTGATGAAACAGAATGTCTATTCGTTATTTTAACGAAACGAAAGACCCATTCGTTTTATAAAAACAGGCTGTTAGGGTCTTTGGAGGTCTACCCAGGAGAGCCTAACGGGGGATTGTAGGAGTTCTTCCTATCGTTTTAACTAGGTGAAACCCGTGGTGAACTTTATCATCTCCAATCTCTAGTCGTCTCACAGACCAACATAAAGGGTGTTTTTTTTTTTTGGAAGTGTGGCTTTCAAGAATAAATTAAAGACATATATATAATTTAATGGCATGGCCAAGAATTGATCTTTACTGTAGAGATAAGGGTTTGCTATTATTTTTTTAAAAATTATTTCCAGCCATGAGGCCCAATTTTCGACCACTTTATGCAGTATTTGGTGTCCTATGTCAGCAATAACGTGCCGAATATTCTCTTACGAGTCGTCAATCGTCTGCGTAGACAAGCAACTGCATTACTCCAAATGCAACTAGTTTGTTTATTAACGTACCCTTTCAACCAAAGGTCAGCTCCATCGCTGAACAACATTGTCTTGTGCAAATCGGGATCGATGGGCTCTCTTAGTCGCAGAATTTATCATGACTTCCAGATTGCTCTCTTACTGGAAAATGTCTGCGGAAAAATGTGTTGATGATCTTGCCTTGTATATCAGTCGCACACACTGCCTATCACATCAGGGGTAGACACTTTTCATCTCATTAAAATGAAATGGAAACAAAAACTGTTTTCCTCTGACAAGCATGAATGGGTTAGTTTAGCAGGCTGAGGTAGGCTGACTAGTTCATTGGGATAACAAGAAAACTAGCAAAAAAAAATATAACCCTAGTCGCTGAGCGCCCCAAAATAGCTTCTGAATCGGTCAATACCATCCACATCTTCTAGTTTTATAAAGAAATTATGAACCCTGTGCTGATCCCCAACGATTCGTCAGGGCAGGGCAATTGTAGAAAAGGTATTTTTTAAACCCTTTCCGTGGATTTGTCAAATATATTCGACACTTTATATGATTTTTAGCTCGACAAGAAAATATATTTGTTATGGAAAGGGTTAAACTCTTCATTCTCCCCTTCTTCAGCCCCAGCTTCAGATTTTTTCAATAGGACAGTGTCCTCCTATGACCTACACAACCAATTAGATATCGATCGTCTTGATAGCGACAGCATTGTGTGTGATCTTTTCTTTTATCAAATCGCACCCACATCTGTCTAAATTGAATGCAATCTGGGACAGACGTCCACTGGACGTTTGAAATGAATAGAAAAATTGTATTTGTGGGGATGCCTACGCCGTGAAATCTATTATTGTGTATACTTTTCGCAGACAGTTTGAGGTACGGACAGACGAAGGACGGGCAGGATGACCAGTTGAAAATACTGATACGAAGCATCAGATGAAAGGAAATGAGTGTGAATAACTAGACGTAGGTTGGTCTTTGAATTTTCAAAATATTCTTAGCCCCAACATATTTCAATCAGTGGATTTTTTTTAAAAATCTCTTTCAATTAAGGGAGTTTTTAAAAAAATTTCTTTCAAACAATGGATTTTTTAAAAAATGTCTTTCCATCAATGTTTTTTTAAAAAACCTCTTTCAATTAAGGTATTTTTTAAAAAATGTCTTTCAATTAAGGGATTTTTAAAAATCTCTTTCAATTAAGGGATTTTTAAAGATATTCTTCAATCAATGGATTTTTAAAAAAATTCTTTTCATCAACTGATTTTTAATGTCATTCAATCAATGGATTTTTAAAAAAATTCTTTTCATCAACTGATTTTTAATGTCATTCAATCAATGGATTTTTAAAATTTCTTTGGATTTTTTAAAAACTCTCTTTCAATTAAGGGATTTTTAAAAAATCTCTTTCAATTAAGGGATTTTTTAAAAAATCTCTTTCAATTAAGGGATTTTTTAAAAAATCTCTTTCAATTAAGGGTTTTTTGAAAAAATCTTTTTCAATTAAGGGATTTTTAAAAATTACTTTCAATTAAGGATTTTTAAAAAAATTCTTTTCATCAACTGATTTTTAATGTCATTCAATCAATGGATTTTTAAAATTTCTTTGTATTTTTTAAAAACTCTCTTTCAATTAAGGGATTTTTAAAAAATCTCTTTCAATTAAGGGATTTTTAAAAAATCTCTTTCAATTAAGGAATTTTTTAAAAAATGTCTTTCCATCAATGAATTTTTTAAAAAATCTATTTCAATTAAGGGATTTTTAAAAATATCTTTCAATTAAGGGATTTTTAAAAATTACTTTCAATTAAGGGATTTTTAAAGATATTCTTCAATCAATGGATTTTTAAAAAAATTCTTTTCATCAACTGATTTTTAATGTCATTCAATCAATGGATTTTTAAAATTTCTTTGGATTTTTAAAATAAATGTCTTTCCATTAATGGTTTTTTTAAAAAACCTCTTTCAATTGAAGGAATTTTTTAAAAAATGTCTTTCAATTAATGGATTTTTTAAAAATATCTTTCAATTAAGGAATTTAAAAAAATCACTTTCAATTAAGGGATTTTTAAAAATCTCTTTCAATTAAGGGATTTTTTAAAAAATGTCTTCCATCAATGGATTTTTTAAAAAATCTCTTTCAATCAATGGATTTTTTAAAAAATCTCTTTCAATTAAGGGATTTTTTAAAAAATCTCTTTCCATCAATTGATTTTGACAGAGACATTGATTTTTAATGTCATTCAATCAATGGATTTTTAAAATTTATTTCAATCAATGAATTTTGTAAAAAATATTTTTTTCCCCTGATTTTTTTTTTTTGACATTTTAAGTCTTCGTCAAAACATGAACTATTACACGATTACTTGTGATAAACAAAATGTCCGCCTGTTTATGTAAAAAGAAATGAAATTTTATTTTAATTATTATTATTTAAAAAGTCACAATTTTCCTTTCGTGTCTGAAGCAAGAGTTTGATTGCTTCTCTGCCCCCCTCGTCGAAAGTTGTGCCGACTCAATCTGGTTGGAATGGCATCGTCTAAATCGGGTCTTAGAAAAATGAGATGTTTGTTGTCACACAAACGTTCACCAGATCCAGCATCGTCGTCAATTTCTATGGGTGGTTTGGATATCGACGAATCAGACACTCTTGATGTTCTGGGCATGAAGATACAGGGTGATGCTCGCTGGGCTAGCCATATATTCGAAGTGTCGAAAGAAGCATTCAAGTGTTTAGGCTTTTAGAAGTTTGTTGAAATATTTTTGAATACTGAATAGTTCAATCACGCCCTTAATATTTGTTCAATAATATAATTTTCTTAATAAATGGTTCTTTCACAATTTGCTGTTGATCTCAATTAGTTTATTACACAATTTTGTAATCATTCAACTATTCCATTCTTCAATTAAAAAATTCCCCTATTCTTTTACAAAATAAGTCAATGGCATTCCCAAGCATTCTATTTAATATAAGTTGGCCCAATCGCCACCAACTCCATTGGCTGTGACTTATAACATAATTCTCATAAAATAAATCCATTTCATTCTCCAGTATTCAGTTTAATATCCTTGACTTGCCCTGATTTCCCCCACCGGCCATGTCCGTCCATGGTCCCTACCCCCAAGCAATGACTTCGACTTATTACCACAGTGACCAGTTGTCCTGAGTATTTATAATTTCTGACATCTCAGCCTTTAAGAACTGTCAGCCTGCGTAGCCATCAAACTCTGTGGGAAAACCTTGTATATTTACAACAACAACAAAAATATATCTAAATCTCCATAAGTAATGCAACTGTAGTGGTCTTTAATTTGCCGCCACTATTGTCCGCTTTTGGAGACCTCAAGTACATATTTACCTGCATTTAGACACTTTTAAGCCATTTCAAGAAGAAGAAAAAACATTGTCTTGTTTTTTGTTGGTTGGTTTTCAAATTTGAAATTTACATCCAACTGTTTTTCTACCTTGACAAATGTTAAACAAACGTTTTTTTTTATTTTTTTTCTTTATTTTTTTTTTGGATTTAACCAAGCCAAAAAATGTTGAACGTTTATTTTAAACTGTTTTTCATGTGTGTGTTTACTTCAGCCGACAAACTTGTTATATTTTTCATGAATAAATGTCTATGTCAATAGGATGTATATCAATATCGGTACAGAGATTTCTACAATTTTCCCCCATTACCGACAAACAAAAAAAAAAAAAACACTACAAAGATTTAGTTTTGAAATTCTTTAAGACATTCGCAGGTCTGAGTATTCTAACTCGCCACTAAAACTCTTGGTTTCTTCATGGTCAACGCAAATAAGACAATTGGTCTTTAACGAGTGGCAGTGGCGGCGACGACGACGACGTCGGCAGTGATCCATTGGCCGGCTGGCTGGCTGGCTGGTGGCCCCTGTGTGGTAGCTGTGCATGCTAAGTTGAACTGCGATACCAGAGCTCTGGCGTCTTTTGGTGGCTCACATTCATGCTGTGGTGGTGTCAAATATTTGGTTTAACACCATAAATCTTTGTTGTGTTTTCTTGACCAACAGCAACAGCAGAGCTCCAACAAGATCAGCTTCGTTTGCAACCATCAACCTCAAGTCCAACCGTAACAATTGCAGTCACTTAAACAGAAGAAAAACAATCAAAGTCTTATGAGTTATTTTATGTTTTTCCTGACTGCACAGCTTTGTTTTTCTCTGGCTGTTGTTGTTGTGTTGTGTTTTTTTTTTTTTTGCCTAGAACATGTGTCTTGATGATAACAATAGCGCTACACATTGTGTTTTGTTGTTTGTTTTGTTTTGTTTTAAAATTCAGAAATATCAACAGCTTGTCTTAGGACCGTCTACATAGGAACATGCCAAAAAGGTCAGTAACACTGGTAATGCCATTTCAGAGCATGTTTTTGTTTGCGTTTACCGAAATCTCAACAAGACGGAACATTGTTTTGTGTTTTTTTTTCCAAAACGGATGAGATCGTAGTTGAAGCGTTTATTAATTAAAAATAGGTATTTTGGCATAAAGTATTTTGGTATACAGTTTCAGTCAAATCAGATTCTTAATTCTTGGTTTACTGGCAAAATAAGAACATAATAGCAACATAATCTAGGACAAAAACTAAGGTTCTAAATGGTACTCCATTTCTGACAATTTGTTGGCTGAAGTGCCAGTTGAACTGAGTACTCCAAGTAGTTGGTGTGATATTTTAGGGCCTTTCTCTTAAGAAGGGAGAGAGAGAGTTAGAGAATAAGAGGTAGATAGATAGAGAGAGAGAGGAGATATATAGTGAGAGAGACATAGAAATATAGATGAAGATATAGATAGAGATAGAAATAGAGATGGTGATGGAGATGGAGATAGAGAGAGAGAGAGAGAGAGAGATGGAGATGGAGATAGAGATAGAGGTATATATAGAGATAGAGATAGAAATGGAAATGGAAATAGACATAGAGATGGAGATAGAGATAGAAATAGAAATTGAAATGGAAATGGAAATAGACATAGACATAGAGATGGAGATAGAGATAGAGATAGAGATTGAGATTGAGATTGAGATTGAGATTGAGATTGAGATTGAGATTGAGATTGAGATTGAGATTGAGATAGAGATAGAGACAGAAATAGAAAAAGAAATAGAGACAGAAACAGAGACAGAAATAAAGATAGAAATGGAAATAGAGATAGAGACAGATATAGAGTAGAGATAAAATAAAATAAAAATAAAAATAAAAATAAAAATAAAAATAAAAATTAAAATTAAAATTAAAATAAAAATAAAAATAAAAATAAAAATAAAAATAAAAATAAAAATAAAAATAAAAATAAAAATAAAAATAAAAATAAAAATAAAAATAAAAATAAAAATAAAAATAAAAATAAAAATAAAAATAAAAATAAAAATAAAAATAAAAATAAAAATAAAAATAAAAATAAAAATAAAAATAAAAATAAAAATAAAAATAAAAATAAAAATAAAAATAAAAATAAAAATAAAAATAAAAATAAAAATAAAAATAAAAATAAAAATAAAAATAAAAATAAAAATAAAAATAAAAATAAAAATAAAAATAAAAATAAAAATAAAAATAAAAATAAAAATAAAAATAAAAATAAAAATAAAAATAAAAATAAAAATAAAAATAAAAATAAAAATAGAAATGGAAATGGAAATAGAAATAGAAATAGAAATAGACATAGAGATGGAGATAGAGATTGAGGTAGAGATAGTGGTAGTGGTAGTGGTAGTGGTAGTGGTAGTGGTAGTGGTAGTGATAGAGATAGAGATAGAGACAGAAAAAGAAACAGAAACGGAGATAAAGATGTAAATAGAGATAGAGATGGAGATAAAGAAAGAAATTGAGATTGAGACAGAGACAGAAATAGAAATAGAGACAGAAACAGAGACAGAAATAAAGATAGACATTGAAATAGAGACAGAGATAGAGTAGAGATAGAAATAAAAATAAAAATAAAAATAAAAATAAAAATAAAAATAAAAATAAAAATAAATATAAATATAAAAACAAGTGGACAAATAGTAAGTTCGGCCGGGCCGAATCTTATATACCCTCCATCATGGATCCTTAAAAAGTCAATAAATAAGAAAACTAACTGAGTTTTTGGGCCGCTCGTGACCCGATAGTCCCAGGAACCCGATCACAAATTTTATCCAAATCATGAAAATAAATGCATATTTGGGTTCGCGAGAAAATTTCGTTGCATTTCGATACCCATATGTCCATGTTTGTCAAGGGACGGTTTTTGGGCCGCTGGTGACCCGATAGTCCCAGAAACCGGATCAAAAAATTTAGGCAAATCATGAAAATAAATGCATATTTGGGTTCGTGAGTAAATTTCGTTGCACTTCGATACCCATATGCGCATGTTTATCATGGGCCCTTTTTTGGGCCCCAAGGGTCCACGGAACCCATGAGCACGCCCATTTTTGGGATTTTTTTCCCATCTATAAATTATATAAACTTAGAACTTAGATGTAGTGAAAAAAAATATTTGAAAAATTTGATTATGGCCGGAATATATTTAGTCCCGTAAAGGGGAACTTTTTCCCCTTTGGTCCGATATGGCCCATTCTCGAACTTAACCTGCTTATGGGCAAAAAACATCTTCCTGCAAAATTTCAGCTTTTTAGCGTTGGTCGTTCGCACTCTATCGTGATTTCAACAGACAACAGACGGACGGACGGACGGACGGACAGACAGACGGACATCGCTAGAATGTCTTAGAATGTTACACTGACCAATAATATATATACTTTATAGGGTCGCAGATCACTCTTTCGAGGTGTTGCAAACGGAATGACAAACTTAGTATATACTCCATCCTATGATGGAGTGTATAATAAAAATAGAAATGGAAATAGACATAGACATAGACATAGAGATGGAGATAGAGATTGAGGTAGAGATAGAGACAGAGATAGAGACAGAAACAGAGATAAAGATGGAAATGGAAATAGAGATAGAGATGGAGATAAAGAAAGAGATTGAGACAGAGACAGAAATAGAGACAGAAACAGAGACAGAAACAGAGACAGAAATAAAGATAGAAATGGAAATAGAGATCGAGACAGAGATAGAGATAGAGTAGAAATAAAAATAAAAATAAAAATAAAAATAAAAAAAAAATAAAAATAAAAATAAAAATAAAAATAAAAATAGAAATAGAAATAGAAATAGAAATAGAAATAGAAATAGAAATGGAAATGGAAATGGAAATAGAAACAGAGATGGAGACAGAGATAGAAATAGAAATAGAAATAGAGATAGATATTGACATAGATAGAGACACTGAGATAGAGATCGATATAAAAGAAGGTCCTTTTCTAATACCCACTTGGTACTTCCACCTTAAGAAATCCTTGTGCTAACGATTATCAGATACCCCCAGCCAGAAGGAAACCGATCTCAATACGTTGTTTATACTGCAGCTGCTCGTATTAAATATTCTTCTGCTATTTTGGTGATTTTCTCCTAAGAAGTCCTTTTTGGTTTGACAGAGGTTACCTGATTTGATTTTTCCTTGTTCTTGTTTAAGCTAAATATGAACAACCGAATTAGGTGGAGCATATTTCTGTAAATTGGCTGAGGACATCAAATGTTTACCCATCGCTTCCTTTAATCTATGTAAAAACTGATCTTTAGCTTCTAGTCTAAACACGAAGTTCACTCCTTTTTCAACAAAGTAATTTCCGAAAAATGTTCAAAAGATCCTTGAACTGCACCACATAATTACATCGCACATTGCCATGGTCCACTTTAGGTGCAGCCTACATAAACAAATTATCGTTGCATGTGTGTGGTGGCAAAAATTCTTAGAATTATTATAATGATTTGCATTTTCCACAGCGTAAACAAAAAAAAAAAAAAAACGAACAAATAAACCAAACCAAACTCGTTCTAAAGCCGAAAGAACAAACTGAAAACTTTAACAAATTCCAAAAAATGCACTTGTTGCCACCGACATTGTTGATGTTGTTGAACCAAATTCAAGGTTATCGCCACAAAAATGTGTATCTCTATCTCACATGGACAGCAAGAATACAAAACCACAAAAAAAAGCTGATCTAATATATTTAATACCAGTCAAAGAACGAAATCTATAAGAGGCAGTCTTGTTCTTTTACAAAGAAAATCTTTTAAACCGCCAACAAAATGTTTGAAAACTGAAAAAAAACACATGTGTCAACACATTTGGCGGTCAAATGAAATATATTGAACTTTAAATGAATGAACAACAACAACAACGGCAGCATAAATATAAATATTTTTAAGAATTGTGGCGTTGGATTTTTTTCGCTATTCAGGGGTGTTGTGAAATTGTTGTACAAAAGAGTCTCATCTCGACAGTCAAATTGAAAATCATGTAATTTTTTTTTAAACTATTTGATTGTGTAGTAATGAAACTTTGAATTTACCTTTACAGTTTTAATTTAGCTTTTTGAAATACTTTTTCTTTTTGAATTCAAGGGCAAAGCACCCCTAATTGCTGTTAAGTTTGTTCATTGATTTGTTGGCAATTTATGTCAGGTGCCCGGGTGCGCATGAGCAACATGATTTCCATCACTTTTGATCTTAAATAGATTTTTCAGAATTTTTTTTTCGTTCGCCTGCAGCCGCTATTCTAAATTTACCGAGTGCCACAGTCATGTTGACAATAGAAAATCATAAATTGTCAATTAAATCGTGGCGACTGGTGTTGATTTCTCTTCGATTTGTTCTCAACTATTAACTTTTGCATTGGTTGGCTGGAGCTTTGGTGAAAAATTATATTTCATACAGTCGCGCATACATGTACTTGAAGTGACAGTGTGTTTGTGTGAGTGTCACCGGCGATATCAATTAAATTATGATCATAAATTTTACGGTCATTAATTAAAAAAAAAATAAAATACTTTGCATTTTGTTATCATCAGCATTTTAATGAATAATGAATGAACGAATGGTTTAATTGCTCATATGTTTATTAGCGTAATGGTCAATGGAGGAGTTGTAGCGTAGAATGGAAAGGCTTAGAGCCAAAGTTTTCACTGAGGGTCTTAAGTATAGTCATCCAAAGCGACCAGCTGTAAGTTAATTGACGAAGCAACTCTCATTTTTAGCGCCCTGTTTACCTCGTTAATAACAGCCAGCAATTCTTCTCAGCTTACCTAGAAATTGGAAAATAAAGGCAAATTGTTTCAGTTATTCATGATTTTCTCGGGCTTTATCTGTTTTTTTTTTGAAAAAGAAATAAATTATTGTGCTGTTAGAACAAAATGATTTTTTTTTTCAAAAGTATTGTTTGAAAAAGAAAGACAGAAATCAATGATTGCGCTGTTAGAACAATAGTACAATGTGGTCGTATTTGGCTCAATTTAAAACTTTAGCTACTTATTCATAATTTTTTTAAAATAATTTAACACATCAACTTACTCTGAACATTATTTTTATATGCATCCCCCTTTTCTTCTTTTTCTTCTTGCAGCATTCACATTCCAGTGATAAAATTGGTGAAGTTTTCCAAGATGAAGAAAATATGGCCGCTATTTTAATGAGACGTCATGAGATCACCGGCGATTTAATAATGGTAAGTCCGACGATAATTATACAATGAAAAAAAAGTAATTAAATACGCACACACATGCACTTAATGAAATAAAAACAAAGCAGACAACAACAGCGTACCAGCAAGTGAACCGACAATTGCTACGTTTCGAACAGACGAAAAAAAAAAAACGCAAATGACCTTGAAAGGCCGGCCACAATTACTCGAAATTAAAACACACAAACCAAGTGTACGTATTTACAACAACTCATGTGTACTCTCCGTATGAAAACAGCAACAGCGTAAAACAATACCAACAACATAGAAATAATAACGGCGACATATTTACCACACACACACACACACCACATTAATGTAATCACCTAGCTCCAACCAATGTAAGTCACTGAGAAACTCCAATTGGATGATGTCAAAATAAAAGCACTAAAGTACACACACACACCCACGAAGTGTGAGAGAGAGAATTGAGGGAGACAAAGACTTTGCTAGCAGAGAAATAATTTGTTTCTTTGGCTTTTTATTGTCCAACACACTTTACAGACCGTTGCTGTTGTTTTCTTATGGAGAATGCAAACATGTGCGTTTGCTGGTGTGTGTGTGTGTGTTTTAAAATAATTTCATTCGCTAATAACGACAGCAAACATTTTACAGATAACAGCAGCCATTGTGCCTTTCATAGTTTGTTGCTTTACAAGAGCAAGATTTTATTTTAATAGAACACATTTTTCCTGAGCGTTTTGTTGTGTGTGTGTGTGTTTTTTTTGTAGTTTGGTGCATTGTTTGTTTAAACTATTTGCTGTTAATTGAGTGGGAAGCGATTAGATGCAGTTAAACGAAAAAACGTTACTTTATAATTGTTATTTGAATAGTTTATGGTTCAACTAACACAGTATGGGGTCACGTTTTTTTATTGTTGTTTGCCAGAGTTGTCGGTGGTATATCTGTAAATAGGGAAAGGGATATTTAATATTTTATTTTGTCGTCTAAATAGTTTTTTTTTAAAGTAAATGACCGTAAAGCAAATTCTCTTCTAATGAAGGCCCTGTCCCGGAGTAGTTTTTGCTTTTATTCACAATTTAGTGGAGGCCCCTTCGTAGCTTCCAAAACAGCTGCGGAGTATGAACAATTGCTGGAGTTTGTGGACAGACAGTGAGTGGTTGTCTGTGGACATAAGCATCTGTCATGAATGACAGAAAGAAAGATTACGCCATGCGCATGATTTCCCATTAGATGACGTAGTTTGTCCCTTGCAAGGGTTGCCAACTCTATTTGTATGTACAACGAGTGACAAGTTTCAGATTGAAAAACAGCGTAAGAACTATTGTTGGCTACCCAATAAAGAGTGTCTTCTTACCATCTGCAAGCCATCTGCCAATTGGTGGACCTTAAGGTAATTGGCATCATCTCAAACCAATTCACAATAAACAGTGTGCCGCATCACAAATTTTGTTTCGATTTTTTCAATTACATGCATTTTTTCAATGCATGTAAAATCATCGAGAACAGGCGTTGCTACTTCTTATTTTCATTTACCAAAATTTTCATTTAAGCGATTTTTTAAATTTGTTTTTAGTCGACCTTAGCTTTCCCTGTATTGTCATGCCTGACTTTGTAAAGGTGTTGTGAGAGAAATCCCTCCCTTAAACTACGCTCTGGTATCTACAAATAAATATTTTCAACTGATTCAAATCATTAATTTAGAACCGTAGCCTCTGACACAAAGCAACTACACGAAAAGAAAGAAAACAAAACAACGACAATTTTTTTTTTTTTTAATACGAACTGTTTCATGTTTAAAGACAACCTTGAAAAACAAAATGAGATTGCCAGCATCAAAGCAAACAAACAAACAAACCTACATTTGTCTAAGCCAACAAATGGAAAACTAGAATGAATGCAAGATTTTTATTCGTTTTGGTTTGTGTTCATTGAAAGAAATATAAAAATCGCTCAATCGTTTGATATCAATGCAAGACTGAAAACGGCCAGCACATTATGTGGTAATGATTAAATGCCAAAGAAAACGCCTTGACCAAATTTTAATTATTGTTAAATAGCGATAAAAACCAGATATTGCCTTATGCAGAGAAAAAATAAACGTTTAAAAGAAATATTAGGAATTGTTCAAAAAAAATTATCTAAAATCATCAACACTTTACAAATAATCTAAGGATCCTTGAAACCGAAGAACCCATTGGCTGCCGAATCAAGTCAAACATTGTTCCCTCCCCCCCCCCCCCTTAGCCATTCGCTAGCCATAAATCTCGCTGAACATTCAATTCATTGTTTTTCCTTCGAAATTTTTTCCATTTCCACTTTATGTTGCCAATTTACATTGTATGGCATAATTGGCGGCTGATTAATTACCAAGCGTTGTTGTTGTTATTGTTTGCCACAAAGTGCAGGTTCATAGATTACCGGCCAACAGCACAAAGTCATAACAAACCGAATGATTGCATAACTGAACACACGAAGCGGAAAAAGACGACGAGAAGAAAACAGCAAACGTTGCAAACGAAACGAATGCCTCCTCAACTACATTAAAGTGGCAATAATAATATTTTGTTGCCATGACTGAAGCTGTTGCCTCTTACGGTTTGTTGATTACCTGAAATCTCAGCCACAATGCCACAATGCATTTCCAGCCAAACATCTACTTAAAATACTTCACCATTCGAGTCACAACACCGGCAATGAGCCACTCGGTTGCCGTGTATTACGGCTGCAGCCGTTGTTGCAGTTGACTCTGCCCCAGCCGCTGACGGATGGTATGAATGAACTCTTTAATGATGCAACAGTTCAAGATGCACATATAACTATCTGTAAAATTGTTGCCGCTCAGTTGTGATTTCATATCGCTCCACCGCGACCCTCGCCGATTTTATGCCCGTTGTCCGTCCGTCTGTCAAGCCGGCATGTACATGTACGTTTTGAGTAGACTTGGCCTTTTCGGTTGCATGCTTGGCAACTTACTTTCTAATGAGATCATTAATCTGTTTGAGACATCAATTGTGCCGAGTACTTTTCAGGTCTTTTCGACTTCATACAACAATTGATTGTAAATTGAGTGCAACGTTGTCGGTTGCTTAGGGAAAATTAGGTTTTAAAAATTGAAAAATTATATAATGCCATAGTCCAGACAGACATAGGCCAAGTATATTGATATCATTAATTATCGCATTAGAGCCATTGCATATCTGTGAGTTTTTTTTTTTTTTTTAGAAAGTTTGAGTCTTGTATTCAAAAGAAATGTGATTCTCAAGTCTTGCATTTGTAATGGAAATAAGATTTGCGTAGATGAATAAAAGTTTGGTTCTTAAGTCTTTCGTTTTAGAATGGCAAGCCATATTTCTATAATTTATAAAGGAGGAAATTATGAAAACATTAGCTGGATAACATTGTATAAATGCTTTGCCTTGGATAGTGTTTCATGATAATAACGTCTGTGTATCTATCGAAAGTAAGCTTTGGTGGGAACCAACACAACGCTGCACAGTAGTCCAGACTACAATTCCAACGGCCAAAAGTCTGTAACTTTTGATCTAGTAAACATTTTTGAGTTTTATAAAAAATATTTTGTAGCCAAGGCGTGATGGATCATTTTAAAGTATTGACATTCAAAATCAGTCTATTGGATATATTTTAGAAAAATATGACAAGTTGTCTACATTTTGTAACTACAATATACAGAATTCAAAAATGTTTGCATTTGGCGGATGGAATTGGTTTCTGGTTCAATGTGAGAATGTCCGACAATATGCCCCTTGGATCATAAACTGAACTGGATATTTGCATTTTTCAAAAGCATTTCCTTCCAGTTCGATGAGTATCGATGACTTCCAAATAGTCCCAACACTTGTTTTTGGTCACAACGACTTACATTTTATCAGTTTTTTTTGGATCGTAACTTCTTATGTTTTTAAATGAGTCCTTAACCAAGTGTTGTTTTATCGCCAGTTTTATCAAGTCGCTCAAAATACGGTTTTTTTTTTTACTAGCTCTCAGGGGATGCCCCCAATGATTCAATGCACTGTGTTAGCGATAGGAAGTAAGGGCATTGGACGGAGGAAAGAGGGAGTGTGTTTGTTGATCTTGGCCATCACTTTGATAATGTCAAAGATTGTTCCACATACAAACAGTTCGACTAACGGACGAATTTTCTCTATGGTGCGTCGTCCAGTGAACCGTTCCTTTGCCAATGAATGGATGACAGCCGCGTATTCCGTCTAAACGTTCTAACGTCAGGAACAAGATCTGTTAAAATCCGTTAAAATATATTAATCTATATAGAATGACGACACATAATCCACACTCCGGCACTTGCCCACAGACAAAGGTTATCTCACACATAACTTGTACCGCACTCAAACTCTGAATCCGAAGATAAGGAGTAACAAAAATAAAACATCGGTTACATTTAAATTTGTTATTTTATTTGTTTAAACACACATTTCTTTATTTAATCTGATGTATTTCGCGGTGCAAATCACAATTTATTTTTGTTTATTTTCTTCTTCTTAATCGTTTAACATTTGCTATCCCCGGTATGATGATAACAAACTAAGAAACGTGTCCACCGAAAGCAGAGTATTGCGCCGTGTACTTTTTGTCGGCGGCGCCGGCTGACTATGAAATACCTGACGGCGGCTTTAAGACGGCTCCAGCCAACTCTGTTTTCATACGGGGGCTCAACTGGAAAACAATAAAATTTTTATATATTTTTGTTTGCTTTCGTTTGATAAAGTGTTTGAATTTAAAGGTGATCTTTTTGCAATCAAAACTATTTTATATAATGTTGCCAATGTTGGGAAATTCCAAAGAAAACATTTATAGATATAAGTACTTGAATATCATTTAAATATACCCGTCCGTTTCGGAGGGGGGGTATAGGAAGACTTTTTTTAATTTCCCTTGATCTTAATTGCAATGTATTTTATATCGTGCACCGCTCACTGAATTGAGAGACGTTCTCCGTTGATGTTATTAATTGTGCTGCTTTTAATTACAATATGAAATTTTACGAGGAGGGTGCTTTGCAGAATTATTTACAATTCTCGTCTCAGAGACAAACTGCCGACTGTAAAGTTCTCAAAGATGACAGCCTTGATAAAATTTTGCACTTGATTTTTTTCACCCCAAAATCGGTGTGATCTAATCATTCGAGTCCTAACGACTACAATTGATTCAATTTTATCAATTTAATTTTTACCCCTGAAAATTACACGTGAGATGCAGACACCGAAAACTTTGACAGCGATCAGTTGATGAATAATGTTAACAAAAACTCCATGATTATTTTCAAATTAGTATTTTTTTATTGCAACCAGCAATATTTCTAAGGAATTTATTTCCATGTCTAATCGTACTACACATTAACTCAAATATAATAATTGCATAGAATTAATGCATTTTGTTATTGAAATATCGACAACTGTTTTCAGTGAAGAATGTGCGATTTATGTAAATAATAACACGTTACTGTCATTTTCACAGCGCATAAAATGTAAAACACTTGCGAATTAGAATAAATTGCATAATTGCAAAACCAAGCAGGACAAAAAGCTGACTCTGGAGATTGCAATTAAATCACAAAAAATAAAATGGAAATTCTTTCATCCGATAGAGCTATTTGCGTTTTAAGGTCTTTCAATAAAAAGTCAATGATTTAAGGGGCAGCTCTTTGTTGGCTATTCTGACTATCGGGAATTTCTGATCGTTTATTTTTTACTTATTTCCCTTAACATTCCATGAAGGAACAGACGGGGAGCTTCTCTCGAATCAGTGAGTTGTGTACGACATAATTTGTACACTCACTGACCGGGACCTACTGTTTAAAGCCGGCTCTGGACGGCTAATGCTTTTCTAGAGAAGTTTTACATGGCTTAGAGAATGCTCTCTTACTCGCAAAGTCGCCAACATTTACGAGAAATGAATTCAACATGATTAATATAAATACAAATTCTAAACAAATGATAAGAGATTCAAGATATTCCCAAATTGTCTATCTACAACCGCGAGTGTTTTACGATTGTTCCACAGAGTTGGTAGAGTTTTTTTTTTGTTGGTAGGACAACATTTCAATTGAATTTTAAATGATCGGAGATTCATGATAATCTGCACTTTTAGTATCTACCACTATTGTTCTAAAACTGTTCTTTTTCTTTAAAAAAAAATTAAATTACTATTGCTTTACAATTATTCCAGAGTTTTTTTTTTTGCTAATATCCCTACCGTTTTTTTTTTAAGTAAAAACCACAAAGATTTTTTGGTAAAATCGTACCTCCACCATTCCATAACAAGTGTTTTTTTTTCTGTTTGCCAACAGTGGTTTGCTTTGATTACCAAACTAAAGCCGTCATTGTCTTATCTTTTCCAATAAACAACATAGACATCAACTGTTTAGAACTCTGGCCGTAATAATGAACTGCATGATTTATGTGCCCACAAAACAATGGACGATGACAAAGAACAAAAGTTCTTTGTGCCGCTCAGCTGTTAATTTGAAATGTGAACAACTAAATTATTAATAATAGTAACACGACACCGAGCAAATAGTCAATAATTAGAGTACAACAATGGCTTTGAAGGTGTTCGTTCGTTTGTGGTTATTGTTTTGCGTTCAGTTCAAATTAATAAAATCAACAACTAACGTTCGGCTCTTAACTCGTTTGTTTGTTGCCATGGCACGACGGCGGTGGCCTGACAATTGTTCAACAATTTATTTGTGAAAAACTAACCATATTAACAAAAAAAAAACAAAATCAACAAACCGCTGAAAATATTTATTAAATATCCCCTGGAGTATTTTTGACTGACTGGGGTGCCAGCAACAAGAAATAAAAAAAGAAACAGCCAACTAAACTCTTGTTATAGAGAATAAAACATAAAAATCTATGTAACTCATGTTACAGAAATATGTCATGAAGTGTTACAATTTTGTCCCGAATAAAGTCTAGCGTGTACGAGTGTGTGTCTTTCACACATACACATATATGCATTTGTGGATTAGGGTGGCCTACAAAACGATCCGGAATTCCATCGAAAAATCAATTGGCCACCGAGATCTTGTGATTTAACATCTTGCGACTTCTTACTTTGGGGACACGTGAATGATAAGGTCTATGCCAACAGCCCAGCGTCGATTCAAGACCTCAAAGATGGAATTCGTGGGGCTGTCGAGGACATAGGGCAGCCACATTGCGATTTGGTTATGGAACATTCTATGAAAAGGATATGACCCTGTAAACGTGGTCATTAACGGCATACCTTCCTGTTCATTATGAAATAAACAACCGATCATTTATCTCAAAAAACGAAATTTTTCTTTGAATACCAAAACTGCACTTCTTGTTGGAAAATCCTGTATTTTATTCTCAGACAACCCGACCATTAATCCTCTCCGTAATCGGGAAATACAAAATCGGAAAATTACCCGGATACTGCGGTAAAAGTCATACTATGGACCAACAGAACTTTTTTCGTTCAAAAGTCTTTAAAGATTGCAATACAAATTTTGAAAGGGTTGGCAATTTTTGGTGGGCAACTTTTTCCCAAACGAAATTTCTCCCTGTGAAGATAGGAAAACTTCCAACTTCAGACCTTTTGCTTACGAGTAACAAAAAAATATCGGGCAAGGAATGGCGTGGTTCCCATGTTGTCGGAGTTTACCACGGATTACATGACATTTTTTTTATTACACTTTTCCCCCGCTACACCCCAATGTTCCCCTACATATCAATAATTCATGCGTAGTACTTTATAGTGTATATGTATGGGTGACTTACTAACAAACACACATGCAACCGACAGCATGTTGTTGAAGCTGATAGAAGTAGACAGTAGTCGCAAGGAATAGCAGCAACTGCAACGGCGTCAGCCAGCACCAGCACTGACATCAATGAAAAATGTGGGGCCCCCTGAAGCATGTTGCATAACAACATGCAACATCAGCATTAGAGGCATGTAGCACATACATGTCTGTAAGAGTTTTTTTGTTGTTTTTTTTTGTATTTGTACTACGACACTTTTTACAGAGGCGACGTTAGCAATACAGATGTAATGCGCCAACATTGCCCATAGCCCCATTTCCCCTTCCCCAAAAAATAGTTAGGCCATAGACTGCAGGAGCCTCGGAAAATGTCTCCGAGGTTTTTGTTGTTGTTGATTTTTTTTTGTATTTTCTACGGTGTTGCGTTTTTGTAAAACTTTTGACAGTTGTGTCTAAGTTTTATGTCGAAAACGACAAGCATGATTAAGTTGCTACGGAGAGAAAACGCTTACGGACAGACGATGAGTGTTGTGCGAAATTAGGTGCGTGATTTTTCTTTCCATATGGACTTTGTAGTGAACATGTTAATGTAAATGGTCAGGTGGTTAAGGGGACATCTTATTGGGCATAATTGGAAAATCTAAACATGTGGAAGGATTATGAATTTTGCAATTCTTTCGCGGCTTAAAAACAGATCGTCAAGTGTGAGGGCTGGACTATCAATGCCAGTATTTCTTTTAGCTATGATACATATTCTCTCTCTTGTCAGTAGCGATGATGAGTATTCTCTATAGTGTCAGCTACCCAGAGTCGAAAAACTATAGCGGATAAACATATTTGCCAGTATTAGAAAATATGAACATATGGAACGATTATGAAATTCACAATTCAGTCCCGCCTAAAGAATAGATCGTCCAGTGTGAGGGCTGAGACATATTCTCTCTCGTGTCAGTAGCGATGATGAGTATTCTCTGCCGTGCCAGTTACCCAGCCCAGCCAGTTTCCTTTCAAATTTTCTAAAGCACAACTTGTCTTCTCGGCACACATGAGAAAAATCACCAAATTGGAGTTTTTTTTTTTTTTTTTGGTGAATAATAATCCCACAACATTAAATTGATAATCGCAAACTTCTTGTTGGCCTTTTAAGTTTGCCCCTAAAACAAAAGACTTAAGCAGCAAACCTCAGCCCATAATCACATTGGATATGCATAACTGCATATTCATGATATCGAACCAGTTGTATTTGTTTTTTCTTCCCAACAATTTCCCTTCATTTAAAATGCATTTTAAAGTAAATGCTATTGGCATCGTTGCCAATGTAGCGCATTTATCGTTTTTTTTTTATATTTTTATTAAATATCAAGGCCAACGCCAGTGGGACATTATAGGCATTGGCCAAACCAAGATCTCAATGTACACTTCATCTTCATCTCCATGACATGGCAAAGCTCTTAGTTGGCGAACCATCACCAGCGGTGATCATCACCGTTTATGAAAAACTTGTTGTCTTCTTCACTTGTTGATGTTGGATTCTTGGCTTGGCTTGTCTTGTCCATGTGAGAGCATGGCCTTAAGATATTCATTCGTTATATGTTTGGCTAATTTTCCGTGGATGTCTTTAGATGACATTTTTCACAGAATCTTTTCTGTACAAATTGCTAAATAGATTTCTAATCACTGTCATTATGCTGTATGGCGTTGGGAAATATTCGGTTTTATGATTGATGAATCGACGTTGATTTTGGTTTTGGAAAATTTAATTGGTTTTGTGACATTTTGCGAAGTGAATTTATTACCTTTGAAATTGTAAAATATAAGTTCAGATGATCATCAGCCTATAATTGTAGAATATTGTTAAGTTAAAAATTTTAATGATTTATTATTGATTGATGGCATGGAATGAAGAAATGTGTGTTGTTCTCACAACTGTATCGAGCGGTTAGATCGACATGTTTTTCACAGTCGATATTTTTAAAAATAATTACTAGATTTTTTTGATTCGAAATCTAACTTTTAGTGTCCAACACAATAGTAGTTCTATTTAATATGTTGCATATTGTAATTTGTTCTAATTGACCGTCAGGCTTTAAATTACAGAATGGAAATAAATTCAATTCAAAAATGTGAAGTCCAAAAAATCATTTAAATCCAGCGTCAATGGGGAATGTATCACTGTTTTATTATATACCACGAAATGTTCACACTTTTTTCAAGATTTCAACTAGTATCTCATAGATAGACCAGACGTGCTCCCACAAAAAAATAGTCTAGTGGATTCAAATAACAATAACTAGTCGGCCAATTGACGGTATCAGAAGTCGTGTTCGCTGAACAATTTCTTTCATTAACCTTAGATATTAATATGTTCAATAATGACGCCAAAGAAAATGTTTAGCTTTTGTAATTAACAAAAAAAAATTGGCTTTGGTAACTTCTATTTTTTTGGCTGCCAACATTAAAAAGTTTAATCTTTGGCTGTAGCTGAATCAGCCAACACAGCCAGCCGTTGCTTATAAGCGAATGCTAACAAATATTCTTTCGGCTTCGACTGTTTTTCTACAGTGGCACATGACACAATGACTAAATGTAGACGCAATTTCCCAACAACAAAAACTCAGATACAACTCTGTGTATATTGATTGTCAAATTCTAATATATTTGTGTCAAACAGCAGGCAGTTCTAACACAAGGCACGATTTTTAGTGAAATAAAACTGTTTAATACAAAAAAGTATTCGACATTTAAAAAAAACCCAAGAATTGAAATGTTAACAATGATTTTGACAATCCAAATTCTATCAAAATGAAAGAAATGTATATTCTTCTTCTTTGGTCAAGTTGCTATTTTTATTTATTTTAGTCTTATTTGACGGGGTTGATTGGTCAGGCTCCTTTTTATGAATTAAATAAAACTAATTTATTTTCCCAACGTTTCGTTAGCTTTATTCCGATCAATTAGTTTTACACTTCATTCGTCATATTTCTAAATATTAAAAAACGGGACATCACGACACTGTCTAATACTAAAATAATAACTAAATAAATACAAAAAATCACAGCAAAACTTAACACCAATATCACAGTAAACACGTCTATTTTGTTTAAAATATGGCAGCGGAGTATCAGCAAACAGCTAGTTGCAAAAAAATTCTTTGGCTGCAGCCAAAAAAAAAAATATGTTGGCTGCCATTTAACAACAACAACAAATAAAAATAATTCCCAAGAATCCAGCAGGCAGTGGTGACAACCTTTGGCAAATAAAAAACATCAACCAAAGTGGGATCAAATGGGAAATGATTATTACCCTCTCGCTCTCTTTTTTCGTCGCTTCTCCCTCGATCTCTCCAACAGCAAGCGAACACGGCACAATAATAGAAGGTAGAGCCAAACAAACAGCTGATAACTTTTTCTTCATTTTGGTGTTATGACAGCATTTCAATTGTTTGTTTACATTCTTGTGGTCAAGCTTTGTGATTAAAAGTGTTGTGATTAAAAGTGTTCAAATGAAATATTGATAATTATACTGAAATAGGTTTCATTTGTATGTGTTCATGAACAAATCTCAACAGCATAATAACATCATCTGGCTTATCAGCGGATCAAATTAGGCAATTCTGTTAATTGACCAACTCATTGAGCCAAAAATGAGCCTAGTCGCTGAAGAAAATGTTTTCAATAAAAAAGGAGTGATCTTCCTGCAGCTTTTCACCGTAGAACGACATTGTTGTAGATCACCCGACTTCAGCTCCCGCACCAGCTGTGCTTTGTATGACGTTAGACCGGTGTTCTTCGGTCTAAGCTGTTTGAATAACTCAACCCATGTAATGCAATCGGTGACAGATCTTCATTAGCACTGGCGGCTACAGCAGCAACATCCTTGTAAGGATTGGAGGATTTATAGAGTGCAACTGGTAAGAAAATTAGTCACAAGAGCCTGAATAACCTGCTCGGTCGGTTGATTATGACTGGTAAGAAAATTAGTCACAAGAGCCTGAATAACCTGCTCGGTAGGATGATTGTGATGACCATTAGCTAGACGTATCTGGCGAAAAACATTTTTCACAGATTAAATATTTTAATAATAAAATTCAGTGTTTTGCCTGCGTTGATCGTTTGTCTGACACATGTCACAAATCAATCGGTTACTGGCTGAGAAATCAAAATCACCCTTTGAAACCATTTCACTGTTCCACAGTTAAAATCACAGTTTTTTGTCAATGAGGATAGAAATCTAAATCAGCTTTGGTCCCGATTCACACTAGGCAATTTTTATGAGTCCCTTTTCTTATAAGGAAATTCTTTTTTGGCATTTTTTGTTTTACTTATTGTCTTTGCCAATAAAAATGACTTTCAAAATAGCCAAATACGAAAAATACAAAACGAAAGTGCCAGTACGAGCAAGTTTTTCCCCTTTTCATTGCCCTTAGCTCACTTTCCTTCACGATGCTGAACGACAACGGACGCATGCTTTTTTAGAGACAAACAGCGGATTTCAAAGCCACTAAACAGCTGTTTGTCTGTAAAAAAAAAGCATGCCAACGTTGTCGTTCGACATCGTGACTTAGGCTGTAAGCAAATCAAATTGCCGAAATTCATACAGCCTAGGCCACGATGTCGAACGACATGGTTCGCATGCTTTTTTAGAGCCAAACAGCGGATTTCAAAGCCACTAAACAGCTGTTTGTCGTTAAAAAAGCATGCGAACGTTGTCGTTTAGCATCGTTCGACATCGTGACTTAGGCTGTACGCAAATTTAATTGCCGAAATGTTATTAGTTCAGCTGTTAGTGTGAACTCCTTCTTTTTGAAAGATTGAAGATATTAAACAATATGAAATGATAAAGAACCGTCATTTTACATTTCTCATAAGAACTCACATTTAAAAACCTCCACAACATTTGAAGAAACCTTTTCTTCAAACAACCTTTTCCCGCATCATTTTTATTCCCCCAGTCATTTATTATTTCCCAGGCGTCACTTTGCAAATTCAGCCAAGCCAATGCCCGTACACTGTGCACTGAAACCCTTAACTAATTCCAAACAAACAAAAAATGTCCATTATCGCACAATAGTGCGTGTTAAAAGTAATTATTGTGGTTTTTTTGTTTAATAAAAGGTCATGAAATTCAAAATACGAAAAATATTATAGGGTGAGAAAAAAATTGCTATTAATTTCGACAACAACAATAATTAGCTCCATAATATGGAAAACAATTATCAAAAAAAAAAATAAACAACATAAGTAGTTATGCTCATGAAGACAACCGAAAATAATAAATAATTGTAGACAACAAATAATAACAGTTCAACAGAAATATAGAAACACAAATAATGTTATAAAGCCAATTGTGAAAAGTAAACTCTTGGCTTGGCTGAACGGACTAAATGTCTGGCTACTTGGCCACTTGAAGTTGGTAGTCATCCCAAGTGCAATTTGACCGTCATTAACCAAAAACAAATGGCAGAAGCCAACTAGCCATGTGCAAAAATTGCACAACACTTTTTTTTTCATTATTATTTTTTGTTTGTTTTCATGTCTCTTACAATATAAACCGTTAGTCGAAAAGGTCAGGTTTATTTAATAAACCAAAAAAAAAAAAAAACATGTACAAAGCACAAATTCAGACATCCAAACATTTTGATTGAATGGGGGCTGGTATGATAATTTTATTTATTTAGAGAAATTATTTTGGCGAAATTCTCTATTGAAAACATTGAGAATATTGTGACTACTCGATACTGAGACTTATAAGCTTATGAAAAAGATTTGCAACGAACGAACAAATTCGTTTTTATGGAAACAATTTGGACAATTTTCTATCGAATATCATTAAAAAGCTAGTTGCGAAGAAAAATGGCTCGATATGTCCATCGCAGGAATTGTGCTGCTAAAGTTGCTCTCTCCCTTTAAGAGAAACCTCCATTCTTAAACAAAAGTCCTATGAACACAGCTCTAGTCTAGAAGCTGGGTTAGAATGGCAAATTAATTTAGAAGACTACCTACATGTCAGATAGTTAGAAAACCTTCAGAGGAATGGTTCAGAAACGATCATATCTCATTTTTTATGGACAATTCGTAAATGGAGACTGGAACGAACTGGGAAGTTCGCTCAGAAACTCTGGCAATGGGGACATCATACAGATTACTCAACTTTTGTAGTAATGCCCCACAATAGGTTAAATTATTAGAACATTTCTTATGCCATTGTCCAGGTCTCCAGGAACATCGACTCACATAGCTTGGGTGCAGATTCCATGACAACTTTGAAGAGCTCGCTTTGATTTCCCCAGCGATATACTTTGAAATTAAGTCGTATTGTAAGCCCATACTTTATCATACCCACCACCTCCCTCCCAATTATCTACCTTTGCCCCCCTTCTCAACCAACCAAGGGTATCCTAATGACTTTCAAGTGAAACCGTCTATTTCAACAATAAAAACCGAGGGTATCACAATGGCTTCTAAGTGAAACTGATGTCATTACAAAAATTGACCGAGATCGTATATAGGTTATGACTGCGAATAGACGTCTGCGTTCGATCCTAATCCCATCAATTGGTTGTAAGCCCATCCTTTACCATACCACCACCTCCCGCCCAATTATCTACCTTTGGCCCCCTTCTCAACCAATCATGGGTATCCTAATGACTTCCAAGTGAAACCGAGGGTATCACAATGGCTTCTAAGTGAAACTGCTGTCATTACAAAAATTGACCGAGATCGTATATAGGTTATGACTGCGAATAGACGTCTGCGATCGATCCTAATCCCATCAATTTTTTAGATTTGGACAATGTCCTTCGCCTATGCGAGGACAAGGTGCGAGATTTGGTGTTCACTCTTAACCTTCTTTTTTCTAATATTTTCCCCATCGGAGTGTTTCAGAAATTGCACGATGAGCTTGCAGTGGACACTTTCTATTTTTACTGAGAATCGAATGTGCCTCGAAACCATGCCAGCGATTGAGATCCCTGGGAATATTGTTCGACTTTCAAGTACAAAATTCTCATGTTTTCGAATGTATTTTTTTTTTCGAAGGGATCTCAATAACTGAAATGGTTTTAAATGTATTTTTTCACTTTTTTTAGGGATCTCAATTGCTGACATGGTTTCAAATGTTTTTTTCTATTTTTCGACGGGATCTCAATAACCGAAATGGTTTCAAAGTCGTCAATATTCTCAGGGATCTCAATCGCTGACATGGTTTCGTAGATTTTCTACTTTTTTTTAGTCAGTTTTTTAATATTTGCAAGGGGTGTATGTTTCGTTTAGCTTCTGATGGATTTGTTCCAGCATTTAGCGGAGTGTAAACAATTGAACGTTACTTGACATAAAATAAAACAATAACCCCAAAATGTGTCTGGGCTGCTTAATATTTCATCTCTATTGTTATTATTGCACCCACCTCATTTTTGAACAATGCACTCTGTGGTCATCTCGTTCGTTTTTTTTTTTTGAGGTCTTCAGACAACTCCATTAACCATGCATCTTTGTCATGCAAACAAATAGAAATCTGTTGTATACATTTTTTTATCTGTTTCATGTCCAACTCCACTTTTAACCTTTCGGATAAACAGTTGTTGCTTTCTGATTAATATTTTGTTGGTTTTTTTCCGTTTTCTTGGTGGCGAATTTCTGTTAAATTGTATTTTATTAATCAATACCCCCTATAAGGCTAATATGTTTAATGTGAGCATGTTTGGATTTCTGTTTTTTTTCTTCTTTTTTTGTTTAACAAAACAAAAAAACCCCCAAAAACAACATCCATGCAAAACATGGTCAATTCACCAAACACCAGTTGAAGACATTCATTTGATTGGCCCCGCGCCAGCCAGTGAAGCATCAAACACCACACATACACATGTCGAGTGCTGATGCTCCGACTGACCTTATTGTTGCATGATTTAAAAAAAAAAAACGAAAACGAAAACCACCAAAAACAACAACATATTGCTATAAAGTAGAAACATATCTAAAAGTAATGAAACAAGTTGTGGTTTTGTTTCTGAAAAAAATTAAAAAAAATCACATATATTAAATATTCCTTAAACATGCAATGTCAATTATGTGCGGAGAAGACAAGTAACATAATTTGGTCATTTATGACCAGAACAAGTAGTGTTTTTTCATTGGGTAATATATCATAAACATTTGTGATAGATCGATTGTTGTTTTAAGCGCTACGTTCACAAATTACACATTCCTTGTTGATTGTGGACCGGTAGCTAAATATGCAACATGTCTTAAAGGACAATATCGATTCAATAGTACTTTAATGTTCATTATTTTGCATCAACCTTTTTCAATTATATTGAATTTAGATTTTTTTTTTGCTCAATAAAAATTTTCAAATTCGTAGAATATCTACAACAAAAGACTTAAGCCACAAACTTCCATTACAGTCGACTCCGCTTTACTGAAACGTTAAAAATGCAGCTATTTTGTTCCACTTATCCGGAGTTTTCACTAAAGCGGAGTTCGGATAACTGAAAAAAAATTCCAATAAAGCGGAGTTTGGATAACTGAAAAAAATTCCACTAAAGCGGAGTTCGGATAACTGAAAAAAAGTTCAACTAAAGCGGAGTAACAAAAAATTTTCCGAAAACGATCTCCGATCAAGAGCACTTTAACACTTTAATTTACAAATCGTCACATAAATGTATATTTGATTTTGATTTTCTGTAAACAAAGTCAGCTGATCAACACGAATATAAATTTTATTGATGTGAGGAACGCTCCATCAATAACTGTAGCAAGAGTCAGCTTGAGGGGCATGTTTTTAAGGGATTTGCCGATGGTCAAATAAATTTTACAACTTTGTTATGCCATCCCATACACTGATATATCTATGAACGATGGTATGAAAAATTTGTCAAATGTATTTGACCATCTGTATATGCCCTTGTAAAACTGCGTAGACACAGTGCGCCATCTTAAACTTTACCTTTATAGTCAGATTTCATTTGCTCGGAGATGTGAGAGTGATCTCACGGTGACATCTGCATTTACAAAATAACATTATCTATTTGGAGGAGAAGTTTTACACTTGTTCTGCAGAAATCGCGATTTTTAAACATTTTCAGTAAAGCGAAGTCAGATTAATGTAACCGAACCTATTTGACCACAAACTTTTTTTCAGTTATCCGATGTTTTCAGTAAAGCGGAGTTTCACTAAAGCGGAGTGATTTGAATGAAGTGAACACAAAAATTAACTGGGGATTGAGATCGTTTTCAGTTATCCGATATTTTCCAGTAAAGCGTGTTGCGCTAAAGCGGAGTCGACTGTAACTACAAAATGTGACAAATCGTATGCGAAAACTGGAGACTAAATTTTTGCTGGCACCCAAAAATGTTTCTGTTTTATTTTGGGGCAATTTTGCAATAAATAAAATGACCGCAGTTTCTTTTAAATTTTTTGGATTTTCCTATTTTTCATTTTTAAAAAATGGGTAAGTTTTTTTTTAATGAAAAATATGAAAATTCCGGAAATATTTTGCTATTTTATTTGCGGAAATTTTTCATTAATAAAAATGATCGCAATTTCTTTTACAGTTTTTGGATTTTCAGACTTTTTGTTTTAAAAAATGTCCAATTGTCCATAACTCACATCAACTTCACGTGAGCTGACCAAGCCCTCAAAATGCTTAGGCAGAATGTCCAATGTAGCTTGAGCTGTTGGGGCAGGTAGCGCCATCCACATGCCTTTGGTTTCCATATCATCCAGTTCAGGCCAAAAGAAGTCGTCGACCTATAAAGTTCGCCGTTGATGCGCACCGAACGTTGTCCGAACAGAACGTTTATTTTGATTAGAAATTTTATCATTTTCATGTGTTGTTGAACGTTATATTCGTCCATGGCGATTTGGCTTAACAAACAGAAAAAAAATGACAGTCAATACGACAGATGTAGCTCCCTCAATAGTATCGTTTGTCAACAATAGGATGTCCCGCCACTGCTTGGCTGTATTCCAAGTGACTAGAAGGGCATATGGATAATATTCTTTAAGTAAATCTTTAATTGAAACTAATGCAAATTATTCTGCACAATCGGTCGCAAAGAAGTTCAATAGATCCCAACAATTCTAAGCCAACAATACAATACGTGTGGGTTCCAGTCAACCCTCTCTCAAAACCCTATATGTTCCACTCACCGGGTGACCTTTTATTTTCCAGCTCCTTTTTATGAGAGGTTGGTTTTTAAAAAAATTTGAACTACCCTTTATTTTCCACTCACCGGGTGCCCTCTTATTTTTCTGCTCCTTTTTATAATAAGTTGGATTTTAAAAAAATCTGAACTACCCTATATTTTCCAATCACCGGGCACCCTCTTATTATTCTGCTCCGTTTTATAATAAGTTGGATTTTAAGAAAATGTGAACTACCCTATATTTTCCATGTGAACTACATGTGGATTTTCTCTAATCAAAAACGAAATTTTAAAGTAATTAACTAAGTTAACTATTTTGTTTTCGAATTTTTCCCATTTACAATTATTTTAAACCATAAAATTATTAAATTAAAAATATAAAATGAAATATTTCAAGCATAACATTGGTATTTATAACGTATCAATTTCAATTATAAATCAAAAGACTTAAGAAGCAAACTTGAAATGATTGTGTCCTCAACGCGAATGGAGGAATGTAGTCGTCTCCATCAATATACAATTATAAAATGAAATGCAGAAAATCCAACAACAACTAAAGATTTGGAGGTTAAAATATATCAACGGTGAAGTTTAAATTGAGAAACAATTTGTTGATCGAATAGTGAGGGGTGCGTATCATCATTAAACGAACAGTTGGGCTAGTGTGCCACTTATCAGTTATTAAGATTAAGTGCTTTTGGCTAAGGCCACATATTTGTTGGCATCAAATAATTTAAACACCCACTGGCCGGTTAAAAATGTAAAGATATTTCCTGGTCTTAGGGTGTACAACAAAGAGTTGGACACTAGCAGCGAAGATTAATTTCGGGCGATAACACCAGGCCAGACTATAATAAATTATGCGGTTTAATCTTGTAATTAATGAATACATTAAAAAGGTATGTCTACACCGAGCAGGGCAGAGCAAGACCAAAAACCCAAATTGAAACTGGAAAATGGAACAATCAATATTTTCGATTGTTACACATTTTGACCCAGTTTTTGTTTTTTTTTTTGGCACACTTGCATGCTGGCCACTCCACGACCAAGAAGAAAATGAAAAAAACTCCTAGCAAACTGATGCGGATTTCGATTTCTAAATCACCAGACAGCTTCATATGCAAACAAATCTCCAGATTTTCATTATGTCTGTGTGTGTGTGTGTGTGAGTGTTTCGCATTTAGTTTACTTTAAGATTTTGTGTAACAACATGTTTAGACATGATTGTAACTAAATACCTGCCCATACCCCTACACACACTCTAGACTTATATAAATTTATTTCCATTACTATTGCCAAAAATTTGTTTGCTCAGATTACTACATCTCTGCTGGCAACTCCCCGACCGACTAAGTATAGTCAATGGTCTATAAGTATCCGAGATCTGTATGCAAACGTAATATTAGAAATCGTGGTCGTTGTCGAAGACAACAACAACAAAAAACTGTCATGTTGCAAGGCGCTATAAACAACACCTTGTAAATACGTTTGTTATACATTTCGTTTACGTTTGTTTTTGTTTTTTTCTCTTTTGAGGCAATAAAGAAAACCACCAATTGCCATGCTCAAGAAAAAAAAAGCAAAACAAAGATGTATGATATGTTTGATTAAAGTCGCGAAATAGACATTTCCATGTGCCATGTGGACTTCGAATAATAATTGCACGAAGACCTAGACTTGGTGGTGTTGCACTCAAGCTGCTTAAATCTCACTCTCCCCCTCCCGCTCTCTCTCTCTCTCCTTCTCTGTAAACTGCCAGCACATAAATAGGTGTGTCTATTCAATTAAGTAATGAGTTAACAAATATGATCGATATGATTTATAATTATTTGAAAACGAAAAAAACAAAAAGAAAAACAACAACCATGGACATATGTAGCCAACATGTAGATTTCAACGGTTTCTGTAGTGTGTAATATTTAATTGTATGCTTGTTGAACTAGATTTCAATAGATTGAAAGAATTAGTAAAATTGTGATCATACTCAATTAATTGGCAAACGTTTAAAAATGCCGACCGCTGAGAATAACAACAAAGTGTACAAAGTTCGTGGCTTGAGTCTTTCGTTATGTCTGAAGTCGAAATCCATTCGGTTTTATGCCCACCCAAACTTCATCTTCACTTCTTCTCTTCTTTTGTGTCGATGTGTGAATATATTGAAAATTAATTATATTGGAAATTGAAAATCTTAAAAAAGAAACACCCTGTCGCATACGTGTGGTATTTTTATTTAATGGTGTCCTTCTTTCATTAAGCGTTTCTATATTAAAATTGAAATTAAACAAAACTCGCCCGGTCGGTGATTTGGTAGAGCGCTTGCCTATAAGCATGGGAGGCTTTGGTCTGTCGCTGCGAAAATCTAGCCATATGGTCGGTGTCAGCCGGTTCACCCTTCCACCCAAAATTAGAATATACATTTAAATAATAAAAAAAATAAAAATATAACAAAGTGTAGGGCTATCGATGCCACTGTGTATGGATTTTTTTTTTTTTTTTTTTTTTTTTTTTTAATTCAGGTTTATTGTGTATGGTATTAATACAATTCATCTTATTGCTAATCCCACGAAGCCAACATGGCTTGTCTGCAGGATGTATATAACATGCATATGCATGCATATGCATGTGACAGCCACGGCGTTGCTGGGTGGCCCGAAATGTCCAATTTTCGATGACTCAGATCACCCACACGTGAGATGACCCTCTCTAATGTAGCATGATCTGTTTAAATCTAGCTCTCTCTCTCTCTCTCTCTCTCTCTACCCCTATGCAAACTGCTAGCACACGATGCTGTCCTATTGAAACCACATGTTTCTGGTGTCCATATCATCCAATTCAGGCCGAAAGAAGTTGGTAATCATCCACCAACAGCGCTCGCCATTGTCGATGAGGGCCTGTCCAAAATCCACACCACAGACTGACTTTTGCAGAATGCATTGGACACTCGTCTATCTCATGTGGACTGGCATCGTTGCAAATTCGACACTTCCGTTTGTTGACTTAGCCATTCATTAAGAATGCGCAAAACGCGCTGGGATGTTTTTCGAACAGAATTCACTTTAACGTTTTTGTTTAGGAGAATTTTGCTCCTCGAATGCAAGCTAATATGGTCAGGGTTTTTTGTTGCTATTGTCTTTTTTATGAAACTATTTTATGTATGGGACATGTTCTTGACGGTTATATCCGTTCATGCTGATACATCGACAGAGATGTATGATTTATGGTCCTATGCTCCACCTGGCAACGACGGCAATAAATTCAAATATAAAGGCGACCCGGTAATCAAGTTGGTAGTGTGCTTGCCTATCAGTTTGGGGGGGTGGTGTGTTCGATTCCCAACAGAGGCTTTGGTCTGTCGCTGCAAAAATCTAGTCACCTGGTTTACCCTTGGACCCAAAGTTGGAATAGAAATTTACTTTGTATAGTAAATAAAAAAAAAATATATTTAAATATAATTCGATAGATTTAGTTTAAACAGTGTGACCGCTATCAACTGTCAACTGTCACAGTTCAAAAGTCCTCTTTTGCAAGACTTTAATTGGCTACCTTAATTGTCCTTTTCGGTCCATTTTTCAACACTTTTTCGGAGCATTTCCGGTGATTTAGCGATGATTTCGTCATAAATGTCTGCCCTGAGCTTTGCTTTTACTTTTCAAAAATATCAAAAAAATATTGCTTTTCAAAAATATCCCCACGAAAACGAAAACGATGGTATCAAATCTGTCACAGATTTTTAACATCACACGTTTAGGGAATTTTTGCCGCATGTGACATTGTTGAAAGTAATTACTGTGTTCCATAAATTATTCTTGCGTTTGCGCATTGCGACCGTATTGTTTAAGTATTTCTCGATTTAACCTCTGACTCTGTCAGAAGGGATTTTCATTTCGAAAACGGAAATTTGGTACTTTTGTCCCAGTGATCCCGAAAGTGTTAACCATGATGATCTCAATTGCAACGCTGCCAATTTCCAAGAATGTTTTAGGGACCGAATCATTCCGTGTGGTAGGACGTCTTGACCTATCTAACAACACTGCTGTCGATTTTTCTTTATCGTTTACGAAAACTGTTGGTTTTAGCAGTGATGTTTCATGAATCTCTTATGGATTCACAGTTCTCCAACTGGGGCAATTTGGCTGGAGTGCAAAATAGGACTCTTTGGTCACATCGATTCTTTCGTGTGGTTCATCCAAAGGCGGCACGCCTTCTGAGTGTTCCAGATAAGCCTATTAGGTCATACACAATTGCTTGCAAAAATCTAGTTCAGCCTCAAACATTCAAGCGACTGTTTGACTGCATTCCAAGTGAAGTGTATCATTCTTTGAGACGATTTTATAAAAGGTGTTTTTTATAGAGGCATATAACTTTAAGTTGGCAACATATTTTTTTACCAAGCGGCCATTTAGTCAGCTGTCAAGTGATTTTTGATTAGCTTCTTTTTATTTTATTTATTTATTTCTTTATTTATTATAAAAAACTACTTAATAAAGCCCTAGCGACTGTGATGAATAGACTGACAACTGAACAACGCCGATACGACTGAAACGATTGACTAACATTCGCCGCGTTATTGCCAATATGCGGCCACAGATTAGACTACGTCTGATCCAGCCGTGGCGGTAATATACCAGAAATAGTACAGGGTTCTCCATCAAGAGGTTGGATCACCCGGTAGATGTCATTTTGGACCTTTTTTTTTTGACATTTGACAAGCACAAACTACGCCATTACTAAAAATGGAACGATACACGCTTCAACAATGCATTGAAATTATAAAAATTCACTGAAAAAATGGTGAAAATCTTGCAGTCACAGTTTGCAAAACTAAAAAGTTTTCGGACCGTGTTATCTCTCGAAGAGGTGATCACAATTGGCCACCGAGATCTTGTGATTTAACACCTTGCGACTTCTTCCTTTGGGGCCGCCTGCAAGATAAGCTCTACGCCAACAGCCCAGCGTCGATTCAAGACGTCACAGATAGAATTCGTGAGGCTATCGAGGACATAGGGCAGCCACTTGGGGATTTGTTTATGGAAAATTTCATCCTTCTAGGAATTTTTTAATGGGCATGAACTGACTTCGAACAAAATCTTCTTAAATTTAATCCTTTTGAAAGCTGCAGTACTTACAAATAACAGTAAGACGTACAAATTTGATAATATTTTACATATTTACCAAGACAAAGACAATGCCTAGGAAATTATTGATGAACATCTACTCAAATTTAATCCTTTTGTCCAACTTACGTTTCGGCATACAAATTTGATATTTAACTTGATTAAACCTTTCCGTGGATTTGTCGACACTTCAGATGATTTTTAGCACGTCAAACAAGAATATTTTGCCACGGAAAGGTTGAAGGAAACCTTGTCCAAAGAAGCATTTTTTTTTACAAGAATTCAACCATCAAATTTTAGTTTAATAGCTTTTTCCTTCTTATTAATATTCTACCCACACCATCTATTAAGCAATATTAAACTAGATTTTTAATTACCCAACAGTCAAAAGGCTTTTGATAAACGAAATTCCATATCATTTAGCAAATCTGACCAAAGTAAATGTCTCTTAAGCATGGCACAGCACCTGTCAAGTATTTCACACTTCTATTTTTTGTTTTGTTTTTAAAGAATTTAGGATAGGCTCTCTTTCCAACAAAAACATCGAGCGTTTGGTATAACAAAAACCAAGCAACACAAAGTGTCGTAACTAAGATCAGTCCAACTAAACACCACGTAACACTTATTAAAAACTCATATTCATAAATATATTTTTTTTTTCTCTTCTCTGCAACAAATTGAAATTTTATGACGACAACGATTGCTCCGATCAGTTCACATGGCGGCTGTTGAAGTGACTGGTGGCAGTGGGCACAACACCCATTTTTGTTGTTGGTGTGTGTGTTTGTGTGTGAGGCTGCTTGATATCTGTTTGTACGATATTTCAGTCTTTCTCTTATCAGTGTGGCAATTAAACTATTAGCTTTATATCTAATAACCATAGAAAACAAAACACTTGGCTGGTCGGGCAGCCAACAGCCGCTGAAATGAATTTATTTCACTGTGTCTATGCAAAGCACACAAAAAAAAGACCGGTGGCTTTAAAATAATCAACGCCTATTTCAATACGTGTTTTTTTTTTTTTGTATAATATTTTCTTAACTGAGCTGAGCTGTTATTTGATAGACATCATAAGACAGAAATTATGAAAACGGCCAAGCCACGCTTTTCTTTAACTTTCAGTTTTTCCTTTTTTTTTTTTTTTACTGAGAGATCACAAAGAGAAGAGAGAAAAAAGCGTATAAATAAATTTAATAATACCATTTTACATAATGTCTTCAAATAAAACTAAGCCATAGCCCTCATCGTCATCATCATCATCCTGTCATTATGATTTCGGTGTTTGGCTGTGGCCAAACCAAACTAACTAACTGACATTTTCTTTCGATTTCTTTTCCTTCCCCAATTCGAATTATGTAATGACAAAATGCAGGAAATTTTTTTTCCTGTTTGAAAGTTTTCGGCGGGGCCGGAGTTTGTGTATCTCGTCCAGAGTCGATATGACAAACAAAAGACTTAGGCCACGAACGTGATGTGATGCGTGCTCGTAAGTTGGTTTGAAAATGAATTTGTAGTTGTTTGTTTCTTCGGCATTAATAGACCACCCAATCACATTAATATTGTATGAACATTCATTGCCTTTGTCTCAGCCAACAATCTGTGTGTCCGTATGTCTCTGTTATTGGATCATCGTTAGATCCATTCATTCGATTTCAATTTATTGAACCACTGGTGTGCGCTGGAGCTATCAATTAATGATAGATAGACTCTTTGTTATGTGATTAGGAATTTCACGGGTATGCGTGTGTGTCTGTCAAGGGTGTTGCTGTTTTGAGACGGCAATCATTTTTAAAATGTTTTGAATATTCATTTTTAATTGAAACAGACAGAGTAAGGAGAGAGAAAAAAAGTATCTGAAGAATATGTTGACGTTTGAGCTTTATCGCATTCAAAAGGTCATTCAATCAGTAAGGCATTGTGTCAGTAGATTCTGTAAATTAGATCATAGTTTGAATAGAGTCTGGCAGATCTAGCAGAGGAATGCCTTGTCTTCAGATTGCCGGTGTTTTACATGATTGTAACCGCTGGCCTGAACCATGGCGAGGTAACCGCAATGTGGCTGCCATAGCCCTCCAAGAATATGCGTTAGCCAACAGGATCTACTTCGAGAATTCGCTGTGTGGCGAATCCTTCCCCTGGGTTAGGGGTTAAGGCTAACCCAACACCTCTGCTGCTCTGTGAAATGCCCAGCAATTGGTGAATGACCCGACGGGATTATTCACAATAAAACATCCCACTGTGCTTTGTGGACACAACCTTCCTCTTGGGAAGGAGTCGAGGCCTATCAATTCGCCACAGCACCAATAGAATACGTTACTACCCCGCACCTGAAAGTCAAGTCCGATGTATGTAAGAGACAACAATTTTTGCAGAGAAAAATAATCTATTCGCTGAAATTTCAGAGTGTAGAGCTCGAATCCAAACACAATTGAAAACTTTAAACGGCTCTCCGGAAAATATTGTATTTTTTGAGATGTCACAGTTTCCAAGACCATTCTGTTGATTTTGTCTGGCGAGTGTGCCAAATCCTGCGACATTTTCGTTTGCGTATCTCTCTGGCAAGGTTGTTTGCTGGGTTGTATCCCAAAGTTCCTTATCTTTTCGGGGCCAAGTATGCGATGGATTTTGCAGAGACGTTTTTTTTTAACAAAAAACTTGAACGTCATACATCAATTTCCGAAAAATATTTAAAAAAAACACATAATTAAATTTAAGATCCAATTATTATTATAAAGGTTCTGCAAGATGGGCTGGTTATTGGGTTATAATCTTGGCTGTTCGATAAACCCAATGACCTGAAATCCAAATCAAATCAATTTACAATTGAAATTGTTTGTAGAATGCCTGAAGCGGATCTACAGCCACCCATTCTATTCTATGCTTTCAGAAATCCGCAAACAGGTTAACCCTTTTACCCTATGCCTTTTTTTTTGGTCATTTAAAATTAATGTCCAAACCAATTACCTATTTCCCTCAGACGTCGGGCTGTGCCGCAACTTCAATCGATTCGAATCCATAAATTCAGACAAATAAGTTGCAGAAAACGAATTGCCAGAAAAGCTCATAAGCAATCATTTTCGAACATAAATGCCCAATACAATTTAATTTATTAAGGTTTTCAATCAAGATTTTTAAGAATATAACACCAGCAACAGCAACAACAACAACAAATACACCAAATTAATCTAAACAAGAACAAGTGAGTACACGGCACAGCAAGTGCTTATCAATTTGGTCAAGGTTAAATATTACGCGGTGTGTATGTGTGCTGTTGTGGTTCTTGTTCTTGTTCTTGTAATTGAAAAATTCATTTTAGTTTTCACACCACTACCAGCACAAGCAGCTCACTCACACCATCACCTGGCAAACGTAAATTTATTGTTAACACATTGTTAACATAAGACAAACAGCCATACCGACAGACAGACATAAATGGTAATAGACTAGAATCAATTAAATACAACAAATATATGTACATGTATTTATTTATATTAAAAAACAAAAATAAATAAAACAAGAACTGGTCTAAGCGGTGTAAGAATTAAATTGCACCCTACACCTGAGCCGTGAACTGTGAGCAAAAGAATCAAAAGATTTAAAACACAAACCGGTGCTAGTTGAGGTCAGGCCACAAATAAAAGTTTTTCAATGAAATGATTTCATTGACAAACAAAACGATGGCGGGATGAAAACAATAGTTGGATAGTTTTTTTTTTTTTTTTTTTTTTTTAGAAATAAACGGAACCAGAAACAAGGGGTCAAATGGTCATTGAACAAATGACGATTTTGTGCCCACCAAACGAAATTAATTCATAATTGTTAAATTACCGGAACAATTCATGGAAAAGTAGTCTAATATCACGTTCTAGAAAAATGTTTAAAAATAACCAAATCAATTGAAATTTTATAAATCAAGGACAACGATCGAGTACTTATGTACATTTGATATGGGATAGAATATTTAAAACAGCCAGATTTTTTTGGACATTTTAAATATTTCAACACAACAAAATAAACAATTATGAAGAGCAAATACAATTTTTTTGTTAGATCCGCAAAGATCATATCAAATTTACATAAGAACTGATGGGTGTCCTTGATCAAATGATTTGGGTCAGAATATTTAATGCGGACCTAAAACAAATCTGTTCTAAAGGGTGTTTTTTATTGGGGTATAGAACTTTAAGTTGGCATCACTTTTTTAACTGGCGGCCATTTTGTCAGCTGTCAAGTGATTAATATTTAGTTTGGTTTGCCATTTCATCATGAACAGGTTGACAAAAGAACAACGCTTGCAAATCGTGCAAATTTCTTTCGAAAGTAATGGTTCAGTTCGCGAAGTTCACCGCAAGCTCCGTCCATTTTATGCCATTACATCCACAAAAACTGACTGTTTGGTGTGCTCTATGGGCTGGTGGAGTCATTGGGCCATATTTCTTCCGAAATAATGCTGGAGAGTCAGTTACCGTTAATGGAGACCGGTATAGAGCCATGATAACCGACTATTTTGTTCCCGAATTGGATGGCGTGAATGTGGATGAGTTGTGGTTCCAACAAGTGGTTGAAAATTGCACCTGTAGAATTGGCTTTATTCGAGCCAGCCGCGGCGGCCACATGCCCGAAATCATATTTAAACATTAATGGCATAAAATTATCCTTCCAATAAAGCCAAATTGATGGACATTAAAACGAATTTCTTGTGTTTTATTTCAATTCGAAGTTCTATACCTCAATAAAAAACACCCTTTAGAACAACAAGATTTTTTTGGTCATTTAAAGAAAAACAATACCTATAGCTGCAATTTTCTACGATTACGAGAAGATCAAACAAATTGTTAGATCGGCATTAAATATTCTGACCCATGTCAAATTTACAAAAAAAAATTTCATTATGAAAAATACCCTAACAAACTGTTGAGTTTTAATTTTCAAATAATATTTCATGTTTCCTAAATTTTTTTTTTGAATTATAAATTATTTATTCGTCCGGAAGCCACACTAATATGCCTGAAATGGTTCAACTCGTTTGGCCACCAACATTTCGCATAATTTGTAGATAGATCGATGTTTTTAAATACACAGCAATCGCAATCGCTTAATTTGTCTGGAGAGCTAAGCGCTGTAAAACATGGAAAGAAGTTGTCGCTTTAGTTTGTGTCTTCAGTTGGCATGGCGTTGCCAGCATACAAAATAATGAAATGCCAACATTAAATGGTGCCAAGTGCATAACGATATCATTTGTAGTGGAGAAGAAAATAAATACAAAATTGTTTCGAAATTTTTAAAAAAAATGCTTATAATATTGTTTTTTTTAATTGTATTTGTAATGGCTTTTCACAACACTTACTTATCCTGAATAGTTTTTCCGATTTTAATCAAAATGTATTAAGATTTTTTCACAGCCTTCTCAGAATGCTGCCTAGTTTGTGTTCGTATGTGGAATATCCATCCAGCAAGTGTGTTTCCTGCCAGTTGTGACATTCTGCAAATTCAAAACAAATTTCAACAAACAGTACTCCGTCTTTCCTCCTTGCGATATCCTAATTTCCTTCCACGAACACAAAGCATTGCATTTATAGGGGACATTCCATGAGTGTTGGTTTTCAAAAATGAGAATATTCCGTAGTTTCGCGTTTTCTTTAAAAATAAGCCAGCGATAAAAGCTAGCTTGTAACAAAAAACAAGCCTAATCTTAGATGCGACCAGATTTCGACTCCCGGTAATCGGGAATCTTATCCACGTCTTCCCGAGAATTTCTGCGACATAATTTCCTTTACAAAATTAAAAAAAAAATACTTTCAAATTTTATTATTTTTTGTAGCCAAAAAATTCCATAAACAGACTAATGATCCCGCCAATCGGGTAGTAAAAAACCGGCATATTTCCCGGGAAATTGTCCATATTATTAAAAGTAAAAATACTTCCACTTTACAAGACTTTTCCCCTCCACACAGTACGAGTAGGGTATACTAAAGTCATTCTTAATCCATCCATAGCACTACAAGCCTGACTTAGAATTAATGTAATTCACATATTTTTCATTTCGTAAAAAAATAAAATGCGTTCTTAGCTGGTGAACATTTAAACAGAAATTAACATTGACCATAACAGTGGCTGTCTGTCCAGCTTGAAAACTGAAAAAACTCAATATTTTTGTTGTTGTTTGATAGCCATAGAATTATGTTCTTATGACTGGGCAAAGCGTTAAATTACATTATGTAGAACTGAGCTTAAACAGAATTCTACAAATTCACAAGACAAAAAAAAGATACAAACCCCAAAACGCACTTGATTTTGAATTTGTTTGAATGACTGAGTGCAAGAAAAAAACTCTTTGATTTGTTTTTTTTTTTAAACCACAGAGCAATGTGACCTTAAGAACACGGTGTTAATGTAATCGGTGGCCAATGTTCTTTGAAACGCGTCAGTGTTAACGATTCTAATGAGTTGGTGGGCGGCGGAGGAGCCGGGCAAGAGTCATAATTTACGGGCAATTAGTTTTTGGATTTCGGTATCATTTAATTGTATTTGAAAGGCGTTTGAGATTAACTTTAAAATTCACATTGGCAAGGGGAGATTTGAATACTCAAGAATTTGGGTTTTGTTTTTTTTTTGTATTTATGATTTTTTTCATTTGTGCCGCTCAACAAGTTCAATGTAAATTGTATTTAGTTTTTTTTTTTTAATATAATTCGTTTGGTTTTTGTTGTTGTTGTCAATTTGACATTTGGTTTGTCAAGTTTTCTGTCAAAGTCAGTGCGTTCGCCAAAAAGAACTAGAAATCCTTGTTCTTGTTCTTTGAAAGGTGGGATTTTTGGTTGATTCTAGACTTTGTAGGCTTGTTCTGATTGTTGGCTGGTCTGCACAATGAGTTGATAAGACTTTTGGAAACAAAAAATTGTAATTATGACAGGCCTAATATGACATTTGATAGAAAAAAGAGTTGTTAATGAGATTCGTTGCATTGGTCAAGGCCATGTGGCCGGAGACTTAATCGTTTTAAAGATTAGCAAATCCGCTCCAATTTAATGTGTGTGTGTGTGTTAAAAAGTATTAAGATGGTGTTAGTTACTAAGTGGCTCAGTGAGGTGTGTAAGCAACATAAATAAGCAACGTAAATGAGCAAAAACTGGATGCACTTTAGGAAACACATTTGAGGGTAAACCTATTTTAATTCCAAACGCCAATTTCTTCTAGTGGAGATCCCCATGACATGGGGACAGCGTACATATTGTTCATACCTCAGCATCTTTATTTACTACTTATTTATATGCAGTGTACTCTCTCCTTATGGACACCTCTCATAAACGGACACTTTTTCAAGTACCAATCCGCTTCAGTCCTCTTGTGTAATTTTCTCATAAGTGGACACCGCAAAGCTGGACAAAATTCTCAGTCCCTTCAGTCCCTCAGTATATATTTAAATTGCGCCTTTTAATCCTTATTTTATAAATTTATTTATAAATTATTGTGATAAACCAATAAATATGAACATTTACATTGTATGATATATTTTTCTAGATATTACAACAAATTATATCATTAATTTAGTTAGGACTTTTGAAATATTGTTTGATCATTTGAAAGGGGAAAAAATAGGAAAAATCTTATGGAACGTTCCACAATGTTTCCTTCTGCCGCCGGCATCCCTGTATAGTTGATCTAAATCCTATTGTAACACTTTTATTAAGACAACCTCGAATTCTTAGCATTTTCCAAATGCCTTCCAAAACTTGTATGTACAACAACCTAACCGCGTTTTTTCCACTTTTGCACAAGGCTTCACTCTTATCAGCAATTAATCTTTAGTTGGCTAGGATTATTTATATCTCTCGATCACACACAAAAAAGTGTGTGTATGTGTCTCATTTTCTATTAATTTATATAACCAAATCACGCTAACGGTTTAGCGTGTCCAGACTGGTGGAAGAAAGAAACGAAACTCGCATTGGTATCACTTATCATATTTAGTAATTAAAAGTGAACACACACCACCGGCAGAGATATAAATCAGATCAATTGCAATGGTCTCTTTTTTTTTTTTTTATTATTACAGTCTCGATCTAAACTTAGCAAAAAAGAAATACATGTGGTTTATTGACAGCTAAATACGATAACTACATTATTTTAGAACATAAAAGCAATTAGAGACAAGTGGCAGTAAAATAAAAATAATTATACAAAAGACTTAAGGCACAAGCTGACATGTGTGTGTGTGTGTGGCAAAAGAAATGAATGAAATATGGTTCAAATGAGGAGAAGAAATCAAAAGACTTAAGACGCAAACGTAGGCTGAGCCATCAGAGAAATGAAAATAATAAACTGTAGGTAGTAAAACAAGTCGAATGAAGCCAAAAGCAAAATTGATTTTTAATCATTTTTGTTTTTGGACTAACACTTAGTGGATGTCTCCTCTCAATTCAATACACTGTGTTAGCAATAGGAAATGCGGGTATTGGAAGGAGGAAAGAGGGAGTAGTGTTTGTTGACGTTGACCTTAGCTGATATGTAGTGCTAATTAGTAAGAAGTAAGAATAGGAGCCTTCTTTTATGAAGGGTGGCCCAAATTCAGAGTGTCAACATTTATAATGTTAACATAAAGTTACTGGAGTAAAGTAGTGTGTGCTCATATTCAAATTTATATTCTGTTCAAAACATTTTTCAAGAGCAAGTCCCACCTCGATATTACCGGCGATTTTGGGAATAGAGAGTAACTCCTAAGCCAGTTGTAACTTTTCTATAAAAAAACATCAGCCGTTCGGAGCCGGCTTTACAAATAGTAGTTCCCAATCAGTGAGTATATGTTTAGGGCCGATTTCCACGTAGACTGTTTAACAAGGGGCCTAATCAGGGCATCTGGTGATTATGTCCCTGGGTGGTGTCGACATAATTTTCGATGCATCGCCTTCTTTGGATCACATCATCCGATCGAAATTGTTCTTCGTTTGTTATCATTTTATGTCGGATAGCAAATGAAATGGTGGAAGGTAGTGTGTGCGACTATCACACAGAAGAAACCGAGTTCGAAACCGGGTAAGACCATCAAACATTTTTTCAGCGGCTGTTTCCACCTCGTAAATGTTGGCGACTTTACGAGTAAGAGAGCAATCTCTAAGCCATGTAAAACTTCTCTAGAAAAGCATTAGTCGTTCGGAGCCGGCTTTAAACAGTAGGTCCCCGGTCAGTGAGTATACAAAATTATATCGTACACAGCTCACTGATTCGAGAGAAGTTTCCCGTCTTTTCCTTTATGGAATGTTAAGGGAAATAAGTAAGTTAGCAAATGAAATGAAACAAAAATAACTTGTGATTTGTGAAATTTCCACGATGACTTTCCTCCCAGGGACAATGTTTTTGGTGTTGATGCTTCGACTTTTTTAGATCACATTATCCGTTCGACATTTTTCTTAGTTTGCTATCATTTTACCTCGGATAGCAAATATTAAATGATAAAGAAAAAGAAGAAGAAAATAAACAAAAAAACATTCCGCCCTATTGCGGGAGTCGACGTCATCGTCGTTTTTGAGTCAACGTCACATCTTGTCATCGATAAATTGAATTAATAAATCATCGTCTCTAGCGGTTGGGACTGTTTATTTATTGGTGATTTTGTTTGGTGTTTTTGTGGGAAAATGTTTTTTTTATTTCTGATTCTCATTCCTTTTCGAGTGATGAGTACCGAGACCGGAGTCAGTCATATTACAAATTGAAAGTGAGTGGCAAAATCAAAGTCTGTTTTTTCCTGGACGTGCACATTTTTTTTTTATTATTTCTTTTAAAGGATTGACAATTAAAGCAGTACACAATAACAAATTAATTGAAAACCGGAATGGGATTAACATTCATTTCGAAAACAACTTCATTGTCGGCAACATTGAGATTTTTGCCCTGGGATTGTACCAGGTGATTAATGGAACAGACTTTAACTTAGGGCTGACACTGCTAGTGGCTTGCCAAAAATCTGTCTGAGACTCTGGATGTCTTACAAAGGACAATTGGTATCCCCTTTGTAGCGGCGGGATAAGAGCAAATTGCTGAAATCTTCTGTCACTGATGGGCATTACATTCTGCTTTGTTGGTGACCAAATGTATGCTGTGGTTCTATAATGCACCCTATAAATTCACAATCTCTTTAACTTTCTCCCCTCTCCTGGGTAAGGGAAATGATTTTAACAATTTTCGCATGTCGTCCCGTTGGTGTTCAAAATTAGTTGGAACAGTGTCAGGCAGTGTCCGGCAAGCGAAGAATTTTTCTCCAACTCTTCCACACGTTTCACAAATTGATTTGCAGCTGTTACTTGAGTTTTTCTCCATTTTTTTACTTTGAAACACTTATAAATTGTCCATGTCGTTACCAAAAACCATGACCACAAAAAACAGAGTCGTCTCACGACAATAACAATATCACATTTGGTTGGCAACACCGACCAATTGCATAAATTAGTCGATGCCCATCAATATTGACAACGGCAATAGAAAAACACAACAGTCGACACCAAAACGTCCCTGAAGAAAAAGTCATCATCCCAACTCTCTTTTGCAGAAGATGAAGAGTTTTACCTAAAAATCGCGTTTTCATCTCGGTGGCTATGTCAAAAAGCTTATGGGATTGCGAGAGCCCACACGTGACAATTGAGAAGCCAATGCATTCACAACGAGTCACTGGCGCCATCATTGGGCGATTTTTCTTCGAAAATGAGCAAGTAGCAACGTTAACCCTTTCAGTGGCAAATAATTTTTTTTGACGTGCTAAACATCATATGAAGTTTCGAAAATATTCGACAAATCCACTGAAAGGATTAGGAGTTAGCAACGTTAAGCATTACCGCGTCATGCTTAACGAAGAGACTGACATGGACGACATTTGGTTTCATCAAGACGGGGCCACATATCACACAGCCTGCCAACACAACCATCGACATTTTACGCACTGTTTTTGAAAATCGAATAATCAGGCGAAATTGTGATGCCAATTGGCAGCCTCGGAGCAGAGCCCTTTGGATTATTTTCTGTGTGCATAAATGTTACTCAAAGCATCCAGAGACAATTGAAACATGAAATCAAAGCTGCCACTGAAGAGATTCGACCCGAAACAATCGAAAATTTACTGAAATTTTTTAATGATTGGATGAGGAACTGCCAAAGCCAGTGGTGATAGTCATATGAATGACATGTGTTCCAATAAAACCAGAAGTTTGAAACAATTATCAGTACATTTTTTTATATGCGATTTAAATTTAAAATTGTATGTGGTCCAGCCTTTACTATTCATATACCTGACTTTAAACAGTGAGAATAAAAATTACATTGTGCAAGGCTCACATATTTAAGAGAAGTTCACCGTCGTTTACTTCATGGAATATTGCGTACGTACATACTACACATCGTCAGCTACTCATCTCCTCATATTCTCACGTGACATAGTTTCTACAACAATCGACGACTTTATTTAAAATAAACTATATTTAGATTTATCATATATAACAACAGATTTCCAGATTTAGCCAGATGGAATTTTTTCCCACAATTTTTTTTGTTTTTGCATAATTGTATAAGTCAACCTGACATGAATAACATTTACTATGGCTATGGACGTTAAAGATGTTTGCTAACGTAGGTGTTAATTTGTAGAAATGAAATAAAAAAAATACCTTAAACATCAAACAAAATTAACACACAACATTTGCCATTGCGAGCCAGTCTGTGTGTATTATACAATAAACCAACCGTGGCGGTTGAATGAACTTTTTTGTGAAAAACACAATTTGTCCTTTTCCGGCAAATGAACACATATTTTTTAATATTTTTTGCAATTATCAATAAATGTATTTCTATCACATTTTTATCTGCTACTATTTAATCTTTCGTTTATGGCCTCTCAATACGTCACTTTCGATTTCCTGTCGCCCGTCGTTGGTCAACGGCCAACGTACCTGGCTACGTGTTTTGATTTAACGACTTTAAGTCTTTTTTCAGGTTTTGCCGCTCTTTAAGTGTGTGTATGTGCTAAAATCTTGAAATTGATAGTGTTTATGTAGTTTTTCTTCTTCTTCTTCTTGTGTTGTTTGTGTTTATTTGAGATGTGCATTGAGTTGTTGGTGGCATCCATAGGAGGTTCTTCTCGTTGCGGCTGTCAAAACGTTTTTGCTTTTTGTTCTTCTCTTTTCCTAAAAGTCACATGTTCATTCTTAACATGTTCATTACTTTGTGGCTTTTCGGTTTTCAATGTTTCTGCTTATCTTGATTAATATGTTTTCAAGTTTAGCTTTTCAGTGTTTCTTCATCGGCAAAATAATACATGAAACCAGAAATTTATTTAAAAAAAAAAAAGAAAAAACCTTACAAGAAAAACAAGTGACATTTAGAATTTCAAATAGAAGAGGTGGTAGTGGCCGCCATCATTAGTAGTCATAAACTTTAGCGAAGATGCCACCAAAAGTTGTTTATTTAAATGCAACACAGTATGCCCACATACGGCGTTCACAATACCAAACATTGAAATTATGTTAGTCTCAGGTGACCGAATTAACAACAGCAACAAAACAGAAATCAATTATTTTTCACACACTTGGAATTGTTCTGTGGTAGAATTCTTTAAATCTTTGAACAAATAACTACAAATTTGCAAATATTTACGACACTGCATGAAAAGTGGCACATAATTGCTTTATGTTAATGATGTAAATGGTAGAATTAAATGATGTCTTCGACAACCACACATTTTCGTTCTCACATACAATCAAAAGACTTAAGGCACACACTTGATTTCACAACTGACCAGTAATTGTGACCTGAATTGTGTTTGTTCTACTCTGATCAAAAAAAAAACTATAAATAAAATAAAAAAAAATTAATACAGCTTTACCAACCTTTGTTAAGGAAAATGTATGAAAATACAAAATAAAACAATTTTCACACATTTTTCTTAACAACAATTTGTAAAGCTTTTTATATTTAATCCGTTCATAGCCAGAGAAAAGGATTTCGTAAAGCTAAAAGTGTCAAGGGATTCGAACTCAGGATTTTTTTTTTATAAAATATAAATGATTTTTTTTTTAAAATATGTCTTGGTCATGAATCACGGAGGTTGGGGGTGAAATCTTTAAAAATCCCTGTGATGCCTATGCCTATAAACCCTTCACAATCGTCATCTGAATGAAACAATCAAAAGACACAAACTTGATTTCGCAACTGATCAGTAATTGTGACCTGACTTGTGTTTGTGAGTATGCGGCGACAAATGAGAGTCTAATAAAAGCGATAAATAAAATACCGATGGCTCTTATCCTTAAAACTCTCTATGAAACCCTTAGTCCCAATCTAGACTATGACTTTTTGGCTTGACTTTTTTTTAATTCCAAAAGTCAAATGAATTTATGCGTTGACTTTTTGCGGGCGACTACGTTTGACTTTTCTCACGTTTATACTTGAATATAAGCCTTAAGATCCAAGTCTTTATGCAAAATACGGTGAAATGACGTTTGCGGAATGTCCAATTCCAAAGAAAGAAAAATTTGTTTGACATGAACAACCAACTTATTGAAATTTCGTTGTCGAAAAAATACTTACGACGATTGCTTCAAAATGTATTGTCTTCATATGTATGTGGACGCCTACAACACACAAACAATTGTACCCTTTTTTCACAACTAACAGCTAGTGTAACTAGCAGGGTTGTACTTTATAAGCAACCCTGTGTTTGGCATCCGACAGCTCAGCTGATATCGGAATGCATTGGCTTGTTGTTTACTTGTTCGTGGAGATTCAAATAAAACGAAATATAAGTTAATAGTTTTAATGAAGATCAAGAAAATAATATTTGTGAATGTGTTTGGACTAATCCGAACAAAGTTAACGCAAAGCAAAGGGAAATTATTGCCGCATTTATGGTGAAACATTCGGAGGGTAATGGCGGTAATGACAAAAGGTTCGATAGTGCCCGACTTTGTCTTACTTTATTTTTTCAAGGCGAATGCCATGGCAGTCAGTCGTTTTTTCTTACTATTTTTGGTAAAATATATATGCAATTAATAAACAATTAATTCTCGAACAGAAACAATAACGCTAAAACTACTCAATATGTAAGATTTATTGTTTTGTTGACAAAAAGTGTAATATATTGTAATTTGTAATTTGGTTTTCCGAACTATAACAAAAATAATTTAAAATAATAATAATACACCGAGCGAAAAAACAATATCAAATTGATATTTTCGTTAACGAATTGATATTAAACGTTAACAAAATGGGGCTAAGTGGGAAAAATATCAATATGATATCGTTCAGTATCAAATGTCTCGGTCGCTATTTTCTCTTGGAATAAATAAATAATAAATTATAATAAACTTTTTTCTTGAAAGTCAACCGAGCCATTTGATATTGATCAATATCAAATTGATATTATAAATTTTCAAAATGAAATTTTACTTTTTTATTTAATTGTTGTACTTGGTGACCGAGCGCTTTGATATTGATCAATATCAAATTGATATTATAAATATCAAATTGATATTATAAATATCAAATTGATATTATAAATATCAAACACGACGCTTACGTCGCATCAAAAATAAAATTAACAACAAACATATGAAAAAAGTGGTTACGCCAGCGTCAAAAAATATCATTTTGTGCAATATCAAATCAATATTTCAAAATATCAATATGATATTGCTATTTTTCGCTCGGTGTACTGTTTAAATTTTGTTCCTCTTCAGATTCTGTAATAAAAAAACATTCTATCCATGCAGAAAATTAATTTGTTTCGTTTTCAATCTTCAGTTTGTATTTTCCCAACACCAATAATGTCTTCTTCTTCCCGTTAGAAATCCATAAGATGATAGCAAACATTGAATAATGACGGCATCGACGTAATGAGTACGTAACGTACTTACAATTGATATGAAAGTGTCTACGTTGGCATATGGGTGAATTGGGACCCTTTTATTGGGCCTCTTTCAATAGATGAACAGACAGGCAGACGTAGCAATTCTACAATGATTTACAAGTTCTCAAAACACATCTTGAAAAATAATGAACTGTTCGGAATTTATTCTACTGCTGCGACTTATTTATTGACTCATTACTGTCTGGTTGTGCTGTGTTGTTCCGATTTTTTTGTTTTTATTTTCTGTTAAATTTCTTTTCAACGATTTAACACCTTTTAATGCATTCTAAACACATTTGCGGTAATTGAACACATCGTATTGGCCCATTTTATCCCCGCTGTTATTTGATATCCTATCAAAGTCATTTAATGTCATTAAATAGGCGGATTATAATAATTATTCACATAAATATTCTCAGCCGAATTCCTGCAGTTATTGTTTTTTTCTCTACCGCCATTGTTTGTTTGGTCACACTTTTCCAGATTTCAGGTTTGGCTGCGTTTATTATATATCCGGAATCGGAAATGACTCTAGCCAAATATGGATGACTTATATCCAGCCATATATCTATTATCATATGGGTTCAACAACCTTTATTGACTCATGCGTTAAGAGTATTGCCCTGCTTGGTCGATTTTGTTTTGAAAATTTTGAATGCACGATCTTATCAGAAATTTATGATATTTTGTTGACACACACACACACATCTGCCGTAATTATTGCAATAATATCGTAAATTATTTAGACTTTCATTTAATTGCACTTAAAAGGGGCTTAGGGCAATAACATTCTGCGTAGTATTCAGATGTTTACACATTTCTGTATGATTCATGCAGTTATTTGTTCGATATTGATAAGCTGGCTCGATTTCATCATTTTTTTTAGACAAGCACGCTACCAACTCGCCTTCCGGGGCGCCTTTTTAAGAATATTTAATGGTTTTTTGAATGAAACTCCTTAAATTCTCTACTCTTTGCCCTTTTATGTGTTCAAACATCGTAGTCTGTTTAAAAGTGCGTTAAAGTAAATATATAATTAGAGCATATCCAATTTAGACTCTCAATCCCCTTAATGAAATAAATAAACACAAAAAACTCTGACCGCAATTACAAATCTGATCAGGTTCAATTACATTTGCTGTGTAACGTCATTGTAATTCACTTACATAGTTACATAGTTTTTTTTTTTGATTGCAAAACATTAATGATTTCTTAATGGAACAACATTTAATGCAATCATTTCTGCAATGACACACTATTCGAATCACTTAGTTTATAATATTAATCAATATTTGTACAATAGTTGTTCAGTGGTTAATGATCGAAGACGTTTTGAAAAAGCTTCAAGCTTTTAATTGTAAACGGCACAAGAAATTACTTAGAAAATGTCAGCGTATGCAAATGTTACATTACAACACGAACCAGACCAGAAGCAGCCAAAGAAAAACCAATCGAAAAATAATTATTTTAAACTCAAAAGCTTTTCAATAAAAAACCCCTACTTTTATTAATTAATTGAACATTAAATGTATGGAGGTCTTTGATTGTCTGAGTTGTAAGTGTAATTGTAATTTCTATTAAAACACACACACACATGCACAATACAGTGCACTTGATTTGACTTTGGTCTTTGTTTTCAAAATGGAACAATTCCACCAATAGACAACGGTTTAACATTATTGGCCAAGAAGCTCCATTTGCGAAATGTTAACGAACCAACAACAACATATGAGTGATTAAGCTATAATTGTTTATACATTAAAACAACAGCAGCGTATTTGACATTACTCATGTCACTGAAAAGGCTACGGATGAGCTGGTGGTGATCAAAACACCACGTGATGTTTTCAATTGATATTATACCAGGAATTCAATTTAAATCTCATGTTTAACGTCTTGGTAATTTTCAATTAAAATGTTAATTTTACCTTATCGGAATGACACTGACACGGAACTTTTGGCCAAATGATTGTATTTCAAAATAAATTTAGAATTGTGAGCGATTTAATTTGTTGTTGTTTTTTTTTTGTGTGCTTGCAATACGCTTCTATAGAGAATATTTTCACACATTTTCGGTTTGTGGATTTATGGCGATGTTTTGTACAATTAAACAATAACAATTAAAACAAATAAAATATTAAGCCATCACCACCAAACAAATATAGCTGCAATATTGTCGCTCGCGCTAACGCTTAGTGAAATTTATGCGGTTCGGAAACCTTTAAAAGGAGCAGTAGAGAAAAATCGTTGACCCAATGTCAGAATTCTGTTGGTCTTTCACATGCAAGGAGGATTTACTGGCTGTCTGTCATGTGCTATCATTTCCAAGCAATTGCCAGTTCGTCTCTTATCCCCCGTATTCATAAAAATGTATAACAGCCTTATGAACCTTTGATAAGAAAAAGGTGTGAAAATTGTTTTATAAACGTTGACCCAACGTTTGTTGCTATTTGGCCTGCAAAGAGAATTGGTTGGTTGTTTTTCGTAGGGGTTCGCTTTCAAATAATTGCCAGTTTGTCTCTTAAGTCTTTCCTTAAACTTGAACAACTGGCCGGTGAAATGATTGTAATTTGATTTTGTCTGACAACTCTTGTGTCCCCCCAAATTGTCCCCGATTGAATTCTCCATTTCATGTTTTCGAATCTGCGCTTTTGTTGGAGAATAATGAAATACTCGTTGTTTTTTTTTCAAGAAATTACTATTACCAATTCTGGGAAATTAACAATGAAGCTCTCCCTAATGTTGTTTACATTTAACAACACATTTATATGAATAACAAATTAAGTGAGATTTTTTTATTATTTTATTTACATGTAAATAGGCACTTTTAGTAACGACATTTTTTATAATATCCAGAATTTCCTGTTTTTTTTTTTTATGTGAAGACCTTTTCGCAGTTCCGAAAACAAGAATTTGACTCATATCAATAGCTTGTGATTTAAAGTCTCACGTTTGTAAAATTGCAGGGAAATAACCTTAGAATTGTCAGAGTTCGATGTCTCTCCTCTGTGAGACTATTTGTATTTTATGATTTGTTATTTTGTAAATTGTAAATGCGTCATTTTGTAAGATCTTAGTTCCGATCGGTCTGTTGTTTTGTTTACATTTGGCCATATATCAGGTTTGTGTCACATGTCTTCTTTTAATTTTACAATGAATTTGAATTTAATGATCAATATTTTCAATTCAATGAATTTGAATATTTATTTGTTACGCCTTTCCAAAATTAAGTTATTTGTACAATATTATTGCTTTCCGATTTTATATTTTATGAGCAATTGTTTATGCGGTAAAATTTGTAGTTCCCCAGCCAGATTAAGATTAAGCCAGGCGAGTTGGTGATATTGAACGCAAGGCTCCATGGAAATAATTGTTACTATCTTATAAGTCTTTATTAAACATTCCACCTCTCTTCAACCGAACAGGAAAAAATTTTCAATGTAACGCCTATCCCTTTCATCTATTTATTTATTATATACTTTCCAGCATTTCTTTTCAATCAGTTAACATCTCAACAAAATATAACAGGCAATTAATTTGTTACATTTCCAAAGCAAGCACACACGCAAAATAAACACCCTATGATTTCTTTCTGTGCCTTTCGTTCAGTGCTCAACACGAAAATGTTACAATTTCAAAAAAAAAAAAAATTAATTTTATAACACCCCAGAGCAAGAGGGAAGCGAAACAGGGAACAACTAAACAAATAAATCTGAAATGGGTTGACAAAAAACAAGGCAGCAGCAACAGGCGAAACAACCCAAAGACACCGAAACAGACAGGCCAGACTGAAAAACTGAAAATTCAAAACAAAAATGTTTTATGAAACCCCAAAACGACCACAAGACAACAACAACAGCAACAGAGAGTAATGTTCATAACAAACCGAAAAAGCAAAAGAAAACAAAAACAACAATATTTTGCTAATGGTAATATTTTCCGCATTTCTGATATCATGCTGAGGAGGTTAGTAGTTAGTTAGTTGCCACCAAAAGTCAAAATTGCTAACTTGCTATTGTAGCCTTAGCTAGACATATTACATGACACAATAATGGGCGTGAATTTTTATTTTAGTTTTTATAAAATAAAAACAATACGCCTGATAGAAACAACAGTTCTTTTCTTTTAAATGAAAATAAATGAACAGATACATAATGGTTTAGCTTGGATTTTTTTTTAAATTATGTGCATGTGTCTTAAGTCTTTTGATTTTGGGGTTAGCATTGCAACAAAAATCAAGCGTATAAGCACCTTGTGTTTATTAAGGTCGTAATCATTGTTGATTTGCGCTTGTGTCTTAAATCTATTGATTTGCCAAAAAAAAATAATTCGTTAGAGAGCAGATCAAGAGTTTTGGTATAGCTTGCTGTAAAAAAAAGTCTACTATATTTTTGTTTTGTGACAATGAATCAGTTAGATATGCACGAACTTCTTCCAAGCGCCCCGGAAGGCGAGTCGGTAGCGGGGAGTTGTGGGTTAGATTTCCTGCAGAGACATTGGTCTGTCGCTGCAAAAATCTAGCCATATGGTCTGTGCCACCCGGCTTACCCTTGGGTCCAAAGTTTGAATATAAACTCACTTTGTATTGTAATTAATAATAAATAAATAAATAAAAATACATTTGTCTACCGTGCCTCAATGAAGTGATGGAGGGGGAACTTCTATTAAAGCAGTGACCTACGCACGACATAATACAGTATATATGCTCACGTTTCCTTTTTTTCAACATTAAATCTATGATAGGAATACTTTAGTACTATATCGATCACAAAATTGCGATTGTTGTCCATTTGAAGTCATCCTGATGGCAGAACATTCTAGTGCACGAGCTTTCGGGTCCATCCATCACCGGATTGCGATTGTTCATTGGAAAAATAGAGCCAATTTGTTTCAGTCATCTATTCCAAGAGAGAAATCTCTTGTCCCCTATAAATGCAATTCATTCTGTTATCGATAGGAAATTAGTGTACTGGATGGAGGAAAGAGACCCTAGTGTTGGTTGACATTTGACTTGAGTTTATAAATGTCACAGCTGGCTAGAAATTCCGCATACGAACAGTTCGGCTGAAGAACGAATTTTCTCTATAGAATGTCGTGCGGTAAAACGACCAGTCGACGATAAACGAATAAAAGTCTCTGGATAGCCACGTATCTCAGCTGAATGTCCTAAAATCAGGAACTAATTAACGGATACATACTTAAAGTTAAGTGAGGCGATTTTTGTTCTTCACTAAACCTGCAGTCCACTTCTCTTGTGGCTTCTTGTGGATGCCGTAGAATCGTTCCACGATCAATGGAACAAATTAACGTCTGCATTATCCCGGATTAACGTTGACGTAAATGCTGCATTTGTGTATTTCAATATGGCAACACAGTCACAAATAGTCACAATCAACCGGCTGTTTTCAAATTGTTTGCCACTGTATCGAAATCAAATGGATTTAAAGTCAGCAAAGATGGGTTATTTTAATTGTTTTAGTAATTTCAGCTTACGTTCACATAAATAGAGATTATTTCAATAACTGCTGCTAATCGCAATTTCTTCCTTCTATTCGGTTTATTACGATTTAAATTTGATCATCATGATAACAAAATTGTTGACAAACAGTTGTTATAGACAAACAGCTGTTTTCTTAATGCAGAAACTGTCCTCTGTCAGGATAAAATTTTATTTTGCATTAGAGATGTTTGAATCAAATTATTATTATTAAATTACAGCTTCGCTATTCATTTTCCTTTTTTTTAATCTTTTGATTTCGAGCAAAGATTAAACAAACACTTTTGTTATGTTAACACCCCGTGTTTTGGTTTTTTTTTTTGCATCTCTAAAGATTGTTTGGCAAGTATTCGCAGTACAATACCCCACTCTATCTATGGAGCGAATATTTTTTTAATTATTTCAATTGAATTCACTATATTTTTTTTTTAAAAAAAAATCTTTTATATATAAACTCAAAGCCAACACGTTTCCCCCAATTCATATGAACTATTATCACATCTCCAGCTCGTTTTCTTCAGGTCTAATTAGCTCTTGTTACAAAAAAAAAAACGCACAGCTTCCGTTTTTTCCCCATCATAATCGCCGCCATACAAATTCTTCCCTTTTAAACAGAAATTCAAAAGGAAAACGTTAACAAAACTACAAAAAAAGAAATATGCTCAATCATATTTAATTCATAGCAAACAATACAATACCATATTTCTTTTTTGACTCCACAAATATTAAATTTTTAGTTATTTTTGCTTTAATTTCATAACTTCCAACGTTTGAACATTTTGAAAATGTATTAAATTCAAGAAAAAAAATCTAATTAACCTTTCAGAGCGTTTGGCGTTCTGTATTGCTTGGCAAGTGTGTGTGTGGTCTAATAGGATTTAAAATCATAAAACATGCAATGTCTGGTCTGGTCTAGTCTGGTATTTTTATTTTTGACACCTGCTGCTTGGAGTGTCAGCATAAGTTAACATTGTGTCATTTGTATAACTTAATCATTAGTTTTTATATTTTAATTTGTCAATGAAATCGCTAATTAACATTTGTTATTTTTCTTTATCTTGCAGGAGGGCAGCATTGGTCATGATATGGTGATAAAGCCGTTGCCCCATGAATTGAGTCCCAGTCCAGAAGAATCACATCATGTGATATTCAAGAGAAGTGCAGATCCATTTGAACACTTAAGTGATTTCGGTAAGTTCAACTTGAAAATATCAATAATACAACTTTGGGATTAGAACTGAGATTATAATGAATGTTATTTAACCACTCAGCGGTTTGATTACATTCAACAGTTATTTGAGAACTAAAAACGTGTGTGTGTGTTTAAAATTACATTTTTGTACCGACAGACCTGAGTCTGAGGAAATATTTGCTTATCAACAAAAACATGCATTGTCTCCTTATCAGTTAATACTGATAGTAACAGCACAAAGTCCCTTCAATGGCCAGCCAGACACCAATCATATCTGGACCATAGGCACCTAAAGATAAAACCAGACAGCCTTGATTACGACCAGGCGCCACTATTAAAAATACATGAGTTCTGTAAACTTGGACGTAGGACGGAGTGTCAATAATTTTTAATTTTAACATATGGTGGGCTGTCTGGTCATTTTATCTTCTTCCTTGTAATAAATCATATCGCTTGTGAATATTAGTTGAAATGATCCAATGACATAGGAAGCCTATTTTTTGATAACAAACTTGCTTCAAAACTCTTGTATGTATAAAATGTAACTACAAATCATGGAAAATTACTTGAACTCATTAAACGGATCAAATTGATTGATTTACTGCCTGTTTTCATAAAACGAATTTGTTGGGTTTGGGTTTTAGGCCATCGGACATGTTTTTTGTTGGCTGGGATAAAACGTCATACCCGCTACACGCTTCCAAATGTACTCCGCTAGCCAGTCTGTGGAAAAAAATCTCTGAAATCTCTATTCCTGAATTCCAAACCAGATGGTCAAGAATGAAATCTCTGAGATCTGTTTTCCAAAAACCTCCCACAACTGCCACACATCTCCTAACGCGATGACAACGAAGTTGTATATCCATCTAATATCCGTCGGGGCACAGGAGCATTTTAAGGAACGCTAGAGCGATATCTTTTACACAAACGACTCTAAACTAGATGGAAACAGGTGTTTTGTCTATTTACTTATTTCCCTTAACATTCCATGAAGGAACAGACGGGGAATCAGTGAGCTGTGTACGATATAATTTGTATACTCACTGACCGGGACCTACTTTTTAAAGACGGCTCCGAAAGGCTAGTGCTTACCTGGAGAAGTTTTACATGGCTTTGAGATTGCTCTCTTACTCGTAAAGTAGCCAACATTTACGAGGTGGAAACAGCCGCTGAAAAATCGTTAATGGTCTTACCCGGTTTTGAACTCGGCTTTTTCTTTGTGATAGTCGCACACATGTCTACCAAGCATTATTAAAATTTAACAAAAAAAAAAGTTATATACCATTGTCAGTTATAGAGTCATCCTTTTTTTAATTGTAATTGTCTCTTGACTATTGAATACTGGTGGATATTTAAAAAATAAATCTACTAAGGAATGGATTTTCCGGCGTAAAGTAAGCTCCTGCTCCAAACATGTCTACTAAATCCTAAGATTCCTGAACTTGGCTACGGGCAACCCATATCCAAAAGATGTCAATATAAACTCGTTATGTAGCTGTTACAATAACAACAACAACTAAATCCTAAATTTTAATTAGAAACATTTTCTGAATTTGTATGATTAATGATATTTGAATAAAAATAAAGTAAAGACAGTTACTGTCTTCCGGTACAATTGTGAAAACTTGAAACGAAAGACTTAAGACACAAACTTTTTGACTTTCTGTTTACTTCATTGATTTTTATTGGTTTTGTCCCCAGGAGCCTAACAACAACTTTATGAATCTTCAAATATAATGCAGTAATGAATTCAGGCAGTGATTTTTGTTCTGCGATTCTCTGCTTCGCAGTTGGCAGAAATGAGTTGTCTGATATAAATCTCATAACTCACTGTTGGGGAATATTTCATAACCACCAGCAAGATATTAGTTTACTTCAAGTTTTATTGTAATTCATGCAATACAATTGACTTCAGTACCAACACATTTGTTTTTAAATATTTGATTATTGCTAAATATTGTTTGTTGATTATTATATTAAGACAACAAAGGACTGAAGACACGAACGTGACTGAAAAATTACATGATAATTGAACAAATGAAATAAAACCACGATTTGCGACAACAACTCAACTAAAACAATTTGTCGATAATATACCCATAAGTTTGTTGACATTTTACGAAATTCTGTTAAAACAACAACAACAAAAACATCGACCAACAATTTGTAAATTTCCAACATTTACAGCACACTTCCTTTATCCGCAAAATAATTCTCCGTTTGCCTAATTGTTTTTTTATTATTATTATTAATTTGCGGGCAAAAAAAAAAAAATTCGGTAGCACCTAATTAAAACTGTAGTTCAGTGCATTAAAATGTACAATTTAAAAAGTGCATAACCATAAACTCGATAAAATATTAATGCCCGACGCCGGACTTGATGAGACAAGCCTTCCTGTCGACGTCTACCGTCTGCAGGTTAGTCTGCGGTTGTTGCGCAGATGACGAGGAAAAACAGCAACAGCAACATCGTAAAGGTTATTAAAAGGAGTTTGACCTGGCCCCCGTCGAAGGTCACTCGGTTGCGGTGCGACGCATTGGCGTTGTTTTAATTTAAGTTTAACAATAAAAATTAATTTTAAAGTAAAATTTATGTTAAATTACTTTAAGCGGTCAGTTTTATTTGTGGGTTGGTGCTTGTTTTGACTACGCTACACCGGGTGACATTTGTTCATGTTAATGACAAGTTAAAGCAAGACAATGTGATGATACAATATTTTGTAAACTAATTACCTTCCGGTATCAGGGAAGCTTTGGCCCACCAAATATTAAATATTATTTTTGTCTTATATCGCGTTTGTTCAACTATCTCTTTGTTCTGATCTCCCTTTTGTGTGCCCATCAAGCGATGTCATTCTGTCCTTTTCTTGTAGGTGTATCCTTTTATATCTCTCCATTCATTGCTTACACTTTGGAAAAAAAAACCAAAACCAAGTTTCAGTAAAAAGATACACAAATTAAAAAAAAAAAAAATTAATTGCAATTACAAATTTATTTGATTAAAGCCATTAAAAATACTCAATTAATATTTTTATTAATTAATTTTGAATATAATTGAAACATCATTTTCCGAGCCCTTCTGTGTAGGGTCTCCCCTAGTCGGCCCTGCCAAACTGTAAACTTCTCTCGTTTTTTTTTTTTGGGGAATTTTTATTATGTTTGTTGCTTATCGTAAAAAAAAAATAATCTTTTAAACACATTTTGCGGAATCTTGACAGGAAATAAGTACACCGAGTTTTTTGTTTCTTGTTTTATTAAAAACAGATTAGTCACGTAAATCTAAGGATTGGCTCAACACAAAAGTTTTATTTTGTTATTTAAAACAGAAATTTATGTAATTTCATGAGATTTATGGCCAAGATACATGAGATCGGGTGCAAAGAACTCATTACGTTGTTTTTTTTTTTCAGGGAGTAAAGAGACTGTTTGCGGTTGCTTGTCAATGAATTGTTTGAATTTGAAAAACAATGCGGTAGAAAAGTTCAAAATCTATGAAGGTTAACTATGATGTTAACTTTTTTTTTAAAGTTTGTGGCTTAGGTTTGTTTATTTTTTCGTTTGTACAGTAGAGTTCAAATCAAAGGCTATGTTGGGGGGCAATGGTTGGTTATCTTTTTAAGATATGCGATATTTTCTGTGTAAACAAACCCATTCTTACTTACCAAACATATCTTTCTCCTCGGTGCTATTTGTCAGTCAGTCTGTTGATATGTACAGTAAGGACTCGGTGGGCGGACATCAAAGTTTAGTTCTCTAACTAGTTTTTTTTATTGGTAGACAAATTGTCGTGTTTGTTTGTTTATACCCGAATTCATTACTGAATTAAATTTAAGATTCATACACTTATTGTTAGACTCCTAAGGAGCAGATCCAATAATAACCAATAAAGAATAATTTAAAAAATTAGCTTATGAAATGTTTAAAGAGCCATGATGGTTTCCTCAATTGGCTACATTATCGGTCTGTACAAAACAATGAAATATTTGCCTAGGGAATATTTAAAATACCCTAAGGTTACATTCGCGGTTTTTGAAGAATTCAAATCGTAGCTTTTTACAATGTATTTTTTTTTATTTATACAAATTGTTTATAAATGGTGATTTTGGTTTTTGAAAATTTAAGAAAACACAGAAAATTTGTAAAAGCCGATATTATTTGGATCGACAAATCAATGCCTACGAATTTCGTCTGAAATATGATTTCCTGCAACGACTGCAGTTTGCTAATAAACGATATGTGAATAAGAATAAAGTAAAATCCTCTCCCAGCACCATGGATAAAACTTTAAACGGTAGGCTGAAGACACAATTTCATAGTTTAATCCCCGTATACATAAAAATTTAAAACCGATTTGTTAGGAACAATATATGAAACTATAAAACACACATTTTCATTTTCCATAACAAAGGTGGTTTATATTTTTATGAACGCGGCGGAAAATATTTAAAATAATTCTTTAATTTTATTTACTGAAATGAAAAATGAAATAAATAAAAATTATAGTGGACTATGAAAAGTAGTGTCTCGTTAGAAGGGGAAGTCTTAGAGAAGTCCAACCGATTGTCTTTGATGTTTACAAAATTAATTTGAACAATTTTTCGATAGAAAAAAATGGTGACCTTCTCCCAGCAAAGTCTAAGAACCATTTCACGAGAAAAGGGCCCCGGTAAGTGAGTTGGTAGCGTGGGGGTTGTGGGTTCGATTCCCAACAGAGGCTTTGGTCTGTCGCTGCAAAAAACTAGCCAAATGGTCTGTGTCACCCGATTTACACTTGGACCCAAAAAAAATAATAAAATATAAATTTAATTTGTATTGTGATTAATTAAAATAAATAAAAGAAAACGACTTCAGTTCCTGCACCAGCTGTTTTTGTATGGCTTCAGAACTATGTGCTGACTGAAAATCTGACGATTAATGAATGTCCTTTCCTTGCACCCAACTATATAAATCCGAACAAGACCGAACCATTTGCACTCGTGAAGACATTTCGTTTCATTCGAGTTTTTTTCGTCTTTCCGTGATATCATTTCGAAGACAACTGTATTTTTTTATTTCGAATGTGGATCCCATTAAAATCAATTCTGTCTAATCGTCTTTGTACCGATATCGATATCAGTACTTTACAATAGGTTTGGTATTAAAAACTAAATATTTGCATAACCCGACTCTGCAAACTCTAGGTGTTCTTACGTCCCGCACAACCAATGTTTATCTCGTTTGTAAAATAAAGCCATAGGTCGTCTGCCCTCTTGATTGTCTTTGCCATCAACGACAACGACCTCGCATCCTTCCAAACCTCATAGGCAATTTACCCTCTATTGCTTTGGCTTTAGGTGGAAATTTATTTGAGGTTCTAAGACACAATTAATCGAGGTTCTGGCACGATTATTAAAATAGTTCTGTCTAAGAGACCATACTCTATATATCGTCTCTCATGGCAAAGGTGTGTCTCGTTCGTAAAAAAAAAGCTACGGTTGTCGTCTTTTAAAGAAATCCACATACGATTCAGGTCGTCTGTCCCCTGAATTACCTATGGCATCAAGATCAACGACCACGCATCCTTCCATCTAGCATAGGCAATTTAACCTTTATTGTTTTGGCCTTTGATTAATTGATGTGCTTCAGATTCTAGGACTGTTATACAAGTATTTCCCGTTCAGACACGATTTTCAAAATATTTTTCTCCAAGATGCCTTAATTATTGTCGAAATTAAAACACTATAAATATATATATATATGTATAAAACAATCCTATTTTCCTTTCCATTCCAGCTTACATGGAACCCGATGATTTGGCCACACACGATAGATTGGAAAAGATGCAGGAGCGCCGCAAACGTTCGGTTCATCGTAATACACTCACCGACATTGAAGAGGAACAAGAGGATCTGGAAGCCGAAGATAACATAGAGACCGATGGCAGTTCAACACATCGACGAGCCAAACGTCAGGCGCCCTATATGATTTACCCGGAAATTTTGGTGATTGTCGACTATGATGGCTATCGTCTACATGGTGGTGATAACTTACAGGTACAGAACTAAAACTGAAACTGAAACAATAACAGAAACACAAATTGGTGAATGTTAAAGTTAGACACTCCTTGGTCTTGTTTGTACATATTAATCTTGACAAGGTGTGTTCTTATGAGAGGCGTTTCTTCAACAACTCGATATAAATTCTATTAAGAAAACAAACAAAAAATATCTATTATTGCAATCTTGAAAATTGTGCGTAAATCATCTGCCAAGAACATTTTATAAATTCGAAATGAGTTGTGTGTCTCACCCAAAACCACGTCGATATTAATCTTTTGGCAAGGATATAAATTTGAAGATTTAAGATTTAACACTGTGTTTTTTTCTTCTTCGCTGTTCTTTGAGAATTTAAACGTGATTTTTTTGACTCAACTGTTGATGTCGTTGTAGAAACGTTGCTTATTTCAGATGTTTACCGCTTTATTTAAAATTCTAGATGGCCTGTGTTTGATTGTTGTGTATTTGTAATTATTTGTAGGTGAAACGCTATTTCATTGCATTCTGGAATGGTGTTGATCTGAGATATCGTCTGCTCAAGGAACCCAGAATTCGTGTTAGCATTGCGGGCATTATTATATCAAGGGTAAGTACCAGAACCATAATAATAATAATAATAATACCGAGAGAACATTAAGTGTTAGGGAAAATAAAACAATATATTTGATAAAACAATTTTTTTTTTTAAATTTTTTATAAACATAAAAAATTTTTAAATACCAAAAATTGAAAAAGCATAGTCAGAAATTTTCATTCGATTTTTATTAGCGGACTTCTTCAGACTACTTCAATTTACCCTTTCAGTGACTTTGTCAAATATATTCGACACTTCATACTATGTTTAGCACGTAAAAAAAAATTAATTGCCACGGAAGGGGTTAAGACTCTGGGGAATTTTTATTAAAATCATACTGAGCCGTATGCTAACTCATAACTCAGATATTTTCCAAAATGCTTAAAAATTCCATATTGGATTCTCATAATCGCCACTGTCATTTTCCTCGCTGTTCCCATTTTCCTATAGACATTACTCTTGAGTTATTCTGTTGCTTTTGAAATGTAATTGTGTTTGGTTTTTTTATTTTCATTTTCGTTGTCTTTGCTTGTATCACAATCCCACAACCAGCCAACCATGAAAGTCGTAATGGTACGATTACATAGTTTTTTCTATATTGTTGAAGGTTATTTTACAAATCAATGCAAAAGCATAAATTTGGCGTTAAAATATGACAAGTGAAGTGCTGAATATAAACAAGGGATATCTAAGATTGGCCACAAATAAACTTTAATTCCCAGCATAGAAAGATTCTTTTCTTCAAACGTTTTATAGATGGGTGTTTCCAAAGTAACGGTCGTTACCGATTTTCGGTGATTTTTGAAATAAAATTCCAACCTAAGAATATATGTCAGGAGGATTGCTTAATTTTGGACCTTCGAAAGTTCAAGCATCGGTAGCAGCCAAAAGAATTCATAAAAAATCTAATTTCAATACTATTTTTGACCATTAAAAAAGTAACGGTCGTTACTTTATAAATGTGCTGTTTTCAAATTTCGGAAACAAATATCATGTATTGTAAAATTTTGCACAAGTAAAAAATCTCATTAAATTCTTTGTAATGTTTTCTTTAAGTAATAGGTTTATTTTCAAATCAAAGAAAATTAGTTCCCAAAAAAAAAGTTTTTAAAAAGTAACGGTCGTTACAATATAAAAAAATATACGATTTTTGTGTTTGAATTCATTTATTGTGGGTAACAAAAAAAAACATATATTTTTGTTAGTATAAAGAAAATTTAAGTTCATCCTTCGGAAAATGACAGATACATTTGCTTTGTGTAATATTAGCGGAAAATTACATAACAAATAATAATTTTATTTTTGAGCTGTAAGGGGTCATTTTTTTGGAATTACCCAGATAGAAGAGGTTCAAACTCAGCACACCATTCCGATTTTGAACCACCGTGTAACATATAATTATAATAATTACTTACTTACTTATTTTCCATTAACATTCCATGAAGGGACAGACGGGGAACTTCTCTCGAATCAGTGAGCTCTGTACGATATATTTTGTATACTCACTGACCGGGGACCTACTGTTTAAAGCCGGCTCCGAACGGCTAATGCTTTCCTAGAGATAATTTACATGGCTTAGAGATTGCTCTCTTACTCGTAAAGTCGCCAACATTTACGAGGTGGAAACAGCCGCTGAAAAATGTTTGATTGTCTTACCCGGTTTCGAACGAACGAATTCTACCTACCACACCTCCGGCCGCATTAATTACAATTTCAATAAATTTATATTTAAACGATTTGATGTCTGATTAATTCTAACTATTGACAGTAAGATTAAGAGAACTGTCTCAATGTTCGAACAATAGTTCTGACCCCCAGTGTGAATCTAAACATAATCGTTGACAAAGACTTGGCTTATACCAGATAAAGATGCGTGGGAATGCAGAACTCCTGGTAAAACAAGAACTGAAAGTCAACATCTATATGGGCGACTTTAAATTAATTAATCAAGTAGGTGTCTGGGTCTACTCTAAAGACCTAGAGCTAAATACAGCACGAAGACAACATGATTAAGCTGTCAAATTAACCTAAACAATATTTCAGCAAGATGTAGCAGCTTACACGGTCAATGTCTCAGCCTGATTAACATATTATCAGGTTGGCTAACGTCCATCTTGATATAGTTTAGGTTCATTTGGCAGCTTAATTTGGTGTTCCGTTATTCGGAGCGTGTGCGTCTAAAGGTCAGTGATCATTGATAACCGCAATGAGATTTCTCACGTGAAGTCTGGCAGATAAATCACGCGGTCCGCGTCCTCCACTCGTCCATACCAGGCCAGATTATTGTGGTTACGTTGGCCGCTTGGTTATTTTCTCCGATCTCCTATTTCCGTGATATCAGCTGTTTACTCTCAGTGAGAGGGATTCCAAATTCATGGTAGCGCCAGCTCTCCCAGGTGCATCAGCCGTACAGTTACCAACTATGTCCCTATGCCGAGGAACCCATATAAGGCTAACTGATGAATGTCTCGCTATCTCCTCCAGTGATATCCGGCGTTCTTGAGCAAATTTTGGTACATAATGACCTCCTTGATCTGTCAGCAAATATCTGGAGCATTTCCCCTGTCAATGTCCAGCGTTCGCAACTAATTGGTAACGCTTCTGGCGAAATTACTCTTTAACAGACTTGTCCAAACTTAGGGGCACAGACTAGAATACAATTAACAATTCTAGCACAAAGTTTCTAAAATAAATTCTCTGGATTAAAACCATGCGACAATTGGAGCGCACAACAGACCGAATACGGACTTAGGTGTATGTCCAAGGACCTGAGGCGGTTTTCTCAAAGATGTTTCATATCCGGGGATTAAATTCCATTACTTTTCGGGGATCATTTGAAAATTAAATTTCCACTCAACAAAACGAGTAACCAATCCTCATCCTCAGAGAGTGGTCGATGAAGGGAAATGGGACTTGAACCATCATTGGATCTGGCGTAATTTTTGTGGGCCATTTTTCATGACGCCGACAGTCAAATGAATGAAACCGTGCTCTTTGAAAAAAAGCCTCTGAACTGGAAAATGTCCCCAAAAGCAAAAGTGAAGAATTCCCCAAAATAAATGAAAAATTCCACCAGAAATTTTGAAAAATGGCCCAAACAATTTATGAAAAATTACCCAATCAAAAATCCCCCAAATATTATGAAAAATACACTAGCGTTTATGAAAATTACCCCTGATATTATGAAAAATACCCCAAAAAACAACATTTAAAAAAAAATAGATCGCGGACGCGATTTCTGTTTTGAAAATATCAAAAAAAAAAACCGCCCAAAAAATAAGAATTTTGCGAATTTTCCATTGTCCGTTATTTGGAGCATTTTTCAGATGAAACGAAACATGAAATATTCAGCCCTGTTCCAGCTTTCATTCTCATTCCATTTCACTTTCATTCCACCAAAGTGAATATTTCCTTTGACAAAAAGGGGTTGAAAGGATCAACTTTTTTTTTAAATCAATCATTTGTTTGGTAAATGGCCTTAAAATAAATGTTAAAGTATCCAAATAGACAGAAAACATTTCAAATTTCAGGAACTCAAAATCCGTCAATTTAATCTAGTTTGCCTTCTTCTGAAGTTATCGATCAGCAATAAGTTATCGATCTGTAATAACAAAAATATACACATTTGTTTCCATTTCTTTTTGGAATACTTTTCCGATGATCGATTGAACTCGAAAATGCGTTACTAATTTCATTTCGTCTGGCGTCTTTTCCTAGCTGCAACCGGTTTTTCGCTTCCTCCGCTTTGAATATTTCTTTCTTCTCGTTTTGATTCCGCCACCAAAGTGTGAATAAAACCATTATGGCATAATTGCAATTTGTTTTCTAATTCTTGTAATTTCCATGTTCAGTTTTATGGCTCCAAGATTGATCGCCCAGAAAACCGTAATGCGAAATTGCACAATTGCATAAAACCAAACAGGTTACGATTTGAAGCATGTGTGTGCCCATGTTGGCGCAATTAACATATTTAATTAATGTCTGGTAATGTGAATAGAATGATAAGGGACACAGTTGTTTGCCTGCGCACACAGATCTAGCAAATCGGTGAGATGTACAATTTCGTATGATGGAATTTAGTTAAACTCGATGAGAAAAACTTTGTGCAAATATTTAAATTTTTCTTTATAAAAATTCTTAATCATTGGCATCATTCGCTCCTTTAATCTGGAAATTTATGCATATTCCAATGTGACCCACTAACATTTGCTGTCAAATGTGACAGTTTTACTACACACACACCTTCCTTTTTCCAAAATTCGTTAGTTATGACCACTCGACCGGTTTTCCTTTCTAAACACTTTACATTGTAATATTCCAAACTTACGATTATTTTTTTAGTATTCCTCAACAGTTTTTTTTTCGGTTTTATTAACACCACCAATTGCATGAACGCATTTGCCAAATCAAACGTGAATACAAGTAGTACACACACACACACTCATACACATACGAGAATTGGACACGCTTTTAAATACCAGAAAAATGTAACGTTGAAAAATTACCGACTTCCTTAAGGTGGTGCCGATAGAAGTTGGACGAAGAAACCAACAACAACAGCAAACAAAATCTATGTGTCTACCGAATCATGATAACAATTTTTAATACATTTTAATTAAAAGCGAAATGTGTTTTAGGTTTTCGCCAAAGATTTATAATCGCAATGCGTTTTTTTTTTGTTTTGCGCCAACAGAATTTGGCTGACCGAATGAAACGCATGTTTCGGGGTTAAGATTTATTACCCTATGGTAGGCAATCGATTACTCAAATAAAATGTGGACAATTTGTTCATTTGTACAGAACAGAAATGTGCAAAAACTTTAAATAAATATAAAAAGGGCCTAACTCAAGAAAAACACTTTTTACAAGGCAACGAAAAATCTTAATAAAACTAGAAATAGAAATGTGTACAAAAACTTGTCAATGGATGTTTTTTTTTTTTTTTATTAAAAAAAAAAAGAGGAATTCGAAAATACACAAAAACCGAATTACACCAAACAACGAATCACTTGCTACAATAATTCGAGGGCCATAATATTGAAAGGCCAAAGCAATAATTTCGTTTTTAAATCATTGAGAATTTTACCAGCTTTCAAACTGCATAATTGGTTTCTTACACTTTTATGGATTTTTTAAAAATTATATGGCATTCTGTGTTTAATCTGTTTTCAAACCAATAATCTTTACTTGATGAAAATCCTACCTCAAATAGTTTAGTTATAACCACTAAACTGACTGAACTGGAATTGAAAAAAAATACATTTTTTTCTTTGTCTTTATGAGAGACAACGACAAAGTAAAAACATCTTAACCACCACTATATTCACGTAAAAAATTAGATATATTGGACTACAAATAAAAACTTATGTTTTAATTTAAATTCTGGCTCGAACACACTTGACCTAAGTCTGTATTTGGTTCCCTTATATCTCATCTCTGGCTAAACCCACAGGGCTCGAACACACATGGCCTAAGTCTGTATGGAATTTCAATCAAATCGGAGAACCCAAGAGCCAATGGAAGATTTATTTACAAACAAAAATAAATTCCCCCAACAACTCCATGGGAAAGTTTAATTTTTTTTTTTTAATAATCGAGGTTTCTTATTTTGAGCACTTCTGTCTCATCTCCGACTAAATCTATGGGGTCCTTATTCCAGATATAATTCAATTTCAATCAAATCGGAGAATCCAACAACTAAAAGATTCGAATTTCTCCACTTGTTCCCTGAAAAAAAGACACATATGCAAAATGGCTCCAAAACGAAGAATGCCCCAAATGAAGAAATCCCAAAACTATATGAAGAATTGACCATAAAAGCGGGCTAAACTCATTGGGTTCTTATTCCAGACTCAATTCCATTTCAATCAAATAGGAGAAGCCAACAACAAGATTTTTTTCCAAACAAAAATCGAATTTCCCCAATCGTTCCCTGACAAAAAAACACAAAATGCAAAATGGCTCCAAAAAAAACGAAGAATGAGGAATTTCTACAAATAAATAAAGAATTCCCAAAAAAAAAAAAGTGAGAACTTTCCCAAAAATTCTGAAAAAACACCCAAATAATTTATGAAAAACTCCCATAAGACACAAATTGAAATATGCCGCCAATTAAATACTTCGTAACGCCAACGGATTGTTCCAATCACATCAGCAATTGCGATAAAATAGACTCTATAAAAAAAACAAACAAAAATCCAGAATGAACTAAAAAAGAAAAAAAATTAACAAGACCTCAAATGAAGAATTCCTACAAGTAGATAAAATCTTGAAAATTCTAAAAAATTACACAATAATTTATGAAAAATTCCTCAATATGTATATTGGCAACGGCACAGGATCGTAGCGAGACAGTCGCCTTGCAGACGTCAAGGCATTTGCCATCGCAGCGTTTAAAAACTGTAACTTACCTTTAAGTCTAAGTATTAAACATACAAAACGACAAGTAGTTTGAAACACCTACAAGGAACAATTTGAGTTATACCGTCAATTGTTGCCTTTTCTTAGGGCATTTCACTTTCGGTGTCCACCTATGAAATCACCACTTCCTTCTCTCATGTCTAGTTAACATTTTTCTAATGGGCTTGCTGTTAATAAATTCATCGACATATTACATTTTGTTTCGTTGTCGTATTATTTTATTTTTATGATCATAAATCTTTAGAAAAAAAAAACTTTACGAATTTCGTTCTGTCAATTAAATTAAAGTTCAATTTACGCAACCACACTTTTTTTTAGTTGGATATTTTCCTTGTCCAACAGTTAGACCGCCGACCAATCAAAGTATTAGTTGTTGTTTTTTTTTTTTTTTTCTTTGGAAAAGGATTGAAAAATAACGCGGTTATATTAAAATTGTTTAGAATTAATAGTAAACCCACGCTGTGTCACAGACGAAGAAGAAGGAGAAGGAAAAAAAACTAATGCGGCAAAAATGTTAAGGTATTAAGCAATTGACAATTCGTGCTGTGCCGAGCTGAGCTGAGCTGTGTTTATTTTAAAAGCCCAAAAAAGTTTTTTTCTTCTTAATTTCTGAAGCAACAAAACCGCTTCAGTTTCAGTTGGACTAGGCGGTTTGTCGCATTTCATTTGGCCCGGTCCGGTATGGTTTATGGTAAAGCGATATCTAATGCGGAAAATTACATATATTTTCGCTGCATTTGCATTTTGGGTTTTTAGTTACCGAGTACCGCGAGTAGTTCATTTATTTGTAGGTAGGTACTTCAAACATTACTCCATATAATCTGAATGGCGGCGGCGCGGCTCATGTCTCTCAGTTGGTCTGGTGGAAATTGCTGTTAGAGTTTTTTTTTTTTTTTTGTGCGATCGGATATTTGGACTTTCGCTTTTAAAAGACATTTCAGACAATTATTGTAAAGTTGTGTTGTGTTGATTGTCTTTTTTTTTTGTTTCCTTTGTTATTCGCAATGACCACCCACACTCGTCAAACATGCGCTGCGCTAACAAACTGAAAACTACACCCACTGCCACCACCTTTTTGGAAATTGGCATGAGACACCGCCATATCAAAAACAAAAAACTGTCTACCATAGGGTCACATGTTTGCCAAATGTGGTCTACAATTCCCTTTGAATGGGAAATATGTTAACAAAATATTTGCATTTTGTGATCCATTTGCCATTACTAACACACAATAAGTAAGTGAGTGAATGGACTACTGGTTTCGCCAAAACACACACACACATATTCTTGGACTTTGTTACCGGGCAGGGATAGTTTTATAGGTTTGTCATGGTAGCATGCATATTTTGACAGATTTAAAACGAATAAAAAGTATGCAAGTATCATTGGAAAGGCGGACTGTGATAACCTGAACAAAAGGTATGTTAACAATGTTGTAAGAAAAAAATGACTGAAAATGTGTCTAATAATGGAATATTTAAAAAAAAACGTGTCTCTAAAGACTAAAAATTAATCGGAGAATATAAATTATTTTTATATTTGTATCTAAAACACACAAAATATATCTCTTCAGAATAGGGGCGATCACAATATGAGTGATCGTGACTATATTTAAAATATCGTCACCAGAAATTCAAAATGACCTAACAAGCATTTTCATAACTTCACAGGAGAAGCCAAACTCTAGTAAATTCTAAACATAAAATCTAAATATAAAATTGTAAATGTTGGATATCGACATGTATTTTCGGTCATTTTACAAGAATCAATCAAAAACACGATTATGAGTTTTTATAATGATTGGTCATTTTAAATTTCAGTTGTTCATAAAAATATATAAAAAAAAATCTGACAAATACTTCAAATCGAAGTACAAAACAAAAGAATGACAACATTTCTCAAAGAACAATTATTCCCCATCAGGACCACATTCTTAACGAACAATTACAAAAAACTCGGCACAAGTTTATTAACGAAAACATACTAAGAAATTGACAAATACTCAGAATCGAAACAGGAAACTTTCACGGAATCAGAAGAATTTGAAGATATCTAAAAGACTGAACTCCTGTGTATCGACAAATATTTAGAATCGAAACAAGAAACTTTCACGAAATCAGAAGAATTTGAAGATATCTAAAAGACTGAACTCCTGTGTGTTACGGAACCCTTTATTCTGACATATTCGTTCGTCTGAGACGTGTTTCTCTTTCAACAATAAAACTTCCTGTCGACTTCCATAAAACGTATTTGTTCATTCGTTACGATTGGTAAAATAGGGTTTTATCAGTGACCCGATTTCAATCATTGGACATTAGTTCCATATATCTTTTCCGAATGTATATCCAAACTAGAAAGGAATGAATTTTAGACTCCATTTTATTTGTAACGAACGAACGAATTTGTTCTATGGAAACCGGCAGTAAATCTTGGTTTGCTGTTGTACACCTCTGTTTTTGTTTCTTTGGACTAATAACAATAAAGTACATACAACTGTACATGAATTTTCCAATACACAAAAAAAAATCTATATTAATTGTCATTTACAATCTCCTCCACCCACATGAAAATCAATCAACAGAAAGAATTTGATTCAATACATAAAGAACATAAAAACATATTGAAAATCCAATGTTTACAACTTTGATTCACAAGCAAAAACAAATAAAAAAAACGACTATAACATAAATTGTACATGAGTGTACATAAGTGTATGAAGCTATTTAGAAAATCCTAACGTTTTAGGTCCACCTTGAAGCCAACCTCCTCGTCCGTTTCCAAACCAATGTCAGCTATTAATGCCTTTTTCGTTTTCGGATAACCCTCCATAATGGCATCCATCATGTCCGAACACATGCGTTTACGTTTACGGTAGGCTGTTGTTACCGTTTCATATTTCGTTTCGATTTTCTTGATGTCTTCAGATGAAAGCTGCAAATTAAAGAAAGAATATTCGGTAACTGCTAGTGCATCTCTTGAGAATACTACATTCTCTACCTTGGCCTGCTTTTCTTGAGCCTCATGGTGTCGAAGTTTTTCATTGGTCATCCGGATGTCATCCAAAAGTTTATCTCTTTCCTCTTCGAGTTCTGACAAAGTTTTGATTTTACTTAACGATCTCAATTTGGTATCCAATTCACTCAATTGATTTTCTTTGGCTTTCAAGGCATGTCGCGCCTGGGCTAGTTTTTGTTTCATTAATTGGACATTCTTTTTTAACTAGAAATAAATGAATTTTTCGTCAAATGTATATATTTGAAAAAGTTCAAAGGGTTGGACTATGGAAATTTTCCATTTATTCGGCTCCGGCGACACCCGGCTCTACACCCACTTACCTCCATTGAGCTGCCACGTTGTTTGGCAAAATATATTTTATGTTTGCCATACGTTTTCATAACTAAAATCTCCTTGTCCACCAAGGTGTCTAATGATCTTAAACAAAAAAAGGAATCACATCAATAAATGAAATATACAAAGATATCAAATTTACTTACTTTTGTATGGCCGCTTTACCCCATTCCTTGCTACATTTATCCAACACATCATTCAGGGCATATGGACGATTTTCAGTCAACATGAAATCTTGCACTATCTTTGTAACCGAAGCCTTAGACATCTGAAAATGAAAAAAATAAAATAAATGCATGTCAGTACTTTGCTTGTTGTTTCAACATTTATTTGTAGTTTTTGACATTTCATTAGATCATGTATCGTTATGGCGTCACGTGTTCTATGTCACTGATACTATTCCATACAGATGTTTTATTGTCAGACATATTAACATTATTTATTAACGGTACAATATCAATGTTGTTTTATTTCTACACATTAATTACAAGAACACCACTGGCATTTAGCAAATATGCGCGGTTGTAACGTACATGGAACGGAAAGGTGGATTGATTGACAAATCAGAAATTAATGTAAATGGCCAGAATCTGGAACAAGTGGCAACGCCTGGACCAGTCTCTTTGAGAAGCCATAAATTATGAACAAATGAAGTTAGGTTTCTTTTATGTGTTATAGAAATATAAGCTATAATATACATATTAATTTAAAATAAATTAATTAATTCTTTGTTGGTTATGTGTTTTATATAAAAGTCTATACCGGGTGGTCCTTCAAGTGTTTTTTAATCATATGTTATTCTGACAGTGACAGCACTCTCTCGCTCCAAATCTAGACAGAATGTCAGTATCATATCTTTGTGGAACGAAATTAATCGCCTACATTGGAAAATACTGCCAACTTATTTCCAAAGTCAATTTTTTGTGAAGACAAGTGTTGGCCGAACTGAGGCGACCCAAGCGCCTGTTGTTCGCAAGTGTTCGTGGAACTGGCGGTGGGAACATTGGGGATAGTAAAGCCAGCATGTGATAGTGATAGAATATTTTTTTATCTAACATGCAGATCGATCCTTACTAATTCGAATTTATTCTACCAAGCTGACACCTGAAAAACTGTCAACTGTTTGTGCGGCAAACACGCCCTTGAAACTACCTGTAGAACTTTCGTACAAGTTGCCATATTTACTTTCGTATCTGCTGCCAATTAATTGTGTTATTAGAGAACAAAGATTTCTGTAATATGCCAAACTACTAATTTCCAATAATACAACAAACATTTCACCTAAACCCACAATTTTCCAATTCATACAAACGCCGTTGATTAGTGAACATTAGCGGACATTTGCGCTAACTTAAAAACGTTAATAAAATTCCATATTCAAACATAAAGTATACAAAATATATTTCAACTGTATTCACTTTCAAATGTCAATTGAATTACATTTTATGAATCACGTTTTTGGTTTACATTAAAGCATGATAACACCAACACTACCAGGCACCTGCTTACCTGGTAATCTTCTCCGTGTTAGCAGTGACTTGTGCCATTTGTAAAACTAAACGTATTTAAACCTGTATCCACAAAACCACAACAAAATAAGAAACGTTAAGCATCTTTCGAATACGGGGCAAAGTATCGAATATCCCGTAGACTTATGGGCAAGAAGCTAAAAGTTCAAATGGAACAAAAAAAAATTAAATAAAACAAACTTTTTGAAGATGATTTTGGCGGCTTAAAGGTTGCCTGAATTATGTATGTACATGGATTACATTAGATTTCTATTGAAGCCGTTATTGTTTGGTTTTCTAAATGTTAATTATAATTTGTAACCTTTGGCGTTTTTCTGTTTTTGTTTTCTTAAAGGGACGTGATGCTACTCCTTATTTGGAAAGAAATCGTGTTGGCCGTGATGCCATCGATTCGGCCGCTGCCTTAACGGATATGGGTAAATATTTATTCCGTGAAAGACGTCTACCGGTTTACGATATTGCCGTGGCTATAACCAAGTAAGTATCGCTCGAACCACCATCTACCACACAAATGTTTTGAGGAGGAGCCTAAAGATAAATCAAAACTCGTTTAACTTTATTTCTCTTAATAATTTCCTTTCTTTAATCTTCTTTTAAAATGAGTCTACTGTTATTTTCGTCAAACAAACAACTATAAAATTGTCTTTCCTGTATATATCAAAAAAAAAAACAAACAAAAATTTAGGTATGATATGTGTCGGAGGCGTAAAGGAGGTCGTTGTACGAAAGGCACAGCGGGTAAAGAAATTCAACATTTACCTTTATATTTTTGTTTTAAATTTAATAAAAAAAAAATAGTATGTTTTTGTAGTAATTTGGCACACATTTTAATTAACCTTAGTTACATCTTAGTATAGATAACTAAAAAGGGATATTTACATACAGAAAAATACACATTTATACACATTATGTATCTGCTATATGGATAACAATTAAAGCCTAAATGGTTTTATGAAACTCATGATAAGCGTTACCAGAAAAAATAGCATATGCTATTTATTACTAAACTTAACTTATTGTGCTTTCTAATATTAGTTTCTAGTTAGTTTGGCTTAAAAAAGTCGGATGGAACCGATCCTAAGGTGAACAACACCAATTCTGGGCAGCAGTTTGTGATAAAGTCCTTGAGTCGAAGTCAGGAAAAAGATTTTTTTCGTTTTAACAGTTTAAAATTCTAAGAAATAGGAGATAACGTGTGAAATTGATCGAGAGGAAACACATTAAAATCCTGTTTGATTTTGACCATTAAAAAAAATGGGAACAGTTTTAAAAATGTTTGTTATCGATAACAATTTATTATCAAATGATTTAAATAAAACATAAAATACAATATTGTAATTAATTTCGTTTTCAAGCCAAAGTCAGAAACGGCAGAGCCAAATATTGGGACCTCTTCAGACGAAACCATTTGTTTTTAATTAAAATTTATATAACGACTTTAGCTCAAAGGGTTTTCAAGATTAAATTAAAAGGTATCATACATTTCGACTATCGGTCACTTTTCATTCACAAATTGTATAGATAAATCGCGTCATATGGAGCTGACTAAAATTTGATTTCAATTATATTTATTTAAGGCAGTAAATCTGATCCTAATAATTATATAAATTCCAGTATATTGCGACCCTTTGGTACATACCATTTATTACTGAAAATCGTATGTCGCCACGTTTTAATATGCTAAGAATGTTAAGCCCTAGAATTCGATCCTAAGTGAACACACTGTGGAAGAAATATTGGACATTAAATAATAAAAGTTTCGTTATAATGAAATACGTTTTTTGGAACTTTCTGCTGTAGCCCAGAATTGTATAGGATTAGGATTAAGATAGCGCGTATTGAATGGAAAAGGTGTTATTAGTTTTACATTAGTTTTGACTTTTTTTTTTTTTAATTTTTACTGAAATTATTTTATTTTTGTTTCTTACACATATCAACTATTTCGCTACTCTTCTCTCATTTTCTCTTGTTTCTCCTTCTTGTTCTTTGCTCCTTCGTCGTAATAGATTATAAATTGACGATTTTTTTTCTTTTTATTTCAATTACTTTGTTTGATATCTATATATCCAATATATAGTCATAACTATATTATATTTTTATAACATTACTTACCTTATTTGTTGTTAAAATCAAATTAGACTTGATATGTGCAGACGTGAATTCGGAGTTGGCCAATGTAATCGTGGTACAGCAGGTAATACACAGAAACAAACCAAAATATAACTGAAATGAAAACAAACAAAAATTTATATAAATTTTTGTTGTTCAGCACGTACTTTTGTAAAAATCAAAGTGGAATATTTCTGCATACTCTCTACTCTACTCTGCCTCTTTAGTATATTGTCTCTGACACGTGTATAAAGACATAACAAAAATGGAAAAATAATGTGTAAAAAAATAATTACTTTCAATGTATATAATCGAATTGTTTCAGAAAATGTTTTTTAATGCCTATCTTCGTGTGAAGTAATGAAATTTGCTCTGATTTCAATATGTCCTCCTCTATTTTTGAATGTTTCATGTTCTTGAAGTTATCATCTTTTCTCTCTTCTTCATTGTTTCTCAAGGGATGTTTTCTAAAAAAAAAAACATTGTTTCTATAAATATGGCTGTAATTCAAAATTGTTTGTATGTTTTTATTTTATCCAAAATCTGCATTTCATTGTTCTTCTTCGCTCTTTTTGTGTATTTATTTCTGAATTGATACGATTTTATGTTTCTGGTATGAATAATCGTTTCAGATAATTTAAATTTTATATGTTTTGTTTTGATTTTGAATCCCTCACAAAATAATCATATACTACATGTTTCATTCTCATGATGCTCCTCTAAATTGTACATAATTTGAAGTATCCTCTTGAATACTATGGTCTCCATTGTTAGAGTCCAAATGAATGGATACGAACCTACATCGTTGTAATAAACGTCTACATCTTCTGTTGCATAAGAAGGGAATATGTTCCTCATACAAGATTTTTTCGACTCAAACTTTTTTTCGGATTATTGCAAAGACACCATGAAAAACGATATGTAATCGAACACCCACGAATTGTCCTACTGAAAAAAATGTTTTAATTTAAGTTATATGATATAGAAATTAATAGTTGAACATTTGTTCACACGCTATGGTTTTAGGGGAAAACTCACCACAGTTATTCACATTAAACAACACATCATGCACATAAGTTATTTAAATATGGGTGTTTTAAAATTTTTTTTTTTTTGTAATTCCTTTAAATCATCTCACAAATAACATCCATTCCACCTCTCATATTGCACCTTTTAATAATTGCTTTATTTTAAACGGACAAAAGCTTTGTATCAATTAAAACATGACCAAAACAAACAAGTTGTTTAATCAAAATAAAAACGCAAGTGTTTTCTTTTTGAAATGTTTAAACAACTTGTTTGTTCAAATTTTTGTATTTGCCCCGCCAATGGTAAATTAATATTAATGAAATTATTTCATAATTTTCTTTTCGTCTCCGTTTTTTTTTTGCGTCATCGTTTGCGAATCTGTATCAAAATAGGCTTTGCTTATGTCGGCGGCGCATGCGTGGTCAACAGACGTTTGGAAAAAGTCAACAGTGTGGCTATTATTGAAGATACCGGTGGTTTCAGCGGCATCATTGTTGCCGCTCATGAAGTGGGCCATTTGTAAGTAGTAGCGTCACATACTTCGTCACACCTATTATTTTCTTGTTGTCGCAAATTCATATTAAGATCTTAAATTATGAAGTTGTAGTAAATGTGAAATGAAAACAAAAACAACAGCAACAGAGTGAACAAAAAAAAAATATATCATAAACATTGAAATTTAATTGAGTAATGAAATTTCCGTTACAAAAGTGTCGGTTTTTTCTCCTTATTTTGTTGTTTAACTAAAAGACAAACTTGCTGGTAACTTGTTTTTGTTTTGCTGGAATTCAATGAAGTAATGGAATTTATGCATATCCGTTTTGAAAAAAAAGAAAGAAAAAAACTACCAATCATGTTTCTGCTGGAGTTTTTAGTATTGTAGTTAATTTTTTTTTTTTTCTTACTTTTGTTTCACAGACTTGGTGCTGTTCATGATGGCTCACCACCGCCCAGTTATTTGGGCGGGCCTGGCGCCCAACGTTGCCGCTGGGAAGATGGTTTCATAATGTCCGATTTGAGACACACGGAAAGAGGTTTCCGGTGGTCAGCCTGTTCGGTACAAAGTTTTCAACATTTCTTAAAGTAAGTAAAGTAAATGGAAACATATTTATATCTTAGCCTAAGAGATTATATATATATGGCTGTCGTGAAATATATATTCACTATTGCTTCGGGCATATTTCAAAAACACTATGCAAACAATTCTGTGATCCCGTGAGTGCATGTGGTCGAATTTTTTTCTATGGATAGGATTTTTTTAAAGTGTCATACTCGGTTTTTGTTGAAACAAATTTTCAAAAATTAATCTCTGAATTATTTGTAATCTTTGCCTTAAGTGAATTTTAATCTGAATATAAACAATTTTTAGTCGAAAAATATACCAGAAGGGGCCTTCACTAAATTTTAAATAAAAACAAAAAATCCTCTATCGATTTTAATGATCTATACCTCAGTTTAATTGTAAGATATGTGGCTTTATGATAAACCATGTATTTGCACTGAACTTGAAACCGAGGTGGACTAAAATACATACTTCTCTACTATCAGGTGGTAACAGTCAGAAATTTGAAGGCGAGACTCTGTTCAATTTTAGTAATCTCGTTTACTCACACTCGTTGTTTCTCCTTCTTCTTCGTAGTGGTGCCACCGCCACCTGCCTGTACAATGCACCGCACGAGGACAATGCCTTGGGCCGATCTCTGCCCGGTACGCTGCTCTCACTAGATGCTCAATGTCGAAGAGACCGAGGTACGTACGCCTGCTTTAAGGATGAGCGTGTATGCGCACAACTGTTCTGTTTCGATGCCCAGACGGGCTATTGCGTGGCCTACAGACCGGCGGCCGAAGGATCAGCATGTGGCAACAATTTGGTAAGCAGGAATTTGTTTGAAATTATTTTTTTGTAAATGCAGACATGTTTATTAATTTATTTATTATTTAGCATTGTTTGGATGGCCGTTGCACGCCTCTGCAAGTTGCCTCAAACCTCATACCCAACTACGGAGCTCAATACCGTTTAGGTTACAAGTAAGTACAATTTTTATATTATTTTCATTTTTAGTATTTGCGTTTAATTTAACAAATCTGATACTGTAGTTTTGAACAACTAGCACTTTGTTTTACTCTAAACAAAAATACAATTGTTTGATTAATCTTTAGCACTTTGTTTTTGAGAATTGAAATTTATTCTACAATTTTTCGTTATTTTTTTTTTATTTACAAATCTATTCTTCTTTTCTTATTAACCACAACATGTACTTCAAAAAAAAAAAATAAACAAAACAAAAAATCTCTACACTACTTTCCTGTCTATCTTTCCAAAAACAAAACCAAAACTACACAAAATCTTTTCAAAAACACAAATAATACACGAAATCAAATTGAAAACAAATCTACACAACAATCCAACAAACACCACAAATATCCACCAAATATCACTAAAAATACAACAAACAAACAAAAAACAAAGATCATCAAATGAGGCCATTGGTGATGACAGTGAAAACGAAACGAAAGAAACACAAAGCGATTCCACAAATGAAGAGGAAGACGATGATGACGACCCAGATGATGATGGTGAGGATCAAGAAGATGAAGATGATGGGGACTCTGAAAATCAGGAATCGGAAAATAATAGTAGTAGTGAAGAAGAGGAAGAGGAAGAAGAAGAGGCGGGAGATGAAGTCGATAATAAGGAAGAAAATCCCACCGACGAGGACCATGAGGAAGATAGTGAAGAAAACACAAGCGATTCCTCGGACAGCACAGAAAATGACTCTTCCCTGTCTCCCAACAGCAATGCCAACGCTCAAAATGACGATGATGAAGAGTATCTGACCGAAGACAACATTGAATCATCGCCCAAAGATTTTAATAATCATCTCGATAAGCCGCAAGATAATCACTACGAAGAGACAATGGTTAAGTGCAAAGACAACGATGACTCCTCAAAAGAATTAGATCTACACAATTTAGGCCAAAGACCTTTACTTAATTTGAATACCTATCAATATTTATCACAATTATGGCAAAAAATACAAACATACACCACAACAACGACCACCAAAAACCCTTTAACAGTATTACACAAAGAACACCGGCCCCGGGGTCAGCAGGGTCATGCGGTGTTAAAGTCTATTAAGAAAAGTAGTGTTAGCAGCGGCAGCGCCAATGAGAGTAGGCGAAATGCAACGACATCCACACGAAATACCCTACACCACTACACTGACATCATAACAACAGCCAAACCAAGAACATTACACACAACAACACTGCCACCAACACCACCAAACCCACCACCTACCTCAACTTTTATCAAAACTTTAAGCAAACAATTTCAATACTATATGAAGCTTTTCCAAGCGAATAGCGATAGTAGTAGTAGACATAGAAATAGTCGTACAACAATCAATAAACCCTATTACAATAGCCATACAATTTTGCCTTCTAAACCTTATAGTAACAGCCTTAACAACGCCAACACCAAGCACCTGCATAGTCATAGTAAAGCCAACAACAACAATGGTAACAGTGATGATGATGGTGACAACGAGGATGACAACGTGGACGACGACGACGATGATGACAGTGGTGATGACAACGACGAGAGCAATGAGACTATAGAGAAACAAAAACGTAAGTTAACCATACCCATAAGCACCACCATGCAACAGCAACTGCAAGCATCACCCCCCACTCCCACCACTTCCCATGCGGCCACAGCCACATCCAACACTTTGGAAATAGCAGCGGCGGCCACAACTACGCCACCGCCGCCACTACAATATGGCATACGATCCGGCGGCGGATCAAGTTCAACATTTTTCGACACGTATGTCAAGAAGTTACAGGCTTTAAATGCAGCGGCATCAACGGCCACCACAGAGGCATCGGTCTTAAGGACGACGGAGGAAGGCTCAAAAACCCTGGACAAAACTGAAAAGACACCGCATACGACTTCACAGTTTGAGGGTCAATATTTGAAACGTACGCTTAGTAGTACGCCCACATTGAGTTCATTTAGTAGTATTAGTAATAAAAGTCCATATACTAAACAAATAAAATCCACATCAACAACAGCATCGACTGCAACAACAATCGGTGGTAGCAGTAGTAGTTCTAGCAGTAGCAGTAGTTATAAATACATTCCACAGCCATTGAAAATCATACAGGAAACGGATACGGAAAACATACAACAGCACCAACAACCACATCGACAGCAAACTCCACAAACATCGCCGGCATATGTCACCAATTATATCGGTGATAATACCAATCGTTTAGCCTCTATCGTACAACAACATCAGCCACAATCACATCATCAACAACAGCAGCAGCAACAAAAAACTTTAGCAAAATTGTTGCAACAAACAAATAATTCTCATCAACAACAACCGTCACCATCAGGCCCAGCCAAACAACACCAACTAAAACACCAGCATCAACAACAGCAACAACAACAATCGGTAGTAGTAGCCTTCTCGAGTAGTACAACAACGAGAAGGCCCAAAATTAAAACACAAAAACTCATACGTCGATTACGAACACACAACAAATGAGTTGCTCGAAAGGTCCCCCCCACCTACCTACCTACCTACCAAACACCCCACAAAGTTGTTATGCCTATAAAAATAATAACTCTAACTTACAAAATCAAAACAGACAAAACGCATCAATAGTGCCTAAATAATTCAATACTCGTATACATTACTACATAAAAACCAAAATTCAAATCCGTTTTGTGAGCGGTAAGCAAACATTTTGAATAATACTTTCAAAAAACATAAAAAAAAAACAGCAAATCTACATAGAATGGTAGCTGCCACCTACCACCCATCCATCCATCTCTCCATCTTTTATTGGCCTATAAGTAGACAACGCTTCTTATCTAGTCTAGCCATGGTTGAAGATCGTTGGTTATAAGCCACAAAATTAATTCCACGATTGTTAAATTATCAAAATCAACAAGTTAAAAAAAATATGTATGTAATTTAGTCCTTTTAGTTAACGTAACTTCCTTTTTGTTTGTTTCGAATGTATCCCTTAATAGTTCTCCTTCACCAGCATTTGCTTGTTACGTTTTACAGAAAAAAATATTTAAAATATTCTAGTGCATGTTTTTTGTTGTTCTTGTTGTTTTTAGTTAATTCATTAATTCCGTAGTTGTTTGTGTAGTTTTGATATCACACCACACACTCACACAAAAGACTAAATAAAAAGTCCTTGAAGCAAATGAGAACTGTTTGTTGCAGCAAAAAAAAAATTTCAAAACATTTTGTTGTTTTCTCTAGTGGAAACTGTACATTTCATTCTCAATGTGGATTGAAATGGAAGCATCTGAAACAAAGCAAGGATCTTAGACTGGAGCATACCACGTTCTACCATTCAACGCTGCGAGTAACGCTGACATTACAATTGAATCCCTAAATATATAATGGTTGTTGTCCAGTCAAAGTACTTCGATATGTATGTCGCTGTGAATTCCGTGCTGCCTCCACTGTTATTTATAAGTTCGCCGATTGTTTCTGCACAATAGATTTTTTTCTTATTCCCAAATTATTCTACTCATATGTGAAATAAAAGACGTTATTATTCATTTCATATATTATTTCTTTTAAGCACTACCTGTTTAACATGTGACGCACATAGCTCTAGGTAAACTGTAACATGCTGTGGAAATTTCAGGACGATCCGACTGTTTAAAACAATATTTTGCATCGTATCAGTTACATGTACCAAAACTCACTTTCCTACCGCTAATATGGTATGAGATATGGCCCTTTCAAGGGCTGATGTGTGTGGGCATGCAACGCCCCACTTGATATATCAAAAATCGTAGTACCCTATTTTCATGACTGAGCATGGGGGTTCCTATACGACTCAAACCCACCATATTCAATCAAAAAAAAACGATTTTGATTTCAATTGGTATCGATTTTGAGTTCCTGAATACACATTAGTTGTTGATTTAAAGAGCATTCCATCAATCAGTAAGGGTCGGTTATTAATATTTCGAAAATGATTTTAATAACGCTCGGTGTTATTTAGTCTCACGAAGAAACTGTAGAACAACAAACGTATGAAGAAATATTTAAATGTGGATTGAAATTATTTATAAGCCATTGTCATTATACTACTTTATACCAAATATCACAACAAAAGAATTCATAAACTACTTAACTCTGTTCATTCTATACATGAGACAAAAGCTTTAATTTCATTCAAATTAATTGTAATAAAACCAAACTCTCCAATCTATTGCATTAGTAATTATCTTCATCTCTATTGTCACTACTTTCTTGACTATCACATTATACATGTAAGTCTTTCTTCATCTCTTACATTATCTGTCAAAACATACTACTACTATCTTCTATCTTTCCTCGACCACCATCAAACTTTCAGAACTGCGCTGCATGACATTTTTAATGAAAAAAAAAAGAATGAAGCAAAACATCTCTACTTTTCTATCGTCGTTTCACTGCTACTAAAACATTTTACACTCCACCACAAACACACACACTCTCTTATACATCATGTCAATCAATCAAAAGCGGACGCGGAAAGTAAAGAATCGCCTTACCACCCACCACCACAACTCACCATATACATTCCACCTCAAACACTCAAATGACTCCTCTTATAATTACAAAGGAAATCAAAATTACCGCATGATTCATATTATGAAAAATACATTACGTATTAAAAAGTAGAAAAATATTTAAATACTAAAATATTGAAAAGGATTCTATGGAATATTTCATATATCATAAACTATAATAAAACAATAATCCAACAAGAGAACTCATACTAAACAAACAAATCAAAATTGGTTAAATGGAGCCTTTATCACAAAAAAAGCAATGGTTTTAATGGAGACGGACTGCTTATGAATTGAAATGGATTTAAAATAATATAATAAAGCTAAAGGATATGCCTAAATATGGATTGGATTTAAACAATATGCGTTAAACGGAGATTTGGAAACAAAGCAAGCATGTGGGAAAGGAAAGCTACCATGGAAGCAAAGTGGATTCCTCCACAGAAAACAAAAAAACATTTAAATTGTTTAACTTAACCCCAGCCTATTTGCATTTATTTAACACCTTGCCCTGTTATATGTCGAACACAATTTTTTTAATAATATATTTTTGTTTCTTTTTCTTTCTCTTCCCTTTTATATCTAGTGGTTAATTGGAAGACATATCCTTTTTGATGTTACAATATATTTTGTTTTGTTCTTACACACACTAAATACCTGCAGCTGCCTTAGAGGATTTAGAGAAGAAAACTGTCTTAGTATTTAAACTTAAAAAGGAATTTTAGTTAAACTAATCTCTCTTTTTCCATAAATCTCTCTCTGTATATATATACGCATATATATATAAATTTAACTCATCTAAAACATCCATATACATACCATATTTAAAAACGAACTATGTACGTATTGTATCATTCACTCCTACATTCGTTTTGCGTTATTTACTTGTGTATTTTATGTAAAGGAAATTTTTTTTTTGTTTGTTGTATAAAGTAATTGCCATTAATTTTAAATAATTCCCATATATTCAATTCAAATTGAATCAAATTGTTTGTTGTTAAGTAAGAAAAGAAAAAAAAAACACACACACGAAGAGAAACCCGGAAAAATAGAAGATTTCTATGGATCTGTAAGAAAACTCCAACAAAAACAACATCTCTACGCATGCCTATGCATATATGTATGTTGTTTCTTTTAGTTAGAATTTATTAATTATATATATACATATTTTATTGTTTATTTTTATATTTTGTTTTATTTTTTTATTATTGTAAATTATAATTTAATTATATATATATATATATAAACACATATTTCTCTTTTTTTGTTAAGTTAAGCTTTTAATATATTTTATTTGTAAATTTAATTTTAATGAAAAATTATATCATGAATCGGAAGAAGTGGAAGAACCAGAAACACTTTTGGCACAAGAAATTTTGTAAATTATTATTATTAATAAAAATTTGATGAAACCTAAAAATATTAAGTGTTTTAAAGCCATAGAAACTTAAAAGGAGGTATGAGTATTATCCCTATTGGGTATTTAAATACCCAAGGAATTCTAAAAATCGTACGAACCGATGTGACTAGGGCTGTCAGTAATAGGTTAAAGAGGTAATACGTAGGATAGTCCTTAAAAATAATATGTGTATGATTTAATGTTAAATCGTATTTGGGTTAAACGGTTTTGTAAACAATCCAAACAACTTTTGGAACTACACATCCAAAATGTCGGGACTATTAAAGTTGGGGTTGTAGAATCTAATGGCATAATCCGTTTAGAAACTTCAGGTTAAAATGAGGAGATATTGCATTTTGAATTATATTTCGTTCTAATTTCTTAGGATCGATTGCATGTAATATTGGAGACCCCATGCAACCGCGAGCAGTAATCCAAAATTGGCCTGACAAGTGAAGTAAAAAACCGCTTCGTTGTTGTAAGTGAACGTTTTCACACATCTCATAAAACAAAGCACACAATGAGCTTCTGGTTATTGAAATTTAACATATATTACACGCAAAAAGAATATAGATATCAGTTCAGATCCGCATATGTTATTAAACTTAACAGGCAACACTCTAGATCTAGAAAATATAAACCAACTTTAAACCACTGAGCAAACTAACTCCAATCCTGAAATGGTTTCATTCCTAGCCAAAAATGTTTTCTATAAATATTTATATTCGCATGTTTTATATATGCTATAATAGAGTGGCTGATCCCCCTAAACAGGGGCTGGTTAGGCCAAAAAAATGTGTTCGGAGAAATTATTCAAGTGGCAATACTGGAGCGGAAGGAGGGATCAAAGCAAAAAAGTGAGAATACGAAACAGAATCAAAGTTGCCGGGGAAGTGAGAAGTGCCGCCAATGACAAGTCTCCACCTCCTAAAATTAAATTTCTTTAAATTATGCGTAGATGACTTTGGTTAATATGTTACATTTAATATCTATATTTCATTTTTAATATTTACCTCAAATAATTAGTAAGAGTTCATGGAACTGTGTTGGAATATTTCTTTAATATACGAAAATGAAAATTTTGCTGGTATCCCGCCAAAGCAGCTGATTGATTAGAGATGGCAAATGAACGATAATTGTGAGAATTAAAACACTAACATATCCACAGGGTTACCATGATCTTCTTGATTGGCATTACGGGAACTTATGAATGAAAATAGGCATTTGCATTTCTACGTTCTAGTACAATGCGTTTTAAATTTAAAAAACAAAATCCGTTAGAAACTTAATTGCGAAGAACTTCCATCCATTGATGTTCCAGGATTGAACATCTAGGCTACGGCGGTCATAATCTCAACAGTGACCGTACGAATATGGGAACTGCACGCACATTTCGGGAAAAAAAAATTTTTTTTGAAAAAATCAATAACTGAGCTGCTGCGTATTGACTTGGGAAAAAGTTTCCATCCTTCGAAGGACATACGATATTGATTTTCAGTCAACATTTCGATTGGAAAAGAGCTGTCACTGTCAATATCACATAGGATTCTAATAGAAACTACTAGTTGGACCACTTTTCCCCATATTTACATTTTTTGGTACCTATGATACACCCCTAATTCTGATAAAAATTATCATTATCAATCTGTTTCACTTTTATGTTCATGTTATTGTGTTATACAATAATTATATCTGTACTTAATTATATAAATGATTCTACATGAATCGGTTTTTTTATTACTTCACACTATAAACACATAGTATGTACTCACACTAATCATATGAATTCTTAATATCATAAAAAAAATTATCTATTTTAAATTATCAACAAGATTCGAATACTATTTCAACCAACCCGTTATGATTTCTTCCGGATGGAAATGATCAACTATAATCTGAAAGAAAATTGAAACTGAGAAATTGTAAAAAGCAAATAAATTTTAGTAGAATACCTCTTCATTTTGCAATATAGTTTGTGTTGCCGCTACCGTTTCTTCTAAATCGTCATCACGATTCATGACTTGGTTTATACTATCCTTATGATCCCCCACACCAACATCATTTTCCATCAAATCCCCCTGATCACTGTTGCCACCGTTGTCGTCATCCATATAACCAATTTCGCCATTGTGTTCATTGCCCAGCTGAGCCTCATTGGCGGCATTCATTAAAATTGCCGTTTCGACGTCCATGTCTTTACTATTCAATGAATTAGACCGCTCAGCATCTAATAGTTGCCCCGGATCAACCTCAACGCCATGTTGATCTCTTAAATGATATCGTAATGCAAAGAGCCGTGCATAGGAAGCGCCACATAATTCGCAACGATTTGTCAAATTTTTATTTGCTTTATTTGTTTTGTTGTGGGATTTCATATGAATTTTGACTGCGTACATAGAGGCAAACGGACGATTACATTCGGTACAGTTGAAAGGTTTATTGTGGCTATTTCTATGGCCACACATCTGAACTGATGTACGAAAACTTTTACCGCAGATATCACATTTATATTGTCGTTCAGCAATATGCGTTTTTAGATGATGCACATACACCGATTGTTGTTTGAACCGCTTGTTACAGGTTGCACAGACATACGGCCGAATGTCGGTGTGGGTGCGCAGATGTAAGGTTAACGAGTAGGAAACACGAAACGATTTCCCACAGACCTCACAGTTGTAGGGCTTCTCTCCAGTGTGTATTCGTTCATGTTTGACTTTCTCGTACGGCCGCTGAAATTCTTTTCCGCAGTATTGGCAGGCGTGCTTTTTACGTGAACCATCGGAAGTAGTGGCAGCGTTACCGAATATATCTAAATCGGGAGCAATAGTTTGTTTGCTACTATTGCCCTGAGTTTCGGTATGCATTTGCAAATGCATTTCATAGCTAACCGAATTCTCAAATTGTTTATTACACTTACTGCAATTATATTCCTCTACATTCTGATGCATATTTTTGTGTATGGTCAGAAGTTTTTGATCGAAACTGAAAGTGAGGAAAACTAAATTAGATCACGACAGGTATTGAAAGATAGTTAATTACCTTTTATTACATATTTCACAATAGAATTGATTTAACTGACTGTATTCCGATTGAGCACCGGCGGGTAAGGCATCTTGTATTGATTTCAACGTTCGTTCATTATGCATTTTCATATGTAACCTGACGAAGAGAAGATAGTCCAAATATATTGAAAATGTACACTACAATATCGTGCAAACTTAGAAACTGACTCTGACAAAAACCAGGAGGATTAATGTAGCTCTTTCTCAGACCACAAAAGGAGCATCTTCAATATAACTTTCACCAGTACAGACGGACCCATATCTAAGAAATCAGAAGACTGGGAGAACTACCAAGTTAGTTTCAACAATTACAAGCGAAACCTGAACAGAGCCAAGCGAACCAAATGGACTAAGTTTTGTGAGGCCATTGATTGTAACAATGAGACATCTAGGTTTAGACTGATTTTATCCAAAGACCCTAAAGTACCTGGATATAATGAGAAATCAGATGGTTCTTGGATAGAATCTATCTCGGTTTCTAGACACGTCTCTCCCAAAGACTTCAGCTCATCAGTCTATCATCTTTTATATTCAAAACACTGGAATGACTGCATATCAAGAACACAATTGGTACGCGTTTTATAAGAGTAAATATAAAGAATCATTAGAGGGACTTTTTGTACTCGACTTCTTGGTAAGCTGCATTGGGAAGGTGCTGGTCAGCACAATTATCAGCCTAGAGGCTCAGGGAATTTAAAGAAGTTAGCTAGCACGGAAACACCACTTGGGGAGTTCTGTCTTAGCTCCTAGGGCTTCTAGGGGTGAATACCATTGTCAAGGAATTCGAGCAAAGAGGTAGTTGATAATAACATGCACGAGACGGTTTTCACAGACGGATGGGAGCAGGTGTCTATGCATACTTTTAAAGTATGTTGGGTGCCAGTCGAATGCTTGTGTTGGGTGCCAGGACACTATGATATTGATGAGTCAGCCCGAAAAGGCTCAGCTATGCACATTGAGGACGCGGTTAAACTGCCAAACAGCTAATAAACGACCACTCGAAAACTGGAATACTATAGTGAGCTTCAATGTATGTATCTAAGGGCATTCGGATATATCATAGATATATCCAGAACAAGTGTACTGATGGGACTGGAGATAATTAGTCTCAATCTTATAATACTTATCGCTGGCCACAGTTTAATCAGGGCGAGGACAATCGAAGCACAAAAATTGAGAATTTTAAACTATTCGCATTTTGAACAATGATGTGATATTCCAAACACTAATTACATTCGAATAGAAAAAACAAAAAATATTTGAACTACCCAGCAATAGTTATTTCATAGGAATAACTCTGATCAAAGTACTTACTTCAAATTCTTCGGCGATTCAAAAGTTGTATTACATATCTCACATTTAGTGGGTCCTGTGGGTTTAGAAACGTTTTTCACCTTATTGTGCAAACGCTGATGGTTATTGTACGAACGCAAAGATGGGTAATCTCTATTGCATAGTTCACAGTGAAACGTAGACGCTGCAGCTGGCTTAGTAGACAGTGGAACAGTATCCTAAAAGAAAAGTAAAACACATATGAAAACGTGGAAATCATACAACTATATGTATATACCCCCTGTTTTCTATAAAACTAATGCGTTTGTTCGTTACGAATTATAAATATTAGAAACATAATAAAAAAAAGTTATAAATGGGGTTTTGATTTTATTCAATACGTGTTCTTAGATATCGGTTCGAGAAAGACATGCATTCCATGGCCAGAATAATGAACTCGTATTCGTAACGACTGAATTCAATTTATAGAAAAGTTAAGAAACTCCTCGATATTTGACGACATAGGAAAAGTGGGTGGTTATAATACAACAATGATCCGCATTATAAAAAATCTATAATATCTATGGCCTGCAGTAAAAATATAAACTAGTTCAATATACATATACATCAAGTTGTAACAAACTAGGTTTATTCGTTAACAAAATGGACTAATGCATGTTCAATGAGCATGAACAATTGACAATTGAGAATTTTAACAAAAGAACACTTGCATTAACCTTGTGGGTAATTATTTGAATATGCAATTTGAACGTGCAATTTGGGTATAATGTGCAACTTTCTAATGCAACAAAATATTTGTATTCTAGAAATTGATTTAATTATTCCCGGGACTAGCGCTAACGTATTGTATTAATTACGAGACTTCGTAATTTGATTATTTTCAAATTGAGAAAATAGAAAAAATTCCGCCAAGCGCATTTCTGACCAAAAACTAGTTATTTTTCCTGCAACGCATTTATAAAATGTAGAGATAAACATGAAATCTTACATTTTGTTCACAAGTTTGAACGTGAGTTAATAGTTCATCATACGTTGAGTAAACCTGCCGACAATAGTCACAGGCAAAGTCCGTCATTTCCTCCAGTTGTCCTTGTTCCTCTTCCACCACTAGCGAATACGTACAATCATGTTCCTCGGCCGATTGTAAATCGGTAAAGACCTGTTGGCATTCATAACAATAATAACGTTCACTTTCTGCCTCCAAAGCTTCGGTTTTTGCCACTATACTTTGGGTTTCATCTTCGATCGATTTGGCCAAGTCTGCCAACACATGGTCCTCGCCATTTTCCTCTGCTCTAATGTTCTCCACTAAATCCCATAACTTATCACGAGACGACTCTTTAACTGCTGCTTCCTCCTCAAGTATCACTTGATCGTCAACTGTCGTCACATCTTCTTCATCTGCCATTGACTCCTCTTCGGGGTTTTCATTTAATAGTTCTATGCCCGGATGATGGCGAAGAAATTCGTTGATGTCGCTATATTCGACAAAGCATTCCTGACAGAAGTAATTTTCCGCCAATTGGCCATCTTCATTAATGATTTCCTTAAGGATTAGGTTGTGTTTGGAGAAATCATTATCAGTTTCTTGGGGAATGACACGCCAGCCATCTCCTAAATCAACTTCTTCGTCGTATTGAATGTCGTCGTTCAGTGTATCCTGTTTTACAATAGTATCGGCGACTTCCTGGAAGATTACATTATTCCCATTGACATTTGCCGTCTCACATCCGACATCATCGTAAGTGTACCAGTCACTTGTTCCCGTATTAAAATCAACGGTTTCGTCTGAAAACACAAACCATGTTATTTTGGTTATTTCACGAGGTCGATGATTTTGTGAGCTATGCCACTAACATTTACTGAATTATACTTACCAGCCATGTGTGATTTGTATTCCAGAGGTCGTTGATTTTAATTTGAAAAGTTTAATTTACAAGAAACGGTAGATATAATTCGAAATTCAAATAGAATCAACCAAATTTCTTTGGTTTAATCGCACCCAACTTCACAAAATATTTATTTTTTTGTTTTGAGAACATATGGTTTTTGATAATTCCCAATATGTGTAGTCGTGGTGAGTATGGTGGTGAGTATTTCGTGAATATGTCAATGACAGTGGTTCTTCTATATATCGTCCAAACCTAAATAATGTATTACAAAATGTATTGTACTCATTATTTAATACGTATGCTGAAATCCGATTAAAACGAACGTCTGTGATTTCGATTCCATATGTGAATCAAGACTTAAGTCATGTAAATGCATACCAAATCTAATCTGTTGAACCGTGTTTTTTATACGAACCGTGTTCCTCAACATTAAGATGGAAACTATTGCTATATTTGGAAACTGCTTGAATTTTTACAATTCTGGGAGTTTTCAAACACTACATCCATACAAATCCGTTTGTCAATTTCATTGCAAATTCTAATACATTTCTAGTAATAATTTGTTGAATATAACTTTAGAATCAGTTTTGTTGATATTAATCAGTGTATTTAGTACATATGGACAAACATTCCTTTATTTTTAACAATATAAAACAGAAATATTTAAAAAAATTTAATGTTATATATATTCTTTTGGCATTGTTCTATGGTTTAATATGAAAAACAGACCATTACAATTGGTAAGTTCTGAAGACGCATACCTTGTTTTGAAAATCAATTGTCAATTGAACTGATCAATCAAATTTCATTCGAGACGTATGTCTATGAATAAAAGAGTTGTCATAGTCTATACGGATTGGATCCTCCGCTGAGTGTCTTTCGAAAATCAACCGTTTGTGTAACTTTAACCCAATTTTACAACCGGTATAGTGAATATTGAGTTCATTGCATCCGAGTAAACATTAACATGACAAATTTATGAACGTGAAGAAGGCTTTCAAAACTTCCTCTTTACGATAAAAATACTATGTCATTTGTTATATAATTTAAACGATGGAATTTCGGTACAAATAAGGCTGCTTTTGTGAGTAAATACGATATTAATATACATGAAATTCCAATATCCAAAATAAAGTAGGAGTAAGATTTGTGATTGTGATACCTAGAATCCCAAACTCAATAGCTTGTTCGCAAAGTATCGGTCAAAATGTTTGTCCAATCTCAATGACATTTGCACAGGTAATTTGTTAAGTTAAAATTGTATGTACGTCCAATACGAAGGTAGATCCCGATTTGAAGTTATAGAAGACATATATTGCATCGGTATGTTTCGAAACATAGTAATATGGATTATGAGCTATATCCAAGTCATTCTAATACTTAAATTACATCTCTGCGGCTGTCTCTTCCACTAAGTAGTGGATCTGGCAACACTCGTTGAGTACATCCCTGTAAACGATGTTATCAAAAACAATCGGCAGCCTTAAAAACTATCGATACTTTGACACCTCTAATAAACAGACTTATTTGAATTTTTTTGTAGCAATTGTTTTGTGTCGTCATTAAATAAAAATTCTTTTCGTCAAAGTATGTTTGAAACCGAGGATATGCTGCCCAGACTGGCGCCCAAGCCTAGTTCTGCAAATCCGATGGGAGGCTCGGAACTCATAGTTCGTCCTCAAGTTCCTGAAGTATCAATACTGTTTGGGCAACAAGGAGGAAATTTACAAACTCAACCACAAAGTGGAGGCGGCCATCAGCAGCCACCTCAACAAACTGCATCATATGCAGCATGGAAGAAACAAATGCTTCCAAAAGTAACATTTCCTCCTGTATTGACACAAGATATACCAACTTCTCGAGACCCCATGAACAATAACAACCATATGCAGGAGTTGAATGACCCACGTACCAATTTATACCCTCTACGATCAACTCCAGCTCCAGGGTCTATTGTCCCGATATCTGTAAATGGGAATTCCAATGGTTTTATCAGCAACAGTTCACCCTTTGCTTCATCTGCAAATGGTGGTAATCAAAACGGCTATGGGAACAATGAGATCGGTGTCCCAAATCCTTCATCTTATCGCCGTAGCTTAGAGAACTGTGGTAATTATCAGCCTTCGCAGCAACAACAATGTGTTTACAGGAAATCTGTGGAAATAACTACTCCTCCGTCAGTTCAGTCTTTTGGTAGTCGTGATGTTTTGACCATTTGTGCTGGTACACAAACGGATGCCATAACATCGCCAAGCAGTGGGATACAAAATATTCCTTCGGATTTGGCATCAAAGCGTGACGTCGAAGAACTCAAGCAAATTGTCCAGGATATAAAACTCGATCAATTGCGGTTAATGCAAATGATGGAAAGATTCTTAGGTTCTCAACAATTGAGAACAAACGTGGAGTATAAAGATGCTGCCGTTCAAGTGGAGAATGAAGGTAAGGACTCTTCAATATTGTATTGGAAATTAGATACAAATTTTCTTATTTTACAGAATCTGTACCGATTGCAAATTTGTATCGCCCCGATTTAGGACAGACACCTTTGACAGCGCCTACAAATAAATTCATACAGCATCTAAAACAAAGTCCTAATGTTTTACAAACTCCTAAGGGCAAGCCGATGGCTCAATCAACCACTTACCGACCCAATTCCCCGCAATCCAATCGTTTGCAAGATTATCAGCAGGTTGTTTCGCCTTCGTCCGTCGTTCCAAACCCACCAACAACGAATTACCAACAATGGAGTAATCAAGTGGCTGTCGTTTTACCCAAACCGTCCACCGACAAAAGTTTAGTTATGAATGAATTGGCTCTTAAATATCTGCCTAACGAAAAACTGGCTGAACTATTGAAAGATTTAAATATAGTCTGTCCTTTACCACCATTACAAAAGCAAACAATGGATCCTTCCACGAATTGCCCACCAAGTCCACAAAACAATATTGACAATTTTGAACGACGACCTTCGGACATTTCGAATGCATCGTACAAATATTTGAAGAAATATCGACTTTTGCCCGAAGATCATGGCGAAGATGGAGAGAATGAAAATCCACAGCACAATTATGGCCCTATAAGAAGTTCCCCAGTGCAGCAGAGACAAATACCAGCTGCGTTCACACCACAAAAGCCTAATTCGCCCTATCAGCAACAACCGATTGGTCGTTTGCCACTTTCGCCATTGGCTAGATCTGACACAACGCCTGCACAAAAAAATATGTTAGATTTAGAAAATATAAAACACCAGCCAAAGTTTTTGTAAATTTATTTCAATGAGAATATTACAACTAAATAGAATTATATGAAATAGTGTTTAGCCCAAATATGTATTTTTTTCGTTATTAAAAAATTACTGCTCTTGTTCGAAGGCGTTTAAACCGTTCCCTCAAAACGATATTCAATATAGTAAGTTATCCATCAAAATGTATGGACAATTAAGAAAACTGAGGTAAAAAGTAGTAGCAAAATCAAAGTCTGTTTTTTCTGGGACTTATTAATTTGTTTCTATTTCTGCAATATGTTTTAAAGTTACTTCCAACTTAATAAACAATAACACCTAAATTGGAAGGCGGAATCAAGGTGGCCAGTCTTCGAAGTTTTTATCCAAAGCATTCTCCAGGTATAGCTGTACTATGTTCAGAATATGGGCAAGATCGCGCTGGTCGTATTGATATTATTACACGATTTCTAAAGTGGGTGGAATGGTACATTTGTATGTGAGGTACCAGAAGGGTACCGACTAGGGGCCAATTTTTTCTAGAGAACTTTATATGTTACAGCTTTATAAAATACGGAATATGGGTTAGATCTGATTGCGCGTAGTGCTATTATTACACTATTTCTAAGGTTATAGCTTTACTAAATACAGAATTTGGCCAAGATTCATCTAGGAACAATAGAGAATACCGAATATATGAAACTATTTATCTTTTTAACAACGTCAAAAAGAATAAGGCTGAATATTCGAACTGAAAACACAATAAACTTTTTAGTAAATGACAAATATCTACATATGTATGTTTATGTATATTCGTTCAGCATTTTGAAGGAAATTGGAATGGAAACTGACAAATGATATATCAATTGAATTTCCATTTGATCGGATTTGTATTTCTATTACAATTGTAATAGACTCGATATTTGTAGAATGCTGGTTTAATTCGTATAGGAAATCGGAATGGAAAATGTCAGATGACATCTGAAACGCATATCCGACATAGCATCTGCTTCGTTTCGCTTATGCAGACAAATCGCATCGTGGATTTTAGAATTTATTTTTCATATAAGTTTGACTGATCGAATATATTCCATCTTCTATAAAAAATTACATATGGAGTAAAGGAGACAATTTCGTCCAATCTGAAACCTCTTTTAATGATCTAAAAAGCCTTAAATTGTATGGCTTGGAAACCGTGGTGTGATAGGTAGTACGTGGGATTTTACGCGTAATCTCAAAGCCGTGTAAAACATGCTTCGAATTCTGACCGGAAATTTATTTCACTTTTTTATTCCATTTGTCAATTTCCATATAAATTTTGGAGATTAATGCTTCAAATGTCTTGCGGGTCGTTTTATCCAAAGCATCTTCTTTCTCGATAATGTTATTACAACCACATTGCTAAGAAAATCTAAAATTGTCCTCTATTACAATTTGAATGAGAATTGACTCATACAACCAAATCCACATTGACACGTACAAAATTGTAATAGATATCTTGTCAAACCCGGAAAAATGCGATTGTGATTATATGTGAACTAGCCGAACATAAATGCTGTATATATAAGAACTTTTTAATTCACCCTCGAAATGCCATTTAATGTTAATAGATCTGGCAACATTAGTCAAAGACGTCGGAACAAAGTAAAAGGTCAACAGTGAAGTTTAGGCGTCGTAAATTTATATTAATTGCACTATACTCGTTATATTTAAGATCCTTTGTGTTTTTTGTCGTTCGGCGTGTTGTCATAACATGAAATAAATAGTCGTTAACCTGTTTACGCGTAAATTCGATACTTGGGAATTTCGGCTGCTGAAAGAAAATTTGCCACCACAGTTGGTTTTCTCACATTCACCATATGACGGCGTTGTGGTGAATAACTCGTATGTTCTATTTTCCCCGTATGGTCGATCGTCAGCTGTTCGGTGATTGCCACTTTCTACCAATCTCACACACACTACTCACCTACTCACACCACTCATACAAATACAACAAAAACATAAACAAAGACAAGACAGAATTTTTGGCGCGTTTGCAACGACGTTGACTGAGGTATTTTATACGTCAGCCCAAACGTCAACGTCATGCGTTTTCTGTTGACTGAACTTTTGGAGGGAAAAACTCTTGTCAGTTGAAATTTGAGCGGGATAACAAGACGACGTGTGCTGGTATACCATAAGCATTTTATCCAACAAACACTAAAGACCTCAGTCCGTCGACTTTACCCTGAAAAAAAAAGAAAAGTCAGGAAGTACAATTCACAAAAAGGAGAAACTTGAGCAGATAAGAAAAATAAAAAGTCCAATAGAACCACCAATCAATAAAATAAAACATCGTGAATAAAAAATTATTTTCTGAAATAAATTTAATAAGAACTTACAAAGAAAATGGCTCAACCATCGATAGCTGCCTTTTTCAATACCCGGAAACGTGCTGTTGCCGAAGATGTGACCACAATAAAGAATAGAGTAAGTTTTCTGTGATATTTTCAATAAATTTCCCTCTAGTGGAAATTAATTCAGATTAAGAAATTAAAATGCGTTCTGGAATTTATGGTAGTGCTGCTAACATAGAAATTTTAAAACCACCCCTGAAACAGTTGTACTGCAGAGACGCTTTAATGATCTCATTGTCTTCTCTCTTGTTGTTGTGTTTTTTCTTCGAGGGTACATACACACATGATAAGAGAACGATACAACGAAGAAACGTTGGATAAATTATCGTTGGTTGAATTTATTCCTGAATCTATTTTTCATTTTATGCCGTTTTTTTGTTAAATAAGACATAATGTTATAAATTATTTTCAGCGTCTACTGGAGACATCAGAAACTACCACGCTAGATTCCAATGCCAACACACCATCACAGACACCCCAGCAGACCACAGAGTCAACACAACAGACTAATCAAGACCAACATGATGACATTGGATCACTCAAGAGAATGGGTATGCGCACCCGACGCTCATCGGCGGTGGTCAAGCGCATTGGCATTCAAGATCCCAGCCAAGCGTCCGATAGTGGTGTATCGCCCAAGAAAATGTCCAAGATCGAAGAACATGTTAAACAACAAAAACTAGTGCAATTTATTAAAAAGGGTACATTGTCGCCACGTAAAAAGCCAGCTGCAAGCAAGGTGCGACAGAAGACCAATGAATCAACACCATCGGCCACCATTATTACAGCCTTTACCTCACAGAACAATGCTAAAAATGTGGAACGTGGCCTCAGGACACCCACTAAGCAGATTATCAAAGGATCCAATACCCCCCTTAAGCAGGGAGAACTCAAGTCAATGGTTAAGAAGGAACTCAGTTTCGATGAGGTGAAAACTAAAGTAACACGTAGTGAAAAACTACAAGAACTTAAAGCTTCGCTGGCACGCATCCAGGAATTGGAAAAGACGCGCAAAGCTCAGGAGGAACGTAATCGCTTGTTGAAGGAGGGCATGCAATCGCCGTCAAAGAAAACGCCCGTTTTGCAGCTGAAGGAATTCGATAAGATTGAATTGGAAGTTTTGACAAGGTATGTACGATTTTCTTTGTTTGTCTTTTAACTTTAACTTTAGGCTAGCAGATCAGATGGAATAATGTACAGTCATCAAGGGGAAAAAGGATATGCAAATAATATCCTGTGGGAGATAGAGTTTCCCTGCAATAGGATATCCTTTGAATAATTCACAATTAAATATATGCTTTCTTATTAGTCATATATAAACAAATTTCTTGGGGAACAAGTATTGTTTTGATCCTTCAATAGATCCTTCAATAGAATTATAGTATCATTTCAAAAGAAACATGTACTATAAATAATATTGTGAGTGTCTTTTCTCATAATTTCCCGCCTGCTTTACTAAAGAAACAGAATATATTTTTTTGGCTCTTAGATCTTATGTCAACTTGATCTAATTAGCGCTTCAAGAATTGCTCGTACTAGCCCATTTCTTAATTTAGAAGTGGAACCGGTTTCATTAAAATTGATAAACGTTTTCCCAAATCAGTTTAGTGAGTAATGCCTCAATCTACGAATAATCCCAGAAAACCGTTCTCCATTTCATAAACTATTATTAATGCTTATAACACTGTGCGACAGCCACAATCGGTTTGGGATGAAACCACCGGGGAAAGTTATATCGGTCAAAAAAAGGTCATACGTGTCCCAGCGTTTCGTTGGGTCTCATCTAGGAATCGAGATATATCGATTTGAAGTTAGTAAGTATCGTATAGGGGAATTTGTCACGTTTTTGGCTCTTTTGTTTGACATAACTTGAGAACCACTCGTCCGATTTAGCTTTACCAATATAACTTTCCCCGGTGGTTTCATTCCAAACCGATCACTGACCCTTACCATTTGTCGCAGAGTGTAATTAATTCTCCTCAATAAAAATGGAGACAACATTTAGATTCAACGACTTCGGCCAAAAATATGAAAATCCTTACGTTTTCTTATTATCTATGTTTCAAAGGATTATTGCTTGGAATCGAATAATTTCAAAATCATAATAAATAATTCGCCAAAAAGTAAATAAAATTTAAAATATCAATTTAATAAAATAGATGAACACTGAATAAATAAAACTCCCATGGACTAAAGTATATGTGTTGCTTAATGAAGAGTTTCAGAAGATTTCATCGAAATTCTGTTACACAGTCGCTATAATTCTAACAATGAAATATTTTACTTTGTAGGAAGAGTGAAGATTATGTTATTTTTCTTTCACAAAATTGTCTAGGTCATTATCATGTGTATCAACTTAAAGATATTTTAGCTGCATTTACATTACATGTTGGTTCTTTCCTTGTCATTTATTCATTCATTTTCCCCTGTGAAACAGTGTGTATCCTCAAGAAGGAAATTTCCGTTACATTTTCTACACAATCATTTTTCTTATCCCTCATCCCTTGTGTTAAAATAGGAAAACAATTTTAATTTTCAGCATGTCGGGGAATTTTCATGTATGAACAATAACAACATCAAACATACACTACTCAGCTACCTGTGAGTCAAGGCAGGACTGACAGAACGAAAAAAGGTCGCTTACCATCTTTGAATACTTACTTTCTAAAGCCAGGCGACGACGATCTTTACCGACATTTACTTTTTTTTGTAACGGACAAAAAACCACCCCCTTTTTATTGTAAAGAAGAGAGAAGAAGGAGTCCAAAACGGAAGACCCAAAAACAAATACCATGTAAAATGAAGGTTATATGGCGGCACTAAGAATAAGAAGGACAGACGGACAGCCGTCGATATTAGTAAACAAACGCAAGAGAAAATAGTTATTACCACCACCACCCATATGGTGGAGGCTTAGGCAATTACATAAACAGTTGAAAGTACATTTGTATATTAGGTATACCTACTCCTTATCTGTCCATATGATTGTAATAAAAACAGAGACTAGAATAGGGCTGCTTGAGCAAAATCAACAAAATGCAAATATAATTGTAAACATGTGGTGGTGGTTGGTCGGTCATCAATTTTCATTAACATTAATGACTGCTGTACCCGTCACAAAGTTAAACAAAACTCAGCAATTTTATTTTTTCAATTTCACATGTCAACCGAATGTTTGAAATAGTTTCACATACCAGAAACAGAGAATTGAATTGCTTCGCATAGGTCACATGCATTCCTTTAGTAAATATATCCTTTTTTAGCTCTCCCTTTTTCTTTTCTTTTTGACATATGCTGTAGTTCTTTGAAAAGAAGGGAGGGAGTTGTTTTCTCTCATTGGAGTTTTCGTTTTTGGTTGATTCTGTAGTTGATTTAAAATAATCATAATAGTTGGTCTTGCGATTTAATGCAATTTTAGCATTTTATTTCATATGCAGACTTAAATGTTGAATGTTTTCCCCCCCATATTACAATTGAGGTCATGCAATTGCTAAAATGCGCGAAGAGTTCTTAATGTTACCGGGTAATTTGTTGTTGTAACGGCGTTTTGTAGGCCATCCAACGACTAAAGAAACGGCAAATTTGTATTTAAATTTAACTTGAATGTCAACAGCAGAGTCTAAATTATTGTAAAGTCATTACTTAATGACAGTCAGTCAGATTATGCATAAATAGGACGGAAATTTGTAGGATAGGTCAAGGTAAATGGAATACTTTTTTTAAATGGCGCTAAGCTAATGCCGGATTTATCCCAAATACAGTAATTATAAAATCACCAAGTAATTCAAATAGATAAAGCAAAATCATAATCATCTATGACGTATGAAAATCCATAAATATTGGTTCAATAATAAAGAAGCGCCAAATAAAGCAATTTAGACTCGAGCATGTGCTACGTCCAAGCGAACTTCTCAATTGTTATTCGTAGTCAATCCGCTAGTCCACCCGCTCTACCATCCTTAACGCCATTAATTTTTACTCTAAAGAACCTAGTGCCAGTTCGCCTGGGCTGGTCAAGTGCAAGGAAATCTATGAAATCTACTTTCTCCTCACAGCTTCTTTTTTTTATTGACCTACAGTATTACTTTTATAAAGTTTATTAAATTTGTTAACCGATTATTTTGAGCTTACTCCAGTACAAATAGGTATTGTAGATTCTAACAGTTATTAGCACGTCTAGTGAGTCCATTTTGTTTCACACTCCTTTTATTTGTATCCAATATTTTGAACCATAGAATTCTCGGCTTCCTTTTTTTCACGGCTTTCCTTTATACTGATGAAGTATCCCAATTTTGTATTTAAATTTCTCATAACAAACAAGTTATTCTTAAAGTAAACCACAATCAATTTAAATTTTCATTAATTTGTGAGTGGCAAACAACCATTTTTTGCCAATTCAACAAGAACATAAAAGACTGAAAGTTACACCTATCAATAAAGGGATAGTTTCTCTAAAATTTAATAAGCAATTTTCTTTAACCTTCATCATTAAATATTTACAATTAATCATTTCATCTCTTTTTTTTTTCTTTTAGTCCCTCCAAAACCTTTAAAACTCCCACAAAACTTCCACCACCAACACCGGATAAAAATGAACTCATGTCACCACGTCACACCGATGTATCCAAGCGTGTCCTCTTCAGTCCCGCCAAACTTGGCTCACCCTCAAAAATGGTCGTACCACCGGCCTATCAGCGTTTCATGTCTTTGGCCGAGTCCAGCAAAGCTGGTCAACTGCCCTTGCCCTATAAATATCGTCATCTTATTGAGGTATTCAAGGGTCTCGATTCGGTGTGTGCCATGTTCCACAATCGCAGGGAATGCATAACATTTAAGAAATTGAAGCCGGCCGTACAGAGAATGCTACGCAAGAATTTCTATGAAAGACATTTAGCTCAAATCAAACATATCTATCCCGATGCTTACATATTCACACAAATGAAAATGCGCAATTATGGCTCAGCCTCCAAGACTGACTATTTCCAATTGGTGATCGCGCCAAATGTAGAAAATCTACCTGAGAAACTAAAGATGAATAAAATTGATGAAGATGACGTCTTGCAGTCTGCCCAAAGCACGTCTATGAATCCCCACGTTATGACCGAGAGATTACAGAAATTCCAATATTTGCTATTGCAAAAAGTGAAAGTGGAACATGAGAAATTCTTGAAAACTCTGGATCCCCCTCTTTCTATACCCAAGGAAAAAGTAACACGTTGGCATCCAGATTTTGATTTGGAAAATTGCCCAGAAATTCCATTGGGTAACATACCACAACCACCCAATGTAGAGAAGTATTCGTCCGCTAAAGATATTCTGTCGACGGCCAGAAATCTTTTCAACTGTGCCACACCCATGGAAAGGGTCATGGAACGGTATGAGGCTAAACTAGAAGCGGACAAAGTTCAGGCAGAAAATATTAAAAATATAGACATCGGCAAAGGAGAAACGTCCAAAGAAATGCAAGCAACAAAAACAGATGATAAGTCTAAAGAAAACACGGAAGCGCCAAACAAGACTGCAACTCCGACAGCAGCGCCCTCAACTCCGACAGCAGCGGACATAACAGCCAACTTACTGAAAGGCGTGCCAAAATCTCTGCTGGAAAAAATACGCGCGAAACAGGCAGCAAAAGCTTTAGACGCTATGACACGTAGGCCCTCGCAGGATCAAGAGGCTTCTAAATATTCACGTTTACCGGAAATGGCACGTCATTTACGTAATGTTTTCATCACCGAACGCAAAGGTGTCCTAACACAGGAACTCGTCATCAAGAAGATTCAAAACAGTTTCCGCACATCGTTGACCGCCCAAGAAATTGAAAAGCACTTACAGGCAATGGCTAAAGAAGTGCCCGCCTGGATGGCATTCCATGAGGTACGCAAGACCATGTATTTAAAAATCAACAAAGAAATGGACTTCAGCAAAATAGTGGAACGTCTGGAAACTGTTGCCAACCAAAAGAGTAAAATGTAAGCAGCAATATGACGACCAACCACAACCATATTAACTCTATAATCAAAGTACAAGAAGATTGACCTAAATCCAGACATATCCTGCCCATACAACAAGCACACTAATATGCATTATTAGAATTTTTATTTTTTGTTCTTATAAAAGTTCTTGTTAAATGTGACACTTTCCCTAAGACATTATTTGTTAAACAACTCAAATCATCCATATCCTTAACAAATGAATTATAATGTGTTCCATTTAATTTATAATCGAGCATACCTACAAACATACATACATATTTAGTTGGACATTTATTTGATATTTGTAATTGTAGTTTATCTTCTGCACTCTATATTATTTGTTATACAAATAGAATTAAGAATATTTTTTGCTTAAAGTAATCTGTTTCCTGGTTATCTTGAAACATTGACCACAAATCAACCAACCATCACCACAACATACCAATTAACTCACCATGCCACTAAAACCGATTCTACCACATTATTTTTCCTTATATTTGTTGTTATTGTTTAAACTAATACCCCCCTTTTTCTTGATTGATAATATCAACTTAACTTTAATTTATATTAGAATATTCGTTAAGTTTAGTTTTAGTAGAGTATATATAGTACACATTTTTTTTCTATTCAATAAAGTTTGCTTATTTTGGCAATAAAACAAAAGTTTGAAACGGAATTTTGACTGAATATTTGGCTGAAGTCGTTTATTGCTATTCTTCCTTTCCTTTCGAAAGAAATATTCATTTGTTTAAAAAGAATATAACCAGTAATAACAACCAACGAATACTCTTTTAAAGTCACCTGGTGAATAAAAATGGGAGATTGAGTAAGGAAAAAATAACCTGATTTTTAGAGAACAGCGATTGATCTTGTGAAGCTTGTATAGCATCCATTACATCCATTGTATAATTTCCCTAAATCTTCCTTATCATTTATTTGATTTTTATTGTTATTTTTATCTTGGTGAAAATTAAATTAAAGACACTTCGATTCACTCGACAACTATCAATAAATTTAAAATGTTTAAGTAAATGTTCACAAATTTATATATCCGATACTGTTCCAAATTATCTCTTTCGAGATTTGTTAGGGAGTGAACATTAAAAGCCACATCCTACTCGCATATGCAGACGACATTGACATCGTTGGTAAGATAGAGCGAGGTGTAACTGGTGCTTTTTCCAGAATCGAGAAGGAATCGGCGAAGTTGGTGAACGTTAAGCTTGCCACTGCTAGGAAATCGTCGCGACGAAAGAAAGGCGACATATCGAAGGCCGGTAATTGCAACGTCGAGGTAGTGGACGAATTTATATACCTCGGCTCCGCCATTAATAGAAATAATAATGTCAGCATCGGAATAAAGCGAAGGATCGTGCTGGCAAATAGATGTTATTTCGGGCTCAACAAACAATTCAAGAACAGAGCCCACGCTTATTCTACCTGTGATCCTTTATGGCGCCGAAGCATGGGTACTTGCGAAAGCAGATGAAGCTGTGCTGGGTGTTTTTGACAGAACAATTTATTGCCCGATCTGTGTTAACGAGGAGACGTCGAACCGTGAACTGTATGAGCTATATCCCGACATGAATGTATTTAAGCGCATCAAAATACAGCGATTGCGCTGGCTGGGACATGTCGGTCGAATGAATACAAACGCTCCAGCCAGAAAGGCGTTGGACGACAACTACCATGGAAGACGCAGACAGGGAAGACCGAGACTCCGGTGGAGGGACCAAGTTGAAGAAGACATGAAAATCCTTGGTTTCACGAACTGGATAAGCCCAGCAGAAGAGCGAAATGCTTGGAAATCATTTATTAAGCAGACCAAGACCAACTGCAGGTTGTAGAGCTAACTTAAGTAAGTTACTGAGTTGCATTTTTTGTTCTCGAAATTTCTTTTTGTTTTAGATTCTGTATAGTACAATTATTTAAATTTTTAATAGAATTCGGTCCTAATTCATGAACTATTTACTTGTCTATTTAAAATCGGAAGCGCAGTGCAATTCACCAGAATCAAAATACACCATTCACGATGGCAACGCCGTCTGTTTTAACTCACCTTCACTGGTGTTAGCATGAAACCACACCATAGCCGATGGCAACGCCACAATTTTCCACTCACTTTGTGAGTTATCTTAGACATAAATCGCATTTATTGGTGAATATATTTTTGTTTCCGCAAATTGCATACAATTCTTATATGTTTTTTTTTCTTAGCTGTGGTTTAAATACCCAACACAAAAAAATGCTATTGTGTTGTTTGAAAGGAGAGCCAGTTAGCACTCCCCTCGACAAGGATGGAATCACATTTAGATCGGGATAGGCACAGACAAGTCCCGGTCGCCAATTTTTTTTTTCTTTTTTGGTAGAGATTGTTTAATGTTTTTGTTTAGAGATTGTTTAGTGTTTTTGTTTAAAATGACCCGCACCCATTAAGTTCAATTTTTGTAGTCGGATATTGTGTTATTGAAAAAACACTGAAAAAAGTGAATGCTCAACAAGCAAACAAAATATTGTAATGTAAAACCACTACACAATTCTGATGTAGTATGGTCGTCTAATGGTGTCTACATAGAAAAGGCGGACATTAGGAAATCATTCAGACTACCGGATGAATGTAGTGTCTTTCGAGCTGCGAAGGAAATCTCCGGTAAACCGCCAATCAGCTATTTTTTCAAAAAACAGAAAGATCATATCCTAAACAGAATTCTTACCAATTGGGAAACGAGAGTGGGTTGCAATATATCGAAGGTCTTGTGGCCTAGGTTAGATATAGCGAGAACAAATGCACTAATGGGACTGGATAGAAGAAGTATCAGAATTGCGATAGGAGTCATCACAGGTCACTGCTCAGTTAGGGCTATGACCAGCAGATGGGATAGCAGATCTCCAGACTTCTGTAGGATGTGCTGAACTAGGGGACATTTCGAAGACAGGTGTTGAAAACATGATGATGGTTGAACGAAACAGGGTATTAGATGGTTGAACGAAGGGGGATGCGGGTACCCGATAGACTGAACAGACTGCCTACCTAATATAAAACAGTACACCAGTGACTCTCACACATTACTCTACTCTATATATTTTTAATATACTACTTCCAGCTATAATTTTCCCACCTACACAGAAGGGATTCACAATGGACCCTATGGGTCTCCGAGTGGAGGTGCATCTTAGGATGTACCACCCTTCCTAACCTAATCATGGTCGTCTAAGTAAAAAAATGGTCGACATTTTTATACTATGGTTATGAGTTTTTCTTTTAAATTTACATTTTTGGAGACGTCATTTGCCATGTCTGAATTGTCATTAACCTTTAACTTTAGTGTATTTTACTGCGAACAACTGGTACTGTTGAAACTACATGGCAACCAAGTCCAATATATTTTATATTTTGATGGGCAAATATTTAAGGCCAACGGGGAGACTCATTAAAGAAAGTTAAAGAATGTTTTTAGCTTATAATTTCGAAAAGTAAAACGATGTAACTTTTTTGATGCCCTGAAGCCAACACTAATGTTGAAATCAACTTCGCTTTGCTTAAGTTGTAAATGCATTTTTTTGACAGTTGGGCAACTTTAAAGTACACAGCGCTTTTCTCGTGTTGTTAGCAGATTTCAAAATCATTTGATTTTTCCGTTCTTGATTAAGCAACATTATATTTTATGGCAAAACCCGTCACATTCGATCCATTATGCAAAAAACCGAGAATTTCAGCTTTTTGTTTTATTGTCAAACCCACAGTTTCTGTTACGCATCTTTACGCAGCAAATATAAGGCGAAACGCTCTGTGAACCTAATAGTTCAAACCATTGATATCAATGAAATGTTAATAAATAGTCCTAAAATAATAAGAGCAGTGAATACTACATTATTTTTTGAGTACAATGTGAACTGCAATCAATGAGTAAGATTCGTACAAACCACTCCTCTGTCCTTGAGATACAAATTTAAGATCCATTTTTTAAATTCAACAAATATATATTAAAGATTGTACACTATTTTGACTAAGAACATACATACAATTCTAACAGGTTGGTTTTCGCAACAACAAAAATTACTTACATACTTTCAACAATATAACTTAATTAATTAATAGTTTTATTTAAATTATAAATAATAAAAAAAATTTTGTGTGTTATGTGTTGTGTGAAATTTCCAAAAAAAATCAAAATAACAATGCATACAAATGATAACCGATGTGTTTGATGAAATAAAAACCCGACGACACCGCCACAAATAATGTTAGGCATTCCAGAAAACTAAATGTTTGTGAAACTTTCGGTTTGATATGTTGTTGCAGTCCCATCCAACCACCGCGTTCCACCAGCCAATGCACTAAATCATCTTCGATGATTTCGGCCACACCATCCACCAGAAATTGCAAATAATCGTAGTGACCCTGCCGTACACAATCGATGGCAAATCCTCCACATACGGCAAATACTGAAATGATCTTGGCCCATGTTATTCGTTCCTTTTCAGCGGAACTTCGTGAGAATAGTTGTTTCGCCACGAGATTTAACAGCATGGGCGCTGTATCACTATCGACTAGTTCACCGAAGGGGGCTCGGGATAATTGACGCGAGACATTTGAGTAAATGCGCGGATGCATGGCTTCAAGTTCTTCGCCCATCTGTTGTGTATGGAAGATATACTTTTATTTTATTGAGCGAGTTGATTGATTTATAAGTACTTACGGTATTCAGAGCTGGAAATACCTCATACACCACATCTGATGAGGGTTCTAAAATACAGCGCAGTCTCTGTAAGGCCTTACGATTTAAAAAGCCAGCACGCCTCAATCGTGCTCGTATATATTGTCCACAAAGACATTTTCCCTGAAAAAAGAAAGACAGAAACAAATACGAACATTAATAAATTAAAATAATTATTACCAATGAATGAAACTATTTCACAGAAGGTAATAGTTGTTCTTAGAATTTAGTTAATCGAAAAACGCATCGGACATTTGAAAATCATCTTTTAACGTTTTTCGTTGCCCTGAAAAAACATAACGAACAGTTTTTCTTGACATTTTCTTTTGAAAATCCTTCTCAAAGTTAGGAACGATAACAGTTTCCCTTGGGCTTTCTTTTGAAAACCCTGTGTAAAGTCAAGAACGTTTACAGGATGACTTTGTGCCTATTTATTCGATGACTTTTTCCCCAGAGTTTTTTTTACATTTTCTTTTGAAACCCCTTAGTAAATGCATAGGCAGTTACACGATAACTGTTAACAAACAAAAATGCCCGCCTTTTTTTGAACTTAGCTAACAGTCAAATTTCCATTTCGTGACTGTTTTGCTACCCCTCTTGCAGTTCAAAGTCACTCACCACCAGTTCTCATTAAGATCTGAATTGTTGTACCGAACTAGTTGTCCAGGAAAAAGATGCAGAAACGGTAAGTCTATAGAACATTTAGTAAGAAAGTAAGAAAACCGCATATAAAAAATATCAAACGACAAATGTTTAACTTTTCAAAGGTCAATCTGTCAAAAGACATCACCATTTGGCAGAGAATTCGAATAATCGTTCCGACAATTGATATTAATTGCTTGTTTCCATAAAACGAATTTGTTCGTTCGTTATAAATCGTCAATATTGGAAGCGTTATAAAATGAATTTTAGACATTATTGAATTTCGATTTTCAGATAGATTTTAGATATCGACATACGGAACACAATTCCAAACGGATATGTTCTCATCACTGATAAAAATCCATTTTATTGGGCATTCAATTTTGATAATTTGCAACGAACGAACAAATTCGTTTTATGAAAACAGGCAGTAAAAAACATTTTGGTATAAACACATTTTTTTGTTGTTAAATTAAAAAAAATTAACAAAAATCGTTATTCTGGTTTCGGCTGGTTTCGCTGTAGCGTATCCTCAATCCAATTGTCCAGGCTCTATCACACGAATGGCTTGATCGACATTCCCCTTAAACCTGGAAGGTCATTCTTTAAATATGATTGTGACCTTCTAGAGTTAAGGTCTGTCCCAAGTCAAATTTTTTTCAATAATCGATATTCTTAAAATAATTTCTACAACCAAACTATGTTTGCTCCAAATAAAATGTTGACGTCATTACAAGGAAAAGAAACCACACATTTTAATAAAAAACTTCTTCGGTACGTGTGAGGTCTTGTCATGCAACTTCGTAACTTCATTTGCATTTTGTCATTGATGAAATGAGCACAGTTTTGCAGCGGAGTTTTGATAAAAAAAAACAAAATTGTCTAGAAATTTTAACGCCAAATGTTCGTATTCCGATTATGATCACATCGCTGAGCTGGCTTCAGTCTGAAAATTTTTAACTAGTTTTAAGTAGGTTAAGTTTTTATATAAAAATAATAAATTCACAAAGGTTTTTTTTGGAAATTTTCACCTCCATTTACTATTAGGGAATTCACAAGGTGTACTAATGTTGTAAGTTGTAACAAAGTACGAGACCTACAATAGTACGTATGTGAACAACCTGTCGTATGTGTATGTACTGACATCTAAGAAACGTACATTTTCAAACGTCAAATGTAAAAATAATAAATAATAAAAAAATTAGTTGAATAGAAATGCCTTTCGAAAGCGAAAAAAATAAAATATTAACCGCTTTATGCGAAAATTTTGCATTTGACATACTTATGGTTGAGTCAAGTAAGTGCTGGGTTCTTTCTTTGGCTTGTTACAAAAAAAAAATTTTTCCAGGTGATGAAGATGAGGAGGATGAAATTCATGAAAATTTCAGAATGAATATGATTTGTTTGATGAAGAATCGAAGAAGTGTTCACCTGGGACTACCTAAATCAGCGGCTTGGCAGCAGAAAGTACCAAAAATTATACAAATGTACCATTTCTTCCATCACTGTCCCTTAGTACGATTTCAAAACATATATCCAAACGTTGTACTGTCGTACAATTCTTTTATATGGAAAATATCAACAAAAAATATACAACAGTTGTACAGCTTTAGTAAGTACGACACTTACAACACTTAGGACACCCTTGTGAACACCCTATATGTTAAATTAAAAATAATTATTTTAAAATTACCAATTGTTATATTTAAGTAGAAAAAGGAAAAAGCCTTAAACTCTTTTCATGTACATATTAAAATTATAAACATATCTATGCTATGAAAACAATAAATTGAATTGAATTGAATAATTGGAGTTTTTCTTTTTCCCCTCCTCCGCTAACACCTTGGCTAGAAAAGTGGCTCTAACATATGCGTTCATGTTGATGCTACAAAAAATATTTGCAAATGCTATACAATTTTCTGTTCTTGAGATATTTGTTGTGTCAGTTATTTTTTAGTATTCGTTTGGGCGACTTTGAAGGACAAGTTCAAAATTTGTTTTCAAATCGAATAAGTCATAAATCTACAAAAAGCAAACAGTTTTCTGTTGTACACCTATTGCTCACTTTCACCACAGTGTTTGTTTGGCACATATAATTCTTCTCAGCTTGCCTTATGACCCAAGGTCGAAGCTATTCATTCAATGAAATGAAAAATTGCGGCGCATGTTTTTGAACAACAAAAAAAAATATATGCATGTACCTTACAATACAAATAAATAATACCCAATGTGTACGAGTACATACTTATTTTTATTTCATTTTATAAGCTTTAAATGGCATGACAAATGTTAATTGTTTTTTATTTTATGCAATAATGATACATTTATTTACGTTTGGTTTTCTTTTTTGCTTTTGTTGCTTCCGTAGTCAACGCAGCGCAATATATCAATCAGTCAAACGGAGAAATTTCAAATGATCTCCATTCTCGATTTTTGCTAATTTATCGCGTAAATACATTTGTCCGAAAATACAGACATGTATGTATATGTACGTATATAATAATTACCAATTCTGTTGTTTAGCACTTTCAACTTGTATACAGATGTGAATTAGAGTGGATTGCAAGGGATCATGAATATTATTTGTACTATTTCCCGTTGTTCAAGCGAATAGAGATGCATTTCGTTTATCGGATAAATAATGCTGAAATTTTGTCAAGGTTTCGGGCGGTAAAGAGCTGTAATTGTCGAAATAGCATATGATTCAACAATAAACCCCTAAATGGGCCGCCTGCAGATCAGTCGTAATGGTTGCCTTAATCGTTTTGTAATGGGTCTATATTACAACATGTTCCGATATGGTCCAAACTATATGAACAAAAATATAGTTTGTTATTGTTACCACATTAACCCGTGACCCACTCTAATGTTCCGGTTTGTATATATCCCAAAAACAATGAGAACAAATTAATCTTCTGGGAAAATCCATCAAAACTTTAACAGTCGTATTCGGCAAACATACGAAGAAAAATGACCCAGCCAGTGGGTCATTAAATATTGCCAATGTTAGCATACCGCAAAATCCCAACCACCATTCTTCATTCACTCACCGAACTCAAAGTGTAAACAAATCAGGTGCTAATGTAGAAGAGGAGAAAAGCCCCGCAATTATTTATTTATTGGCACTGGGTGGTATAAATTTAGTTTGGTAAATGTTCCATGGCAGCACCTTGGCCACAACCGACCACAGTGAGTAGTTTATAGGTGGTGTTCTTAGGGAAATAAACAAATTCGAAATGAAAGCAAGCAGTCTGTGCATAGACATTTCCAAGTTGTGTTGTGTCGAATCTCATACACCCTTTAATGTAACAAATATACATGGGCTTGTAATGTTTCAAGCTTGTGATTGGTATACCAGAATGTAGTACCCACTGTTCTTAATTAATAAATGTTGAACTGTCCACCCTAGGGTGGTCATTTACACTACACATGGTTCGATAGTTTTACCACATCATTCTGTATCTACAAACCCCTAGAAATATTGGATCTAACCCACCTCCACCTCACTTCTGCATTACATTGATTGTTTGCTTGCAAACTACTGATTTCAAATAAATTCGGCTATGAAATGGGGAAAGTCGGTTGAGTTTTTTATATAGCTCCCCTTTTGTTACATTAAAAACATATTATCTGAACTTTGCATTAATGAAAACATCGGATAACTTAAAGAAAATTATATTATAGTTATCTAGCAAGGACACTACATGGTTCCACCTGTGAGTTATCGGGTGGGCCAATTATGCTGCCGGTCAAATTTGTCACATTGCATTAAAATCGACCACTTGCTAACTCTGGCCAAATCTTTCCATAACGGTACGTATTGTTCCCAAAGTTCTCTTAATTGTAAGAATTTTTGTCCAGATTTCCATATACATACAAGATTGGCATAGGGTACAAATATTGCGCTCTGTCCGACTTTACATATTTTTAGTTTGGCTTTGTATGGCATCGGAGTACTAACAGAGTTACCAACGACCGAAGAGGACAAATTCTGAAATACAATTGTTTGTATGACTTTATTTGTAGGGTAATTGTAATACCCACCACCCAAGAATGATATGTATGCTAAGCTTGTCGGTTTGTGTTTAAAACCTTGAAATAATGATTAAAATGTAGTAAAACTATTAAACGACCTTGCCATGCCTACCTGTCTGTTGAATGTAGAATAAAGAGCAAACCGAAGGGTTGATCGCTTGCAGATATATTCGTTATTGTAAAGGGGGCAGGTTCTACTTGTTATCCCCACTCAATATCAGAGTAAGGAAACATGTGGGCCTGCAGTTTTAAGCTTACTTACGATGAGTTTAAAGCTACGGTTTAAAACCGACTCTAACTTATTTCGCTTAACATTTCATAAAGGAAAAAACGGTGAACTTTTCTCTACTGTTTAAAGTCGGCTCCGAACGGCATTTGCTTTTTCTTGGGAAATTTTACATGGCTTAGAGATTACTATCTCACTGGTAAAGTCGCCAGCAATTACCAGGTAGAAAATAGGTGCCAAAAATGTTTGGTGGTCTACACTAACTCGTCGGCTTTAAAAGATCAAACCCCTTCTGAAAAATTTCCCATGTTCTGATATTATCACCTTCCCACCTTATAGGACCCCTAAAAAATTATATTTCTTCTTGTATTTCGTTTTTTTACTTTTGGAGAAAATTTGAAAGTGGTACCCAAATATATATTTTTACGAATCCAAATATATATTTTCAAATAAGAGTCATAATTATGGACTAATATCTCATATAAACCGCTAATTGTGATGGAAAACGAAGCGTATAATTATAAAATTATATTTCCTCTTGGAAATAATTATTTTTCATTTTTTTTATAGAAATTTGTAAAAAAAAATTTGTTTAAGAAAGAGGCATTTTTTATATTTAGAATGAACTTTCCCCATTCCTTTTAAATTGATCCTAATACGAATTTAAAAAAAATGTTCTCATTATATAGTATGGTTGTGGTTTTTTTTTATTTTATTTATTTATTTTTCCATTCTAATATTGGAAATTAAGTCTCGGAATATTCGAAATTATATTATGTGTGTTTGTTTGTACGTACTACGAACTAATTCTGAAGTGATATTCTAAAAACAAAACAAATCATATATTTACTCAGCAAACAATATTTGAAATATTCAAAGTAAAGCAAAGAATAAAAGAAATAATAAAAAGAAATCAACATCAAAAAATATAGTGATTATTTGCACAGCTTTATCAGAAAAATCCCTCTATCGGGAAAAGAATATAAATGTGTGTGAGACGGCTAAGTGTGTGGAAAGGTACCGGAGTTGGTTGTAAATTGTAATTCAATGTTTTATTTTCATATAAAGCCCCTTTATGATATTTGTTTATTAATTGTTACTATTGTATTCTTAGCGAATATCACACTTTTGAATTTGCCATTCTTGTACATCTAATGCCAATTGGTGAGGGAATTTTAATTCATTTCTTGTCACTACAGGGTTTTAATTTTTTAATATTACGCATGATAGGGGAATATTAAGTATTCTGAAGTGATTTCCCATAAGAAAATAACCAGTAACAGTATATAGATATCTCTTTAGAACCATATTTAGTAAGAGCCGGAGTCATAATTTCAGCTGAATCTTACAAATATTTTTGTCAGTCCAATTCCGCGCGTTTTCGTTTTAACTTCTTTATATTCCTATCAATTTTTGTTATTCCTAAAAAGTTTGAACCACTCTGGTGTTTCAACCTGATATGGCAATCTCTAGCAAAAACCATATGTGTTACGTAGGCAAAAAAACAATACAAAAGAAAAAGTTCCTCGGTACACTTTTAAAACATAAAAATAACTGCTCCCAAATAATTTCTAGCATTTCGGTATTAGAACATACCGAATAATTTGTATACTTTTATAATTCGATTTTATTTATTTTAAACTTAAGAAGTTTTAGTGAAACCATTTAATATTACTTTAAAATAAATATTAATATGTTAAAATAAACCAAACAAAAATATTATTTTTTGGGTGTTTAAGTAACTAAAAATGACAATTCCATTCACAAAAACAAAAGCGGTTTCATTTCGAGCGAATTTTTCGTTTTTGATTTGCTGAAGAAGGAAAATACAGAATTAATTCCATATGTGTAATGGAACTGTGTGGTTCACAAGAATTTTTTTTAGTATTTTTAGCTCCTAAGGGAACATTATGTCATCTTGGTTGAAACAGACGTAAAGTACTGAATTTAGAATTTTATGACGATCAAGAATATACTTTATACAGAATACTAATAACGGTCGAGTTCGGTTATAACGAACTTTCGTCTATAACGAACACTTTTTTAAGTCCCAAGAGTTTTGCTTCTACACTATTATACCCTGGATATCCGTTATAACCGGACTCGACTGTATTTATATATCAAGATATATTTTTAGACCCTTAAAGGAACATTATGTCATCGTAGTTACGGGTTACTCTTTTTAGAATTGTTTGTGATCAAAATGTACTGTAAATATAATCTATGGTATCGTAAATGTAGCAAGCACTCCTGTGCTGCAGGTTATACGGTTTGATGGATCAATTTATGCTTTTTATTTTTCTAGTTACAGTAGATAATGGATGTAAAAAAGTTTTTTAAACCTTTTTTCTGCTGAGATGTTCTTATATCCGTCACTCTAAGTAACATAGTTATGTCAACGCTATTCAAGAGTCCTTAGATACTTTGTTTTCGACCCTAGTACTAGGTGATTTCTAAAATATAACTGACAGCTTAGGAATTTGTTCACAGACCTTCATGAAATCAATAAATACAGACATTGTCTGATAACACACTTCAACAGCATTGTAGTCGTTTCATAAACTCAAAACGCTTAATAAATATTTCAATTGTTATTTTCCCAATTTTCTTGAATCGATATTTATGACCTCCGTGTATATATTTTGTTTTCAAATCAAAGTAAACAAATCCAATTATGCGAACGTATGTGTGTACCTACTATAATTCTTCGCACCCCATCGACACCCACTAAGTACACGTACAATATGTTCGAGTACACTTAAAAGTCAGGCGGAATGCGCAAAATACAGCGGACGGACGACAGGTCGCCTTCTTATCAGTTTGCGGTTAAATTTATTTCAATATTTCCAGACACACTCACTGGAATATCGACAATATGTACGAGTGCCGCCGGGGAATTATTTGAATGTAGATCTACGTAATTTTATTTTATTTGCATTGTGTGGACAACTCACCTGATTGATGATATCGATTTTAAAATCATGATAATTACTCGCTGTCAATGGATGTTGAAATGTGCTGCTGGCCAACGAGGAAGTTGATCCGGTGCGTGGAATAGTGAGTGAGGACTGATGCTGCTGCTGATGATGGTGATGCCATTCCACCGATGTGCTGGTTTGCAATGGCCTGTGGTGTTTTCGATTTGAAGACGTTAAAAATATCTCATGATCCAAAGACGAGGATTTCAGTTTGGCACGGGCAAGTTTCGGTGCTGGCGGGAAGGCGGGTATGGTGCGTATGGAACGTGGAGTGGACGGCGGCGAAGGCATACGTGTTGCCGCTTATTTATCAACTTGGCCAAATAATGATTGCTGTAAATGCGGTTCGTTTACATAGAATTCAAAATGCTAGCAATTATACTCCAGTTATAAGTATCTACGTCTGGTTACGCTTCAGTTACAAATGACAATTGTTGTATCGAGCGGCCGCTGAGCTGTTTAGCTGTCGTTCTTTAAGATGTTTAGGTGTTGCTGTGTGTGCGTCTTTCCATATGTTGGGGATGCTGTTGCTGGGGATAAGGTTGCCTGGCCTGTCCGTTGTTTTCCGATTGTCTGAGTTTTGTTTAACAACGCACGAGAACTGTGTAACCTTAGATTTGCTTTGTTACTCTATTTTTTCTGCTTTCTTTTGTTTCTCTACAATGGAATAACATTAAAAAGTTTTTTTTAGATTGTTTGGTATATTTTACCTTGATTTCCCGACTATTACGTGTTTCTCGTCTCGTACGTTCATATGTTGGATTAAGCCTTATTTTATTTGGTTTTTTTGGTATCCCGCTTTTAGATTTTCTTATTGTTGTCAGTTTCGTTTCTGGCAAGAAATAAACAAATCCACTTCATTCTCTATTTAATACAAAATTAGATTATAACAAATCACAAACACGAAAAATCAAGTGTTAATCAAAGAGTAACATGAGACGAATTAAGGTTTAAAAAGTAAAACACGACTATTCAAAAAAAAAAAACACTCACAAAAACCAGTAGAAAATCAACAACAGAGTCAGTAAAAATCCGAGATACGTTTACTTGTTGACTGTTTTTTTTTTTTCGTATGATCTTACAAACCACCGACTCTATGGATGTGGTGTTGTGTTGATTCCTCCAACGTTTATGGAGAAGTTAGGTGTCTCGCACAGATCTCCCCTTAAACATACATTCTGTAGCGGTGAATGAGAGTGGGGTACATATATTCGAAAGACAGTGAAAGAGAGTAAGTGAGTGGGGAGCCCTCTCTGAACCAGTGATGGTAAATCAGGGCACAGTGCCCAAGTCACAACCACAACATACTCACACCACAAGCCTATGCATTGTCAATCGACTGGCACAAACACTTGATTGCGCCATTATGTATGGGCACATCGAAGAATGATATAGAATCTATTTTGAATATTCGTATGTGGAAAAGTGGTCTTTTGGGAATTTAAAATAAGAATCGAATAATGATTAGTAATAAACTTCTACTGAATTACTTAACCGCCTTCGATATTTCGATAAAAGTTGTCTGAAATCATGGTATTAAATCCCAGCGAAACTTACAATGACTCTCAGACACCAGAATAGCAGCAGTATTCATAATTGGGCTGAAAATAAGAAGAGATATGATGAAGTATTGTAGCGAATAGTAGTGTGCGATCTGTTGTTGGGATTGCTAATAGGCTCTGCAACATGTGTCCGCATGTTGCGCCATGCACACGACGTGGCGCACACACAAATCTCCATTACGACTTTTGGTGATTGTCGATTCCTCCATTACATCTTTTGGTGATCGTCGATTCCTCCATTACGTGTTCTTCTGAAAAAAGCGTCAATTTGAAACGCCGAATGAGCAGCACTGCTCAAGAAAGCTTTTCAACAACAACTTGTATTTCCGTAAACTTTAAAAAAAGAAGCTTTGGGAAGATCAAATAAGATATTCACCACAACTGTTACATTTAAAAATTAGAAATATGTTGTGTTATTGTAAGTAAATTAAATCTTGTCGTTGTTTACTTTGCATTTTAATGGCCAACATTTATTTTCCCGTTACCCTTTCATATATTTTGGGTATTAAATGAGTGGTTACGAATCTAATGAACATATAAACTAAAACTAAACCGAAAACACTGCCAACTATGATGGTGGTCCATTCCAAAGGATTTAGTTTATTGGTTGCCGGATGAACGTGATTATTAATGCCGACCTAAAGACAAACGAAAGGCAATGGTATAGAAATCAGACATCCACTGGATTCTGTTGTACTTGTTACTAACCCATCCGCCATTTTCATTAATCCAGGGAACCAGTTCATCTTCTATAACATCTGAGACGCTTTGCATTAGTTTCGGCAAATACTCGGGATGTCCCTGGCGTACACAATCTACCGATAGACCTCCGGCAATGGCAAACAACGAAACAATTTTACTCCATGTAATGTCCAGGCGAAATAGGTCACGAGCCACGGCACTTATTAACAGTATTACAGTATCGGCCGATTGAAATTCACCGCCCGGATTGCGGCAAATTTGACGGGCTACTCCCGTATAAATACGAGGATGCATACGTTCCAATTCGTCACCTAACTGGGAAAGACGTTAAGATATCCAGCTCTGTTAGGAAATTATCAAATATGTACTCGTATGTCTTTGTTATATTGATCTTACCACCATAACTGCTGGAAATACCTCGCGCACCACCGACATTGTCGTTGTGCCCAGTATGCTGCGTATGCGTTGTAAACCCAATTTCTTATTGAATAAACCCGAACGGCGTAAACGTCTTTTTATGTATTGACCACAAAGGCAACGTCCCTGATAGAATGAATAAACACAATATAAAGTATTTCTGGATATATCGTTCGATCTTACTTACCTGTGTTACTATATCTTGCGCTGGTATCTGGGCCGCCTTCCATCCTATCGTATAGGATAGCTTACGTGTTACCACGTCACTGACATTACTTAAACGTCGACGTGTGGATATTTGATTGACTTCTAGAAGATTTGCCGAATGTAGAGTGGCTGGAAAACTGAATTTTCGCCTTGGTTGCATGTGTGTCAGCCGATCATTCAGTCCGGGAGCTTGTAGGAAATTTGAAGCGTAATTGTTGCCACCGAAACCATTTTGATGATTGTCATTGTAAGGCACAGAATTGGGCATTCTTGTGGAGAAGGGAGGTGATTTTCAAGAATTAGTCAACAATCTGAAAGTAAAAGTTTGCTCAATTTATTTAAAGAATTCAAACTGAACTGTGGGTTTAAACAATAAAGATAAACACAGAGAAGTGCGATCCGCTACGACAGTCATGCGGAAATAGCCTTCATCTGTGGTTATCTGTAGAGTACATGTGGAATATATAGAAGCGCTGACTTCCAACATTCTGGAGACAAAATGTTGATGGAGGTAGTGATCTCCTTATTTAGGGGTGTGAACATGTGTTAAATCTTATTAACATTTTTGATGTCTTCGAAAAACTAATTCATTTGCAAATGAAGGAAATATAGAACATAACTCCATTTGGTTTTAGACTACGTGATATATCTTTGTGGAAATACTAACTAACTTCTAACTAATTAATAGTTGGACGAGGAATACAGTATTAGTAGGAATCCTTCTACAATAAATCCTGCAATTTTTCTGGACGAACTGGATAACCAACGCACAATTGCTCTTGTTAGCTAACTGCTAACCAATTGAATCCGAAATCTGCAAGCGCAAACGGACATGGATTGGTCACATCTTGAGAAGGCCATCCGACGAAATTGCAAGACATGCACTGGACTGAAATCCACAGGGCGAATGATAAGAAATTAATTGAAATCTCGTAATATGACTTGGAACCAAGCAAAGATCCTAGGAAATGATCGAGTAAAGTCTAGAGATTTTTATGTTGAATATTTATTTAAATTTGAAACCACTGCCTGGTATTAAGCATTTTTTTTTAATTAAAGGGCCCGTGACGGCCCAAGTCACTACTCAGACATATGTATATCTGGATTTCTAGCGAACCGGAAGCCCAACTGCAGTAAAAATATGTGGGAGGGGGCAGAAATTATTGCCTTTTAATGACAAAAAAAATATTCATAACTTGTTTTTTGTTTACTACGAGATTTAGGATATCCTCCAGATGATGGGTCGGTTCAAATGAAGTTTAACGAAATTCATTCGAAGGGCCGCAACGTAATTGAATGGCGTCCGAAATGGACGTGCCTTCTTGGCGCTAGACATGTTTTTTTTTACAGAATATTTCTGTATTTTATTTTTTAAAAAAAAACAGTAAAAAGCAGAACTCCCTTGTAACTTATTGGCGGACTTATTCGCAAAGAGAAATTCATCATATTCTCCATTTTATTGACATTCAGAATATCTAGTTTTTTCCTGGGAAAATTTTACGATTTTCAAAGTTCCTTTCGAATAAGAGAAAAGGGAGAATTTATTCAGAGTGGAAGAACAATGAACAAAATCCTAGAGAATTGTTATTCAAAAGCCCAGGGAATTCTTTGTCACAATCAGGGTAATTTCAAGTGAGTCTGTTGCGTTTTATATCTTTCACTTCCCACAAATAACAAAGCTGGTCACCTTAATCGCTGGTACAATCAGCTTTTATGGCTTATGATAATTAAGTGCAAAATTTGTATATATGGAATGGTAGTTTTCATTGCTTTTGGAATCTGTTGTTTTTTTTTTTAATTTCTCCTCATGTCTTAACAATTAATACACATCTGTTTATGGTCACGGACAGCAGCCAAAACCGCAAACAAATGATCCGAATGATGATGTTGTTGTTTGCCGAATGCCATACAATTTTACAAGTTGTTAAAAGACCTTATGGACATAGCGATTTTATAGAAAACCCAAACCAGTAAGATTAGGAAAAATCAAAGATATTCAAAATCAGTATAATAAAGGTGCACATTGAGCAGTATGGTCTTTATTTATATTATTTATTTAATGAGAGAAATTGCTCGGAAACTGAAATAATAAAAAAAAATTCCACATAAATGAGAGTATATTTTTTTGCCTAATATATACTACTAGTAAGTTGTAATGCGCCTATGGCGCCCGTTAATTTGCTTGAGAAAGTATTTGTTACTTAATTTTAAAAATTTTGTAAAAAATATTTTGAGAAAACTATTTTGTAAAAAAAAATTTGGAAAAAAAATAAAATTTGGAAAAAAAATAAAATTGGAAAAAGTTATGCCCAATATTTTGTACTGTCTAGAAATATTTTGTGGGACTACAAATAGGATTTTTAACAAAATTAGATTATGTATCAACCGAGTAGTTCGTTACATTTTTTCTCTTAGACGGTTTGACCATGTTACCCCATATGTAAATCAATTCTTGGGTTGCTCCTTTCGTGATTTCGTAAATTATCGGTCTCTTCTGTTATTTTACAAAATTTATAAAAATCAAACTCCGGCTTTTCTTGTTGACTCATTTACATTTTGTCGTTCATCGCGTGCTAACCAACTAATCATTCCCAGAGCGGATGGTCATATGGATAAGTCCTTTCGAGTTAGAATAGCCAGATTGTTCAATTCACTCCCCGGTACATTGAAAATATTTTCACTGACTAATAATACATTCCGAAAAAAGCTTCTTCAATATTTTTCTTTAATTTAAATTTCGTAATCTATTTAAGAATTATTTGTTCATTCATTAGGGAACTGTAAAATTTGATTGTTTCATTCCTCATTTTCCAATACTGATTGATGTACGCTTTACTGATATTTTGAATTTGATATGTAAATTGCTTTTTTATATTTTATTTTGTATAGCTATATTATTTTTAATTCCACTGTATTTTTATACGCATATTTTTAATTGTTTTTAAATTAACTGAGCAGTAGTATTCAACATGGAGTAGTTTTTATTGTAATTTGTTACAATTGGCCGTAAGGCTTTAAATTACAAAATCTGTGCAAATAAATGAAATGAAAATGAAAAAAAAAATTTGTGGAAAAAAAATTTTTGCTGAAAAAAAAATTGTTGTTGAAAAAAAAATGTTTGTTGAAAAAAAAAATGTTTGCTGAAAAAAAAAATTTTTGTTGAAAAAAAAAAAATTTGTTGAAAAAAAAAAATTTTGATGAAAAAAAAAAATATTGTTGAAAAAAAAATTTCGTAAAAAAAAAAATTTTGGAAAAAAAAAATTTTGTAAAAAAAAAATTTTGGAAAAAAAAATTTGGAACAAAAAAACATGGGGAAAACACAATTTCTGTACAAAAAAAAATATTATTTTTTTTTATTATTATTATTTATAGAATGCCTATTTAAATTCCTACGTACTGCGTGACAGAGTAAGTGAATCAGTGTATCAGTGAATCAGTGTCGAGGGTAAATATATATTAAGATAGAATTATTATAGAATGCCTATTTAAATTCCTACGTACTGCGTGACAGAGTCAGTGAATCAGGGAATCAGTGTATCAGTGAATCAGTGTCGAGGGTAAATATATATTAAGATAATATAACAAAATATACACACACATGGTATTCACATAACATTCAAAACTAAATTATCAAAACTCCTATTGTATAATCCATTCTATTGTCCATACAAGGGGCTTCGTTATGACATCTTTAATTTTCCAATATTTTTCACCAGTTTTTAATCATGTTGTTGCTGTTCTCTGTTTAATTAAAAAAATTTTCAAATATCTCATACACTTCAAAATTGTCCAGCATATTTTCTTTTCTTTATTTCATTTCAAATTGAGTTCATTAAAAGTTAATTAATTAATTTTTCAAATGCCACATCGCGCCGTTTCTCTAGCTCAGCATTTGAAAATGTAGTTTGGCTGTAAGACTCTGACAAACGAGTCTTTGACTCGATCAATGCTTACTAATAATAATCCTTTAGAATCGGTCAACAAGTTTTCGTTCACAGTTGGTTGATCGACCACAAAACAAAGTATGTATTTCGCGCCCATATGTGAACTACGGACATACGTATGTACATATGTTTGTATGTATGTATGTGCGAGTATGTAACAACTATTCGCAATAGAAAAACGAACATATTTCTGTTCACATTTTTTTTATGACATTATTAAGCATTTTGAATTTTGATTAAAATTCCGCCAAACCATAAGAGTGAGCTAAAATTTCAAAATTATTATGATTTTCGCCATTTGTGGATTTATGTGTGTAGACACGCAATGGTTTATAGACTTCATGAAGAACACGATGGTGGCCGGTAAAAATCAAGCCAAGTTAGCCACAACGATCAAAGATAATATTGTGCGTTAACGGGATTACACTGCAAGAAAATGTGATGGCATGCCTGAATGATACATTTGATTAGACATCCTTGCGGTTTTTTTTTCGCCCTGTCAAGGATGTCTAATCAAATCCATCATTCAGACATTTGATTAGACATCCTTGCGGTTTTTTTTCGCCCTGTCAAGGATGTCTAATCAAATCCATCATTCACGCTTACCATTGAACCATTACACCCTGTAGGTTAAAGCCTTGTTCGGTTGTTCTGGTTGTATAATGAAGTAATCAGACCGTTAATGCTGTGCGGAGCTATCGTCTGGTGAAACGCACTTCAGAAGTCCACGTACTGTAGGATTCTTAGTATTGGCACAACGAAAATACATCATTGATGCAGTGACCAACTCTCATACTTCTAATTACATTTTCTTATACAAAATCTTTCTTTCTACAGCAATCCCACTTTGTTACTCTAAGGTGTCGACCAAGACTTTTAGGCAAGTGACGTTTTTTTTTGCACCGTGTACAGCCGTGGTCTACCTCCATGGATTTGTGTAGAGCAGGTGTGTTTATGAATTATGGCTGTTAAAAAATGTCATCGAATATGTGCTGTCATTAGTAGTTGTCATCATAAACGTACAAGATTGTTTTCTATTTATGTTGCGCTTTTTTTCTTCTTCTTCTCCCTCTTCTTGCATTTTGCTAGTAGGTATGTACTTTTGTTATGTATTCACATACATATTTATTGATCGTATAAAAAACAAAATGCCATTTGAAAAGAAATAATAATGATTTGTATGACAAGTTAGCCATAAATGTCCCCGTAATACCCGTAGTTGATTTAATGCGGCATTTTTATTGTTACTTTTTAAATAAATAAATTGAGATAAAAAGTAATTTATACATGCTTATAAAACAATGACTATGATTCTGTTCAGATGTCTTGCCCGTCTGTCTGTCGGTCCGTTGGACGGCCGGTCCATATGGGAGAGTTGTTGTTGTAGGTGCATAAATAGTTAATGAGTTTATTTAACAACGGGTGGTAAAAGTTTAATGATGTTTTGTATTTGAAAAATGAAAATGTCTTTATAATAATTTATCAATCTGCTGCCAAATATGTGAATATTATCTGAACAAAGTTGTGATTGTAATTGAGCGGAGACGTAATGTGGTTTTTTTTTATACAAGTAAAATTGTAAAATGTTTGTAATATGAAAATATTCTTATGGAATTTCTGACGTGGAAACAATTGGGAAAACTTGAGGTTTTATAAATATATCTTTATAAAGTGAAATCCAAAGTGTCTAATCATCAGAAAATAGCATTTTTGATTGATTCTGGTAAAATTTCCTAAAACACATTTGTACTCTCTCATAAACGGACACCTAAGGGACTGAGAAGAAGTACACTCACGAGGACTAAAGCGGATTGGTACTGAAAAGTGTCCGTTTAAGAGGGGTGTCTGCAAAATTGTACACATCAACTTTGCAAAAAGTAAAATGTTATAGGCGAATTCCTAAACGACGTAACAAGAAGAGTGTTTAGATTTTACAACAGTGTTTGGACGGCCGTGGTATGGTATTCAGTGGGTGCGACTATCACACAAAAGGACCTGAGTTCGAAACCGGGTAAGACCATCAAACATTTTTCAGCGGCTGCTTCCACCTCGTAAATGTTGGCGACATTACGAGTCAGAAAGTAATCTCTAAGCCATGTAAAACTTCTCTAGAAAAGCATTAGCCGTTTGGAGCCAGCTTTAAACAGTAGGTCCCCGGTCAGTGAGTATACAAATTATATCCTACACAGCTCTCTCATTCGTGGGAAATTCCTTCATGGAATGTTAAGGGAAAATAATAATAATAATGAAAATGCTTGTTAAGTCAATTTGGATTACTGGTGACGATATGCAACGGTTTATTTATTCAGGTTTTACATAATCCCAATAAAAATTCTACCAGAGGAAAGTTTCTTTTTACTAATTCATGAAACACAATTTCATTCATGCCGGTGTCTCGGTTGGCTTCTCAGTTGCTTTTTTTATATGCGTTTTCTCTTCTTCTATGAGATGTTCTTACATACGTCACCTACTGTGGATACATATACAGATGTATCAAGATGTGGATATCACAGATTTCAATTTATGAGCCATTCAGATCATAATGTAGCCAGATTTACCTGGTGTTCCGCAATGTTCTTGACCCAGACTATCTGTCGTTCTCCTGTCTGAGAGTTTATAATCTGGCGTTGAGCTTGCGTGTGTATAGGGAGGAATCTACCAATGGATCGTGTAAGGTTGTCCCATGTCTGGTCATCTTTATCATTAAGAGATGCGCGGCAGTTCCTTCTGATACCACGAAACACGACCAGATTCAAATAAATGCTTTACAGATGCAACATTTCAGAGACAACACCTTATCACTGATCTGCATTGCTTCAATATATTGAAAATGTAATGATTGTTTCACTGTGGCGCAATGACATGACCTGTATCAATAATAAAACCTCTCCATATACCAAACAAACTCGTACTTAGAAATGAAGAAAAACTCTGCCGAAATTTCGACCGCAAGAAACCATAAACGTGACCAAGGAAAGTGTAACACTAAAGAACACAAAATGCGTGATTTTCAATAGCAAACGGACAAGTAAAAGTAAAACTTGCCACTGTGAACCACCCAGTGACTACTATGTCACGGTTTTGCCATTAATTTCAATACACACCTTCTTCTTTAAATTTCGATTTTCAAAAATTTTTGATTAAACTTTGTTTTCAATAAAATGCCAAGGTAAGTAAATCATTAACACAGTAGCTTCACAACCAGCAAAATGTCAAGTTCTAGTAGTTTGTTCATTGTCATCTGTACCGTATTACAGTTGACCCTTGGGGATGTCTCCCATTATTTTGCCCCCGAATTAAGTTATTTTCAACATCATCATCATATACCGCAACAGCAGACAATACCACTTGCTTTCCAGCCGGCTCTACCCAGCTTATATGGTCCTCCGCCTGTGGGCGGACCTTCTCAGGTGGTCACACCAGCACCCGTCGCACCGATTGCACCAAGTACGACCGAGTTTACGTTACCGGAAATTGTGGATAATCGCAGTGCAAAGGATGAAAGGAATTTTATACCACTGAATAAACAGTATTTACCGCCGTTGGAAGAGAGGCCGAACTACGAGAGTCCACAGCAAGGGTAAGACAGCGAGTGTAATCCACGGTTCAGAAAATAAAGGTTACGCCAAGATTAACTTTATCCATTTCGCGTAGATCATAAGCGATCTATACAGCAGTAACCTTTATTTTCTCAACCGTGAGTGTAACCCAGTGAAATTAAACAGAAGAAGAAACAATTCCCACGAAAGGCAAGACCTTGCAATTTGGGTGAAATTTTCCGACATTATTGCCAATTACAAATAAAAGTAAAGCAACACATTGAGAGTTTTTAAATTATAGAATGGGTCCATAAAACCAGGTACTTAAAGGGAATAGTTGTATATCCACTGAAAACAAATTGATATTATGCAAACTTTTTGAAACTTAAGAACAATTGGCATGGACATTAGGATGTCCAAAATTCCATAGTTGAAGGAAAAATCATTTTTTTGGACTCCCTAATTGTTAACTTTAAACTTTCCCCTTATAGTGAAAGTATCAAAAAACTTGGTGCTGAAGCTCATACATATTTTCAAAGGCTTTGAAAACATTTACAATAAAAAATATACATTCTTCTAGGGATCACGACAAATATCCATTTTCTGGCTACATATACCAAAAACCGTCCACCACCAGCACAACCACGGTAAAACCTCGACCCATAGTGGTTGAAGATTTTCGCCCGGAGTTTTTACCACCCATCAATAATGATTCCCCAGCCATACCGCCCCTCGATAATGAAGATGTCGGAAAACCTCCTTTGCAGTCACCACCTCAGGGTTACGACTACAATGTGCCCGCCTTCGTTATACAAGGCGAGACGCCCTTACAAAGACCCTCTACCCCAGCTCCTGTCTATTTACCAGCCGCGCCGGATCAACAGCAACAAACTGTTATAGAAAACACAGACCCATCAATTCCGCCTCTACGTTTAAGGGTACACGAAATGCGTTGTCTTCAGCAGCCCAATCATGGAGGTTATTTTCGTTCAGTCCTAAAAGTGGACAGTTTCATTGGGGCCACACCAACGGTCGACAATGACTCCAGCGATAAACGCTGTGAGCTTAAATTGCACAAAAGTTATGTTGTGGTCGATGTCGCCGGGGAAGATTTTGGCAAATGTGGTGTCCAACAGTGTGGTACGGATTTATGTTTACGTTTACGATTTCCAGCTATCCGAGGAATGCGCACGGGATCGGATAGCATTCTGACATTGCACTGCAAATCACAGAGTCGTGTGGCGGTGAAGACGCATGCCTTGAAAATGGGCGTGGCTAATGATGTGTAAGTAAAACTGGGTGCCTGCAATAATTATGTTTAACAATTTGTCGGGATTTTCAGTCAATCACGTAGTGTTGGTACCTATGCCAAGGGAGGCACTCAAAACTCCTTTCGCACTCATGTGGAATTGTTAAGAAAAACACCGCAAGGATATGCCCGACATTTGCAGACCAACGAAGCCGTACAACTGGGGGAGGACTTGCTGTTGAGGGCCCATGTCCTGATGGGTGATGGTAAGTGCAATGAAAGTGTTCAGAGGATGATCGGTTCTTTTTTAACGAGACGTTATGTTTAGGCTGGAACTACACCAAACTGACCGATGTCAGCCTCCAAAGAATATCACCTTCCGGGGAAGTACTCAATAATGTCAATCTGATTACATCTCATGGATGCCTGAATCCCTCCATGAAAGGAATTTGCACCCAACCGCCCTCATCTGATGCCCCGCTCGGCTATAAACTCCCCTTCAAGGCTGTCATGTTCCAGGGCATGCGTAGTGGCGATGAACTGATCATGTCCATGCGCATTACCGGATGTTTGGATTATAACGACTGTCATGTTATGCCAGCGGAACAATGTGCGGCTGGCGGAAGCTTGACACGACGCAAGCGGGAAAATTCCCATAATCCCGAACAAAATCATACCGAAATATCTGAGATATCGAAAATATCATTCCGAGTCATAATGCCGGAGGACGGAGATACTGCTCAGAATGGTGAAGATAGTTTCATGAATCTCAATGTTGCACAATCCAAATCGTTGATATTATGGGGTTCCTTGGGGTTTGTTGCGCTCTTGATGGCTTTAGCTGTATTTATTTTGTTAAAATTAAAAAAATAATTTATGTTAGTTTTTTTTTTGGGGCTATTTTCATGTATGTAACAATAAATAAAAGATAAGTTTTAAATGTTGTGCTTGATCAATCTGAACATGTTGCACATTAAACCAAAAATAGTCAGACATTATGTACCATGTACAAATTCGACGACAAGTATGTGGAGAAAACAAGTAGCAGCGGCAGCGGCAGGCCATTATTGACGACCTGACGGTACCACTACGCAATACAGTAGGTAACGAGTGTTAGAAATAAACGCATGTTTCGAAAAACAGTGTCTTATAGTTTCGTAATAAAAAATAATTGTTTATAAGAAAAAAATGGAAATTTGTGGAATGTTGACTTTCTTATATCCGTTGCCTACTCTAAAGAACGTTTCGGGCGGCACTGTATTTAATTTATTCGGTTTGTAAATATTTTGCAATTGAATTGAACATTTAAAATCTAAATTTTTGTCCCATGAAATCCGGAAAGGACGGAGTTGAATGTGAAGTCCAAACAGATTCGAAAATTTTCACCATCATCCCTTTTTTCACTGTCTGATCGTGTTTTTCTTTTTATTCGTAGGGTACTTTTGACAGGGTCTCACTAAGAAAGCGCCTAAACTGCCAGCAACAAACCGTATTGCCATAAATAACAATTTTCAATTCATGTTTTGTTGTTATTGTTTGTTGTACTCGTAGCTAAAAGTACAACATTCGATTACGCACATATCATAAATATTGTTGAATTACATACATATTTGTTGGTATTTACAAGGCAGGAGCTTGAAAGAATCAATTCAAAGCGGAAGATAGAATGTTACAAGAATTAGAAAACAAGGGAATGCCCTCGAATAAATCTCCTTTACAGATTCCAAGCTTCGAAAATGTATATAATGTATGTATACATGTATATGTTTGCGGCAATATGATCCAAATCATATTGGGCTATCCTCTCCAATTTTTATTAATTCTTCACAAAGAGAGAAAGAGAATGAAGTTGAAAAGGGAAAACATTTGGATTTTTTGTCTTTTGATTTGATTTTTCTCTGGCTGCTAAATGCAATATCTATAAAGAAAAGTAGGCAAAAATTCCGAAATAAAGTGGCAGTTATCTGTTATTTGCAGGTAAAAAAGTGGATCGTAAAGAAGTTGTTTCCATACTAAATTTCATAAATTATGAATTTTTGGCAGTTATCATAAATTGGGAGCGAAGTAAGTGACAGCTAAACCGAAACTACAGTACCGACCAAACCATCACACTCCGCCAAATCCTGAAATAGACCCATGCAACTCAAAACGATACATACCAAATTGTCAGCGATTATAAAGCCGCCTTCGACACTGCCATAATATAAAACAATTTTGAAACCGTGTCTGCGTAAAAGGAAACACTTTATAGTTGCTTTCACAACGAGTGAGTATTTATTACTAAATAAAATTTGGTGCTTATATGTTTTGGCGGCCTATGTGGCGGAATAATAGCGTCACACAGCACGTGGCCTTTCCATGGCTCGTTTAAAACATTCTTTGCAGTATTTGTATAGTAAATGTGTAAATATGTATTTTTAGACAAATGCACTTGAACCCAGGTACACGAACGAACATATGGAACATTGAGATATGCCTGGGCAGAAAATCCATTTTCAAATCTGAACACTGCGTTTGACACTAAATTTTCAGAAGAAATATGAAGATTTTTTCTGATGTTATGCAGACTTGGAAGATAAGTCGATCTTTATGGCCAGAGAAAACCACTAAAGGGAAAAAGAGACTTCCCACAGGATAGGCAAGATCTCAAATCATGTGGTTACATCACGGGATGACTACTGTAAAGCCCGATACGACGCCGGCGAGGAAGAACAATAGAACACTTGTTATGCCTCTGTCCAGGTCTAGAGGAAAGTCAACACACAGGTGAGCAGGTGAATTGAAAAAAAGTATTTAAATTTAAAATATTATAAACATTTTGAAATAAAAGTTTACACACAACTCTAATTGTGTATGTTACAAAAATTTGTTTCCATAAAACGAATATGTTCGTTCGTTACAAATCATCAATATTGGAAGCGTTATAAAATGGCTTTCAGACATTATTGAATAGTGATTTTCAGATATATTTTAAATATCGACATATGGAACACAATCTCCAAATTCGTTTTATGGAACAAGCCAGTAAAACATTGGAATTTTCAATACAGTCGACTTCGGTTAAGCAGAAATGAAAAAACTCAAGAAACTTATGCGGGATTTTCAATAAAAAGGACTTCGGATGATTGAAACTGCTTTGATTTAAACAAATGTACTTTAGAAATTGTTGTATGAAATGGACTTGTGGCACAACTAGTGAAACAGATGTATGTATGTAAAATGTATACGTTAGCTCCTCAATTCTCCTCCATTATTGTGTATGTACTTTAATGGGTTGCATGACGTTTTGAAATGAGACGCACAATATTATTTTCAGATTGAACATATTTCTCTTAACCCAATTTGTACCAAGCTAAATTTGTAACGAAAAGTAGCGCCAGTAAAATGAAAAATGGTTTATAAAAACCAATAATTAAATAAATACAGTCGAGTCCAGTTATAACGAACTCCTAGGGACTCGATAAATTAGTTCGTTATATCCAGGGTAAAAAAAGGTAGTAGCAAAACTCTTGGAATTTAAAAAAGTGTTCGTTATAACCGGACTCGACTGTATACGTAAAAAAAATACATATAGAAGTATTAATTTCAATAGTAACCCGAAGTCACTGCCTGATACGAATATCGTTAAGAGGTGTTCGCTGTAAAATTGTGTTTCACATAAACAATTTTTCAATAAAGCGGATTTTCGTTTCAGCGAAGTACAGATCATGGATAATCACCCAGAACAATCGTTACTAATATTTATTTTCCATTCAAGCAATTTTTAAAAAAAAATGGCATGCATTTCAAATAAATGGCGAGCAATTGTAGTTGAAATTAATTTAAAATAATATTTAATTTGACTTATTTTTAAAATCAACTGTAAAATTCTTAAATTTTTTTTTAGGGTATAGAGAGAAATTTCCAAAAAAGCATCCCATTTTTGCTGCCAAGACAATTAACTAATTTTTTTGTGTTTATAATATTTTTTTTTTAAATTAATACAGCAAAGCTTGGCGATTTTTTTTGTATGTGTCAAAAAAAATCCAATGAACCCGAGTTGAGAATGTTGGGCGAGGAGAGTCTACCCTCAGAATGATAGCATTCTTTGCCACTACTGCATAGGATGAATGTATCTAAACTCAATTGGTAACGCTTTAAAACCAATAGACTTTTTTTTCCCATTCAATACGAACGAATTGTGTTTAAGTAGATAGCTAGGTATGTTCGTTTGTCCGTTGGTCGGGTATGTCATGTGGTTAATATGTGAAAATGTACTGTAATGCCTGTACTTTGTGAAATTCTACAAATGTATTTTTTTTTGTATACGTCTGTCCACTCCTCCAGCAGTTTGGAGCATATACGCATGCATGTGTTCGCTTCGCGTACGTCTAAACAATTTACAAATGATCAAATGAATGTTTTGCACCATCAAGTCCAGATGCCGGGCCGATTGTGGAGATAGATCGCGATGGAGTTGTGTGGCACATGATGTGTTTGCTGGTGGCGGCTGACGGTGATGGCTTTGTTGTTATTTTATTTGTTTTTTTTTTCCTAAGTTCGGCTGCATTTCAAGCTGAACAATCAGTCGTCATTATTCTGCTGCTATTACAATTGACCAATGAAAATGCAATAAAATTATATTTCACTTAAATTACACTTGTATTTGTGCAGGTAATAGCGACAAAGCCAATAGTAAATAATGATATATATTTTGCTTAATTTAGTTATTGAAAATCCAAACTACACGAAAATAGGCGTTATTTTTTTTTCAATCTAATCTAGTTTTGTTGTTGTTTGTTTTGAGAATGCAAACATTTAAGATTTATGCACAAATGTCTTAAACGGATAATTTATTATCGGTCCATTTTTTTTTTTCGTTTAAATCATTACAGCGGTAATAAAAAAATCACTGAATCATTTAAGAAAAAGTACAACAAAATCAAACATATCGGACATTGAAGTACGAATAATTCTGAGTTTTCATATACGCGCACAAGTGGTCTTTTGGTCTACAATAAAATGCCATAATATGGACCTAGGCGAACAAAGTCGTTGTTATTAAATGTTATGTGGCTCTTATGTATCACCATTTGGCGTTAATTTATGTCCAGTCACAACTTCTACAGGCAGTTGTTAATTTAGTAACTAGAGGACGTACGTGGAATGTTTATCAAACAAGTCCACAAGAAGTCCGTCTGGTCGGTCTACAAACGTCCACTGGTGGTGGACAACAGCGACGACGACTGGTACGGCCTGCACATGACCAAAGTCATTGATAACTTGAAAACTCACAGACTTTGCAATGAATATCGTTGTATGTATGTATGTATATTGTAAACACCAAAGACATTATTAGACGAATAACAAATAAGTTGTTAACATTACTCTTCCAGAGTAAAGAGATCAACGATTCCAAGAACCAAAATATTCAATAAAAGATCAATAGAAAGCGGTTATGTCTATGACGGTCCCAGAGAAAATTCTAACTCAGAAACTGAAAGAAGACTTTTAAAAAATATTTGTATTGACTCATTTATGAAACCCGTACTACCGGGTGGCCCATGGAGAGGTTTCTTTTTTGTATCGTGACAGAAAGCCTGTTTCATATCTCCCTGGAGAAACAATGCAATTTTAGGTGGTTTTGTTAGGTTTTTGTTTCACATGTTGGCTTAATTGTTCATATTGAATATTAAAAAATATATTTATTCATTCATATTAAAAAATTTCACATTTTACAGATTTTTAAATATGGAAAAATGTAAACAAATTTAAAATTTGTAAAAATGTCTCATACATTTTAAGAGCTAAAGTACTCAATTTTTTTTTTATTAAAAATTAATCATCGAGCTGTATCTCATACATTATAAGAGCTATACTCAATTTTTATTATTCTTATTATCTTTGTTATGTCCGCAAATATAGTTTGGTTGTAGCAACTATTTTAAAAAAATATTGATTAAAAAACCAATGCCTTTGTACCAAGGTAAGTTCGTACAGTTAAGAGATGTTAAATAAAGCCATTCCGATTTGGAAAGGTGGAAGGGTTCCCCATGTATTTGTCCAAAATTTGGACATTTACTCACAAAACGCCAATTTTCTTATTAGCTCGACTCGATCTCAACAACTCCACATTTCACCCGCCAGCCTGTTGCGAATTTTGCACAAAGACTTCGCATCATACGCTTACAATGTCCAATTTACTCAGCAATTGAAGGTACACGACCATCCGCTTTCTTACGAGTATTGCTTCGCAGCAGTTTGTGATTTATAGCATCTCAAAATGACAACGATTTCAATTCGACGGCTATGTTTACAAGGAAAACAGCTGCATCTGGGGATCGGAAACTACCCCTGAGATCGACGAGAACCTACCCTACAGACAAACTATTTAATTACCAACCAGTTCTTCCTATACTACTGGTAGTGTGGTAGGTACTTCCCTCTGGATTACCAGCCTATGTAAAAACCTAATTACATTTAATATTGTATGCCATAGGAGGCAACTTTTTGATGAGCTCTACAATACTTTTGTTCGAAAGTAATGTACAAGTTCGATTTACGTTTTATGTTCGATTTAACAAAGAGTTCTGCAGGAGTAGTTAGTTAATTTGGTAATCAAATCTCAATTGTCTGCGGGGTAATGCATCCTCAGATAGTGATTTTTAGCATTTGTCGGTTAACTGTGAGCGCTTGAAATAATATTGGGACGATAAACACATTCCAATCTCACTCAGTTCTCACTAAAGTTGGTAGACAAAATTTCAATATTTGAGACTGTCAAAAATCAAGTCAATTTATATGTCACGAAAGCGTCTATCTTCGCAGACCGCGCTATTCAGTGAATGATCAACTTGACTTCGGGTTTAAACATTTTTTTTGTATTTTTTAAGTTTGAACTACAATTGGATAAGTACGATAAATACATACGTTCCAGGAAGATGTATTTTCCCAATAATAATAACATCGTCCAACAAATTAATTGCCTGTTTCCATAAAACGAATTTGTTCGTTCGTTACAAATCGTCAATATTGGAATCGTTATAAATTGGTTTCAGGCATTCTTCAATTCTGGTTTTCAGATATAACGACGTATGAAACACAATCTTATGAGCAGCCCTCATTACTGATAAAAATCTATTTTATTGCGCCTTCAATTTTGACAATTTGTAACGAACGAACAAATTCGTTTTATGGAAACAGGCAGTAAGATGTTTTGATATGAGTTTTTTTTTACATTGGGTCAAAGTTTATATTTTTTTGTCGAAGGGATAATGCTCCTAAATGAACGAAGGAATAAAGCTCCTAAATGAAAAAAATTCTGATTGTATTTTTATTATCAGAATATTTGTCATTTTTGTTGAAGATCTTAACCCTATAGCTCTTCTCTTTATGGGACAATTTGACACTTTCCGCATTTCTGTGGAATATTTTGATCCTTTAATTTTAATTTCTACAAAAAAGTGGCAAATGGACTTATAAAGAGAGAAACTAGAGGATTAAGATCTTCTACAAAAAGGATCCTCATAAAATTCCACAAAATAACTCTGACAATAAGAATTCAATCCGACATTAATTTCCAACATGTTTAACCCATGCCCAGTCCAGACCAGCTGGACTATAAGTTTAGTCTACAAAAACGATCTACTCAATATGGCCTTTCCGAATTATAGGGTCGCTATTCTGTTCCAAATGGATTTTATTGAAGTATTTTTTCTGCTAAAAATTATCCTAACGATTTATATTACACATTTCATCAAGATTATAAATAAATATCTTCTCATTTTCGTTTCTACTGTTTTTTTTTAATCAATAAAGTTGTAATTTCTGTGTGATGTAGTACATGACAATTCGTTGTAGTTTGGAATTTAATCGATTACAACTTTTCTCATGTCCTCATATTTGTGGAAATTGATATCAGCATTGAATGAAATAGTTTGTGTAGCTTTGAAAATGTATTATCCCAAGATTTATCTATAGTTAAGATGAGAATCTGATCCGACCACTAGACCACAGCCAGTTGTTTATTTGATTCGATAATTGATGTACGCCTAGAAGATTTCACCATTATATCGTCGTGTTTGCGGTTATTGGAATTCACTTTGTTTTGCGGTCTGCTGTGATTTGCGTCAAATGACATTCTATCACGTTCTTACACTAGTACTGAGATTTAATTATTGCAATGATGTGCCTTTGTGTCGAGGTGTGTGTGAATATGCCACAAAAACTTTAAATGGTTTTAAATGTGCACATTTGCAAAAAAAAAACTTAAAAATTACATGTATACTTTATCTTTTAGTCACGATTACTTTTCGTATGCATAACTTCAAATGCACCAAAACGGCCTGAAATTATATTCAGTGTATGTTGGCTGAATCGCCCAAATTAATTGTAATTATGCATGTATGAGTACTCTGTGTTTGGGCGTTAGGAAATATTCGTAAAATACTTGTTGTCTACGGTCGATACCTCCACCCGGTATTTACCGCATGTAACTGATAGCCGTTCATTATTCACTGACTCCACCTACATTTTTGTGAAGTTTTTTTTTTTTTTGGTTTCTTTCTGTATCTCGTGCTGTGTTTGTCGTTTAATTCTTATCGCACTATTTAAAATTCAATTAAACAAGAGTCTACACGTTGTTGGGGGGATACAAAAAAAGCCGCAACACTCAAAATAAATTGGTAGTCAATGTTAAAATAAAAAGTGAAGTGTACTTGAAAATAGCAAAACTGAGAGGATTAACATATTTTAAAATTCTTAGAATTTTATTTTATTAAAAACTCTCCAACAACTTTGGGTAATTTTTTCCCTGTTCTCCTATTCTAAATAAAGTCTCTCCGGGTTTTTGTTCACTTTCCCTTACGATCCATGTCACAATACATAAAGGTAGAGTCATGTAAGCAGCTGATGAAATTGTTTCCATTTTGACAGAATTTTGATTGTCAAACTCATTGTTTACATTTCAATTGTTGGTTCAGTTCTTTTTTCAAATGTCGAATACATTTTCGTTTTAACGAATTAGAATACAAAAAGCCAAACAAAGAATTTTGGGGCTCACATAACTATTAAAAATACAGTTGTTCGCTAGAATTTGTGCCATGAGTTGTAACTGTCTACAGTCTGTCATTTATATTTCAGAATATGACAATCAAAATACCCACGGTTGTAACTGAGTTTTTGTTGTGGGGCAATTGCCACTACCTTCTATTATTGTGCCATGCTTATGATCTTTGAAATTGGCAACTTGTCCCACGAGTATATTTTGAATGTCAATATAGGGGAGAATGTCAGGATTTTATTCATGGGAAAAAATAATTCCTTGGTGGTATACAGAATCGGGCTGTTTATATATTGTTGTTTTCACTGCCTTAAGAAGGTTTTGGGCACCACTACTCTGGCTGAATTATCCCCATTACAAAAGTGATGTTAACGACATATTCCTTGCACAGTGGTCACATTCTCTGAGTGTATTCTCTTGACGTTGTTATGCCCACAACACGAGCTTTATATATTCGTATGTATGTATGGATTTATAACAACTCCCACCATTACTCCATTCGTAAATTACATGGAGAACTGACTGACTGTCAGCGTCGATCGGACATATTTTGAATACAATGGTCAATTGTTTTTGGAAATTTGCAAAATGTCATTTATTGACATTTACGTGTGATCGCCTGGCTGACGTTTTGGCATTTTACTTTTCGCACATTACATTTCCATTTGGAGGTGCTGCCAAAATTGCAAACAGCTTTAATGTCCAAATTGTCAATTGTTTGGACAATCAATGACATGCGGTACGAATTGAAATTAAAAGTTGCGGGGACTGTTCAAGTATAAGAAAACGTACTTGAACAATCGTCATTATTAAGAGACAATTCAAAAATCGGCTATAATCCTTCCGTTGAGAAACATTAGGGGTATTCATAAAATATGCTCTTTATGAATTGTGAAAATATAAGCAATATTCAAAATATAACTCAAAACTTAAAAATGAAAACATTTTAGAAGGAAAACAATTTAGAGGGAAAACATACATTGTGATTTTTGTCTATCAATGCAAAGGTGTCTGACGGTGTCTCAAATTTGCAAGACGTTGACGGCAGTTTCCCTGTCTATCTCACCAATGATTTTTGCTCGATATTCTCCATAAGGCCTTAATCGTTAATGGATTGTTCGCATAACATCCTTCAGGGTAACCCACAAAAAAAATATAGGGTTATCCATTTCGAGGTTTCAAAAGTATAGGGCTGGAATTCGACATCTGTCAAACGAAGTTGTTAAACCAATTGTCAACCAATGATTGGACCTCACTTCTTTGAAAACGACGAGGGAACGACTGTTACCGTCAATTCGGAGCGTTATGGTCGTATGATAACCGACTTTTTTTGCCTGCTATTGTAGAATACGACTTGGAGAATATGTGGTTTCAACAAGACGGTGCCACATGCCACACAACTCCAGCGAATATGGCTTTATGGCAAGAGACATTTCCTGGCCGCGTAATTTCTCGTCGTGGCGACATCAACTGGCCACCTTGAATCTGTGATTTGGCGACGGACACAATCATATGTGACCCGACCTATGAAACGGTGGCTTATGTTAGGACTTTCTAGTTTTCACCACGTGAAAGAGCGTTTCAAAAACTATCGAAACCAAAAAAAAAAGTGGAAAATGCTTTTTTTGAGTCATAAGCCATGTGTTTGTGTGACAGCATAAACAATATCCTTTTCGGCAGCAGTCCATAGTCCTATTACTTAGTTTTAAAAAACAATCCCACCGACATTGATACCATATTTGGCTATTTCAATATTAGAGCTAACCATCTGCTGTACATGGGTGAAAGTTTGAATGGAATTTGGTGGTTATGACTGTTGAGATGTTTTTTTGTATCATTGAGAAATGTGGCGTTTTTTTACATTCTTCTCTCGGCTTGTGTACTTTGTGTTCTACAAAAATATTCAATTTGAGTCAACTGCTCACCGAAATCTTTGAAAATTAATAACAATGAGAACAAGAAACGGAAATTAAAATCTAATTAAGGTGGTACCATGTGTTCGTTGTCAGATATCAAAACGAATTGAGGGGAGAAAATTCGTGTTGGTGTATTTCCTCCAACTCAAGGTATACCCCTAAGTATTTAACATTCAATGGTACGAATGAAAGAATGTATTTGGTTGATACAACATATTCGTATGGTTTCATTTGAACGATTTAAAACACCAGGTGATTCATTCACAATTGTAATTTTCATCACAACCGATTTAGTTCAATTTGATATGTTTCGATATTAAATTAGTAATTTCAAAAGGTATTCCGACATAATGGCAAAGCATTTAGCACACATAAAGATTTGTCATTGGCAAATGACATTGACAATGACCATTACAAAAAAAAAAAAAAACAATAATAATAATTAATTATTTTATAGTATTGACAAAAACATTTCTGGCATACTAATGATATTTCAATGGATTTGCGTTTTTGTGTTTATTTTTTTTCGATTTGCAGTTTTGCCACGATTATGCCATAGAAGAAACAGTTAAATGCATTTTGTATTAATAAAACAACTAATGTCTATGTTTGAATGAATGCGACATCATTCATTAGTTAGAACAGAACTGGTGATAACAATTGACGTCATTGCTCATTATCTTCATCATCATCTTCGTCGGATGAAAGAAAAAGTCGAGATTCTATTTACAGATTTACGTAGACAATAAATATTACGTTGGATTCACATTGCCAAGTTATGAGTACTTGATAATATGGATTTTCTGTTGCTTATCAAAAGGGATTTATTAAATGATCAAGAGCCATTTATATCCGTTTGACTCTTACACAACGATTATATAAAGAATTGTTTTTCACAAGAAAATTTTTTGAAATCGATAAATATTTTTCAACTAGTAAGTTGTAATGCGCCTATGGCGCCCGTTAATTTGCTTGAGAAAGTATTTGTTACTTAATTTTAAAAATTTTGTAAAAAATATTTTGAGAAAACTATTTTGTAAAAAAAAATTTCGAAAAAAAATAAAATTTGTGGAAAAAAAATTTTTGCTGAAAAAAAAAACTTTTGTTGAAAAAAAAAAATTTTGTTGAAAAAAAAATTTTTGTGTAAAAAAAAAAAATTTTTGCTGAAAAAAAAAATTTTTGTTGAAAAAAAAAATTTTGTTCAAAAAAAAAAATTTTGTGGAAAAAAAAAATTTTTTTGAAAAAAAAAAATTATTGAAAAAAAAAATTTGGAAAAAAAAATTTTTTGGAAAAAAAAAAAAATTTGAAAAAAAAAATTTTGGTAAAAAAAAAATTTGGGGAAAACACAATTTCTGTACAAAAAAAATATTATTTTTTTTATTATTATTATTTATAGAATTATTATAGAATGCCTATTTAAATTCCTACGTACTGCGTGACAGAGTCAGTGAATCAGGGAATCAGTGTATCAGTGAATCAGTGTCGAGGGTAAATATATATTAAGATTAATTTCACTGGTCCGTCTCACGTGCAATAGAAACTAACATAATCAAACACCATTTAAAGAAACAACTTTGAAATGAAAAATAAGTGTTATTTTAATTCATTTAAAACTAAATTCATCAATTATAGGAAATGATACTAACATCATGTTTACATTAGCATTTATAGTCGCAATTTCGCTGTTAGTTTAACAGTAAGATGATAATTGATCATAAATATCTAATGTAAACATAGCTTAAATCTCGATTAAAATTAAAATTCGAAAATAGCGTATTGACGTAACATCTTTTATCAAATCCAAATGAAGAAGAAATGTTGGACTTATATTTTTCATAAATAACATACAATAGTTTCAGTTAAGCTGCCACTCACTGAAGTGCCAATTTAAGATATCTGCCAAAATAAAAAAAATTAGAGAAGTTATACTTGCGGTATTTGCCAGCGAATAACTAATCTACCTTTTTAATTGACAGGCAAGCAAATGAATTTACGTTAAGTGTCATTTCTGATTTACGCTCAAATATAGTCTGCATAGTGTATGTGGCAGCTAAGTCAGAACTACTGTTTCACAACCTACATCAGTCCTACAAAAATAGCCGTAACTTCTACACGTATCCATAGATTATCTTCAAATGTGGAGTCTTCTTAACAGATTGTGTAAAATTTTTGAACAACACTTACTTGTCATAAATATTTTTGATTCCAGTGCTTCGTGTCAAATGTCCGTATCGCTAGTTTGGAGTTTTCTTTACAATTAAGCAAGAAAAAATAGCTTCTTATATCGAAAAAACGCTTTATGTGTTACATAAAACAATATCTAAAGAACGTGGACAAAAAATTAAAAAAAAAAATATTTTTTCAAAAGGGAATTTAAAAATTTTTTTTTAAGAAAATATTTTTTTCGCCAACAAAAATTAAAAAAAATAATTTTAAAAAAAATATTTTTTTTTCATATAAAATATTTAAAAAAAAATGTATTTTTTTTGCATACAATTTTTTTTTATCTTTTTATTGCCGAATGTTAAAGAAAGACGCCCTGCCCTGTATGAATTAGAAGTTTTGGTTTTTTGTGTAGGACTAGTAAAGTTTTTAAAATGTATTTCAACAAAATTGAACTAGCCGATACTGAATTTTTACAAATTATGTCTCAAATAAAAAAACCTATTCTTAGAAAACCAATTTTGACCATTTTTGTACTCACGAGACCAATTGTTATTTCATTCATTATAGAAATGGGTATTCATTACAAAAATAGTTATTTTGTTGCCGAATAATTTTCTTAATATCCACTGAAGTGCTTGCTTGCTAACCGGCCATGCAGGCGGTCTTTCCATTATTCCAAATATAATGAGCCAAACTCCGACATTAAAACGAATTTAAACACCGTCTGTTGTTTTTGGAATACAAAACTCTCTTGAAGAACTAATTTACATACATACATTGGTACATATTGTTGAATATTGTTATTTGCTTACATTTAAAATTCCAAAATTTCTCCGAATGGGTCTACTTTTCTTCTTGGAATTTATTTTATTTGTATGTATGTATTTAAGCGCAGCTTTTGGTTTTGTTTTTGCCTTTATGTAATTTATTTATTATTATTTTTTGTTTGATTTACGATTTATTCTTGTTTGCAATAAATAATGCTCATCTCGAAACATTTTAATTAACCACACAAAACACCTTTGTTTACGTTTGCTTTCTTTCGTTTTTTTTTTGTTCTGTTTATTATTAATGTTTGCACCTTTTAAGATAATTAATATTTTATTGTTTGGCCCAACAGATTTGAACCGAGACCGTTGTTGTTTTTTTGTTCTCCTTTACGACACGACACACGTCCGTTTACAAAAAGCGTTCAAATTATACTCAATCGCACTTGTTTGAGTGCACAAGAAACAACGTATTGAACGAATTTTTCTGATATCAAAGCAAACACGAACGAGCGAACCACGGCCACAGTTGTATCGCAGCTCAGCACTCACTCCTCTATGGTTAAGTAGTTAAAGTCACAAAAGACACGCTCGCTCGCTAGCAAGCGTATGCGAAAGTAAGAAACACAACAGACGGACTGGCGAAAACAAAATTAAAAATAAATGTATAAAAATAATATTGTTTGAATATTGTACGAAAAAAAAAACAACAAACGTCGGCGTTATTGGCTAGGAGGGGAAAACCGACCATCGACCGACCAGCAAACAAACTGTGGTGCCTGTGCTATGGACAAAAACAACAAACGGCAACATGAGCCAAACAGTTAAAACAAACAGTCATCAACAAGTGGTGCGAATGTTTTGGTTAACATAAAAACCACCGTATTTCTACGAGGGTGGGTGGGACAGTTACCAAGCACACTAAACGAACTGACGTAAAAGTTGCCCTCAGACTAGATTTGGCTCTGGCCAGAACTTTTTAGATTTAGGCTCGGTGTATATTAAAGGGTTATCCATTTCGTTTGTCAAACCAAGATGTTAAACCAATTTTTTTTTCTTTTCAGTTGGATGTCTGACATTGACGAAAATGGATCGCTCAACTATCACACAAGGCCTAAAAATTATTAAAAGATACTACAAAAAAAGTGATTCTGGCACAGCCACATATCGTGCTTTAAGATGGTTATGAAGCACATTTCTCAGTCGGTTTTTATGTTAATAAACAAAATTATCGTATTTGGGGTTCGGAGAATCCTCAAGTGATTGAAGAGAGGCCATTACATCCAAAAAAAAGTCACTGGTTGGTGCGCTCTTTGGTCCGAAGGTGTGATTGGACCTTACTTCTTCGAAAACGACGAGGGAACGACTGTCACCGTCAATTCGGAGCGTTATGGTCGTATAATAACCGACTTTGTTCTGCCTGCTATTGTAGAATACGACTTGGAGAATATGTGGTTTCAACAAGACGGTGCCACATACCACACAACTCGAGCGAATATGCTTTTATTGCAAGAGACATTTCATGGCCGCGTAATTTCTCGTATTTTTCCACAACACATACTTATCATGAACATTTGTATCCGATTTTTAAGAATAATTATCAAAAAAAAAATGGCGTTTTCTTTACATTTCAGTAAGCGATAATAATATCAAATGTTGCTTAATATCGCTTATCTCTCCATACAAAATATGCGTAAATCTCAGCTAGCGGTGTTACGAAAACACTCCTGTCAGTTTGACAATTACTAATGAATTTGGTTGGGATACTTCCAAGCCCCAGTAATTGGAGAAAATTTTGAATATTGAACACAACGGCTATAACGATAGACTTCAGTTTATGTAGCATAATGAAAATGGTTGTGAAATCAATTCAGTTTCTTAAAATATAAATAACAACTAAATGAAGTTCTAAATTGTTGAAATTATCCAGCGAGAAATATTGTAGAAAAATTCAAGAATTTATTCTAAGGCAACTCGAAACTATACCAAAAACCATACAGAGGACAGACGTCCCAAGTCGTTTGCTGAACATTTCCAAGAGAGTATTTAAAAAGTATTTGTTATTTGCTTTGAAAATCTTTATTTGAGGTATTGCCAGGCCAATTACTGACATCTGGAGTGTGTAGCCGAACGAATGCGTCAAAAAACACCACTTGGGACGTCTGCCCTCTATGTGGTCTTTGATTATACTGCCCTCCTAAGAAAGAAAGTCACGTCTTCATTTCGGTAGTTTTGAGATATCTAACTTTTATGTTTTCTATCTTTCAGCAATGATTTTAAAATATATTACAGTTGAAAATGTGTGTAATAAATTTAGCACAAAAATCAGAATCTCATTCACGGTTCCGAATCTGGCCTTATCTCAATTTTGGCATTTTATCGCTTGTGACTTTCTTTCTTAGGAGGGCAGTATAGTTTTGTAAAACAATAACTTTTTGAATTCTATAAAAAAAATGATAAATGTTGGCTTATATTTTCTAATGTAATATGACAGATCCCGATAATCATATTTGAAATTAGATTAGAATTAAGTGTTCTTTGGGTCGACATCACCACAAAAAAAAAACTTCAAATAATTTGTTTTCTAAAAAAAAAATGAATTGCAAAAACTAATTTTTTATCTCCTTCCACAAATTACCAGAACTCATTTCTTTATTTTATATCTTCTCTTATATTTCCTTCCAAACTCATAGTGAATGTAATAAAGGTACATCCGACAAAAACGATACTTTTAAAGAAAAATGTATCCATAATAACTAGATGACAAAATGCCCGCAAAAAATAACTTTTTAGTTTCCAAACAACATTTTTTCATATTTTTTTTTTGTTGCACAGTCTCATTACTAAAATCAAAAAATAAAGTATAACATGTATTAATAAAAACGAATCAAAAGTAATCTTAGAAAGTAGTTGGATTATTTTTTGATTACTTTTGATTCTTTTTAATTAATTTTTCGTAATACTGATTAGTTTTAGATTATTTGTAATACTAATAAAACAGACAGAGATAATAGGAGACAGAAAATAATTCAGTAATTCATGTTTACTTTCAAATATATTTCTACACACATTCTACTAAGAAGCCCAACTCAAAACTCAAGAACTATTCATTACAATACAACATGAAGATAGACACAACTGTTATATGACAAAACTGCAGCAAAATATATATTGAGGTCGTTGATACGTATGTGTATGAAGACAATGTTAAATTTTTAGTTGTGCCTGTTTAGAAGGGTCGTTCGAGTTTTTAGATTTGATCAATTCTATTAGTATTTTACCATTGAGAAACGAATGTATGACACCTCACGAAGAAGCATTCAACTGACTGTTTATTTTATTTATTTTTGTCATTACATTTTTTAAAATATATTTTATATCATAATTTGCTTTTAAGGTTCAAATCGTTTATTGCTTGACTGATTGCACGCCGTTATACAATTCGGGGGTTGGTGTATATTATGTTCTAGACATGAGCTAATATGTTTGCAAATAAATTGTGAAACGTAATCATAATTATACCAATAGAAGAAAAATAAACGATGATTGATCATTTTTTTTCCGTTGAATAACGACTTATGTTTGGTAAGCGTGAAGATAGATAATGTATGAAAGTAATAAATAAAAAGGCTAAGCAAATTGTTGGAGATAGAAAAACTTGAGGTTTTTACAGTAATGACGAGGAGTATGCATAGGGCAAACGACCAACGTTTTAGTACTCCAGGAGTCTATATTTCTTTCTATTCAGTGTTATGGTAGAAGAAAAAAACACAGTCTTTGGTAATATACTAGGCAATAGCTGTTTTTCCCAAGGGATGTTTATAATATTTTTTGGTGTATCAGATTCCTAAGCTGGAAAAAAAATATTTGGGATAATTTTTTTGTTTCTACAAAATTTCCATGGAAACGTCCGATGAGACAATACTATAAAAACTACAAAGTATGGGGGACATCTCGTAGACAAAACTGCCGCATCTGGGAATCGAAAAGCACGTACCTGATTGTCATGAAGACAGAGTGACAGCTTAGTGTGGTGGTATCACGGGTAATACGGCTTCAAACCAAATTTTGGTTAACGGTGAGTCCTACAGACTCGGTAGAGGCTTATGGTTGCACATTGAAGATCCTCCGTGTATGCAGTATGGCTCGCCATGACACACAGACCACGCCACAATCTATATTTTGCGCACTAAGTTCGGTCATCGTTTTATTAGCCTTCTCGTGATCTCAATTGGCTCATTTGTCGGGTACCGTGAAGGACAAATGTTATGCGAGCAATCTCTTGACGATTACCTTAAGGAGGATATCGATCAAGTAATTCATAAGATACAGCCAGTCTCATTAATAAAATCTAAAAATAAAGTATAACATGTATTAATAAAAACGAATCAAAGGCAATCTTAGAAAGTAATCGATCAAGTAATTCATAAGATACAGGCAGAAACTTTCACCAATGTCTTGGAAAATTGAGTTGACAGGATGGCCTACTGCAGACAGCCGAAGCAGCCACATGAAAGTAATTGTGTTCCATAAATAATGGAGAAGTTAATTAAACCCTTGCAATAAACCAATAACAGCCGAAAAAAACGTTCGAATTAAACAAAAACCTTGTATGTGGACCATTCTTTACATTAGGCAAAAAGTTAAAGAACAGACTACTCTCTCGAAGAAGGGCAGAGAAAAGCCGTGGTTTTTGGAACTCAAATATGGATACTTGCAAAAGCTGATGAAGCCAGAAAGTTCCGGATAATGTTCGGTATTTAAAGAGGAATATTGACGAACGAAATGTACGAATGCCGTTAAGAAAGACCAAATAGTTTGTATAGTCAACCTAAGTAATTAAATAAGACCTATCCAAATAATATGTTTCTCTAATTGTATTCAACTTGCCATACAGCCCTCGTTTATTGGTTCATTATAACAAACAGAACAATATTTAAAAAAAAAAATGTAAACAAAAACAACAATAAATTTATTTAGATGACTCCAATTGTTATGTGTGTGCACGTAGATACGAAAATAACAAAGAAAAATGAATAATTAACACTTAAGAAGCCCAAAACTACACCGACTATTCGATTTTAATTAACATAATTCAAAGTCAAATAAGATAAACAGAGACTAGTTTCAATTTAATTAACATAATTCGTAGTCAAATAAAATAAACCGGCGGCACCCGTTTGCGAAGTGCAGTTTTCAAATCAACAATTGTTTATTGCAATTGATGTTGAACCATAGTGTCGTAGTGACTTTTGGTGGTTATAACGAAATAATCAGATTGATATCTAACAAATAATTATAGGGAAAGTGAACTTATTTTTAAATGGCAACGCTAAAACAGAACATATTTCGATGTTAATTGAATTGAACCTTTTCCTATTGTGATACCACTTTGATGTGTATATAATCTGATTGCCCAGGGCATACTGACCCAACAATTATTATTCATTCGTTTTCATTTTGTATTCCAATTTTGTAAATCTCTCAGCAAATAACAATCTACATAGATACATGCTCAACCGAGTGAACTTTCTGAAATCCGACAAATTACACTTACGCCCAGACACTTGATGATTGTGCGGTGGCATTTGAATTGTACGAGTTGTTTCCCTTTTATTAAAGAGATCACTGATCTCTGACCGTAATAAGCCACCAGACATGATAAATAATAGGGATTCCAAACAAAGAGCCACATCAAATGCAAAAACAATATATATGATGAGATGTTAAATAACAAAAATTGCATATACCTATGTATGTATGTATTTAATAAAGCTTTAAGTAGATAAAGTTTTCTGGAAAAATTTAAAGTCTGCGAGGTCGTTCGAAAAAATGGTGGGAAGAAATCTAGGCTTTAATTTCACACAGACCTAGGTGATGTGTGTTCGTGCTTATGTCTGGAAGACGAACCCAGTAGGTATAGCCAGAGATGAGTTCTAAAGGTGGAAGGAAAAAATGGTGGGAAGAAATCTAGGCTTTAATTTCACACAGACCTAGGTGATGTGTGTTCGTGCTTATGTCTGGAAGACGAACCCAGTAGGTATAGCCAGAGATGAGTTCTAAAGGTCCAAAGTGGGAAATATCGGTTGCCAGAGAAATGTAAAATTCCGCCAAATTGTTTTATTTTTTTAGATAAAGGATCGGATGTTTATTTCATAATAAAGAGGATGGTATGCCGTTCATGAATTTTTATCTTTGAGGTCTTAAATCGACGCTGGCCTGTTGGCGTAAACCTTATCTTTCACGTGGCCCCACAGGAAGTAGTCGCTAGGTGTTAAATTACAAGATCACGGTGGCCAATTGGGATCACCTCTTCGAGAGGTAACACGGTCCGGAAACTTTTCCCGCAAAAGAACAATGGTTTGGTTGCTTGTGTGGCAGATATCGTCGTCTTGTTGGAAGTAAACGTTGTCCAGACCAATATCATCCAACTCCGACAATAAAAAAAATCATTAATCATCTCTAGAGAGCGCACTCCATTCACCGTAACTGTTGATCCAACCTCATTTTCGAAAAAGTAAGGTCCAATGACAACGCCTGACCATAAACCGCACCAAACAGTCACACGTTGAAGGATGAAGAGGCTTCTCAACAGTAACTCTTGGGTTTTCCGAGCCCCCGATGCGGCAATTTTGCTTGTTGACGTAGCCACCGAGGTGGAAATGGTCCTCATCAGTCATTATGATTCGATGGAATTACGGATCGTTTTCATGCATTTCAAGGACCCAATCAGCAAAGACACGATGTTGTTGATGATCGGCCGGCTTGAGTTCTTATGTTAACTGAACTTTATAAGCCTTACGACCCAAGTATTTATGCAAAATACTGTGTAATGACGTTTGTGTAATGCCCAATTCCAAAAAAACGACGAGGAATTGACAAACCGGTACCGGTACCTGTCATACAAATTTACCATATCGCAAACTTTATAAATTGTATACAATTATTATTACGTTCATCATAATCTTACCCAATCCAGACAGTTTTCGAGAAATACTTAAAAACCTAGCCCCGACACTTCGGGTACTTTCCACACTGTGTAACATTCGCTCACTTTGGAAATCGTGCAAATAAAGTTTTGCTTTAAAATTCGGGTTTCGCGTTGCAAATTTTGACATTTGTAATCCACGCCCACTTTTAGATACTAGGGAGAGGGTATATCAGTTTACTGATTGAAACTTTATCACTTGTTTAGTCTGGTTAACGTTAATCTTGAATAACAGCTCCCGCAATATCACTACCTGGCAACCGTACTAATTGCATATCACGACGAGTTGCCGTATTATTTCTTCTCTGAGCTAACAAAGCCGCGGCATTGGCGTGACATCGTTGGTCAATTATTGCTTTCAAACGTTCGCCCTAGTCGGCTCCAGTCTCTGACCTACAAAAGGAATCGAAAAACCACAATTTCATTCCATTGCGTTCCATGTCTCAGGCAACTATGCAACGGGATGTTTGCGGACACTGTTTGCACTATTTGGGCACATTCAATTTGTATTGCGGCACAAATTAAAGTTTCCAAAATACCAACTCTGGTTTATATATCTCTAAAGTTTGGTTGCAACTATTAATAACAAAAATATAACCAAACCAACACAGAATTAGTTCATAGCCTTTCGCGGAAGTTATGTAAACGAAAAATGTTTGCCATGAAAGTGTTACAAATCGACGAAATTGTGAATTAGAAAAAAATTGGCAAATTGGCGCAAAACAAAGAAAAAAAAGGGAGCAGGTTTCCCCCACCCCCCTAATAAATACTACAACCGTTATTGATTGTTAGCGAGAAAATGGCATTGACTGTGGTAAAATATCGTAAAACGTCTACGGGCCAGACTACGGCTGCAACACCAGGCATATTAATAAAAAGTAAATTACCTCCATCACAATCTACGACAAATGTACATCATAAACATCATCAGCAATTGGCTGTGGATATTAACAAGGTAAGGTGGTAATTATTTTTTTGTTTACGGTGGGGGAGGGTATAGCACAATTCAGTGAATCAAGCCGATGCAATTTGGACGGCGGCGGCTGGTCTTTTTTAAGTCGGCGTTGTGAGTTTGGCATTGTGCTAAAAATAAATTGTTCACCATGAATGGTGATATGCAAGGTGGTGGGTTTCGCAACCTCTGACAGGGATGGTTCTCATAGTTCTTACATCTTCCATTATGCGGCCTCACACGTTACAACTGGTTGTACAATTAAATTGAACTTCTAAATTGACCGTTCGCTTCAACTTTTTATCCAATCTCTTTTCGTAGCGTCAACGTAAACTCATATGTTAATATCATATAAATTTGTTTTTTAGTGAATTGGTTTTTATACTTTGAATTCAACAACTGAGGCATATTTTTATATTCCTCAATAAAATAAATCACACATTCTTTAACTTTGTTATTTTTTCACAACGAACTGCGGCAACTCATTAAATGACAACTCTGTGTTGTCAACCATTTAAATTCAACACACTGCAAAGAAATAGAAGAGACTAGCATACAATTATATATTTGTCTCTTTTGTTCGTGTGTGGTTTTCCGTTCTGTGAAACTATTTTCTCTCCAGCAGTTTATCTTCAATTCTCCATTGCGAGAGAGCGCCACATGCATTGAAATAGTATCAACAAACCAGTGTTGCCAGTTTTTTTTCTAATCATTTACCCTAGCTTCTCAAGGAAATCCCCTAAATTACATGAGATCACAAATGAAATAATTTTAATAGGACAGTGATATAAAACGATATATCTGACAATATTTTCAATTTTTAAAGTAAATTTTTATGGAATTTTGTTTATATTTGGTATTAAAAAAAACGATATATCTGAAAATTGTATCATAAAATACGACCCAGGACTATTAAAAAAAAAAAACAGAATTTTACAACTTATGAAAACAATTTTAAAGCTTATGCTGTAGTATTTTATTTGATTGAACCCTTGTTTAATTCATTCGGCTTGATATAAATTTATTTGAAAGGGAATCAAGTACAATTAGTTTGGTATATTACTCTTTATCGAAAGCTCTTAAAATCTTCACATAAATTAATTGGAATACTATATATTTTTAGAAAAAAATAAGTCCACCATATTATCAGATGAAATACAGTTATTTAACGTAAATCAGCCTTAATAAAATCCCAATATTAATTTTATTACTCAACTTGGACTGCCGTGGTTTGGTAGGTAGTGTGTGTACCGACCATCATTTCGACCTCGTAAATGTTGGCGACTTTACGAGAAAAAAAAAAATCTCTAAGCCATGCAAAACTTCTCTAGATAGGCATTAGCCGTTCGAAGCCGGCTTTAAACAGTAGGTCCCGGTCAGTTAGCTCACTGATTCGAGAGAAGTTTCCCTTCAGTTCCTCCATGGATGTTAAGGGAAATAAGAACCCAATTTGTTCTTCATATCATTAAAGTTAAAAAAAAGGCCGTTCCAGTTGGCCGAGACAGTTTAAAATGAAAGGGCCAATAAAGTTTGTGCCAATTTGCTGATTCTACGGCTAGACTATTTAATCAGTCTTCAAGTTATTTATTATATTTAAAATATTTTCTTCTATGATAACAAATAATCCCCTGAAAAATTCTTCCCACCAGAAAAAATCCCGTAAATCTAGATCTACTGGCAACACTGCAACAAACACTCAAGCGTTGCTCCGTTGCTCTAACATTTACTCAAATTATTACAAGAAATAAGATATGTTTGATTTCTATCCAGGAATTCATTACATTTGAACAATAAATTAGTAGCAAATATTGTCTGGTTTTAAAGGAATATGTGTATTCTATGAACAATAATATAAAACTTGGTAAATATCCGGCGATTTCAATAAAAAAAATGACTTGTTTGTGATTTTGACAAGAATTTCAAAAATAATTTGTTTGATTTCTATTTATTTGCATGCTGTAGAAAATGAGTTAATTTAGTTGTACCCCTTCTCTTTCTCGACTTTAGAAATCGCTGATTAAGTTAGGAGGCAGCGGCTCTGGTCTGGTAATCAATAAAATTCCGGCAATTATAAAACCAGCCATGAAGCGTGCAAGTACATTGACTGGAGGTAAAGTAAATCACTCTCAAGCATTATTTGTTGTTATCCAATGCCTTTCTTTTTATTAAAGATCTTGCTCATAAAACCGCCAAATATTCTTTACAAACCGTAGCTTCTGCCGGAACACCACTGACAAGTTTTCAATGGCAACCCACGATCGGTTCCACACCCTCGAAAAAGCAACAACTGGGTGCCGCCATCAGTTCCCTCCCGCCAAATACCATTATAAAAGCCACCACTGGTGGTAGCAGTCTTCAGACGTCCAACGGCACCGGCTCCGGTACTACACTTACACACAATGTCACATCATCTGCTATTGCCTCCCCCGTCACATCGATGCAGGTGCGACGGCCCACTTTTATCATTAAACGAGATGTACCCGAGCGTACCATACGGACTGTAACGCTTGAGCTGATAGAAAAGAATCCCCTCATCCATCTGGGTGTACAGTTGTCAAGATTGCCACTACTAAAAAATGTCATTTGTTCCACGGCCAATGTATCATTGGTCGATTGTTATTTGACTTTAAAGAAATTGAAACAAAATGAGGACTTTTCTCTACTGGCTGAATATTTTGAAATGTCGGAAGGAGATGTACAGCATACATTTGCAAGGACAGTAGTAAAATTGTCGCGCTACTTGAAATTTCTTATAAACTGGCCGGACAGTAAGAAATACTATGATCGTCATAAAAGTTTGCCATTTGCATTCAGACAAAACCTGTCGCATGTACAGTCGTTGATAGAATGTGTGGAGATAGATATGGCGCCCAGTCCGCTGCAGATTGATTGCTCGTGTTTTAAGTTCATACTGAGCATTAATACGAATGGTGAGTTATAGAGCATTTTCCCCAACATATTGCGTTACAAATTACTTGATGTTACCACAACTTTTATACTGATCATTGAGATAATTAATAACAAGACAGAATATATAACGCATTAATCTACATAAATAACTACTTTTACCTTCTCAATCGGTGAACACGTTTAAAAGGCATAAGTTCTACCAACTGGGACTCGATATAGTTTTGAAACCAAGGTTTTCAGCGACACATCTTTTTAATTCAATATGCATGTACCAGTGGGTACCGGCATATCAGAGAGCGGAAGAAAATGAATCTCCTCGTTTAGCGTGCGGCATTTTCCGTCATGTATAGTCTTTCTTCATTGTTTACCCTTCCGAAACTGTATAGTCCCTTCGTTCCAAAACCTCTGCCATTTCGTTTAGATTTTGTTCGCGTACCCGCTGGTGTTTGCTGCATTCACCGACGCTTAAATTGCGAAGCCAGTGGGTACCGGCATATCAGTGCGCGGAGGAAAATGAATCTCCTCGTATACCGTGCGGTCTTTTCCGTCATGTGTAGTCTTCCTTCATTTTTTACTGTTCCCAAACTGTATAGTCCTGTAGTTCCAAAACCGCTGCTATTTCGCTTAGATTTTTCTTTGCTGCATTCACCGAAAATTTAATCGAGTATTATTACCAACGAAATACAAATTAGTATTATTCTGGAAAGACATCAACAAAGGAAATTCTAGTTTACTAGAATCTGTTAAATCATCCACTTAAAACCACAAGTTAGATGTGACCGGATTTAATTGGAATAATTATTGTACAGTCCTTATCCGGCATGACGGCTAGAAAAAATTAAGTCACCAAACATCAATGCATATAAGAGATCGGAGTGCAACCTGCACTTGACTTTTTTTAAAGATACAATTATTTTTTTTTTATCAATAATTTGCCAATATTTACCGAGTAAACATTTAACATTTATTTTTCTTTTTTCTAAAACAGGTGTTATATCCCACATATCCGATGCCTTCATTGGTCATCATGACGATCTAACCGTATTTAAAGTTTCAAATTTTAAAAATGCTATACCAAAATATCTGTCGTTGGTCGTTGATCCGGGCAAAGCAATCAGGCGAAAACGTAAACCCAAATCAATACGTTCCCAGCCCCAGTCGCAGCATCACAAACAATCATCTACGAAAAACAATGGCGAAACCGATTCAACAACAGATTCCGCCGATGAATCTGCCGATGACTTAATACAAACTGATGAATCCTCACAGGAGGGCCGTCTAAGCAAGTACACAGCATCTCGCGTAGCTGGTGAGCTGGCCTCCAATCAAAGTCTTCAAGTTGTAAATAGTGAACTTATCTCGAGGCGTGTTAAGAACTACAGTGTGCCCACGATGCGCGTTCGAGAAACAGTGTGTCGTATGCAAATGCGTCATATGGTCGATTGTCTGCAAGAGTTTCGAATTTTGCAATCGTTGGCCATAAAAGAACCATTAGTGTATCAATATCTCAATGAGGTACTGACAGTTTGTGCTGCCTTAATTAATTTACAAAGATAGGAGCTGTACAATTACTTTAATTAGGAGGTGTGTATTTTAAATAGGTTTTGCATTAACTCAGGTTCTTTCGTTTTTCCGTCTCCTTTAACTCCTCTGACATTGTTAACATTTTAGTCCATTAGTTTTACAATTCGACTAATATTTCTTTTTAAACTGAAAATTACACATCAATTTTGTAATATAATAATTATTATTAATCGATTATTTCCCCTATAGTAATTTTAATCATTGACTCAGTTGTGTAAATACTGACGTCACTAGTATCCTCTGAATTGAACAATAAATAATTGTATTATAATTAGTTAAGGTTAATTTACCAAATAGCATATCGTGTTTCTTGTATTTTCTTTTGCAGGGACATGAACAAGAAATCTATTTTCGATCTCAATAATAAATTAAGATGAATGACGCTGAATTTCGCTGGATACGAAGAAAGGAAACACCATACGAGTAACTCCACTGTAGGGTGCATCAACACATTTTTGTTGGATGCGGAATAACAAAAAGTTGGAGACAACAATATTACTAATTTGAAATGTCTTTCAGGTCGCGGATGTACCATATATGAGAAGACGAAATTTTGGAAATTTTTTAAGGTTCCTTTTAAAATGATTACTTTACAATTCCAATTGGTACCACAAGTTATACGTAGTATTCGAATAAGTACCAATGCAGAAATGACCAAATAGTACATGGTCTTATATTCCATCATTAGCATTAAGAAGGTAAGTGCGGATTACCTGATTCTATTTAACTATGTCAGTCCGTCTATAAACATGAACAAGTATTTTTTGTTGTTCAAGATCGGACTTAAATTGCAGAAAATTATATCAGATTTCGAAGTCCAGTCGTTCTAGAATCTATCAAATTGAATAGAATATCAATTTTATGTTATGTACATTTTATTCAAAAAATATTCCCATCAAAGAACCACGGATTGGCCGATTTTTATTATTCGAAAATCTTAAACAAATCCCCGAAAGCTTTTTTTTTCAGTAAGATAGCAAAAAGGTCTCGCATTGATGTACCCTGCCCAATTGGGGACGCCATTGCGTGCATCGAGGGCAAACTTTGAAAGGAATGGACAGCGGAGTACTCTAATATAGCCAACACAGCATCCTCACATTACTACAAGATCTTGTCTATAGTGAAGAGAAAACCATGGTTCCAGGGGCTAACGACTAACTCTGAAATGATCAAAACAATCAACAGCATTTTTAGTAACCACTGCTTCAGCTAAGACACCTTGTTTAAGTTTAAAGTGGTAAACGAAAAGGAATGTGGCCAGTGTGGTGTTCCATAAACTGCTTCCACATACTATTTCATTGTAACAAACACAATAGTCACTGACAATCATTCACTTACCTTCTGAACTCAAATTCTTAGAACATTTATCCTCTTGTAAACACGATAGATTTGTTATATTTTGTAAAGGGGATGACTCTTGGGTCACCTATCGTACCAGTTATGTTGGAGCAAGTGTACCGATGGAACTGAATAAAATGAGTCTCAGACGTGTAATAGGACTAATCAGCGGCCACTGCTCAATCCGGTCGAAGACCAGCAAATGGGATAACAGATCTTCAGACTTCTATTTACAAGCTGTGTAAAACGCTACAAACGAAAGTGTCAGGTGAAAATGCTTGTTTTTATTGTTAATTCAACTAATTTGTTTGTGTTTGAAGTAAGCAGCAAATTCCGAATAATTTTTCAATAACTCATTCAACGGTTTACTAACGGTTTTTAAAAACGAGGATGCGTTTTAGTCCTTAGTAGACCAGCTTTTTAAATAAATTCACAGGATCTACGGTTTTCTCATAAAGTAATGTATAATGTGTCAACGTTTAAAAATGAAAAACAAAAATTTTAAGAAAATAGCTGGACTTATATCATTCGAAAGGTCTAAGTTTTCTTTTTAAATCCGAAAAGAAACTAAAAATCGGTTCGATACTCGATAAGACCTACAAGAAAAATGTAATAACTTTTCCAGTATTTCACCTTCATTCTTTTTTTTTTTTGTACCGACCAAAATTAGTGTGTCGTCCATAACGGATTTGTTTTATACGCAAATTCAGTGAAAATTAATTATAAATTAATATTTAACTACAAAATATAGGCCGTGGTGTTCTCTTTCATATGATCGAAATTTCGTACATCTTCAATTTCAATCACCCCCCCCCCCCCCCCAGATATAATAATTTTCTATTTCAAAGGGGAGATTCACTAATCAGATCCCTCCTTTATATGTTCATGACACCTGTCCGGTGATTTTCATTATTGTCCCATCTAGAGGTACATATACACACTAGTTGGTCATTATTCCTAAAGGCTTTCAAATTCCCAAGAAATATGCAAATATCTAATTATTTAAGGACTTTCCTATTAACAATGATCCATAATGACTTACACTGGACCCTAAAGCACCGAGAGAATGTCCTTTAAATGGATTTTATTTGTATTATTAAATCTAATTAATATTTATGCAATATACCGCTTTCTAAAGCGGAAGTTTATTCCCCACGCCGTCGCCAACATTGCGCTTTTGTTTTGCACATTGTCCGCATTTTTAGTTTCTTTCTAATTGAAACAACAAAACACTTTCAGAAAGGTGTTAAATCCGTTAAATGTTTTTGTCACCGCTGGTGAAATGAACCCAACTCTCATTTTCCACTCAGATTCAGCAACCACTTCGCACCCATCTTCCTATCGTCCTGTGGCGCTTTGGTTGTGGCAACCAGACACACATTTTAAACTGAACTCATACTGCGCTCATTAGAGCGGAAACGGAAGTGTGTTGTGGTGCTTTGTTGTTGCTTTTGAAATAATGTCAACGTTTTGACGTTTTTAACTTTTTGTCTTGTTGCCGGAGCATTTAGGTTAGTAACTTGCTGCTGAAGTGCTTGACGTTCATTTTATTTTCGTTATTATTCCGCAGGTTTGTCTGCTTTAGATGTATTTTTGTTTTTGTTTTTTCTTGGAGGCTGGGGCAAATTAAAAGTTTCATTGTTGAATACTAAATGAGCTGGAAAAAATACGCGAGAATTGGGTTTGTTAACGAAAACATTATAATGATGTGATTAAAACGGAATCTATTTGCCAGAGGAAATTTATGTCAGGAAATTGGAAGGATTTTTTTTCGATAACATCTTACTTCAGATCTTAATGACATTTCTTTCTAAAGTTTCAAACCTATTTCACACAAACATAATAATGTTAATTACATTATGAATTTAATTCTGATAATTCATTTGCCAGTGGTGTTAAGTGTAGACTCAGGTAAATGATTAGTTTTAACTAGTTTCCTAAATTCTCATGGGAAGACCTAAAACGAAAATCCGAGAAGAGAAACACATTTTAAAATCACATCTGCGCATGTGCTCCAGCAAAACAGATCCCAGTTTCTGACACAGCACTGCAAAGTAGTCCTTTTTAGGACTGGGAAGAGTGACCCCTTCCGCCATTCAACGAGTTAGTGTAAAGTGTTTTACTGCTTCGGAGGACGTTTCTTCATCTAGTAGTCTTTTGGGTGTCCACCACTCACCCCACTGGTGAGAAACTACGATCCAGAGGGCGCCAATGTCACCGTCGTCCGAAAGGACCTAGTGTAGAGAAGGTTATTCACATCAACCTTCACCACACTAAATTAGCCTCGGTTGACCCGCTTCTACGGCTTGCCTCAACGAGAGAACTAGGGATATGATTTTCGTTAGCTTTCGTGGTATCACACTGATGAAGCTGTGGGGATGTCCTGACCTGGCATACAGGTGGCGATCATCGCTGGGCTCTTATTTGTTTAGGGACCTAGGTATCATTGCCGATACTGATATTAACCACGACTTTTTGGATCGCTCGGGACAACTAGGGATACGATTTTCCCTAGCTTCACAATGAACTTCATAGTCTAAGTGAATGTGTTTTCAGTAATAGAAATCAACACAATGTTAATGTCTGAGGAACAGCCCAGAAATATTACAAAGTAATTCGGTTTTTTGCAACAAATACAAATAAGTGCCGATGACCTGATACTGCCCACTTATCACATATGGATTGGATGCCTTCTGTCCTGTAACACGATGCTGATCCACAATCAAAATGTTATCAAGAAACGTTTCTCTACTTGCTTCTCATTCGCCGGAAAACGTCCCTACTTCAAAGACATTATAACTCCTAAAGCAATATAAATGGTTCATAAAACTGTACGCAGTTAGTGGAACATGAACACCTCAATAACTCGATATACCCCATCCAATGCAACTCGAACCTCCAGCACCAACAACATTAGCAACTCAATAAAAATACTGTCAATTTTTAACACAAAAAATTACGTTTTTTTTTCTCTGTTGCTGCCGACATTAGCTTAATATTCGCATAAAATGGCTTCATTAAAATAATTGACGATGAAAAACACCAGACACCATTAAAATCATTATAGTCACCCGACGACAACAACAACACACCAGCCGAGAGAAAACAACAACCAACAAAACCAATTTTCCAAAACAAAGAGGTCAGAAAATTGTTGCAGGATTGCTGCTTCTGTTGTTGGTGGCATAAACATGAACCGACGAAGATGTGCGGAACCATAACTATACCCTCCCCCCGTACCAGTACATCTTTCACCTTGGATGGGCAGCACGAACAAACAACTGCAGTAGCTGGCAAATAATGTTTTGTGGGTGAGAGGATGCGGATTGAGGACTCACTGACTGTTAGGTTGGGACTACTGTGCTGTTTTGCTTTGCCGGCCAAACAGGGACACATTATAAAAGAATAATTACGGTAATTATTAAAAAGTTTTCCCCAACAACAAACAACTAATTTTTATAGGAAAATACGTTTAAAACCAACTCCGGCAGCAACGACATCATCCAATACATACCTGTATGGGCAACTCAACAATGGCAACACCAACAATCACTGAAAGGATCAACAGACAGAATGACGATGGTTATGTAGTTTCTGTGTTGTTCTCCCCGTTTGGTTTATTTTGTGTTAAGGAAGTTTATTTATGACAACACCAACAGCAGCAAATTATACTGTTACAAGGATATTTTGCAGGTGGGAGATAACATGGAGGAGTGGTGTACAAATAAAATTATTTTCCAATCACTAAAGTTATTAAACAAAAGCTTTTAACCTTTTTATGACACTTTTGTTTTTTTATCCCTTTTAGATTTAGAGTGACTGATAAAGTATTCGAGAGAAGGATGATGAGGAAACGATTTGCATAAACGAAATGCTCAATGGGTGGTAAAGGTAACCTTTGTATTATTAATGATTAGCCATTAATGTAAGACATTCTTCCAATTAATAGGGTTCGGCGGATGCGAAATGTTGAACATCGGGTAATTCGAGGAGGCTATTCATCGAACCCCATGCTACACTGACGGAAATCAGTAAGTAGTAGAAAAATTGTAGCTCAATAACAAACAACTTCTATCAGAGGAATAAGTCTATCACTTTTGATCTAGTACAGATTTTTAAGGTTTGTTCAGTGCACCACAATTTGATTTTGAAATATCTCTACGTCGGTTGCCGAAGAAATCCTATGTGTATGTACTTTATTGACCCTGCAAAAGGTTTATTTCGTACAGTATGAATCGGTTATTATGTGGTACCTCCCACAAAAATTTCCCTCTCAGAATGATAGACTTTTTCGCTTGTTCAAACTTCGAAGAAGCTATAGCCATTTTAGAAAAAAATACTGTCACATTGCATATCAAGAACAATGGATGTTAAAAACGGTGGATTTGAACTACATATTCTGTGAGCTATGGTGTGTGCTGCGACAAAATGTTCCGTATTGTTTGGATATTCTTGTATTGGATATTCTGCTGGTGGTCACATACTCGGAATTCTCACCACTTCAGCAAAAATAGTTAATTTATGACCACTGCCATGTAGTTATGATTCAATACAAGTATGTATATAGCTCCATTTTTTCATTTCTAAACTTTAAACTATAGTACCCGGAAACACATTGCATAGTTAAACCACACTTGGTTCTGGAAAGTCTTTTACTGAGATTTAGTTTACTTTAAAAAAATGTCCATTAGCATTTTTTAATTTCTGTTTTTATACACCATTTTGCGTTATTTTACGTTACATATTTAGCTTGGTACGAATACGGTTACAACTCATTGAAGGATCGTTGTCTCTTCTATTCTAATTAAAATTAGGTACGAAATTTTTTATGCAGCCATGCTTTCAAAGTCCCCACTCTCAATGTAATAAAATATTATTTATTTCATTATTTACATCCGACTTAACGTGTGTATTTTTCCAAAATCTTCAGGGATGTATTTTATTGAATATTTATCCATTCACCATTTTAACGTTGATAGTTTAATATTATCCGTTCTCAACGCCACTGCAACAGTACCCCATAGAACATACATTATTCAAATGGCTTAAACAATAAGTAGGAATTCTATACGAAATGAATGAACTAACATACAGCACGCTATATCTTCAAATTTAAAGTGATGCATCTGGTAAAGTTTCTATATATATATCACTTGATGTCATTGGTACTACATGGTCTTCAAGTAATATCTGCAATTTTTACAAGATTCCAACATAAACCCAATGCCATAGAATGATTTGTACATAATGCCGCCGCAGCGATCAAACTCCGGGTTAGGTGAAACATAAACCCAATACCATAGATTGATTTGTACATAATGCCGCCGTAGCGATCAAACTCCGGGTTAGGAGTTTGTACGTAATGCCGCCGCAGCTATCAAACTACGGGTTGGGTAAAACGATTCTTTAAAAATTTGTTAAAAATCGTTATCTGTTAGTGTCTTATAGAATCAATAATCATAGGATGGTAGGGCATTTGACTACAAATTTCATATTATATATTACAAAATCGTGTTAAATGAAGCCAAATATTTCCATGTACCATTAGAGTATGAATATTTTCTTACAAAAATACATCCTTGAGGTATACGTTCGTTTCTACGGTTGTTTGTCTAGAGTAAAAACGTTTGTTTGCCATTCTTTTGTTAATGAGCATTTTTTTGTTCTTGTCCTTGCCTCTAATAGTGTCATTAACATTTTAATTTCAATTGCTAATTTGTTTCCACAAATATTAACTCTGTTTTCGTTCCCTCGTACACACTCCTACAACGGGCAAATATTATTTGGAACACTTTAAAACTCATCATGACTCGGTTGTTAGCCCCGGTTAATATACACATGAGAATAACTTCAAACGTAACTTTCAGTTTTATTGGTCATTTTTGTGTGTACAAACGTCCTTTAACTGCCTGCCACCTTTCCCTGGCCGATGTCAGATGGCTGCAGCATCCCTTTCTCCAGACAAAGTATGGGCAGGATTCCCCAAGCACAGTTGACTTTCTGCAGCACTGCCCGTAGTATGTTTGTATGTGCGCTACTTGTACATGTCATTTCCACTTTCAACTTCACATTTGTGGACACTTTGGATGGTTGTCCGTAGATTTGATATTTCTTTTCTGCCCGTGTGTGTGCCCTGTCCCTAGTTCATCCTTCTCCTGCAGTCGGCCGTAGTTGTTTGTTATTGTCATACACACTTCATTTCATACAATTGCTGTCGGTTATACAAATATTTTTACAAAATGCTCTCTCTTTTTTAAGCTAAAACAAAAAATAGCGATTCTACAAAAAAATATCCTGTTACGATATTTTGAATAAATACCCTGAACGTTTGCAAACAGCGACGACGACGGCAACAAGGGAGAAAAAGGAGCAAATAAAAGTTTTTCAAAACTAATTAAACCGATAAGAGTGGTAAAGGCAGAAATAAGGAGCGGAAGAATTGCTTTACCACACTGTTGAACCCGAGTGGGGAAACAAATAAAGAGCAAAAGCCGATGGGGGCATGAATAAATAAGAAAGCAACGCACAAAGTAGTGCAGCAGGAATATCGAAAATTGTCTAAGTATATCCAGCTGGAACACACTGTGCGAAATTCTATGCAAATCCAACTGTTCCTGGCATGTAAGACAATTTGTTTTTATAGAGAATAGTTGAAATCCTTTCTAGGCGGCAAGATCGTTTGTATTGGATTGTAAATACCACGTTTATGATTTATGACGAATGCTTAGGAAAATGTGACATAGATGAAATTACTTCCAAAGCTTTAACAGAGCGAAAAGGTATGCATGGTATTGACTAGAGCTTCCAAACAATCTTGTAATTTTTCGCCGTGTGATATTTTCTTACACTGTTAATTATAATGTGTGTTTGCAGGAAGAAGTGTTGTTTCGGAACAATGCAGCAGTAATAAATGTGTGAACAAGGCTTAGTGGCAGCGTCAACGACGGCAACTGTGGAAACCAACCAACAGTGCAACGTCAGTACTCAGTGGCAACAGAAAAGTGTAAGTGTTGCGATGCATAAGTGTGTTAGAGGAAGGAATCTGCCAGATGGCCAACAACATAATGTGCCAATGCAGCAGTAAACATTTTAAATGTTGGCTGTTTGCCTGTTGGGATTTCAAACTTAAGACTTTTTTCTTCGTTTTCTTCTTGTTGGCAACATTCCGTTTTCTGCTGTCCCGCTTAAATGTTGGAGCATATCACATGAGTCCCTAAGAGGGAAAGACGACCCAGCAAACTAAACATGGTTCATCCTACGTACTTGGATGTGTGTGTTCTCGAGTCTGTTTGTTTGTAAATGAGGACCAGCAGTGTATGTGTGTGTGCGTGTGTACATTCTGTAGATAATGCTGGAGGAGCATTACTTCATAGAGCCCAGCCAAAGCTTTGCATATTTGCTTTTCCAACATCGGCTTGATTTCTTCGTTAGTTGTTCCTCTTCTTCTTATAATATTTACGCATTTGTTTTCTTCCTCTTTGAAATAGTTTCAAACATTAGTTGATTCTAATCTCATTTAAAAAAAAAACAAACGAAGATGAAACTCTCAGGGAAAGTTTTCTTATTTTTCTCGTTTGCTATAAATGCGTTCTGTCCTTTTGCTATGAGGGAATTCTTCGTATACTACTACTTAACTGGTTACACGCATTGGTTAAGAAGTTTTTTTTTCCTACGTGCGGCAGTTTTGTTTGCTCAATGGAACATTGCTGTCTGTCGAGTTTGCATCTGCAGTTTAAACTCATTAGTGGCTGTGTGTTTTAAACATGACTGTTTGGCCAGTATCTCTTAAGATATTCATGACTTTAATTTCTATAATTATGCATAGTTTCATCATAATCTTGACTTAATTGTACTCCATTCATTTCAATTTAAGAATAATGTTTAATGTTTAATGTCTTAAAGTTGTATTCCTTAAAGTTCTCAGAAAATATGATAGATATGGAGATCTGAGGATGGAAAATATGTTTGAACTTGGCCGGCCTGTTTAGGTTTAGGTAAGGTAGGAGCGATTGTTATGCTTAGTCCGTGAAGAACCATTAACGCACAGATCGTTCGGATGCCTCTTTTCCTGTCCAGGACGGGGCAAGAACAAGTATAGAAGGTGTTTTATGGACTCCTACCCGCTTTCATGCCCACAGCTTCTGCAGTCGTTGCTAGTCTTAACCTTATTGAATGCCCTCCAATCAGACAGTGTCCAGCCATGACGAGCACAATCAATGAGATATCGGGTCTTGATCTTGTTGGAATCTGGAACAACAAAGTTCAAAGAGTGTTTCTAAAACAAAATAAGAGTATTTTTTTGCAGTATTTATAACAACAAAATGTTTTCGTTCATATTGTGGTAAAGGGGGTATGCCATTTCATACAGTTCTTAAAATGTCGATGAAGATGTATATAATATTTTCGTATTTTTTAAAAAATTGGGCTTTCTTGAGATCTTCATATCTGTTTGACTATGTCTCTACAGTTCTCAGTTGGTTCAAAGAAGCTCACATACGCCTGATTGCCACATTGCCAAATTAATACGATCCGTATTTAGTATTTGTATAATGTAATCCTGGTCTGCTGGTATAAACCTAAACAATTTTGTTTGAAATTGAATCATTTTGTTGATCTCCAATAATGCCAGCGACATGGGACTGCTGTTGACTACTCATGACGACAACGTCGATAAACCTATGACTGACGTGAACGAATGAGTGAATGAATATTGTAATAATTTCAGCAATATTGTATGTCCACAATACAATACGGTATGAATTAAACAATGGCACGGACGGATTCAGATACAGATATTCCAGCCATCCATCGAATTCAATGGCACGAACAAAAGAATTCATCATCGTCATCCCGAGAAACATACATATGTACCCATGTATGTACATATCAGTGTGTAAATGAGTGAATGAATGAACAGTACTGTTATATTTTTGTAGGTGTATGAGATTATCACTGTAACTGTAATTTCCATACGAATGAATATGAATGACCGACGGACCGGCCAGTAAAGGATATACCCGTCGCACAGTGGTTACTAATGTAACACTTATGTATTTTTTGAGCTTTTAATGAGATTGTAGGAGATGAGTAAATGTTAAGGGGTCGGATCATCACTAGTCTGGGAAAACTTCAGAATTTCTACATCATGGTTAACATGAAGAGGTTGATGTGGTTACGTGTAATACCATCAACCAATGGCTAATTGTTTTCCCATGCAGAAGTCTTTAAGACGGTTCCGGTTTTGGTTGCGTTATGGCCATGATGGTTGGATAAGTTCTAGCCATATCCATATTCTGTCCGCTAAATCAGAATGATTTTCTTTAAACATTCCATAAAAAAACAGGTGGGAACTTCAGTGATACGGAGTGAAAAATGGAGTTGGTTTTGCTGTGCGATAGTCTCACAACAGAACCTATCACACCATCAAAAATCAAAATAATCCTTAGTAGGATCATAATAGACAAATTAAAAGTCCCACAAATTAAAAGCTTGCCTACCAGTGTGGAGTTGTGGGATCGATCCCCTGGGGCTTTGGTCTGTCGCTGCAAAAATCTATCCAAATTGTCTGTGTCACCCGGTTTACCATTGGACCCAACAATTAGAATATAAATTTACTTTGTATTGTAATTAATAAATACATAAAGGCCCCACATTCACGGTTTTTGTCCCTTTAGTGCTCAGATAGTTTCAGAGTTCTTGGATAGACGTCGGAATTCGTATTGGTGTTAGAAACTATTTATATGACAGGGGAAGACCGTTAAATCCCCTAAAATTTTGATTTGTGCTTCCATAAATGTTTCACAATTCCAGTCTGTATTCTAAAAGTCTACTATTACTCGCACTCCTGCATTGAAACATATTGTCCTACAGTTTAATTTTTCTAAAAACCTAACATATTGTCTGTAATATACGGTTAACGTTCGCTTTGTTGAGACCACTGTGTGCCACCTCATACTTTTGGAACTTCTACACGTCGTACACACAGCTGTACGACTAGCTATCTACCAATGGTCGAAATGGACTCACAGCTATTAACAAATACAGGGATATGAGTAAATGTACCATAAGATGTGATGAAGTGTATGAAAAGTCCTTCTCATATCTGTGAACAAATACAAATAACTCTATGAGCGAGCGAGCGCTAATGTGAAAGGCTGCTCATTCGTTCATCCGTTCGTTGTACATGGAATTCGTGCCCATTCATTGTACATTACACTGTGCAATATTTATGAAATAAGAAGAGTATATGCGGAGAAAAGAGTCTGTCTTCCTCCGCCAAACATTGAAGTGAAATGAATTCATCATCAGGCAACGTCAAACAGTTGTCACACAATCATCATCACCATTCCATCCAGCATTGTCATCAGCAACAACGGCGAGCCATACAGAAATATTGGTGGTGGTGGTGCCACATAGCAGTACAGGAAGTACAGTCGGATGGGCAAACAGACGGACATGGTACAGGGTACTACTTATTGTTATCATCTACTTGTTTGTTGTTCTTGCTGCTGTAGTAATGGTTGTGGTCTATTAACCAAAAAAAAAACGAGTACGATAGTAATAATAAGGAAAAGTGAAAATACGTTTTTACTGTTCCTGTCCACAAAACCTCCCATAGCAGCACACAATCAGTATCGTTGTCCTCATCATCGTTGTCGTCGTGAGCATCGTCATTGCATTATGACTGCTGCAGCGAGCAGAAAACCAATTTAAAATCAACTAAATGTTGGGTCTAAAGTGTTTAAATGCTGCAGGACTTCAGAATGACAGAGCATAATGGAAATTATGTTGGATATCTTTTTGGGGTATGCCTGCTATGCCAGTTGTGCCAATATTGCTGGTAATATCGCCACAAGGACATGTAGCGATATGGATGGAGTCCTACTACCAAATGGGTATGGTAATCATAGCATACATATATATTTGGAGTAGGAATCGCTGTAAGGGTAAATCAAATTGAGTGGTGAACTTCTTCCCACAGCAACTCCGGTTATTTCCAAATCGGTAGGCAACAGATTAAACAATTGTTCCCAAACAGCGATCTTCATGCAATTGTACTATGAGTGCTTTAGCCTTGCCGTTTTTTACATGGGCCATTTTTTAGAGCCTTGGTCAGATGACTTTGGACTAGAGAACGTTAACGGTCTTCCGCTATACTAGAAGGAGTAGGTGAAGTTTAGTATGGCAGAAAACTGTACTAGTAACAAATATACGACACTTGTTTAGAATAATCCCGTTCTAGAATAACAATGACCATAGACGTCGACACCAGCACAGGTGGACCGTAAACGTTGACTCTAGAAGGGAGAAAAAAAATGAACGATAAAGGAAGAGTTCTTATATAAGTAAAGCCCACTAAAAACTGTGCCACTTGACTTTGTATTAATTTATTGTCTTCCTTCAAACAAAGTGCAGGTCCAGAACATAGATCACATACTAATTTGTGATCTACGGATATGTCAACTGAATATTTCAAATCTGTTTAATATTTTATGTGCCGGATCCGTCCATGTTTCCATTAGATTTCGTTAAAGTTTCTTGGAAATATTTGTGGTCTTATGGACCTAAGAATGGAATGGTCGCAGACCTTCGATTTACCCTTCAAAAAGGCGAAAAATCCTTGGGGTTTTGTAATCGATTCTGAAGGAGTTTTATTGCGAACTACAATCGGACTATAGGGTAACCGAAACTACTGACCATTTTAATGCAGTCCATAAAATAGTTAGTCGTTCCGATGCTGTTGGTCTGTGGCCAGTTCTGTTGTTGTAGTTTTAATTCAATTAAATACCACAATAACAACAACCAGTATAAAAAAGGACACAATTCGTTAGTATGCACATACATATGTACGCAAAGATGTATGTATGTATATATGCCTGAATGCTGTGTTTGAGTGTTGGTGCCACTGTTAAATACAATACTCGACAGAGTGATGATGAGCCAATGATGTTGCTGTTTTTGATGTTTGCTTATAATGACCAAATGCTGTTCGTCCTTTTTTTCCACTCTATTCTTCTGGCCTTCATCTCGTACACTCTTTACATTCAAACTCCTTCTGTCCGCTCCTGCCTTCCAACCAACCCACGAACCACTACTGTAAAGTGATATTGAATCGTGCCGAGTCAAACATCACTGTAATGGATATTTGTGATGTGATTATATTTTTGTTGCTTACAAAGAATTCACAGCTTCGGTCGGTTTTTTCCCAATCGCTTTCGTCAATCGTCCTTTTTTTTTGCAGATGAGTAGGTGTGTGTGTGTGGGTACATTTGATATGCTTGAATATTGGCCAACATTTAATTTCCGTCGCTGTGTGTTATTGTATGGCAACTACGAGTATCAGATCAGATGAATGAAAAAAAAAACTCTGACTCTGACTGCTTTAAATTAAAAAAAAAAAACAGAACAGTTCAGCTAATGGACAAATTGAATACGATATATACAGCAAATGGGTGCGAGAAAAAAATCTAACATGAATGGTTTATAAATAATAGAATTATAAAAATTAAACTCAGAAACTGAAAAAAAAATAAATCAGTTGCTCGCTCTTATTTTGGCAAGTGAATCGAGTCTGAAATGTGAGTCGTACAGACAAGTGTCGATTATTCTGCAGATATGAATAGAAAAATATAAAAAAAGGAATAACTTTCCTCATTGCAATATTTGTAGGGTATGGAAGGGTACAATATCGTCTCACATCTCAAAATTACACCAAATTTATATTTTAACAACGAACCAATTAACAGACTTGTTTTTTTTTATTCAAGGCCACACGCAAACGGAATACCGGCATAGCTCTATGAGAGCGGCGGAGATGAGCTGCTAAGGTGTATGCAGCAGTTAGCCTGCTTACTTATTTCCCTTAACATTCCATGAGGGAAGAGACGGGGAACTTCTCTCGAATCAGTGAGCTTTGTACGATATATTTTGTATACTCACTGACCGGGACCTACTGTTTAAAGCCGGCTCCGAACGGATAATGCTTTTCTAGAGAAGTTTTACATGGCTTAGAGATTGCTCTCTTACTTGTAATGTCGCCAACATTTACAAGGTGGAAACAGCCGCTGAAAAATGTTTGATGGTCTTACCCGGTTTCGAACTCGGGTTCTTCCACGGCCTTCCACAGTTAGCCTGGACCATCCGGAATAACCAAGGCTCCAGGTATATACAGAATACCGGAGGAGATGAGCTGGTACATGATAAGGTACAAGGATAAACTAGTATACAATATATTGTGCGAACGATTGGAGCCCAATCAGGCTGACCGACCAAATTTTCACACTCCGCCAAATACCCATGAGAAGCACAGCGATAAGTACATACAATCTCTCATCTATCAGAAAATGATTGAAACCACGTCAGCATATCAGATCCCAATAAAACTTCTGCGCCTTTTCCGAATGACTAGGAGTGACACTGAATCCTCTGTAAGTAGAAAGCGACCTTAACTAATTATTCACACCTAAAACAGATCTCCCACAGGTTGACAACATAGGACTCGGAGCGACACTAAATCCTCGGTAAAAGTGGGAAGTGACCTCTTCAACATATTCACACCTACAAGAGTGACAACTTATGGTGCAACATCTGCAATCATCAAGGTACAGTGAAAAATTAGCAGATCCACGCATATGCGAACGACATTGAAATCGTCGGAAGGATAGAGAGAGTTGTAACTGGTGCTTTTTTCACAATCCGGAAAATGAGTCTGCTGGCGAACAACGACAAGACAAACTAAATGCTTGCAACTGATAGGCAACTACTAGGCAAATGTCGCCCAGACAGAAAGACGACACAATGGAGTCTAGCAGTTGGAGCGTTGATATAGTGGATGAATTTGTGTACCTCGGGTCCGCCATCAACAGAACATTAGATGCTACTTCGGGTTAAGCAAACAATTGAAGAGCAGTGTCCTCTCACGATGAACTCAAAACACTTTTTCTACCCGAAGTTTTTTATGAAAATGAAACATTCGTACTTTTTTTTTCCCACTATTGCCTTTTTAACACTAGTTGATCCATACTACTCCATTGCATGACCAAACAGTGACTGTTTGAGTTGTCATTAGCGTCAAGCAATTACTGCACCGTTTTTCTTCAGGGAAGGCGAAACATTCAATGGCAAAGATCAATATTTTAAGAGGATAGAATCGAGTTCGAAGGAGATTTAGAGATAGAACAATTGTTTCGGTTCAAGTTTTCTCTCACTCAAAGATAGTTGTAAGAATTTGTTCTCTTCAAGTCAAGTTAGACCTACTTTTTTTCACTTGACTTGACAAATTTGTACTTAATATATATTACAGTTGTTTAAATGTATCAATAATTTCTAATTATAATCATTTCTGCACTTATTTTCTAAACCATTCCCATTTATATCTGTTTTAAGCATAACTAAGTACGAATCATACGTATTTTTGTAGTACGATTTTAGTGAATAATCTTAGAGATACATACTAACTTAATTGATTGCTCATAACATTATAAACCAAACCCAATCCTATACAACGAGAACCATCCAAAATGAATCCATTTAGTAAAAAACGGATGGGAGGGGAATAAATTGTTTCCATATCTCTGATAATGATGACGTCTGATTATGGTGCATTTTTCAAATGTTTTTTGCATTCACTTACAAATAATTACAATATTACTAATGACAGCCAGCCAGCTCGGAGTACACTGTTTACATTTTAATTAAATTTCATACAAATATGCATTTCATTCATTACCTTTTGCCATTTCGGCTTCTTGGTACCCCCTTCCCGACTTGGTACTTGTATTTATTTTCAGTGGAGGGCCCTCCACCCCCCCACTCACTCGATGTTTGTATGCACTGCTAGCTCAGCTCTTCTTTTTTGGGTTTGTTTGGTCGAATGCTTTTGCCTTATATTAATCGGCTAAAAGCTGTAATTTATTAGCATTTTTCTTGCCTGGTGTTTATCTATGTAAGCCTTTTTCTTATTTTCATCTTCATTGCTCTATAAGGAGCAGCAGCATCAGCAGCAAATAACAACAAAAACTAAGACGTGAAACGAAAAGTTTCTACTCCATTTGGAATTTTTGCAATTTGGCCAAAAGGAATTGCGAGCGAAATGTACACTAGGTGGATATGCACAAACATTTAACTTTTGGGAAAGCATTTTCCTGCATTTGGCCTGTTTGTGGTGTTGTTCGTTCCCTCCTTCAATCTTAGTACGTACCATTTCTACCGTTTACCTGTATCTAATTTGAAGCCAAAAACTTTTCTATTTCGTCTTTTCGTTATCATGGAGCAACAAAAAAAAAAAGAACAAACGGCAAGAAGAAAGGAAAACGAAAAGAACAAATAGCAAACAGAAAAAGCGAAGAAGTTACCTAAAGGTTTTAGCCCTCTCCCTCTCTAGGTTGGCATGCAAGCAAGCATCAGCACTTGAATGTCTGCAATATTTTCTTAAATTTGCAACTGCCTGAAAGTATGCAATCAGCTATAACTATGCACACCTGTGTTTGCCATTTTCTGCTTAGAGACGACGACTAGTGCTGTGCACGCTGGCATTTAATATTTGCGCTCAATGGGAAAGTGAGTGAAGATGGTAAGTGTTTGATGCCTTTGTGCACGACGCTGATATAAACAACCGGTGTTTTTAAAAGTCGGATCTTTGATGTGTTCGTAAAAGTGGCTTTAAGGCAAAACTGTGGGTTTAAAATGTACTATGAGTTGATTCCGTCGATATCAATAACATCGATCAATTGGTGCTAGTTGTTTGCCATTGTCATTGATCTAGGGGATTAGTTAACCTGTCCGATTTTGAATGTTAATACCTTTATATTCTCACACCATGTCTACAACATATTCTTTACAGAACTCAAATATGTTTACTATTTCAAATATTACAGACTTTTGGGCGACGGAATTGGATGACGGACCACTGTGAGCCGCTTAAAAAATACTGGTGGCTAAAGAAAAAACCGCCCATCCGGTTTATCGGTTTCGTCCTCTAGTCACTATTTTTTATTTTGGTCTTCATAGCAAACTTGGGAGGTTTTTCTTCATCTGTTATTTCGTTGGTCGGAGGCTAGGAGGTGATGCATATTTGTATGCATTTAATTTGTGTTTTATTTTCAAATTTTCATCTGGCATTCGTTTCTATAAATATGCATATCGTTTTTTTTTGTAGACAGCTTTCACGGTTTCCTTGCGAGCTGGTCTGTTAAGATGGACGTTTCCTTGGCGTTGAATCGAAAACAGTTTACTTAGGATCACATATAAAATGATTAAAATATTGCTGAGAACTTTTTCATTACCAAAATGGCCACAGCACTTCGAAATTTGAATAAGTATTTGTACAGAAAAAAAAGATAATATTTTAAATAGAGGAATTTAAATAGTTTTCATTTAATATACAGGGAACTTTCAAAGCCGAGATAAGTTATCATGGAAGTCATAGGGATTTGTCCGTTATTATTCTAAAGGTGATTCACAATAACATCTGTGAGATAGTTGAAGAAATTCGGTGTCAATTTTCTGTCTGAGCAAGGCTGTTGCTGCGATTGCATTATTAAATGAGACATGAGAATACTTGATACTAGTTTTACCAACATTAGCTAGTTCACGCACAATTGAGTCAAACATTTTGATACATGGTGTGCCAAGATGTTTAATGAATAAGATATTTGTGTTCCGGTTGATTTGGAGTTTTAAGCAGGAAATACAATTCTTGGGGGGATAATTAAGAAATAAACAATTAATCGAGAGTAAAATATCTTTTAAATATGTACCTGTCTGAGTCTGTTTAAACATTCATTCTTCCTATCACATTGTTATGAATCCCAATGTAAAGAATGGATGGAACAGGGTTTCATGTGCCCCATTAACACATTACGCCCGAAGCACGGCGGGGTAATTCGATTTTGTTTTTGGATATAAATCTGTTATTTGCTGTTGGCTAGTCCAAATTGATTGAAGTGTATTTGAGCTTAAGTCTGCAAGATGGACATATTGGATCTAGCCATAAGGGTCTGCAAGATGGACATATTGGATCTAGACATAAGGGTCCATGTCTTCAGTCTTCGGCCACTAAAAATTATGCCACGGCTTCCACCAAATAGGCTGCAATCTCGGCGCACCGTACAATGACGGGGAACGTTATTGTCATCTAGCATGCCTAGACTTATGAAATTTTCCACAATTCCTGTTTCCGAACGTTGTTCAGGCATAAGGCGATTCATTTCATTTTGTTGCAAGATTTCGAAAAAATCAGTGGATGAAAGCACACACTAGCCATTTATCATAAAGATGATCTAGACTATAGTCACCCTCAACAAGATGCAGATTATCTTAATATATATTTACCCTCGACACTGATTCACTGATACACTGATTCCCTGATTCACTGACTCTGTCACGCAGTACGTAGGAATTTAAATAGGCATTCTATAATAATTCTATAAATAATAATAATAAAAAAAATAATATTTTTTTTTGTACAGAAATTGTGTTTTCCCCAAATTTTTTTTTTACCAAAATTTTTTTTTTCCAAAAATTTTTTTTTTCCACAAAATTTTTTTTTTCCACAAATTTTTTTTTTTCAACAAAATGTTTTTTTTTCCACAAAATTTTTTTTTTCCACAAATTTTTTTTTTCCACAAAAATTTTTTTTTTCCACAAAAATTTTTTTTTTCAACAAAATTTTTTTTTCCACAAAATTTTTTTTTTTCAACAAAAATTTTTTTTTCAACAAAAATTTTTTTTTTAAAACTTTTTTTTTCCACAAATTTTTTTTTACAAAATAGTTTTCTCAAAATATTTTTTACAAAATTTTTAAAATTAAGTAACAAATACTTTCTCAAGCAAATTAACGGGCGCCATAGGCGCATTACAACTTACTAGTTCTATATAGTTTGTTCTGTTGACAACAACCTATTGTTTATATAGGATTTCCAGATATTTCCCAACATTGAATGTTACTTCAACTAATATAGCTTCGTCTATCATCTGGATTCAAACAAAACAATGAGCCACTATATCATTTGGGAGTCTCTTCTCGACTCATTATCCATAGATTTCGTCAGATAATTTAATTTTACTTTCTATATAAGTTTTTAGCTTAATTCTCTAAACTGCTTCTTTATTACTTCAACTGCCTACAATCATTTGACACTCATCGAAAATGTTCAGCCACTTCCCATTTTATTTTTTTTGGTTTTTCTTTGTTTCGTTCTGTACACTCCTATTACCAATTTATTGGAAAATGTAGACAAATAATCGAAAAATGAACAACATAAAATACGACCCAGCGAACCGAATGGAAATAAATATCTTTAAATTGCGTAGAAAATAGCTTTTCATTGGTAGTTGCCAATATCGTTTTTTAGTTTTGTTGGCTCTGCTGGTTTTTTCCTATAATTTCTTTTAATATCCTTTGGATTTTTAACCCATTTATCGCTGTTAATTCTCTCTATTGCTGCTATGAGTTTGCCTTCTTCTGGTTCTAGTTTCCGTTCTTTTCCTTTTTTGCGCTCACTTGCATTTTAAAGACGCTGAGAGGCACTTTATACTTCCGACGTCTGCACATATTTTCTTTAATGCAATGCGTCTTCCTTGTTTGCCCATTCCGCTATGTCTCCGTTGCTGTGCCGTCCTCTCCACGTTGATGTCGATCATTTTGGTATGTTTTTATTTTATTTAAACGTCGGCGAAAACTTTATAATCTGTTAATTATTTGTCTTATGCCAAGTTAGCGAAATTTTATTGCTTCCCTTGAGTCTTGAATTCTCATGCTACACATTTTGTTTTTTTTTTTTTTTTGGTATGCGAGTGAGTGCTGTACTCTAAGGATGGCGGTAGATTTGGTAGAGCGATGTATTTGTAAGCGGTGCTCTGGCCGTATAGAGAGCAGCTAAAAAGATATCCGGGGATGATAACTAAATTTGTCATTATGTTCGTATTGATTCCCAAATCTATGGAATCGCCTGAATTGCCTTACATAATGAAATTTAATTTATGTAGGATATGGAACACGATAAAATTACCAACGAATTTACAAATTCAATACTAGTCAATTTAATTTTAATTTAATTTATTCAACAATAGTGAAGTTGGCTGTAGTTGCATTGTAACACCAGAAATTCATATTTAGGCTTGTGTGAAAACTATGTTACCAAACTGAAAATGCTATTCCATAGAAATATTTGAGATACTGACAAAGGTATCAAATAAGTCGCGAGGGTACCAAGAATAGTTAAACTTATTACTCATATAAAAGCAAGTTAAACGACAACGAAACAGTTGATATATAACAGAAAAACTAAGCACAGGCATGGAATTGATCCTTTTGTTAGATGAAATCAACCGATCTTTTTCCAAATATAAAGGTTTTCATAAAACACATTGAGATTCCATATTCCTTATATCCCATATCGCCCATTGGAGTAAGTAGCATGCGAGTCCGTCCTTTACCATCTGCTTAAATTTTTGTTATTTATTTGTCTATTCCACTAGAGTATTCCTTACGCATCATCATGGCCATACCCAATAGTGAGTGTTTGCTGCTACCCACATAAACGAACTGGGAACTTGAAAAGTTGCTCTTATTGCCATTTGTTGTCTTCACAGGCAATGGTGACGATGGTATTGGCGGCGGTGGTGTTGGCGTTATATCTACGTTAGTGTCCTTTTACACACAACGAAAACGAAAAAAAAACTGAGACTTTTAACTGCCAACAGTCTTAGTTTTCTCCCATATATCTTGCTTTCATTTCTTCGCCTCTGCTCCTTCTTCGTTGGCTAGGAGTGGAGTAGGTGATTTGGATTTGATGCAGCATAAATTGTATTCTTCGTTTATTTTGCTCGTATTATGCCAACGAATGTAGGGAGAGTAAAGTGCGTTAAAGGTGTTTATGTTTGTAGAGGGTTAGGTGTATGTCCTGCTTGTGTGTCCAAGGCACAGGGCTTAAGCTGCGTCTGAAAAAAATGCAATAAAATAAAATTGTCAAGGCTAATACAAGACATTACTTCTCATTTTCTAGCAGACAGAATATAAAAAAAAAAAAATAACACAAATTTAATTGGACGTTTTTATGTTTATTTCTGATAATTTCAATTAACATTCATAAAGGTTGGATTTAGAAAAGATTACCATGGACGGTATATTCTAAAGGAAATATATTTCAAAAAAAATTTCGACATTAGGAGAAACGCAAATTTGTATTCCAAGCACCAAGAAACAAAAGCAATATTAAGTCTATCTCTATTCATAATAATGTGCAACTACCACCAACTGAATTAGTAAAGTTTACTAAGAAGGGCATCTGGGACATTTGACTGTCCAGGGGCCTAATCAGGGCATCCGTTATCCATAACATTTTCGTGTCGGCATAATTGTAGATGCTTCGACTTCTTTAGAACACGGATTCCGATTAACATTTTTCTTAGTTTGTTATGGCGCCACGTGGCCCCAAAGGAAGTAGTATGTGCAACTACCACCAACTGAATTAGTAAAGTTTACTAAGAACGGCATCTGGGACAGTTGACTGTCCAGGGACCTAATCAGGGCATCCTTTATCCACAACATTTTCGTGTCGGCATAATTGTAGATGCTTCGACTTCTTTGGAACACGGCTTCCGATTAACATTTTTCTTAGTTTGTTATGGCGCCACGTGGCCCCAAAGGAAGTAGTCGCAAGGTGTTAAATCACAAGATAAAAGAGCAATAATTTCGCATGACCCAAATCATATTAATGTCAAAAAACCATTTATGCATCCAGCGTTAATTTAATTTCCGTAATTCTAAACGAAACATTCTTTATTACATCGTACAACATAAAATTCCGCCATAAAAATTTCCAAAATAGTATTAATCCAAAAAATTGTCAAAACCAAATTAACCCAACGTATCTAGAAATTGTCACATCTGTCAACCCTGCCTTTTACCGCATATTGGAGGAGGGTGAAACGAACGTGGTGGTCTGTGAGTACTGACATGCAAACAAAAGCATTACGCTTCAAATGCTGCAATGGCGTTGTAGTTGTGTTATTGTTATTGTTGTTGTTATTTTGCCTTCGTTTATTATTAATAAAATGAAAATAACCATAAGCAACGTTTTGCTTTGTTCTCCTCTCGGCAACCTCTTGCAAATGCTGATCTCCCCATAAAGTGTGTGTTTTAACTTAGCGCTTTTGAGATTTGTTTTGTCGCCGGCCACCATCATCTTTTATTATTTAATTAACTATATACTCGTAATTATATATTATCTCTTGTTAGCTGTTGTTACTTGTTACCCTGCAATTTATTTCATAAGAAATGTGATAATTGTATTTTCATTTCTGTCATGACTGTGAAGAGGAGATCTGCTCTCCTATTATTTGTAGCGATCATTTCATGATTTAGTTTTTTTCTTTTCTCTCTCGAATGATCATCATCATAAACATGGGCTAATTTAAAAAAAAAAGTGAATACTGGTTAATTCCAAAATCGCACATTAGCTACTAGATAGGGGTGTTATATGAGAAATGTCTATTTATCGTATCTAGATATTTTAGTACTTTAGTCTGAGTCTTTATGATCCGACCTCGAATTGTGCTTATGAATCAGTAGTTTTGTATTTTGAGGTGGGACAGAAATGCTGATCGCCCGTTAAACAGTTAGTTAAAATGATCAATTTGGTTTCTTCGTTATGATTCATAATTACTAAACTGAAAATAGATAAACTGGATCGTACTGGTACTTGGGAAACCATCAACAGTGTTTTCAAAAAAAAAAAAATATGCATATGGAAATTTAGAAAAAATAGCAGTTTTTTTTTTTAGAAAAAAGGAAACTAAACACCTGCCTATGGTTATCCGAAGCTTCTTTCAATTAACTGATTACCCCCAGGTGAATACAATGTGAGCTATAGATTACCAAAGTTGTCCTTTTCAGTTGCGAACAAAAACCTGCAGATAAAATTGGACATGATTTCAATATCCTATTATAAAGGTTGATCCACAAAATCTGTGCCATATGACATCGCCGGTTATCAATGGGATTGTTCGCATAACATTGGTCCTTCATGGTATCCCACAAAAAAGTCAAATTACAGCTCCGAGCTGGTCTATTGATATCGCCAATGTTCGGTAATTACGGCACATGGTGCGTAAAAGATCAGTTGTGGCGCAGGCTGTGTGCCATGCACGCCATGTCTTCAATTACCGGAACCAACAAATGTCTTTATCATGCCTCAGTAGCGCTCACCGTTAACCGAAATGATTCCAGCAGAATATTCAAGTACACACAGTCCCATGAACAGTTTTCGCTGAGGATGCATTGGCTTCTCGGCGATCAGGACTTGGTTTCCCAATCTACAGATGCGGCAGTTTTGCTTGTTAAAATAGGGGTCAAAATCGAAATGGTCTTCGTCGGAATAGACAATTTTGAAGCAAAATCGCTGTCCATTTCAAGCTGCTCTAAAGCCCAAACTGAGCAGCGATAACGAAGCGGATGGTCGTGTGCCTTCAGTAGCTAAATCAATTGCAAGGTCTTTGTACAAAATTGGATTCAGGTTAAAGCCTGAAATGCTGGTATTGATGTTCCAGGACTGAGTCGCACACTTTTACCTACGGCAGTCACATTATCGGTAGTGCTCACCGTACGACAACACAGAGCTTCAGAATCCAATCTCATCGTTAAAAAGTTTGTAACTTGTTATATAGTAAAACTTTTTGAGTTCTGTAAAAAAGTGGTTGTGACACGGAGGGAGGAATTATTTGAAGGTATTAAAATTTAAGTTGACTACTTTTCGTATTTTTTGTTTTAGGGGTTTTCAACACATATTGACATATACACATTGTATATATTTATCTGAATATTGCTATTAGAACTATGTATGTACTTCAAAATTACCTCATCCACATTTTAACCACGAATTTCCGGCATCTGTGCCGAATGAGTTGGCAACACTGTTCTCTTGTTTTGGTTTCAGCGTCAGCGACAGTGTGAACGGGGAAAAAACCCCATACATTCTTCAGTGCAGAAACCGATCGTGTTTTTTTCGACGTCATCGCTGGCTAAAATGGATGATTGCCTGTTAGTTGTGTGGTGCAACGTCAACGTATCGATCTCGTTTTTGTTGTCTTCCTTCATTCACGACAAACGTTGGCAGAGGAAAGAAATTGCGACTGATCTTCGTATACATTTTATTATTTGTGTTTTTATTATATGTATGTACACTTGGGCTACTTATTGTGCCTGTCCCATTGGGCACATTAAAAATACGCTGATCTCCCGTTAGGTGTGTGGTTTAAAATATTGATTTAATCGTCTTGGTTAATTTTCATTCGGTTAGCAGCTAATTGCGTTTACTTTGGCTAATCATGAATCATCGTTGGGTTTGCCTTTTCCCATGGCAGTTTATGCTTAAGCATCTCTGAACCCCTTGTATTTTTGTTGTGAAATTTGTAATTTTCAACAAAATGTATTTGCACTTAAGAAAAAGGAAAAAAAACACCGCGATCAAACGCACGTTCCACACAAACCAAACAAAATGCTGCTTTTTGTTTAAAGTTGTTGTGTGTGGGCTTTCAATTGTTTGTGGGGTAGAGAATTTGTTTTTTTTTCTTCTTCATGCGATATCTGTTGAAATTTTATGTTCTCTCATTATTTTTGTGTTGCAAAATATCGATTTTATTTTTGTTTGGGTCATTCATGATTTTGTTTACCTCACAAGCAGGGTTGTATTTTGACGTTGCTTTTCAGCACTTGGTTGGTTTTTGTTTTTCTCTCGGTTATCAGTACTGATCTCCTGTTCTTTGTGTTGTCACACTGAGGAAATATAGGAAAAAAACCATAGGATTCCCGAATAAACTGGAGGCCTGATATATGTTTGTACACTGCAGAACAAAAGTCAATTTAAATTAGAGATATACAGCTTTTTCTGGTGTAAAAAAAAGAAAGTGAAGTTTGAATTGTGACACTTTTGAAGTAAATGAGCGATATCATTTTTTTTTTATCTAAATGGTGTAGTACATGCTTGAAAGAATATTTGGTGTTTACTTTATTCTGACTCTCACAGTCGTTTCTCTTTAAAAAAAAACTCAGAACCAACTTTGTGGCAATTTTATGATTGACAATTTTAATGGGTATCAAAAATTTCAGTTTTTGTGGGGAAAAAAATTAGTTTTTCTTTGAAAAAAAAAAGGGTAATACAATACCGCCTTACACGTGTTTAGCAGAGCAAGGTTTCGATCCTCGGACCTCTGGGTTATGGGCCCAGCACGCTTCCACTGCGCCACTCTGCTTGTTGACGACGCCATTCCAAATGGCACACATAGCCCACAGGCCTCAAATTCACCATTTCTGTTTTGAAGGGCTGCACAGAAGGGAGGCAACGAAATGTATGTGTATTAATTGTGGTGTGTTGTGCTAGCTGGCCACAAAGGCATACGAAGGAAAAATTAAAAGGAATGTATTGAAAATAAGCAGTGCGATTTTAAAAATACTGGCTATGGCGAAATATTTTATCAAATGCGTTTTATTTTTGTAAATCCTGTCACCAACAATATTGAAGCTATGAGTTAACCAAATAACGCATTACACCAGATAAATTTATTCCTATATGACTTTCTGAATAATATTTGAAAAATCTAAAAATATCCTTTTTATCGTTAATAAACAACCTGAAGGTTTCCAGTGACAAAATTATAGACAAGAGCTAAACAAAGCAACAATTTTTTTTCGCTTGAAGTGGAAGAATTTCCGAATTTAATTATATTATTTTTATTTAGAATTATTTTATATTATATTATATTTATTTAGAATTATTTTATATTATATTATATTTATTTAGAATTATTTTATATTATATTATTTTTATTTAGAATTATTTTATATTATATTATTTTTATTTAGAATGATTTTATATTATATTATTTTTATTTAGAATTATTTTATATTATATTATTTTTATTTAGAATTATTTTATATTATTTTTATTTAGAATTATTTTATATTATTTTTATTTAGAATTATTTTATATTATTTTTATTTAGAATTATTTTATATTACATTATTTTTATTTAGAATTATTTTATATTATTTTTATTTAGAATTATTTTATATTATTTTATTTAGAATTATTTTATAATAAATTGTTTACTGTTTTAAATCACATTAAAAAATATAGCAAGTAAAAAATGTGAAATTTGAAAAAAAAATTCTCTGGAGATGCCGGGGATCGAACCCGGGGCCTTTCACATGCAAAGCGAACGCTCTACCACTGAGCTACATCCCCTACGTTGTATATGCTTGCCACAACGTGTTTTATCCTCACCTACAGTGCATGTTCAACAAGAAACCGGTGGTGGATTTTGTTTTATTGTCTGTGTTGTCAGGGTTACCACATTGCCTTGCAAACTCTAGTTCCCAATACATGTGGCCGTTTGTTCATCGGGCTGAAGCATTTGCCGACTATTGCTGCTTGGTAGGCATGTGGTGGCATTTTTGGTTGGATTGATGGATGTGGAATGAGAAATGGCTGTGAATAAAAGAAATTTCCAAAAACAACAATTTAAACTGCAAAAAGTGTCGAATGAAAAAGGTGTGTATGCAGAACAAGTTTGCAGTTGCAGCAGACAATATTATTCCTTTCGAGGAAAGCAAGTGTAAATAAATGTAAACAAAAGAGTGCAACTATAAATCTGAACGAAGAGATCAAGATATACCGAATACGCAAACCGGAAAGTCCATCTGAAAGAGGGGAAACCTAATTGAAAACCACAAGCACAGAAAAATACTGACAGCGGTAATACCAATTAAAGGGTTTTCCAAGAAGAGGCGTTATTTTGAATCTCCCGGTATTTCGGTAGCTGTCACTTTTGAAGCTTTTACTCTTTGACATTTGACAAGTCATTTGACTATGCCATTACTAAAAATGGAACGATACACGCTTCAACAACGCATTGAAATCATTAAAATACAAGAACTTGCATTCACAGTTCGCAAAACTAAAGCATTTTTTGGTCGTCATTGGGTCGCAACTTGTCAGACCGCAATACAGAAATTGGTGGACAAATTCGAGTTGTTGGGACAAGTTAGTGATGTGAAGAATAAAACCCGTGCACTTCGCTCAAGAACAACTGAGAATATTGCTGCTGTAGCCCAAAGTGTTGCAGAAAACCCAGGATTGTCCATTCATCGTTCCACAAACGTCATTACAACGTATTTTGCATAAAGACTTGGGCCTTAAGGCTTATAAAGTTCAGTTAACACAAGAAGTCAAGCCGGCTGATCATCAGCAACGTCGTGTCTTTGCTGATTGGGTCCTTGAAATGCATGCCAATGATCCGGAATTCCATCGAAAAATCATCTTGACTGATGAGGCCCATTTTCACCTCGGTGGTTACGTCAACAAACAAAATGGTTGCATCTGGGGCTCGGAGAAGCCTCTTCATCCTCAACTTGGGACTGTTTGGGGCGGTTTATGGTCCGGCGGGGTCATTGGACCTTACTTTTTCGAAAATGAGGTTGGATCAACAGATTGCGCTGTCGTGAGATGATTAATGATTTTTTATGATATGGATCTGGACAACGATTACTTTCCACGGCGCTACGAAACCATTGCTCTCATACGGGAAAAGTTTCCGGACCGAGTTATCTCTCGAAGAGGTCATCACAATTGGCCATCGAGATCTTGAGATTTAACACCATGCGACTTCTTCATTTGGGGCCACGTGAAAGATAAGATCTACGCCAACAAGACCTCAAAGAGTGAATTCGTGAGGCTATCGAGGACATAGGGCATCCACTTTGCGATTTGATTATGGAGAATTCCATCAAAAAAAAAAAGAAATGTAATTTTTCTTTGAATACCACAACAACACCTCTTATTGGAAAACCCTGTACAATGATTGTTTCAACCCTGGATTGCCCTAGTTTAAATTTCGAAACATGGGTTCATCGAAACTTAAGCTTAGCAAAGCGGAGCGTCATTTGAAAAATGCTCATGTGACGAAGCTGAGACATCCACAATTCCCCTGACACTAATAAGGAAATATATAAATCGTTATGTGACAAGACTGACAAAAATCCAATATCATTATTAGCAGAACAATTGGAGCGAACGGTTTATACCGGGACCTAAATCTTATCAAGCGTTTTGAAGTTGAACTTAAACTATTTTTATCTAAAGCTTAGAGATTACTCTCTCACTCGTAAAGTCGCCGGTATTTACAAAGTGAAAATGACCGCTGAAAAAAGTTTTAATTGTGATAGTCGCACTAAAAACCTATCACACCAAGGCCTCCCGAATTGTCAGAGAGTTTGAGAAATTCCGATGATCGGCTATCGGTTAGTAAGAGCTTCTAGCATTGTCATTTAATATCAACTATTGGAATCTAAATCCCTAGAAGTCATTCGACACGGGAAGTAATACGTAACTTGAAACTTCTCCCCCAATATTGCATCTAATAGGGCCAAATTTTGACATGGGCTCCTTAAAAGTTATATCATTTTAAATCAATTTTTTAAATCGTCCATATCATCTTCAAATTTAACCTAAAGCCTCTCAGCAGCTTACTAAAGAAAGACAAATGAAATGTTGATATCCCCCGGTAGTAGCTTCTGTCGCTCTAGTAGTCTCGTATTAACCCTGATCCCGACCAAATTCGTCATAGTACGTACAACGAATTGGTGTGGGAGATCCATGCAAACATGCATGTATTTAGGATCTTAAATGATTGTCACATTTTGGCTGTACCAAATGATATAGTTGATTAAAATAGTATTTGCATTAATAAACTTATTAATTCAATTTAATACACACAATAAAAGTCTTTCTATCACCTGTACTTTCTATAGGAATATATCCAAGACTGTTATTTTCTATAATCGGGACATTTTCCAAAATCAGTTCGAAACTTTCTGATTCGTTTTTCCCATAAACACATTTGTTATGTACCCAATGGCTCCCACGGTACACATCATCTCCAGAAAATCTCCCAAAATCCAACACATTTTTTAATTTGGTGCATTTTTTTTTACTTCCTAATATGATTACGGTACATTTATCTGACATCTGTCGTCTCCTAGTTGTAAACTTGGTCTAATCAACCTATAGGTCATTTATTCTATTTGGGTTTCTTGTAAAGGCTTCTGTGTCCAGTTATTATATCTCGTTAGTATTCATTCATTGGTTTGTTTGCAAATTTGCGTAAATAAATATAATTCGATATAAACTCAATAAAACCATAAGGACACTGTAACACATAGGCACTAACACTATGAACCCACATACGACTACATTAAGGACACTATGTGTGTGTGTTTGATTCCTGGTATGATCTCCCTGTACAGAGACGACTTTTGCCTAAAAAAAATTATGTCTGTCATTTATTAAATTAACATTTTGAAAATCTATCCCATTTAAGATTTCCTACCATCTCTGCATTCATAGAGAGGTTGGCTTTTCCAACTAAAGATATGCAGGATATGTTAGAAAACACAGACATGTGCCACAAGTATACACATGTATGTGTACACTATTGTGTCCGTGTGTTGCATGCCGAATGTTGTTGGGGTCAGACTTAGAGCTGAGGTGTATGGAGCCTTCAAAAGGTGGCATTAATGGCTCATTTTCATTAAGACAGACATTATTTTTCGTAGAAAGTTTTCTTCTAGAAGATTTTCTTTTCGAAGATCAAGATGAACATCTTCTAGAAGAAAAATGTATTCTCTAATCTTATTCTAGAAGATCTTCAGAATAAGAAGAAGATCTTCTTCTTCAAGACGACCTCCTTAAAGAAAAGATACAGAAAATATAAAGAAAGCTTCAACAAGAAGATCTCGTGAAAGGAAATCTTCTAGAAGATGATCTCCTGAAAGGAAATCTTCTACAAGAAATCTTCTTCTATAATCTTATTCTAGAAGATCTTCAGAATAAGAAGAATTTCTTCTTCTTCAAGACTACCTCCTTAAAGAAAACATACAGAAAATATAAAGAAATCTTCTACAAGAAGATCTCCCGAAAGGAAATCTTCTACAGGAAGATCTCCTGAAAGGCAATCTTCTACAAGAAGATCTCCTAAAAGGAAATCTTCGACAAGAAGATCTCCTGAAAGGAAATCTTCGACAAGAAGATCTCCTGAAAGGAAATCTTCGACAATAAGATATCCTGAAAGGAAATCTTCGACAAGAAGATATCCTGAAAGCAAAGATTTCCTGAAGGAAATCTTCTACAAGAAGATCTCCTGATCTTCTAAAATAAGAAAACCTTCTAGAATAAGAAGAAGATATACAGAAGAAAATATTCTACAAAAAGATTCTAAGAGAAAATCTTCTATGAGATGATCTTTAACAAAAAGATATTTTTCGAGAAATCTTATTTTAAAAAATCTTCTAAAAGCCTTACTTGTATAGGTGAAAGGAAATTGTGTAGGTATATTTCAACTTCCAGAAGGCCTCCTACTCGAAGGACTTGCCTATCCCGACACTGCAGTGCTACGACATGTCTATGAGATTATGTATTTTATGTGTCTGTGGTTTGCATTGCAGGTCATGTCTTTTTTCCATTTGACATCTTCAATATTATTTTATTGCAATTTATGCAATTCAAATTCAATGTTGCAAAAATTGATTTGGAAATATTTCTAAGCTATTTTGACACTTCTTAATTAATTTCCATTTTTGTCCAACACTTTTATTTCTTCATCTTCATACGGTTGAGTGGGCACAGCCGGACGGTGTCAAAGTTCAAAGAAGATGTCACAGGAATACTGGGAAATTAAAATAATTTCTATTGACAAAAGACCATAAGGTGGTACTTTTTTTTTGTTGTTGCCTCTATATATATATATATATACATATATATACATAACACATACAGACATGTTTGATAGTATATCCTGTCGGTCCTTCTGTCGATTTATTCTTTAGAGAAATTGAAAAGGAAATTTGTAATGCAAATTTGACATTAGATTCATTTAGTTGTATTTTCATCATCGTCTACTTCTTGTGCTGTTCTTGTTTCCTGTTGTATGCATTCAAAGAAAAATATTAAACTGAAATTGAGAATATGTAAATTATCAGCAGTTCCAATGAATATCAAATGGAATCAATTCAAATGCAATCGAAATAGTTTTCTAATAAAATATATGTATGTATGTATGTACGTCGACTTTCGATTGACGGCTGCAATTTTATATTCATGGCGGAATACCAGACGTTGGCGAAAAGTTACAAAAACAAAAACTATAAATTCAAACCGTTCTATTGTACTGGGTGGTGTTAATGTCATGGAGGAATTGAACCCGAAAATTTGTACACTGTGGGTTTTTTTTTAAGGAAATGTTTCCGAACCTACTGTATATTTAAAACTAAAGGAAATTGTTATTTTTATGATGGCTATCTTCAAAAAATGCTTTCGATAAAGAATTTCTGAATCAGCTGATTAGCTTCTGTTTGAAAAATATCGAAAAATGTCGATAATAGCGTTTCGATAACTATGTTTCGATATATTACAAAATTGAGAAATCCTGTTTTCATGCGTATTTGCAAAATACCCCAGTTTACACAACACAAGCATTTTATAAAGATTATGAATACAATTCCATGTTTTTTGGAGGAATTTTAGATTGAAAATTTAAGAGAAAAAAACGATTTTGAGATTTTGAAGATGCTACAAAAACAAAAGTTGAACTCGTTTCAAAAAATTTTGGTTAAAAAGCGACATTTGTATTTCAGGTTTTCTTTCGGATATCGAATTATCGGGAAGTATTAACATGTCTCAAAATCAAATAGGCTGGCAAATCAGCTGTTTGTCGCATGGAAAAAGCTAACGAACATTCGACATTCTGATTTATTTTTCAAAATCAAACAGGCTGTATGCATTTCACTTAGCACTACATGAAGGAGCAGAGTCTGAACGTTACAGCCGACCAGGGGATTTGCTGTGTAAGAGTTCACATTCTACATATCACACCAAGGCCTTTAACATCCTTCCTTGGCCTATTTTTCATTCGCATTCTTAACGGCATAATTAATGAAATAAAATTCCCAGTATTAAAGTATTAGCTTCTGAATTACGCTATCCTTTTTCGTTGACCTCTAAAAGGCGTTTCGAAACAAAATTAGGTTGGCCAACTTTATTCAAAATAACAATTTGGAAATCTTCATTCGACTTCCTTTGGTCAGGATTAATGAATTTCAAAACTCTCTCTTTATCTCAGAATGCCACTCGCCAGTAAAGGGTATTACGAGTTACATCTTCAGTAACTTTCTAGTCTTGACGATTATAAAGTTGTTCTCAAACTGACGACAACCATACACCACAATTTTAATAATCTGTTTTTTTTTTTGTCATTGTTCAAAAAGTTGCCTTGACCAGTGGCCATCATGCAAAGGCTGTAAGTCCTTTTAATCTCTAGTATTAGGATTTTCAATTTGAAATCAGCAGTTGCGGTGGCCGGCAATAGTCAAAACCATTGCCATTTCGTAATCAACTATGAATGTGGTATAAATGAACAAACATGTACATTAAGGCGGGTCAAACTGTATGGAGGAGCAAAACGTGTGTGGCTGCTAAAAATGTGTTTTCTGAATATACCGAACATCTTGCGTTGGATACAAACCCATGCAGAGGTCACCAGAGGTCACCAGAGGTCACATTTTGCGGATTTTTACTAGGAATTTCCGAATCCTCAGTTGCCGGCTGGCAGATGTCCTCTTAGACTTACATCGCATCCTAAATACAAAAGGCTAACAATTAAAAAGTCTAACGCAACTAAAAATAATTCTCTTTAGTTCATCGCGCAGAAGCAACGGAATTAACCTTCAAATAAATATAACTGTATTTTTCCAGTTAACCCTTTAACCATTAAGACCGTCTACGGACGGTTATTACTAACATCCATTTCTAATGGTTAAAGGGTTCGATGTCAGTGGTTAAAGGGTTAAAGAAGATAATGATGTGAAAGAAATTTGTACAGCAGTTAGAGATGTGTACTCTGAATTAATTTATGGAAAAAAGTCAGTTTTGGTTAATTTTTAATTGTGACCCTTTTCGACTTAGGGTGCGATGTATATATTTTTATCTTTCTTTTTTTGGGTGCGTTATATATTGTTATATCTCTCTCTTTCTCTTCTTCTCCCTCTCTTTATGTTTTATATCACATTCCATGTCGTCAGCAGCGAAAGAAAAAGTAGGGTACCACATATGACGACAATTGTAAAACTTCGAAGACGATTTTTTGTTCTAACCCATCTTAATATCCCGTCTCATATGTGAATAGTATTAAGAGATACACTTTCATTTATCGATCAATTTCAAAAGAACTTTTAGTTGTTGTCATTCATTCTTCATTAAGACCTTAATCATATTAGAGAGCTACAGTATTTAAGTAAGTTTATTTAAATATTCTGTTTTTCTTTCTCCTCCTTCAATTAGGTAATTAAAAACTTCTGCAGAGCTGTGAGCAGTAACTCAAAAAAGGAGGACACTAATCGGCAGTTAGTTGGACCAATTATGGTGAATATGAAAATTGAATTTTCCAAAACAACAAATTTTAGGGTTTTTGTTTTTTTTCCCTGTTGTTGTTGCTATGGGAAAAATGTAAATGTCATGCAGAATGAAAGTTTGAAATATGCACGACGGCGGCACATTGTTTTAGTATACGCCTACAAAACAGACGTATGTCTTAGGGAAGTCAGCTGAAGGTCGATTTGGGGATTCCTTGGAATTTAAAAAATTCGAATGTCTGACAGGGACTTCTGCAGTAAGAATTATCGAGCCCTAGCCAAAAAAAAAAAGACGATAGTGCCAAAAGGAACATTTTACAGGAGAAGGTTTTTTGTGGTCAAGTATAAAGGCGTGTAAGTATACATTTTTATTTCATAATATTTTGGTATTTAGACCGTTTGACGAAAAAATAGAGCTTACATCTTTTTTGTGGTTAGGGTACGAAATTACTAACTCGAGAACAATTAAAAATATAATTGCAGAGATAACGTTGATATCGCTGCATAATTATCAAAGTTACAGGTTTTGCAAAGATCATCAGAGAAGCAATTTTGGCACCCTATAGCACAAACTCTTTAGATTTTACTATCAACTTATCAATTTTATGGTTCTAAGATGCCCCAAAAAAATGAAAATTTCCCGAAAAAATTGGGAGTTTTTCCTAATTTTTAGGTAAAATTTGGTTATTGGGGCATTTTTAATATGAAAAAAAAAAATACCCAAAAAATGTTGAGTTTTTCATAATTTGTAGGTAAACTTTTTGTTATTGGTACATTTTTCATATGAAAAAACAAATTCCAAACAAATTATTTTTTTTATTTTTTGGGGATTTTATTTCTTTTTTTTTGAGATATTTTCATAACAGATGCCAATCATATATCGATTTTTTTTATTATGTGTTTTGTTTTTGGATATTTTTCAATATATTTGCGGAATTTTGCATTGGGTAATTTTTTAACAATTGTTTGGGGGATTTTTCTGAATTTTTGTGGAAATTTTCATATTGGGCTTTCGGTTTTTTTTATAATTTATTTTGGGGAATTTTTCATTTGGGGCATTCTTAATTATTTTTGGGGGGCATTTTTCATAGAAACGCATTTTCTCAAAGGTCCTTTAAATTTTTTTAAATTGAATTTTAAATTAAATTTTCCGAAAAAATTGGGAGTTTTTCATAATTTTTAGGTAAAATTTGGGGTATTTTTAATATGAAAAAAAATACCCAAAAAATGTTGAGTTTTTCATAATTTGTAGGTAAACTTTTTGTTATTCATATGAAAAAACAAATTCCCTAATTTTTTTCTTTTTTTGGGGATTTTTTTTCTTTTTTTTTGGGATATTTTCATAACAGATTTTTTATTATGTGTTTTGTTTTTGGGATATTTTTCAATATATTTGCGGAATTTTGCATTGGGTAATTTTTAAAAATTGTTTGGGGGATTTTTCAGAATTTTTGGGGAAATTTTCATATTGGGCTTTCGGTTTTTTTTTATTATTTATTTTGGGGAATTTTTCATTTGGGGCATTCTTAATTATTTTTGGGGGGCATTTTTCATAGAACCGCATTTTCTCAAAGGTCCTTTAAATTTTTTTAAATTGCTTTTGTGTAATATTCGACATATACATTGTAATACTTGTAGATTGTAGGTCTTCTTAAGGGCAGAGGCCAATTTTGAACGTGATGTGGTGCAGAGAACGTCAATTGGTCGGCGATAAAGTTATGTATCTTTTACAACACTGAGACATGCCATGGAAGGCACACATAGTTAGACTCCATTAAAATGTGATGTACTTGAGAAATTTGTCAATCCCGTCGTCTAGGCCCAACTGACATCTCTACTAAGCATGTACATAGTCATTGATGGATTTGGCAAGGCCATCGAATATGGTAAGGCCTTCTTAGAGGCATTCTTAGATTTAAAAGTACACATTATGACCCGCCACACACTCCTCCTCAAACTTGAGTGGTGTGGCCTGGGAACAAACCAAAATTTCAGGAAAAAGATTCGTTTTGAACGCCTGGTATCTCTAAATTTTATTCAATTTATTTTATTTTCGTTTCACTGCTATCGTAGACAATCGCTTAATTTGTATGGAGAGCTAAGCGATGGCCAGAAATTATCGCTTCAGTTTCTGTCATTGCCAACATAGAAAAAGACAAAATGTCATAAATAAATGGTGCCAAGTCAACAAAGATATAATTTATTCTGAACTAATACCGAAGAAGAAGAAAATAAATAAAAAAAATCCTTCAAAAATGACTGACGAATTTTTCCACATCATGAATATTTTTTTAGATTTTCATGAAATTGTATTATGAATTTAACAACAATCTTAGAATGCTGCCTAGTTTGTGTCAAATGACAATATCGCTAGTTTGGCGTTTTATTTACAATAAAGCCGACATTCGTTGAGTCTTAAAAACAATTTATTTATTTCATCGTTAAGCGTAATGGCTTTTCAACGAAACATGGATCATTGAAGCCAACTGTCCAAAATCATCACTTTCTGAGGATCTTTTCGCCGATCAAGTGAGGGTTTTCGTATTCAGTTTTACTGGCGGCCTAAATTGTTCTTTTCTCGTAAACTAAAGAACTTAACGGTTCCACACTTATTGCAATTCTAAATGTAAACGACTGGCGAATGTGACGAGATGACCTCGTCACAGGCCTCATATAAGGCCTTCCAACAGCGAATGCCGTCACCGAAATGCAAGTGTCAAAGTGTGAGTATGTGTCGCATGAATGCAATTACACATACATGTGTATGCCGAGTCCAGGCACAATCATTTATGCTGGCCTATGTGCATGTATGTGATTGTGTATTCAAAAGTAAATATAATAAATTAATAAATTTATTGAACACACGAGCCGACTTCTATTGAACACACTCAGTTGCATGTGTACACACACACACACACAAGCGCACGCACACACTCACATGGACTTGTCGCAAATATGAAAATGACTGAATGGGGTTCGAACACTTGAGTGCTGCTGCTGCTGCTGCTGGTTGGGCATTAAAATTCAATTCGTAGCGAGTGCAAATTTAATTCCCAAAACTCCCAAAAGCATAAAGTAAATTATTTCAATTAAAATTTTTCTCTGTATTCACAGAAACTGTGCCCCTCATACTGTGAATGTGTGCGTGTGTGTGTGTGTCTGTGTTTGTATTTGTGTTGCTGACCACATCCGTTTCCCTTGCTCTCACACTGAGTGCGACACTGAGTCTGTGTACGTGTGATTACATCTCTATCATAGAAATATGTTTAAACAAATGTCCCATAATAAGTACAACAAATATTGCAACATCAAGTCCATCTTTCTCCAACCACAGAGACAGAGACGGACGGAAAGGCAGACAGACAGGCGGACCGGCAGGTTCCTGCCAGCATACGCATACACTGTTGTCCCTGCCCTCTCGCCGTGGAAACGTTGTTGGCCCCGCTCTTGTTCAATTTGAGTTTGTCACTTCATTCCAACTCCATTCATACGTTGGTCCATTTGTTTATTTGTTGAATAATAAAAGTAACACAGAAAAGTATTTCAATCTGTTTGTATTTGAGTTTTTATGCGTATTTCGTCTGGCTGGCTGTCTGTTTGTCTGTCCGACAGACTACATGTCTGTTGGCCTGTTTCAGTGCTCCTACATATGCAACAGACTCTTTTTCAAACCTATTTGTTGTTTTTTTGGTAAAGATTTCTTGCTGCATTTCTCTCTTGTGTTGCTCACACTGTTTGCATGTTGGCACAACAAAATATTCAATATGGAAACTTTTCTGTGATTTGGCCCAGAGTGAAAGTGCAACACATTGCATGAATGCACTCGTACGAGGCATGGAAATATAATTTATAGCAACACTGGTCGAGATGTACAGTAGAGTACGGGTGAGGGAGACCGCGATCGAGAGTGTCCAAAAGCACAGAAAAAGACAGTGAGTAAGAGAGATCGCAAGCAAGACAGAAAAAAAGAGAGATCGCAAGCAAGAATCTACGGGAACGAGGGAGAGAATGGTCGCGAGCGAGAAAGTTCGTGGCGAGAGAGAGCGACAAAGGGACAAGGTAGACGTCGAGAGAAAGCCAGATGCAAGTTTTTGCTGTCATCCTCAACATCAAGATGTCCCCTTAGAACTCGCAGCTCATTATTTGAATAGGGGGCCCGTCCTCGATGTTTAGGGCAAGCTCCACAATTTGGTTGTTAACCAGGTCCACAACGTTGTTGTGCTGGTCTGTGGAGATTTTGCCGGATGCTGATCGGATGTCGATCACTGCGTAGCAGAGTTCGTCTCTGTTGTGTTTCCGCGCTACTTTAGCATATGATGGTGGCTTCTTACCTTTTTCAGCAGTCAACTTCCTCTTCCGTGTCGATCGGGATACCCTTTTGATTAAAAAGTAATCGGAAAATAATCCGACTACGTTCAGAAGTTACTTTTGATTAAAAAGTAATCAGAAAATAATCCGACTACTTTCAGAGATTACTTTTGAGACTGACAAACTCCAGCGGCAATAATCAAATAGAATCAAAAGTAATCAGAAAATAATCCGGCTTCATTCAGAGATTACTTTTGATTAAAAAGTAATCAGAAAATAATCCGGCTACATTCAGAGGTTACTTTTTATTAAAAAGTAATCTGAAAATAATCCGATTACATTCAGAGATTACTTTTGATTCTTTATTATTATTTATAGTAATCGGAAGTAATCCGGATTACTGTGATTAACAAAATTTTTGTCCACATCAACTTCAACCAGTATTTGGTTTGAATTCTATTTTTCTTTACCGGTATAAATTGTATACGATTTTTGTTTGTCATTTTTAATATTGCTAAGCTGATGGCAATCTTCCTGATTTCTTGTATAGCAGTTGAAAAAAATTGCTTGTGGAATTCATTAATTTTATTATTAATTTATTTGAGATGAGTACCGTTACTAACGATCTGGTCTTGTAACGTGTGATCATGCATGATTCGCACAAATCTTTTTGATTATTTTATAATAATTTGAAGTAATCTTGATTACTTTTAGTTTATGTGTAATTGTAATCAATTGTTTATCACAAATTGTTTAATAGAGAATTATATCGATGGCTTAATTTAGAAAGGGCGTAACTCGATTTTGTTCAAAATCGCGTTTTTTACATATTTTGGCGGACCATTGTCAAATACACATCCCACAAACATTTCAGGGCTTTGTGATCAAAAATACTGGATTTATTGCCTGTGTGCAAAAGGACGTAACCAACATCCAGAAAAAAATGAGTTTCAGAATTAAATTTGTTGCGCATTTTTATTGAAAATTGCCTTTAAAATTTTGTTATGTCTGAAGTTTTTCAAATGTTATAAAGTGTGTTTTCCTTTACCTGCAAAGTTACGAAAATGCGAGTTACGCCCTTTCTAAATAAAGCCATCGATATACGTAATACAATTATTTTTAAAAGTAATCTAATTGATTACTAATTATAATCGAAATTTAACAGCTATGAGCTTCAGACTTACCTTTCACATATTTTTTTTATAATTTCATGCAGAATCCATCGTTTTGGGCCTTTGGGAATTTGGTCTACTCTTCATCGAATCGACTTAGTGAAGTATTTTAATTCCATCGGAAACTGCTGATGAAAGTCTGACAGCAATTTCGTTTGTGGTCAAGAGGCTTGATCGGTAAGTATATCTTGTAATTCTTGTTAGAGATCACAAATAATATTACAGTATGTCGACTAGTTTTAGATTTTTTGTAAATTAATCTAAGCCTTTTATACAACTTATTTTCTCTTGCATTTTAACCGCCCTAGTGTACAGATACAAATTACTAAAAAGTCGATTTTCCAAATTTCAAACCTTCCTTTTATTTGAAAACATCTGTGGAATATTACAACAAAAAAAAGAAAACTACATATTTAATAATGTGAACTTTATCCATTTTAATAATTTTCAAAACTTTTTGTTGTTCACAACCCACAACTTTAAATGTCTGTCACAACTAACATACACGCACGCACATACATATGTTGTGTTTGTACGTACTCTTTTGAATTTTTTTTGCTAAGCGTCACACTGGCATCGAAATTATTTGCCAGTTGTGTGGCGTTCATTTCTTATCTTTAATTCCCCCCCCTCCCCACAGTGGATGGTTAATTGAATATTTTGTTATCAGCGATGTTCATACAGAATTATTACAAACATTGGGAATTGAATTGAACCGCGCGAGTTGTAAAGCATAAAACCCCAGTGCCATTCAACCATTTTTAAATAGAACACGACGGCACGCCACTGACTAGCCAAACGGAGAACAACAGCGTGACGGCGTAGCAAAAGCGCCTCTCAGTTTGCGCGGCAATTGTCATGTGCCCGGGTAGCTCAGTCGGTAGAGCATTGGACTTTTAATCCAAGGGTCCAGGGTTCAAGTCCCTGCTCGGGCGTTTCTTTTTTATTATTTTTTCTATGGTAGAAAAATACAAACAATTAACTAAAATGTTAAACATTGAAGGTGGATTTGTGAAAAATGCATTTTGCTAAATTGTTTACCGGGTGGTCCATCAGTGTTAGCTCCTTACCGCGCTAAATCTTGACAGAAAGTCAGTAGAGTATCTCCGTGAAAACGAACATCGATCTGGATAGCCTGATATGAATTTTACACATAGGCCTCGGATTATTCTCTTACAAACTTCAATTGACTCAGCAAAATTCTCAGTTTGGAAAAAAAACGTCTTTTCCGACTAAGCTCATTTTCATTATGGCGAATATGTGAATGCCGGACGTGGTCGTTAAGAAGCTAATGCATTCCTAGGCCCAATAAATGAGTCATGGATGATCTTCGTTTTTCGTTTGTGAGTAGGTCAATGGGGACCTTTTTGACAAACAACGATAAATAAAAATCGTATACAATTTATAGCGGTAAAGAAAAATAGAACTCAAACCAAATACTGGTTGAATTTTTCAATGGCAGTAATCAGGATTACTTCCGATTACTATAAATAATTAGAATGAATCAAAAGGAATTTCCGAACGTAGTCGGGTTATTTTCTGATTACTTTTAGATTATTTATAGTAATCTCAAGTAATTCAGATTTCTTTTAGATTATTTATAGTAATCTCAAGTAATCCTGATTACTTTTGATAATATATAGTAATCTCAAGTATTTATAGTAAAAAGAGAAATTTGAATTGTGACACTATTGAAGTAAATGAGCCATATGTCGTTTGTCCTTGTCAAAGTTCAATTTGTAGTTGTTTTTTTTTAATTCTAATAATTTTATATGTGCTTTAAACTTCTTTTCCGGCCTTTGGGGTTTATCTTCAGAAATTGTCGGATCGCATCCTGTTAAACAAACTTATTTATCAAAAATCCACGGCAATCAAGGAGTCTTACTTAAGTGGACTATAACCTGTTCTTGGTATTGGCCTGCCTGGGTTAATAAATGATTTCCCACCATTTCGGTCTTCTGCTTGGCTTCTCCAGTTCGTGATACCATGGATTTTCATGACCTTTTTGCCAATTGGTCCCTCCACCGGAGTCAATCAAGAAGTCATCTTGTTGAAATCAGCAACCATCCAGAGCCATTTCACACATTTGGGGGGGGTTTGCAATGCTGAGCCAACACCACACACTCTTCTAAAGAGTCACAACTCAACATTTGTCATTTTCGAGTTTGCTTGTTAAAGCAGTTCAATATAAACACATCTACCAGCTTTAAAAAGATTCATTTATTAATGGATGGCCATAGTCTATTTCCAATTTCTTCACTTTGGTTGTGAAAACTTGTTCACTAGCAGACGACGAAGCCGACGTGAAATTCTCGTCGGCGGCTAAAAGTCTACTATCGCTAAAAAAAGCGACAACGGCGGCTACACCAACATGATAAGGTTGGCGGCTAAAAGTCGACAACATTCGTTGACTGTTCCAACAAAAATCAACAGAAAACCGTATTTTGTTATTAATTAATTTAAAAAAAATTTAGAAATCAAATTTTTTGCTTACCCAGACATTACACGTACAATTAATTTGTTGCCAGTTGAGTAAAATAATGGCGGCTAAAAAGTCGGCAACATTTGTTGACTGTTTCAAGAAAAATCAACAGAAACCCGTATTTTGTTATTAATTAATTTTAAAAAAATTTAGAAATCAAATTTTTTGCTTACCTTGCCATTACACGTACAATTAATTTGTTGTCAGTTGAGTAAAATAATGGCGACTAAAAATCGGCAACATTCGTTGACTGTTCCAACGAAAATCAACAGAAAATCGTATTTTGTTAGCAATTAATTTTAAAAAAATGTAGAAATCAAATTTTTGGCTTAACCCTGCCATTACACGTAAATTAATTTGTTGCCAGTTGAGTAAAATAATGGCGGCTAAAAGTCGGCAACATTCGTTGACTGTTCCAACGAAAATCAACAGAAAATCGTATTTTGTTATTAATTAATTTTAAAAAAATTTAGAAATCTAATTTTTTGCTTACCCAGACATTACACGTACAATTAATTTGTTGCCAGTTGAGTAAAATAATGGCGACTAAAAGTCGGCAACATTCGTTGACTGTTCCAACGAAAATCAAAATTTGTTATTAATTAATTTTAAAAAAATTTAGAAATCAAATTTTTTGCTTACCCTGCCATTACACGTCTAATTAATTTGACAAAATTTCACTGCCATTGAATTTTCGCTGTCAGTCGGCCGGCCAATAGCAAAAATGTGTTGTTTTTTTTCGAAAAATGATATCACTGGGTAATAGCATTGTAATTGTCATTCAAATTATTAATTAATTTGTCGATACAAATGATTCTACGATCGTCATATTGTCCTGAACGAACAGTTGCGCAATTCCCAGTAAATGAAAAACAATGGAAATTCGCATATTCCGATAAATTCTGTCAATATGAAAGCCGACCACCGAACAGCTAGACCGAGTCTTCGATGGTACGACCAAGTGGAATGAAAATCGTTGAATCCATTTCCCGACTTTTGAATGATCACATTTCTCTCTCTCTCTACTTGCCATTGCAATTGAGATGCTCTTGCCAATGCTTTAATAAGTCATCCATATTTCATTCTGTACGTGGGTACATAACTTATGAGGCAAAAAGATTAATTTCCCATTTTTTTTTTCGAGGCAAAGAAATACATATACCAAAACATTTGCATAAGCGACTTACATATTTACATCGACATGTATGTACAGCATGTACGGATGTATGTATGTATGTATGTACATACTTAAAGTCGATAGAACATCATTATAAACATCTTCAAGGCAACAGCCCTTCTTATCTCATGTTATACCATAAAAAGTAGAAGAAGAAGAAGAAGAAAAAAATTACAAAGTACTTGACTTTTTCTCCTATCCACGACGAAGCCTTAAACTTTGGCAGAAAAGTTGTTAAGTAACATATGGCGTACGGATTTCGTTTCTTTCACCTCCGTCCATACAAAAAGGAAAGTGCTGTAAAACTGTTATACAGTTTGTCACATTCTCAATGGTGCAATAAAAAGAAATCCTTATGCCACGACGACTTCCTAACGATACAACCGAAACCGAAACGGGTCAATTGGTTAGCCTGGAAGGGAATAAGTTTAAAATCGATTTCAACACCCGTTACTGATAGGAATGGGTTCAGTTGATTATGCATTTATGATTCCTACTCAGAAAAAAAGTATGTAGGGTCTGCCCCCAGACAACCATCACCAGCAACGGGCAATCTTTTGTTGCAACAGCCATTGTCTTAGAAAATTTGCTCAAACCAACCAAAAAGAAGAAAAAAAAAAACACACACACACCAAAAGAGCAAAGAACAAAGAACAGGCAGCATTATAGAAAGAAATGAAAGCAACGGCAAAAAAAAAAAAAAGTAAATCAACATAAATAATTCATTATTGCCGCCTGGTTGAACATAAATCAAAAAGCCACATACGCCACATATGACTCGCGTTAAAACGTTGTTACCTTCTGAACTATGTTTATACACACATACATACATATGTATGTACATATTCGCATATGTACAACGTATTTATGTACAGACATCAGTGTATATACTACATACAGATATACATTTTGATGTGGTCTATATTCCTTCGAACATGTCTATGTCCATGTTCAGTGTGTACACCAACGGAGGCTGTCCTACAAGTCATGTGAAATTTAAAGACAAATTAGTGGAATCCGATAGACCGGATGTAATAGAGAGCGCTAAAGCCACCGTAATTAATTACCTGCCTAAATATGTTGAATGTATGATTACGTGCAAACATATACATGTTTGTGTGTAAATATATTATTTATTTTATTTATTTATTTTTTAATTACAATACAAAGTAAAGTTATATTCTAATTTTTGGTCCAAGGGTACACCAGGTGACATAGACCATTTGCCTAGACATAAAAATACTATGTTTGTACACAAACATAATATGTTCGGGGCGCAGAACTAGCTTATTAAAGAATCATATGCTTGTGAACGAAAATATGACTTTTTGGCCAAAGTGGAGCACATACCCCGGGCATCGAAAACCCCGCACCCCCGCCACTGCATCCTCAGAGAATGACAGTTCGGTGAAGATTTCAGAAAGGTGGAAAAAGTTGCTAGAAACGCAGATTGTGACAACAGTAAGAATGGGATGCAGGGAGTTTAAAATACTGATCGCTGAATACTTACACCGTGTTACAAAAAATAGATTTTTTTCTGTCCCATGAACCAAATGCACATATTCGGAAAGAGGGGAAAAAATTAAAATACACGTGTATCGGCCATTTTCATGTACACGTCAGAATTTTTTGTTTTTTGAACTGAAACCTTAAAAAAAAACGATAACCATTTAAAAAAAAAAAAAAAAAATTTAGGAAAATCTGAGAATTGATAAAAATCTATTTTTTAAAAAATTTGACGTGAAAATCACCGATACACGTGTATTTTTATTTTTTCCCCTCTTTCCGAAAATGTGCATTTGGTTCTTAGGACCGAAAAAAAAAAATTCATTTTTTGTAACACGGTGTTATATCAAAAACGTATTTTTAGCATGTTTTTTTCGAATCGTGGCACACAAACTATTATTGCATTAGGCCAGAAAAATAGTGTCATGTTCCACTTTAGCCAGACTTATCAGTTGAGCCGTTTATCGGGCTATTTCCGACAAACATACACTCGCATAGTATAACAATTTCATACGTACCGTGCGTAGACTTGTACTTCAAGTGTGGAGTATATCAATGACACGTTTCACACACAGGCACACACCCACCCATACATGTCTATGTAAATCGGAATATGTGTGTGTGTGCGTGTTCATATGTATGCGTTCATAAAACCGATATGTTTCTTAACATCATCAAACAATAAACGCATTAAATTGTACAGTTATATATGGCTTTCGGCATTAGACGCCTGTATATTCGATTGGGTCGCAAACAAAGTGCTGACGACCCCCTTCCACATATGCTCCATAAAAATTCTTTATATGTATATGTATGTGTTTTGAGCGAACTCCCAAAATATTTCGTAATACCGCTAATTTCTTATTGGGTTATGGAAACTATCTTAATATATATTTACCCTTGACACTGATTCACTGACTCTGTCACGCAGTACGTAGGAATTTAAATAGGCATTCTATAATTTTCTATAAATAATAATAATAAAAAAAATAATATTTTTTTTTTACAGAAATTGTGTTTCCCCCACATTTTTATTTTACCAAAATTTTTTTTTTTACAAATATTTTTTTTTTACAATTTTTTTTTTTACAAAAATTATTTTTTTTTACAAAATTTTTTTTTCAAATTTTTTTTTTTCAACAAACTTTTTTTTTCAACAAAAATTTTTTTTTCCACAAAAAATTTTTTTTTTTCAACAACATTTTTTTCCATATTTCAACGGGCGCCATAGGCGCATTACAACTTACTAGTTGTAAAATAACCATCAACGCGGGGGAATGTATTCACGATTAAATATTTGGATAAATTAGGGGCTCTGCGCCATGGATTTGATTCAGGTGTTTGTCGATTTCCGTTTTTCTTTCGCTTCCTTTGTTCCCCCGCTTTCACGGTATGTTTGCTTCCGAGGTTCGCTATGTTGTGCTGTCTGTTCCCTACGCTGTTTCGTCATTACCGATTTTAGCTTCCGCGGTTCGACCACCCTCACGGTTCGTCGACTCCCGAGGTGCACTATTTCGATTCGTCCACTTCCACGGTGCGTTGGCTTTCGCGATTAATTCGTTTTGTAGTTGTGACTGCTCCCTCGATTAATTCTTTGAAAGCAAACACTCGATTGAAACAACTAAACGCGGCATTCATTTTTTTGCACAAAACTGCCCTCTATGAAATTCCATATCTGTTAACTCGCCTAGTTTTAGTTGACAATTCTACTGGATGTCAACTCAATGGAACGACCCCGGATTTTATCTGTGTGCTTTAAGGTATTGGGAAGAAACAGAAACATTTTGCCCACAAACGATAAACTTAAAATAAATAATGTTGTTCGTATTTAAGCGACCCACATTACTGTAAGTCAATGTATTTGGTATTTTGGTATACGTGTGTGTGTCTGTGTAAATGATGCTAACTAAAAGGCATTCATGTATGCATTTTAACTATACAACCGGCTTCTAACTGTGTAGGTGTGTGCACATGTGTATTCGGCGACAAAGGTAAGGCCAACGAAATGGATTTTGGGAGGCCTCACTCAGAAGCTAGACTATATGGTTGGTGCATTTTAGACGCATATCTAAATACTTCAGGGTTAGATTAGAGATCAAGTCCATCGCTCTCATTCTACTGATGGAGATTCTAGGTAGTCTGAAAGGAAGCCATCTTCAAGAAATATTTTATAAATAATTCATCGAAATATTTTATAAATAATTCATCGATATATTTTATAAATAATTCATCGAAATATTTTATAAATAATACATCTAAATTTTTTATAGATAATTCATCGAAATATTTTATAAATAATTCATCGAAATATTTTATAAATAATTCATCGAAATATTTTTTAAATAATTCATCGAAATATTTTATAAATAATTCATCGAAATTTTTTTTTATCGAAATATTTTATAGATAGTTCATCGAAATATTTTATAAATAATTCATCGAAATATTTTATAAATAATTCATCGAAATATTTTATAAATAATTCATCGAAATATTTTATAAATAATTCATCGAAATATTTTATAAATAATTCATCGAAATATTTTATAAATAATTCATCGAAATATTTTATAAATAATTCATTGAAATATTTTATAAATAATTCATCGAAATATTTTATAAATAATTCATCGAAATATTTTATAAATAATTCATCGAAATATTTTATAAACAATTCATCGAAATATTTTATAAATAATTCATCGAAATATTTTATAAATAATTCATCGAAATATTTTATAAATAAGTCATCGAAATATTTTATACATAATTCATCGAAATATTTTATAAATAATTCATCGAAATATTTTATAGATAATTCATCGAAATATTTTATAAACAATTCATCGAAATATTTTATAAATAATTCATCGAAATATTTTATAGATAATTCATCGAAATATTTTATAAATAATTCATCGAAATGTTTAGTTCGTCGAAATACTTTATAAATAATTCATCGAAATATTTTATAAATAATTCATCGAAATATTTTATAAATAATTCATCGAAATATTTTATAGATAATTCATTGAAATATTTTTTTAAATAATTCAGTAACTTCTGTTTCATTTGGCTCTACTGGTTGTATGCTGTTAGACCTCGAATTTAGATTCCTAGGAAACGTTCTATGGTTACTACATCGAAAGTTCTTGTCGGTATGGATCAACATTTTTTTAAATTATTCCACTTACAGAGCTGTGTCTCACACAACCTCTTTGGGCTTGGGCACCACAATTTCTTTCTATATCCGTGAGATTTGTTTTCCTTCTAAAATCCCCATTTGAGAAGGCCTTAAAGAATTTGTGTTTCGATTGTGACTAGAAGGCCATCGAGAAGATATTTTAAATGTTCTCGTGAGTGTACGTGCATGTCGTCAACGTCATAAGTAAATGTATTCCCTTCCACCGTTAGTCAGTTTGGCTCACACTTGCTCACTACTATGTCCGCCCTTCAGCCATTCTTTCAACCATCCATCCATCCATCCATCCAACCATCCATGAAGCCATCGAACCTTCACACATCCATGCAACGAAATCATTCGTTCATTCGTTCATTTATTCATTTCTTCATCTTTGTTTCTTTAGTTCTAAAACTTTTGATTTTTCCTTTAAATTCTGCTCAATTGCATCTTATTACCACACATACCCATACAAATACATACACACACAAGGGCTGATATGCGCTAACACAACGTACACACTAATACATGTACATTAAGTAGACATACACATGCAGACACACACACACACATACATTACGACTTCTGTGCAGATAAACTGAGACCTGAATTTCTAAACATGTTTGAACAGTAGTTCAATGGGGAGTATTTATAAAATCGTCAGATCCCTGCAATTGCATGTAGTTGGAATCCACTGGGGGAAGGGGGATTTCGACAGAGGAATGTAAAGAGGTATGTAGCCATTTGATCGATATAGTATTTGATATTAGGTGGGTAATGGTTATAAAGCTGGTGTTGGTGTTTAAAGGATCGCTGCTAATCTCAGGACTTTTCGATTTGATTATGATTTAGTGCAGTCCGTTTTGTGAATACCAAAGAACCAGTTCGGCTTTGAAATTCTTGCTAAGCTCATAGTTCAGACCGCTGGATTTCCTTTCCCTGAAAGCTGTAGTAAAAATTGCCAAAGAAAAATTCTCCGAAATGAACCTTCAAACCACTGTCCTTGAGCTGTTTGTTTGCGGCATGACAGTCGCTCGTTATCCTCCGTTTTTGTCTTGCAAAAATCGAAATTTGTACCGTATATAGTTGTGGAAATTTCTACTCTATTTGTCGTTTACTCCATTTGCGGTTTTCCATATCTTGGTAGTGGTATGTTGCCATAAGTGTGTGTGTGTGTGTTTGAATGTATACAAACAAATGTCTAATAGCAAAGACAGTCATCCATTTCTTGGTGTGGTTTAATGCATACACACACACACACACACACACATACCCATACACCGACACAAATGCACAAATAGTACATCTCCATATCATCGTAATGTGTGTATGTTTATGTGTGTGTGCATTAATGGTATGAGGTTGCAGTAATATCCCATGGAATTTCTATGGCTGCCTAAAACTATGCATGTATGTATATGTTCAGTTGTGGTCGTTTGGCTATGTGTGTGTGGGTGTGTTCAAGTGTAGCCCATGAAGAACATCAAATAAAAATGAAAAGTACGACGATTTCTCTTTTACTTTTGCGTTATCTTTAAGATCGCTTTTGGTTTTATCCTCCAAAGGAACGACCGAACCGAACCAACGCAACACAATTTGAAATGGCATAACAAGATGTAGAAGAAGAAGAAGCTGCCGCAGCAGCAGCAGAAATTGTAATGTTTGGAGGAATTTTGATGGTGCCATTGGAATGAACATTTGGTGCTAACCTAAATGACCCCATTGACACTTGTGCATGATGCTTGTGTTCTCTCGCCTTGTTTTTTTTTTATTATTTTTTTTGATGCTGATAATTGACATGACATGTCATGGTTCATTGCAATTTCAGGATTTGCAAAGAACTATTTGCTTGTTGGTGGTCTCTTTCACTATGATAATTTAGTTCGTTGTACAAAGAGACATTTGTGTTTTAAGTTTTTCGGGCAATTTTGGTATTCTCATTATTTGGGGTCAAGCATTAAATGAAGACAATAGAACAAATGCGATTGGGTTGTGGGATTTGGAGGAAAGATGGCAAGAAAAAAATGCAATTGAATGCATAGAAGAAGTTTTCCAAAAATCTTAAATTTTATAAACTGACCAATAATAGTTACTGTTAGGGGGATTTTATTCGCATTGACTGACTATTAACAGTTAGAGCTAGGGTGATTTTTTTCTTAAGAACTGAGCTTGGGACAAAGAAGTAGTCAAGATTGTTTTAACCGACCAGTTGGATAGTTCTAGTCCGTATGTTTATACAATTTTCATAATTTTAAGAAAGTTAAGAATTTCCAAAAAAAATTCATACAAAATTGGGTAATTTTCCATTATGTCAAATTCTCTAAAAAAAGAATTGGGGAGTTTTTCATAATTTTTAGATAATATTTTCATATGAAAAATGGCCCAAAAATTTTACAATAACAAATCCCACATTTTTGTAATTTTTGGAAATTTTTCGATTTTTTTTTTGGGGATATCTCCAATACAAAAATTAATTATATATACATTTTTTTAATAACGTGTTTGGCTTACGACCCTAAATATCACAACTGAAAAATGGTCGAAATTTAAAAATAAAAATTCACCCCAAAATGTTACATTGACGACAACTACTCGTAAATTTGGTATGATTTTTCACATTTTGCTGGGGCCATCGATAGTTTTTAAATTGCGGTCATTTTTCAAATGTTATAATTAGGGTCGCAACTTTTGTTTGGGTTTGTTTTTCACATTTTAGTTTGGGGTGATATTGCATAATGCAAAATCACCACAAATTTGGGGCGATTCTTCATACTTCTGATTTTTTTTTTTGTTAAAAAATACTCTTTTTCCCGAATTACGAACATTTATTGTTGTATTTTTCATAAAATTTGGGGGTAGTTTTTCATAAATTGTTTGGGGGATTTTTCAGAAATTCTCATATTGAGCTTTTGGAGAGATTTTTCATTTATTTTGCGGAATTCTCTCAGCGTCTCTATGAAAAATGCTCCAAAATGCAAAGTGTCCCAAAACAAAATCTCATCTCATTCATAATGAAAAATTCCCTAAAGAAAATTGCGGAATTTTTCATAATTTTGTAGGTAATATTTAATTTTTCCCGGTTCATACAGTTCCCGGTTCGTTCGAAGTCGTTCGTTAACACATATCGGGTCATAGATTTTTCGAAGGATTTATCTCTCTAAAAAAAAAAACCAGCACAGCTTCATCTGCCTGTGAAAGTACCCCTGATTCGGCGCCATAAAGAGGCGCAGGTAGAATAAGCGTGTTGTACAGTGTTATTTTAGTTCGACGAGAGAGAGGGCTGTGTTTCCTTTTTTCAAATTTGTTAGATGAGCTAGAGAAATAATTACAAAAATATTTCCCCTTTTTTTTCAAATTTATTAGGAGAGCTAGAGAAATAATTACAAAAATATTTCCCTTATTAGAGGTGTTTTTTTTTCAAATTTATTAGGGGGCTAGAGAAATAATTACAACATCGTGTTACACACATTCTGTCCTATGAACCAAATTTACTTTTTCGGAAAGGGGATAAAAAATAAAAATACACGTGTATCGGCGATTTTCATGTACACGTCAGAATTTTTTTTTTTTAAGTTTGAAGTATTAAGCTCTTAGTGGCCTGTGTGAAAGCCTTTGGACCGATTTTTAACCCTTTTTCAGTGATCCAATCGAGCTGGTTTTTTGCAGGCAGACTCGTGGAAATGTCTGTATCACGTCAAATTTTTTAAAAAATAGATTTTTATCAATTCTTAGAATTTCCTAAAAAAATTCTGACGCGTATTTTTATTTTTTATCCCCTTTCCGAAAAAGTAAATTCGGTTCATAGGACAGAAAAAAAATCTATTTTTTGTAACACGGTATTAATATTTGCCACAGAGTTGCAGAACACACCCTCATTCCATATGCCGATATGCTGCACAAATATTCTATTTTAAACTGTTATTTCTTATTTCCTATTCTCCTTAATTCCCTTTAATTACAATAACATAATGAACAAATTTTTAGAAAATCCCTCTTATCTTCGTATAAAACTTTCATAATTCCCCAATATATGTATCGAATCAATGCTATCAGAATAACAAATTGCATAAGTTCATGTATTAACAAATTTGTCCAAATCTATAACAAAATGTCTGCCTAAAGCTTAACTCAAAACAAAAAACCAACAACAAAAAAAATGTGTATTTAATTAAATTTGAAATTTATATTACGAATATTGTAATACTGTCAACACCATAGACACACAGATAATCGGGGACAGAGACGCCAGCGAGAGGGAGAGGAGCAGACAAAACAGAACATTTGCAATTGAGTGCCGAGCCATGTGATACGTGTTATTACGAAATGTGAGAAAGTTAATCGATTTCCATGCAAAACTACTGCTGCTACGGCCAACTATCAGCAAATGATATTAAAGTTGACATCAATTGAAGTCACCATCCCAGCTACAGCCATTTTAATAGGCAACAATTTTAAGAAGGCTTTGCAATAAAATAAAAAAATAGTAGCAAACAAAACAAATATTGTTGATGGTAAATAAGCCACAATATCAGTTAGCAAGGACACACTATTAAAATAGCATTCCAACTATACAGACAGAAATAGATTTTCTGTCTACGGATTGGTGGGTGGGGGGGTGGGGGTGTTAAGTTTCTTACACATATTGCATATGAGCTATTTCTGGTTTCTAAGGCTGTTTCAATTAATAAAATGGAATACAACTCCCATATATGGGCAAGAAAATTCGTTCTTCAGCCCTACTGTTCGCATGTGGAATAATCTTCCAGCAAGTGTTTTTTCCTGCCTGCTATGACATTATCAAATTCAAGGCAAACATCAACAAACACTACTCCCTCTTTCCTCCCTCCAATACCCTTATTTCCTATCGCTTACACAGTGCATTGCATTCATAGGGGACATCCCCTGAGTGTTAGTCAAAAAAATAAAAAATCTCGGCTATGGCCTTCACATCATTGTCAGTGTGGACCGAGTGTTGTCCACTAGCAGTCCATTCTCACGAACTTGTCTGTGTCTTTGGAAATTATATTTTCATCGTGGACTGGCCCATATGACCGGCAAGTTATCAGAATAAATTGAATATATATCTGTGAGTGTGTGTGTGTGTGTGTATGTACGTATACTTCGATACTTGATTGTATTTGTGTAGGAATCGTCAAACAATCTTCTTCATCGGCTTGCTGCTGTAGCTCTAATCAAAACTACTAAATTCGAAACATTTTCGAAATTCTGTGGCTGTTGTTGTCATTTGTCGTCGTCGTCATCATCGTCATTGTCGTCTGATGTTGCTGTTGTAGATGTTATTGCTGATGCTGATGATGTTGACTACTTGAAGGAGGTTCTCGGCATAGAGATCAACATTTTAAATAGCAACTAAATGATTTCTCTTGTTATCCTTATTTGTGGTTGGGCCATATATAATGGGGTCGAAATGGCTGAATGACTCCTCGTCCACAGTGCGCACATCCGTCCGTCTGTCCGTCTGTCTGTCCATCTGTATGGGCATATATGAAGTTTGTATGCTACACATCATCCAGGAAAGTATGCACCAGACACTTGTGATGCCAATGCTGCATGCTACACTACATACATATATATGTACATATGAATGTGTTTGTATGTCGTTTATATTTCCAGCATAAGCTCACAGTTTCTCTCAGGGCCACGGCGAATTGGATTAACACTTTAAGAAGTAAATTTTGCAGTTCATCAGGTTTATAAAGCGAAGTCAATCTGTACAATCTGTACAATCTGCTTAACAATATGTAGGGATTTGTTAATGTTGGCTAACATGGAAAATTGGTGAAAAATCATTAGAAATTATATAGATTTGCTCTCTTATGCACTGCCCTAAACATATCGTCTAATAAAGTTAATTTCATTTACATTTTGTGCAGAGCATCACCGAGTTTAAGAAATGTCAAGATGTCATTTAAGCTTTTCGAATGGTAAAGTTTTCCGAGTATTTGTAGTTTAGCTGGCCGCACAGTGGGTAGATACGGAAAACTAGTAAGTTGTAATGCGCCTATGGCGCCCGTTGAAATATGGAAAAAAAAAATTTTTGAAAAAAAAAAAAATTTGTGGAAAAAAAAAATTTTGTTAAAAAAAAAATTTTTTGTGGAAAAAAAAAATTTGTTGAAAAAAAAAATTTTGTGGAAAACACAATTTCTGTACAAAAAAAAAATTTTGTAAAAAAAAAAATTTTGGAAAAAAAAAATTTGGGGAAAACACAATTTGGGGAAAACACAATTTCTGTACAAAAAACAAATATTATTTTTTTTATTATTATTACTTATAGAATTTATATAGAATTATAGAATGCCTATTTAAATTCCTACGTACTGCGTGACAGAGTCAGTGAATCAGTGAATCAGTGTATCAGTGAATCTGTGTCGAGGGTAAATATATATTAAGATGTGAATGACATAGTTTGATTTAGCAAACGGGAGTTTTTTATTTGTGTCTCATCGGTTGGAAATCGTTTTCTCAAACACTCTGAAGTCTTGAACGACAATAGACTGATCTTTAAGGACCCCATTGACTACGGGTTTTAATTTGCCTTAACATTCCATAAAGGAACAGAGAAAATATTCTGCAAAAACCATTCCAAATACCAACCACGAATGAAGACGTACGTCTTCATCTATTTGAACTTTCTGCCGACATTGACGTAGTCCTTTGCATCAAACCAAAAACGAATAGCAAGGATTTCAATGGGATAACAAGGAACCACTGAAAATGAGACGTCCCGCCTGTGGTGTAACGGGCAACTTCAAAAAGTTCTGAGGAATCTGATTCAACCAACTGGAGGTCACGAAGGTGAACTGGAGGACGTAGAAACCGTGGCGTTCATTTAAATGTTGTGGTGTTTTAAAACATAAAGACCAGAATCAAAAACTAAATTTATTTAAAAACCAAAAATTAATTAAATATTTTCTATCTTTTCCTACGTTTTGGAAAACAGAAGAAAATTTCAGAATTACAACGTGTTACAAAAAATAGATTTCTTTCTGTCCTATGAACCAAATTTACTTTTTCGGAAAGGGGATAAAAAATAAAAATACACGTGTATCGGCGATTTTCATGTACACGTTAGATTTTTTTTTTTTAAGTTTGAAGTATGAAGCTCGTAGTGGCCTATGTGAAAGCCTTTGCACCGATTTTTAACCCTTTTTCAGTGATCCAATCGAGCTGATTTCTGGCAGGCAGACTCGTGGAAATGTCTGTATCACGTCAAATTTTTTAAAAAAAAATTGTATCCTCAGATTTTCCCCAATTTTTATTATTTTTGAAAAAAAAATATTTTTTTCACTCGTCTTAGCATAACTTGAAGCTGTTCTCCAAATTTTTAAACTACTTAAGCGTTACAAAAAAAATGTTTTTTGAACTGAAACATTAAAAAAAACGATAACTATTTAAAAAAAAAATTTAGGAAAATTTAGTTATGCTAAGAAATGTGAAAAAAATATTTTTTTTTTAAAACTATTTAAAAAAAAAATTTAGGAAAATTTAGTTATGCTAAGAAATGTGAAAAAAATATTTTTTTTTTAAAAATAATAAAAATTCGGGAAAATCTGAGAATTGATAGAAATTGTTTTTAAAAAATTTGACGTGATACATACATTTCCACGAGTCTGCCTGCAAAAAATCAGCTCGATTGAATCACTGAAAAAGGGTTAAAAATCGGTCCAAAGGCTTTCACACAGGCCACTACGAGCCGCATACTTCAAACTTAAAAAAAAAAAATTCTGACGTGTACATGAAAATCGCCGATACACGTGTATTTTTATTTTTTACCCCCTTTCCGAAAAAGTAAATTTTTTTCATAGGACAGAATGTGTGTAACACGGTGTTATGGCTAAAATGTCAAATGTCTGATTTAAATGGGTCCTAAGTTTGACAAGTTCTAAACTCAGCCAAATTTATCACAACTGAGGAGCTCTTGTTTCACAGCCCATATCTCATGCTATGTTATACAGGGTGCACACCAAATGATTTTCCTATAAGTCTGTCTTTTGCCTTATGCCCTTATGTCTTGGTTTTTCTATTTCCCATAGAATCCACTGTCTGTTCCTTGAAAGACGCACCAGTGTTGAACAGCTGTTCTCCAGCCAGATATATTATCCTTTTGCCATAAAAATGTACATTTCTGGCCAAAAACCACACACACACACGCCTACACCTGCATTAACAAGACTATGACAAAAACAACAACAACAACTGGAGTTACAGCAGCAAGAGGACAGGTCACAAAAACTTGGACATTAGAACAAACAATTTAGGAGGTACAATCACATAACACGAGTCAGGGAAAATTGTGATTTCGACGATGCCAGGGAATCCTGCAAAAGCTTAGAATACAACAAAAAAGTCTGAAAGACAACATAAAACGATTCATTCGTGTGAACACATGAATCCATTCAGAGCAATGACGGCCCCAGAGTTAATGTGTGTTTGGATGAGTGGGAGAATGTGTCGGTTTCTCGATGTATGTGTACCTGTAAGGAAGAGAATGATTGTCACTCTTTGTGTGTGTCTGAATGTGTCCGTGTGTTTGTCTAAGGTTGCATAAACAATCTTCTTTAAAGGTATTCATTACTGTTTTTTTTCTATTTACCGGATTGTGAGTATAAATGTCCCGGTCCATGCGTGTCTGTGTGTGTGTGTTTTGTCTCCCTTCTACTGCTTGACGAATATTCCTCTTCCATTTCTACATATGTTTCTGTTTCTGTTTTATTTTGTACGTTTTCTCATGTGAAAATATGTTTCAAAGTTTTATGAGCTCAACATTCTCACACATGACCACCACTTGAAATGTTTGTCTTCTGACTGACCAATGTTGTCCAGAGACAGACGATTCAAACACACACACACAAATAGCAGCCAAGAATGAAGAGAGAAAGGTCTACACCATCGCAACCATATCCACAATGCATACATGAATACGTTTACACACACACAGTTGAAAACTCTGAAATGACATTATGGTCGTTAGTCTATTGTCATTTAACAATTGACCACAATTCTGACACTATGACCAATGGTATGGAAGGCAAGGTACACAAACAAATTGTCGGTGTGTGCGTGGTAACATAGTACATACATCTTAACTCACACATCTGCACCCACACATTGATATGTATATGGTTGATGTCCCTGTGTATGTGTATAATCACATATTTTAAACATTAAAGGAATTATATTGAACATCAAAGGCCAACTGGTGGGCAATAAAAAAAAAAGTTGTAAAACGGCAACAAAAAGACACTGAGAAAACTCAAAATAGTATTCATACTAGACATTTGAAACCACCTGAAGAGAAACTAAAGTTACTGTATGAATTGTATATCCATTTGTTTTCTTAATTTCCCTATAGGTGACTTGTGTCACAATTTTTCTTCTAAAGGAAATTCCTGTGTCTCAATATCCCTTATAAAAATGTCGTGTCTTAATTTTCTTTACAGGAAATTCCCATTTCTCAATTTTTCCTCATAGGAAAATCTCGTGTCTCAATTGTCCGTATAAGGAAATCCCGCGTCTCAATCTACCTCATAGGAAATTCACGTGTCTTAATTCACTCTCGTGTCTCAATTATAGGAAAATCTTATTGCATTTCATTTCAATTCATTTATTGGTTTCGTGTCTTTATTTTCCTTTAAGGATATTCACGGGTCTCGATTGTCCTTATAGGAAACTCTCGTGTCTCAGTTTTTCATTATAGAACATTTTCGTATGTCAACTTTCCTGATAGAAAACTCTCGAGTCTCAATTTTCCTTATAGAAAAATGCTGTGTATCAATCTTTCTTATAGGAAACTCTCGTGTCTTAAATCTCGAGTCTTAGGTTTTCTCATAGGAAATTCTCGTGTCTCAATTCACATTATAGGATAATCTCGTGTCATAGTTTTCTTATAAGAAAATCTCGAGTCTAAGTTTTTCTCATAGGAAATTCTCGTGTCACAATTTTCATTATAGGAAAATCTCGTGTCATAGTTTCCTTATAGGAAAATCTCGTATCTCAATTATAGGTAAATGTCGTGTCTTAATTTTCCTTATAGGATATTCTCGGGTCTCAATTGTCCTTATAGGAAACTCTCGTGTCTCAATCTTCATTACTGGAAACTCTCGTATCTCATTTTTTTCATTATAGAACATTTTCGTGTGTCAACTTTCCTGATAGAAAACTCTCGTATCTGAATCTTTCTTATAGGAAACTCTCGTGTCTCAATCTTCATTACTGGAAACTCTCGTATCTCATTTTTTTCATTATAGAACATTTTCGTGTGTCAACTTTCCTGATAGAAAACTCTCGTATCTGAATCTTTCTTATAGGAAACTCTCGCGTCTCAATCTTCCTTATAGGAAACTCTTGGGTCTTAAGTTTCCTTATAAAAAAATGCTGTGTAAAAATCTTTCTTATAGAAAACTTTCGTGTCATAGTTTCCTTGTAGGAAAATCTCGTATCTCAATTATAGGTAAATGTCGTGTCTTAATTTTCCTTATAGGATATTCTCGGGTCTCAATTGTCCTTATTGGAAACTCTCGTCTCTGAATTTTTCTTATAGGAAACTCTCGCGTCTCAATCTTCCTTATAGGAAACTCTCGTGAAAATATCTCATAAGAAATTCTCGTGTCTTAATTTCCCTTATTGGAAAATCTCATGACTTATTTTTCTTTATAGGAAAATCTCGTGTCTCAATCTTATTTATGGGAATCTCTCGTGTCTCATTATTTCTTATAGGAAAATGTCTAAATTTTCCATTTTCGAAACTGTCGTGTGCCATTTTTTGTTTAGGAAAATATTGTGTCCTAATTTTCCTGATAGAAAAATCTCGGGTCTCATGTTTCCTTATAGAAAAATCCTGTGTGTTAATTTTCCTTATTGAAAAATCCTGTCTCTCAATTTTCCTAACAGAAAATCCTGTCTCTCAATTTTCCTCATAGGAAACTCTCGTGTCTCAATTTTTCTTATAGGAAAATCCCGTGTCCAAGTTTTCCTAATAGAAAAATCTCCTGCCTCAATTTTCCGATAGGAAAATCATTTGTCTCGATTTTCCTTATAAGAAAATATCGTGTCTTAATTTTCATTATAGGAAAATCTCGTGTCATAGGTTTCCTTATGGGAAAAATCTCCTACCTCAATTTTTGCGTAATTTTCCTTATAAGAACATTTCTTTTCTCAGTTTTTCTCATAGGAAATTCTCGTGTCTGAACTTCTCTTATAGGAAACTCTCGTGTCTCATTTTTTGTATAGGAAAATTCCGTGTCTCAAGTTTCTTTATCGAAAAATCTGGTGTCTTAATTTTTCTTATAGGAAAATCATGTGTCTTAATTTTCCTTATAGAAAAATCTCCTCTCTGATTGTTTCTTATAGGAAAATGTTGTGTCTCCATTTTTCTTATAGGAAAGGGTTGTGTCTCCATTTATCTTATAGGAAAATGTTGTGTCTCCATTTTTCTTATAGGAAAATGTTGTGTCTCCATTTTTCTTATCGAAAAATCCTGTGCACCAATCTTCATTATAGGAAACTCTTGTGTCTTAATTTTGCTTATGTGAAAATCTTGTGTCTTCATTTATGGGAAAATCTCCTGCCTCAATCTTCCTCAGAGGAAAATCATGTGTCCCTAGGAAAAACGTGTCCAGGAACATTGTTTCTCAGTTTTCAATCATAAAATATTTCCTTTCGAAGTTTTTCCAACGTCTCTTGGTTTTGTATCCCTTTCTCTCTTTCTGATTCTCCTTTAGTTCTGTCCAATTTCTAACCACAAACATTGGACAAATCTGTAGAACATGACAAATTGTTTCAGTTCCCAACACAAGAATGCCAAAGTACCCTTTCCGCCACGCACTCATGCCTTATTTTTTCACCTGCCTCACCAAGTCACATCTCGATGACCTTCATTTTGGTGTCCAGTAGAAAAATTAACTGGATGCCCCATCATCGTCGTTTGTCTTATGGGTGGCTGTGGGTAATGAGGGCAACTCTGGTCGCCCTCACCGGCAAAATGTCTACAATTAAGTTCTCGTTTTTCGTTACGAACTGTGGTCAGTGGTGATCTGCATACGTATGCAGAAAAATGTGTTTCCTCAACTGCGGCCATGGCCGGTTTTTAGTTTTTGTACGAATTTCTACAGCTCCTGCGGTGTTATGCTGTTGCTTCTGCTGGGAGTTGGTGTTGTTGTTTCACAAATTTTCTATGTGGATGTGATGACAAATCTTGTTGCCTCGATGGTGGACCACAGGTATTCATTTGTGTTTCAAATCTATGGGAATACAATTGTTAGTATCCCGAGGTTTTTGCGAGGATTTTGCCACAGGATTCCGAAAAAAAAAACACACAACATCGGGGCACACCCACGCACATAAAGCAGATTGAGCTCGTATTCATGGGGACTCGTTGCAATAAGTCCTGTTGGGAGATACAGAGAGAGAGAGAGAATTAACATCTGCGGTTTTAAATACAAGCGAAGGCATTTCTACTTGAATCGAATAAATTAAATTTCATGACTACTTCCTCACCGGAATTTTTTAATTCATGGCTGGCATTTACATCACTAAGACGATTTCCATGAGACCTATCTTCTTTGGGAAAATCATTGTCGCTGGAATTGTTCATTTGTACAGAAATCGTTATACAGAAATGTGTGCTCTTTAGACAATCAGTCTTGGTTTAGGACGAATTGCACTTGATGTCCTGTGATTGGGTTTCCATATTGTTTCGTCTCCTGCTCCTTTGGCGTAGCAAGTGAAGGCATCAATGTCTTTTTTTTGTTTGGCTTATCTACCACAATGACAAGCCTCCAGTTACACGTACGCACGCACGCACACTTCGTCTAAGCCCTGTATGTCCATGTGTGTAAGGACGCAAACCAGTTGGCCAGTACCTTTCAGGACACCCATAAATGGTGCATTGTCATATATTAAAGTAATTAGTTTAGTATGAGTATGTTGGATTCACATGAATTTGTGAATTTGAGTGGTGTTCCGAAATGCTTGCAACACCATGGAACTTAACTACATGCAGCTTGCATCCACCAAAAACACATCCATGGAAACCTGCAATCGATGTCCCAGTCCATATGATGCAGCAGCCACAGCATCATCATGATCATCTATCTGACAACAGATTTCCAACACACGTATGCATAATACGTCTATAGGTACCTGCACATACGTTCCAATACTCTGGTGCAATTCCCCGCAGGCATATGTGTGCTTGTGCCGGAGACCAACAGTTTACACACTTTGCAACACAGCCCCTGATGTCGGACTGCATCGGTGGGTTTGAGGTGGCCATAGACGTCAGGTGATGGAAGTAGTACTCAATTGTCCTGGTTTTTGTGGGGGGTCGGTGTGAGTTATGGAGCCATGGATGGACACACTCCAACCGTGCTATGTGGCACGTTCGCTCACGTGGTGTTTGGTGTGGTGCGAGAGATAAAGTTGGGTGCGAGTAAGTGACCATTTTAAATGCGCACATCAAACGACGAACGAACGAACGAACAACAAACAAAAAGTCGTAAGAGGCCACTGCTTATTGGTGTCTGTGGCAAGGCACATTATTGCGTATGCAACGAGCGTTCACGAGACGAGAATGTGCATTTGTTTTCGGGCGAGCTGGGCGGTGTTAGGTTGGTGAGATTTGCTTTGAACTAATGGCGTTGCACAGTGGGGCAAAGGCATTTCATGTTACGGCAGTCATTCCATTGACTGGATGACTGGCCTCAAATTCAAACCAAAAAAAACCAAATCGTACACAAGTTCTACTTATTTAGGCAAAAGGTCAGACGTTGTTAATCGTATTTGAATCTTCATTTTTGTGAGGTTCAAATCCAGATAAAAATATCAAACATTTTGTAAGTGAAACGCCTCATTGCAAATACAAAGAGTGGGTACATCAAATCCTTTTAATTGAGAGTGACAAATCTGTGGCCACAAGTCATAACAGCCTAAGTCTGGTGATAAAAATTGACATTCTTTTATTACTTCTTAAAAAAGTCTCGATTTATCATTATCATTTTCGACCACTGATATTAGCACGCAGGTGATTCCAATGTTTCGGAAAATGTGTCCCAACAGGACCGCATTGGCAAAACTTTGGCTTCTTTTGCTGGAGACCAAAAGTGGACACAGACATTGGGTCTCATGCATAAAAACGAGTAAAAGCGATGAGTTGAGTCAAGTAAGCAAGTGCTCGTAAGTTGAGTTAGATCGAACAGCAACAGCTTTTGCTCAATTTCGTATGCATAAAAATGAGTTCAAACCAATTGCAATTACTTGAGCAAATTGAGATCAAACGTCTAATTGTTATTGAAGTGCAAACATGTCGTCAAGTGGAAGTGAAGTAGAAGCAAACAATAATAATAAAATAGAAACTGACGATATATCTAAATTTTTAGTACAAAAAATGAAATGAAATGATTTTGCAAGAGAAACTTGTGGGAAGAAATTTGGAGTTTCATGAATTTTGAATTTTATTAGTATGTAATTAATTAATATTTAATGCCTAATAGTGAATTACACATATTTTATTTTTTTATTAAAAAAAGAATTTTATTTATATTTTTTACTTTTATAAACCAAAAAAAAATAATAAAAAATAAATATATTCATTTAAAGTATTTTTATTATAGACTAATTTGACAACAAATTCGCGATCATCCTCCTTTTGTTTTTTCCAGCTTCTGAAATTCTTGCTGATTGTTGTTCGATATCATTTCCTAATTGCCATTCTTCATTATTGTTGTTATCGTCACAACAATAATTAAGATTACAAACCTGTATAATTTTGTATCCTCACTTGCTAAATTTGTCTTACGCTGTTGATAACATTTTTTTATTTATTTGTGGTCCAAATTTTCAGCCATGATTCCTTTTTAGTGTACGCGAGTCAACTAAAAGGCATGCTCCACAAAATTTAAGCAAGAGCTCACAAAAGTAAGCAAGAGCTTGTTTTTATGCATATGAAAATGAGAAAAATCTCATCTAACTTCAACTTCTAAGTTCAAACTGAGCAAGAAGAGATCAAACATGAGTAGTGAGTAAAAGCAAATACATCAAATTTTATTATGCATACGAACCTTTTACTCAAAAAATCGAGTCCGAGCTCAAGCTCACGTTTTATGCATGAGGCCCATTATCATGTCATCTTCTCAAGTATTTCGTCCCTAACCGTCACGGTTTGCCAACGACTCATATTACCACGGGACGACTTTAAAAGCTCTGCAATTGTTTGCTCCTAGTAAGTCCGGAAACTTTCACGCATTGATGTGAAAGCGGAAGAAGAGTTTTTTTTTTTATTAAGTTTTGTTGAATTTCATATTTTTTTTTTAGGTTATTTGGAAAAAAAACCTATGATCTCACAGCTCCACTGTTAACAATAGCTTTTACAAACGTTCGAACACACATCGAGATGCGTGCACCTCTATGCCCGTTTGTTTGTACTTAGTACTTGTCGTATGGACAATATGACATTATGATGATGTCCAACGTTTTGGTAACACAACGATAACTACTTTCAGTAAATGTTGAACCTCTTGCTGGTGTTTTATGGGTGTTGGGGAGGGCGGGGGGTTGTACTAAACTCACCCACCTCTCACCAACCCAATGTGTGCTGTAATCTTTTCAGTATTTGGACGTGGCCATTGTATTGTTTTTGTTTTAACGTTTCTTGTCGTGTTTTTCCTTTGTTTCGTTGATGCCCAATCGATTCGATACGAGGAAGGCGATAGAATGAGAGTTGACCACAAAAAAAGGTTGGGTTTGTTTTATCAAAACAAGGGGCTTTCAGTCAGTTAGTCGCAATTTACACGATGACTTTTTCTCCAGAGTTCTTCTTGACATTTTCTTTGGGAAAGCCCTTCGTAAAGTCATGAGCATTTACTTGATAACTGTTTAAAAACAAACATGCGTGCCTTTTTTTTGAAGTGTATTCTTCATTTGTGGAAAGTCCCACTTTACACGATGACTTTTTCTCCAGAGTTCTTCCTGACATTTTTTTTGGGAAACCCCTTCGTAAAGTCATGAATATTTACATGATGATTGTTTAAAAACAAACATGCGTGCCTGTTTCTGAAGTGTATTCTTCATTTGTGGACAGTCCCACTTTACACGATGACTTTTTCTCCCGAGTTCTTCTTGACATTTTCTTTGGGAAACCCCTTCGTAAAGTCATGAGCATTCACTTGATAACTGTTTAAAAACAAACATGCGTGCCTTTTTTTTGAAGTGTATTCTTCAATTGTGGAAAGTCCCACTTTACACGATGACTTCTTCTCCAGATTTCTTCTTGGCATTTTCGTTGGGAAACCCCTTCGTAAAGTCATGAGCATTTACTTGATAACTGTTTAAAAACAAACATGCGTGCCTGTTTCTGAAGTGTATTCTTCATTTGTGGAAAGTCCCACTTTACACGATGACTTTTTCTCCAGAGTTCTTCTTGACATTTTCATTGGGAAACCCCTTTGTAAAGTCATGAGCATTTACTTGATAGCTGTTTAAAAATAAATATGCGTGCCTGTTTCTGAAGTGTATTCTTCATTTGTGGAAAGTCCCACTTTACACGATGACTTTTTCTCCAGAGTTCTTCTTGACATTTTCTTTGGGAAAGCCCTTCGTAAAGTCATGAGCATTTACACGATGACTGTTTAAAAACAAACATGCGTGCCTGTTGCTGAAGTGTATTCTTCGTTTGTGGAAAGTCCCACTTTACACGATGACTTCTTCTCCAGAGTTCTTCTTGACATTTTCTTTGGGAAACCCCTTCGTAATGTCATGAACCTTTACTTGATAACTGTTTAAAAACAAACATGCGTGCCTGTTTCTGAAGTGTATTCTTCATTAAAAAAAAATATTTTTTTTTTTAAATTTTCTTTTATAAAGTCAAGTTTCCCCCCAATTTCCATTTCATGACTGTTTTGCTAACCCTCATGCTTCTCTGCCTTTTCAAACTGGGTGGAAAGACATTGTGTAAATCGGTTCTTATAGTCTGTTGTGGAGATTAAATAGGATTGTGGGAAATATTTCAGGAAATCAATTGGTCCTTCGACTCGAAGGACCATTTCTGTAGTCGACGCGAATTTTGAATTTTTTTCTTTCCATACTTAGACTTCGATTTATACGATGATTTTTTGCTTGATTGTAAAATCATGAAAGGTGTAGAGAAGATGGCGGGGTTGGAGAGAGAAGGCTAAACAAAATTATTTAATTTTATATTTTAAAGTTTGTTTTGAAAAAGTCACAAATCTCAAATTTTACTTTTTTTGAAATTTCTTTTCTACTTAACACATTTTGAAAATTGTTTAATTTTATATTTTAAAGTTTGTTTGGAAAAAGTCACAAATCACAAATTTGACTTTTTTTGAAATTTCTTTTTTACTTAACACGTTTTGAGGTTTTTTTTTCCTGATATTTCTTTTTGACTTCACACATTTTGTTTTCGACAATTTTTCAAATCAACAAGATTCAAGTATGAACGTTACAAAAATATGTCAAACGGAGTCGTAAGCAAAAACTTAACGTATAAATTCAAAAGAGAATTTAAAAAAAATCTAGAAAGTTAAAAGGTCATTTTGTAAATTGGGACTTAATCATAAATACAAAGGCTAGAAAAGCATTGGTCTCAGGCCTTTACCAAGGGAAAGGATTCCCCAACACAGCGACTTCTCTAATTGGCTGTCTAATTGTACCGAGTTTCCAGGGTTTACTTGGCATGTCTGATCAGTGCTCCTTGTCTGATGGCTCACGCTGATAACCATGTACAATTCAAGAGACTCTGTGATTAGGGAAATTTTTAAATTAAATTATGTATGTCTGCTTTAACAGGCGCACCTCGTAACTCCCCACTTCCGGGAACTGATGTAATTCATAATTTTTTACATCTTGTTAGACTTGCATATAGGTATGCACATGTACTGGGATACAAGTGTACGTTGGATAGCCCACAAATACGATGTTGCAATATTTCCCATTGTTGCTGCTGCTGGTGATGTTGGTGTTGGTGTTGGAGCTGTTGGTTATTGTAAGCAAATGACATTTTTGTAATTTTCAATTGTCACCACAAAAATGTGTGCGCCGTGCGTCGTCCTGATGCTGCTGCTCTTTTCTTTTCGTTGGTTCAGGTATGGGTATGGGTGGTTGGCTGGAACAGTCGATTAGTTCAGTGGTTGACATGGCTTTATTGGTTATGAATTAGTTGATCAAGGTTGGTGTGTGGGACGGGCGTATGATGTTGCTGATGGTGCAACACTTTAAAAATATTGTTTCCGATTTAATGCCGGTACTGGATGAGTTGAATGGGGGGAGATTAGATATTCAGTTTTACCGCAAGGCTTAACGATGGCCTACTGTCGAATAAATAATCAAGTCTGCAACTAAAAATGTGTTGGCCATAATGTTTAATTGTTGCGTACATTGACGTAATGTAATTTTTTCGGATACTCTCAGTTCTATGCCGAAATACTACGGGCATTTGGTAGGCTGACATCTGTATGACAGACCATGTATTTCCCTGAAGAGTACTGCCGAAACTTTAGATGACGACTGCTGTAGAAACGCGACAAGCACAAGGACTCCATTAGTAAGTGCAACATTTGTAGAGTCAACGGGAATACAAGAACGTCGTCTTTCCAACACCAAAAGAGTTGCAACAATAATGATGTTGACTTAATAATCTCACTGAGTTCTTCAAATGCTGTTTTCATTCCACTCGTATTCCGCTAAGCCACTGCTAAACTTTTTCTGACCTAACCCTTTATCAAGAGCCAGAAATGGGGCAATATGTAAGTTTAGTGAAGAAACATCTCATCTAATTTTTTAAAAACAAATTGTTTTTAATTTTGTATATATTCTTTAAACTGGAGACATATATCTCTGATATATATTTTTTTAAATTTTTTTGTATTCTTTAAAATGAAGATATTTCTCATGATCTAATTTTTTTCTTATTTTTTTTTGTTTTCTTTAAACTAGAAACATATCTCTGATTTAATTTTTTTTGTATTCTTTAAAATGAAGATCTAATTTTTTTAAATTTCTTTTTTTTGTATTCCTTAATCTGGAGACATATCTCTGCTATAATTTTTTTTAAAACTTTTTTTGTATTCTTTGTTGTCGGGTTAACCCAATTAGCGCCGGATTTTTTTAAATTTTTTTTTGTATTCTTTAAAATGAAAATATATATCATGATCTAATTTTTTTGTTTAAAAATATCTCTGAATTAATTTTCTTTAAATTAAATTTTTTTTTTGTTTTCTTTGTATTCTCGTTAATTTTTTTCTAAAGTTTTATGTTGTATTCTCGACCTAATTTTTTTTTGTAATTTTTTTAAAAAAAAAAGTTTTTTTTTGATTTTTTTCTGTATTTCTTTGTATTCTTTAAAATAAAGATATATCTCATGATTTAATTTTTTAAAAATTTTTTTTTCATCTTTTTTTGTGTTCTTTAAACTGGAGACATATCTCTGATCTAATTTTTTTTAAATTTGTATTTACAATTTTTTTTAAATTTGTATTTACAATTTTTTTTCTCTGATCTAATTTTTTTATTAAAATTTTTTTTTTTTATTTTTTTTGTATTCCTTGTTGTCGTTAACCCACTTAGCGCCGGATTTTTTTAATTTTTTTTTGTATTCTTTAAAATGAAAATATATATCTTGATCTGATTTACACATATCTCTGATTTAATTTTTTTTAAATTTTAATTTTTTTTTGTTTTCTTTGTATCCTCGTTAATTTTTTTCTAAATTTTTATTTTTTATTCTTTAAAATGAAGATATATCTCTTGATGTTTTTTTAAATTTTTTTCTGTATTTCTTTGTATTCTTTAAAATAAAGATATATCTCTTGATTTAATTGTTTTAAAATTTTTTTTCTTCATTTTTTCTGATCTAATTTTTTGATCTGATTCTTTAATTTTTTTTTAAATTTCTATTTTGTATTCTTTAAAATGAAGATATATCTCTTGATCTAATTTTTTGTGTAAAGTGAAGAAACATCTCTCATTTTTTTTTTCTTTGTATTCTTGTTAATTTTTTTTAAATTTTTATTTTGTATTTTTAAAATGAAGATATATCTCTGATTTAATTTTTTTATTTTTTTTGTAAAGTGAAGAAACTTTTCTCATCTAATTTTTTAAATTTTTATTTTGTATTCTTTAAAATGAAGATATATCTCTTGATCTAATTTTTTAAAAAAAATTTTTTTTAATTTTTTTTGTATTCTTTAAACTGGGGACATATCTCTGATCTAATTTTTTTTTTAATTTTTTTTTATTCTTTATACTGGAGACATATCTCTATACAATTTTTTTTACATTTTCTTTTTGTATTCTTTGGTGTCGTTAACCCAATTAGCGCCGGAATTTTTTTTGTATTCTTTAAAATGAAGATATTTCTCATGATCTAATTTTTTTCTTCAATTTTTTGGTATTCTTTAATCTGGAGATTTATCTCTGATCTAAGTTTTTTTTTAAAATTTTTTTTTTCGTTACTGAGTTTCCCTTAAATTTTTCACCGTTTCCGGTACTTTTAAATAGCGCCAAGTGGGTTAATACCTTCAATATCTCATTAGTGCCACAAGCTTATTTTTTTTTGGATTCTTCTTCTTTTTATGAATAACAGCAAATGCAATGCAATTTCTCCCTCCAAGACTGAATTATTTCCAATTGTTTACATTTTTATTTGCAAACGAAACCATTGAAATCCAAAAGGCAGAAAGTGTAGGAAAAATTCCACATTTTTGTGTCTCAGACAACAGAAACACCAGCAGCATAACGAGAATGTGAGATCACTGCTTTACACTTAAATGTCCCCTAAATGTAGCGTACAACAAGTGGCAGCGTACATTCATGCATTCACACATGTTTCGTCGTTTGTTTGTTTTTCTCTTCGGCTCCTTCTTTTTGCAACATTACACACATACGCAGTTGCTCGCCATACAAGAATTATAATAAAATAAAAGTGTGGCTCATATTTCCGTTTCCCCAACGGTTTGTCGTTGTTGTCGCCTCTGCAGTTAAACAAACGAAGAAAGAATAGAAACTGCATGTCCTTTTTTTATGTGTTTTGCATACACGCTTATGTAGCAATACGGGCGTTTTGTTTTGTCGTGACATTGTCGCTGTTGTTGTTGTTGTTGTTTGAAGCTCATCTCACACTGCTTCGCCTACGCCTTTCCCCGCTATGACACGACGAGGTTAAGATAACTGCTGGAGACGGTGATCGGCGGTAGAGGACACAGCCATACGCAGTATTTTTTGCAACAACCAAAAAAAAAAAAGAGAAGGGGGAAAGGAGGAGTTGGCTCTGTGAAAAGCATATGATAGAAACTTAAATTGCATACTTTCTTTTTGCGAGTTGTTTGCGCTGTCGTGTCGTTTTTTTCTTCTTCTTATTTGTCGCTGACGTTATACGCCCGTTCCTTCTAACGTTTCGTTTTCAATTCATGACATTCAGCACTCACACATTTACATACGGATATTTTATATGTTCTCATCTGTGTGTGTGTGTTGGTTTTGTGTTCGCTATAGCGACTGGAAATACCACTTGGGCTGGTAGTTTCTGCCACTCCACATACTTGGGCACGTCATTGTAAGAAGATATTAGATATTCAGTGTGGGTTCGCTGCAGTGGCAACTAACGTGGCAAATCCGCCAACATGACAGTGGTTCTAAGGCATAAACAAAAGGTATAAAATTACTAAACCTTTTTGGTGGACATTTAGCGGTGTAAGATAAAAATTCCTTATATTTCTGTGTGGAGGAAACAAATTTTCAAATTTGAAGACAGATATTCTTGTAGGAAATCACAAGGATTTGGAATTCTGATCATGTCTTAATTTCAGAGGAAAATTCTTTGCCATTCGAAAAACTCAACACACACTCACACTTTTTTACTGGCAATAAAAATTCAATGGCAGCAGAGATGAATGTCAGAGTTCTCCAACCTCTCTACGTTTTACCCGTCTTGCACCATTTTTGTAGTCTTTTCGGTATCCTAAAACTTTTTGGTTTTTTGCAAATTTTAAATTATTTTACATTTATGTATTTCACCAGTTCTGGGACCCATTTTTTGTTCCCTTTTTCCATTTATTATTAAATGTTTTTCACACATTTTTGTTTTCCCCCTTTTGTATCTTTTTTTATCCCGTTTTGGTACGTAAATGATCATTTTTCGTCTCTCCCCTAACTATTGTCCACTGGTTGCCAAAATTTTTTTTTTACCCTTTTGTGTACCTTTTTTATCCCGTTTTTGTGCTATTACACACTTGTTGTTGACAAAAATATGTTTCACCACCCCCGCCCCCTTTGTCTCCCGTGTTGGCCCCTTTTGCGTCCCTATTTAACTAATTTCCACCTGTTGTTGCCAAAAATTTGCTTTATCGCTTTCTAATTTTTCCTCTTTTTATCCCATTTTTGTATGTTTTGAAACACTTTTCTAGCTGTTTCTAGGGTTTTGGGGATATATTTTTCCCGTTTTACCATTTCATAGCAAATTTCATGATTTTAGCTTCAGCTTAGGACCGCTGTTGGACTCATTTCGGCCCCTTTTCCATTACATCAAATTTTCGGCTCATTCCTGCCGATTACAACTTTTTCACATACATTTTGGGTTTTTTTCCCCCTTTTGTACCTTTTTTATCCCGTTTTTGCCAATTTTTCGTCCCTTCTCGGACGATTACAGTCATGTTTGTGGGAAATTTTGTTCGCACTTTTTTTTATTTTTTACTCCTTTTTGACCCTTTTTTTATCTCGTCTTGGTCCATTTTTCGTCCCATCTCTAACTCATTTCCAACTGTTGTTGCAAATCGTAGTCGTGGACCAATTTTCCACAAAATGATTTTGATTTTTTTTGCGTATTTCGAATGGTTTTGGGGACACATTTTACCCGTTTCCAACTTTACAACTTTTTCACATACATTTTGGTTTTTTCCCCCTTTTGTACCTTTTTTATCCCTTTTTGGCCACTTTTTTGCCCCTTCTCGAACGATTACAGTCATGTTTGTGGGAACATTTTTTCGCACCTTTTTATATTTTACTCCTTTTTGACCCTTTTTTATCCCGTCTTGGTCCATTTTTCGTCCCATCTCTAACTCATTTCCAACCGTTGTTGCTAATCGTAGTCGTGGACCAATTTTCCACAAAATGATTTTGAGTTTTTTTGCGTATTTCGAATGGTTTTGGGGACACACTTTACCCGTTTCCAACTTTTACAACTTTACCACTTTTTCACATACATTTTGGTTTTTTCACCCTTTTGTACCTTTTTTTATCCCGTTTTGGCCACTTTTTCGCCCTTTCTCGAATGACTACAGTCATGTTTGTGGGGAAATTTTTTCGCACCTTTTTTTATTTTTTACTCCTTTTTGACCCTTTTTTTATTTCCAACTGTTGTTGCTAGTCGTGGACCAATTTTCCACAAAATTATTTTGATTTTTTTTTTTGCGTATTTCGAATGCTTTTACCCGAATTGATTTTACCCGTTTCCCCTATTTTTATCCCGAATTTCCAAGAATCCGTTCTTAGCGGCTGACTCGGATGCAAGAGTTACATATTCACCACATTTCAGCCGTTTGATCAGGACCGTGATGAATCAGTCAGTCAGTCACGCAAGAGTTTTTCTTGAGGAAAAACCTCAGAATGAATCTTTAAGACGGCAAAGCCATACAATATGAGGGATACTCTTCGAAATGTTTCCCTGTTAATTGTCTTTGCTTGTAATTGCAAAATTATGGACACTTTGGCCACTGTACAACGCCATCTACAATCCGGCGAATAGAGTTTTGTTGCTGTCTGACGTTAAGCTTACTTGCCTTTTTTATCCTCTTCACATTGCCGCCCGCCCCCGTAACTTTCGGTTAAATTTAAAAGGCATATTTCCGTTTTAGTCCTTTCTCTTCTTCTTAGCTGTGGCTGTGTGTGTGTGTGTGTGTGCGCGCGCGTTCGTTCGGCTTTGTTTTCGCTTAGATCACATGGCGAACTGTTGTTAGACGGTTTTGCAGCGCTAAGGTTCACACAGGAGGTGCTGTGGCACATATGCGACATTTATAAATTTATAACCATTTCAAGTGGTGGTAACACCAGCATTGGCGGCCCTGAAAAAACAAGCCCACACACACAGTGCAAGAAACCAAAGAACGTTTACAAAGATGAAAAAAGAAAGCAAGAAACAAAACTACTCTCCGGTTTCGAGTTCCTTACGCTGAACCTACAAACGTACACTTGCACATTTTAAATGAACCTTAAGGGGGAGGAGACGGAGAGCAGGAGTTAGATAAAACATATTCCAATGTTCTCAACACTGTTGGGTCTTTCGCAGAGAGTGTCAACATGGGTGGATAGAATTTTTACTGGGGGAGGACATGAAATTCGAGTAGTTTCTGAGGAATATGACAAGGACTGGATTTTTAAATTGCTATATTAGGTGAGGGATATTCATAGCTGGCTGTATTAATGCGACATTTTTGAGAAGCTTGAGGGGATTCCTTATTATTTTTGAATTATATAGTTTATTAAACAAATATTTATAAAGTTTTTGTTCATTGAATGTCTCAGCGCCCTGTAGGCTTTAAGAGGCGAAAATGGTAATTCTGAAGTCTTGATTTCTTAGTATTCATCTCTTAGTTTTCCTCTGCAAAACTTGGGAGTTTTCCTATTTTCCGTTTCATTTGGAACCCTTCAAAAATTGTGACCTAGGATAGGGAGAGGTTTAGGTAGTTAACATTAACAACGTATTCCTTAATTTCTGTATTACCCTAAACCTTTGAAATGCTTGGGAGATTCCTTAGTATCTGGTTGATACTGAATCCTGGGAAAATGGTGACCTTAGACTGGTCTGCTTTTTCATTTGCGGACTTTTTGTCTAACACGCACGTACTCTCTGCGATCTGAACGCTTTCTACAATAATAACAAAGTGTAAGCTCCGCACAATCTGCCGTCTCAGCTGAATGGAGAACAATCTCCGACCTTCCAATTATTCCTGATAAGAAAAACTGGATTCTCTGAACATTAACAGCGTGAGATTCATTTCCATTTCAATGGCACTCACTTGCTAAACAAATGTCAAAGGTTTATCAGTTGTACATTAGGGTGGAGTGAAATTCCAAAAAAAAAAGTTAACCTCGGAAAGAGATGTAGTCTGGGGTCCAAATAAGGGGAAAAATAAAGAAAAAAATTTTAGGGGTCGCGCCACTCCCTCGAAATTTGAAAATTATCGCTATTTTGGCGTTGATTTTAGAAAAATCCTAAAAAGTTTTATGTCAATAAATGTTTGCAATAGCGTAAACAATGAAATAAGGGCATGAAAAAATTTTTTCTCATTGTTCAAAAATTTCAAAAAGTAAAATAAGTCAAATAGTCCCTTCTTCAGAAAATTGACTGAATAATGAAATCGCCACCAAAACAAATATTAGTCGATTATCCTCATATTTGCTTCAAATACTTTTGTTTGGGCACTGAACAAGCTCAAACTTTTAAATTTCGAATAAGTTAAGTCGTTAATTTTTAGGATTTTTCTAAAATCAACGCCAAAATAGCGATAATTTCCAAATTTCGAGGGAGTGGCGCGACCCCTAAAAAATTTTAAATTTTTTTTTTCTTTATTTTTCCCCTCATTAGGACCCCAGACTTCATCTCTTTCCGAGGTTAACTTTTCCAAATTAAAAAAAAGCATGTTTTCACTCCACCCTATTGTACATGCCTTACAATCGCACCCTGTTTCTCCTTTGAAATTCAAAGGATGATAACTATGAAACAAGAAACACAAATGTAGTGTTCTGTTGTTCTCCCCTATAAAGTCGGGGGGCTTCTTCTTTTTTTGTTGCATTCGCTCTCCCTCTGAATAGGCAAACGATGATATCACAAAGTGCGAGAAAAAGTGTACATGTCCTTGTTTCATTCAAAACTTATCATGTGACAACATGTGCAACATAATTTTTATTTGCATCAGTTGCTGCTGTTTGCATCTTTTTCTGTTCTGGCTTCAGCGGCAAAAGACAACAGCACAGCCGCAACTACGAATGGCATCCATAAGAAATAATTCTGGTGGAAAAGAAAACGCTCAAAGAAATCAACGGAAAAAAAACAACAAATAAAGAAATAAACATTTTAAGGACACATGCAGGTTGCAAAGTTGGCCAATGAAATAAGCGTGACAGAATTTTCAAATAATTTAATTTTACAATTTTTGTTAGAAAGGGGGATTTTTTGGACATTTGGTTTTTGATAATTTGGTATTACAATTTTATTAGAAAGGGTGATTTTTTTATGATATTTGGTTGTTATTTGTGACATGTGTTTAGTTTGCTTTGCTAATTCCTCATGCTAAGACTTACACACGAACAAGGATTGTAGTTCATTGAGTTTTATTATTCCTTATTTATCTTAATATATATTTACCCTCGATACTGATTCACTGATACACTGATTCCCTGATTCACTGACTCTGTCACGCAGTACTTAGGAATTTAAATAGGCATTCTATAATAATTCTATAAAAAATAATAATAAAAAAAAATAATATTTTTTTTTGTACAGAAATTGTGTTTTCCCCAAATTTTTTTTTACCAAAATTTTTTTTTCACAAAATTTTTTTTTTTTACAATTTTTTTTTTTTTACAAAAATTTTTTTTTTCAACAAAATTTTTTTTTTCCAACAAACATTTTTTTTTTCAGCAAAAATTTTTTTTCCACAAATTTTTTTTTTCCACAAAAATTTTTTTTTTCAACAAAAATTTTTTTTTTCAACAAAAATTTATTTTCCACAAATTTTTTTTTTCCAATTTAATTTTTTTTCGAAATTTTTTTTTACAAAATAGTTTTCTCAAAATATTTTTTACAAAATTTTTAAAATTAAGTACATACTTTCTTAAGCAAATTAACGGGCGCCATAGGCGCATTACAACTTACTAGTTTATTATATTTATATTTATTATATAAAAATTACTGCTTTGTGAAAAATTAGTTTCGCAAGTCATAATCGTGATCTTGCTTGGAGACTTGGAAACAGGTTGACATGTTCAATTGTCTAAGAACCGTTTGCAATTTTTGGAGCCAGTTAATCCAAGTCTAGCCCAGATCTTAACTAGGGTTGTAACAATGTTCGCTATCACATATGCGAATTATAGCCTGTTTTTATAAATCGACGTATATGATTTATAAAAAAAGGCTGTAATTCGGATATGTGATAGCGAACATTGTTACAACCCTATTTAATATGACGAACAGAAACGTCTGCAGCCGAAAGGAACATGAATGGTGTTTCCATAACTCCAACGAATCCAATTAGCCAGTACACAGAAAAATACATTGGAAAAAAGGCCAATTCGAATTTTAACGGAGAATTTCGTGTTTCGAAAACCCAAACGGACGAAACGGAATTTCTGTTAGTTATTTTAATGAAACGTAAGACCCATTCGCTTTATTTAAACAGGCGGTTATTATTAGAATTTTGGACATTCGGTTTCGCAACGAATATATTTCAATATTCGCTTTCCCTAAACCCACATTCTCTACACCCCTAATGATATTATTAAAATCCTCTTGATTTTAGAAAAAAACGCCTTCTGAGTTAAAAAAATACAATTTGGATACATCACGTAATAAAAACAATTTAAGTCAATTGATATTCTTAGTCCGTCAACGTTTTTCTGAGTTTTCGTTGGTATCTGTCTAAATGTAGCCACCAACACAACTTTCGGAAGCGATCAGAAAAACGCACAAAAGTGGAAAACACCTTTGCCCAATGACTTCCGCTGTTCGCCTTAGCCCTCATGAAAAAGCCAAAAGCCGCGCTGCGAACACATTTCGCACACAAATGCACCCTTCCTCTTTTTTTTTTGCTTTCATCTCAAAAAATGGAAATTACGCTGTGTGTGTCTGGTTTTTTTTTTTTTTGGACCGTTTTGTTTATGTGGGCAGAGTTTTCACCACATTCTTTGCTTGAGTGAGTCATGATTTCGCTGTTTCTTTTTTTGCTTTGCTCCCAAGTTTTTCCCCAAGACTGTTCCGAATGGTATCTTTAACAAAATATTGGGGCATGTGTATACGCGTAGGTGAGTGTCAACATGTTTTTCTAGTGATTTGCATGTGTGAGTGTAGATCTTGGATGAGGGTGTGTTTGTAAAGGTGAGCATGTTGCCAGCCTTATTTGTTCATGTAATTATTTAGTGGGGCATAGTGTGACCATAAGGTTCAAAAAAATGCCTTGAACATCTATATGTTTGAATCCAAATATAGTATGGTTACACGTAAACAAACCGACTCATTTACTTCAACAGTGTCATAACACACGATTTTTTCAGGACACCCGTTTAAAGTTTTCAATCCGAATGAAGTAGAGCCCTGACATATGCAAAAAGGGTTTCCAACAAGAGGTGTTATTTTGAATCACCCGGTATTTCGATAGCTGTCACTTTTGAAACTTTTATTCTTTATTAAAATTCACTACAAAAATGGTGAAAATCTTGCAGTCAGAGTTTGCAAAACGAATGCATTTTTGGGTCGTCGTGAAGCATCTTGTCTGACCGCAATACAGAAATTGGTGGACAAATTCGAGCTGTTGGGACAAGTTAGTGTTGTGAAGAATAAAACCCGTGCATGTCGCTCAAGAACAACTGAGAATATTGCTGCTGTAGCCCAATGCCCAGTGTTGAAGAAAACCCAGGTTCGTCCATTCCTTGTAGGTCTTTGGAATTGGAATTTTGGGTCTTAAGGCTCATAAAGTTCACTTAACACAAGAACTCAACCCGGCCGGCCAATCATCAACAACGTCGTGTCATTGCTGATTGGATCCTTGAAATGCATGCCAATGATCCGGAATTCCATCGAAAAATCATCTTGACTTATGAGGCCCATTTTCACCTCGGTGGATACGTCCACAAGCAAAATTGTCGTATCTGGGGCTCGGAAAACCCAAGAGTTGTTATGGAAAAGCCTATGGAAGAAGGATTACTTCTGATTACTATAGATAATCAGAAAGAATCAAAAGTAATCTCTGAATGTTGTCGGATTATTTTCTGATTACTTTTGATTCTTTTTGATTATTTATAGTAAATGTAAGTAATCCTGATTACTTTTGATTATTTATAGTAATTGCAAGTAATCCTGATTACTTTTGATTCTTTTTGATTATTTGTAGTAATTGCAAGTAATCCTGATTACTTTTGATTATGTATAGTAGGGTGGAGTGAAAACATGTTTTTTTTTTAATTTGAAAAAGTTAACCTCGGAAAGAGATGTAGTCTGGGGTCCTAATGAGGGGAAAAATAAAGAAAAAAAAATTTTAAAATTTTTAGGGGTCGCGCCACTCCCTCGAAATTTGGAAATTATCGCTATTTTGGCGTTGATTTTAGAAAAATCCTAAAAATTAACGACTTAACTTATTCGAAATTTAAAAGTTTGAGCTGGTTCAGTGCCCAAACAAAAGTATTTGAGGCAAATATGACGATAATCGACTAATATTTGTTTTGGTGGCGATTTCATTATTCAGTCAATTTTCTGAAGAAGGGACGATTTGACTTATTTTACTTTTTGAAATTTTTGAACAATGAGAAAATTTTTTTTAAATTTTTTCATGCCCTTATTTCATTGTTTACGCTATTGCAAACATTTATTGACATAAAACTTTTTAGGATTTTTCTAAAAACAACGCCAAAATAGCGATAATTTCCAAATTTCGAGGGAGTGGCGCGACCCCTAAAAATTTTTAAAATTTTTTTTCTTTATTTTTCCCCTCATTAGGACCCCAGACTACATCTCTTTCCGAGGTTAACTTTTTTTTTTTGAATTTCACTCCACCCTAATGTATAGTAATCGCAAGTAATCCTGATTACTTTTGATTCTTTTTGATTATTTATAGTAATCCTGATTCTTTTTGATTATTTATAGTAATCCTGATTACTTTTGATTCTTTTTGATCCTCTATAAAAAAATAAAAAAAAATTAAAAAAAAAAAACAAAAAAAAAATAATTTATTTAGTAATTTTTACGATTAGCAATCATTACTTAACAGCTATGAATTATGTTCGCATTAGATCTTTAGCCACTTCAGTGATTTTTTCGCCTGCTTTTGCGTTGGATTCCCTACTTTCCCTACGTTTAATCAACTTGTGCTATTTCCTATCTTCGTCGTTGGATTCACTTCTGCGATTTGCTCATTCTCGCAGTTCATCCATTTCCGAATACTGTGCCTTGTAAAGCTTTTGCGACTTCTTCTTCTATTACCACTACAACAACTTTGTTTTTCTTCTTCTCTTAGGTTACTTATTGTGCTTCTACTTCATGTTCTCCAATTGCAATTATTGTTGCTGTTGTTGCTGCTGATGTTGTTCCACGTTCATCGTTTCAGTGGCTAGAGTATGCAAAAATGTTTTGTCAACTATCAAATATACAATACAAACGGCAACAACATGACAATACAAACAAACGTTTTTGTTCTTCATGTAGTGTATGTATGAATACATACACCAGACTATACATATGTATGTGTGTATCTCAACTAACCAGGATCGCACTCTAATACACCGAAAAAACAACAACAATGCACTCCCTAAGAGGTTGTTTCTCTGTTAGACAACGCAGCAAAAGCTGTACAATGTAAATTGTTGTTGTTGCTGTTGCTGCTGTTGTTTGGCTGCTGCCATCCATGTCGTCATTGTCCTGGCTGCTGGTTGCATGTTACTTTTAGTTGCCATCGCTTGGTGTTACAGTCCCTGTTTTTTGTTTGTTGTTGTCCTCAGCGTCAGCGTTGTCGTCGTCGTCATCATCATCATCATCATCATAAGCTGCTTAAAAATGTTATTTTTAGTTTGCTTGCTCGGAAAAAAAAGCCTTAAGCTCTTGTTCTGACATCAACTTTCTCTACTCCAGATACCAGCGACTTGTACTTTGGTACAAGGTATGCCTGAACACAGACACACACACACACACACATACAGATTCATGTCCCACACACCCTCTCTCACTTACACACGAAATGTGCATATTCCTGGTGATGTTGTTGGCGGTGTGTTTTTACCGATTTTTGCACAAAAAAAAAAAACGCCGAAAAACATCCAACGCCAAAATATGTGACTGCGACAATTGATAACAAAAGTTATGTTAGACCTGCACGTTTATGTTCTGGCAGATACAATTTATATTTATTCAAATTTCAGACGACACGAACAACAGCCAAAAGTTTCATGAAATTTAAGGTGGACAAAATGCATACACACAGTTTTAATTCTCACTATAAAATGGGGGGGATTTTAAAAAATCATTGGCTACTATTTTAATGGAAATCATGATTATTACAACTCAGGTTTTAAAAACAAAATTTGGTTCATCGGACAAAAAAGCTGGGTCTCAGCATCAACCGACTATTTCGAATTATTTCCAATTGAGTATTTTTTTTTAATAAACAATAGAATAAACTAGTAATACTTAAGATTGTACACCAAAACCTTTGTGTTGCACTATACATACGTTCCAGAATATATGGTCTACTAAAAGGACACACGCTTCCATCTGCACTCGTTTTCGGAAAAATCGACAGATTCATTAAAAAGTACCCGAACCGACATTGTCCCTTTAGTTTTTGAAAACTGAAAATTATGCTGGATTGTTAAGCTGTTTTCCAAACAAATCTATTTCCGATAAAATCGTGTCACTTTTTTTGACATAAAAAATCGAAAACGCCAAAGTTTTCAAAAGTGAAAATTGTGCTCACAATTTTCTCACCGAACACACCAAACTCCTCTTATGCAATTTTAATGTAGCTTTTGTAATGAACTAAAAAAATGCTATTTTTATACACTCCATCATAGGATGGAGTATATACTAAGTTTGTCATTCCGTTTGCAACACCTCGAAAGAGTGATCTGCGACCCTATAAAGTATATATATTATTGGTCAGTGTAACATTCTAAGACATTCTAGCGATGTCCGTCTGTCTGTCCGTCCGTCCGTCCGTCCGTCTGTTGTCTGTTGAAATCACGATAGAGTGCGAACGACCAACGCTAAAAAGCTGAAATTTTGTAGGAAGATGTTTTTTGCCCATAAGCAGGTTAATTTCGAAAATGGGCCATATCGGACCAAAGGGGAAAAAGTTCCCCTTTACGGGACTAAATATATTCCGGCCATAATCAAATTTTTCAAATATTTTTTTTCACTACATCTAAGTTCTAAGTTTATATAATTTATAGATGGGAAAAAAATCCCAAAAATGGGCGTGCTCATGGGTTCCGTGGACCCTTGGGGCCCAAAAAAGGGCCCATGATAAACATGCGCATATGGGTATCGAAGTGCAACGAAATTTACTCACGAACCCAAATATGCCTTTATTTTCATGATTTGCCTAAATTTTTTGATCCGGTTTCTGGGACTATCGGGTCACCAGCGGCCCAAAAACCGTCCCTTGACAAACATGGACATATGGGTATCGAAATGCAACGAAATTTTCTCGCGAACCCAAATATGCATTTATTTTCATGATTTGGATAAAATTTGTGATCGGGTTCCTGGGACTATCGGGTCACGAGCGGCCCAAAAACTCAGTTAGTTTTCTTATTTATTGACTTTTTAAGGATCCATGATGGAGGGTATATAAGATTCGGCCCGGCCGAACTTACTATTTGTCCACTTTGTATTTATTTAGTTGGCCAGTAACAACTTTTTTTACCAACGGGAATTCTTCAAATTAGGCAATCCAACTTAGATTTTTGTTCGAATAAAGTCTGAAAAAAAAATTCCAGTTCTGAGGAAATTGCTAATTTCCATTATACGATTTCGAAATTTTGTTAAAAATTTTAAACACTGACTATAAACATATAATTTGTTTTTTAAAAATTTTGAAAAAAATATAATAAAATATATACGGGTTTTCCAACAAGAGGTGTTATTTTGGTATTCAAAGAAAAATGGATTTTTTTTAGTTAAATGATCGGATGTTTATTTCATAATGAAGAGAATGTTATGCCGTTAATAGTGAAAAACAACATCAGCCAAATGGCCACCATGACCACACTTACAGGCCCATATCCTTTTCATTAAATTTTCCATAACCAAATTGCTACTTAATAAAAACGGTCAATCTGTTCCGGCAACATTTTTAGTAAAGTCTAATAATAGAGAATCCGACCTAAAACTGCTGTGTAGTTTACAAAAAAATCTAAAAAATCTGAGAAAATCCCCAATTTCCATTTGAGTTAATTTTTTCCCTTCCAACCTTTTTTCTAATTTTAATGTGCTTTTTTGAGCATGAAAAATCCAAAAGTACAAAATTTTGACAAACATTTTAAATCGGTGACCATAAACATTTAAGAAAGAATAAGTGTTTAAAAAAAAAATAATAAAAATTAAAATATGGTTACTTAATATAGATCGTGTTTTCTGTGATATGTATGACCTAAATTTCTTAAAAATCGGTAAATCCGTTTCAGAACAGAGACATTGTCAGTAAAGCATAAAACTAAATATTTTTTGTTTACCATTTTTATAAACTTTTCGAGCACAACGAACTTTTTAAGTTCCATATTAAACATTCTTACACTCTCATTTTTTTTTTTTTTTTTTTTTTTTTATTTATTTATTCATATTTATTACAGTCATAATATTATGGCCTCAGCGCCTTAAAGTCAAATTCAACAGTTTTAAAATCTGTGAATTGTGCAAGCTTAGCAAAAATTTTAATTAACCTCTGACTATATTAACAGCCATTCGGAGCCGCCTTTAAATAGTAAACGCCGATCATTCAGTGTACAATTTATATCATGCTCAGCTCACTGCTATGAAAGACGTTCCCCAGCTTGTTATTTTAAGGAATTTTCGATGAAATTCATACGTACGTCCATAACCAACAAATCAAATAAATACATTGTCAATTTGTCACAAAATCCAAAAAAAAAAAAATCCCTTCCAATATATCCGCATTGAGAAACTTTTTCCATTCTTATGAATGTCTTCGCAGTGTAAATCTGCTGTGATTATCAGCAAATCCCCCCGCAAAAAGGAAAATCTTCATTTTGTATGCAAGTGTCAATGTAAACTTAAGTAAACAAAATCTTCATTCATTCATGCTACCCATGAATAATGGCCTTAAACTTAATTTAAACAGTGTTACCAAACATACATTTCCCTAAGAAAGACCGAAAGAAAGCCAGCCCTCGCCATCCTCCCCCTTCGGTGAAGTGAAAAACTCAGCCAAACGGAGTAGATTAAGTTTTACAAATTAGCATAAGAAACGGAGACAGAAGACTGGATGGCTGGTGGTGGTATTGTTGTTTCTTTATTCGCATAATTGCATTAATTGAGCAAAAAACACTTAACAAAAGCCCATGGGTACAGAGCGGGGAATAGACTTCAGAAATTCAAACAGCGATAGACAGACCGACAGACAGACAAAAATTAAACAAAAGCAGACAAAAACTGAACAATAAGGAAATGTTAAATGAAATAAAAAGATTCCGACAAATATACACTAAACAAAACCCCAAAAACTTGAAGTAACTTTAACCGAGAACAACAACAAAAACGAGAAGAAAAACACTACAAAACAAAAGCTCAGCTACAAACAATTTCCAATTGAAGAAAAAATCCTACGACATATTCAATGTGAGATAACTCCATGTACATATTCAAGCAACCAAAAACGGCAGAGGATTGAATGACTGACACACGTGTCTTTTTTAACCTCTTGATGCAGGATTTAATGGATAGAAAGGGGGGGGGGGGGGGGGGGGGTGTGCTATTCTATCAGCCATCCATCATACAACCAACACACGGTAAGGCGTCTGCTGCATATTCACTCTGAGACACATATCCTTAAAAGCAATCATACCTCTATACATTAGAGAGGGTAGCGAAATGGAATTTCTGCGTGTGAAATAGTAAATTTAGTAAAATGGTCACATAGTGAAATGGTAAAATAGTAAAATGGTAAAATAGTAAATTAGTAAAATGCTAAAATAGTAAAATTAGTAAAATAGTAAATTAGTGAAATATTTAAATGAAATATTAAATAGTAAAATGGTAAATTAGTAAAATAGTAAATTAGTAAAATGGTAAAATAGTAAAATGGTAAAAATAGTAAAATGGTAAAATAGTAAATTGGTAAAATGGTAAAATAGTAATTAGTGAAATATTAAAATGGTAAAATAGTAAATTAGTAAAATGGTAAAATAGTAAAATGGTAAAAATAGTAAAATGGTAAAATAGTAAATTGGTAAAATGGTAAAATAGTAATTAGTGAAATATTAAAATGGTAAAATAGTAAATTAGTAAAATGGTAAAAATAGTAAAATGGTAAAATAGTAAATTGGTAAAATAGTAAATTGGTAAAATAGTAAAATGGTAAAATAGTAATTAGTGAAATATTAAAATGGTAAAATAGTAAAATGGTAAAATAGTATATAAGTAAAATAGTAAATTAGTAAAATGGTAAAATAGTAAAATGGTAAAATAGTAAAATGGTAAAATAGTAAATTGGTAAAATAATAAAATTGTAAAATAGTAATTAGTGAAATATTAAAATGGTAAAATAGTAAATTAGTAAAATGGTAAAAATAGTAAATTGGTAAAATAGTAAATTGGTAAAATAGTAAAATGGTAAAATTAGTAAAATGGTAAAATAGTAAATTAGTAAAATGGTAAAATTAGTAAAATAATCAAATAGTAAAGTAGTAAAATAGTAAATTAGAAAAATAGTAAATTAGTGAACTATTAAAATGGTAAAATGTTAAAATAGTAATATTAGTAAAATAGTCACATAGACAAATAGTAAAATAGTAAAACGGAAAATAGTAAATTAGTAAAACAGTAAAATTAATCAAATAGTAAACCAGTGAACAAGTAAAATAGTAAAATAATCAAATAGTAAAGTATTAAAACAGTAATATAGTAAATTAGAAACATTGTAAAGTAGTTAATTAGTGAACTATTAAAATGGTAAAATAGTAAAATGTTAAAATAGTGAAGTAGTCAAATAGTAAAATATTAAAATCGTAAAATAGTAAAATTAGTAAAATAGTGCAATAGTAAAATTAGTAAAATAGTGAAATAGTAAAATTAGCAAAATAGTAAAATATTGAAATACTGAAATGGTAAAATAGTAAAAAAGTAAAATAGTAAATTAGTAAAACAGTGAACTAGTAAACTAGTGAAATAGTAAAATTAGTAAAATAGTAAAAAAGTAAAATAGTAAACTGGTAAAATTAATAAAATAATCAAATAGTAAACTGGTAAAATAGTTAAATAGTAAATTACTGAACAAGTAAAATAGTAAATTAGTAAACTAGTGAACTAGTAAAATAGTAAAATTAATAAAATAATCAAATAGTAAAATGGTAAAATAGTAAATTAGTAAATTATTAAAATAGTAAATTATTAAAACAGTCAAATAGTATATTAGTATATTAGTAAACTAGTAAAATCGTAAACTAGTAAAATAGTAAATTATTAAAATTGTAAACTAGTGACGTCGTAAAATTTTAAAATAGCGAAATAGAAAAATAGTAAAATATTAAAGACTTTCGTTCCGAAAATTCCAAGAAAAAAATAATGTCTTCTCTCTCTGCTCCTTCAGTGGCAGTTGACGTCCACCACTATTCTGGCTGGAGCGTTTGGATTTATTCGACCTACATGGCCCAGCCGGTGCAATCGCTGTATTTTGCCGCTTTTAACTAGGTGTTTTTTTTTACTAACACTCAGGGGATGTCCCCCTATGAATGCAATGCACAGTGTTAGCGATAGGTATTGGATAGGATAGGATAGGTAAGGGTATTGGAAAGAGGAAGTGGGCTTTTTGTTGATGTTTGCCTTGAATTTGATAATGTCATAGCAGGCAGGACAGGGCACATGCGTACAGTACGGCTGGAGAACGAATACATACTAGCCGGCTTCATCGGATCATGTTTCAACGCCAGAGAAGTTGTTCGGTGACCTAACAGTTGTAAGCGTAAATTTGGTCTTGTCCTCGTTCACCATTAGACCTATCCACGCCGATTCATTCTCGGTTTTTGGAAAATACCCCAGCTATATATCGTTCAATTCGTAAGAAGGAATATCGAATGCTTAAAGCGTTGTTGTTGGTAAGATTGAAGAGGTGTGATTTTATTTTCACCGCACTCCACACTTAGTTTTTTCCTCGGATATTTTAGACTCGGGAATGATAAACAGGAGTATTGCGTATTTTCCAACGACAATAGGCCGATGCAGTTTGAAGGTTGGTCTCTTAAATTGTATAGCCAATGTCTTACGATTGTGATTAGGATCTTTATCTTTATTTATGTTTAAAAAAAAGAAATAGTTTTATTTATTTTATAGAACATGACCCAGTCTAATCGACATATGTGTATGTGCATGTCCTTGCATATACAAGGACAATGAATTGTAGAGAAAATACAAAAGACAAAAATAAAACCGAAATAATGAACTACAATGTGGTGTTGGCAATGTTTTCTAACTTGTTTTCTCACACCAACGGGAGCTGAAGCACCAGCACCAGCGGCGACATCAGGAGTAATAGTGGTGGAAACATCATGAAGCAGCCACATCAGCATCAGCAAAGAACATCCACATCAGCAATTCTGGGTTTTGGATGAGCTAAATGGATGGATGGATGGATGGATGGCTGGATGGTTGGATGCATGCATTCAACTTCATACTCGGCCAGTTACCAACAATCGCACACTAATGCCATCAGCATCTCTTGCTCTCTGTCTCTCTGAACAACTCCAGTAGCTTTTGGTCCGTGCAGCATTTTTACCCAAAACATCACGAAAAATATTTACTGTCATACAAGACAACATTTTATGCTCGAAAGTGTTGTGTTGTTCGTTGGGTTGTGTTTCATGTTTTGTTGCATTGTTTCGTTTTGTTTTCATCCTCTCCTCCCCACTCCTCATGCACACAATTTCTTTTCCCTTTCATTGTCCCTTTTGGCACAACATCCATGAAAATATGTTGATAACAAAAAGAAAGAAAAGTAACAACACAGCAAAAACAACAACAATACTCGTATCACCGACATTTCAGTTAGTTCAGGAAAAACTTTGAACGAACTAAAGAATGGAGACGAGATAACAACAGACAGAGTTGTGAGTGATCATATCATACCCTACAGTAATTGACAAAACAATGCATGGTTCTTGGCATTTCTAAAGGGTTAGAATAGAATAGAAGGGTTAAGTTGCATTTGTCCGGGGTTTTTTTTTACCTTTCGTTACCATGTGGGTGAATGTTGGGGAGCACCTGGGGGGGCAGGTTAAGCGAAAGTTCAATTGTGTGGCACACACAGACATGTGGTTACAGAATCGTTTCAGAAATGGAGGGAAAGAAAACTGGACATCATTATGACCTATCGGTGTTGTGGGCGTGATCGCCTGATAGTTAAATCAAGATTGCATTTTCCTTGTCTGGAATTTTTCTCCGCGTTATGTCTCGGCCATAACATAAAAATTTTACTCAGAAATGTCAATGGCAACATTTATTAAATTTCCACCAAAGTGTTTTTATGTATTTGGGGAGTATCCTCCATATTCCTGTTCATTAACATCTTCGATCCTCACCGTCCACACACGATAGGGTGCCCTGAACTCCCTTTGACTATCGCTATCGGTTCGATTGCCCGTTGTGCTCTCGTCCATTTTATTGTTGTTAATAAACAGTATCTCATCGAATGTTAAGCTTATAAATTTGTTGTTGATCAACAGCAATGGGCAACAACAAGAGAATCCTTTCTATCAATCCTTGCAATGTATATTAGGGTGGAGTGAAAACATGCTTTTTTTTTAATTTAAAAAAGTTAACCTCGGAAAGAGATGTAGTCTGGGGTCCTAATGAGGGGAAAAATAAAGAAAAAAATTTAAAAAATTTTTAGGGGTCGCGCCACTTCCTCGAAATTTGGAAATTATCGCTATTTTGGCGTTGATTTTAGAAAAATCCTAAAAATTAACGACTTAACTTATTCGAAATTTAAAAGTTTGAGCTTGTTCAGTGCCCAAACAAAAGTATTTGAGGCAAATATGAGGATAATCGACTAATATTTGTAGCTTTGGTGGCGATTTCATTGTTCAGTCAATTTTCTGAAGAAGGGGCGATTTGACTTATTTTACTTTTTGCAATTTTTGAACAATGAGAAAATTTTTTTTAAATTTTTTCATGCCCTTATTTCATTGTTTACGCTATTGCAAACATTTATTGACATAAAACTTTTTAGGATTTTTCTAAAATCAACGCCAAAATAGCAATAATTTCCAAATTTCGAAGGAGTGGCGCGACCCCTAAAATTTTTTTAAAATTTTTTTCTTTATTTTTCCCCTCATTAGGACCCCAGACTACATCTCTTTCCGAGGTTAACTTTTTTTTTTTGAATTTCACTCCACCCTAATATGTATGCATGTGTGTTTGTATGGGTCTATGCCCGCTGTGTCATTGTTCATGTTGTTGGCCGTATTCTATTGGCCCGGACACAGTTCGTACACATGAGCAATATCATCGTTGAGATTTTCGTTTTCTTTTTTTTTGGTTTGTTCTCCCCTTCCTATGCAACACACTCCGGATGTGTTTTAATTCTCTTCGATAGCTTCGTTGCTCTTTGTTGCATGGAGCCGGGTTGGAGAAAAAAACAAAACGAAATCTTGTACTGGTTTTTCCCATTATGTTTTATGGACGAGTTTTTTTCACCCCCCCCCCCCCCACCACAAGTGCTTCTGTTAGTTGGGTTGTTATTCGGTTCAAATCCTATTGGGGCATTAAATTGTTAGGTGTTGTTGTTGTATTGATTGCAAGTTGCAAGTAAATGAAAATTTGATTCAATTACTAAGCAATTATTGTTTACGTTATAAACTACTTTTAATTGAGATTGGAGTGGAATTATAGTGATTAAATGTTCAAAGTTAATCCACTGATAGCACGTTGTTCCCTCGCATCCACTCTGCCCTTCGTAACTCAACTCTCCAACTCATACTCATACTCTGATAATAACAAAGTTTATTTTTCACTATTCCACGTTTTATGCTTTACATTGCATTCTTCTTCCTCTTTGTTGTAATTATCTTGGGAAATTGGTTGTAGTTGGGGGGGGAGGGGTAATTAAATGGCAGCGAATAAACTTTTATGTTATTGGTCTTACATTTCCGAAGTTAAATATCAAACTCATGTCTTTTTTGAAATTGTTTTTGCACTGTTGCAGCTGACAGAGGTCAGTCGAAGTGCAGTGTGGGCGATGCGTTAACTTTTCAAAGTGGTTGAGGTACAAAATACGGGGACTTGGTCGGACTTGGCTTCTCATAGTAACCTCATTGCAACAAATCGCTCAGTTAGTTCAGTACTGTCACAATTTGTAATTCACTTTTTATGTTTTCTCTCAAGAAGAAGCTGTAAATCCTAAGTTTGACGCAATTGAGAATTTTAAACGACTCTCAAGGGAAATTTTTTTGAATTATGACACAATTGAATGAGCGATGTGTTGTGCTGAGGATCAGACCTGTTGCCTATCCTTCTCAGCCCTTGATTTCCATAAGACACTAGAAATGAAGTAAATGTGGCTTTTTTCCTTTCTTCAGGTTCTCCAACAAGAGGTGTTATTTTGGTATTCAAAAAAAAAATGGATTTTTTTGAGCTAAATCGGATCGGATGTTTATTTCATACTAGTAAGTTGTACTGCGCCTATGGCGCCCGTTGAAGTATGAAAAAAAAATTTTGTTGAAAAAAAAAAATTTTTGTGGAAAAAAAAAATTTTTTGTTGAAAATAAAAAATTTTGTTCAAAAAAAAATGTTTGTTGAAAAACAAAATTTTGTTTGAAAAAAAAAATTTTTCTTGAAAAAAAAAATTTTTGTTGAAAAAAAAAAATTTTGTGGAAAAAAAAAATTTGTTGAAAAAAAAAATTTTGTGGAAAAAAAAAATTAGGACAAACAAAATTTTATAAAAAAAAAAAATTTGAAAAAAAAAAATTTTTGTAAAAAAAATTCTGGAAAAAAAATTTTTTGGTAAAAAAAATTTGGGGAAAACACAATTTATGTACAAAAAAAAAATATTTTTTTTTTTATTATTATTTATAGAAAATTATAGAATGCCTATTTAAATTCCTACGTACTGCGTGACAGAGTCAGTGAATCAGTGTCGATGGTAAATATATATTAAGATTAATGAAGAAAGTATGCAGTTAATAATGAAAAACAACATCAGCCAAATGGCCACCACGACCACACGTACAGGGCCATAACCTTTTCATGATATTTGCCATAGCCAATTCGCAAAGTGGCTGCCCTATGTCCTCGATAGCTTCACGAGGTCTTGATCTTCATCTTTGAGGTCTTGAATCGACGCTGGGCTATCCTTATCATTCAATTGACCCCAAAGGAAGAAGTCGCAAGAAGTCGGTGTTAAATCACAAGATCTCGGTGGCCAATTGTGATCACCTCTTCGATAGATAACACAGTCCGGAAACTCTTTAGTTTTTCGAACTGTGACTGCAAGATTTTCACCATTTTTGCAGTGAATTTTAATAATTTCAGTGCGTTGCTGAAGCGTTTATCGTTACATTTTTACTAATGGCGTAGTTTCTACTTGTCAAATTTCAAAAAATAAAAGCTTCAAAAAAGTGACAGCTACCGAAATACCGGGTGATTCAAAAGAATCAGAGAGAACCCTGTAGTTGTCATTTTTTTTTTAACATGTAACAGGGAACAATATACAGACAGAGAAAAGCCATTACATTTTCTTTAAAAATCATCGCAGTACAGTGGATTTACTTACCATTTTTTTTTTTTTTTTTTTTTTTTTTTTGCCAGCAAAGAGAGGAATTCACAAATACAAGTAATCGTATACATGCCTCTCTGAGAACTCTGATTCCCCAAATGATAATACAAGAACAAGGTTAGGTTGTATTGGTTTCCGAATTCAGTCGGAGGCCCATATGTTGGTCCTTTGGGATATCCTTGGCTTGAATGATTGTTGGAGTTTGACGCTGTTTTGTTAGAACCATTCGGTACTGCCAATGAATTTCGCTAGGGAAGTCAGCGGTGTACTGGTCAGCTTTTCAAGGTTGTGAAGGAATCTGTTCCCAAGATAAGTGATCCGACGTTCCTTATATTGATTTTTACTGTTCGGCATCATTGGAGGCTTTACAGTTGTCATCCTGAGATATACTTGTATGATTTGCCATCCGGTACCGGTGTTCTGTGATGACTCCTTGAACCAAATTTACTTTTTCGGAAAGGGGATAAAAAATAAAAATACACGTGTATCGGCGATTTTCATGTACACGTCAGCATTTTTTTTTAAGTTTGAAGTATAAAGCTCGTAGTGGCCTGTGTGAAAGCCTTTGGACCGATTTTTAACCCGTTTTCAGTGATCCAATCGTGCTGATTTTTGGCAGGCAGACTCGTGGAAATGTCTGTATCACGTCAAATTTTTTAAAAAATAGATTTTTATCAATTCTCAGTTTTTCCTAATTTTTTTTTTTTTTAAATGGTAATCGTTTTTTTTAAGGTTTCAGTTCAAAAAACATTTTTTTTTCGTAACGCTTAAGTAGTTTAAAAATTTGGAGTCTCTTCAAGTAATGCTAAGAAAAGTGAAAAAAATATTTTTTTTTAAAAATAATAAAAATTGGGGAAAATGTGAGAATTGATAAAAATTGTTTGTAAAAAATTTGACGTGATACAGACATTTCCACGAGTCTGCCTGCACAGGCCACAACGAGCTTCATACTTCAAACTTAAAAAAAAAAAAATTCTGACGTGTACATGAAAATCGCCGATACACGTGTATTTTTATTTTTTATCCCCTTTCCGAAAAAGTAAATTTGGTTCATAGGACAGAATGTGTGTAACACGGTGTAATAGGCTGTGGTTCCCAGCATCAGGCATGTTTTCATGGTACGATATGTGGCCGCTTAGCTGATAACTTATCTCCGCTGGTCTTTCACCTAAACCTGTTGCTTGGCTTCATCTGCCATTTAACACAGTCATCTAATATTGATGGCGGCTTGCTTTCTTCACCTGATTCTTAGACCGCTAACAGAACCCTAAAATGTCATACTTGGATTTCTGGCGACAAAGAATGACCTTTCAGGTTTTATGGAGTATTTTTGACTTTGGCCACATCTTTTGCTTACAATACGACATGCTGGCGCTATAGATTTGGGATTATATTCCCCTCATCGATGATCTATGGCTGTGATTTCCGTAAAAATCGATTCCAGTCTAAAACTGTATTTCGGGAAACAAATACAAACGATTATTTTAATGCCAACGATTGATGTGATGATTCCTCTTAGAGTTTGTACAAATGGAAACGTTTCTTTAATTTCCCCGGGTTCATTAAAATAACTTCAATAATCTGCATATCATTGGCCAAATTACTTGTGATAGCTAGCAGTCTGACTGCCGATGACAAATATCCGAATCATCTTTAAATTGTGTTGTGAACAATGCCGTGCCGGTATGATTGGGGTCATTTGATCAGCATGTGATTTGTGTATTGCTGGAGGTACAACCCTTTTTTTCCTTGGCCCGGAAAATAAATCACAATCATTACCAAGAAATCGTTCACTTTTTCCAATTTACAAATCTTTAATGAATTTATTCAACACTCGTTCTCGATGAGCACACAGCCCCAACTGCTACTCCGACACACACTGGGGCAAGGATAACACAGCAAACACAAATCAAGGACACTTAGTTGAAACAACACTTACACTAAATGATACAACATCTCATTAATCTTCCAACTGTGTGAGGCGAGTATTTGTACCTTAAGAAGCAACATTTCGCTTGACTTTCTTTTTGTTTTGCTATTTTGCAATACTTGCCACTCGGGCACAAGTGGCACAAAAACACAGAGAGTCAAAAAAAAAAAAAAAAGAAAAAAAAGGAGAAAATATAGTGTGAAAATTCAATACTGCAAAAATCAAACAACCTAAACTGAATGGTGTAACAAACAGAGTCCAGTAGAGGAGTTTCTTCAGTAGCAACTTGACTTGCTGGCGTCATCGTCAGGGCCATCATCATCATCATCTTCATCCGTATCATGGTCATTATCCCCAGTCGGAGTAGGGACTGGTGTTACAGAGGAAACAGAGTAGGAACTGGCAACGAAGTACAAACGAACGGACGAGTGCTGTTTGCTGTCTAAGTCGAAAGTCAAAAAGCTTAACAATAACTGACTAATGTTTCAGGTATAATTAATCTTGTTTAGTTTCATATAGCCCCCCCCCGTAAAGTGTTTCTCTTACATACACACCGGAACACCTGTACATTTTTTAGTTCCCTTCACACATACGTATACGAACACCGAAGGATATCATCCACTGTAATATGGATCTGCCGTCGGAGGTGAGTTGGTAGCGGAAACGTCAAGCATAACAACACCCTTTGGTATCGTATGACATGCGAGGGAGTTGTATTGCACGACCATATTTGATAGCTAATAAGGAGGAGAAGGAGTAGGGAGTAGGGAGACTGAAAGGCTACAACAGAATTTAGGGCCTTAAGAAGAATGATCAAATTCATTTAAGTGATTCGATGTCCATGTTATTAATGAAATATAAATTCATGGGGTGTATGTCATAAGGCAAAACTATGGATCGGTTTTACTTGGAGAACCCAGTCGCAAATAGATGAAAGGCTGGCTGCAATACTCATCAAGGGTATGATCATGAAAGAGAAATAAACCTCACTAAGATTGTATAAGTGCCTGGAGCCTACATAAGACCGCTGTCCTGGCCATGATATTAACATTTTTCTATGGGAAATTCACTGGCAAAATAGGCAAGGAGCACATTTTTTGACTCGACCGTTGCACAGTGTTTTCAAGAATCTCACGGTCAAAAAACCTGTAACTTTTGATGGTAAATTCACTGGCAAAATAGGCAAGGAGCACATTTTCGATTCGACCGTCGCACAGTGTTTTCAAGAATCCCACGGCCAAAAAACCTATAACTTCTGATCTAGTAATAGAGTTTGCTGGCGTTATTTTTATTTGCATACACCTGAATCTCCTCACATTGTCATCTTTCCATTTATCTGTTCTTTCTTCGCCATGGAGGCTGAGCTTACCGACGCACAGTGCGTACAGAATACATTTCCACTGGCCCACAGTCTGTAACTTTTGATCCAGTAAACATTTCTGAATTCCGTAAAAAATTCACTGTAGACATGAACTAAGAGATTATTTTTAACATTTATCATTAATAATCGTACTAATGTATATATTTTAGAAATATTTCCAAAGTTGTCACTTTAAAATCAAAAAATACGTAAAGTACAAAAGTACAAAGTAAAGTCAAAAATATATACAACTGTGCGATTTTTAGTGCTGATGGCTTTAAATAATCCCTCACTCATTGTCTACAATCAATTTTTTACGGAATTCAAAAATGTTTACTGTATCAAAAGTTAAAGACTGTGGGCCAATGGAAATGTATACTGTATCACTGTCGACGCGTCGGTAAGCTCAGCCTCCATGGCGAAGAAAGAACAGATGAATGGAAAGATGACAATGTGAGGAGATTCAGGTCTATGGAAATAAAAATAACACCAGCAAATTCTATCAACCAGTAGAAGATGAATTTAAAAAATCATCTAATGGCATCATGTACAGATAAAAATGGAAATCTGGCCACAGACACATGGAGTGTGGAGTCGAGGATTTCGATGCAACATTTCTTCAGCATGTTGGCGGCAGAATAAAGAAAGCCACTCGTAGCCTTTCCCTGAGATTGAATGTTTACCCGCTAACCCAGATGAGCTCAAAACAGCAATTAACCGAATTAAAAACAGTAAGGCCTCAGGTACAAACAAAATATCAGGCGATCTGTATAAGGCCAGAGGAGATGAGCTAGACGGCACAATCTCGAAGAATGAATGAATGCTGGATGATTGGAAACTCAGCGTACAATATCCGATTTACAAGAAAGGAGACAACCGCTTCCAACCGCGGTAAAGGTCTCCTATCCATCGCATACAAGGCACTTTGAAGTATATTGTGGAAAAGATTGAAGCCCAAACTCAATGAACTCAGCCAGCGCTATGAGTGTGGCTTGAGGGCGAACAGATGAATTATCGTCCAAATATTCATAATCCGCCAAATACCAGAAAAGTTCTAGCTTTTCATTTTCTATAAAGCTACCGACATTCTGGCAAGAGAACAATTGTTTGAAATCATGTCTGCTTATGATATCCCAGCAAAACTTGTAGGCTTTTGTATTATCACGCTGAGTGACACTAGATCATCAGTAGAATTAGGAAACGACGTCTACGAACTATTGGCTACAACAAGAAGTCTCCGACAGGGTGACGTGCTTATCGTGCAACTTCTTCAACACGGACGGAGAAAATATTGGAAAATATAGAAGTCAATAGAACAGCCTCAGTTACCAATAGTGGCCACAACCTCCTCGCAGTTTGGGGTTAAGCAAATACAGTCGAGTTCGGATAAACTCAAGTCTTTTAATTGAAAAAAATCATCAATCATCTCCCCAAAATTACCAAGTAAGCCGCAGAAAGGGAAGACCGAGACTCCGGTGGAAGGCCCAAGTGGATATAATAGATCACGAACTGGAGAAAGAGGAAAATGATTCTTTGTTAAATTCATAAAGTCGGTTTATAAATTTTTACAGCAAATTAAGACTTTACCGGGTTTTAGAGTTTTTTTTTTATTTCCCCAACTCTGGAGTATATCCTAGAGTTGACCCTAAAATATATTATATTTTTGTATTAACAGTAAAGTGAAAGTAGCAACAGAAGTACAATCAATCCATTTCTATGTGTAAACACATCTCTCCCTCTATATGGATCGGTATGCGTGTGTGTGTGTGAGTGACTGTGACTGGATAAATTATTGGATCTGTGCGTGCCTGTAACTATGTGTGACTGTACGGATGTGCTCGTATGTATCCCACTGTTATGAGTTTAATTCGCTCAGCAGGATACACGCTTTTCTTCAGTGCGTCCAACAATGTTGATATTTTGGCTTTCAAATTGTGGGACTGTGGTAAGGGGGGGCTGTGGGGACATATCGTCTTTTGGTCTACTGTGGCTCACTGTTCTAAATAATGTTCGTACGTACCATTCGGAACTATTTTTGGTTTATACGTTATTTAGCCTTCATGCTGTTCATGTTTGGTCGGTCTTTAAGACCACAAAACGAACAAGAAATGATTTTGTGCCATTGTATTGCTGGCCGTAAAGGAGTTTGGGCTGTGAGGGGCCTTAGCCTGTGATGGCTTTAATTTGTTTAGGGGGAATAACATGTGTTTAAAAATATTTTCTAGTATTCTATTTGATTAAGAACTTTAAAGAAATTTCATAAGTGTAGAAGCTACTTTGTTTGCTTTACTAACAATGAAAATAGTGTTCGAAAACTTCGAAAATATTGTTTTTTGATTTAGGGATTTTCTGTAGTTTTTGATTTACACCTTTTTTATTGACTAGGTTGATTGGATGACGAGGCCTACACTACCTTCTGAAGAGAGCCACACAATTCGCTGGATAACTGACGACTTAATTGTGTTTTGTAAAAGCTTGAGAATTTAAAATGTTAATACAAGGCAGTAATAGTGTGGGAATATAATTTTGTTTTAAACAATCTGGCAGGCATTAATTTATTTTTTTAATATAATTTCCGTCATAAAGGGTGGCGCAAAAGTATTCCTCCTATCAGAAAATGCTATACATTTTGCGATTGACCCCTAATGTCAGTGGCAACTCTGGCGGCGGCCATTTACATGACATCATATTCTCGACTTGATGTAAAAAAAAAATAAAAGACCAAATAAAAATAATCCACAAGAAGAATCAAAATTTTTCGTTTTTTTTTTATTACAGCCAAAAAACATCGGAAGTTTACTTTTGCGCCACCTGTTACGCGACTACGAGTTACATGCTCCATTCGATCAGTGGAATTTTTGACTCCGTTTTTCAATAATTCTGGCCGTATGTCGTCCAACACTTCAAGTGTTGCAGGTTTTTCGGCCAAAACCAACGACTTAAGATAGCCCCATAAAAAGTAATCCAGAGGCGACAAATTGCACGAACGAGGTGGCCAGTGAAATAACACCCAAACGAAAAATGAAATAAACCCCAATGAAATAAAATTTTACAATTAAACCACCCAAATTTAGTGAAATAATCCCCAAATATACAATTAAATAACACCCAAAACCAAATAAAATATCGATTATTTCGTTTGGCGGTTGTTTCATTATAAAATAATCCCCAAATATTTAATGGAATAACCCCCAAAATATATAAAATAAAACCAAAATGATTTTTGGCAATTTTTTTGAGGATTATTTGATTATTTTCTACCGCCAAAACCAAATAAAATATCTTTGGGATTTATTTCGTTTGGCGGTTGTTTCACTATCACCCCCACAATATATGAAATAACACCCAAATGATTTTTCGCAATTTTTTTTTTGGGAATTATTTGAATTTTTCTTTCTGGGTTTATTTAACTTGGGGTTTAGTGAAATAATCCTCAAATAAAAAATTAAATAACCGCCAAAACCAAATAAAATATCTTTGGGATTTATTTCGTTTGACGGTTGTTGTTTCACTATGAAATAATCCCCAAATATTTAACGAAATAATCCCCAAAATATATAAAATAAAACCAAAATGATTTTTGGCAATTTTTTTAATTTTTTCTTTTGAAATAAGCAGCCAACACATTAAATAACGCCCAAAAGCAATTAAAATATCTTTGGGGGTGTTTTATTATGAAATAACCCCTCAAATGATTTTTCGCAATTTTTTGGGGCTAATTTAATTTTTTCTTTCGGGGGTTATTTATTCAATAAATTTTGCAATAACTCGATTGTGAAGAGGGCTGTATTTCAAGTTGAGCCCTCTTTTCGGAACCAAATGTCGTTGCTGTTGAGCTGATTACAATTTTGGAAACAAAAATTCAGTCCGCAGCTCCTTACTCGTTTCGAAAACAAAATAAGAAGCGATGATGACGCCAGCGTGTAAACAGCATCAAACTGTCAATTTTAGTGAATGTAATGTTAGGGCTTGAGGATTGACCACGCTCCGAATACGTAGCTTGTTCACTAGGCCGAAAATGTGGACCGTAAAATGGACGAAGTGCTCTATGAACTATATTTTGTTCAAAGTAGATTTTCACGGTTTGAAAGCGTTGTTCCGGTGTTAATCCTTTAATCCGCATGATGTCTTTTTTTATTTATTTTTATTGACTGACATTGCACTGTATTAGCGATAGGAAGCAAGGTTATTGGAGGGGGGTAAGTGGGAGCAGTGTCTGTTGACGCTGTCAAACCATGGTTATCTCTCAGTTTAAAAAAACACCCTACATATTAAGATGACTCCTTTAATAATTTATATTGAAAAGTGAGCCCGGAGAGATATTCGAACCTGTATATTTTATTATATGTTCTACCTTTACAACTATTTCTTATATTCTGTCGTTTGTCTCTAAAACCACCTGTCAATATTTAGAACTCAATTGTATTGGACACTTCCATCTCCGCAATGGCTTCCGTGAAATTTGTCTCATATCTGTTCGCTTCCTTCCTATCCATTAATTGTCCTGCACATCCACCTTTTAGTTTTCCCGTACATGATTTTGTGTCCGTTTTCTCCATTTCGGTTTCCCCAAAACAGGCCTCAGAAGATGTCAATCCGCTTGCCACAACAATTCGGGCATGTGGACGACTGTTGTGACATAAATGCCACACCAGGTTAACTATTAATTTAACTCAAGCAAGATTAACGAGTAGATGATTGCTTAAATTGTCTAAATCTTGGCAAAACTAAATTTTCTTCGTCTCCATGTGCACAGTGGCCTTTCACATATTCTTTCCGATCTCTCCATCTACCTCTCTCTCTCTCACTGCGTTGAAATACACACACACACACACAGTTTGGGTAATGTTTTTTGGATTTAGTCAGCATTTAGGGTTATTAACAATCTAACGTTTCTCTCAACTCTGGGGGGGAGACAGAGTGAGGCCCGGACGGTGGAAGAGGACATTAAGCAGGCCTGCATATCTGTGTGTGTGTGCGAGAGTGTTGGTTCGCCAAGCAATAAAGGACATGGCCAGCAAAAGGTGACGTTGGTCTACGGAATGGGCTGGTGTGGTGTGGTATTGAAGCTTCATTTGCCCCAAAAATGTTTTCGACCATTTTTTTTTCTTTGCCGTTGCTCTTGTCCGGTAGTCCACATCTTCTATTTTTATACACTCCATCATAGGATGGAGTATATACTAAGTTTGTCATTCCGTTTGCAACACCTCGAAAGAGTGATCTGCGACCCTATAAAGTATATATATTATTGGTCAGTGTAACATTCTAAGACATTCTAGCGATGTCCGTCTGTCCGTCCGTCCGTCTGTTGTCTGTTGAAATCACGATAGAGTGCGAACGACCAACGCTAAAAAGCTGAAATGTTGTAGGAAGATGTTTTTTGCCCATAAGCAGGTTAAGTTCGAGAAGGGGCCATTTCGGACCAAAGGGGAAAAAGTTCCCCTTTACTGGACTAAATATATTCCGGCCATAATCAAATTTTTCAAATATTTTTTTTCACTACATCTAAGTTCTAAGTTTATATAATTTATAGATGGGAAAAAAATCCCAAAAATGGGCGTGCTCATGGGTTCCGTGGATCCTTGGAGCCCAAAAAAGGGCCCATGATAAACATGCGCATATGGGTATCGAAATGCAACGAAATTTACTCACGAACCCAAATATGCCTTTATTTTCATGATTTGCCTAAATTTTTTGATCCGGTTTCTGGGACTATCGGGTCACCAGCGGCCCAAAAACCGTCCCTTGACAAACATGGACATATGGGTATCGAAATGCAACGAAATTTTCTCGCGAACCCAAATATGCATTTATTTTCATGATTTGGATAAAATTTGTGATCGGGTTCCTGGGACTATCGGGTCACGAGCGGCCCAAAAACTCAGTTAGTTTTCTTATTTATTGACTTTTTAAGGATCCATGATGGAGGGTATATAAGATTCGGCCCGGCCGAACTTACTATTTGTCCACTTGTTTTTTTTTAAAGTTTCATCTATGTTATCTATTTTCGGTTTTATTTTCTTGAAGCTGTTGCTACTGGTGGTGGTGTTGTTGCTGTTGTTGTTGTGGAGCTGTGTGTTTTTTTTTTCTTTCCGATTTTTCATTTACGTCCTTTTAATACTGCTTATTTAGTCCATTGAGCTTAAGGTTAAGGAATGTAATTAATTTCATTTTACAACAGCTGTGTGCAAGTGAAATCTTCTTTCATGTTTCATTTGTGCTTCCTTGCCTTTCCGTTGCTCTTTTGGGAGATTTTCCACTTTATTTTCATTTTTATTCAATTTAAATTTAAGGTTTATTGTGACTTGCCTCACTGGCCGAGGGGGCAGACGGCATATTGCTGCGTAGTTTGTACATTAGGCCGGGAGTGACTTTGACCATGGGTATCTGATTAGGATTAGTGAAATTCCCCGGCCCATCAATTGAAAGATGATTGTGGTTAAACGACATAAAGAACGACCCTGAATTTTGGCGTTATCGTAGCTTTGGATTAAATTCTATTAGATTGGAAAAAAATCCTTTTAAAAAAGTATTTTTCATTCTTGTACCAGGCGTACCAACGGCAATGGGCCCATCTAAATCTACAAATTCTAATACAAAATTCCATTCCAACAATATTTCTGTCTTCTCGATGTAAACATTGCCAAAACACATAACCGAATTCTAGTGAATGAAGTTTTTTTAAGCACTAAATGTGGTGAAATTTGAGAAATGCTAGAAGAAGAACAGATGCAACTACACGAGCATTCAACAAGCACTGCCGAGGCAGATAACCCAATTCTAACAAATGAATTTCTTTTTAATAACTACTAATTGTGGAGAAAATTAATAAATTAGTAATAGGTGCTTTGGTTTTCCCACCAAGAACTGCCGTACATTCTTCACTTATAAGCAATAACATTTGTGATTATTAAAAAAAAAACGTATAAATGATAATTTTTGTAGAAGAAGAATCGGTGCAAGGAACGAGAATCTCTACAAAAGAGTACGGTGGCATCTAACCGACTTTTTTTAATTGCCCTCATGATTTATAAGCTCTTAGATTTTTAAAAAATAATAAATGCTGTGTGCTGTTTTTATTAATTGCTATAGAAGAAGATCCGATCGAACTAAACGAGGTTATCTACAAAACAGAGCCGAGGTAGTTAACCGAATTACAAAAAATTAACTACTTGTTTACAAGAATAAAATATGTTGGAAATTATGAAATTATTCGGTGGCATCTAAACGAGTTTTTTTTAAAGGCCTTTCTGATTTATAAGCTCTAAGATTTTTAAAAAAAAAAAAAATGTTTGCTTATGTGCTGTAGAAAAAGAATCGATCGAACTAAACGAGGTTATCTGCAAAACAGTGCCGAGGTATTTAACCGAATTACAAAAAAATGAATTTATTTTTTATGACAACTAAATGTGTTGGAAATTAAGAAAGGGCCCGATTATTTATTACGGAGCCAAATAATTTTTTGTGCTCGAAAACTTTATTACTCTCTTGTTTGTAATCGTGTAAATGTTTTGGATTTGTTAGAATTATGGGAGAATTTGGTAAAAAAAAATTTTAAAAGAAACAGTGACTAAAATCATTTGGAACGTGTTTTTTTTTTTTAAAAAATTAAAAAAGAATATTTTGTTAATTAAATAAGAAATTAGGAAAGGGGTCAGAATATTTAATATGGACCTAAACAATTTTTTTTGCTCGAAAACTTTATTACCCTTTTCTTAATTCTCGTGTAAATGTCATAACAAGAATTAGGGGCAAATTTGGTAAAAAGAAATTAAAAAAAAACATTGTCTAAAATTATTTAGAATGTGAAAATGTCTTTTAAAAATATATAAAAAAAATAAAAAAAAAATTTGTTAATTTAATTGGAAATTAAGAAAGGGGTCAGCATTTTTTTTTTTGCCAAATTTGCCCCTAATTCTAACAAGCTCATGACATTTACACGAGAATTAAGAATAGGTTACCGAGGTTATCGAGCAAAACAAATTGTTTAGGTCCATATTAAATATATATTAAATATATGGACCTAAACAATTTTTTTTGCTCGATAACTTTTTTTAACCTCTTATATTCTCGTGTAAATGTCATGAGCTTGTTAGAATTAGGGGCAAATTTGGTAAAAAAAAAATTAAAAAAAAAACATTGACTAAAATCATGTAGAATGTGAAAATGTCTTTTAAAAATATAAAAATATTAAAAAAAAAATTGACTAAAATCATTTAGAATGTGAAAATGTCTTAAAAATATAAAAATATTAAAAAAAAACATTGACTAAAATCAATTAGAATGTGAAAATGTCTTTTAAAAATATAAAAATATTAAAAAAAACATTGACTAATATCATTTAGAATGTGAAAATGTCTTTTAAAAATATAAAATATATTAAAAAAAAAACATTGACTAAAATCATTTAGAATGTGAAAATGTCTTTTAAAAATATAAAAATATTTTAAAAAAAAAAATTAATTTAATTACGTAATTACTACCCTATTGTTCTACTTCATATGACCCAAATTTCGTAACAAACTCTTAATGCGTTTCTGAACAGCAAGATTTATATTAAACCCTAAACTAATATTTTTGGTCAATTTAAATATTTAAACACCACCACAGACGTTAGTTTACTATTTTCTGTAGAGCCATCTCGACGACAGAGTTTACTCAATTAAACCAGAAATAATGGAAGCCTTGACTTGAGAACTTTCAATGTGGAATTGCCAAGATTGAGCCGCAATTATGCCGGTATATTAACCAATGAGTTGACATGTGCAAGCGTGGCTGAGAAGGACATTTGCAAGAGAAACATATTCATCAGACCCTCTACTTTATACATGAATACTTCAGATGATACATTTCCATTCCAATTGTGTGTTGAAAACGAAACACAAACTTCTAGACCCCCCTGTAGAATCGCCAAAGCAAAGTGCTCGATTTTGTCCCTCAAATACGAACAGATCTTTATCACAAGCGACAAGAACATTGGAAAACTCCTAACTTCATAATTGTTGTATGCCTTGTCTACACTAAATTAAATAGTATTCCCTTAAATACTAAACATGTGACCACTGGCCCGTTTTGCCAGTCCATCAATCAAAGATTAAAGTGTTTAATCTAAATATAAATATCCGTTTAACGGTTATTTACAATGACGATGATTTTTATCCCACCGAACGATATCCATAACAATCATCATCAATTCCGGAATTTGTCATTAAATATTTCGATTTGCTGCTTGTCTCACACACACACAGACACACACCCGATACGCCAAGCAGCACCAACAGGAGGCAGTAGCATCGACAGCCAACACTTGCTGTAACACGAAATCATGGAAAACCACAAAATTTATACAATCCTTGCCGCAATCCAAACAATAACAAAGTTTACCATAAAAACGCAACATCAACTGCTGGAGCTTTTTCAAGCAACTCATGAAGTGTGTGTGTGTGTGTGTGCAAGCGTCGGAGTTGGCTGTAAAAGGAGTTAAGTTAAGTAATGCTCAAAACATCCGCCACTAAACCGGAAATACTGCCACCAATACCATCATCCGTCCGTCCGTCCATCCGTACGTACGTCGGAGAAGAACAAGAAGAGGACGAACAACAACAACAAAAATCAAGTTAAAATATCAACATGTCGCTTATAAACGTAGCAAAATTCAGGACGACTTGTTCATGTTACCAAAAATTCATGGCGGAAGAGTTTACATCAACAGTACATAGAAATCGATGAATGTAGCTGTCTCTGTGTGTACACACACATGACACACACACACACTTATAGAAGAATGTACTACCATATCGATATGTACGTGTGTATGTCGTATGCCGGTACTGGTGTATGCTACGGCATGTTTATATAGAGAGATGCCAATATTGATGCTGGTATTTTATGCCACATCAGATTTCATTACAATTCAATCGCTTTTACAGACATCAAATCACTGTAAAACACACAAAAACCCTTAACAACAACAGCAACAATTGCACCAACATCAGGGAAACCATACTCTATGAAAGAAATTGTGTGCCATCCAAGCATCCATCCATCCAACCAACCAACCAACCAGTCAACCAACCATTCGTGCCATCCGAACCATCGTTCATGGAAACTTACTCACACTTTTGCCAACAAAACTTTGCAGCAAACGAAATATAAACTTTAAACCATTTTTTGTTTTTTTTTTGGTCGGGCTGGGTAGGAGCTGAAAGGGAAGTACGGCTGAAGTATAGATTTTTATCTTAAAATGTTCGTTTTCGTTTTTCGTTCGAACATCTACGAGTAGTAGTGTCAGTTGAAGGTTTTAGAACGTTTGGTTGCGCTGAGGTAATACATCTTTACATCAGCTCCTTCTCCTTGAACTTATTTCTATGTCTTCTACCATTTCCCCGTTTTTGAGTGGGCGTGTGTGTGTCCAAATGTGGGTTGGGGCGAACATATTTTAAACATTGGTTTATAGTCGTATTTTGAATATTTTCGCATTTCCTTAACTCCAGACAACTTAACCCTTGTCACTACTTTATCAAATTGTACTTTGTATTACTACTATCAGGACAATAAGCCAAGGACGTAGTATGTCGTGTTGCCGTTGCCCAGAAACAGCCACATCGCATCACACTGGGCTGAGGATTAAAGTGAAAGTGATAAATGCCAAAAACTGGAAATGGGAAACACTTCAAATTCCATTTGGCAGTGCTGCAAAGATTCTGATTGATTCATTCTCAGTCTTTGCGCTGTATGTGTGTGTGTGGCGGTACATTTTCTTTTCTTTTTTGAGATCACAAAGAACGGAGTGATTTTAAGGGGGACTGGGACTTTTATTTTCCAAAAAGTTCATAAGATTCTCTTGAAGATGTAATATCTTTGTTAAAATAACTGTTTCGCACTTCTATTGTTTCCAGTTGCCAGTTTTGTGGAACTTTTCCCCGAATCTCCACTGGCGGGAAAATACGAACAGTCCTAAACCTAAACCATTTCAATGACACAGAAGACTTTTTCTAGCCGTGACCTGAACATGGATCTATTGCAACACACTACACACCAACCAGTAAGGTCTGTGGCACCAAAAACGATCAAGATGCCTGTGCCGGTCAACAACGTTTTCAGCTGTTCAATGTGGTCGAGGAACCTGTTTCAAAGATGAGTGAGCTGATGTTACTGTAAACCAGGACATTGGCATAACAAGTATTCGGCTGATTCGTTGTCTTCGGCGTCGTTGTGATGACTCCTACGGGAATGGTGAGTCTCATTTTGTCGAACCTTTTAGTCAATCCTTAAAAAACCCTTTTTTAAAAAAAAAAAAAATGCGAAAAAGTCGAAAAAGGGGCCAAGACGAGATAAAAAAGATGAAATTGTTGGCAAAAAACATGTGGACAATAGTTAGAAAAGGGGCGAAAACGTGGTCAAAACGTACCAAAACGACATAAAAAAGGTATAAAAGGGGAAAAACCAAAAATGTGTGAAAACAATTTTAGTCAACAGGAATGGGCAAAAAAAAAGGAAATAATGAAAAATGGGACAGGAAAGGGCCCAAAAATGGTTGTAATGGAAAAGGGTCCAAAACGTGGCCAAAACGTACTAAAACGACATAAAAAAGGTTAAAAGGGGAAAAAACGAAGATGTGCGAAAACAATTTTAGTCAACAAGAATGGGCAAAAAAAAGGAAATAATGAAAAATGGGACAGGAAAGGGGCCAAAACGTACTAAAACGACATAAAAAAGGTTAAAAGGAAAAAAAATAAAGTTGTGCGAAAACAATTTTAGTCAACAGGAATGGCCAAAAAAATGAAATAATGAAAAATGGGACAGGAAAGGGCCCAAAATTGAATGTAATGGAAAAGGGTCCAAAACGTGGCCAAAACCTACGACATAAAAAAGGTTAAAAGGGGGAAAAACAAAGATGTGCGAAAACAATTTTTGTCAACAGGAATGGGCAAAAAAAAAAGGAAATAATGAAAAATAGGACAGGAAAGGGGCCAAAATGGGTTGTAATGGAAAAAGAGTCCAAAACGTGCCCAAAACTGGTATAATATAAATGAGAAATAATCTACAACAGGTGGAAATGAGTTAGAGTTGGGTCGAAAAAGGGGCCAAGACGGGATGAAAAAGGGACCAAAAAGGGGAAAAAAAAATTAATAATGAATGAAAGTGATTTTCGGCAAAAACAAGTGGATAAAGGATGAAAAAGTGGCCAAAACGTACCAAAACGGGATAAAAAAGGTACAAAAAGGGGAAAAAATAAAAATGTGTGTGAAAAAGTTGTTATCGGCAGAAATGAGCAAACAATTTAAACGTCCAAAACGGACCCAAAACTGGTATAATATAAATGAGAAATAATCTACAACAGGTGGAAATGACTCAGAGTTGAGGCGAAAAAGGGGCCAAGACGGGATGAAAAAGGGACCAAAAAGGGGAGAAAAAATTAAAAACGAGTGAAAGTGATTTTCGGCAAAATCAAGTGGATAATAGTTAGAGCAGGGATGAAAAAGTGGCCAAAACGTACCAAAACGGGATAAAAAAGGTACAAAAAGGGAAAAAATTAAAATGTGTGTGAAAAAGTTGTTATCGGCAGAAATTAGCAAACAATTTAAAGTAAGCGTCCAAAACGGACCCAAAACTGTTATAATACAAATGAGAAATAATCTGCATATGAGTATCTATACAGTGTACTCTCTCATAAGCGAACACCTAAGGGACTGAGAATTTTGTCCGCTTATAAGAGACGTACACAAGAGGACTGAAGCGGAATGGTACTGAAAAAAGTGTCCGCTTATGAGAGGTGTCCGCAAGGAGAGAGTACACTGTATACATATAAAATACTTACGTGACAGGATTACTTCCGTTTAGTATAAATAATCAGAAAGAGTCAAAATTAATCTCTGAAAGTAGTCGGACTGTTTTGTGATTACTTTTGATTCATTTTGATTATTTACAGTAATCCCGATTACTTTTAGATTATCTGTAATTGTAATCAATGATAAGTCTTGAAAAATGTAATAAAACCGTAATTTAATCATTACTGCAACTCTACAAAAAATTTAATTTAATAAGTAATTATTACGATTAGTAAGTATTGCCTCACAGCTAAGTCGTATACATCCAATGTAAAATTTTTTTCTCCCGAACGACTTCCGACAGGTAGAAAAAGTAGACAGGGCTATCTTTATTTTTTCCTCGGTATTTTGGTTTCCGGAAAGTTTAGAGTCCATAATGATGCCCCGGTATTTCACCACCTTTGATAGCTGCAGGGACTCGCTATTCAGTCTTGGGAGTGTGAAGGCCGGAATCTTATATTTATAAGTTTGCAAGCTTAAATATATGTTTCAGATAATATCTAAAACATCATAAATGTTTTCCCATTTTTATCTCCAGAATATTGTATTAAACTAGTTCTATTCCGGACTACGCTCCTGTTCCATGGAGTGTATAACTGCTATGATTTTACGTATTTGCATTAAGTGCCACTTAACATGGAATTTCAATATTTTATGCAAAATCACAAGGATAATCTTGTCTTTCCTTCTCTATCTCTCTCTCTCTCTCACACACCGTCGCTCATTCTCTGAATGAACGAACACTGCTGCTGATGATGCTCCTCCAAACTACATACAAACGAGCATAGTCATCCTTCTCCTTTTTTTCCCCCCGTGTGTCGAGTCTGGTGCAAAAATTCAACAAAATCGCAATCACCCACAACTCTTGTCCAATATCATTTCGTATAGCGTTGGAGGTGGCTAAAGCACAACGACACACAAGGCTGACAAAGAGTTGGGCTTTGAAGGGGTACGTTTGCCGATATTTTTTTTTGTGTGCCCATCGTTTTGTCGTTTTTTTTCCCCCACTTTCCAGATGATAGTCAGTCATTCGATTCGTTTGTTAGATGAAACTTTAACTTTTTGCATCACATCTTTGACTTTGTTTGTTGGCAACAAAAAAAAAAAAAAAATTACAAAAACATAAAAAAGCCAGAAAGAAAAAGTTTAAATAATAAACTCTGGCTGCCACAGACTATGGCAAATGCCTCGGCCGACAACGGCCGGTTGACTTGTCTTGGCTGTTGGCTTGAAGGCAGACCAACAATTTTGCTGCTGCAACAACTTGTTTACCCAGAGAACACAAACACATACTGACACTCAGTCATTCCATTACACACTTACTACCACTACCACTACCACTACGACTATGGCTACGACTACATAATGATTGACGAAGTTTTGTAAACAGAGTAGAGTTTTGTGAACTGATATCGGATGTCAGAGCGAATGCGTCCAAAGTCCAACTTAAACTTTCTTAGAGTATTAGGCCAAGTTTGTCTGCTGGCTCCGGTTTCATTCTCTCCACCGAACAGAACTTAATATTTATCTTAACCTTAACCTATGTTTCCTGATTCTGCTGTTGTTGTTTATCTTTGTTTTGCTTGTCGTTTTGTTCTTTCTGTTGTTTGTAAAAAAGCGAAGGATGTTGGAAAAGTTCTTTAGACGTGTTCGTCTCGGCTTCGGAAAATCGAAGAGAAGCCTGTCCATCCACAACGTGTGACTGTTTGTTGCGGTTTATGGTCCGGCGTGGTCATTGGACCTTACTTTTTCAAAAACGGCATTTATCTCAAAAAAATTCCATTTTTCTTTGAATACCAAAATAACACCTCTTGCTGGAATAGCCAGTATGATATCTGTCAAATGTCTCCCGAGTGCATGCTGACACATTTTGCTTCTTTTTGTCTTTTTTCACATAATTGTAACTCTATGTCGGCAATCCATCCCCAATTTTTTATATTTTCACCACTCATCCTTGAGATGTCCCCTAGTTCAGCCAAAAATATCTGTGGCCTTGCAATCATGGGCAATGACAAAGAGTGTGTTCTACGAGCTTTAATTCCTTCTCATCCTCGCACATCCTGCAGAAGTCTGGAGGTCTGCTTTTCCTTCTGTTGGTCCTTGCCATCATTGAGCAGTGGTCTGGGATGACTCCTCTTGCAATTCTGAGACTTCTTCTATCCAAACCCATCAGTGCACTCGTTCGTTCGTTATAAATTGTCAAAATTAAAGGAGCCTTAAAACAGATACTTGCCGGATTACTGGCACAGTCATAAATTGGGCCTGTGCTCCACATGTCGATATCAAGCAGATATTTGAAAAGCTGAATTGAATGTAGTCTGAAATCGCTTTCAAAATGAACGATTTGTAATGAAGGAACAAACTCGTTTTATGAAACGAATGGGGTTTTCGTTTCGTTAAAATAACGAACAGAAATTCTGTTTCTAATTGAAATTTTGTATTGTCTAATTGGATTCGTTGGAGTTATAGAAACCCAATTCAGTTTCGTTTCGGCTACAGACGTTTCTGTTCGTCTCAGACGTCTATGATTTATAAAAACAGGCTGTTAGTAAATTGTAAACTTTCTACTTGAAAACTGTCAAAGGAAAAATTTTAATATATAAATTTGAAAGGAAACTAAATATTATTGAAAAAGATATTCGAACTTGAAATATCCTGTTCTTGAAAAAAAATCATCAGCGCATCGATTTTATCTGTGTCAGAATTTAGCTGGGGTTCCAGAATCCTGATATGACACTTCTTGTCTGACATGAGAAAACAAGATTTCAGGGATGTCATTTTATAAGAACAGACATATTTTTTCCCCACCATTCCACTTAAATTTACAACAACCTGTCTGGAGACAACAACCTCAAGAACTATCAACGGATGGGTCTGGGTATCTTTGTATCTAGAGATAATTTCCTGAAGAATTTCCTTGATGTTAGAAAGCCCTAATGGATCTAAACGTGGACAGATTGTCTGTATATCTGTACAGGTGAAGCCAATCTCAGCCTTTTCTTTATTATCTTAAAAAATGTATTTGTGTCTAGAGATTGTTCACCGAAGAACTTTTCTTAATGTTAGAAAGCCTTAATGGATCACAGATTGTCGGTATATCTCTGCAGGTGAAGTCAACCCAAGCCATTTCGTTATGAACTTTAAATTGATACTAAAAATTTCTCTATGTCTAGAGATTGTTCGCCGAAGAACTTTTCATAATTTTAGAAAGCCTTAATGGATGTAAACTTGGACAGATTGTCACGGCAGGTGCAACTACATCTCAATCCCTTCAGTTGTTATTAACTTAAAATTGTTACCACAAATTTCCTTGGGTCCTCTCGCACTGCCAATGAGGACATCTTACTTTATGTGATCATTTGGGTTTTCTATGTATTCGTGTTGCTCTATGGAGCTTTTTATGGCAAAAAGTACATTACTTATCATGTAGTAGATAAAATGTTTCCCAAGTTCTTATAAACTTCTGATAAACATTGGGTTTCAACGTTGTACCTTTGTATTACCTATCGACTGCCAGAGACGCTGCTGCTTCTGGTTGATGACGACGATGATGATGATTATGATCAATCTGTATTGATTGAGGATATCTAACAATATTCCGGTGTAGTTTCTTTTTTTTTCCTGGGAACTTTTAATATTATATGAGTTTTGCAATACTTTTGCAGTAATATTGCCATTTTCATAGAAAGTTTTCGTTTAGTTTTGTTCATAAAATCTATTGAAATATTATCTGGTGAATAAGCAGTTGCAGCAACAGCAGCAGCAGCCGTAAATACATGTGTGTGTGGCCATAAAATTATTGCTTACATGCGAGTTTGTTTGTGGGAATTTGTGGTACTTTAAGTAAGTACTCGTATGTCGTACGTTTAACCAATAAATATGGAAAAAGTTTTTATAGAAATACATTTTCCATTTGTTATTGGCTAATGCCAGTTTTAGTAGCGAACCAATAGCAGTTGGTTGGCCCGATATGAAAGAAAAGTGCCGGCTTCACTCAGTTAAATGGAAATAATTGTAAACTCCTTCACATATGCTTTAATTTCGTTGTTTACAAGAAGACTAAAAGTATGCTTTGGATTTTTTTGTAAGTAAGATAAAGGTAGAATAACTAATGAGATAAGAATTTATATTTTTCTTAGATATTCATGGCTTGGGGTATGTCAAGGATTTGTATATGAGTTTTCTTCCAAGGGAACTTGGCCATTTAAAATATTTTTTTTTTCAAATATTCATCACCCCTATAAGTGATCTTCCCAGTCTGATGATAATTTATTGAAAATTTAAAAGTTCTTAACATTTTTCTACCGTGGGATTTCATTGCAGCATAGTTTGAATTAAGGTTAGGAGTTTAATTAGTTTACCAAAATACGATTCAAATACATTTTTTAAAGAAACGGTATTACAATGGGATCTTTATTTCGAGTTGTTTTGGAAGTCTGTCTGTGTTCGAATGCTTCCTTTTTTTCTCTACGACGTTTTTTTGTAAATTGTATTTAAATTTTTTTTTTTGGATTCGTCTGTTTGAATTCCGGAAAGAAAAAGTGCTGAAAACTGGTGTAAAAACCGAACTCAAGCTATCTTATCCTTCTTCTTCATCGAAAAAAATGGATCTAAAAATGGAAACCGTTGTACCGATTTTGGTGAAATTTTCAGGGATGATTAAGCCTATCACAGCAGGTAATCTTGACAAGTTTTTTTTTTACAAAAATTTGGTCTGTTGGGGCGTGGCAAAAGTGTTTTTAGAGCTAGAAGGCTGAAATTTGGCACACTTATAGTATTGATCACGGGGAATATAATTTTTGAGGTGGATTTTAGATTTTCCGTTTGTGGACGTAGGGGGCGTGGCAAAAGTGTTTTTAGAGCTAGGAGGCTGAAATTTGGCACACATATAGTATGCAAGACCAGAAATATCAATTTATAATAATTTTTTTTTTTTTTTTTGGATTTTCGGTTTATGGACCTTTTTAAGACGGATTTTTCTATACTGGGGGAAAGAACAACTTAAAGCCGAATTTTAGTTTTGTCAATTGGTGGGTCGATCTTCTTTTAACCCTCTAACCGGCAAAACTGTCAGAAGGCGGTCTTCAATAATTGTGTTTAATTTCTTAAAAATATTTCAAAAAAAATATTATTCCTCAAACCGGCCAAACCGGAAATACTGAAAAATCTTTGCAACCTGTTTTTTTGTTTTGTTTACCAGTTATGCACAAACAAATATTTGGTGATAGAATAAACCGAATGGCCTCTGTTGATCGTTGACAGTTTGCCAGCTTATTTAATAACTGTTATGTGGCAATTTCGCGGCACCCAGTAACATGACAAATTATGCAGTTCATTAGGCACTCCAACTCGATTCTGGTCTTGGGAGTATTCGCAGTTATTCGCCATTCAACAATTGCTTTCAGTGAGAACAATCCAGCACAGTTTTCCGTTTTGAAAGATTTTGTGTTTTCGATTTTTTACATTGAAAAAATGGTAGATTTTGTCAGAACTTAATTTTTTTTGTAGATATTTTTAACGGCACAACTATTTAGGTCAATTTCTATATTCAGAACAAAATTGAATTTTTGAAAAAATTGACGAAATTGACGATTTTTTTGAAAATGGTTGCAGATAGAAATTTTTCGTAAACGGCACAACACAGCAACAACTTTTGTTTTTTCAATGAAACAAAGTGGAGGCGCTTGCACTTTTTCCGTATTTGTGAAATATTTTGGTAAATTTTCGGAAAAAAAACGCTTTAGGGAATTTTTAAAAAAAAAAATTAAATTCATAATCCAAACTAATCCTAACTTTAATTCTATTCAGGCCGATAGCCTTTGTTGTCAGCGCCCTTACAGTTGTGTTTATTATAATTTTCATCACTGTAATAAATGTATAAATAAAATAATTTTTATTTTTTTTGCAATTACTTCTCAAGTTATGTTTTTTTTTCTTAAATCTCTGAATATTGCTAATTTGTGTTTTTTCTAGTAATTCTAACTTTTACAACATTTGAAATAATAGCTTTTTAAATGGTCAAAATAAAAATAGTTTTTTTCGTTTATTAAAAAAATTTTGTCATTTCGATTTTTTACATTAAAAAAACGTGCCAAATTAAAATTGTCGATTTTCTCAGAACTTAATTTTTTTGTAGATTTTTTTCCCTAACAACACAACTATCTAGGTCAAATTCTATATTCAGCACAAAATTGAGTTTATGAAAAAAAAAAAAAATAGCTATGGTGGCACTTTTTCGAAATTGACGATTTTTTTGAAAATGGCTGCAGATAGAAGTTTTTCTCTAACCGTACAACTTAGCACAACATTTGTTTTTCAAAGAAACACAGTAGAGGCGCTTGCTTTTTTTTCGTATTTGTATAAATTTATAATCCAAACTAATCGTTTTTTTTAAATTTGTTTTTTTTCAATAACTTCTGAAGTTAATGTTTTTTTTTAATCTCTAAATATAAATTTCTGCTATTTCGAAAAATTCTAACTTTTATAAAAATTTTTAATAATAGTTTCTGCACAAATCTAGCTCCATTCAGCACAATATTTCTTTTTTCGAATTTCGAAAGTGGCAGTGCCATCTTCCTGGTCATACCGACCGATATTATTTCTATGTTTTTCCTTCTGCGTAAATATTTGGAAAACCCAAAAGTATACGTTTCTTTTCAACACATTCAGGGATTACAAACGTTTATTGTTTTTTCAACTGTTGTTAAGTATTTATTTCTTTTATCTGAAAACTTTAAATGAATTCAATTTTTCATATTCATATTCGTATAGAAACTTATGTTTCTCAGCACAATTAAATATATTTCAATTGAATTGCATGCTAAAGGAAAACTGTTGCACAAACACACGGACTTTTCTGCAGCCATATTATGTCATCAAAATGTAATTTCTACCGTATCGAGAGGAATAAATAATTGTCTGTATGTATGCAGAAACATATGCAGACACATACATATTTGGTTTTTCCTCTTCATATTCATAAACTTCATCTTCATATAATTTTTTTTTTGTGTTGGAAATGAAAACCACTTTACCAACTCTGCTAAATAAACTTTTTGATATACCACACACGCACACCTACACATGGATGTATGTGGCAGGCATACGCACACACACACACACACACAAGCATAAGTATGCCAGGCCATAAATGCACACACATGCACAATGAGGTAGTTTGTTGTATAACTATAACTTAATAAATGAAATGAAGTAGAAACATTTATACACGCACATACAAGCCATATACATACACAGTCAAATGTGCGTGCGTGTGTGTGTGTACATTCAATAAAAGCAAAAAATAAATTTGATTCAATTAAAAACTAATCAAACTTATAATATTAAACTGCTGAAAACAAATAGGAATTTCCTTGTTTAAATATTGGTTTGTATAGTAAAATGAATGAATCGAAATCGAAGAAAGGACCTGCGGCGAAGGGAAGAGAGGGGGGTGAGGGGTGATGTTGTACGAACACGGAAGGATATTGGCAATAAAGCTTTGCATGAAAGGACTTATCCAGCATAAACTTGACACATAATCACCAGACTCCATCACCAGTGTAATTGATGGAATAAATGGCAATTGAGTCAATCTTGGCACAGTGGCTTCAATTGTTTGCGGAATATTGCGAAATTGCTAATTTGTGAACAAGTTGCCTTACTCGAAGTTAGTTGAAAACTCTTTTCATTAAAGTGAAACGATTCCATGTTACTAGCAGTTTCGGTTTATTGATGTTTATCCTAACGCACAACCTATTTGTTAGAGCGAAATCTGGTAAGGCCAGTTCATAAAATGCCTTCTGGAAGAAGTCGTTTCCACAAATACCATTAGCATCTATACAAAACAACATCAGCCAAATGGCCATCACGCTTACAGGACCATATCCTTTTTTATAAACTTGTCCATAACCAAATCGCAAAGTGGCTGCTCTATGTACTCGATAGTCTCACGAATTCTATCTTTGAGGTCTTGAATTGACGCTGGCCTGTTGGCGTAGACCTTAACTTGCACGTGGCCCCAAAGAAAGAAGTCGCAAGGTGTTAAATCCCAAGATCCCGGTGGCCAATTGTGATCACCTTTTCGAGAGATAACACGGTCCGGAAACTTTTTAGACTGCAAGATTTTCACAATTTTTGTAGTGAATTATAATAATTTCAATGTTTGTCAACTGTCAAAGAATAAAAGCTTCAAATGTGACAGCTACCGAAATACCGGGTGATTCAAAATAACACCTCTTGTTGGAGAACTCTGTATAATGCACATTAGGGCTACAACTTTGTGCAATTTTTTGCAAAATATCAAAAATGGCATATTATAGTTAGATAGGCCTTGGAAAAATATGAAGAAAAATGGTATTGTATTTTTGCAAATGTCAAAAAAGTATACGCACCAACCCCGATCAAGTTTCAAGTTCATAACTTTTTTCACATCACTGTTTGAGAAAAAAGTAAACAAACAAACGTTGGAATTCAAGAGCCATTCTTGCCTTTTTAGCATTTATACTTATACCAAAATATCAATCAGATTTGTATCTAATATGTGAGTTCATTTGCGGAAAATGGTTCGATATTTGGTTCTCAGATCACCGATTTTGCGAAGATTATTTCGAATCTCTGAACGAATCAGTATGTAGATTCAAAAAAGCTCACAAATGCTTTATACGACATTGGAAAAAAAGAAGCTTTATCTATAGTAAACCAGTAAAGAAGTAATATTTGTGCCGAACGTGCTATTAAGGTAGTTCAGGATATTTATCCTTTATGCAAATCTGTAAGAACTTTAAATCTAAAGTTTATCTCGTTGAATAATATATAAATTGTTTTTATAATTATAACTAACTTGTTTATTATTACAAAGGAACATAAAAATGTATTCATACTCGTATAAAAAAAAAATAAAAATAATTTATTTAAAAAAAATCCTGGAGGGTTTTAGAAAATGCATTTGGTGCGTATCATTTTTTTTTACCAATTGGCCGGAGATAACCATTTTCATTAATAAAAAAAATTTGCGCATCACGTGGTGCTATGCCAAAAATTTGGTTGTAGCCCTAATGCACATCTTTCACTGCATCTTAGAAGGTACAAAAGGTCTAAAAATTTTAGAATTTAAAAAAAGAGTTAATGGCTTACATATCTATTAACTCTTTTTTTTATAAATTCTAGCAAAGTTTTAAAAACTTTTTTTTTGAACAATGCTCGTTGAAATACATATGGTTGTATGTTTTTTTTATTTTTTTTATTTAGATTTAGATTAAAAAAGATTATAGAGCAATGGCTATCAGCTCTACAAAATAATCTAATCTGATCTTCAAGCCCGGCAAGATTTTTCAAATTGCCAAACAAATAATACCCAACTACTGTGGCTCCCTTTAAACGGTCAGCAATATTCATTGTAGGACCATTCAAAAGCCATCTCTTATTTAAGAACTTATCTGCCACTCCTTCTGGATTCATAAATTCTGCTCTCTTTCTCTCTGTCTCCCTCTTTCCCATTTGCTGTGTGAAATAATCAACTCCATACCATTATTTCTATTTCTTTTTTTTTTTTTGTATGTTGATTATTACCACAAACTTCTTCATCAACTTCAACCTCAACTGTGGTTTATGGTACTTATGGTCCGCAAGAAATATCCGGGGTCTCGGGGCAGGCAACGAAAAACAACAAAGGAAACTTTTACAATTTGCCTCAGTTGTAGTAGCTGCACCCGCCCCCCTCATTGTCTCCCTCCAACGCCGTAATCTAGTTTTAATATAAAAACAACTATTAGTTTTGGACGTTGTGTGTGTGTGTGTGTGTTGGGTTTTGTGTTTTTTTTTGCAGCTTTCTTAGCAATTATTTGTGAACCTTGACCAATTGTTAAACAAGTTTCTATTCGCTTGAAACCCATTAAACTTGAGTTAAGCAAGTAAATTGAATTTTTCGGTTTAGCAGTTGTTTGTGTGTTATAAAATTTGAATATTAGTTCAAGCTGTTGTGAAATCACGGCGAAAGAAGTTTAAGAAAAATCGTCGATTGGCTTTAATAAAACCATACAAGTTGATGGCGTTATTATTGCTATTGGCAAATGAACTGCAAAGCCAAATATTCGGGAATACTCAAAGTGATTTCTTTCTTTTTTTTACTTACACTCAGCGTATGCCCTCTATGAATGTAATGTTCAGTGTTAGCTGTGGGAAAAAGGTATTGGAGGTAGGAAAAAGGAATCAGCGTCTGTCGACGTTGGCCAAAATCACTTGCCGGAAGATTATTCCACACGCGAAGAGTTCGGTTGAGGAACGAATATTGTCTATAGTGCTGCGTCTGCTCAACCGTCTATTTAACAATGAGCGGAGGAGATAAACTGGTTAAATGTTCTAACGTCAGATGCCAGAGGACGGATATCTCGCAATCTTCATGACATGGAGACCACGATTTCAAAAACTCGAAATATTTTTTTTAAATAACTCATAGTTTTGTTCCCAAAAACTAAAACCATAATAGCAACACAAGGACAAATGTCTTCTGGCTATAGACCAGATTAAACTTAATTTCCCAAGATTTCTCTCCTTTTGCAGAAAATTTTAAATAAATTTCTCTCCTTTTGCAGAAAATTTTAAATAAAATATTGTTTAAGAAACCCCTAATCGTGTAGATGCCTGTAATGAATACTTATTATTGTTTTTATTCATAAAACTAATTCTAATTTAAGAATGTTATTGTATAAACTACACCCACACATACCCACAAATACTTACATGCACATATGCAAATATTGATAATCATCCATATTCCATACACAAACACTCGCACACACACCGATACACTCGTATATTCCCCATGGCTCCTGAGTACCAATGCCATTGTTGTAACTAAACCCTTAGTTGAAGCTACTTAAATGGAGAAATTCTATGCTTAGCATCACCTACTTGTGGCAAAGTACTTGAAATTTTTAATTCAATGGCAATACATCTGAAATATGCCAACATCTTTTATTATAACATACACATAGTTGCTGTCGAGCCGAGCCACTACGATCACGAATGGTCGAAGATGCACCCGGCTGCAGGAGGATTGAGAGCATGCAGCGGCAGCCGAGGAGGAATGTGTGGTTGGTTGGCTGAAAATGTGGCACAAGTTGCAGTGTACACGTGCCCCAGTACGTCTACAATGCTCAATAATTTCATATGAATCTTTGAAAGAATTTCAATTCTTGTGTTTTTTTTTTGCCCATCTCCCAACATTTGGATTTTATGTGGGAGCCCGTAAACGAACAAACAGCAGGCAATAGATTTGCGTAGGGCTGAGGTTGGAAGGTTTCTGGGGGCAAAGTCGATGGAATTACTCGAGTTAAAGCGTGCAGACAGTAAGTGACGAACATTTTTCATATCCCACAAGTATGTAATTATTTCAATTGCCACACTCTATCGGAAGGATTCATACGCGAAACTGTCCGAAAATGCGTTGATTGTGATACCATTGACGATAGTTTTGAGTAGGAAAGCCACAGATCCATTTTGGTAGTTTTCAGATATTTGTCATTTCAACAATGACCAATTGACTTGAGATCAGATATGGCTCGATATGACTGATTTTGTAGCGGTGGCATCATTGACTCATTTCCTTTGGAAATGCTACTCGAAACGCCATTTGGCGAGTATTAAAATTGTACTGTGGAACTGAGTTTCCAACTTCCCGTCACAGTTTCGGCCTGTTTAGTCCCATTAGCTCCTAACTTCAGACAACATTCCATGAGGGAATAGACGGGGAATTTCTCTCGAATTAGTGGGCGGTGAACGCTATAATTTGTTGACCCACTGAACGGGACCTACTGATTAAAGCCGGCTCCGAACGTCTAATGATTTTCTAGAGAAGTTTTACAGGTCTAGCAGATAACTGTCTTATTCGTAATGTAATCAGCATTTATGAGGTGGAAAATAGTGGCGGTTTGATGGTCTCACCAGGTTTTGAAATTGGGCTTACTTGTGTGAGGCCGTCAAACTTGGACTGCCTTATAAGAGATACTTTCGCAACTTCTTACTTACTATTTTGAGTTGGCTCTTGGACTGCTTAATAAATGATTTCTAAACACTTCGGTCTTATGCCTGCTTTCTCCAGTTCATGATATGCAGGAACTGCATGTCTTCTAGATATCCGTCGCATCTTCGACAATGAACTAATTGAGAAAACTCGTACTGAAATATTTCCTACTTATCTGGCCCGCCTTGACAAATATAAGCAGCATAAAGAATGGGTTATATCACCGTGTTACAAAAAATTTATTTTTTTTCTGTCCTATGAACCAAATGCACATATTCGGAAAGAGGGGAAAAAATAAAACTACACGTGTATCGGCGATTTTCATGTACACGTCAGAATTTTTTTAAGTTTGAAGTATGAAGCTCGTAGTGGCCTGTGTGAAAGCCTGTGGACCGATTTTTAACCCTTTTTCAGTGATCCAATCGATCTGATTTTTTGCAGGCAGACTCGTGGAAATGTCTGTATCACGTCAAATTTTTTAAAAAATTGATTTTTATCAATTCTCACGTTTTCTGATTTTTTTTTTTTTAAATGGTTATCATTTTTTTAAGGTTTCAATCAAAAAACATTTTTTTTTCGTAACGCTTAAGTAGTTTAAAAATTTGGAGTCTCTTCAAGTTATGCTGAGAAAAGTGACAAAAATATTTTTTTTTTCAAAAATAATAAAAATTTAGGAAAATCTGAGAATTGATAAAAATCTATTTTTTAAAAAATATAAAATATTTTTATTTTTTATTCCCTTTCCGAAAAAGTAAATTTGGTTCATAGGACAGAATGTGTGTAATAGGGTGGAGTGAAAACATGCTTTTTTTTTAATTTGAAAAAGTTTACCTCGGAAAGAGATGTAGTCTGGGGTCCTAATGAGGGGAAAAATAAAGAAAAAAATTCTAAAAAATGTTTAGGGGTCGCGCCACTCCCTCGAAATTTGGAAATTATCGCTATTTTGGCGTTGATTTTAGAAAAATCCTAAAAATTAACGACTTAACTTATTCGAAATTTAAAAGTTTAAGCTTGTTCAGTGCCCAAACAAAAGTATTTGAGGCAAATATGAGGATTATCGACTAATATTTGTAGATTTGGTGGCGATTTCATTGTTCAGTCAATTTTCTGAATAAGGGACGATTTGACTTATTTTACTTTTTGAAATATTTGAACAATGAGAAAATTTTTTTTAAATTTTTTCATGCCCTTATTTCATTGTTTACGCTATTGCAAACATTTATTGACATAAAACTTTTTAGGATTTTTTTAAAATCAACGCCAAAATAGCGATAATTTCCAAATTTCGAGGGAGTGGCGCGACCCCTAAAAATTTTTTAAATTTGTTTTCTTTATTTTTCCCCTCATTAGGACCCCAGACTACATCTCTTTCCGAGGTTAACTTTTTTTTTTTGAATTTCACTCCACCCTAGTGTGTAACACGGTGTATTAATTACTTACAAAGAGACTTAAAATACATTCTGCTTATATGGAATCACTTTGGAACTAGTGATCTACAGACTAAACCACGATGTCGAACGGCAACGGAATTATAAAGTTCGCAAGCTTTGACTTTGAAGGCACTAATCAGCTGTTTGTCGCATGCGAACATTGTCGGTCGACATCGTGACTAAGGCTCATGGCACAATAATAGAAGGTAAAGCCATGAAAACAGCTGATTAATATTTTTTTCATTTCAAGAGAATTTTGATTGTCAAACTCATTGTTTACATTAAAATTTTTCGTTTACTTTTTTCTTCAAATGTCGAATAGATTTTCTTATTAACGATTTAAATCAAAGAATTAAAGCCAAACAAAGAATTTCGGGGCTCTCAAAACTATTAAAACTAAAGTTGGTGGTTCTCTAAAAACTGTCTGCTGTCTGTCAGTTATATGTCTAAATTAGACTATCAAATACCCAGAGTTGTATCTCAGTTTTTATTATTGGGCAATTACCACTACCTTCTATTGTTGTGCCATGGCTGAGACTGTTACTATTAACTTTATCTCTCTTTCTCCCACGTTCGGACTACAGCGTCTCTTACAATCGAGTCACTTAACAAATATCGCATCCCATTTACTCAAAGACTTTCTAAACGTGGTAAGCAGGTATGACTTTTGAAGATTGATGGCAAAAGAAATGAAAATTGAAGAATATTTTAAAAAAAATAACTTAGGAAAACCCCTGGGGAAAAGCCATAGTGTAAAGCGGAACATAACATTTCTGTATTCAGCTGGCATTCGATCATGTATAAATGGAGGACTATCGTGGTTTATTTCTGTCGGGAGATGTGACATTAATATAAACTTCATACTTAAAAAAATCAGAAAGACTTAAATAACTTGAATTTGTGGCCCCGTTTAGACTTTACAGAATACATTTGCATCGATTTTTATAAATCTCTTCCAGCGGCACTTTCGATTTGAGCATTTCTCTATACGATTGTTTTTTATACCCTCACCCTACGGGTAGGAGGGTATATATCATTTGATACGGCTGAAAAGTGTAACACCTAGAAATATTCACATTAGAACCCAAGTGTCTTTGAACCAAATTCGATTCATGACTTTCTAAATCGTTTGAGCCGCCATGTCCGTCTGTCTGTCCTGCTGGTACGCACGATATCTTTCGAAAGAATTAAGCAATCACTCTGAAATTTAGCATGGCTTAATATTTTCCCAAAACTGCTTATGGGATTGCATATGGGCTATATGGCCACACCCCTTCGGGTACCTCCCATACAAATCTGCTATTTCGCCCACTTTATAAATCGTGGCCAAATTCCGTAGTTAGTAAAGGTATAACTGGACAAAGTTTCGGACAAAAGCTTGGAAGTCTGGCAACTCCCCTTCTGGTACCTCCCATACAAATGTACCATCCCGCTTACATTAGAAATCGTGTAATAATATCAATATGCCCAACGCGATCCTGCCCAAATTTGGTACTTAGTAAATATATAGCTAGAAAAACTTTCGGACAAAAACTTGGAAGTCTGGCAACTCCCCTTCTGGTACCTCCCATACAAATGTACCATCCCGCTTACTGCAACTTTTTCACTGGTTTTAATAATGAAATTCCTAAAATAAAGCACACGTACAGATTCTAATAAATACAGTGTGAACTCTTCGTATGATATGATAGTTTTTGGGCGTATTTAATTTGAAATGTACTTGGAACTTTTGTCACAGCACACGCATATCAGTGTGTGTATGGGGTAAGTATTACTATTATATGCATATGTGGAGTAAACATTATATATGAGGTACCTATGATTTTATAAGTATATATTTATATACATATGTACACACACACACACAGAGAAGTATGCACATACATACATATGTAGGTAGATGTGTGTGTGGGAACATGCACCGACCAACATTGTGTATGCCACCCTCCAGTAATGCCTTAAACAATGCAACATTCTTTACTTTCTTCATTTCTTGGATATTGCAAAATCGTTGATGTTGCTGCTGCTGTTCCTGCGGCTCCTGCTGCTGCTGCTGCTGTGGTAGTTGTTGCTGTTGTCTATGTAAACAGTACTGGCGGTAAAGTACATACACAGGCACATATCCACACGCATAACATATCACATCTTCAGGAGTTAAGCTCATGCAATTCAAATTGTCCTCTTGTATGTCAGGACGTTCGAGTGTCTGCGTGCGTGTGTGTGTATGTGTTGTGTAAACACACACACACACAGGCAAGTGCACAAGTATCCTCTTTTCCCTGTTTATTCTTCCTTTGGCAATGTTCAAAACGTCGAAAAAGAAATGCAGGAACTGTGCAGAGACCCTCTACACATAAAACATTTCAAAGGAAGCCAGAACAAAAAAAGAATGCCCGAGTACGGCTCAATTTTGAATTTATGGTCTACATTAACATGTGTTCAAACTAATCGTAGGGTGTTATTGTGAAAATAGAAAGTACGAAAAGCCCCATCCAGCCACACACACACACACTCAGACGTTTGTTGGATCTCTCTCTCTGTCGCCCTCTGCATGAGTATTTCGCAATGTGCTTAGCCGTGTGTGAGAGTGTTGTTTTTTTTTCTGGTAAAACTCAGGCTTAAAGGTGCATACTTTTAGGTGCCAAAAACAAAGTGGGGTTATAGCGATGCCATCATGTTCCAACCATGTTCTCTCCATCAGTCTGTTGTTCCAAGATGGTGATGCTGGTCTCGGCCCGGGTCTGGGTCTGGGTAGCGTTGACGTTGATGTGGTTGACGTTATTGGAGGGGCGGTGCCAACGGCAACCTTGTGCAAGGATGATGATGTGGCTCCCTGCTTCATATGCTGTTCAGTTGTAGTTGTTGTTGTTGGTGTTGTTAAATATTTAAAGATGCAGATAATAAGGTTTGTATGTTGTTGTTGTTGTGGCAGTGTTAAAGAAAATATTTTCCTTATTTTAAGACATGATTTACTAACGATAATTTATGTCAAGGTAGTCTCACCAGCAATCCTTCGCAAAGGTGCATGAGCCGGGTTGGATCAACAAGGGTTGCCATCATAAAAGATGCCCACAGACTCTGCCACACACACACACAATGAGATGATGAACTTGTTTCCTTGTCATTGTGTGATTTGGCGAATGCAAAGACATTGATGAGGGTTGACCGGGATGGGGTGGACAGTAGGGTGGAGTGAAATTCAAAAAAAAAAGTTAACCTCGGAAAGAGATGTAGTCTGGGGTCCTAATGAGGGGAAAAATAAAGAAAACAATTTTAAAAAATGTTTAGGGGTCGCGCCACTCCCTCGAAATTTGGAAATTATCGCTATTTTGGCGTTGATTTTAGAAAAATCCTAAAAAGTTGTATGTCAATAAATGTTTGCAATAGCGTAAACAATGAAATAAGGGCATGAAAAAATTTAAAAAAAATTTTCTCAAAAAGTAAAATAAGTCAAATCGTCCCTTCTTCAGAAAATTGACTGAACAATGAAATTGCCACCAAAGCTACAAATATTAGTCGATTATCCTCATATTTGCCTCAAATACTTTTCTTTGGCACTGAACAAGCTCAAACTTTTAAATTTCGAATAAGTTAAGTCGTTAATTTTTAGGATTTTTCTAAATTCAACGCCAAAATAGCGATAATTTCCAAATTTCGAGGGAGTGGCGCGACCCCTAAAATTTTTTTTAAATTTTTTTCCTTATTTTTCCCCTCATTAGGACCCCAGACTACATCTCTTTCCGAGGTTAACTTTTTCAAATTAAAAAAAAGCATGTTTTCACTCCACCCTAGTGGACAATCTGTTTTATTGTTTCTTTTAAAGTGTTTGAAAGGTTAATGTGTTGTAAGGCATCAAGATTAGGCACCATTAGTTTCTGGTTTCATTCTTTCGATGTCTGTTGAATGACACTAACAAGTTTGGCTTGCGGTACACTGGGATACTTAAGGGGGAATGCAAATTGAGTACGCAAGTTGTCACCACTTTCGCAATTAGTGCAGCAAAAAGTTGCCAGGACAACTAGGTGGGTGTCTTAAAAGATTTGAAATTTGAAATGATTTATGATTGCTGTGAATTGAAATGTGCTTTTCCTCAGTTTTTCATCAATATTTACTTTGAGCCCCCAAAAAAATTCCGTGGTGGTCAAATCTAGATATGCGTGTCTGCGGGCAATGTCGCTATGTCAATTTGTATGACTCGTCCATGAAGGATGTTCGCTACTACGAGAACTTAGGAGCCCCTCAAAAAGACCTCCCATATTTACTCTTGGCTAGACTAGACCTGGACCACGGAAATGCCACAAGAAGTTTAGCGGTATACGAGGCACATAATCTCGGTACCTGAATACACAAACACTGTCCTTTGACAATTTTACTCCTTTTGTTTCCTACATCCTCTTCCCCCCAGCCCCCTAACAAACAATAAAGGAAATGTAATACAACGAGGAAAGCCATTTCAGAAGGAATCACAATCAGAACAAATAAAAAAAACAGATAAAACGTAAAACAAAGTGTGTCTATTTTACACACCAACGCGTTTTGAAAAAAAAACGGCAACAACAACAACACCAACAATGGCCATACAACGACAGAAAAAGCCTAAAAAGCTTTAAAGGCAACAACACAAACAGCAAAAAAAAGGTAACGCATTTGAATGTGGCCCTAAAAGGAAAACCGAGCAGAACACAACTGAAATGTCAATATGGCAATGCCAGCCAGCTAAGCCATTGTTAAGCAGAAATATGTAACGGAAGCGAGGAGAGGGCAACAACAATGGCAACAACAAACAGAACGAAACAAAAGGAAACAAATCTAAAATAAAATGAAATAGATTGAGTGCAAAATGATAAGGAATGCCTAATGTCTGGCCCAACAAGAAGATATTGTATTTAAATTGGCTTTTTTTTTCGGCAGCATCGATGAGAGAGATGGTGAGAGGGAGAGTGTGAGTGCGATTGGTTGTCAGATACGCTTCCGTTGTTGCTGACGAGCTTGCCGTTGTCCGTTTACAAGTAAAATTATCATATTCGAATAGAATGGTTTTCATGACGGCAAGTGGATTATCGGGTAAGTGTATGATGGCATGGTTAAATAGATTGAAGTAAAAGTAATCTAGATTCGATTTTTATCATTGGATAGCATTCGAGACATGTTTGTTAGTCAGCCATTCAAGCATTGAAGCGATGAAGGCCGATGAAGTCAAAAACAAAGCTTCGGTCTATGGAAACTATTGCCTTTATCTTAATATATATTTACCCTCGACACTGATTCACTGATACACTGATTCACTGACTCTGTCACGCAGTACGTAGGAATTTAAATAGGCATTCTATAATAATTCTATAAATTATAATAATAAAAAAAATAATATTTTGTGTTTTTCCCAAATTTTTTTTCCAAAATTTTTTTTTTCCAAAATTTTTTTTTTTTACAAAAATTTTTTTTTCCAAAATTTTTTTTTTGTACAAAATTTTTGTTTTCCACAAAATTTTTTTTTTCAACAAAATTTTTTTTTTCCACAAAAATTTTTTTTTTCGACAAACATTTTTTTTTCAACAAAAATTTTTTTTTCAGCAAAAATTTTTTTTCCACAATTTTTTTTTCCAATTTTATTTAATTTTTTAATTTTTTTTTTTTTTAATTTTTTTTTTAATTTTTTATTTTTTTTTTTTTTTTTATTTTTTTATTTAATTACAATACAAAGTAAATTTATATTCTAATTTTGGGTCCAAGGGTAAACCGGGTGATACAGACCATATGGCTAGATTTTTGCAGCGACAGACCAAAACCTCTGGTGGGAATCGAACCCACAACCCCCACGCTGATAGGCAAGCACGCTACCAACTCGCCTACCGGGGCGCTTCCAATTTTATTTTTTTTTCGAAATTTTTTTTTACAAAATAGTTTCTCAAAATATTTTTTACAAAATTTTTAAAATTAAGTAACAAATACTTTCTCAAGCAAATTAACGGGCGCCATAGGCGCATTACAACTTACTAGTATCTAATAATGGTCTTATTAATTATGCAGAAGTCTTGTGGCGTTGCAAAATACGGTAAGTAGGTAATGACAAAGCATTGCATTTGATATGAATTGTTAGTGTAAAGTAATTAAGTTAATAATAGAATAGATTATTTTGTGATGCGCCACTAAAAGAACGAATGATGTCAGCATCGAATTGTTCAGAGTGCTCAAATGATTTGCTGTAATCACCAAAGTCAAAATATACCCTTGCGACTAACAGAGATACTTTGTGTCTAAAGCGAAACGCGAAATAGTTGAGGCCGACAGTGCCAACGTCGAGCAAGTGGACGATTTGACTGTTTCTGATGCGCCACTAGAAGAACGAATGATGTTGATAAATATTATTAATATTAAATCAGATTCCGCTCTCGGTATTTGGGTGCTTAAAAATGCATGAAAATGATCCAGAAAAATCATCTTGACTGATGAGGCCCATTTCCATGGTGCTCGGAAAACCCAAGAGTTATTCTTGAGAAGCCTCTCCATCCTCAAAAGTGTGATGGTCCGGCGGGGTCATTGGACCTTACTTTTTCGAAAATGATGTTGGATCAACAGTTACGGTGAATGGATTGCGCTATCGAGAAATGATTAATACGTTTTTATGGTCGGGGTTGGATGATATTGATCTGGACAATGTTTAATTTCAAGAAGACAGCGCATACGTGCCACACAAGCAACGAAACCATTGCTCTTTTAAGGGGAAAAGTTTCCGAACCGTGTTATCTGTCGAAGAGGTGATCACAATTGACCACCGAGATAATGTGATTTAACACCTTGCGACTACTTCCTTTCGGCCATGTGAAAGATAAGGTCTACGCCAACAGCCCAGCGTCGATTCAAGACCTCAAAGATAGAATTCGTGAGGCTATCGAGGACATGGGGCAGCCACTTTGCGATTTGGTTATGGACAAGTTCATAATAAAGGATATGGTCCTGTAAGCGTGGTCATGGTGGCCATTTGGCTGATGTTGTTTTTATTGGCATAACTTCCTCTTTATTATGAAATAAACCTCCGATCATTTATCTCAAAAAAATTCAATTTTTCTCTGAATACCAAAATAACACCTCTTGTTGGAATACCCTGCCCTGGTGTGGCAGTTAGTGTGTGCGACTATCACACAAGTAAATCCAGTTTTGAAACCGTCACAATCATCAAACATTTCACCGTGTTACACACATTCTGTCCTATGAACCAAATTTACTTTTGCGGAAAGGGGATAAAAAAAAAATACACGTGTATTGGCGATTTTCATGTACACGTCAGAATTTTTTTTTTTTTTTTTAACTTTGAAGTATAAAGCTCGTGGTGGCCTGTGTGAAAGCCTTTCGACCGATTTTTAACCCTTTTTCAGTGATCCAATCGAGCTGATTTTTGGCAGGCAGACTCGTGGAAATGTCTGTATCAAATTTTTTTATCAATTCTCAGATTTTCCCCAACTTTTATTATTTTTGAAAAAAAATATTTTTTTACTTTTCTTAGCATACCTTGAAGAGGCTTAAAATTTTTAAACTACTTAAGCGTTACGAAAAAAAAATGTTTTTTGAACTGAAACCTTAAAAAAAAACGAAAATCTATTTTTTAATTGGATCACTGAAAAAGGGTTAAAAATCGTTCGAAAGGCTTTCACACAGGCCACCAAGAGCTTTATACTTCAAACTTAAAAAAAAAAATTCTGACGTGTACATGAAAATCGCCGATACACATGTATTTTTATTTTTTTTATTTATTTTATTTTTTATCCCCTTTCGCCGATACACGTGTATTTTTATTTTTTCCCCTCTTTCCGAATATGTGCATTTGGTTCATAGGACAGAAAAAAAATCTATTTTTTGTAACACGGTGTTTTTCAGCGCCATTACGTGCAAGAGAGTAATCTCCAAGCGCTATGAAAGTTCTCCAGAAAAGCCTTAGCCTTTCGGAGCCGGCTTTAAAAAGTAGATCTCGGTCAGTGAGTATCGAAATTATATCAAGCACAGCGTAATAATTCAAAAGAAGTATTCTCTTTGTACCCCCATGGCTTGGTAGGGGAAATAAGTAAGTAAGGGTAATCGTATCCTTTTCTCTCATTTTAAATAAATATTTCCTAGACTTTCCCGAACATGAGGAGGCTTCCAATTTAGTTTCAAGTGAAGTGCAAAATACTCGTTGCACGAAGTTTCCCCTAGAAACCGCCGAATCAAACAAAGAACACTTCCAGTTAGTTGACTAGCTTTTGCCATCGCTGGCTAAAACTCAAAAGCTACCCTTAGCTTTCTCCGGGGAACGTTTTGCTACTTAATATGTTGTTGTACGTATGCATGAATACAATGTCACCTTAGAGTATTCATGTGGTTGCAGCCTGTTTTTGCAATTCTCGCCTCTGTGACCCCGCTATGATCCAGTCAGTTGTAGGTGTCGCTTGTCGTGTTTTTGTTTTGTTTTTTCTCTCGTGCCACACAATATTGCCACAAAACAATGGATGACATTTCTCGGATGTGTGTGTGCTTGTGCGTTTGTTGTGTTGGTTTTCATTCGATGCGGTTCGTATTAAAATGGGGTCTGGCGGCGGGCGTTTAATTCTTTTTTGTTATTTATATTTTTTTTATTTTTGCTTTGTCCATAAAACACAACGTATGACATTATGAGCTGCGGCAGTGCAGAATAAATTCATATGTTGTTGTTGTTGTTTTTTTTTTCATTTCATACTTTACCTTTTATAATAAAATTGAGTAGAAGAAGAACAACAGAAAAAGAGGAAATAATTGTAATTTATTTGATATGGGGATATATGAATCAACACACTACTAGGACACCCTAGTAGACTTGCATACATATACTACCACACATACACATACATACATACATACATATGTACATGTGATATGTTTGCCGGTGTGAGTAGTTATGTCTGAATGTGTTCTTTGCAATGCTATGAAATGGGTAATTTTAACTTAATTAACTTAAAAAACAAAAAGAATTTGCATTTTGATTATAATGAAAATGAAAATGAAAGCCGCCATACGGAGCGAAGGATGAGGACGACAGCGTGAATGTACCAAAGGATTGTAAATTAAGTGAACAATTCCATCTTAGATTGTGGAAATGAAAGTGTTCCAAGATGGAAGACTTTGATAAAATACTGTTGCCCACATTAAGAAGGATTTTAGGTGAGTAAATGGATTTTAAATATATACCGGATGGTCCATCAATTGGTTTATTTTTTAATCACATGTCATTTTGACTGTGACAGCTTTTTCCCGCTCGAAATCTCGTCAAAATTCATTATCAAGATTCGTGTGGGTGTAATGTGGACATTAGGGTGTCCAACTAAAAAAAAAGTATTTTCTTGGGCTCAACCTGATTTGAATAGAGTATGGTGTACAGGATTTTTGATATTTTTTTCAGATTTTTTGGAAAATGTTTACAGGTGCCACAAACCGGGTTTTTGCACAAATTGTACAATAAAAAGTATTTTCAAGTCTTTGAGTCATTATTTCAGAAGAAAAATGTATATAAATCATAAGTTTTGTAATTTTTTTTTGCTTTGGACAAAATTCGTTACCGACATTCGAGGGACCGGCATGTGGACGCATTCCCTGTCGTCGTATTGTGCCTGCATTATCCTACAGGAGCGTATGAGCTATAATATACTGAAATATCACTCATACGCCATAAGGTCTCTATGTAAAAATAAAAATAGACTTTGGACCTACGAACATTTGCCTGCATTATTCTACCGGAGGCTTATGAACTGTAATATAGCGAAATAGCACTCATACGCCATAAGGTATCTATGTAAAAATTAAAATAGACTTAGGACTTGGCTTAAGTGTCGCACTGCCAGCGATAGACGAGTTGGGAAAGCAATTCGGCCCCTTTAAATGGCCTCCTCGTTGGAGAGATTTGACCACAATTGGCTTATTTTTGTGGGCAAAAGGAAAATCCAATCGCTATTGACTGAGCTACCATATTATAATACAACTAATTACACTAGTCAACAGTCAAAATGTACTCGGGATGCGATAATTTTTTCTGTGTAGATAACCTTGACATCAGCTCGAAAAACGCAATAAAAATTTTTTTTTTCGTTTGGTTTTTGTTTTAATTTTTTTTTTTTTTAAATTTTAAAAAAATTTTTTGGTTAATTTGTTTCGTCCGGCATAACTCGGGAACCACTAGCCCGATTTAATTGAATTAAATTTTAAAAAATTTAAAATTACAATTCCCTTAATCTGTTCATATATACAAGCAACAGTTTCCAAGTTAAAAATGAATATATAAAGGAAAAAACTTATTTTTTGCCTAAAGATTTAAATTTTTTTTTTTTAAAAAATCCATAAAAAATCCAAAATGAAAAAAAATGTCAAATCTTATTACTTTTACGTAAAGTCACATAACATATGAGCAAAATGAGACAAAGATCATGAAAATCGATGCACGCGTTTCGCTTTTATTCGCAATTGAGTAAAGGTATGAAAATAAGTTTTTTCCTTTATATATTCATTTTTAACTTGGAAACTGTTGCTTGTATAGGAAAACAATATATGAACAGATTAAGGGAATTGTAATTTTAAATTTTTTAAAATTTAATTCAATTAAATCGGGCTAGTGGTTCCCGAGTTATGCCGGACGAAACAAATTAACCAAAAAATTTTTTTTAAAATTTAAAAAAAAAAAAATAAAACAAAAACCAAACGAAAAAAAATTTTTTTATTGCGTTTTTCGAGCTCATGTCAAGGTTATCTACACAGAAAAAATTATCGCATCCGGAGTACATGAAATTTTTTTCATTTTGTTGAGTAGTGTTATTTCCCCAAGGGTGTCTCGCACGAGGCGTATGAGCAATAATATTCAGACATATTTCTCATACGCCACCAGGGCTCTAAACGAACACAACAATTGACACAAATTCGAGTATAACACACTCTCAATACAACGCAATAATAAAAACCAAATGATGATCATAACAAAACCCAAACAACTTCAAAACAATATTAACAGCCTGTTTTTATAAAACGTATACGTCTCAGACGAACAGAAACGTCTGTAGCCGAAACGAAACGGAATTGTGTTTCTATAACTCCAACGAATCTAATTCGACAATACACACAAAAATACATAAGAAAAAAATTTCAATTACAATTTAACTGAGACTTTCTTGTTACAAAAAACCCAAATTGACGAAACAGAAATTCTCTTCGTTATTATAACGAAACAAAAAACCCTTCGTTTTATAAAAACAGGCTGTAAGTACTATTTTACGTAGTTGTCAAAATTTTATGATTTAAATTACTGCTTTTTAAAATTTTTTGAAATTGTTTTTCAACATTTTGAAATTTTTTGTTTCCTCCTTCTTTTGGCAAACGTGGCACAAACATCAAACGGTGTGTCCCCTTTCTGAGCAGTTCTTGTACCCACATGTCTATTTTTCCTACCTCCCACCTCTCTGATTATATTTTAACCATTCTGGCTCCATGTTTGTCCGTACTTCTTAATTTCAAATGATAAATTAAGAGGTAAATGATTGTCATACTTATCTCTGGAAAGTTTGCCTGAAATTTTTGACATTTAAACAAAGAAAATTCCTCCGAAATTCTACAAGGAAGAGCTGTGGATTGGGAATCCGAGTCACAGTTTTGGAGGAGTTTGAGTGGCATGCTTGCCTAATATCGTGGGAGTTGTGGGTTCGATTCCCACCAGAGGCTTTGGTATGTCGCTGCAAAATTCTAGCCATATGGTCTATGTCCCCCTGGCGTATTAATGGACCCAAAATCTTAATATATATTTACCCTCGACACTGATTCACTGACTCTGTCACGCAGTACGTAGGAATTTAAATAGGCATTCTATAATTCTATAAATAATAATAATAAAAAAAATTATATTTTTTTTTGTACATAAATTGTGTTTTCCCCAAATTTTTTTTTTACCAAAATTTTTTATCTAAAAATTTTTTTTTTACAAAATTTTTTTTTTTTACCAAATTTTTTTTTTACAAATTTTTTTTTTTTTACAAATTTTTTTTTTTTACAAAATTTTTTTTCGAAATTTTTTTTTTCCACAAAAATTTTTTTTTCAACATAATTTTTTTTTTCAACAAAAATGTTTATTTCCAATTTTATTTTTTTTCGAAATTTTTTTTTACAAAATAGTTTTCTAATTATTAACGGGCGCCATAGGCGCATTACAACTTACTAGTTACAATATAAATTTATAAATACGCCAACCTCTCACCTAACATGCAACTAAAGAAACGTTGTAGTTTCCTTCACATCCACTTAAGGTCTGTACTAACTCATTGTCCAATTAAATTGTATAATCAGAATGTTAATATTTTCGATATATTTCGGTGATTTTTAAAGATCTCTCTCCCTCTCTCTCTTTGAATTTTTAATTATTGTTGACTGCATTTCTTTGATAACACTCCACTGTCCCTTGCTTTGTTGCTTCCATTCGACTAGACATGTATTTGTCTTACTCGGCGGCGTATGATGTTTCCCATCACTTTAACAAATCCCTCTCCAGCTACTAATTCATAACTTTGGAATTTCCCCACTGTCCTACACCACCACCAAAAAAAAAAAAAAAAAAAAAATTAATCATCAACAAATCCAACTCACTTTATGTCTTATCACGAAAATAATCTAACTACTTATAATAAGTACTTACTTCTTCGACTTTTTTTTTCTCCTTTTTACTAACTAATTAATTAAGCTTCATAATTTTTACGTTTTCAGAGCGCACAAAACTCAGGCAGTGCATAAAGTTTGAAGAAAACAAAATGAAACTTTGAATATAAATTTTGTCGAATTTCTACTGAAATGATAAAGGGCAAAGGACGAAGCGGAATAAAGGGCGAAGAAAAAGCTCAAGTGCGGTGTGCCACCGCAAAACGAAAACAGGAATGTTTTCTTTTCTTCGAACTCTTGAGCAAAGGACTGCGCGCTACCGCAGACATTCACACCATCAGTGCGGACCGCAAGTAGTGGCTGGCTAAGAAGTAGATCTCCTCAAACTTCGAACGAGGCAAACGATGAAAAAAACACACACACACACACAAAAACAATTCTAAGGAAAGGATATGACGGAGCTTCTGTTGTCTGTTGTCTGATGGCAATGAGTTGTTGTACGCGACGAAGAATGAGTATCGTAAACTTTAGTTTTATGGCCTATAAAATGGCATTAAATAACTGGAAAGCACCCACACCGGCAAACTGTTGTTGTTCAGCAACAAGAGATGCTGCAACAACGACGATGCTGACGACAACGACACCAGCAGTAACAACATTGTTCGCATAACACAACAGACACACTGAACAACGGAACTTAACAAGTGGAAAATGTATGTGTGCGAGCGCGCGCAAAATATTCGCTGCCACCACCCACACACCCACACACACACGCACGCAACAAAAGACAATGCTTAAAGCGGAAACGGAATTCTACATGAACGCACCTTTTTATTTTTTTTTGCCGCCGCATTTTATCAACCACCTGCAAAGACGATGTACCAGAAGATACAGCAGCACCGGCAACAGAACCACCCAGACCATAAGTTCCGTTCTATGTATTCTTCACAAGTGGTTAAACCATAATGGCTATGAAACGGGCAAAGAATGAAAAGAGAGAAAAAAAAAGAAAAGAAACGAAGCGAAGCGAAAGTTAAATGAATGCCCCTTTTAGTGGATTGTAGTAAGCGGCAAAAAGGCGGCCAAGCCAAACCAACCGAGCAATGCTACTGTAACAGTATGTGCGGGCATTAAGTAAATTATATGAATTCTTTGTCTTTTGTCTTTATTGCGAAATAATGAATATCAAAAGGGCTTGGTTGGCCACCAACGTATGGGCCGGTTGTTTTTTTTCCAATACAAACTGAATTTTACCATGTTCAAAATCAACGCAAACAGTTGCTTTCATTGGTTTTCCCGCGAAATCTGAATGGAATCTAGAATCAATAGAATTTATGAGAAACAAACTTTGAAATTGAGCAATACAAGTAAAAAAAAAGATTTTTTTAATAAAAGAAAACAATTTTTATAAGAAAGTTCATGGGAATATTTTGTTTTTAGTTTTTTTTTAAATTCGATTTTTTTTTATTTCATTAACACTCAGGGGATGTCCCCCATAAATGCGGCTCTATGAAAAATGTCATCAAAAAAAATTAAGAATTCCCTACCAAAATGTCATAAAAAATTTGGTGAATTTTTCATTATGAATAATTGAAACAGATTATAAAAATAAAGTCGCGTTTTTTTTATATAGAAGGTGGCGCAAAAGTAAACTTCCGATGTTTTTTTGGCTGTAATTAAAAAAAATATGACAAACTTTGATTCTTCTTGTGGATTATTTTTGTTTGGTCTTTTAATTTTTTTTTACATCAAGTCGAGAATATGATGTCATGTAAATGGCCGCCGACAGAGTTGCCACTGACATTATGGGTCAATCGCAAAATTTATAGCATTTTCTGATAGGAGGATTACTTTTGCGCCACCCTGTATATATATTTGGGCTTGTTTTTCATATTTATTTGGGTTTTTTTCACAATTTATATTGGGATGATATTGCATAAGGAAAAACACCCCAAATTTGGGGAGATTTTTTATACATTTGATTTTGTTTTTGTTAAAAAAATCGAATTACGAAAATCTATTTTTTTTTCACAATATTTTTTGGATTTTGCATTTTTCAAAAAATGTTTGGGATTTCCCCCCCCCAAATTTTTGGTTAAATTTTCATATTGAGCTTATGGGGGAATTTTTCATTTATTTTGGGGGATTCTTCATTTGGGTCATTCTTCATTTTATTGGGGGCATTTTTCATTTGATGTATTTTTCACAGAGCCTATGAATGCAATTCTCTGTAGTAGCGATAGGAAATAAGAGTATTAGAAAGAGGAGAGAGGGAGAAGAGAGTGAGTAGTGTTTTAGGAAAAATACATCGAAAGAGAATTCTACATGCGAACTGTTTGGCTGAAGAACAAATTTTCTCTACGGCCGTTCGGTCGTCGTACGAGAGTTCCTGGTTAACTGCGTATCCTCTCGCGTTTGCCCGCGGGTGGCAGACGAACAGATACCCATTAAAACATGTAGAGAACTGCGATATACAATTCACTTTCTGCTGATGCTAAAGAGAGACTATAGAGATCGATACCCAAATATCCCACCGTCATCCTCTGAATATGGACCAGGAGCTGCAATATATCTGTGAAACCGTCGACCATATATGGGAGTTATATGTAGGTGGTATAAATATTTAAAGTGGAAGCTGATGCTTTTTTCGATACGAGAACAACAAGTTTCTGTATACCCAGATCATTCGTCGATATCTACACCATCCATAGAGTTTGACGACAGATCGCTAGAGCGTTTGTATGACAACAAACAATACCCTCCTCTCCCATCGGAAATGAAAAAAATCCCAAAAATCGATGAAACAATTTCGCAGAAAGGACTAAATGCAAATTTCTCCATAAATGTTCAAACAAATTCTGAAATATTCCCCAGTGACAAAATCGGAGCTACGGCAAAGGCGGCAGCTTCTCGTGGGACGGTTGCACCTCCACTGTTTCTACAGGTGATTTTTGGAGATTTCAGGAATACTTACTGGGCGAAACAATTTAAATCACTTTAAAAAAAAAAATTAGGAAATTTTTCTTTATTAAAATTTTGCATTAATTTTTATATGAAAATATATCAAAAGGGAAAATTCAATATTATCTAAAAATTATGAAATATTGAAAACTGACCCGTGTGTGTGGTATTTTTCTCTATCGTCTTTCATTTTTTTTTGGATCATTTTTTATACAGTGGGTCGTACTTTGTCCACGACCTCCAGAGGACTGGGCCGTCAAACGAATACGAATGACAGAGTAGAGTACTCGCAAAAGAGTAGATTGCTCTTGGTGGCACTCATATGGTCCACATAAGCTCATTGGAAGAGACTTCATCTATAACAACGCGTATAGAAAGATCTCTGAAAAAACTAGATCGAATAGCACTTACAAGTGCTGAGCAAGATCAGTGCTGAAATACCATCCGGGCCAGGAGTTTTTTTTTACCATGATTTGAGTTTATGGCTTCAAATAATAACAGTCTCAGACAATTTTTATTTTTCAATTTAAAACAAAGTTTTTTTTTATTGGAGTAACAGCTTCGCATAGGCTCTTACACATATCGACGATTGCGAAGACAATAAAAAGAAATTTGGTTTAAAGTGAAAAATAGAAATGTTCCGGGAGGGAAAATGGAAGAACTTCTAACATTTGACAAATTTTCATCGAAATGCCAGTGCAAATATGTGATGACAAGGGGAAATTTGTTTTATAGCAAACATGAGATATGTGTGTCAGATATAACACCAGCTTATGGCTCAAATGTGATACATACCGAGAATAATTTCGAATTAAAATTCGAAGCGAAAAACATCTTAATATATATTTACCCTCGACACTGATTCACTGACTCTGTCACGCAGTACGTAGGAATTTAAATAGGCATTCTATAATTCTATAAATAATAATAATAAAAAAAAAAATATTTTTTTTTTCCAAAATTTTTTTTTTACAAAAAATTATTTTTTACAAAATTTTTTTTTTTACAAAAAATTATTTTTTACAAAATTTTTTTTTTTTACAAAAATTTTTTTTTTACTAAATTTTTTTTTCAACAAAATTTTTTTTCCATATTTCAACGGGCGCCATAGGCGCATTACAACTTACTAGTCATTTAATATTTTCAACTATCTGACCCGGTCCGCGTTGCTGGCCCTAAGCAAACATTAGTGTTGTATTACACATATTTATATAAGAAAAGGGGAGTTTTTATCCCTTTTGCCATTTTCACCCCCTAAATGTAGATAAATCCAAACAATGTGTAGCCTATGTTACTCGCGGGGTTATTCGGAAGATTCCCTGAAAATTTCATCAAAATCGGTCTAGCCGTTTTCGAGTCCATACGTTACATACATACACACATCCATTTTTATATATATAGATTAAGTAGAACCATATTGATATGAAATCGTACCTTTACTACGGACACTTTTTCAGTCATCTGAGTTTAGCTCAGTTATCAAATTGAACTTCGAAGCGAAAAACATGTACTAACCTCTTTGAATATTTTTACTTAAGCTGGACCATAAGGATATGACATCATATCACATTGTCAGTTGTCCAATGTTTTCCGTTAAGCTGAGTTTGACTTAAGCGAAATGAGACATATGAAGTAAGCACAACAACGATTTGTTGTGAAATCTCAGTTAAGCGGACTGCAGTTGTCCAGAAAAATATGCCTTTGTAAAATTTTGTTAAAATTTCGAACGGATTTACAATTATTGTCTGTCGCTATAAAATAAATTACGTGTCAAAATCGACATTTAAATTTAGTTGACTGTCAATATATTTCATATACACATATGCATGTTTTTCCATAACAAAATTGGCAAACAGTCAACAACAAAAGTATTACCCACCAGATGGTGCCACTTAAAAATCTCGGTGAATTCCGCTATTGAACCAAATTCATGTCTACAAATGCATTTAAGAGAACATCTTTTAAATGTCTTCAATTTGAAAACAAATGACAAAAGTCGATTACTTTCCACCTTAAGTGTTTAAATCGAATTGACTTTTCGGTTGGGTTTGCTGGCCATCATTGGTTACATGAATATTCATGGGCCGAGAGAACATGTGACTTCAGTTGACAGTGGACATTTGCCATTCGCATGCATGTGAATTGAGAGAGTAGGTTCACTGGGATGATGAAGTGTAGGCGTGTATGTGTGTGTATGTGCTTTTTTAAAATAAATCTCTGTGTGTATCACAGATAATGTGTCCAATGCATGTCTGTAGATATGTGTGTGTGTGAGAGCATATGCTAAAGTGTTGTATAAATATTGTTTATAACACCATTTTATTTTGTAACAAAACTTTTGATGCGTACATGCACGCACATACACATAGAGCTGCAGATACCCACATTGTGTACAAGGCAGACAGATAGAGAGAGAGGGAGAGAGAGAGAGATCGTAGTTAAGAGACACATGCATACAAATCACAACACTTCGATGTTGAAGTTGCATATGTATGCATATCACAGACACTCACTTGCATGCATATAAATATGTATAAAATCATTTATGTAAATGTACCTTACTTATACACACACATACATTTTTCTCTTACTCATTTATACACAATAACGCCGTTACGTTACACTGTCATAAACACAATTAATGCTGTCGTAAAGCCAAAGTTTGTTCTCTTCCTTGTGCTATTTAACATTTTTACTGGTAATTACTGTTACAATTACAACTACAACGACAACCACTACCCCAGCCAACAGCCAACCAACCAGCCAGGCAGCCAGGGAGCTAGCGAGCAATGACAATGGCACGCCGTGGCAACAGCAACAGTGCCAGCAACACTAACATCATTCGCAGCATCCAGTATTTACTAGTATCAGCAATAGCAACAATTTGTTTTTGTCTCATTTTCCCGTTTCTCTGACTGCTGCTGCTGCTGTTATTGTTGCTGATTTTTTTTCTTTCGCTGAGTGTTTGTTTGTGTTTATAAACCGTTGCGTACATACAGAGCTGTCCGCGCTTTGGTGCCAATTAATGATGGTCATAAATGGTGGTTTAAGGTTAAGAGAGAGAGAGAGAGCAACATTCCATGTTGAGGTTGAAAGAGACATTACATTATGCACTGGATGTAGAAATACTTATTTAATTAAGATGAAAGTCCAACATACAATTCCTGTTGAATTAATGTATTGAATAAGAACAATTTTTCAATAAAAAATAATCTGCATAAAGACTTGGGTCTTAAGGCTCATAAAGTTCAGTTAACCCAGAAGAACTCAAGCCGGCCGATCATCAACAACGTCGTGTCTTTGCTGATTGGGTCCTTGAAATGCATGAAAATGATCCGGAATTCCATCGAAAAAGCATCAAAAAACCATTTCCACCTCGGTGGCTACGTCAGCAAGCAAAATTGTCGCATCTGGGGCTCGGACGTTGCCGTTGACTTTTTTCAAAAAGTATCATTTACAAAAAAAAGTACCAAAAAAAAGGTATCATTTTTTAAAAAAAAAGTATAAAACGTTTTAAAACGATTTTTTTATTTAAAAATTACTTCAAATTAGGTACAAAGTAAGCACAACAATAAAACAAGGTAAAAAATACGAATTCACGTAAAGTAACAAAAAACAAAAATAATAATACAATAAAACATTAAAACTAAAAAAACAACTGTCAATGAAAATTTGGCACTTATGTACTTGGTAATTATTTTTTGTAATTTTTTTTCGCAGTTTGTCAATTAATTCCGGGTTTGGTTTCCAATCTCCTAAATCAGTATCTACCAAATTAAGAGCTGATAGTCTCTCATTACAGGTCTGAACTTTGAGTCTATTTGTTAGCTTATTTTTCATAAGAGAAAGTTTTGAAAAAATACGCTTAGCGCAAGCACTGCTGTGTGGCAGTGTAAAAATATATGACACAAATTTATTTAATATAGGGAACAAGGACTCGTTGTAGAAATTTTTCATTTTTGCTACTTTCCCCCAAAACTCCTCAGCATCCCTAATTTGGAAAAGGCGCTCCCATGTTTTTTCTTTTGTTAAAGCCTCCAAAGATTGATATTCGCTCACAAATTCATCTGCATCTTTAATTTTATAATTAAATTCAGATATTAAATCGAAATAATCTATATCAACATTTGATTTGATCATAGAGGGATCTAAAAACAAAAAGTATCAAATTTAGTATCAAAAACAAAAAGTATCAAAAAAGTGGCAAGACCCAAAAAAAGTGTCATTTTGATACTTTAGTATCATCAACGGCAACGCTGGGCTCGGGAAACCCAAGAGTTACTGCCTGTTTCCATAAAACGAATTTCTTCGTTCGTTACAAATCGCCAATATTGGAAGTGACATAAAGTGGGTTTCAGACTTTATTGAATTGTGATTTTCAGATATATTTTAGATATCGACATGTGAAATACAATCCCAAACGAATAAGACCTCATCCCTGATAAGAATCTAATTATGGGGCATTCAATTGTGACAATTTACAACGAACGATCAAATAGGTTTTTTTTTTTTGGAAACAGGCAGTTATTGTTGAGAAGCCTCTGGTTGGTGCGGTTTATGGTCCGGCGGAGTCATTATACCTTCCACTTCGAAAATGAGGTTGGATCAACAATTACCGTGAATTGATATGGTTCCAAATGCGAATTCTTTGGCCAAAAGTATTTTTTTTTTAACTTTTAATTTTTATTACTTTTTTGATGTTTTATTGCAAAATTATTATTTTCTGAACAACAATTTTTATTTAGAGTTGTTATATTATGGAGTTATGTTAAAATAAAATGATATTCATATATATATCCAAATATTCAACCTTCTGTGACATTTTCCCCATTTTCCAAACAATTTAACGCTAATTATGCGAGCTTTTTCGGATAAATATTTTAGGTAATTATCTGAAATTGTGTCGGAACCACTTTTTTGAAGAAAATATTCCAAAAGGGAGTGATTGTTTTCCTCTCTCTTCTGATTCTTGAGCCAAATATCAAACAGTTGCGAATTTTGTAACCAAATGTTGCCTAAAAAAAGGGAAATTATCTCAAAAATCGCAAAAAATCGCAACTTGGCACACATATTTTCTAAAACTACACACTTCAAAGTAATTATAATTTTTAACGTTAGACTGGACACTCTTAGACAAAATTTGTAAAGCTTAAGGCAAATTGAAAAATAAAAATAAAATAAAAAAATAAGGCTTTTAGAAAAGCGTAGTTTTTTCGATTTTAGCAAACGAAGTTTCTTTTTTTTTGTTTTTAAAGTTAAAAGTACTTACCATCATCTATCTTTTCCATTCAACACTTTATAATAATTTTGTTTTCTTGTAACGAATTCGGAACTTGAAATAAGCGCAATAAACACAACGCGCACTTCGGTTTGCAACTGACTGAAAAAAATGCAACTTTGACGACTTACTGCCTAACGGTAAATTATATATTACAACAACAAAACTTGTTTTCTATTGTTTTGGAGTGTCTATTTTTAGATTTGCATAACAAAATCAAAATTCAAGAACATAAAAAAAATGACTTTTGGCCACAGAATTCGGATTTGAAAACATAGTGCAACGTTTAGTTTCAACGAGGAGCAATCACTTTTACGGGAAATGTTTTCGGACTTGCGACTTCTTCCTTTGCGGCCTCGTGAATGATAAGGTCTACGCCAACAACCCAGTGTCGTTTCAAGACCTCAGAGATAGAATTCGTGAGGCTATCGAGAACATAGGGCAGCCACTTTGCGATTTGGATATGGAAAATTACTTGAATAGGATATGGTCCTGTAAACGTGCTCGTGGTGGCCCATCGGCTGATGTTGATTTTCATTATTAACGGCAAACTTTCCTCTTTATTATGAAATAAACATCCGTTTAGTTATCTCAAAAAATAACATTTTCTTTTGAATACCAAAATAACACATCTTGTTGGAAAACCGTTTATTTACACCACTTCAAATCAACCAAAAAGAGAACATCCCCCAGATAGGGGCGGGTGCTTCAAATACATTTTTGTAGTTCGTAGATAGTGTGCAGAGGAGAGCGATGTAGATGATAGGGAAATGTAGGGTATCCAACTGAATTGTATCCCTTCAACAAGTGTTCTTCGAATACCAGTAGTCTAGAAATCTGGCAGGAGCTTTGAATGGTTTTGCAATTCGCTGGAGGGCAATTTAAATGAAACTTTACTCGTTGCTATCAAACCTGGTCAACAAATGGGGGACATTTTAATCTTTAAACGTTGTTTAGTAAATATTTCCCTTCTATTTGCCTACCTTATTGTTTAACAAATACATACGAGAACTAACTTTTTTTGGCCTTTCAAATGTTTAACTTTTACATATGTAACCGGGTGTAATGGTCCCAAATGATGGCCAACCCTTCATATACTCACATACATGGGTATATAATTACAAATACACATGCCTACACATGTTGGGACTCGTACAGATGAACATACAAGCAAACATTTGTATCATACAATTTTACAATTTAAATCGACGCATTCAATTACTTTAATGCGTACAGAAATTACAATACATTTTAATCACCCTTTAAGTGACAATTAAACAGGCGTTCATACACACACACACACATGCACACATGCACACATACACACACTGCAGTCATATGGTTGTCGGTGAATCCTTTCACGCTTTCATTTGCTCTCTATCTCAGCAGCTCTTTCTCTTGGCGCGCTACTCGTTGCCATGGCATGGCATGGTTGTCTGCATTTGAGTACATCGTGCGTGTATGATGAGTATAATTTAATTAAATGTGATACAGGGTAATAAACAACCAGGAAACAGTTGAACGCACACATGCACACAACGAACATACAGCAGCACCGAATGACGCATACACACATGACAACATACATACGTACATCCGCGCTATATCGACGCATACTGCAGTACACATGGAGCTGAGCTGAGCTGGGTTCGGTGAGAGATGGTTCCATACCTTCGGGCCATAATGGTTGATTAACCTTTGGAGAGATGTTGTAAATTACAACAGGTATTCATTCATTCATTCATTTATTTCTCCGAACAACACCAGATGAAGATGTGGCTCTTGTTGTTGTTGTTGTTTTCGTTTTTTTTTTTGGTTGTAAATGAGAGCGTTTTTAATGTTTCGGGGAGGGCGAATGAGAAGTGTGCATAATAAATAAATGGTTTTATGTGTCGGTAACGTGTCCTAAGAGTCCTGTGAAGCCATTGGCGAGAAATAACAACAACAAAAACACAAGAAGAGTTAATTGATCAGCACATAAAATACTTAGCTATTCACAAACATTTAAAACTGTTTAGGAATAATTTAAGAAAATAGAAAAGCATTTTTTTTTAATTGTTTATGAATATGGGGGGGGGAGGGGTTAATAAACAACATTACTTGCTTCAAAGTGTGCTGCACTTTGAAAGTGTTGACAGTATTTCAAGGGGACCAAATGGGAACACCCAGTGGTCGGAGTTTACTATGAGCCAATATCAACTGCAAGTGTAGTTTTGCAGAACACAGTCACAGTTCGCAAAACTAAAGCTTTTTGTCGGTCGTCGTGCAATACCTTGTCGGAAAGCAGTACAGAAAAATTCGAGCTGTTGGGACAAGTTAGTGATGTGAAGAATAAAACCCCTGCACTTCGCTCAAGAACAACTGAGAATATTGCCCAAAGTGTTGAAGACAATCCAGGTTTGTCCATTCCTCGTCGTTCTTTGGCATTGGGCATTCCACAAACGTCATTGCACCGTATTTTGCATAAAGACTTGGGTCTTAAGGCTTTTAAAGTTCAGTTAACACAAGAACTCAAGCCGGCCGATCATCAACAACGTCGTGTGTGGAAATACATGAAATGCATGAAATCGAAAAAACATTTTGACTGATGAGACCCATTTCCACCTCGGTGGCTATGACAACAAGCAAAATTGTCGCATCTGGGGCTCGGAATACCCAAGAGTTATTGTTGAGCGGCCTCTCCATGCTATCTCAAAGATATAATTTGTGAGGCTATCGAGGACATAGGGCAGCCACTTTGCATGTTGGTTATGGACGATTTCAATTCCATGGCCATTTGGCTGATGTTTACTTCATCATGTGTCTGTAAGAATATCAAATATTTGTCAGCTGTCGTTTCTGTCACACAATTACCGGCGCCTTTGAGAGTAAGATAGTAATCGCTACGACTAAGAATTTTCTAGAAAAAAACATTAGGTGTTTTTCTCAATGATTGTCATTGTCATCACCCAGACTCTTTGTCGTGGTTTATATTCCTAAATTATCAGCCCGATTCTGTATACTCCTCGGGAGATAATCGGAAAATAAATGTACAGGTCGGTGATCATGAGCTGAAGATTCAGTACGTGGACGCATCGCCTCATTCTTTTGGAATATTTGGAATACTATTGGAAATTTGAAAGACACGCTAAAAAAAGTGAAAGAAATCCCCTTGGAGATTTTATTTGGAATTAGGGAAAAGGGACCAAATTCCCGGTGAATTGTTATACAGAATCGGGCTGTATATCTCACCAATCAGGTCACCAAGAGGAGAAGGATATTGTAATAGACATTGAGCCTAAATGTTCTCTAACTAAGCTTTCAATAGAAATAATATCGAATGGTGTTCCAAAATTTCCACTTGTGGTAATTACAATTATTATTATCTAACAGAGAAGACAAAAATGTTTTCTAAATTTCATTTTCCATGGGAAAACCTTTAATACACAACTCCATATAACCCGAAATTTCTCACATTACAGCTCCTTTCCATATGGAATGTATCCATGCCATTGGAAATATCCTGAGTGGATTTCTCACTTTGCCAATTTCATAACACAACTTCGGACACATAAGTTCTGGCAGATGAACTGTCAGTCACTCCAGCCATCATACCGCTTGTCAGTCAGGCACAAAACATGAACACGACTATATCGTTATATCGGTGAATATTATTAAGCATACAATTTCCAATCAACTGGTAGATAAATCGACTTTGCTAATCACATTTCAATATGATTGATATGCATAAGAGATTGTGTGTATCAATCATATGCCACTTCGATAATGACATACGGATATGTGGATGTGTGTACATTGGAGTTTGTTGTACAGTTTTGTGTGGGGCTTTCTTTTGCCTGAAAAAAAAAAACGGATACTCTTTCCAAGTAGGTTTGTGAATATTACTTAGACCACATTTAGAATACAATTGGACCAACAGAATATGTCTGCTATTTCAAAAAAAAAAAAACATTTTTTTGCACAATTATTGAAATTAGTCTATTTGGTAATAATAATAAAACTACTGAAGAAGTTTATCAGTCAGGTCTGAATGACACTCATGGGTATTGCACTCTCCCATGAAGGAGAAGAAGCCGTGGATGTCAAATCTGTTGAGAAAAACCCTTATCTGACACTCATAGGTATTGCACTCACCCATGAAGGCCATACTCGGGGACTACTCTCCTGCAGTGGCTTCGGAGGAGGAGAAGAAGCCGTGGATGTCAAATCTGTTGAGAAAAACCCTTATCTGACTTAAGATTTCTGCCCTCCAGAATATCTTGGAACATAAGTTACTTATTTTGTTTAAGTAGAAAGTTCACTGGAAGTTTCCACTTAATTTTCTCCTCCTTTTCAAAATATCTCCGATGCTTTTCAACTATTCCTCGGAATATCTTTGAACATAAGTTACTTACTTTGCTTTGCTTAGCGAATTCACTGGAAGTTTCCACCGAATTTTCGCCTCCTTTTAAAAATATCTCCAACTATTCCTCGGAATATCTTTGAACATAAGTTACTTACTTTGCTTTTCTTAGCCAGTTTACTGGGAGATTCCACTTAATTTTCGACTCCTTTTGAAAACATCTCCAACTATTCCTCGGAATATCTTTGAACATAAGTTACTTACTTTGCTTTCCTTAGCGAATTCACTGGAAGTTTCCACCGAATTTTCGCCTCGTTTTCAAAACATCTCCAACTATTCCTCGGATTATCTTTGAACATAAGTTACTTACTTTGCTTTCCTTAGCCAGTTTACTGGGAGATTCCACTTAATTCTCTACCTTTTCAAAACATCACCAGTTCTTTCCAACTTTTCCTCGAAATACAAATAAGAAACAGAATTGTTTTTTTTTTTTTTTTTTGAAATTTTATTGTTTTTTTATTTTGTTGTTTGGTTTTTCCTTTTAAATAACTATTAATAATTATCTTTTACATACGTTGTTGTTTTTATTCATTTATTTATTTGTTTTATTTTTACCTTCATCATCATCGTCATCATAATCTTAAATGTATTTCAATATTTTTTTTGTTTTGTTTCTTTTGGTTTTTATTTTTTTTTTATTTATCTTCTTCTGCTTCTTCGTCGTCTTCATGGTGTATAATAACTAAATTTTCATTTTAAGTTTTTTGTTGTGTTTTTGTTTTTCTCTCTGGGATTTTGGGGATTTTTTCATGATTTTTATAAATATAATAATAATAATAATAATCATATAAGGGTAATATTTTTTTTGTTGATGATTTTTGTTGTTGTAATTTCTTTTGTGTGAGTGTGGGTGTTTTTTTTTTGTATTTATTTTCAATAATATTTTTTTTCTTTCTTTTGTTTAAGTTTACAATTTTCGTTTTTATTTTAGTTCTGGTTGTTGGTTTTGTTGTTAATTAATTTATTTATTTTGGTGTAGGATAATAAACGTTTTACGTAAAAATACATTTATGCTTAGAATTATTATCAAATGAAAAATTATTTTATTTATTTAGTTTTGTAAAATTTTTAAGAAATCAAAAACTAAAAGAATTGAATTCTGGAGAATAACACAGGGGAAAACATACAAAACCAAGGATAAGATATTTAAATGAAAATATTTTAATTTTAAAAAAATCTTTAACACAAAAAAAAAACAAATGTGTTTTTTCTTTAATAAAACTATAAGAATAATACAAAAAATTCGTTGATTTTATCACTTTTGTTGTATAAATTTAAAGGATTTGAAGGTATTTTTTTTGCGATTGAAATGATTTCACTGAAAGCAGGCAGTGATTCACAAATTAGGTTTACAGACATTTGTAATACTTTTTTTCTTCATTTCAATATTTTATTAAGAACTTTGTCTGGAAGGGTAAACTGCTGGTCAGGGTCAGGAAATGTGGGTTTTCCCGGAAGGGTAAAAAGGGAACACAAGTTTGTAAAGTGTTAACAACTTTACAAGTTTGTTCCTTCGCTTTGGATTTGAGCTCTGAATTTAAAAGTCTAAATAAAAAAATATTACACTTCCAAGCTCAGAGCTCGAATTGAATTTAAAAGTCTAAATAAAAAAATATTACTCTTCCAAGCTCAGAGCTCGACTACGATGCGAAGGAATAAACTTACTCGTGGGTTCGTTTTTTTACTCTAGTAGAAAAAAAGAACTTCCGTCTTCCATGAATTCATTGGATATACCATAAAAATCTGTTAAATCTTTGCAGAGACTACAAAATGTCTGAATTAAAAAAAACCTAAGAATTCCAAAATTGTTCGTGTCCGCCTGCCTTAATCAAGCTAACCCCAAACCAAATGCAATGGTTTTATTAATTATTTATTTTCTGAGTGTATAAATCAGTTGCTAAAATAGAACGACTGAAGTTAGAATGTCAAAATGATCATACTTTCGTTATTTTTAACCTAACCTAAAGTGGGATTGCTTTAGGTTAGATTATTATTTCATTCTTACAATCCGACGTTTTTTTTGGGATTTTTCGGGGACTTCTTCAGGGATTAGAATTTATAAAATCTACATACAATCTTTCGTCAACCTCTAACACTTATTTCCAGAACTTTATTTTGTGATTAATCTTAATCTGAAACATCAACGATGCAACAGGTGAAATCTCGTAAAACTCCGCACTGATGTGCAATACCAGCGCCATCTGTATTTAACATTTATTGCCAGCTGCGATCAGCTGAGAAGCGAACTTTTATTTTTTAAAAATAAAAACCGTTCAGATAACATTTGAAATCATCTGATCAGCATGGGAGATGTGGGTTCGATTCCCACCAGAGGCTTTGGTCTGTCGCTGCAAAAATCCAACCAAATGGTCTTTGTCATCCGGTTTACCCTTGGACCCAAAATTGGTATATAAATTTACTTTGCATTGTAATTAATAAGTAAATCTCTCCCACTTCCTCGGCCAACTAAGGGTATTACAATGAACCACTTCATGGCCTCTAAGTGAACCTATTGAACATAAACTTCAACCTATTCAACGGAAAGGCGACCTCTGTAGGGCGAAGCGACAGTTGCAGCAATGGCCATCAGCTGTTGTCACTTGCATGAAAATATGTTGTTCTTTTTTTCATTTTCCGAGGGACTTATGAACGACATTCACACTTAAAAGAAATGAGGCAGAGGCTTGATAAAACTTCTCTTCAGCGATTTAACAACGAAGATTATTTTCAAGGTTTATAAATAAACATTTATATTTCAAATAGAAACGAAGCAAAATGAAGTACACCCAAGAGAAAAATCTTGTTGATAAAACTTCTCTTCTGCGATTTAACAACGAAGATTATTTTATAAACAAACATTTATATTTCAAATAGAAACAAATACAAAATGAAGTACATCAAAAAAAAAATTTTTGGAAATCATTTCAAATCACTTGCCAAACCTTCATTCTCTTCGTTCTTAGAAAACTAAAGAAACAAAACAAAATGTTTTTCCTTGTTCAAATCACAATTATAATTGATATCTTGGTTTTTTTTTTTTGTAAAACTTCTACAAATTAAAAAAAAAATAATACAAAATTAAATGTCTATAAAACTATGAGTGTATAATAACAAAAAAATATGTTGTAAAACAAACAAAAAAGAAAACAAAATGAATACAACAATTACAATTAATACTATTTTGAAAACACACATAAAAATCACTCCGTTGTTTTTTTTTTTCGTCTTCTCGTATTCTCTTCTTCTTCTTCCATTTATATCGTTTTGTCGTGTTGTTGTGTTTTTTTTTTTGTTGGAGACTAAACTAGGAATTGCTTAAAAATTATTAATATTTTAAGTATGTTTTTTCTTCTTGTTATCATTTAAATTTGAATTAAACTAGTAATAATATTGGGTTTTTTCTTTTCTCTTGTTTTTTTTTTTGTTTAAAAAAAGGAATACTTAAAAATTATTACAATTTTTTTTCGAATTTCTTGGTTTTTGTAGTTTTTTTTTTTATAGTTTTCTGTTTGGTTTTCTCTTTAATATTTATATATAAATATTGTAAATTATGTATGATTTTTGTTTTTATATGTATAATTTTGTTGTTGTTGTTGTTATTATTATTTTGTATTATTTTTTAAATTTTTTTTATTTTCATAATTTGTTTAATATTTTAAGTTGTTTATTTTATTTTTAATAATTAAACTTTAAGGCAAATAAAAGTTTCCATCTAGTTTACAAATCCTAATACAAATACATGTTTACTTTTTCCATATATTTTGTTTTCTTTTTTTAATTTTCTTTTTTTTTTGGTTTTTTTTGTCATTTCATTTCATTTTCCGTTTTTTGCTTACTTCTCTGGCTCAAAACAAAAAGTGTTGTCGTTTTATATTTCTTGAAATATACCTTGTGTTTTTTTTGTTGTTATTATTAAATTATTTTAATATAATAATAATAATAGTTAATATTATTATTAGGGTTTTATGTCGGTTAAAGGGGAAATTCTAAAAAATAAATTTGAAATTCTAAATTGTGTGGCTTAGAATTGGAATTTTTTTCTTTAGAATTTCCGTAAATATTTTTGATAAAATTTTCGTTTGTTTTGTTTAGAAAATGTATGTGTATTTTGTGGTGTAGTTATTTGTTATTTTAATACTTAACATTAAAAATATCTAAAATAATAATATTGTATGTTTTTAATGTAACTTTAGGGTTTTTGTTTTTGTTTTTTTCATAAATTTTTTTTATCATTCACTTTTTAAACTTACACTCTAAGTTTAGAACATGGTTGGTTTTTATTTTTTAGTTTTTAGTTTTCTTGTTTATCATTAACTTTATTTGAATTCAGTTATTTTATTACTTTAATCTTTTTTGTTTTCTTCTCCGTCATCTTCATGTTAGTTAAATTTGATATTTCTTTTTTAAAGAATTTTTTAAATTCCGTTTTTTTTTTATAGTTTATATATTTGTTTGGTTGTTTTTAAAAAATTAATAGTAACTTTTCCTCTTTGAATGTGTGGTGTGGTGTAAGTGTGTGTATGTGAGTGTTAGTTGTGTATATAAGTTCTTCATTTATAGTAAATTTAAAAAAAAAAAACATTAGTGTTGTTATATAGTTTGGAGTTTTTTTTTTAAGGATTTTGTTGGTGTTGTTGTAAATATTGAAAAGGTTGTTGTTGTTGTTGTCGTGTTTGTCTTCTTCTTTCGGGGTAGAAGGGGGATAAAGTAGGTTGTTGCTTTGTTTAGAATAAACAAAAGAATATTAGAAAACCGCGTTTCAGCTTTGATTGATTTGTGTTTTTCTTTTTTTTTTGTTTGGTTATTTTTATTGCTGTTGTTATTTCAAATATTCTCCCATATAGCGGTTGTTGTTCTTGTTGTGGTTAATTTGTAGCATATCTGTTGTTATATATAAAGTATATAATATACCATATACATATATAGAATATTGTATATATTCATTTAAGGTCTGTTTATAATGGACGGAAACATATTTAGGCATAGTTTTTTTTTTCAGTTTTGTTTTATTCTCGTTTGTCTTCATAAATGTTGGAAAGAAAAAAGGGAAAGTGGAAAACATAATGGTTCAAGAATTTATAGTTGGTTATGTTATGTATGTATGTATGTAGGGTGCTAGTTAATATCCTGCCTTGCATTGCGGGGCCAACTGTGGAATATTTCGTAGCATCTTGCCTGTCTCAGCATTGTGAGGGTTTTTTGTTTTACTAAACACCCCAAATTTGAATTGAATCTGGTTTTGATTACCAAACACAACAGTTGAGGGCATGGAAATGATCCTTCATTCTTATTGGAGATTATTCAACGCCACAGACAAATGGGCAACACCATCTATACTTCACAGTTGGCATCAGTGACGAATTTCATTCACTCATTTCAATGACAGAGATGGCACAAATTGTTGAGATCGATGAAATCCCGGTCGTTATTGTGAGCATTTGTCCGATCTTCAACAAAATCAGTCAAGATAATATTTGAAATCATATTATCTGAACTGTTGGGCAGCATCATCTGTATTTGACAGTTGCCTCCAAAATAAACATCAACACAGACGCCAATTTCTATTTTGCGAAAAAGTCGTTAAGATAATATTTGAAATTATATTACCTTAACCCTGTAACCGATGAACTCAAAGCCTTTAACCATTAGAAATGGCTGCTGATGCACTTTTTCCAGTTTCGCAAAACACCAACGCCATCTGTATGACAGTTATTGCCCGCTACGATCAGCTGAGAAGCCAATATATATTCTAAAACCAAAAACTAAATAATGTTGGAAATAATTTCATCTTAACTATTTTTTTTTTCGCAAAATACAAAATTTTCTTCTCAGCTGATGCTAGCTAGTGGTAGGTGTGAAGTGCAGATGTCGCTAGTGTTGCCCAGCAGCGTCGACATGTGATTTAAGTTGTACTCATTTCTCTTCGATTTGATCTGCCGTCGGAGCCAATGTCATTTCTGTTATGCTTTTGGTTTATTCTCAGCTTTAGCTTTATAGTTTTCAATAAAAAAAATAAGTCCATCGCCAATTCTAAGATTTTGACAAGGGCCATAGATTTTACTCTCCAACGGAATCTAATCAACTACCTGTGGCTGAATTGATTTTGTCTGATGTTTGCTACTGAAGCTTTGATGATTTCATTGCGAGTATTTGAAGTGATTCCTTTTCAATTTATTCTAGAAAATTCATTCCTCTCCTTGCATAGGTCAGAAAGTTCAATTGGACCTTCTCAAAATCTAATTGGCGAAGAGGTTGAGTTTTTTTTTTTTTATTTTTTTTTGTCAATCTTTTATTTTCTTGGTTGCCCCTAGAGTGGCCCTCTGCGTTGAAAGTAATGCAATGCAGGATATTGTATGATCGGTTTAGTTCCGACCATTAGGTTTATTCGTATGCTAGAATTATCATTATCGATAGGTAGTAGTGTTAAGACATAGGTTTTCTTTTTTATTATTAAATAATTTGATAGTATTGAGTAGTTAAAAGGAAATCAAGGGACTGGATAAATGCTCAACAATTTTTGTTCAAAAAATATATTTTCATTTCCGTAAGAATAAACGAGGATTTCAAAATATTTAAAAAAATAAAATGATTATTTGTGTGGAAGATTTCCACAGAAAGACTGAAAGGCTTTATCTAAAAATGCACTGTAAAAATGTCAGCAGAAAGATTCCCTATTGGAGGGGAGTGGAACGAATGACATTAAGAGCAATTAAAGGGAATGTTGTTGTCAGAAAGTGTTGGGAGAGAATTTCAATCGAAGGTTTCACCAATGCATAGCTACTGGAATGATATTTGTCCATTTCCTAACAGTCAGAGGTTTTTTTTTTTATCAATTTCCTCACAGTCAGACATCCACAGAGGCTACAGCTGTAGACATTCATGTAAACTGAAATGTGATTTTAGCCTCTGTATTAGTCCCATAGTGCGGAGATCGAACGAAATGCAACCATTTCAATTAATGTTCTGCCAGCCTTTCCAGTAACTCTTCACTGATCAATGGTGAGCATTTTTCTTTTCCGCTTAAAACCGACTGGACTTTTGTTATCTTTCCCTTGCGGTCCTTCACCTAGCCAACACTTTTCTTTTGCTAATCTGATAGAAATTTCCACGCTGACTTTGGTCATTTTGGACATTTCAATCTGTTCTCGCAGGCGACTTTATAACACTTCAGTAAGATGTATTGGAGAAAAATTACAAAATATCTGTCTTGAATACAACTTGATTCAATTGCAGCAGGTTGTAGTGGACATGTGTGGTTTTGAATAACACCAACTGTGGGCCGGTTTTTTGGATTTTTTTCCACTCCAGAATACGCACATGTTAATATGTCCGATTTTTTACAACACTTATTGAATAATTTTCTCGAATACAACTTGATTCCATTTCAGCAGGTTGTATTTTTATTTATTTTTTTGTTGCTTTTTTTACTGTGGTAGAAATTTTTAATATGTCCGATTTTTTACAACACATTTGGTAAAAACTTATTGAATAATTTCCTCGAATACAACTTGATTACATTTCATCAGGTTGTATTTTAATTTATTTTGTTGTTGCTTTTTTTACTGTGGTAGAAATTTTTTACAACACATTAGTATGGTAAAAACTTATTGAATAATTTTCTCGAATACCACTTGATTCCATTTCAGCAGATTGTTTTGGGCAAAGTTGCATGCTTCAGTTACACGAAAATTACGTTTGCGGAGTTTGGGAATTTTTTTTCCGATTCTGAATACACCCTTCATATGTAAATTTGATAGAAATTCCACCATTTTTTCACATTTCATTTCACTTTAGTAATTTGTATTGGAGAAAAATAATAAAATAATGTTCTGGAATACAACTTGATTCCATGTCAGCAGGTTGTATTGTGTAATGTTATCACTGCCGAAGAGCTAAGAAACAGTTATATGCTTCAATTACATGAATTTTGAGAATTTCTTTCTGGATCTGAACACACCCTTCACCCAGCCAATATTTGTATTTGTTTTGTTCACTGCTGGCCTCCGTCATTTTTGGTATTTCATAGTTTTTCCTGATAGAGGACTTCAGATCACTTCAGTAAGATAGATTGGAGAAGAATGACAAAATAATTTTCTCGAATACAACATGATTCCCTTTCAGCAGGTTGTATTGGGTAAAGTGTTTTGTTGCCAATATCCTAAAAAATATGGCATCTAATAGGTTTATGAGATCCAGAAACTTCTGATAAAAGAGAATAACATAATCGGTTAGCACATTGTGTGCAAGTTGTCGGTTTTTATCGCATGCAAACCTGCTGAACGGTAAGTACATTTTGTTTACTGTTTTAGTTAAATGTCAGTTAATCTACCGAAACTCACTAATGACGGATTCTCATAAAATTTTCATTATTTTCCACACGATTATGAGTTTCCTAATTTAATTTGTTTTAAATGGGACACATTCTGGTCAGTTTAACTATTGACTGATTCTTTCGAAATTTTAATTGAATTTCACACGAAACACGGTAAATAATTCGATTATTCGATATACGGAGTTATGATGTCAAATTCTCTTTTTGATGTCCCACTTATCACTTACCCTTGGGAATCCAAGGGACCTGCTTAGGTGAACTAGTGTAAAACGGATACTTTTTGGTAGTAAAATTACGAAAAACTTTGTAAGTTTGTGTTTTCTTCGCGCTGATGAAAACAAAACTTTCAAACCTTTTCAAATCAAAAAAAAAAAGGGACATTTTACAAAATTATATTGGAAACTAAATTATAGTGAAATTATTTCCGTTAATTATAACCAGTCCTTAAAAAAATACACTTTATGCCAAAAAGGATAACAATTCAAGGGGGATGATATCTTAGAAGTTTGGGGGCGTGAATGTGTGAGTATTTGTGTGTGTGTGTGTCGAGGGTGGTGAGATTAGGAGTTTCGTGGTATATGGTTGAGTGATTGAGTTTAACTATTTGAAAGTTCTGTTAATATTTTGAAGTTTTGGTATCGTTTTGTATTTTGTTGTTTGTTTGTTTTGTGGTAAATTTAATAAATTTATTTGTTGTTGGTTTTAGTTTTATTTTTGCTTTTGCTTTTATATGTATGTATTAAAAAAGATCACATTTCAATTCTTTTTTTTTCCTCATAGTATGTTTTTCTTTGCTGGTTTTTTTGTCTTTGTTTTTTAATTTAATTTAAATTTATTTATGGTTGTTGTGGTTTTTTCTCTTGCTTCCTTTACGTCTTCGTTATGTTTTTCTCATAATATATTTATTCATATAATTATATTTATGTAGTTGTAATTTAAATATATAAACATAAAACAAAAAGTGTTTGTTTTTTTTTTAAATATTTATAATGAGACTTTGTTAATATTTATCAAAAAAAGAAATGACATGAAATTACTTGAAACAAAGATCTGTGAGATTTTTGTTGTTCTCTGTTGGTTTTTTTTTTCTGTATACATTTCTATGAGAGTGTGTGTGTTTAAATAATAACGAATGGAAATTATTTGTTAAACTTAGGAAGATTGTTTTAGTTTTTTGTTGTTGTAATTATTGTTAATAAATTTATATAATTTATCTTCTCATTGTTGTTTATATAAATGTATTTTCAGTTAATTATGTATGTAAAATATTATTTGATTTTAAGTGTTTTTGTTTTAGTTGTGTTTTTTTTTTATAAAAAAATATTTTTCTTCTCAGTGTCAGTTTTGGTTTTCTTGTAAAAAAATCAAAGTGTTTTCTTTTGTTTGTTTTAAAAAAAAAGTTTGTCGTTTCTGTTTGAATTTAGTTTTATCTTTTTTTTCTTTTGGTTTCGTTTAAATTTGCTGTTTGTTGTCTTTAAAAATATTTCAATTTTGTTTTTTCTTCGGTTATAAATCGTTGTTGCAAAAATAGGACGTGACTTTACTTTTGTTTTACGTTTTTTCCCTCCTTTGTTTTTGTTTTTCTTTTGGTAATAATTTGTTGTTGTATAATTTGCGTTTTTTTTTCTTCTGTTAATATTTTGATTAGTTAATATTTTTTTTTATCTCTTCTTTTTGTCTATAAATATTTATTGTTTTACCCCCCAATTTTTACGACGTTTCCTTTTTCTATTTCTGGTGTGATTAGTTAACAACTCTACGCTGGTGGCCCTTACCTTTTCACGTGTATACGACTCAAGGATCCTTTATTGCCCTGCCCTTTCATTACTTTCTAGAGCTGTGTGTGTTTTTTCTGCTATTGTATTTATTTCTGGATTTTCCTTGTCTATTCAAGTTTAACAAACAAATTTTGAAAAAAAAAAACTGTCTTTATTATTTGTTTTCTCTAGTAATATTTTACGTTTTGAATCAGAATATGGAACACTAGTGTTGTTTTTTTTTCATTATTTTCTTTTTCTTTCAATATTTTCATATTTGAATTCTAAGGTTTTTTTTTGTTGTTTTTTAATATTTTTTTTTTTTGAAAAAGTTTTAAACATTTTTTTGAAAGTTATTTTTTTCAGTTTTCAGTTTTTAAGTCTTTACTTAAGTTGTTGTTTTTTTTTTTTTTTTGGGAGAAAAAACATTTTTGTTTGTTGTTTTCATGTTTTTTGCTACTCTATTATTTTAAGTTTGTTGTAAATAATTCATCAACCTTTAATTTTCTTAATTATTGTTAATGGAAATGTGAACATTCAAATATTGTAAATGGGAGTGGCTGCATTCATGTAAAGGTAAAGGCAAGTTTCGGCAACTTGGCAGCACTATGGCCAAATCCATGTTTTGTTGGAGAAAGTCAAACGGAAGTGCAAACTTATTCTTCTTTTTGAAATAAGTAAACTTTGACAAACAGTGTCCAGAGAATGGGAAATTTTGAAATAGTTTTGGTAGCACTTTTTGCAAAGTCTTCTCTCTTTTTAGATGGACATGATCTTGGTTGCACTTTTTTAAAAGCTTCCGCTTGCATCAGTGTGTTTAGATGTTCATTGAGAATATTTAAAAGTTTTTTTTCCAGCTGAAGTTAGATCACAACTTAAACTATAATTGGTAAATTTCTATCATCCATATTCGTGGCAGGAATGTACGTATTTTCGAATTTCAGCAACTTGACATCGCTTTTCTTGAAGTCCAGCGTACATGGCCTTTAGAGAAAAGCAGATCAGACAAGTTTAGTTTAGTTCTTCTCAAGAAAGCTGTCCGGATTTTTGTCACATTAAACTTATCATGAAGTAAACTTGGTAGTACTTTGTACACAATACAGTTAAATGGGATTACGAATCAAGTTACACCACAAATTCCGTCCAGTAAAACAGATTTTCCAATAAAGCGACTCCGGCTAAAGAGAAATTTGTTGGATTAAACCCGGATATATGCAATTCAATTCGGGTTTCCTTTGTTCAGTTCTGGTTTTGCGCGAAAAGATCGTGTTCAGTTTCTTGGAGTATATTTACTTATTTATACTTGGCATCACTGTTTTCGTTAATCCCTTTGGTGTTACTGCGCTAATTATAAAATCAGCATTCCCTTTGGGGTACTCGAACTATTCAATTGCTTGGTTGAGTTCAAGAGATTGGAAATTAAAGAAAAATTAGTTCTTTGTAAAACGTGGTAGCTTTTGACATTTGTCAAAAGATTGTTTGAATGATTGACAAATTTCGGTCTCTGTGACTAAAATAAATGCTTACTTACAACTTGCCATCACTTTAATCGTTAATCACTTTGTCTTACTGCACGAATTACAATATCAGCATTACTTTTGGGGAACTCGATTACTAAAGGAACTATTACATTTCTGGATTGTTGTTTTAGTTTGAAAAACAAAAAAACTGAAATACATTTTTTTTTTGTAAAATTTGGTAGCATTGTTGTCAGCAGATTACTTGCATTTGTGATGTTATTTTTGTCAGAAATCTGTAGCTCTATTACTGAAATGAGTTGGACATTGTCTTGCTCTATCGTTTTTAGAAACCCATGATTAATATAAAAGCGTGTATGGTAACTTGGCAACACTTTTCAATTCATTTAAAGTTACCATCACCTTTAGTAGACTTTTTTTTACTGGATTTTTTAATATTTTCCTGACATATTTCATATCTGACGAATTTCTATCATTTTTTTTTTTATAAGTAACGGATATAAGAATATTTTTTATAAAAAATATTCGCTTATAAGAAAGTTTACCAAAACACAGTGTCTTGTTTAAAAGGAAAAATCGCATATAAGATAGACATTTTGGGCAATTGCTTACTTTCTTATATCCGCTATCTATTATAATACGATTTTGTTTGGTCAATAACGAAAATGATTTGTTTACGCCGATTTCTTGAATTCATATTGAGAATGCTGACTTTATTATATTCAAAGGTTTCGAAAAGAGTGGAATCTTGAGCCCTACAGTCACAAAATAGTTTGTCTTCATCATGATGATTAACTGCCCGTTTCCATGCATCGAATTTATTCGTCCGTTCAAATTGTCAAAATTGATTGTCCAATAAAATGGATTTTTATCAGTGACGAGAGCTTCTTCGTTTGGGATTGTGTTCCATATGTCGATATCTAAAATATATCTGAAAATCACCATTCAGTAATGTCTGACATCCATTTTATAACGCTTCCAAAATTGACGATTTGTAACGAACGAACAAATTCGTTTTATCCTCCTTCATACACATGTTTCGAAATTTACTTTCGTACATGCGTATTGTGCACACCAACATATTCTTATATGCATCCTTGTATTTATTTATGCATTCTGAATTATTCACATATCGAAGTTTCTAGTCTCCAGCTAAATTATGACTGCATTTAAATTCAAATCGAAACATCTCTGGCCAGATCTGTGTGTAAGTTTGTCTTAATGTATTTCCTTTCGTTTATGTGAACTTGGTAGCACTTTGCAGACAAATGAAAGTAGACATCACTTGCTGGTGTCAAACTTAGACGTGGCTTTACCCGAAATGTTTATATATCATTTTACAAAATGATATATTGAAGAGCTTTTGATTTGACAATTGAAGAGCTTTTGTTGGGCAGAGATAAATTGCGGTTTGTGTCGCAAATTTGAAGTTCTCTGCCTTAAATGAATGAATTATTTTTAATGGACAATATAGTTTAATCTGACATGACTACTCATATTCCAAACAAGCGGCCACCTGTGATCTACTCGGCCATCAAAAAATTCTCCACTAAACTTTGGAACATCATTAAGAGTATTTGTTTTTCTTAGAAATGATTAATTACAATGAACTGTAAATGGAAATTATATTAAATTCTAGTCCATTACGATTTGGATTTCAATTCGCAAGAAAGTACATCATTCATTTATGATATTTGCCCCTTCACCCTGTACAACCACTCTCGTTTCAATTCAACGTTTTTCTATTTCGAAGAAATCTTTTCAAATATCCTTTTCGTTTGCATTCATTGTTTTGACCGTGTGTATTTCATTGTTCTACTTGGCTTTCTATGTAATATTTTCATTGTTTGGTTTTTCAAGTTGTTTTGTTGGATTTCTTTCTGTTTCTGTTTTTGTATTAATATTTGTGTTTTGTTTTGTATAATTCAATAAATTGTTCAACAGCTCTGTAATTTTTCATTGTGTTTTATTTGTTTTTTGTAATTTTTTTTGTTTGTTGGTTTTTCTTTCCTAGAAATCTCTATAAAATTATGTCTCTATTTACTTAGTTTACAGTAATTTTGTTGTTTTTTTTTTCTGTTGTTGTTTTGAAAAAATGTTTTTCAAGTGTTCGTTTTTGTTGTTGTTGTGTTTTTATTTTCCTTCACATTGGTTTCTCTTTTTGTTACTCTAAAAAGTGTCGATTTTTAGTTGTTGTTGTTGTTGGTGTATTTAATTACTTTTGTTTTTGATTATTTTTGTTTTGAGTAAAACTTGAATGTAAAAAAATGTGTCAGTTGTAATTTTGTGTTTGTGTCTTCTAGTATTTCTTTTCTTTTTTCTTCGAGTGTGTGTGTTTTAAGTGATTGATTTTTTTTTTGTTTCATTTCTTTTCTCGAGTGTATAATTTGTGGCAGAAATACAAATAATTAAAGTTAAGATACGGGATAAAGTGTTAATAAAAACAAAAACAAATAAAGGTTTTCTGTTTTCTATCAGTAGAGATTTATTTTTTTAAGTTTTTTTGTTTTTGTTTTTTCTTTAAAGAAAATAAATGTTTCAAAAAATATCACACAAAAAAAGAGTGCAGTGATATTTTTTGAAATTTTACAAATTTTATTTTCTATTAAAGAAAATCGCTAAGTGTTTGTTTATGTGTAAAGTTAAAATGGTTGATTAATTATAGAGTATGTATATCTAAGATAGACATCTGGCAACTCCTGTCCGAGTAAAAATGTCAGTTGGATTAGTGTGGCGCCACAACATTAAAACCGAAAAAGAAATCGAGCGAAATGTTTTAAACCAAATTCTGAATACAAATAAATGAGTGGGCAAACGAATGTATTGTCTGTATTCGAAGACTTGACAGCATTGTTGAGTGGTGGCCGGCGATGTTGAAGGTCTTTTAAACCCTTAGGTTAGTTGGAAAAATTATTAAATCTTAATTTTTTTGAGTGCAAATATCCGCTGACACTAGCGACGTCCTCTGACGCCTCTGACTTGACAAAAAGTCCTCTAACTTGACAAAAAGTCCTCTGACTTGTCAAAAAGTCCTCTGACTTGACAAAAAGTCCTGGTCCATTCGCTTTTCTACAACTAACTTAATAACTTTTCTTCGGGCTTTATGTTAACACTAGAATGCCAGCTAAATGATCAGACTTTTGCGATGTCTCATTTTTGAGATATCGGCAGGTGATTGCTACAATTTCCAAAGTCAATATACCAATATCTCTGGACCAGAACGAGACTTGTATTTATTTTTAAGGTTTCTACTCAAAAAAAAAAAAAAATATATATTTTCTGTTTTTTGCACAAACACACATTTGAGTCAAATATTTGCGAAATGTGAACCTAGCTTGGGAAAGATTCATCAATCACCCTGTATTTGCATGTGCCATTACAGAAATTTACTATTCTTGGTGACTTTGAGGAATCCGTCTCGGAACATCGGGTCATTTCAAAGTGGATTTCCACTTGGCAGCATTTTTTGTGCAAGTAATTGAACCAACAAATATTTGAAATATGTAGGCGCTGTAAAACTATAGGATATTTTCTATATTTCCCTTTGACAATGACTTGCCCAGCCAGAAGTGCTGATAAATGTATTGACTACAACTTGCTTCTCTAACGGTTGCCACAACTTGGTAGCATTGTTTTTAAAATTCAATTTTATTTTTATTGATACCAAAGGGAAATTGAAACTTCATCTGTAGTACAATAAAAGGCGTAAATAGGCCTGGCCCCCATTCCAGAAATCAGAAAATTGTCTAGTTATTTCAATGAGAACAATTGGTTGTAACCACCACTAGGACTACGACTTTGCATACGGTCAAGTAATAGAATACAGTCCGGCTTCATAAACTTCCGGTTTACAATAAAACTCATTTCGATTTGGTTGTTTCTTTTCGTTGCTCGTCGATGTCCAACTCCACATCAGGAGCCTTCCAGTCTGCCAGTTTAGTTTCGTTCATTCTACCGCTTATAATTAGTATTTATACACATACACAGACAGACTTAAAAATAATTAAAATGAAAATTAAATTAACAACAATTATCCAAAATCGTAAAATCTAAAAAAAATGTGTTAAAGGTCAATAACGAAACTTACAACTTAATCTCAAATCACCGTTTGGCGATGCTGAAGATCGCCTGAATGAAAAAAAGGTTTGTTTAATGTTGCGGCTGCGCAGTTGCCGGATAAATGAAGGCTGTGGCATGTGTGGCATGTCCAGTTTGATGATGATGATGATGGTGGTGTGCTAGGGGTGCGGCGCCAGTTAGGGCGGCAACATCGGGCTGCGTTGTCAATATTGGAATGCAATTCGTACTGTAACTGCTGTTGGACAGGGTGGAGCAGCCCAAGACGAGTGGCGCCTGGGTGGCAATAGCTAAAGTCATGGCGGCTGCAGCATTGGGTGGCGGCGGTGGCGGTGCCTTAAGGAAATTGGTTGTGGTCGAGGGTGGTGGTAGTGGTGCTGCTGCTGCTGCTGCTGCTGCTAAAGGCAAGTAATTAGCTGCCATTGGTGTGGGTATAGTTGCTGTTGAAGTCGTTGAATGCGTCGTGGTGGTCGACAGTGTTGGTGAGCAGGCCTTGGAACAGGACGACGAGGCAGATGATGATGTCGAGGCAGCCGATGGAGAATATGGTGAGGTTATGTGATGATGTGAATGATGGTGATGATGATGCTGCTGCTGCTGCTGTTGGTGAGTAATGTGTTGGAGTTGTTGTTGCTGTTGTTGTGGGTGATGATGATGTTGGTGTGGATGACTGCTATTGTATGCTGTTGTATTGGCAGTTGTATATTGTAACTGTTGATATTGTTGCTGGTGTGGTGAGGTATGATAGATATGTGGTATTGTTGGTATATGAGTTGTGGGTGTTGCATGAAACAATTGGCTCGACTGTTGTGTTGTCAGGGATTTCGCTGTCGTCAGCGTTGTTGGATGATGATGCGGCAGCGGCGGCGGCTGTGTAACGGCTGTCGCTGGATGCGGATGTTGGGTATAACTGATGGTTGCCGGCGTATAGAAATGCTGTTGCTGCTGTTGATGGTGGGGTTCGATAATGATGAGATTGTTGTTGTAATTGGTTGTGGCAATTGTTGTTGCCACGGCTGGCACAACGCCACAAGATGTTGCCACTTTGTGTTGTTGTTGTTGCTGCTGCTGCTGTTGTAAGTGTTGTTCAAAATCATGTTGTTGTTGCTGCTGTTGCGCTGTTTGTATTTGATTATGTTGCGTGTTGAGATTTGTTATATTGCTGTTATTGTTGTTGTTGCTGATGATAGTGTTATTATTGTTGCCATTGATTAATGCTGCCATTATATTTGCCGGCGGCAATACAATTGGTATGTGATAATATTTACATTGTTTACGTCTGCACTGACCATTGGCATGATCACGACACACAGCCACACGTTGATCACATACTTCAACCTTATCGTCTACACGGTGTTCGCCACCACAAAGAAAGAAGTAAGAGAAACGCAGAGAAATTAGTAAAAGGGATTTTAATTATCTTCTTTTTTCAATAATAACATAAGTTTACAGTGTCTTTAAAATGAGGCTTTATTTTTCATTTTTGTAAAAAAAAAAAAAAACTGGTGACTTATTTTAGAGTTTATACTTAAGGTCTATAGAAAATGTATACCTTGTGTCTAACGCTAAAACATAACTATATACTAAAAATATCACTGAATTTTTAAAAAAAAAAGGTTAATATATCTTTTTTACAATTTGGTTGTGTGTAGATATATTGACATTTTCGATTGAATGTTAAAAATATTTTAAAAATTAACAAAAAATTGTTGGCAGAAAAAAAAACAACTTTGGAAAACAGACCAAAATTATGCCGAACGACTGTGAATATCTCGGTTGTTTTTTTTTTAAATTTTTATTTAATTACAATGCAAAGTAAATTTATATTTTCTAATTTTGCGTCCAAGGATAAACCAGGCTCGATTTTTGCAGCGTGATTAGGTCACAGGTCGATTAACGGTGAGAGGAAGTGCCCAACCAAAGACTCATCATTGATATTTGTCTATCGATTGATTTGGTTAAATATGTTTATGAAACGGAGGATTGTCCACTTGTCGTATGTCTACATCCACGGCTGTCCAATGAACTGATAGAAGAGATTGTTGTCGATATCCCAAATTGTTGGCTCATTATTTTGTTGTCATTGGAAACACTTTGTGGCGCATTTTGAAGGATGATTAGCATTTGATTCCTCCCATCAAGTGCAATCGACTCAATTAATGTTGCCAATAAAACGCAAAGTCCTGAAAAAGGTCTTGGATATTTCGGATTTCAACGGAATTTCATAAGTTTTATATGATTATCACGCCGTTACCAATCATGACATAAGTGAAATTTCCCATAAAGGAGCCGAAAATCTCCCCGCGATTTGGTTAGAAACCGCGTTACTTCCTGAGGGGCCGCATTTTCTGGTCAAGCCGGAACAAGTGCTGAGGGCTGTTGACGATCCCCGGTCCCATCTTTAAGTCTCCGATTAGACACCGTAGCCAATGCTTATAAGCTAAGAAGTTACTCTCAGTTTTTGTGCCAGACAACATGCGACTGGTCACCCACTTCAGATTTCAACAGTTTTTTCATGTTTCTAAAAATTCTATATTAACCGGATAGTCAGACTTTTTTGGTGGAGATATTTGAAAAACAAATTGTCTTCAACACGCCGACGGCCAGGGCCGGACTTAGCCTTGAGGAGGCCCTAAGCTAAACATGTTTAATTTATTTTGTAAAAGTGCTGGAAAATAATGGAAGAAAAGCCACCCATGGCTTCTGCCTAATGGAAAGTCCGGGCCCGCTGTACCTTTCGAGATCCTCGAAGATGCAGTCGAATGTCAGAATGTATGTAGTAGGGTGGAGTGAAAACATGCTTTTTTTTTAATTTGAAAAAGTTAACCTCGGAAAGAGATGTAGTCTGGTGTCCTAATGAGGGGAAAAATAAAGAAAAAAATTTTAAAAAATTTTTAGGGGTCGCGCCACTCCCTCGAAATTTGGAAATTATCGCTATTTTGGCGTTGATTTTAGAAAAATCCTAAAAATTAACGACTTAACTTATTAGAAATTTAAAAGTTTGAGCTTGGTCAGTGCCCAAACAAAAGTATTTGAGGCAAATATGAGGATAATCGACTAATATTTGTAGCTTTGGTGGCGATTTCATTGTTCAGTCAATTTTCTGAAGAAGGGACGATTTGACTTATTTTACTTTTTGAAATTTTTGAACAATGAAAAATTTTTTTTTAAATTTTTTCATGCCCTTATTTCATTGTTTACGCTATTGCAAACATTTATTGACATACAACTTTTTAGGATTTTTCTAAAATCAACGCCAAAATAGCGATAATTTCCAAATTTCGAGGGAGTGGCGCGACCCCTTTTTTCTTTATTTTTCCCCTCATTAGGACCCCAGACTACATCTCTTTCCCAGGTTAACTTTTTTTTTTTGAATTTCACTCCACCCTAGTATGTAGCCATTAAAGGTGTTCACTTGTTGGATGTTATATGTTGCAAATGAGCAAAATATAGTGAGATGAGTGCTTTTTTTTTATTTCTTTGGGAAAACTGTTGTTTTTCATGATATTCTATAATTTGGACCCCCGCCAGTAGTTCTATTTAGTATGTTGCCTATTTTTAATCACAAAATAGAAAAAAAAATCCAAAAATTTCAGTAAAAGACTTTTTAATCAAAGACCATTTTATACACTGATGCCCTAAGTCGTTTGCTGAATATTTCCAAAAGAGGATGTAAGTGTATATTGTCAGTAGAAGAACTCGTATCTCCTTTGTGAAACTGTCAAATGGTGACATGCGTATTACTGGCATCTAGCGTGTGCCTCCGAACTAATGCATCAGAAAACAACTTGGGACGTCTGCCCTGTGTATGGTCTTTGATTTTGATGTAAAATATCATATTTTTCATAAGTTCTAAAAAAAAAAACATTTCAAAATTGCTCAAAACAGATTAATATATTTTTTTTTTTCAATAAAAATCATTATGAAGATCTCTTTCAATTCTAGTACAAATTATACTGAAGAGTTATCACCAAAATTCCTAAAAAAAAGATGTATTCTAAATACATTTCACAAAGTCCTAACTGTGTTAATATTTATCTGATTCCTCTGACTGAAAACCAAAAACAAAACGGAAATAAAGAAATCAATTCAACTTAAAACAAGTATATGTTTGTAATGTCATAATATAATAATTACCGAAAAGCAACTAAGTACAAAACTGATATATTCATACTACACTAGTTAAGCCTAAGTATAATTGGGTTCAAAAATAAATAAATAAATAATTTCCAAAAAAAATAGTTCAAATCGAAATAAACAAAATAATTCAGCAGCATGCACTTACCTTCAGTTAAATGAACGAATCTACAATTTAACCGACTGCACATAGATCTATTAAAATCTTGGCACACCGGGAGGGTGTCCAGTAACTATATAAGAGTTTTACAGAAAAAAAAACAAAACAAATAAAAAGTAAAATCAAATTTGTTGTTTCATTGGTGTGTAGTGAAGATGGGGGGGCGGTTTGGTGTTGTTGAAGTTGTTTCATTTCAGTTGTTTTCAAAGGGAAAAAGTGTTGTGATTATTGTTGTTGGTGATGTAGGTGTTTGTTGTTCATGTTGTTCAAGAAGATAGAGCAGAGTAGAGTTGGTGTTGTTTGAGTTGCATTTGGAGTTTGTTACAGATTTATAAAAGATTGTTTTGTTGGTTTGATACAGATGCAGTTAGAGCGCACATAAAAATCCAAATCGAATTGAAATCATCATTACACCGATTAGAAATAAAAAACCAAATCAAATAATTTTGAAAATAATATCAAAGGTGTTTTTTTTTCAAATAATTTTGAAATTAATTGTTGTTTTGTATCGAAAATCAAACGATATGAAAATAAATTTCCAAAATTTGTTTTTGGTTGGGACATTTCGTGTCGTTTGTTTGTTTTCAAGAGAGGAAAAAGAAGAAAAAAAGAAAGAAAAAAGAGCAAAAATTAGTATATTTCATATATATAATATTGTTCATATATGTGGTTAGATATTGTTGATATTATTTGGATTTCATACGATATATTATATATTTCATATATGTATATATTATGTATAATAATATTAGTTGTCTTTTAATGAGATTTGATAGTAAACGAATATAATTAAAACATAAAATAAATGTCATTGGTTTAGTTATTTTCTGGGTGGGGGTGGGAGTTTTCGTATGAAATCTTACAAACTAAAAAGAAAAAAGCTTTAACATTTTTGTGGTTCTTGTTGTTGTTATCATTGAGTGGTTTTGTTCATTTTATAAAGCCACACTTTGCCCTAAGGTGTTTTAAATTTTCAATTTCTAATTAAATTGTTAGTAAGTATGCATTCTTTTTCTCTAACTGGCATTCTTTATATATGTATATAAAAAAAAATATCCTGTAAGTAAAAAAATGAATCTAATGATCATCTATGTGGTATGTAGGTCTACTTAAAAGCTAGGCAATGACAAATTTATGGGTTTCCTAACACCTTTCACGGATATGCAGGACAGTACCAGCTAATACAATTGAACGCACTGGAGCTAGTTTCAACAGCCATTGAACAATTTCATGATGAGCTTTGATGATAAAACTGATCTTTAAAAACTATGGCGTAGAAACACCTCTTAAAAGTTTTCCCTAAAAGCTTTTTATGAACATGGATCTATAAAAATGTTCTCAAAGAAAAATGTATGCCGATTGTCGACACAATTTATTTTGTAACTTCTGAAAAGCTTTCCCTAAAAGCTTTTTATGAACATGTCTAGTCAAATGGGTCTACAAAAATGTTCTAAAAGATGTATGCGGATCGCCGACACAATTTATTTTGTAACTTCTTAAAAAAGCTGTTAACGTTAAGATTCTCCTAGTTAAAGCTTTTAAGTTGAAGAGAATATATTTATCGAAAGCTTCAGGGGTTTCTCATATAAAGCTCACGTAATTTCAAATGAAACTTAATGTTCACCTAATCTTATATTGAAAGCTTTTAAAGTTACAAAGCTCACGTGATTTCGTACACAAATTGTGTTCATATAAAAATAATTAGCTTTAAAAGTACCGAGAGCTTTCGTGTAAAATTCCGAGCTGTTGCTATTTTGTAGGAGCTTCCAAATGGGTCTTCCTTATTTATTTGTGCCCCACTTACGTATGTATTCTATGAAACTCAGCTCAAAAGCTCTAATTTATTATTATTAATTATTTGTTAACAACAGTATATAAAGCTTTTATGATTATTGAAAGCTTTTATGTTTAATGAGTTCGCATAAAATCTAACATGGTTTTTTCCACATACATATTTTGAAAATAACACGAGTTGTCTTTATGGTTAAAGGGAACGACTTCAGCAGTTAAGGTATTCAACACAAACTAGTTTTTTAGGAGCTTTCAAATGGAACTTCCTCATATAGCTAATCTTGGGTGGCGCCCACCTTTCCTACGTATTCCACAAAACTCAGCACAAAACCTATTATGATTAATCATATACTATTATTTTCGAACAAGAAATTTTGCATTGGAAACGAAGCGAGCTATCAATTTATATTTTCATACTACAATACTGAGGTAACATTGATTGGTATCAAAAGATTTTGAGATTACAATTTAAATAAGTTTAGTTTTATGGAAATCTAGCTGAACTTAATTAAACACTTGATTGGTGCATTATGAATATTGTCGGGCACTGTCCTGTATACGATTTAAAAAGTTCAAATATTTAGATTAAAACAGTTTTGCAATTAGTCTAAATATTCCAAACTTTTCCCTAATTCATTTAAATGTTATATAAAAATATCACGAGTACAAATTTCATTAGACAGAAATGAAGAAAATCATAGACAACAAAAAATTCATCACAAAGCATCAGAATGAAAAGATAACAACTGAAAAAGAAACTTATTCGAAAAAAAAGCTTTTGCACATATCTAGAAAGCAGCAAGTTATATAGTATTCGTTCATCAGATTTTAACAGATATTTATATATTACATACACATGTTTAGACGATTTTATGGTTTTTTTTTTTGGAAAATTTCATAGTCTAGTTAAACACAACACACCAGAGTTGTTAGAGAACTAAGAAAGCTTGAAAAAAGCTGGGCCAGTTTGAAAGAAAAAAAAAAACAAAAAATAATAAGGTAAAAGCTCACAAGACTCACATTTTGATTTGATTTTTCGTTACGTTAGATTGTGTTTTTTTTTTCGTTACAGTTTTTGGTATTTGGTTTTTTTTTTTGTTTGTTTTGTTCTAATATCACATTTAAGTTTTATTTGGGGGAATGATTTTTCTTTTGTTTCAACATGAAATTGGTGCTAAACGAATGCGTTTTGTTTTTCGGTTTCTTTCTTTCTCGATAGTCTAGATTCTAGGCAACTCTCCTAAAACTTTCGTTAAGTGATTTGTTTGGATTTACGGATTGTTTCGGTTTGTGGTTCAAGTTTTAAGAGTTATTGTTAACAAACACACAGTTACATATCCTAAATGATGGCACTAGAAGAAGTATGAAAAAGAGACAAAAAAGAATAAAAAAAGACAAGTAAGCTTTTGGTTTTGTTACACGTTGTAGTTATTGTGGTTGGTTATAGTAGTTGTAGTAGTAGTTGGTACTTAAAGAGTAATAAGTTTTGATTGATAAAGAAGCACGTTTGTTGTGGTGTATTTAAGACAAAAAAAACAAAGTCAAGCTTAAAAGCTTTTCTTCAGTGTTCAATTATGGTAATATAATTCTCGTTTATATCCAAAACAAAAGCGAACCGAAATGAAAAAAAAGCACAACCAAAGCTTTAGTTTTTATTTGTTTGATTCTGTACAGAAGTAGTAGTAGTAGTTGTGTTTTCTTTTTGGTGGGAAAGCTTTTAAGCTGAACTTAAGCTTGGACAAAGCATTGTATAATTGGCGATTTTATTTATTTTTTTTCGAGTGATGTTTTTGTTTGCCAAAAAATATATGAATTCATTACCTAATTATGTAAACAGTACCATTTATGACAATAGGACACTGTGTGTGATATAATAGCCGCCGATCGGAGTTATGAGCTGCTTTCGATTTCGTTATTAACGCATTTTTCATGGGGGATTATTGGTTCAATCGGTTGGTAGGTGGTTAGGTGGGGTTTCGGTTACGTTAAAGAATAAACAACAACAAAACATAAACAAGAAGAAAAAAAGAAAGAAAAGTTCATTTCATTTAATTTATCTAAACTTCTTTGAAAAAAAAAAAACAATTACAACTAATTTAAGATTATAATCGAGAGAAAGAGAGAGAGGCTGAGAGCTAGTCATGCTTCACATATGACATTTGATATTCGACTTTAGCCAGTGATGTGATGTGTCCTTTTCTTCAGTGCTGCGGATAATTTGCTTTATGCCATTTTTTTTACGATATAATTCATTATTTCCTTTTTTTACGACGAAAGGAGTGTCAGGCGACATTCATCATTATCACCGCCTTAGCCCAGCCAGCTACCGACATCACCATCATCGTCAACGTCAACGTCACCATCAGTCATTAGTGTTAGTAGAATATTGTTTAAATATAAATACAGTGACATCATCGCATAAACTAAGAGGCTATAAAAGACTATATCAGGCATATTATATTTCGTGTGATGTGTGAGTTGTAGTCAGGGCCGTACCAGTAACTGTAGTGGTGATAACAATTGAGGGCCCACGAATAAGGACACCAATAAAAAAAATAAATGGATTCCAAGGAGGACGCAAGAAATTATTTACTTTTTATTTTATTTATTATTTAGAAATTAAAAAGAAATCCCAGAAACTGAAAAACTTTGCTAGAATTTAAATAACGCAGTCGGACTTTTTCTACTTAACAAATGTCATAGTGAAAGATATTCTATAGGTTGATTAGCAATGTGGTCTTTTCTGGAAATGTCGCAGTGAAAGATTTTCTATGTCCTAATAAAAAAAAAAAAATCCATGAGTTCAATGTGTCTCAATGAAAATTGCCCAAAATGAAAAGTGTATCAAAAATAGATAGGAAATAGAAAAGATTGCCCAAAAAAAAAAATTATACAAAATTGGGGCATTTCTCATTATGAAAAATGTCGCCTAAAACAATGGGGATATTTTTTCATAATTTTTAGATATGTAATTTTTGGAAAAATTTGCATACAAAAATGCAAAAATGGGGCAATGACAAATTCCCCAATTTCTTTAAGACAGATGTCCTACTCCGCGACTAAGGCTGTGGAGGGATCGGCCCGCGACACCACGCCTTACTATTAGCTATCTCTTAACTATAGAGAAAATACGTTCTTCAGCCGTACTGTTCGCATGTGGAATAATCTACCAGCAAGTGTTTTTCCTGCCTGCTATGACATAAACAGCAACAAACGCTACAACCTCTTTCCTCCCTCCAATACCCTTCTTTCCTATCGCTAACACAGTGCATTGCATTTATAGGGGGCATCCCCTGAGTGTTAGGTCCATTTTCATTGGATAATTTTTCATAAATTATTTGTGAGATTTTTCAGAATTTTTGGCCTTTTTATGTGATTTTTTTCATTTAATTTTTGGGACATTTTTCATAGAGCCGTTTAATGTCTCTGCGAGGAATTCTCAATAGGTTGAATTTCACAGCGATAGCTTATTGTTAAGGTTAACTATATTCTTCTATACATTGAATTTGTCTGTGGAATATTTTCTGTAAGCAGATTGTTCCAGTATCTGTGACATAGTCAATACTGTCCCAATAAAACATTTTATATACAATGGTTAAATGTCTCAGTGGGGGATTTTCTAAAGTTTCCATGTGCCAGTGGTTAAATATCTTAATGGTTTCTACAGATTACATCTCAAGTTTAAAAGTCTCAGTAACTGAGACATTTTCTATGGGTAGAAACATCTGGCATGGTATGGACGAGCGGTACATGCGGACCGCCAGACACACAAATAGCGATCATTCCAATGATCAAGAGAAGGAGCATACAACCAAAAAACTTCTCTGTCATTGTCCGGGTTTTGTGGACTTCTTTTTTTGTTTAATTCTAGAAGACAAACCAGTCTCTCCAAAGTTTATGCAGGCAAAATTCACACCTGTACAGGGACCGTGTTTAAATTGCCAAGATTTCATCTGAGAAATCTCACAACAATTATCACTGGCCATTGGCTTCTTTATAGCTTTTTGTGTATCTCATACAACGACTTCTGTGGAAATTCCAACGATGAAACTGAGGAGCAGACAACCAAACACCTTCTCTGTCATTGTCCGGATTTTGTAGACATCCTTTATTTTTTTGTTAAATTCTGAAGGAAAAACTCTCTCTCTCTCCAAAGTTGAGGTAGCCACAGTGCACACCTTTATTGCGGCAACGGGTGGAGGAAGAAAGTCGACCGGAACCATGGAAACCCAAAATACATTTTGAGTAACGAATACACGATACCACGACGGGATCCAAGTGTTCGACGCAAGTGAGACTTAGGACTTTCTGTAAAGTGGATAAGACTACAAACTGGGAGAGACTTCAACTTGGGGCTAACAGAATGGCGGCTGGAGAATCGTGAGGATAATTTGAAAGTCCACAAAGTTTGTAGGCTCTATGAAAAATGCCCCAAAAACAAATTAAGAATATCCCAAATGATGAATTCCCCAAAATAAATGAAAAATGTCCCCAAAAAGCCCAATATGAAAATTTCCCCAAAAATTCTGAAAAATCTAAACAATTTATGGGACATTTTCAATATGAATATGAATCTAAAAATTATAGAAAAAATTCCCAATTTTTTAATTAGATTTTTTTGGGGAATTCTTAATTTTTTTTGAGGCATTTTTCATAAAGCCACGTTTATATTTAGAAAATGTTATATAATCTGAAGGTTGGTGGAATTGTTAGGAAGTATACGTTGAAATTTTTTTTTATTAAAATCTTACAGCATTTTCTGTGCTCAAAGTGAAATCACAAACAAGGAGAAATCTTAGTAAGCCCAATGTGATAATTTCCCCCAAAAATTCTGAAAAATCCCCAAACAATTTATGGGGCATTCTCAATATGAAAAATGCCTTAAAAACAAAAAAATATGATTTACCTAAAAATTATGAAAAACTCCCCAATTTGTTTGGGGAATTATTGATTTTTTTTTGGAACCAAGTTTACATTTTGGAAATCTAATAGAATCTGAAGGAAGTAGACATTGTGAGAAAGTAGACGAGGACACATTTTTTTTTATTAAAATCTTAGTGAAACCACAAACCAGGAGAAATCTTAGTATGAGAGCTACAAAATAAATGAAACAATCCCCCGGAAAGCCCAAAAATTCTGAAAAATCCCCAAACAATTTATGGGGCATTCTCAATATGAAAAATGCCTAAAAATCAGAAAATTAAATTTTATCTAAAAATTATGAAAAACTCCCTAATTTGTTTGGGGAATTATTGATTGAGCCAAGTTTGCATTTAGAAAATCTAATGGAATCTGAAGGAAGGGGACATTGTGAGAAAGTAGACGAGGACACATTTTTTTTTAAATTAAAATCTTACGGTATTTTCTGTGCTCAATGTGAAACCACAAACCAGAGAGCTATATCAAGGCCTATATTTAGGTTTCCCAGGGTACGAATTGTTGTCACACACTCGACCTAGCACAACGAAGCCTCCGCCAGCTGTATTGAAATATATTTCTAGTCCCCTTTGGTTGGGGCCAAGTTATACTGACAACATCGGAGTTTATCGATGGTTCAAAACTATGATCCACTAAACTCAACTCTACAAGATTTCCGAATTAAAGCACTCCACTAGGAAATCATTAACCAGTCTTTGCGGCTTTTAAATGACACCCCATTCATCCAACTGAAATCAACGATGTATCAAACAGTCTGTAAGTTCTACTCTGTAGTTTCTTTTGTGGAAATGTGCAATGGGTGTACACATTAATTTAGCCGTCGACTGTCTCTGGTACTATTTGCAAATTGCAAATGCTTCATTGATAAGCCACCGTCGACCGCTCTTCGAATTGATGGTTTGTTTGGCATGAAGGCGCGGAAGCGCAATTAATTTGATTAACCTAATTTACGTTTCAGCTCAAAAACAACAACAACAAAAAAAAAAAGAAGAAAAAAAAAACATTCTTCGCTGTGGCACTATCCTTCATTACAGCCAATGATCATTGCCGCGCCAGCTATCTCGAGAGCCGGCTCCTAATGTCCGTGCCCAGTACACTCACACACACACACACTTGTTAATGACCACCTAACCAGATAAACAAACTAAAGGCTAACAAAAAATGAACATGGTCATCTATCTGGCAGCTTAACAAACGAACCAAACGAAATGAAACGACTCAACGACCAAGTGGATGGCCGGCCAACCTATCTGAGTTCGCCTAGTAGAGCGGCAAATACAGGTGTGTCAATAACGAATAAAGTTTGTTTGTTGGTTGGGTGGGTGGGTGTGATGATGGGATGGCAAGATGGGTGTATGGACTCACACACACCCACATGTACTGGCATTTTAGTTAATTTGTGTTGTTGTGAACCAATGGCCAAAGGACAGTTTGGCCTGTGGAGAACAGAAGAGCGGAGCAAAGAGAGAAAACACACACACTCACACCATAACAGCAGTAACTATTGGGGCAGCAGCAGGAGCAGCAGCGCGCCATCACCCGAAAAAGAGGGTCAATTCAATTAAGCCAAAATTGTTGGTAGTGAACAATGATGATGTTTGGCAATAAAGAACGTACTACAAACGAAATGGATGAGAAAAACAACATATTCCCTGAATGTGTCTAACTGCACGTGTGGGTGGTCCTTGAACTGCCTGAACCTGATGTTCTTGTGCTGGAAATGCTAAATGCTTGTTGGGTATAGGTGTGTTGCTCAAGGTGTGTGAAGGATGTGTTTGTGTGAGTTTCGGTAAATAATTTAACAGTGTTTATCTAAAATGTTCAAAGTAATTATCCTAAATGCTCTAAACACCGAAAGGAGAGCAATTAAAACTCTAACGGAGACCGAGATTATATCAGGCAAAACAATGCCGACAAGAAAAAAACAAACATGCAAATCATTTAATTGATAGATAATGTTAGGCCGTCATCCTGGCTGAGGGACTAGGTGATCAATTAATCACTAATTGATATTTAATTAGAGAACTAAATTTAAAATGTTACCCATTTAGGGGGCCATTCTTCTTGATATTAAGGATCTCTGTGTCTTTTACATTTTCTGTAGAAAAACTTTAGCAATTCAGAGCCGACTTTAAACAGTAGGAAACGTTAGTAAATATACAAATTATATTGCATACCGAATTGACAGAAGTTTCTTGTCAGTTCTTTCAGGAAATTTAAATATTTTTTTTTTTTTGATTTTTAGCGAAAAATTTTTTTTGGGTATTTCCAAAGCTTAAACTTGGCATTACTTCCCACGAAATTCACTAAAGCTGAAAATAAAATAACTTTCATGCGTTTTTCCATGGAATCCAACAAATTTATGGTGTCTGTACTTTTTTTTTTGTGATTATACAAATTTTTATATGGTGTGTTGTTGTTGTTCTGGTTTATGTTCATAAGGAGCAGAAGGGACAAGGGGTCAATCAGTCGTTGTTTCTGTTGTTTTTTGTTCGTTGATATTTTAAAGTTATTTGAAAGCTTATTTCATACTTATAGACTAAAATGTTGTTGATTTAAAAAACAATTTTAAATTACATTTGGTATTATATTCTGCTCTTGTTTTTTTTGTTTGTTTTTGGATTTAGGAATAACAAAACTTGCTGTTTTCTTGAGAAATGTGTAAAAGGTCTTTTTTTTTGTCCTAAGTTCTTTGGAGACAACAAAAAAAAAAATTTAAGAAAATAAAAACAACTGGGAAAAAATAAAAAAAAACACAAGAAACTTTGGAAAAGTAAATGGGGGAAAAAACAAAGCAAAAGCTTAAGGACAATAACTTAAGTGAAGGGTGTTTTTCAATTAGTTCAGAGAAAGAGGGGAATAAAATTGCCAAAAATTATTAAAGAAAAATAATTAACACTTTTGAGGCAGTTTTTTTTTTTTGGTGGTGGGGGGAGAGGGGAAATGTTTAAAGCATTTTTTTATCAGTGATTTATACCTGACCGCTTTCATCGGTATATATAACATAAGAAGCATTTATGGGTACTTTCTTAGAGGCTAAAATCATAAATAATTTTTTTCAATATTAATAAAATAGTTGGAGAATTTTTATTTTAGTAGTTTGGTGGTGTGTTCAACATGCAGAAGTAGTTTTCAGCGGGGAAGATTTTATGCATTTTGAGACGTTTGGATATTTGTGGCATGCATCGTACGTAAAGTGTTGCAAAGTGTGTTTGATTGCATTAAATCCAGTTTGTTTTTTTTATAGTTTTATTGGTTGTTTTTATCATAGGCATATATTGTTTGTTTGTTTCAACATGTAAGCATGTAGAAAAGAAAGAAAGAATTGAAAGAAACAAGAAATTCATATAAACGGTCTTTGTTTTATTGCTCTTAGTATAAAAAAAACGATTTGAAAAAAAGTACAATAGAACGTAAAATACGGAACAAAAAAGAAATTGCACAAAACCATATTAACCATATTTCCTGCTCATGCGTTTTTCTGGCCATAATAATAACCCTTAAACAGCCAACAGGTGGCCTGTTTGGATTTTGGTCCAAAAAAAAAAACCAGCTAAAAACTTTTTGCTGCTGTAAAACCTTACGAATCTTTTTGTTTTTTTTCTGTGGGTGTGTATAATGCGGCGGCTATGATAAAAGTTTTTTGCCGAGTTTTTATTTTATTTTGATATCACCCTTAAACAAGTTAATAAATGTAAATTAACGCCTTTTATTTTCAGCGTTTTTTTTGTATTTTTTTGGTATTTTGTCCCATTAGTACTCTCTGTGGAGCATCTGCTACATGTTGCCGTAATCCCACAGTGCCACCACATACATTTAAAACAAATAAAAGAAGACGAAAAACGAACGACATTAGTCGCCTGTTTGTTGTTAACGTTTTTGTGTGTGTTCTGTTTTTGTTTTTTTTTTTTTTTTGTTTGGTTCGTGGTGCTTTGTTCGCTTCAGTTTCGTGGGAGTGCATAGTATTGTAATTTGTTTTTAGACAACGTTGCGGCCCACTCAATGAAATGAATATTTTCGGTTTTTGGTAGTGGTAGCAAAGTACCAGAATATCACAACAACAAAAAAACAGTAGACAACGACAATGGCAACGACATTCATGTTGCTGCCGCTGCTGCTGCTGCTGATGATGATGAACATACAGAGCAAAAAAAAAAAAAGAAAGAAACAATGAAGAAGCTGAAACTAATTGTCCCCCAAAAATGACGACAGACTAAGTCGAAGGCACGTACTAAGTACGCCGCACAGTGGTGGAGAATCGCTTTCGGAATCCAACGAAATTCGTTAACTTCTGATCTGGTAAACATCTTTACGTTCTTTAGATAAAAGGTATGCACATCGTCTATCGGAGATATTGCCAAGAGTGGACGTAGATACATATGTGTGTTTTCCTACTAAATAACCAGTATTTTCTTTGCAATCCTGCCAAAGGATGACATGCTAATTACAGACATCTAGAGTTTTCAGCCGATCTTATGGGTCTGCTAAACTCTCCTCTATACGGGCTTTGATATTGAATAAATGCAGTTCCAAATATATTTTTTCAATAAAAAAAATTAACAAAAATCTAACCGATTTAATCGAAAGAGCAAAGAATTCCGAATATCTTGGACGTCGTTGCAATAACGCATTCTGTCAACCTATTTTTCGCCCTTAGGGTATAAATTGTGAACCAGTTAACCACCAAACACCAATAAATGAGATCGTAGTTAAACCACGACTATGTAAAACTCAGTATCCAAGAAAACTAAGTTTAAACTTCAAATACGTGTTTGAGTGGTCAGTCAAAATAATCGACATTTTCCACTGTTGATGTGGAAACACTAACACTTTTTCTAGAAAACATATGTTTCCGGGGAATAATTTAAATAATATTAAACTTTTCCAGTGGGTTTTAATCACGCACGGATTTTAGTAACAATATGAGAATTAAAAAAACAGGGCAAAATGAAGTTTGGCACGGGCAAAAGACATCTGTATGGAACTGGTGGTAGTCGGAAACTAACCTTGACTCATTTATTGGGCCTAAGACCGTCTACAGATGGTCATCACTAACATCCATTTCGATTGAAGGAGCATAATTTGCAAAGGATAGAAAGAAAAAAGTTACATGATGCCATCATTTTCGAGATATTCATTCGGAATGATCAATAATTGATTGATTTTCACATTTTGTTGACATTCATAATGCTGGGGGAAAAGATTCCCATTCTTAAATTTCGTTCAGAATAGGCCAACAGGGAAAGGGAAAATATTCCCGGGGAGATTTTATTTAGAATAGGGGAAAAATTGCGCGTCGTTGTTTATTCCGTCTTGTAATTGTCAATTATCTGATTTTGAATGTTAATACCTCAAAACTAGTGTTTCGCTCTTTAAAGGCAATCTTTTTTATTTACAGCACTGACAACTATTTCCCTAATCAAATGTTATGGAATTTTTTCCCCTACACATCGATTCTCAACCACTGTACGCCGTTCATGCCCACAGACAGCCAAGAAGACAACAACAAAAAATGAAATAGCAGCTAACAAACGTTCATGCCAAGGAGTTGAAGTCATTGTGTGCCTGAAGTTTAATAAGGTTTTGTCATTTGCATGTAGGTACATCCCCGTCAATGGTGAAAATTGGTTGCAAACCCTACACAAGTAATTACATGTCGTCTGACAAAGAAGAGGCGTTTAAATTCAGTTTTTGCCTTTCTTCGCTATTTGTTTGCTTCCCCAGTGCTAGACAGAAGGTAGATAAGTGGGTAGGACAGAAGAGCTGGAGTTGCACGTGGGTTTGCATTGAGGCAATGAGGTGAAAAAATGCCCTTGAAATAACCTACAGTACTTTTATGACAATGGTGGCATATTTTAAAGTCATACATGTTGTGGTAGCAATTGGCTTAGTTGTTGTTTATAAGGAAAACTGGAATAAATTGCAATAAAACGTATTTCAAACAAATCAACTTGGCTTAATTGAAAACATATCATTATTTTAAAAAACGTTGCTTTTGACTAGTGACTATTTGCACATTAGAACGAGCCGTAATTGTGACGCCTCAGAAAGTGAATTCAGTGCCGGCTGCGTTCTCAAACGAACTTTGGTTAAATTAAACCTATTTCAATTATCCGGACTTTGCATTATTGAGAATTTCGCATAAATGAAACAAATACACGGTATTTTCCTATTTTTACTTTTCTCAACATTTCTAGTTTATAACCGAATTTTCTAGGTTCGTTGTTTCAGCCATTTATTTCTTACCATTTCCATGACATTGTAATTTCATTTGCTGGTTTCTATTCAATTAGGGTTTTGTGCAATTTGTATTTAAAATATATCTGCAAATATTAAATCACTGAAAACAGAAGCAACAAAATAAGCAAAATAAAGTTTTAAGCTCAGAAAATCTTTAGGCAAAATTGAAAAATTGCAAACCCGTGAGTTCATAAATCCGTGTACTAAACTAAACAATTATTTTTTTATTTGTATCACACAATTTTACGATAATTATCAATTTCTCTACAAAATAAAAAGAAAAAAAATTAAAAAAAAAAAATTCGTCAAACATCAGATTTATCGCAAACGAATACTGTCGAAAAGATATTTCTCTCCATTTTGAGGTGTTAGGGTAGCATTAGCACTTTTGTGAAAGCCATTTTGTGTCATAAGCATCGGGCGGAAAAGCTCTGCAAAAATAAAGCTGGATTAATTTGAAAGCTTACAAAAGAATATAAAACAATAAAAAGCTGTAATGTTTAAAAAAGCTGTAATATTTAAAAAAAGCTGTAATATTTAAAAAAAAAAGCTGTAATCTTTTAAAAAGCTTTTTTTGTGAAAGCTTTTCTGGGAAAGCTTTTTTCAAATGCAAAAACAATATGTGCATAAAAAGCGTTTTGGCAAAATAATTATAATAGATCAAATGTTATTTAAATAGCAAAAAAAATAACAGTATACTGATTAGAAACAGTTATGATGAGAAAGTACATACATATACATACAAAGATATTGATTACATTACAATACTTACTACATACAAGCCTGTAAAATTCGTAAACAATAAAAAAAATAGACCAAAAAAGAGTTGTATTACATGAGATATCTTCTTGGTACTTTTTCGTATGCTGTTTTCTCTTTTTTTAAATAATATTTGTGTAAATATGTGTGTGTGTGTGTTTGTGTTGTTTTTTTTTTATTGTTATTTCGTAATAAATTCAGCTTGAATTGATAGATATTAGTATGGACAATTGGTGTTTTGAGGAAAACAAATAGATGTGTGTTACCTAAAAGGAGCTTGCTTGAGATAGCTTTCAGTGGCATGAAAGCTGCATATCATTTTTGGGTAATTAAGGGCTTTTAAGATCAACATTATATTTTAAAGAATTTCATTCTTCAACTATAGGTCATTATTTTCGTAATAGTATAGATCGCGTGTTTTAATAGAGCTTTCTTTCTGACCCAAAGGATTATGCTCTCCAACAACTACGTTCTATTCGCTATAGTATGTGGATCGGAGTAGCTAAGTGTTGGAAATTACATTAACTTGGTACTGTCACAGCCAGTCATTTCCCAGATACTTTCTGAGACCTTGGAAGTCATCCAAAGGACAATTTGTCTCAAAAAAAAATAAATGAATTAAAAGGAATACAAATTTCGCCTACTCATTTAAAAATTGGTTCGGTCTTACGCCGACAACGGAAATGTTAATCACGCCAGGATCTTTATCAGTTGTGGGATTCCAATTACAACAGAATTTCTACTTATAATAGAGAATTTAGAATTCATTTCATCAACAAAAATTATTGGAACAATCAAGTGAAAGAACCAAGTCATTACAGTCGTATTTTTCTTACATCTAGAAAACGGGTTTCTCCAAAAATATTAGATGATGAAAAAGAATGTTATTACTAAAAACATTGGTCAAAACTATTCAATAAAAACATGGATTTCTGTTACATCCGATGACAAGGAATGTTATTACTAAAAATATTGGTCAAAACTGTCCAATAAATACACTTGACAGACAAAACAATCCGTTTCACTTTTTAATTTTTTTTTCTCTGACAATGTTCGTCAATGACAAAAAAGGCGCCTAAACTCCCAAATTCGAATTGAATGCTAATGTCTCCGATTTAATTGGAAAAAATATATAAAATATTTATTTTTCAATTTATTTAAAGGTGAAAAAAGGTAAATTAAAATTCTCTGTTTAGTTTAAATATGAAATTATGTTCCTAAAGGGGAAATTTTGATCATGCAGTACGACTTTCGCCCCCCTTACTGTGATGCTTGCCCTTCAAATATCTCTGGTAAGCTTTAACACACAAGCAAGCTCCTGATACAACAAATAAATAAAATACAGTGTGATATGATGTCTGTAAAGATACAAAAGCTCCGTTTTTCAGTTTGAAGACAGTCTACATTCATCCATTCTGAAAATATGTGATGTGGCTTCGAGATGGATGCAATGCGATCACGACCACCACAGCCAGGCTAAATTACCCAAATTCAAAATGAGAACATAAAAATAAATATCACATAATCACCATAAAAAAAAAAATAAAATGTTTGTGAGGTTATGTATAGATTTGTGTTGTTGTTGTAGTTGAGGTGTTGTTGCTGCTTTGGTTTTTATAATCTATATACATACAAAAGATCATACCAGAATTACATACATTCAGTTACGATTACTTTGTTTTTGGTTTAGTTTGATTCCAGCCATGCGTTAATTGGTTTTTGGAGGCATTTTTTTTTGTACATTATCCAACAAAGTCCACAGAAATAGAAAGCACATCATACGGGGAGGGTTTTTTTTTGATTGATTTTTAAGGTTGATTGATACAAACAAAACATGTCTTGGTGTTCATTCGGTATTGACTTCAAAATCGTTTTTTTTTGTCTCAGAATAAATCTAGAAAGCGTACTAAAGGCGGGGGTGGTGAACATAGAACAAACGAATTTGATCAAAAAAAAAATATTGCAAGTACAGAGTGTGTTTAAAAAATTAATTAAACTAATTAATATTGTAATCAATTGAAATAAAATAAAATAAAATAAAAAAAAAATAAAAAAAAAAAAAAATAAAATAAAGAAAAAAAAATAAAACGAAAATCGTTCTAATTTATTACAACCTGTAATTGCAAGTTTTTTTTTTCTCAAATTTGTTCTATGTTCAAAGGACAAAGAAATTTTCCGATGTTGAGTTTGATTTCAAGTATCTGATTTACGCAAAATATTAAACAAACTAAAAGTCAGCAATTTAAATTTAAATACAAATGAATTTAATAGAATGGTGCATAAATAAAATATTTAGATACCATAGAAAGTATAATTCCTTTATCTCAAAGTGCAGATAAGCAATGGGTGAGTGTATGTGTGTTGTGTTGTTGCCGTTTTTATTTTTTTTTTCGGGGGGTGAGCTGGCTACAGTGTCTTCGTGGGTATTAGAATTCTGGAATCTGATCTGTGTGCTGTTCTGTGTTTCACGTGTTTGGGATGGTTACGAGACAAAAGCATATCCTGTAGGACTACATATACAGCATCAAGCAAATTGGTTGTCTTTCTCTGGGATGTATAACGTTTCTAGATGTTATTTGTTTGTTTGTTCCTAAGCTTTACTATATTGTTTAAAAGCATATTGGTTTATTTTTTCTTCTTGTGATCGTTGTATGAATTTCTATTGTCCTTTGGGATTTGTTTTTTTTTTTGTGTGTGTTTCGTTTGATGAAGAAGTTTAAAAGAAATACACTACTAATAAAAAATAATAATATTGAGCAAGTACGTGTACACAATTACAACATATATTGGAAATTTCTTGTTTGGTTCTACGATGTTTTGTTTGTTTTGTCGACAATTTTGGTTTTTCATTCTTTGTTTGGAGGGGGAGATGGTAGGAGAGTTTAGAGATATTAGTTCGAGCACTTAAGTTTGGGAATATTAAAAGAAATTGTTTATATAGAGTATGTATTTGCTATAGACATATGTAAGTATATTTGGCTTTACAGTAGAAGCGTACCTGGAGATGGTAAAAAAGAAAAAAAAAATAAAAAAGTTTAGTTATTATACGTTCTTTGGTTTTGTTTTGGTTCAAATAAATGACATAAAGAATGAATTCAATAAAAACAAAAAATTAAGAAAAACGTCTGAGGTGGAGACAAAGAAAGGAGGAGCGTATGCAGGGCATGGTAGTAAACGAAACCTGGTTGGTAAAAAAAAACGTTCGTCTGTTTTAATTCCATAATGATCGGAGAGCTATAGTTTATAGTTTAACTTTAATGGAATCAATTACAATTTTAATTGAATCAATTACAAATTGAATGGAATCAATTACAAATTTAATTGAATCAATTACAAATTTAATGGAATTAATTACAAATTTAATTGAATCAATTACAAATTTAATTGAATCAATTACAAATTTTATTGAATCAATAACAAATTTAATTGAATCAATTACAAATTTAATTGAATTAACTACAATTTTAATTGAATCAATTACAAATTAATTTGATTGAATTACAAATTTAATTGAATTAATTACAAATTTAATTGATTCAATTATAAATTTAATTGATTCAATTATAAATTTAATTGAATCAATAACAAATTTAATTGAATAAATTACAAATTTAATTGAATCAATTACAAATTGAATGGAATCAATTACAAATTGAATGGAATCAATTAAAAATTAAACGGAATCAATTACAAATTGTATTGAATCAATAACAAATTTAATTGTATCAATTAGAAATTTAATGGAATCAATCTACAAATTTAATTGAATTAACTACAATTTTAATTGAATCAATTACAAATTAATTTGATTCAATTACAAATTTAATTGAATTAATTACAAATTTAATTGATTCAATTATAAATTTAATTGAATCAATTACATATTTAATGGAATCAATTAAAAATTTAATTGAAACAATAACAAACTTAATTGAACCAATTACAAATTTAATTGAATAAATTACAAATTTAATTAAATCAAATACAAATTTATTGGAATCAAAAAGAAAGTTAATTGAATCAATTTCGCATTTAATTAATTCTATTAATTAAGCATTGGATCAAATGGGGATATAATTAAATAAATTAAAACTTTATTTAGACAAAAGTCACAACATTCTTAATCGTTGTTTGGCAAATAACCAAATTTATGGGTTTTATTACAAAATAAAAAAAAAAGTTAGTTAATTGGTCTATTTAAAAAGTGTGTTTGAGTCGGGGATGTCATTTACGACCATTAATATTTCTATTGGTTAAATACCACAAAAATTTAGTTAATGGTCCCTTTGATTTCAATTAAAGAATTAGTTAATGATAATAAAATATATATATTCTCGCTACTTCGCAATATCACAAATAAATTAGGGGTTTTCTCCGAATTCAACAGACTATTCTTCTTCATATTATGATTCAACTGCGGGAGTTCAATTTAGAATGGATTATTTGGATGGATTTTATGACCTGATATTTTTTGAATGAAAGGGAACATATTATTGTTCCTACTGAAACAAGCTATCCTATTTTATTCAAGATAAGGCTGGTGATGTGTTTTTTTTTTCTTTTTTCCTGAAATGTCATACTCTTCTGTATTTTGTGCGGCGAAATAGGAATTGGTTCCCGCATTCTTAACTCCTCCTTTCCTCATATCCAAATATTAGTATTTATAAAAGATATCAATTAAAAATCAAATATACATATAATTCACATTACATACACATACTAACATACATGTAGGTAATGTATTGAAGAAAAAAAATGCTGTGTCTGTTGTGTTTGTTTTTGTGTAAGAGAGAAAGAAAAAAATAAATACGATTAAATCAATTAAATAATAAATAACCAACCATTTAATATTCAGATACGATATTTATATAGTATGTATATATATATATGTATATAGATATGTATGTAGAAAAAAGCTTACGATCCAGTATCACTTTAGCAAACATTCATCAATGGAGGTGGCGAGTAGAGTGGAGTTGAGTTCAGTTTGTCTCACATTACGAAAGTACGAGAGGTATGTAGAAGAGTTTCATGTTTTTTTTTTCTATAGCCAGTGAGTGCAGCTTACCTTGGTGGTGCAGTTTTTTTGTTACAAAAATTTCATAATTATTAAAACATGCTAAATGACACAAAAATGCTCGGTAATCCTGTAAAAAAAAGCTATTGAATTGTTGCCGTCTTTTGTTTTCCGTCTTGTTTGTCTTTTTTAGGGCGGGATGGCTTAAGAGCCTCTTTTTTTGTATTTTTTTTTTTTTTTTTTTGAAAAAAGTACACATGCTGTAAAGTAAAGAGTTACAAACTAGATACGAGTACAAACTTCCCAGATGATGGACACACTACCGAGAAACAGAATTCCAAAAAAGTATAAGAAAGCAATTTTGTTGTTGGTTGTTTTTTTTTTTATTTTTTCGCTATTGTTCATTGTGTGTGGTGGGTGGTTGCAGCAAACAATGGTTTACAAAAAGAGTTGAAGTAGATTCATATTAAGAAGGAGCAGAAGAAGAAGAAGAACACAAGGCCACATCCTATGGTAACAACTACTGATCAAGAGCATCTACGCTATACGGCCTTCCCAAAACGTATAATTTTTTGTTTGTTTATGCAGTTTATTGTTATAATTTTTTTTTGTGTTGGAGTGAGGAGAAAGGTGGATAAAGAAGACTCAATTACTATAATGTCAATATATACGATTTTTAATAGAATTTCTTTTCACGCGTTCTCTACTTAATTAGCGTACTTGGCTACCTTCCTTTGTTTGTTGTAAATAATTAAACGGTTTTTTTTTAATGAAGACTAGGAAGAAGTGTTCTTAATTATAGAAATTTTATGTATAAAAGGCTTAGTGTAGGTATTTTGTTTTCTTCTGGTGGGATTTGAAATTCGTAAGGTGATGTTTAAACGAAAATACATTTTGTATTTATTAGCGAACAAACAACGATCAAATTGAGCGTATTTTATTTGACAGACGGCCATTTTATTTGACAGACTGTCATTTTATTTGACAGACTGCCATTTTATTTGACAGACTGTTATTTTATTTGACAGACTGTCTTTTTATTTGACAGACTGTCATTTTATTGACAGACTGTAATTTTATTTGACAGACTGTTATTTTATTTGACAGACTGTTATTTTATTGACAGACTGTTATTTTATTGACAGGCTGTCATTTTATTGACAGACTGCCATTTTATTGACAGACTGTTATTTTGTTTGACAGACTGCCATTTTATTGACAGACTGTTATTTTATTTGACAGACTGTCATTTTATTTGACAGACTGTCATTTTATTTGACAGACTGTCATTTTATTTGACAGACTGTCATTTTATTTGACAGACTGTCATTTTATTTGACAGACTGTCATTTTATTTGACAGACTTTCATTTTATTTGACAGACTGTCATTTTATTTGACAGACTGTCATTTTATTGACAGACTGTCATTTTATTGGCAGACTGTAATTTTATTTAACAGACTGCTATTTTATTTGACAGACTGTCATTTTATTGACAGACTGTCATTTTATTGACGGACTGTTATTTTATTTGACAGACTGCTATTTTATTTGTCAGACTGCCATTTTATTGACAGACTGTCATTTTATTGACAGACTGTCATTTTATTTGACGGCCTGCCATTTTATTTGACGGCCTGCCATTTTATTGACAGACTGGCATTTTATTGACGGACTGTCATTTTATTGACAGACTGTTATTTTATTGACAGACTGTCATTTTATTGACAGACTGTTATTTTATTTAACAGACTGCTATTTTATTTGACAGACTGTAATTTTATTGACAGACTGTCATTTTATTTGACAGACTGTCATTTTATTTGACAGACTGTCATTTTATCGACAGACTGTCATTTTATTGACAGACAGTCTGTAATTTTTATGTGACAGTCTGTAATTTTATTTGAGTCTGTAATTTTATTTGACAGACTGTAATTTTATTTGACCGACTGTTATTTTATTTGACAGACTGTCATTTTATTTGACCGTCTGTTATTTTATTTGACAGACTGTCATTTTATTAACAGACTGTGTCTGTCATTTTGTTTGACAGACTGTTATTTTATTTGACAGCTTCGATCCTACTTGTGAGCCAAGATACGCAAAAACCGGTTATTTAACTGGATTTCACGATTTTGCAGGTGTCGGGGGAATTTTTCAAACAGTGCCTATTTGTACTTGACATAAAGCCATCTCCTACTGGCTCAATTAATGTATGTGTTGCAGAAAGTACGGTACCTGTCCATTAAGTTTATGAGTCAGAACTTTATTTCTTTCATAAAGAAAATGAAATGAGCGAGAATAAGAGCAGGCGATTTCTCTCAAACCATGTCAGGTTCACAATATAATTTGTTTATCCTGTAAACGGCATTTGCTTGAATTTCGATATTCGGAATTTGGCATATGCGAAAATTTTGATTATCCGAATTTAGCCCACATCGCGACTTTGGCCCGTGGCGCATAAAGTTCATAGGGCGAAGTATTACCATACTATTAGCAGTATTTCTTTCGATTCCACAAAAAAATAAGTAACTTCCAAAGACATTGGTCTCTTTGTAAAAGGTGATCCTTCCTTCTACATAGCATCGTATGTGGAGTGAGGGGACTGAGTTAATTGTAATCTTTCTACAAACAGATAAGTGAGCCCTTTTTAAAACAGCATCATATGGAGAGCGCGGTAAACGTAATTAAAGCGGCAACAACATATGTTGCGTATGATTAACATTATTTAGAAGCAACATAATATGTAGCGTATGATTAATATTTTCAAGGCAACATCTAACATACGCCACACTGTACACAATGTCTGTTCGTAACTAGTTAAATACCTATGGATTGATTAAATTTAGAGTTACGATTATATTTATATAAAGCCATGAAACTGTAATATAACCATTTTTGTTTTGTTTGTAGCGTTTTATGTAATATCTAAAAACTTGTAAAGGTTCTGTATATTCCGGTGAGTTTAAAATTAAATTTGTATATTATTCGGTATTATGCCAGGTGCGCCAATATTAGATATATTCGGTAAGTCTACTACTGTACATTTAGTTTTATTTTTTTATAAAAGTAAATTATGAGATAGATTTTTGATTTTATAAGTTTTTTTTGTTCACTAACAACATATGTTTTGATATATATGCAGGTAAGTATGTAGTAGATATGTATGTATATATTGACATTATAGTACGAGAATAGAAAGAAAGCTTGCAATAAGGTACGAAAAAACATCACAAAGTGTATCCACGAAAACAAAATATTTCTTGAGAAATTAAACTAACACAAAAAAAAAAAAAAATAGAAAAGGAAAGGAAAGGGAAATGCTAACAAAAGAAAAGCTTAAGATTGTAATTTATGTTTTAAAAAGCGTTAAATGAAGATAGAGAACCAGGCTATAAATAAATAAATAAAATCACCACAATATTGTTTGTTTTTTTTTTTAGCTGAAAACATAGCTGAGAAAAGCTGGCAAAGTTAGATATTTCTTTTGTTTTGAAGTACAACAACGAAAATGGAAACAGAAACTAAACTAAAGCCACTGAAAAGAAAAGGAAACCCAGGAAAATACCGGATGAAGGAGTAGGAGGAGCATGAGGATAATATGATAAGGAGCAAAAGCAGCAGGAGCATAAAATCTACTAGTCAACGGAAACCAAACGAAAGAAGGATACTTAAGACAATATTTAGCGAAACATCACCTAAGAATTTCCCGTCTAAGCGGAATTAATGGGAGGGTGGCGGTTGTTTGTTTTACGGGAACTAAAACAAGAAACATTTATAACAATTACAGAAGAAGGCAACACATACATATAAATATATGTATACACATAGTATATATATATTTATATTGATTACAACCGTGAGAATTAAACGAGTGTTTTTTTGTTGTTGTTGGTAGATTAATGGTTGTTTTTTTTTTAATTTTTTGTGGTGGGTTAAGAAAGAAAGACAGACAGAGCCATACAACTAGTTTGTTTTTGATTACACTCCAAAGAAAAGTACATATTTTCAATTCAAACCAAATGGAAAATTAAGAGGAGAAAAAAGCGTTTGTTTCGGTTTCTCTAATACGAACAACAACGGAACAGAAAGTTTTTTTGTTTGTTTCATATTTGTTCAACACAAAAAAAAAGGTTGTAGTAAAAGTAGTTAAGTAAAAAAAAGCAATTTGTTGGTTTTACTTTTAAAATCTTTAATAATAATTAATAGTTATTAAATAGGTAAATTGTAATAATATCCATAATAATAAATATATATTCATTTCTGGTTGTTGTGGTTTTTTTGTTTTCAGCATACATCGTATTTCGTTAAATGTTATGTTTCCTTTTTCTATTTTTTCTTTTCATCTCAATGTTTGTTAATAAATACAATTTGAATATAATGTGTTTTTTTTTCTGGGTGAGTAAGGTTAGTTTTTTTGTATTTTTTTTCTGCTTTTTGGTTTCAATTAAATAAATATTAATATAGGATTAGTTTTTTGTCTTCAAAATTATCTTTTTTTTTTGTTTTCGGAGTTTTTGTTAAAATAGTGTTTGCTAGTTGGTGTAGATATATATATATATATATGTTTGTATATACTTTACGTATATATATACATATACATATAATTTAATTAACTTATATTAAGTAAGTTCGTTTTTTAAACAAACATGCATTGTTGTTATTTTATAGATAATTTTAAAACTCGTATGCTTTTGTTTTTATATTGTTTAATTTGTGAAACAATTCAAAGAAATCGTATGAAAAACATTTCGTAATATTTGTAATATTAGCTCACATAAACACATTCAATTCGGGGAGAGACAGAGAACAAAAAAACAATATGGAGAGAGAGAGAGTGTGTGTGGAAAAAACAAATCGATTTCGTAAATTTATTTTACTAAAGTTTACTAATAACAGAACAAAAAAAAAAAATTCAGTGTATGTCTACAACTTGTCTATAGTGATGAGAAGTGTTTGTATCAGTCAGAAAAAAAATATAAAAAAAAAATCTTAAAAATGTCTGGGACACAGTGAGTTGAACATTTCCAATATCTGCCACAAAATCTTGAGGTGGAATGTTAGTAATATTTGTAAAAAAAAAAAATGGGAAATCCTTTTGAACTTGTTTGTGTTAGAAATTTAATTGAAGTCATTAACTCTGAGTTGGACTTAATGAAAAAGTAAAAACATTCTCTGTGACGTATGAGTAATTTTATTTGTTTGCGAATGATAAATATTTGTAATGCAACGTCTATCATACGCTTAGTGGTCCTTTTTTGGAAAGGAAAAAACATCAATTACAAATGAGTAATATTATTTTGTTAACTAACATCGCTGGTGCGCATGAATTAGCCGTCTGTTATAGACCTTGTGGACCCTACATTTTTGAAAGGTACATTTTCGTTCACATAATAAAATAACAAGCACACAAATCTAGATCCTTTTGATCGTTTTTTTTTATACTAAATTTATGCATTAAATGCAACTCTGAGTTAATGAAGAACTACAAACATTTAACAAATGTTAAATTCTAATCCAGAAATCGGGGAACTTGACAAAATATTTTCGACTTCTTCGCCTATGTACTCCTTAGTTACTGAATTGTATACAATTAGAGGCTTTGTTTTAAACACCATTACGCCATTCACACTGAGGCAAATTTATAGATTTCACATGGCAAATGACTTCGAACAGCCTATAGGCAATATCATTAAATTGACAACACAGATGACGTATGATTAATCGCTGCAAGATGGAATCAAAGTGAAGACAATATATGAGTTTCCTCTTGTATATCAATAATATTGAATGGACAATGGCTCATCGATTTAAAAAAAAATATTAATTTTCACACCTCAAGAATCGTGTCAGACTAACAATTATCATTTCTCTTCACTGTGTTCTATGACATACTTTAAATAAGACGATTGAGAGAGTGGGAACAGACAAGAACAGTATCGAAAGCGGACGGATTTATTTTGTCATTGTTTTTATTGTATTTTGTTGTTTGGGCGGTGAACTACATTTAACTTTTAGTTGGTATCCTTAAGAGAAGGAAATAGATTTTTGTAAAACGGCAATGGTAACGAGCGAACAGAACAAATAATATTGAGAAATATTTAAAAGAAAATAGGAAATTTGCTCTAAGCATATCAACTTATGCCAAAAGGTCAGAAACGATTTAAAAAAAGCTTTCAGTGGTATGGAAGATAATCCGCATAGTCGCCAATTAAAAAGCTTTGCTTTGATCATCCTAATAATAAACGTGTTTTTTTAAACTTAGCTCAACTATGTTGAGAGTTGTCCATTTAGTAATAGGCTCTGAAAACAATGCCATTTAACATTAAAAGCTTTATATGATATCAGCAATGTGTTTATAAAATCGATGACATTTTAAAGCTTTATGGAAAGTCCGTAATAGGCCATACGAATATATGTTTGCCAATGACTTGAAATTATTTGAAAACCATTTGTAAAAATCCCCATTTATTTTTATTCCTTTGTAATATAAAGCTTTATGTAAAGATTTTAAAGCTTTATTGTAAAGGGTTTATACAAATCCCTATGTATTCTTTATTTTGATCATAAAGCTTCAGGAGCTTTATACAAGCCTTTAAAGATTCATATGAACTTTTAAAGCTTTACTTTCAAACGGATTTGTTTTAAATTAAAAATCAAACAATTCGATTTATAGCGAGATTTTTAACAAGATGTTAAAGATTATTCGAATGAAAGTGGTCAATTTAAAAGCGTTTCCTACTTTTCATTTTTTTAAATTTAAATTAAGCAGAATGAGCTTTTTAAACCCCTTTGTGCTTTTGAAGTTTTATGTGATGTCATTACAAACGGAATTGTGTTTAATAAAAAGCTTTACACATTTTTATTAAAAGTTTCTAAAGCCTTTAAAATTGAAACACATCGTAACAAAGACCATTTAATACACAGATTCCTTAAGTCGAAATGGTGCTATGACATCTGGAGTGTGCTTCCGAACTAATGCGTAAGAAAACGACTGGAGAAGTCTGCCCTCTGAATGGTCTTTGATCGTACTTTGTAATAAAAAGCTTTACACATTTTAATAAACGCATCGTAATTTTCAATAAAAAGCTTTTATACAAAGCTTTCGACATTTTAATAAACGCATCGTAATTTTCAATAAAAAGCTTTTATAAAAAGCTTTAGAAATTTTAATAAAAATCTTTAAAATGGGAAAGCACATGGTAAAAAGTTTTATAAACCTTAATAAAAAGCTTTACAAATGGACAGCATATGAAGAAGTTGAACTCATATTAAAGCTTTTTTTGGCTAAAGATCTCTGTGTCAACTTTTATATGCATCATGCTTTATTTTTTTTTTTAAAAAATTAGCTTTTCATATGACCGAAACGTATCTTCACTAGGACAACAGCTCTGTAAAAAACGCTCTCCAAAATAGTTACCGTGTTAAAGCATTTTAAAGTTATTTTTAAAGATTTTCCATATAATATTTTACGAAAAACATTCCGTTTACAAAATTCTATTTCCCGTCAGCTAATTTGTATGATGTCTTTCTAGAACTATATTGTAAATATTTATTTTGAGTGTGTGTGTGTGCCTAATGCCATCTAGTTAAAAAAAAAACAAAAATGAGAAATTAACATTCAAGAGCCAACTTAGGATAAGAAAAAATATAATAAAGAGAAGAGGCCAAAGAAGCTTTTCATTAGCACAGGACATCGAAAAGACAGCTTAAAGATTTTTAGCTTTCGATGGCCTAACATGCGTTTGCAAGAAGAGACAAATTACAAAAAAAAAAATCAAAAAGGAAATTTAAAATAAAAACTTTAAAGGCCAGCGAGTAAGACTCACAGAATAAATGTGTATTCACTTAGAAGAACATGATGGTCTGTAATCGCCGTATTTTGTGGAAAACTAGCCGGAGCAATTATGCGAGCATTCTGGGAGTTTATATAATAAGTGAAATAGAATCATAAATAAAGCCCTATTAGCAAAAAGGACTTTGTTTTTGTATTATTATTTTACCACTGTGTAATGTAAACCCCAATGCAAAAGCTAATTCTTTTAAATTGTAAAGAATACAAAGGCTAATGTTCTTCTAAGAAATGTACATAAAAAAAACTTTCTTTTAATTAAATGCTTACGAAATAGAGCTCTAGTTTAGCTGGGATTTCGAAAGTGGATCGAATTCAACAAATAAAATGCTTGACCCTTAAAGTGTCTATTCTATCCTGGATTATTTGTATGCCAGCAAGCTCTGCTTAAAAGTCATGGACACTATGTAAAACAACAGACAAATGTGTTTTTTTTTTGGTTTTCTTTTGTAAACTTTAGTAACTGACAATAAGGACGCGCATTGTAATTAATACCTTTGTAGTCGTAATTTTAGGTGTTGTTTGGGTATCCTAATTTAATAAAAATAATTTTGAAAATCTAATTAAATAATAAAAAATAAATAAAATAAATTGAAATAAAAGGCAATATAGGTTTGGTAGTAAAAATTGAGTACGTAAAGCTTGAAAACTTAAAAATAAACCAACAAAATGCTTCGGCAGAAAAGATTTCGAAAATAAAAATAACTCAAACGAAAGCTTTGAAAAAAAAGCTTTATATTGTTTTGCGTTACTTTTCAAAAGAGAACGAGAGAGAGAGACAAATAAAATTAAACAAACTTGAAAGGTATGATGTGACATAACGAGAGAGTGATAGAACAATATTTATTTAAGCTAAGACCTAAACCAAAAACATAAACAAAAGCTTTTTGCGTGTAGTCGGTGAGATTAACAAATATAATTTTTTCTTTTTGTGATAGTGAGAGTGTTACCAAAAGTGAGTTAACTAAAATTTAAATAGAAGGTGAGAGCGAGATGGCAACATAATATTTAGCAAAGACCTTAAACCAAAACTGGTAAACCAACAATTAAAACAAAACGAGAGAAATAGACAGAGAGAGAGAGAGCCAGAGTCAGAGGCGAAAAGCTACACTTTGTTTGAGGGGAAGGAGAACTAAAAAAAATAAATAAATAAATACCAATAAAGTTTCTTGTTTTTTTTACACAAACTATTTATGTTTTTTTTTTATATTTAAAACAAAATTTAACAAAGAAAACATTAGATTTAGATGTTTGTAATATTATGATAAGAGCTAACAAAAATATAATAACACATTGAAGTAAAAGTAATCAATTAAAGGTAAACTATAAATAGGTTACTAAAAACAAAAAGGTGGTAAAACATAATAGAGTGATCAAAATTTCAAAACAAAACTTGAGGATTAATACAACACAAATAGATAGGTGTACATTATGATTAGGGCTTATAATCAATTTCTGTTCTGTGATATTTCATTTAAACACAAGTCAGAGCAACTAATAAGTGATACAAATTACAGTTGAATATTTAGCAAAATTTTTCTTCTTTCTTTGAAAGAATATGAAATTTTCTCAGTTGAATTCTTGCGGTTTCAATTTTTACACAATTCAATTGCTTACAATTTATCATAATATTTCAATTTCGTTACAGACAAATTTTACATTTGATTGAAGTTTCATTTTTTTTTTGTATCTTTTTGTAAATAAATTAATCAAGTGGATGGATGGAGGGGTAGGGTGTATGTAATATATAGGTGGCATAGTGTAGAGTGTGTCAAGTAAATTGAAGAGTGAAGTAAGTGTATACGTTTCCTGAAGCACAAACGCAAAAAGGAGGCCATAATATCGAATAATAATAAGTAATTTAAGAAATGGGGAAACTATAGCTAATCTTGGCAAACATTTAGTTAAAACACAAATTAAGTAGAAAAAAAAATTATATGACATAAATATTAAAACAATTACATGTAAAAAAGCGAGATCTAACATAAATAACAATAGGACAGAAATCATCATAAAATTAAGTGTAAACAAATGGACGTTTGTTTTTTGTCAAGAAAAACTAACAAAAAAAAAGACGGCTTTGAATAATTTAAGTTAAACACAAAATATTGAAAACAAACGAATAAATTAAAAAAATTTCAAATATTTCGTTAAAAGTTCTTCTATACATTTCGTTGTCTAAGTGTAAAAGTTTCCATAAACTGGTCTGGTAAAAAGTTACTTAGATATAATATTCATACAACTAATAAAGTCATAACTAAATCATGAAAGTTAGACAGAGAGAGTGAGAGAGAGATAGATAGAGGGGGAGAGCCAGTTATATATTTAAAGAGTACGAGAGAACATCATTACAACAGTATCAATGCAGAGAGCTTTTTGTGTGGGGGCAGGGTCGGTTTTCATATCATTTAAATTTCAATATATAATTCACACACACATATAACTATGTAATATTGTATATGTATATAATAAGTATGTACGTATATTCATAAATATTAAGCACATTGAATGAGAAAGCTTTCAAGCTAATAAAGGGCATTACTACTTAAGCTTTGTTACTTCAGTCAAAGCTAACTTTACACACGCATGAATCAAAGCTTCACACCAAAGCTGTTTGTGCTTTTCTATGTAAACCTTCAACCATTCGCACACCGCCTGACTCGTTAACGATCAAGCATGTCATGGTTTATTTCTGTGCAGTATTTTCGTTTTCTTCAGCTAAGAAGGCTAGTAGTTAGTTGATAATTAGGAACCTAAATCGATAAAATGTTAGTAAGTAGTTTTCTGAATTTCTTCTTTAACAGCTAAATTTAACGCAGTACTAAGTCAAGCTTTTCAGGTTTTCTGTTTTTGTTGTTTTTTTTTTCACGGGGAGTTTTGACAAGTTAAAAGCTATCACAGTACTTCGTTTTTCTTTTAATATTATCATATTTCGTTTGTGTTGTATTTTTGTTGTTTTTGTTGTCTATCATTCTATTAAATTAAACATAAAAAAACTAACATTAAAGGAACCTAATGTGTAAATTAAGAGCTTTTGTAAAGCTCTAACGATGGCAAAACGCAAAAAAAGTAAATCTTAAGACACGACTAATAAATAATCACTTAAAAAATCAACATCACTCACTGGGACTTAAATTAACTCAAAAAAAAAAAAATGTATGGCAAAAATTAAGGCATTATTTAAAAGACTGAGTGGGAGCGAGAGAGTAGCTGTCGAGTAAGAGAGTTTAAGAGAGAGGGAGAGGATAATAAAACTAAACATTTAACATTTTCCCAATCGGGGTTGTCCAACAGGGGCAAGAAATGTAAGCTAAGCCAGAAATATTTTCAAGACAAAATTCTCAAAGCTTGGCAAGCTCTTAATGACCATGAAATGCCTAAAGGTCCCATACAACTGTAGCATTAACATGAAAGTTGCATTAACAACGTTGAACGAATGTGGCCTTCTGAACAAAAACATGTAAAAGTTCGCCTTAGTTTCTGTTAATGTTGAGCTTTACAGAATAATGTCTTTCCTTACACAGCAAGATAGGGAGAGATCATATATTCAAAGTTTGGTTTGATAAACCAGAAGATGCACTAGTTTTGAATATATCATAAATTAATGTTAGCTTTCAAGCTTCCAAATTCTCTACAATGGCAAAACTACGAAAAGCTTTAGAGTTCAATGATAATTCCAGAATTCCATATATGGCTGTCCTAGTTTTCCTAAGACTAGTTTTTAAAGCGTTTGGAAAGACCGAACTGAATTGGCAAAAAAGAGGAACGCATCCATAAATAAATGTAAAAGCTCTAGGAAATGTTTGTATTACAAACTAATTTCTCTGTTATTTAATTGGTTCGTGAAAGCATCTTAACGTATTGAAATTTGACACAAGTTGTCATCTTTACTAAAAAATACAAAATCATTTAAGTCATTGTGATAGAGCTTTAGAACTTTAATGATTTGTCTATATGGTAAACAGCTTTGCAAAATAATCGACATAGATGGAATACAACATCTATGCATGTAGATGATTTTAAAAGGAAGCTTTTGCATTTTAGAAGTACGTAAAGCTTTTATCGAAACCAGCATTCCTATACAAACTTTATTTGCAATTCTATTTTAAAAAAAAAATTTGAATGCATTTTCATGGCAAAGCTTTTGAGTCGGAGATTTTGTGACAAAAATGAATACTTCAAAAAAGCTTATTAATGTTGACGAAAATAACATGTGTAATTCGGTAGGATTGAGTTCATTTGATATATTATGGAAACCGGTTTGAGGTGTAGAAAAAATAACGTTAGAACTCTACAACCAAAAATGAAAGCCCTGATAGTACATAAGTAAATGGGACATTTTAAGGGCCAATGATCATTTGGTTAATAACTTATAAATCTTGAATTTCAACAGACTACTCGTATATCTATAACGTTTTAAGTACAACTAAAGTTATGTATTTTCACATGTAGAACTTTTTAGAGACTAAGTTGGACGAGTGCGTGAGAGAGAGAGAGCGAAGTTTTTATAGGTAGATGATATTGTAAATCAGAAACCATTCAAGTGCTTGGGCGATTTGTTAGAGAATTCGACAAACGGGGGGAAAGAGTGGGCGGTTTAGAGAGTCTCTCGCGTTTTTTAGATTGACAAAAAAGAAAACAAAACAAAATTTATGAAAACTTTTGTGTTTCTTCATTCGATTCTTTCCGGGAGACTTAGGCACAAGATATTTTGTTACTATTTTTTCTGAAAAAATTGTTTAACATAATTAAGTACATTAACTTAATATTTAGCTTAAGGGCAACTTTTCCCCAACATTTCGCAGTAAAACCTTAAAAACCGTTTACGTTTTTTTTAACGTTTTCTTTTTTGTTGGATGAAAAGTGTTTCAAAATAGTCGCAATCGTAAAACTTTTGTTTAAAAGTTTTTAATTCGTTGGTTTTTTGAATACGTCGCTTTTAGCGGTCAACGCCTTAAGAGGTTTTCATCTTCTTGAAGGGATTCAAGACCAAGGCGCTATTCGAGCCGGCTGTTGAGGCCGTGGCAGCGGCCGCATATTGGGCGGCGGAGGCGGGTGTCATGCCGGCCGGTAAGCCGGTGGCCGTCGGTAAACCTCCCATGGCGGCAAAGGGATAGCCGGGCATCATGCCCGGAAAGAAAAATGCGGCTTGCTGTTGTTGTTGTTGCTGCTGTTGCATAGCGGCGGCATATTGCGGATTGGCGGCATACTGTGATTGGGCGGCGGCAGCGGCGGCGGCGGCATACTGCGACTGGGCGGCATTGGCAGCCGCCGCTTGCATAGCCATGGGCTGACCGCGCATTAGAGCGGCATTCTGAGCGGCTTGCATATAACTAGCCGCCGACGGGGGACGTTGCAATAGAGCAGCCGAGGTGGCGGCATGATTGGCATGCACCTGATTCGCCATGCTCGAGTTGGACAATGAGTTGAGGGAGCGCATTTGCATTTGGGCGGCCTGCTGTTGAGCGGCATGCGCTTGCATGAAAGCGGCATGTTGCGCCATCATTGTGGGTGGCGGTACCGCGGTACCATGCGCTGTCATGTAGGCCTTGTTCAAGGCCATACCCGGGTAGGCGGGCCCCGAAGCGGCCGTCAGAGGTTTGCCGGTTAGAGAATTGGCATTGGCATTGGCCGCCTTAACGGCATTGGCATAGTTTTTCTGAGCCACCTCCTTGGCCAAGGCGGCCGCATCGGCGTAATAGCTCGACGAACTGGGATAAGCGGCATAACCATAATTGGCCGTCGAATACGAAGGTACTGTGATAGCCTGGGACGTGTAGTGGGGCACGGATGTGTTGGACACCGGTGCTGTATTGGCATAGCTGGTCATGACCGAACCATATGGCGAGGAGGCCGCTGCAGCAGCGGCACTATACGATTGCTGATACAAACGTTGCATATTCTGATGGGCCTGATAGGCATTGGTGACCACCGATGAGGTGGCTGGCAAAGGGGGCGTGGGCAAGATACCACCGGACTGAGTCGAAGCGGTTGCACTGGCGGCACCATAGCCATTTGGCATTGATGTCGAGCCGCCATTCAAGGCTGTCGGCTCGGCGAGATAGTCGTGGTGCAAACCATTCATGTCCTCCTTCGTGGGGGACTGTGTAATGGACTCACGACGACGACTCTCGCTGGCCGAGCCATTCATGTACATGGACGTATATGTAAGATTAGATGGAGTATTAGTAGCTACTGGCGCGCACGAAGTAGTAATGCCCTCGTTAAGCTTGTCGATTTCCTGATCCTGACCTGAACAATCGTTGTCGTTAGTCTGACTGCTGGACAATGCACCGCTGTCATTGTCCGGCATGTCCTGCGGTTCTGGCTCGCCCACAGACGATGGGTGAGCTTGACTGTTGTAATTACTACCAGTAGACAGGGAGCTACAAATCGTTGTAGCTTCCGGGACACAAGTTGATGTAGAAGTTAAAGTGGTTGAAGTAGAAGTAAGAGAAGCGGCAGTAGGATCTACTGTAGAAGAGGTGTCTAATGAGGGGGAATTGCTAGTGGTAGTGGGAGTGAGGGGATTGGCGGTGGTGCTGTTAGGACCACAAGTATCTGAAGTTGTTGTTGTTACAGTGCTGGCAGCAGCATCAGCGTTAGCTGTAGTTGTAGTGGTGGTGGCGGTGGTGTCACTAGTACTATTCGGATGGGAGGAGCTCAACTTAAGACTAGTGCTATTGTTTAAATTATTATTAACATACGATAGACAATTATTATTATTATTACTATTGTTGTTGTTGTTGTTTGTTTCACTATTACTGTTGTTGTTGTTGTTGTTGTTACTACTACAATTGTTGTTGTCGTTACTGGTATTATTGATAATATTATTATTATTATTACTATTGCTAGCATTAAATGTACTCATGGTCAAATTACTATTGAGACTACTACCGGCCGGAGTTGTTGGCGGTGTTGTTGTCGGCGACAATTGCAATGTTGCCGACAACGCATTATAGCTATTGTTACTAATGTTCGTGTTGGTGGTATTGGATAGTTGGGATATGGACTGGGATGGTAGGGGTGGTGGTGGCGGTATGGTTGTGTTTGTGTTCAGAATTGTCTGCGTAGTATTGATTGTTGGATGTGGATGTGGAAGTGGGGTGATGGAGGACGAGGAGGATGATTGTGGTGGTGGTGGTGTTGTTGTTGTGTTTGTTTGTAAGTACAGCTGTTGTTGTTGCTGTTGCTGTTGTTGTTGTTGTTGTAGGTGTAGCTGTTGTTGTAGGTGTAGCTGTTGTTGTTGTTGGTGGAGTTGGTGTTGTTGGTGGTGTGTTAAATTAGCACCTAATAGGGTTGTTGTTGCTGTAGCAGCAGCACTAGCAGCAACAGCAGCAGCAGCAGTAGTAGTAGTAGAATTACAATTGGTATACATATTGGTAGTAGTAGTATTACAATTGGTAGTCATAGTAGTAGGTGGAGGAGCAGTAGTAGAAGAGCTTGTGCTATTTTGAGTTTGATACTCACATGAGACTGGTACGAATGGTTGCTGCAATTGCATTAACTGCTGGTATGTGGTCGCACCGGGATACACAGGAATGCCAGATTTTTCAGCAGCCGGACGCTTAATCGGTACCATGCCAGAATAAGCCTAAACAAGAAAGACAAAAATCCAGGGGAAGAGAGGGGGAGGGAAAATATATGCATTAGTATGATACAGACAAAATGTACTATTTGACTAATATGGAAAATAATGAAAACAAAAAAAAAACACACATTATCAAAACGAAGAGAACAATAACAAAAGATAAGTCAGTAGAATAAAGCACTAAATAAATGTCAAGCTTTTACAGAAATTAAGATTAAAAAAAAAATGTATAGAATGCAAAATAGCGCTGCAAAGTAATCATTTTAAACTCAAAAAAAAAAAAAAAAATACAATTTTATAAAATGCCAAATACCGATTAAAACTAATCATTTTAAACTTTAAACTAACGCTGTTCAATACAGACTAGATTTACTAGAGATTTGAGAAGTACAATTTGATTAAAAAATATACAAAATTATTAAAAATTAAAAAAAAAGTCCCTCACAATTCAGTGGATTTCACGAATAATCGCTTAAGTACATTTAGGGGATTTTGATTTGTTGTTGTCAAAGTGCTACATTTTCAAAAGGCTTTTCATTAAAGTAAACTTTTTTAAAATACAAACGATTCGTTACTCTGTTTTCTTTGTTATTAACAACTTAAGTTCATATTTTTACAGAAGATGCAATTTTAAAAAATATTTGTTTTCGCTCTCCTGAGAAGTTTTCTATTATTTGTGAAAACCACAGAATTAAGAACAAGCAGACCGTTAGTCAAGCTTCAAAATTTATACACGTATTGTGGTAAAAATTTGATCAATACAATTCGGAAAATGGTTAAAATCAGTTTCAAAATAAACATTCTAAATGTTAGCCTTCATAAAGATGAGGCTCATGGCTGCATACAATTCAACTACAGGGTTCTCCAACAAGAGGTGTTATTTTGGGTTTATCTTAACCCAACTATCCAAGATCATTTAAGACAGACTCAGGGAATCGACAAAAGAGTCGAGGTTGATCTTCGTTTTTCGTTTAAGCTGAATTTAAACCACAAATTCATTTGTTCAGTCGAAGTTTGAACGTAGCCAATGTTCATTTAGCCGAGTTTTTTTTTAAATTCTTATATTTGTGTGGCCAAAATCCACCACAAAACTTTAATATCATTTTAATTATTTACCGGAAACATATTTTTATTTATTTATTTATTATTAATTACAATACAAAGTAAATTTATATTCTAATTTTGGGTCCAAGGGTAAACCGGGTGACAAAGACCATATGTTTAGATTTTTGCAGCGACAGACCAAAGCCTCTTGTGGGAATCGAACCCACAACCCCCACGCTGATAGGCAAGCACGCTACCAACTCGCCTACCGGAGCGCCTTACCGGAAACATATGTTTTCTGATAAAAGTGTGAGTGTTGCCACATCAACAGCCTAAAATGTGGAAAACGTATTTGAAGTTTAACTGCGGTTTAACGGCTATCATTTATTGGCCCTCAGGGTGTTCTACAATTGGCCCTTGCCAAGAATTCAAACCAAGTATGAGACTAATTAATTAATTTCATTAATAAATTGGGTCCTTACCCATCATTTCCTTTCAAAAACACGGGAAAATTTTGCAGTAATCAAAAACATGAAACATGAATCTTAGAAATAAGGAGCGTAGGAATTTTGGGGATTTTTCTACGTTTAAGATTAGTTTCACGCAAAAGACCCCTGTTCACATTTATTTTTGTAGTGGAACTTTTTTAATAAATGAGGTCCTTTCCCATCATTTTCTTTCAAAAACACGAGGAAATTTTGCAGTAATCAAAAACATTAAACATGAATCTTAGAAATAAGGAGCGTAGGAATTTTGGAGGCTTTTCATATTGTTGTTGTGGCCGAACTTTAGAAATTGTCTGATAATCATAAAAGCAAATGAAATAGTAAAATTATGAAAGACAAAGTATGAAAAAGTAAGTAAAGCATAAAAGCAATGAAAGATAGGTAAGCAACGAATGTTAGCAATGTTTGTCTTCTTCTTCTTCTCCTTAATAATACTTACGAAATTCTCATAGTAAAATGAACCAACCGCTTTAACATCCATCTGTTGGGCCAAAAAACAAAATGTTTCCAAATAAAAAAAAACACACACACACACAAAGAAAAATCGAGATTTATTTCGCAGCGATTTTTTTTTTTTGTGTGTTTTATTATTTTCATTTCATTTTGTTGGGATGGATGGCGAGATGTGGTTGATGTTGTTCGAGTTGGCAGATGGTGGGGTGGGTAGTGGTGTTGTTGTTGTTGTCGAAATTACAAGCAAATTGGAATTGGTTTGCAAACAACATGGCATACAGAAGAGCACACAGCAGCACAATAGGAGCAGCGGGAGCAGTTGTAGTTAACAAATAATTTATGGAGAGTGGGGGTTGATGGCAACAGCCGTTAGTAGTGGTTGATAATGTTGCAACAGTTGCAGCAGGAGTTTGTAGTTGCATTTGTATTGTTGTTGTTGTTGTTGTTGGCCCACATTAGTTAATTTCAAGTCAAGACCAAGTTACACATATGAATGGCACAGCATGACATACACAGCAGGCATTGGCGATATTAGCAAGTATTGTTTTTTTTTTTTTGTGAAATTATTATTATTTGTATACAAAATGCATAAGGCAATGAAGGAGTTTACGTAATTTAAACGATGATGATGTGGTGGTGGTGTTACCCAAGTTAAACAAAAAACAACAAATAATCGCAATGTAACAAAAATCATAAGTGGGGAAGAAAAAAGAGAAGGAAGAAAAAACATTTTGTTAGTTATATTCTAGCAGATCATATATATGTTATGAAGATTATTAATGTTTAGACAAAGTGTGTAAGTTACTAAGGAATACATATACATATACAAGTTTAATATATATACGAAATAATAATTAATATATATGTATATGGAAATCATAATAATCGCTATCGAGTGGCTAAAGGGCACATGAACTTGTGAATTTTGAAAAAAAAAAAATGAGAACTTGGGCAGGTACTACAGTGGTGGGGGGAAAACGATGGCTTTACTATATAGGTAACATAAATACATTTCAAAGAAACTCTACTACGAAATTCACGTATGAGTAATATTTTTATATTAATGAATTATAAGATATAAATGAGAGTTGGATTCAGAGAAACTCAGGAATCAAAACAATGTTTCACCACACTGTGGTGAAAACATGGGACACATTTTTTTTTTTTAAAAATAAGTCAAGGAAAAAATGTATATTGAAGAAATACATTTGAATGTACTCGTATGTTAGAGTCAGCTAATTGACAAAGACAGTAAACTATATTTAAACGCCAAAGTTATGACCAATTATGTCATAGATGAGTTTCTTCAAAAATTATTAACGTATGAGTAATATTAATTCAGCATATGCTACGAGTGAAGGTGGACTTCCATAGCAGTGGTCGACACAAAGAGAGCATGCAAAGGGGGGGTCTGTTTGCAAGGTAAGGCAAATAGTTTGTCGACACATTATTTGTTCGGCTACACACACTAATTGCTTTTCAAAGCTAATAATGTTTTTTTTTTTAAAAACAACTATCTACTTTTTTAAAACAAATACTGTTTAAATACCCTCTTGGAAATGATCAGCAAACGACTTTGGACGTCTGGCCTCTGTATGGTCTTTTAGTACAGTAGATGTGGTGACATTAGGAAGATAAATTCACAAAAAAAAAAAAACTGTACGAATGAAATATATTGCGATCATAGACACAGCGAATTTCAAAAAAGACAACAACATTTAGTTGTAGGAAATCAATGAATAAATGCCGATGTTATGATCAATTTTGTCAGACAGACTAAACGTATGATTAATATTATTTGATCATACGCTAGGGGTGAATATAGGGTTCAATAGCAGTGGTCGACACAAAGAGAGGAGCCATACGAATGCATGTATTGTTTTGTTTTGGCAGAGTACTCTAGTTAAAGCGCAATATGGAAATTATAGGACAACACGTTCGTCCAATGTGAATTACCAAAAAAAGACTCTACGAAGAATAGAAATACAGAAATAATACATTGTTATTGGATTTTCATTACATACACAGCAAATTGACAAATAAACAACAATGTTTGCTTTAACCGACTTTTGTCCAAACTAAACGTATGAGTAATATCATTTATATTAATTAATCATACGCTAAGAATACAAATGTGTTCGACATAAGGAGAGGAGTCGAAACAATGAATGCACTTATGATTTTTTCTAAATACAATTGTTTAAGCACAGGGTGCTGAGAACATAGGAAACATTCTGTAATTTTCACTGAATATAAATTCACAAAGAACTCTACATAAAATTCATAAAGAACTGGACCAGTTAAGCCAAACCAAATGTATTCCATAGCAAACGTATGAGTAATATTATTAATATTAATTAATCAGGCGCTATGAGTACAAACGTGAAAGTGGTCGACATAAGGAGAGGAGCCAAAACAGGGTTTGTGACAATATTTTGTAATTTTCTCTGAAGATAAATTCACAAAGATCTCCACCAAAACAAAAATACAAATATTAAAGAAATACATTTAAAGTTATTTGTATGCCAGAGACAGCTAATTTTCCATGACAACACAATTTATTTGAAGCAAATCGATCAGTAATTGCCAAAGATATGACCAAATTAAGACAAACCGAATTTAACGTATGAGTAATATTAATATAATAGTTAATCATACGCTAAGAATGAATAGCAGTGGATTTCTTGATGTATTTACATAGCACGCTATTGCAGTTCAGATTGTCTTAATACATCTTACAGTTTTTAAATAATGAACAACTATATGACAGCGAAATACATAGGAGGGTGCGTCTGTAAGATCGTGACGTCCGAACTGACAATTTGGCGGCTTGGAAAATACCGCCGACATCTGCCTAATACGCCAAAAGCACACTGCTAGAGGCGCTTGAGTGGAACACAGAGGGTTGCCGAAGGCCAGCCCACACCTGAAGAAGACAATTCGCTGACGAGAATGACAAGGATCTATAAGCGATTCAGCCCAGTACATTTTTTTTTCTGAATTCTCTTAACATTTGTGCCACCTTCAGCCACTTCTTAGCTCTCAGCCTTAAATATTTACGAAATAAATCAAACGTTTGTTAAATTTAAAACAAAAAATAATAAATATAATAAGTACTCATATGTATATTAAAAACGAAAACTAAATGGTTGTGGTATTTTTATTCTAATGGTAAGGAATGTGGAAAGGGGTTTTAAAGCTTTGTAAAAAACTAACTATAAAACTAAAATATTTGAAAAAATCTTATTTCAACGTTCTAGGATCTTGCCATAAAGCAAGAAGATATTAACCTAACTAATTTTGTTTTCCTAAAACTAAGGTTATTTTCAAAGATGGCTTTTTTTTAAAGAAAAAAAAGCTTGAAAGAAAGCTTGACTTTTTATTAGAAATTTTCAATTTGTTGTAGACATTTTCAATTTCATATTGTTGTATAGAAGAGCCGAAGGCCTCGTTGGCAGTGCTCTCTCAATAGATTGTATTGTAATTCATTGTACTATAATTACAAATAAATAAACTCTTATAGAGAAGATGAAAAGGCCAATCAGAAATCGTACATATGTTCATGACTCAATGAAGGGTTTAACAAAGAAAATGTAGAAAAGCCCCTGGGCAAAAAGTCATCCAATAAATCGAGACTTTGTCAGTGGTGTCATTTCATATTTTCCTCTGTTCAAAACATCTTAAATCATCATCTTTTCATTTACTTTACACGACTTTCGACAATTGTTCGTGAAGGGGTTAGAAAATCAAGAGGGTTAGCCAAATAGTGGCGAAATAGAGATTGGGAAAATCGACACACATGATTATGTTACAAAAGTCTTCGTGTAAACATTCATGACTTAACGAAGGGGTTTCCCAAAGAAAATGCCAAGATAAACCCCTGGACAAAAAGGTCAATATTTCCTATTGCCCTCTGATCCAAAAAAAATCTGAAAACATCTTCTTGTTTTTAATTTATACGAATTTCGACGATGGGTGGTGAAGGGGTTAGAGAGGAAGCTTGATTTTTTACTGGAAAATTTAAATTAGTTTGAGACATTTGAGACAAGTCTTCGTGTAAAAGTTTATGACTTAATAAAGTGTTTGCCATAGAAGTCGTCGAGAAAGTGGGGACTGTGAAGGAGTTAGAGAAGCAAGAAGGCGTAACAAAAGAATGGGGAGGAAGCTTGACTTTTTATTTAAAAATTTACATTTTGTTTTTTTTTGACATTTTCGATGTGAAAACACTTCAAACCGGCACACACCTGTGTTTTTCAAAAGCCTTCGTGTAAAAGTTTATGCCCTAATGAAGGGTTTTCTAAAGCAAATGTAAAAAAAAACTCTTGGGCTAAAAATCATCTATTAATTCGGGAGTTTGTCACTGGCGATGTTTTCCATCGTCCTCTGAAATCATAATCTGGCATTTAATTCTGACTTTTTAAAATGGAGTGAATTCTAAAGGTATCTGTTCATAAAAAAAAACTCTCAACAAATCAGCTAACTTGCATTTAATTTAGTCTAGTCAAATTATAATAAATCTTGTTAAAGGGGGACTTATAATGTCTGAAGAAGTAGTGGGGTGTTTGTGTGTGATGTTAAAACTCCTTTTGCTGTTCTACATTTTAAATTCTTTTAAACATTAGTTTTCCATAGCACCTGATATCAACACGCGCTCTATCTCCCCACCCAGCTCTCACTCCGCCATGTTTTTAGTTTAAGTATAATACACTTAATTATATTTCAATTATCTACTTAATCATATTAATTAACACTTGTTTTTGATTTGATTTATTACCCATAATTATGTGTGTCAGTGGGCGGGTGCACAGTTTGTGCATCTCCCCTCATTTTGTATATTCGGTCGAGTGTTTGTGTGTGAGACAATGAAACAAATCAAATACACACTCACACACGGACACAGACAGACTTCGTTTGTAGTTTATATTTACTCAGACCTACAAACACTCATATCATTTACACTGAATGATAAACAATTTAAAATTGTTCAAATTTTATTATGGACAAATTCAAATATTTTCACTTGGCATTAAGGAGTGGCAAATATTGAAATATGAAATCAAAGAAATTGTTGTAATTTCGAGGAGAAAAGAAAATGCCCTACCAGAGACGAACTGTCTGGCTGAAAGGATTTACAAATGTCTAAATAAGGATTGGTAGTTGGGGTTTTTTTGAATGATGAAAGATTCAAACGTTTCAGACCGAAAACTGTGCTGTCGATTTAAACGACCACAAAATCATAGCGACTGAATGATTTGCAGGGATTTTTTTTTTGTAGACACAGAGCATATAAAAAAAAATATTATTTATGGTTAGCTAGTCCTTCAAAATAATGAAAAATTAACCCGACTTATAATTATTGAAGGCTCATAAATAAATGATCCGTAGTCTACCTGTACTCAGAATGAAGCCTCCCTCTTCCCTCCTTCCTGTACCATAACTTTCTATCGCTAACACAATCTATTGCATTTAAAGGGGACATCAATTGAGTGTTGGTCAATTAGAGGGAATTCAAAATTAAAACTCCCATTCAAGTGATCAATGATCCCTATTCTAGCGTTAGACAAAACATAGCCTGATTATGTAAAAACTTCTCATTTCATGGGCGCATTTGACGACAGCAAAATTTTCAACAATTCAGCTGTTTACCTCGGTGGCGTATGATTAATGCGAAATGATAATTCTCAGTCTAATTAATTCGGTGATGATTATGTGTTTAAATATTTAAATATATACAAATAAAAGCTACATTCCACTATTATATATGTGTATATCTAATGTATTCGCATGCAATATATATTATAATTAAAGTCTTGACATATTTAAACCAACAAATTAAATGGCACATTTTCCAAAGGAATAAAAAAATGTAAGAAACAGAAAAAACCGCAAATGCAAATCATAATTATAGAATCAACTGAACGCCAAAAGTAACGAAAGAAGACATAACAACGGAATAAACATAAGATAAAGAACAACACAAGATCAGAAAGAAAGAGAAACAGAAAGTGAACAATAAAGTGAAAAAAGAAGGAAAAGAAACAAAATTAAAATACCAATTGAAACATGTCTGTATCGGCGGCACGTTTCTTGCCCATTTCAAGGGGATGCTGTTGACCTAAAGTCATCATTGCAGCATTGGCGGCAGCAGCAGCAGCAGCAGCTGCTGCCATATTGGGCTGCTGTTGTTGTTGTTGCTGCTGCTGTTGTTGTTGTTGTTGTTGAGTGGCCGAAAGTGCAGAGCCATTCAGGGACATGGTGTTGGTGGTGGATGGCGTTTGTTGTTGGAGGTGATGTTGTAGTTGTTGTTGTTGGTGATGATGGAGTTGTTGTTGTTGTTGGTGATGGTGTTGTTGCAGTGTTGCAGCGGAAACGGAAACAGGTGCAGTCTAGTAGTAATCATGTGCGCGTTTTTTTTGTTTTGGTTGTTGTTGTTTGCATAATGTGCAAGTGTATTCGTGCGTACAAAGGCGTGTAAATGTAAAGGCGAATTAAGTGCACACATGTTTAAGTGTGTATATGCATTTATTGGGGACGAACACACACACACACATTTAGAGTTTGATTTCGCATACGCATCAATATTATTCATATATTCATATATTTTTTTTTGATACAGATTTTAACAGATTTTTTTTTTAAATAATTTAATTTAATTTTTTTTTTGACGCGCCATTCGTTTAATTTAATAGTTGATTTGTTATAAACAATTAATTATGCGATTTTTTTTTTTCATGTGTGATTGTTTGTGAAATTTTGTGTAAAGTGCATTTTTCCATAGGGGGGTTTTTTTTGTTTTTGTTTTGTTTGTTCCAGCAAATTAATTTATTTAATTAATAAATTATTTCAAAATTAAGACCAGTTTGGTTTGTGTTTTGTCAAGAATTTCATTAATGAGAATAAGCATTTCATTTGGCAGCAAATTGTAATTAAATAATTTGCAGAGTGTTTGTGTTTTGTTTTTACAGTGCAGGGCAGACAGGGATTTTGTTGGTTTTATTTTATTTCATATTATTGTTATTATTCATTATTATTATTATTATTATGTTTTATTATTGTTTATAGATTTATTGTGATTATTTTTTTTTTCGAAGCACCATCCATCGAAGCATTGTATATATAGAGACAGTAGTGGCGAACAGATGACATAAAGGTAGTGGTGGTAGTTGTGGTGGTTTTGGTGAAGAAATGAAGAAAGAAATCATAAAAGAAAAAAAAGAAAAGACAAAAATTATACAAAATAATTGTAAAATTTGTTTTTTTTTTTCGTTTGTTTTTTGTTTTAAAAAGATGTGGATTTTTTGTTTGCCTAACGAATAACTTAGATTAAGGCTTAAAGTGTATCCAGACAGTAGTCGGTGTCTCGATAGTTGACTTTAAAGAAAAGTAAATAGTTGTATTGAGAAGAGAAGAAAAATAAGAATAAAATCTCCAAATTCTACAAGAGTTCATTAAGAAAAATATGAATTTTTCCATTTCGTAAAAATTAATTTTTTTAATTCTAAAAAAAAACAAACACTCCTGATACATTTTCAATACCTGGAAGCTCTCAAAGAACCCCCGAGAATAAGTGTCTAAAGCGAAATTAGAAAACACCACCGGGGAGCATGACTTTAGGCAAATCCAATGACAAAATTTCCCCTAACATACAAATTTCATTTTTACCGCATTGGCAGTTTGACTAGACGAAATGAAAAGGAGAAGATCCTCTTTTTAAAAGAAGAGAAGAAAAAATAATTATTTCTATAAAATAATTTGATTCTCTTTTCATAATTACAGCGCCTTTAAGTTTTCACTCTCTTTAATTGGTCGGACAGCAGATTGCTTATTATTAGTATTGCAATTGGACCAGGAAAATACGTGACCACATTTAACTATTTTTATTTTTTGTGGACACAGGCGAAGTCTCTCTTCTATTGGAACATTAAACTACAGCAAAGTATTCCGACTGCTTTATCCTACACTAGACGTATGAGCAAGAATATTCGAAAATATTACTAATACGCCATTGGAGAGATATTTCATGGTACAAATTTAAATAAATGGAAAAACAAAAAAATGAATAAAATTAACAATATGTTGCCATTTACTGTCAGTGAGCTAGCTCGTCGTGCGGTTTTATTGGTCGTATGAAAAATGGTCCAAGAAAAAAACGAAAGATGGGCCAAACAAAATCCCATACCAAATTGGGGCATTTTGCAAGATACCCCAACAAATTGGGGCATTTTGTCATAAGTTTTAGATAATATTGAATTTTTTGGGCCATTTTCCATATGCGGCGAGGGCCGTTGGGTTAGGGGACGGTCTTTTAATGGGGAATTTAATTAGAATTTGTTTGGGCAACTTTTCAACAAAATGTCGGGGACATATGGCAGCCACTTTGCTATTTGGTTATGGAAAATTGCATGAAAAGGATATGGTCCTTTAATCGTGATCGTGGTGGCCATTTGGCTGATGTTGATTTTCATTATTGACGGCATATCTTCCTCTTTATTATGAAATAAACATCCGATCATTTACCTCAAAAAATTCCATTTTTCGTTGAATATCAAAATAACACCTCTTGTTGGAAAACCCAGAATCACTGATGCGCTTCAAAGGCTCTAAACGGACAAAAACCAAAATGGACAAAGGTATCATCTGTCTATTTTCATTTCATTGTGAAATATAATGGGGTTTTTTTTTGGTAATCAAAGATTTCGAGAGAAGTTCTGTTCATTCAGGGAATGTTAAGGGAAATAAGTCATCAACGATTTCCACAAAATTTTCTAATTTTATTAGAGGAACAGACGAAAATCTCCTCATTTCTGGCCTATCAAATAACCTGGCTTTTCGTTTATAATAACGGAAACTCTGTTAAATTTGGAGATTTGCAAAATATTCAAAATATTACGTCGTTTTTTTCTGGAGATTTGCAAAATATTACGTCGTCTTATTGAAATGCAAACTAAAATTTTAAACCATTACCTTGTTCTGTTTTAAGTATTTGATCAAAAGTTTTTACATTTTTTCAAACACCCAGAATTGTTTATTTAATTTCTTTTAAATCAAGCAAATATTTACTTTTCCTTAACGTCGACACTTTATAACTAAAAAAAAAAAATTTGGCATAAATATTTCATTAGTATGTGTAGGCTGTTGAAAGCTTTACATTATTCGACAAAAAGGAAATAAAAACAAGGAAATCATAAAGGAAATATTAGATATTTGAAACACAAGAAAAATTTAAACAAAGATAGTTGTTAACAAAAGAAGCTCAGAAAAATGGAAAAGAAAACGAAAATATTTGAAGCCGTATAAAATAAATATATATTTCATGTATATGTTGAAAGTAGTTTAAATAAATTTATTTGGTAAATATATAAAAGATATATTGTGTTATATGCATAGACCTAAAAATAATACAACAAAATCTCTCGGTATATATATTTATGTAATTGTTTCACACATTCATAACGGTTTTCATACATGTCTACATCAGTGAAGAGAGAAATTTGGACAAGGTATTCCTTACAAATATAACGCCCTTCAAACAAATCGCACAGACATTCAAACGAATCAAATCTGTTGTTTTAACACACGAGTGTCCGGTAAACTGTTCAAACATTTACTGGCTTGCAAGTCTAAAGATTTCCAGCTTTGTTTTTCTTTGGCTCATTGAGATTTGAAAATAATAAGAATAGAACAACAGAAAGAGAAAACGGAAAAATACAAGAACCGAAAAAAAAAAAACAGAAACACAAACAAAGAACCGAACATAACAATATTTTCACGGTACAAGCAATTTTCTGCTTCAATTTGTGTACAAAGATAAAGGAAAACTAGATAGGAGGGACCACCTTCGGGGTAGGTTTTTAGAGGAAATCATAATATGAAAACAATGTTCAGCAATTGTTAAGGTTTTCTAGGAATTTATGTTTATGTATTTCCTAGATATGTACAGACATACATACGTATGTGTTGGTAAATATGTAAAAGTGTGTCTCTGTGTGTGTGTCTGTGTGTATTGTGGAATTGCCAGAATGTTATTGTTTTCCATTTTATGTTTTTTGTTACTATAACTACGTCTATTGCAAAAATATTTCTACACATTATCCTTTTAAAATGAAATGTAAAACACACAGTAATTCAATAATAATTTTCGTAATAATTGGAAAATTGTTTGTAATGTTCACTTCTAAGTGAAATACGTTCGTTCTTTCTAATGGCTTTCCGGAAAAGGTTTTGCCATAACAAAAATAAAGTTCAACTGAATGGGAATGTCTGTCATATGGAAACTGTTTGTATGGCAACTCTCGTCTGGCATGGTCAATTAAATGAATTTCTGTGGCACAAAAATAAATAAATCGAGCGTTAAGTGGATGATGTGAAATGAATTCGATTGAATTGTATAATCAACTTTAAGGAGGGGGGGTAAGAAAATAAAATAATATTAATAGACATTACTGGGTAAAGGAATTGAAATGTGTTAATAAACTTAATGAGAAAAACTTGACCAAACAGGACTCTAGGTATAGGAGAATATCTAAAACAGATATAGTCGTAAATAATGTTTAGTTAATTTGCATAGATTCCATACATTTAAGTTCAGAATATGGAATTTTGCTTCTGGAAATTTGAAACTGGGGAATTTTTTATAAAATTGAACAAATGGAAATACAATCCACCATGACACTAGCCTTAAATTAAAGCTAACAGTGTTAGCTAACAAGGCAACAATTATCTGAAATAATTTCCAGAATGTCAAACATTTCGATTGGAAATGTGAAAATGGTGAAAACAGCTCTAGAGTTGAACTTAGTGTGTCCATGGTTAACAAATTGGAATAAGTTCCACCATGACACTAACCTTAAATTAAAGCCAACTGTATTAGTTAACATTGCTAGGAGGACATTTGTCTGATATAATTTTCAGAATGTCAAACATTTCGTCTAGAAATGCGAAAATTCTCTAGAGTTGAACTTAGTGTGTCCATGGTCAACAAATTGGAATAAGTTCCACCATGACACTAACCTTAAATTAAGCCAACTGTATTAATAAATAATGCTAGGAGTACATTGTCTGAAATAATTTGCAGAATGTCGACTTTGTCATTTGAAAATGTTTCGAAATCTTATATTTCCATGGAACGACATGAGATTGCTTTACTCTGGAAAAATGTTGGGAAGAAATGCAAAATTATTTCGAAAGTCAATAGTGTGATGCACAAACAGGAGGGTGGAAAGAAATGCAAAATTATTTTGTTGCACAAACAGGGATTTTCCCCTCAAAACCAAAGGCTCTCTCAGCATCTGCTGTTAGAAAATGTATTCAAAACTTTCGTGAGATTGTCATGTGAGTGTTGAACACACACGGTCCTCGTCATGAGAAGAATGGGGCTGACCTGGCTGAGAGTGTGTGACAGAGTCCTGGAACGGAAATGGTGTTTGAAGACCTTTTGCTACCAGTCAGAAATGGAATTAACTATGCTGCGAGGTCTCACGGAATTGGACAATCTGGTAACGCGGTTGATCGGAAGCCGCTGGGATGTTTGCCCCGGCCTCAACAACTGGCAACGGACCTTCGGGAGTTTTGCGGTTGCTATGGTTTACCACCTAAATCTCAAGGACAGTTTGGGCATGCGGGGTTTTTTGTTTTTTTTAAAGAAATAACAAATTTAAGATTTTGTTTGAGAATTCTAACAGTTTGCATTTAACGATTTTCCGCCAAAGTTTAAAATATCAATAAAAGTTAACATCTAAATATCGGAGTGAGTTGAAATATCGGCGAGCAGTTACGACACAAAGAGTAGTAGAGGTGTTAGGAAGCCCTCAAGCCCCTGACCAAGAGGGAAGATTTACCCACATTGCAAATCCTCGAATTTTTCCATTCATATTTCTGTTCGTACTCGTTGTAATATTTCGTGGAATCTCACTTTCGAAACAGGTTGGCTTTGGGCGAGCAGCGAAATGTCTATACAAGTCCGTCAGTCAAGTTTTCATCAACAACACACAAAATTTGAAAACTTATAAAGATTATTCAAATATATTTTTTAAACTAAATTGGAAATATTATCATTTCATAAAAATCAACAACAGAAAATCAAATCGAACTCAATATTATCCTTTTAGCGTTTGGCATACAACTAGAGAGGGGCGGGCAGGATTTTGTTGCATTACTGTTGTTTATTAAATGTTGTTTCTTTTTTATATATATTTTTTTTTGTCTTCTGGCCAGTGTGTTTATTTTTAATATTTCTTGTTTGGTTTTTGCTTTCAATGGCTTAGTATTCTGCTTAGAAAAAGAAAACTTAACACAATATATACTCGCATAGTAGGTATAGATTTATTGTATATGGTCTTAGAGGCAAACGAAAAATTAAATAACGACGTTAATGGAAAATCAAAAAATGAAAATTTGTATAAAAAGCTTTTAGCTAGAGGATAAAGCAGCATTTAAGTTATTTGTAGAAAAGCCAAAGAAAAGCCACAAATTAAAATACAAATATTTGTTTATAGCAAAAGATTTGTTTCCGTTTTGTTGTTGGCAGGTGGGTGGGTGGTTGGGTTGGTGGTGGAAAAAAAGTGATTTGAAGTAACAGAACAACATGGTGCTATTTTGGATATTATTTATTCATGTGGAGGTGGAGATTTGGGGAGTGTAAATATTGTGAGTTTATAACGAAGCTATGTTTGTTTGCATCACAGAAAAATATTGTGTTTAAAGATAAAAAAACTGAAAATGAGATTGTGTGTAAGGCCAAGGTATTCCCTGAAAAAAAAATCTATCATTTCACACCCAAAGATATTGATTTGTTCACTTTTTTTTTTAATTATAATCATGCCTCTGTGAATTCTCGTTGATGGTCAATAATATCCGTTCAGTTAAAAGGATTACAAAATATAAGATTTTCTTGGAGACTTGGATGTTGAATTTTTTGTCTAACTTTCATCTATCATTTCACACCCAACGATATTCCATAAACAATTTCAATTGGAATTGATTTGTTCATACTTTTTGTTTAAATAATAATCATGCCACTGTGTGACCTCTTTGACCATTTCTTTAAAGGAATTAAAAAGTGTATGATTTGGTTTGAGACTTGGATATTCACCGAATTCAAACAGTTTACAATAAAAATACATGTGTTTGCCTACTCTTTTAATATTAGTCATGCCACTGTGCGCCCCGTTTGATAGTCAATGATATCCTGCTTAACATATGTCCCTACAACATCATTAAACACTGGCATACACTCATACTGTCAAACATTTAGGCACACACACACACACAGATGCACATCTGTCCATATAGGATTTATTCCACACTGATATATTTTAATCCATTTTTAATCGATATTCAATAGTTGCAATTTTGTTGTATTTTTTTCTCACTCTCCTTCTCTCATGCTCTCTGTTGTACTCACATATTCATAGGGTTTTGTGAGTGTGTGTGTGTGTGTGTTTTTTTAAATAAATATATTTATATTCATAAAATTAACGGCATATTGTGTGAATTTAATAAAAATTATTTTTTGTTACTTCACAGCCGGAGGGAGAGTAGAGAAAAAATGAAAACCAAAGAGAGGTAGAGAGAGAGAGAGAGACTGCAACTAAGTATGCGTGGGTGTAATTACAGAGCCCCAGATAAAGCGAATAACAAATATATGTGGGTGTAACAGCAAGAGCGAGAGAGAATGCATTGATGCACATAAAATCCTTAAAATCATTGCATATTTTTAGGCAGTTTTAATACTTTTTAAACAAGTCATATTATTTGCATTGCATTAATATCCTGTCTGCTTCCCTTGCTCTATCTCTCTTCTGCTTTGCCATCACCTGCCAGGCATCCGTGCATTGTGGTCCTTTGTGTTGTCGCTGTCGCACGAACAACAACAACAACAACAACATCAACACACACAAAAAATCGATTAATATTTATAAATTTTTATGTGTAAATAATAATGTCCACCGTTGGCTTATATTGAGTTAATTAAGTTGTATATGAAATGAGGGATTTTATTTGTTTAAACAATGACTGTCTGCCTGAGCCTGTCTGTCGGTCTGTCTGTGTGTGTGTGTTTGAAAGGATATATACTCGTTTATTATTATATATATATTTTTTTTTTTTTGGTTAAATCATGGAAGGAAATTGTCAACAACATGTGATAATTGAGTGTAATTATTGACGTAAATAGTTAATGGACATATTTGGACAGTGGAAACGAAATCGTCCATTGGGCTGACAGCGATGAGAGTGAAAAATGGAGAAAAATAAAAAGTAAATACAGGCAGGAGATAATGAGATACAGACGGTATTAAGGTGGCTTTCCTAAAGAAGCTTTACCTGAACTAGTAGACCTTAATTTCTTAATCGTAAAGCACGAGTCGCAAGTGCTTTTTGGGCAAGATATTTGTGTTATTTTTCTGTAGGGAGTCAGGCCTGTCAATTAACTCGTTTGTAGACTTTGGTAAATCTAAGCAACAGCGAAACTCCTCTGCCAAAGGGAATGCCGACAAAATTAGAAGCTACCCAAACAATATTTCACTCGGATCAATCAAGACGTCCCGCTGTCAATCCCCAGTTAGTTTTAAACTTATCTGGTGACCTCAAGTGTAAGCACAGTCTCTATTTTTTTCCCCTTAAACATTTCCATAAATAAACTATGATGTCATCCATGTAAACGTCCTTACTTTCAAAGTATGGTCGTTTACCGAACGAATGCCCTGTCACATTTCATGTTCATGTTCACTACAGGTATGTTTATGTATATATTTATGTGTGGGGTGTGAAATCCTAATATTTTCCAAGCCCTGCGGCTGTTAATAGTGTGAAACGGAAACTGGAACAGCTGGAGGGGTATGCTAACGGAAATGGTTAAAGCTAACATTTCCGGTTTAATATTTGTTAGTTTTAAATGTGGCTGTCGCTACTGAAAGAAAGCAGAAAAAAGAAGAATGGGCGAACAAAAAAAATCAAAACAACTACAAACATTTAAAATGCAGTTAGAAAAAGAGAACGTAACAATATTTGCGTTTTTTGCTTTGTGTATATTTGTAGTGTTATGATGTGCTCTTTTTTTTCAAAGGATGGCTAGAGAAAACAACGGAAAAGGTTAAAAGAAAATCAACATAAACAATTGAACTGGAAAAAAAAAGTCAAACAAAAAATGGAAAATAAAGAAAATCAAAAACTATTAAGCGTTTTTAGTTATCATAGAGGAATACAGATAAAACGTAACGAAAACGAACACAAAAGGAAAAAGTATTAATACAATTTAACACAAAAAGAGTAAAGGAAAAAGTAGAAAGAAAACAGAAATGATTGTTTTAATTTTTTTTTTTTTTTTAGAAAACAATTTTTGGCATACCGCAGCGGCTGCAGCAACAGCGGTGGCGCGTGAATGCGCCGCTTTTAATTGTGCCTGTAGGTGCAAGGGAGGATGAAAATAGCGGCAGGGATCACGTGTGCATCTACCTTTAACGGCGTCCATGCACACCGTAATGGAACCATCATCGTGTCGGGCCACTGTGTCCTGCGGATGTGCAAAACGGCATTCAGATTCGGCACGTTTGCAAGCACCGCGCATAAATTCACGGCAAACCTATTAACAGAATTTTGTTTTTCGCATTTGTTGCAATTGTTTTTTAAGGATTTTTGTTTTTTGTTCATTTTTGTTTCATATTGCATTTGGCGTTTGTTGATTTTGGTTTTTGCGGTTTTTTGCAATTTTTTTTTTGTTTTTGGTTCAAAAGACATAAAGGCAGCATCAGCAGTGTTTGGTTTTGTTGGATTGTTGTAGTAATAGTTGGTGTGGTTTATATATAAATATATATATATATATTATGGATATATATATTTTTGGTAGCACATTGGTGGTTTTTTTTTTAGATGGTGTTGGCGTTTATTTTGATTTTATTTGGTTTTTTTTGGAGTTCACATGGACGCGCAGGATAACAGTAATGGAACACAACATAAGGAACATATTTCAAGTAAACAAATTTTTTATTTGTTGTTTTTGGATTGTGTTTGTGTGTGTTTTTTTTTTATTTCCAAAAAATAAAAAAAGAAAAATTTGGTTTAATTGTTGGTTTTAGAAAATTTGTATAAGGATTTTTTTTTTTTTTTTTTTGTTATTATTAGAGATTAGATTTGATTTTTGCGTTAAACAACAAACGAGTGGTTATTTCAATTATTGGCAAAAAATTTGATTGATTGTGTTTTGTTTTTTTTTGGTGAAGAAGTAAACAACACTCAATTTTGGTTAAAAGAAAATTTCGTTTTGTTTTTGCAAAACTTTTGCATGCCACCCAAACGCATAGGTTGGGGGGGTTAGAGAACAAAATTTAGCGATTCATTTAGAATTTTAGTTTGTTTTTTCTTTTTTGTGGCATTTTCGTGGCGTATTGGTAGTGGGCCAGGGCGAGCGGGGTCAATTGATTAGTGCTTAAAACGAACAAAAAAACAACATAACACAACAACAACAACAAAAAATCGTAATGGTTAGATGGGGCGTAACGAGAGTTGGATTTTTTTTTCAACAATTTAGTATAAACACAGAAATAAAAATAATAATAAAAAAAAACAAAAATAAACATAATTAGTGTAACAAAAAACGCTTAACAGAAAATGTGTAGAAAAAAAACGTAGGCTGAGAAAAACAAATGAATCCAATTGTAAGACGAATTCGTGTGATTTTAAAGGAGCTTAGGGGGGGCGCAGGTTGGTGGTGGAGTTAAAGTAATGTGTACTGTATTGCAAGGGGTCGCAACGAACAAAAGAAAACCTGCAGACGTAGTTGTAAACAAAAAAAAAGGGGGGGGGGGAGAAAACACACTGGATTTGAAAGACAGGACCGGGCAATAACATAAGTAACACGTTGAGATTAAGACCAAATAAATTGGGTTTAAAAAAACGCTAGATTTGTTTCTTTTCATACCGTTTTGTTTCTGTTAGTCGAGTTGAAGATCATTGATTATTTCTATTTCTTTTGTATTGGGAAATGCCTTAAACAGAAAATAGCTCTCAACTCGTCATGTTATAATCGAAAGTTGTCGAAAAATTCTTCATAAACAAAAACCCTCAGTCGGAGACAACTATCAATTAAATACGATACTCACTGTAAGCAATACGAGAGATTGACGTTAATAATCGCTTCCTACAGTTTTGACATTTATTTTTGCCTCCGAATGTTTTTCTAGCTTGAAATGGATTTTCAAAAATATATTGTAAATCTTGGAAATCGTAAATGCATTACAAAAAATTCAATACGGGCCGATATGAATTCCAGACATAACTGCGACATATTGCTGGGACATATCGCTGCGACATGGAATCGCAGTCTAGCATATTGTACGTAAATGATGAAAAAAAAATTCAAAAAAAAAAAATAAAAGACATCGTTTGTCAATATTCCTGCAAGATGAGAAATGTCCCATGGTTGTTACTGCAACTGCCGCATGCGTCACAGAAAATATATTTTTCTATAATAAACAATTTTTTTCAAGCACAAACTTTTTCTGTAAAAGCTCTTTTAATTTCTGAAAGGCAATTATGCTGCGATCCTGGATGCGACAAATGTCGCATGTGAAATAACAAATGCTTCTAATTATTATCAGAAGAACCAAGGTCAGGTTTAAGAGTTGCAAACGATTTGTGTCAACGTTCTTTAGAAGGCGGCAAATGTTGCATAGCTATAATATTTTTTTTTACTTTATGAAAAACGGTTTATTATTATAACATCTAAGTAGTCTCAAGAGTCTCAAGTCATAGTTTGATGATGGCTGAGGTCCAGCAGGCGACAAATGTCTGAGAATTCAATTTTCGTACTTTTCTTTTCCTATGAAGTCTGCAAGTACTATCTGTTATTTGTTTTGGCGCGACTACTTATCTCAAATGCTGACGTTTGATTTGAGAATTTGGTTAGCGCTCTTTGATATCTCTTACTGACTAAGTCGGGGTTTAAAAAAAAAACCAAACCATAATTAATTTTCAAAAAAAAAAGTCACGATTTTTTCAATTTCAGAATAAACTCAAATGTGAATTGCCTGCCATGTCGTAGCAAAATCCAGTGTATGATCGATGTATTTTAAAGTGTTTAAGTGTCTTCATTTATCGGGGTGGGGGGGCTAGTTTCTAGATTGTAATTATTTCGGATTGTACATGTTCATGTTTCATATCAAATTTTCAGATAGCAAAAGCTTTGCAAAGGTTTGCCAGATCGCATAGAACACAAAATAGTGAAATAGTAAAGAAACAAAAGCCGGAAACGAAAGAAAGCTGCTGACATTTTCAACGAAAAACAGTGTAAAAAATAACTAAACAGAAGAGACAAAGAAAAACTGTACTGGAAAACCAATTGAATTTCTTGAAATCCTGATCACCATCATCTTCATTCATAAAGGAAATGAAAATCATTTATAAGTAAAATAAAAACACAAAAAATGGAAAATGTAAGATTTTCCGCTAGATAGGAAAAAACTATTGTCAAAAAATTACTCCTAAATTTCTCATGAAAAAGAAAACAAATACGAATGTGTGAAACAAAATTACGTTTTGTTTTTCTTTGAAAAACAAAAACAAAGTTATTTTTGAGAAAACTGAAAACGTAACTCATCAGATCATTAAACAGAAAATATATTTTATACACTTTCTCAATATTTTTTCGTTTCTGTATAAAAGCTTAACATTTTGTCGTTTTTTTTTTGGGTTAATAAAAAAATATTTGAAAATAATAAAAAAAGAAAAAATAAAAATACATCTTTCTTTACAACACAATATTTGAAAAAAAATAGGTTAAATAATAATGAAAATCATAAACGACGATTCTTTTTTTGTACAAAACATGCTTTTCATTAATAAATATTATTTTATATTAACTTTTTTTAAAAAAAAATATATATATAGAAAATAAATATTCAAAATATAAGTCATGTAAAACATAACAGAATGTTTAGTTTCTTCTTTTTTAAATTTAGTTTTTACAAAAAAAAGTCAAACAAAGAGTTAGTGTGGATAAAAAACAATGTAACATGCAGTTGCCGGATGACTTACCTCTAATCTGTCGGAACGTGGTATTTTCTGTTGGGCCACCTGTACCGCTTGCGGTACAACGGGACCCAATTGTGATGCAACCGTAGGATCGGGACCCAATAAGGCAGGCACTAAATGACCAGGTGCAAAATATGGACTGTATGTGTTAGCAGGTATGCCAGTCAAATAAGGATTTGTTGCCTGCGGACAAAGACGAAAGAAGAAACAACATTAATTATGGAAAAAAATCAGATAATAAAAAAAAATGAGAAATTGGGAAATACATATTTATTTTGCTGTAAAATCTCATTACAAAGTAATATATATACTAACTGATAACAATTTTTTTGGGCCACCATATGCGGTTGTAAAAATCCTTTTTTTTAAATTATTTTGCCCGCTGCTACATATGCTTTGTTTTTATCTAAAAACTATGTTCACAATATTTTTAGCCCACATAATTACCTTTAATTTGATATATTGTAGTGTTTGTCTCATATGTCTCCTTTCGAAATCATAGTCACTTTCGACGAAACTGGCAAATTTTGAACCAACATTTTTTTTAAAAAATATTTATCCATTAAAATTAGTTTTGTTGTTATTGATTTTTAGACAATGTCTATATCACAATGATCTCGAAAAATAACTTATGTTATAATATTTTTCTATTGATGTCTCCTTTCAAAATCATAGTCAAACTGACAAAAGTACTTTCGACGAAAATGGCAATTTTAAACCAAAACTTTTTTTAAAAAATATTTATCCATTAAAATTAGTTTTGTTGTTGTTGATTTTTAGACAATGTTTATATCACAATGATCTCGAAAAATAATTTTTGTTTTCAAAAAATTTAAAATAATTGTTTCCAATACTTGGTGCAACTCATTCCAATAGTCAAAGCACTTCTATACTTTGGCCAAAGCCTGGGCAACCAGTTTTTAAATATTTCTAATTAAACGCCAGAAGCCACAAAACGGTCGCCATGTTTTTTTTTTGTTCGCCATAAACCTTTGACAACGTCAACAGCCCACACTTTTCGTTGCTTCCGGCTATACAATTAGCAAATGATGGATGCAATCAAATACGATTACGAGTTTCAAATATTTGGAGACAGTTTTTGCGCAAAACAAAACAAAAAATGTGCATTTCCCTTTAATACGTTAAAAATGTTATAACTTTATAACGAGTACGAAAACGTGAACGAATATCAAAATTGAACACAGAAAAAATGTTTTATGGCTTTTAATTTGTTGGGAAAGTATGGCAGCGGCATTTGCAGCACTACAATTCCATTTAAATATTTGCAGTGACAATTTCCATGTTTCTCATGTTATCCAGCGGAAAACAGTGTTAAGTTGCCCTCTACTATATAACTACCACTACTACCACAAAGAGCATGTCGGCAAAAAAAAAACACACACACACAGTTATATGAATATTCATAAGATAATATGATAAACCACATCTTTACTCTGCTTCTTCTCGTTTTTTTTTTTTTGCTGTTTTACGAATAATAAAAACTGCAAACAATTTCTGATGGACGGACGGACCCACACACAAAAAAAAAAATAAAACTAAAAAATCAAGTTATAACTTCCACAAAAAAAAAGAAAAAGGATTTCGTTTTGGAGAGTGGACAGCAAACAGTAACCGAGTCCCACTGAGGCCGAAATACATACACAATTGCTCTGTCCCACCCGCCAACAAACCAATACCGACAACACACACACATACCGCTATGCTCACAGATAAATGAAATCCTTTTACAACTACTACAACTGCAGTCATAATGACTACGAGTGCGACCGCGTTCGTTCGCTACGTACTTGTGACCGCAGCACAAAGCGAAACTTAACAAAGCGAAACGTAGCAAATAATAAAAATGTTATTTAAACACGTAATTTATGTATATCGGTGTGAGTGAGAGTGTAAAAGTGTGTGTGTGCCGGTATTTGAGAGAGTGTTGCTGCTGCCATTGTCAGTGAATGCGAAAAGTTGTTGAATTATTATTTTTAAAAATGCGCGAAAATACTCAGTGGTAGCGGCGGTGGTGACGGCGACCAACGTCACTGTTGCTTTTGTGCGACTGTTGATTTGTGTCTTCCACCACCCCCGTCCCCCCACCGTATAGGTAGACTTTTGTATGCTTCTCTTTACCTCAACACCCAACATCCGCATTATAATATTTTATTCATACCATACCAGAGGAACAATATGGGTTAATAGTTGTGGCTTAAATGTATGGTTGGACAATGTAAAACACTGGATTTATTCACACATACACACGCACACACATTCTCTCTCACCCATGCCCACACAGCAAACATATTGTTGCGTATAAGAGATATGGGAGTAGCACGAAAGGTCAATGGATTTAAATGGAATGGCCTTTCGTCTTCGTCTTTGTTTTTTTTCTTTCTGTGGGGTGATGTGGGATTTTCTGATACTCGATAGGAGGTGTAATACCTGTAATCGTAGGGTAATTGTGGCGAATTTATTCGCCTGCGACCCTTATCCACATTGAGTGACATTTCTTTAAATTTGGTTTTGGGTTTGAAATCTGTATTGACAAGTTTTCCCCGATATTGTCATCAAAGTGTCATGCCTTTTGAGATGTGTGGTTGGTCAGCAATCTCGACAGCCATCTAAAGGTCTTAGCCAATGGTTGCTGTAGAATCTGTAGTGATATGGCGGAGATCTGGAGTATTGAACAGCACATATCTGTTCTTGTAGCCGTTTATCTGTTGAAACTATGATGAAAAGGACTAGGACAAAAGTAATCGACTCTTAACCGATTAATGACCAAAACATTTTTTAAAAAAAGTTTTATATTTCATAAAAAAGGAATCCCAAGTTCGAATCCGTAGACATGGTTAACTTTACGAAATCCTTTTCTCTGTGCCATATGGCATCGCTGGCTATGAATGGGTTAATAAGCTCGTAACCGGCTATCTACTGAAGTTGTGGTGACAAGGAGAAGAATTCAAGTCCTTAACATCCTCAAATGCGGGTGAACGGCTATTAATTAGACAACATTACCATATTTCCTTTTGGATCTTCAAGATATTCACTCAACTCAAATTAACTTCCCTTAAGAGTTTCTAGTGCTGTAAAGATTGGTTTCATAGGGACCAAGTTAATTGGATTCGAAATAGTGAGAATATTATGAACTAGTAAGTTGTAATGCGCTATGTCGCCCGTTGAAATATGGAAAAAAAATTTTGTTGAAAAAAAAAATTATTGTGGAAAAAAAAATTTTTTAATTGAAAAAAAAAATTTTGTTGAAAAAAAAATTTTGTTGGAAAAAAAATTTTGTTGAAAAAAAAATTTTTGTGAAAAAAAAAAATTTTGTTGAAAAAAAAAAAATTTGTTGAAAAAAAAAATGGAAAAAGAAATGTATGTGGAAAAAAAAAATTTTGTTGGAAAAAAAAATTTTGTTGGAAAAAAAAAATGTAAAAAAAAAATTTTGTTGAAAAAAAAATGTAAAAAAAAAAATTTGGGGAAAACACAATTTCTGTACAAAAAAAATATTAATTTTTTTATTATTATTATTTATAGAAAATTATAGAATGCCTATTTAAATTCCTACGTACTGCGTGACAGAGTCAGTGAATCAGTGTCGAGGGTAAATATATATTAAAAAAAGAAGAAAAGAAGATTCCATATTTTAAGATTCATTTTATTTATGTTGTAATAATTCTGGTCAATCAGGAGCTGAACGATGACTCACCTCATCGTTTTAAATCTTTTCCCGCAACTACAGTGAATGCTTCACAGCTACTCGTAGAATCACACTGGTCCTTTATGGACTAAACTACCCTCAATGGCTTAATTGCACTACTCAACAAAATGAAAAAAAATTCATGTACTCCGGATGAGATAATTTTTACTGTGTAGATAACCTTGACATGAGCTCGAAAAACGCAATAAAAAATTTTTTTTTCGTTTGGTTTTTGTTTTATTTTTTTTTTTTTTAAATTTTAAAAACAATTTTTTGGTTAATTTGTTTCGTTCGGCATAACTCGGGAACCACTAGCTCGATTTAATTGAATTAAATTTTAAAAAATTTAAAATTACAATTCCCTTAATCTGTTCATATATTGTTTTCCTATACAAGCAACAGTTTCCAAGTTAAAAATGAATATATAAAAAAAAATAAAATTTCATATATTTTTGTCACCCAACAAATTTTAATTTTTTTTGTAATAAAAAAGAAAAAACCTTACCATAGACAAAGTTGTGCATATGTCGAGCAAATTTTTGAAATTCATACCTTTACTCAATTGCGAATAAAAGCGAAACGCGTGCATCGATTTTCATGATCTTTGTCTCATTTTGCTCATAGGTTATGTGACTTTACGTAAAAGTAATAAGATTTGACATTTTTTTTCATTTTGGATTTTTTATGGATTTTTTAAAAAAAAAAAATTTAAATCTTTAGGCAAAAAATAAGTTTTTTCCTTTATATATTCATTTTTAACTTGGAAACTGTTGCTTGTATAGGAAAATAATATATGAACAGATTAAGGGAATTGTAATTTTAAATTTTTTAAAATTTAATTCAATTAAATCGGGCTAGTGGTTCCCGAGTTATGCCGGACGAAACAAATTAACCAAAAAAAATTTTTTAAAATTTAAAAAAAAAAAAATAAAACAAAAACCAAACGAAAAAAAAATTTTTTATTGCGTTTTTCGAGCTCATGTCAAGGTTATCTACACAGAAAAAATTATCGCATCCCGAGTACATTTTGACTGTTGACTAGTGTTGTCAACTCTGGAGAAGCAGAATCACCAGGGTAGATTCGAGCGAATCGTAAGACGTCTAGTGTACAAATTCTAGTAGATAAAAGCCTGTCCCTCCAAAATTGATGTGGGTAGATTTCCTTGCCACGGTTTGGTTCGGAAAAGGCGACCGGTAACAGAAAACCTAGGGTGTTTTTTAGGTGGACCTCCTGACAACAAGGTTCCCTAATGCCAAATAACCCCAATAGCCAAGCCTTGGAGTTTTAGAGGTTTGGCTATTAATCGAGAAAATCCGATTGAATTTTTCAAATTTGTAGTAATGGAGGCTCCAGAAAATCCCATTTAAATTTTTCAAAATTTTTTTGTGTGAAAATCTCAGGGATTTAACTGGATTTAGCATGAACTGCTAATGTACAGTGGGCCAATGTAGCGTGGTGTGGTAGGTAGTGTGTGCGGCTGTCACACAAAAGAACCCGACTTCGAAACCGGGTAAGACCATCAAACATTTGTCGGCGGGTGTTTCCACCTCGTAAATGTTGGCGACTTTACGAGTAAGAGTGTAATCTCTAAGCCACGTAAAACTTCTCTAGAAAAGCATTAGCCGTTCGGAGCCGGCTTTAAAACAGTAGGTCCCAGTCAGTGAGTATACAAATTATATCGTGCACAGCTCTGTTCCTTCATGGAATGTTAAGGGAAATAAGTAAGTATTAATGTCCAGTAATGTCCTTATTGTAAGCACTTAATTTGTGGATCCAGAATATGTACATTTTGGCATTGTGTTCGTCTGTCAGCCTAAAAATCATCGATACCGGAGTTTTTAATCTGTCTCAACTAAATCTTGCCACACTCTCTCTCCAATCCTACTACAAAATTGATGGTGGGTTTACTTTAACAACGGCCAAAACCATACGTGTTATTTGTTAAAGCCAGCCTGGGATGCCCAAAGGCATTTCGAATTAGGCTTTCGAATAATAAAAAGTAATTTTTGTTTTGGGGTTTCTTTTGCTTTTTTTTTGTGTTGTAATAAATATGCTTTAAGACGCTTGTTGATTGTTCCCAAATGTCATGATATATTTTCTGATCTGCGTATGTATGAGTACTCGTATATACATTCAAACATGTACTTGTGTGTAGAACTTACCACGGCTGGCACTTGTCCTGGTATAACTGGCTGTCCTGGTGCAATACCCATTTGTTGCATTAAAGCATTTTTCAAGGCAAGATGATTACGGCCATTTATCAATAATTGATCCTTCAAATGTTGTGGAGGATGAAAATATTTGCAAGGCGGTTTATCACGATTACAACGACCCTGTAATAGAAAAAGAAAGAAACAAAAGAAATCAGTTAAGATTTTATATAAATTATACCATAAAGAAAGCAAAGAAAAACAAGACAGATAGAGCGAGAGAGAGAGAGCAAGCAAGGGCGAGAAAAGACAACATAAAATATGTTTATAAGGACCCTAAGACCATCAATAAATTATCAGTGTTGCTTTTTCCAACCCAAACTTCTGCAACAGAGAAAAACGAAACAAATGGCACGGAAATGCTAAAGAAAACCGAGTCAGACTCGAAGTCACCGATAATATTTCTTGAATTTTTCTGGTTTTCATTCTTTGTTTTATACGACGAACTAAGAAATGCTGAACAGCGGCGAACAACCAGAAAAAAAATCAAATAAATATTATCCTTAAATAACTTTGGATAATAAATGAAAACAAAAGCAGACAACAAAAACTGTGGCAGCGGCAACAAATAAACACTGCGAGCAAAGTTACTGGTCGTCCGTCTGGCCATCCTGTTTTGTCTTCATTGAGGCCATTCCTCAACGGTGGTGGCAACAATGCGCGAGTCATGCCATGAGTATGTGATAATTCAGCCATCATCAAGGACTTTTTCCCACTCAGCTCGGCGATACATTTCACATTGTTTTGCTACGGCTTAAGCGGGGCCGAGAGGGAGAGGGGCAGCGGTAACTACAGTGGCAGGCAGCAAGAACTGATGTTATTTGTCTCTTTTGTTTTTCGTGGATGTCAGCTCAGAAGTTCCTGGTTGTTGCTTTAATTTTTGTGTTTTTTGCAGGATCTCAGTTAGTTTTATGTGAAATTGTTGTTGTTGCTGTTGTTGTTAATGTAAGGAGCATATTTTTCAGTTGTGTGTGTGTGTTGCCAACAGCATGTGTATGGTTGTTGCAAAAGATTTCGGTTACCCTTACCCGTAAAACATTTCGGGTAAGAGCATTTGTTCATTGCGGAAGCCCGTCTGTACGTGTGTTGTTGCATGTATGTGTATGTGTATGGTGAAAAAGTTATCCTTTGAGCTTTAAGCACATAAATTATCACTTAATAAATTACATTAGTAAAGCGAAATAAACATTCATATCCTCCTAACGTTGGCAGAGCTAACACTCGCACTGCCGCTGCCACTGCAGTCGACATCATCTCATCATCAACACCTCCACCGAAATGGTTGCCTTCACAGGATCCCCTGTCCTTATCCACCCACCACACTACCGCACACACACACACACAATTCCATATACAATTGTAACAACCCTGAAGGAAAGTAGGCGTCATGTGTCTCCATGTCACCATTTTCGTCGACAATTTTGGTTGACTTTTTGGTGACATTGTCAACGAAGCGTCTACATTTGTTTTTTTGTCATTGATGGGTAGAGAAATTTTTGACAACTGCTTCTTTTTGATTATTTTATTCTTTAGTTTTGTTTTGCAGAAATAACACGTGCATGCACGCAAAATTAAAAGTGTTTTATTAAAAGATACAGAAAAGTGTATAAAATGAGTAAAAGACATTATAAAAGACTAGTAAAAAAACAGTCAATTTTGTATAAAAATATATATAAATTAAAAGAAGTAAACAGTGAAAGTGATTTATTGATTTATTTTTCCAATTAATACCGAGGAAAAATTGAAGGAATTAGACGCTATTTTAGCCACACAAGCAGATCCTTATGTAAGTATTATTCTTTACTATAAAACGAAATCAATGAACAATTATAAATTTCTGATTTATTTCTTTTTCTTTCTTTTTGGACATGACATAATAATGAATTTCAATATTGATGGAACATTTGGAAAAAAGCGATTGCGGGATTACGTCAATGTGTTTGCGGCTATGATAGGTAAAAATTCAGTCAACTGAAGTTTTCAAGCTATTCAATACTTCAAAAATTTTGTTCTATACACAGATGCTATATCAACATTCAGTGAATCGTCTGATAAAACGTTAAGAGCCGCATTCCAACGACAGAAGACAAAATATTTTAATCAAACCAGCCGCAGCAAGGGAAAAAATAAGGAACAGCATGAAGGCGACACTTCTGAACAAGAACAATAATTTATTATTTACTGTACGAAAAGGTATAGCCTTGAAAAAATGAGCTTTAAGAACGTAATTCAAAGAAATATGCAAGACATAAAACTGGAAAAAACTGAGAGGTTTAGCCAGCCTTGAAAAAAATAAGCTTTAATTTTATTCCAAGAAATATGTAAAACATTTAAAACTTTCAAGTTATTACAAGGTTGTGAAAATAATATAAAAAAATTAATTTAATTTAAATCTTAGACACAAAAAGACTGGAAAGTACCTTTTTTTATCATATAATATCATATCATATAATCATTATTTTAATAAATCTTATAATTTTAATAAAACAAACTCATCTGATTTTAATTATACTCCTCCCAATAGTATTTCCGAAAGTGTAGACAATAATTATGCAAATGTACTACTGAATCACTGGTTCTAATGTCTCCATGTGGTACCATTAGAACCACCTAGTCAATAGTTCTTATGTCACTAGTGGATTCTCAATGACATGCACATGGTGAATGTCAACAGTATAGAGCATTGTCTGGGATATGAACGGTCAGTAGTACTGGTGACAAAGTCAATAGTGAATCAGTACTTTTTCGCTAAAGACATTTCCTACAGGGAAATGAAAGTTAACTGATGTTCGGGGCAGAGAAATGCTGGCGTTAATGAATGTTTATATGTAGTTAGTATGAGTGTATGCGAGTGGGTGTGTATTTGTATGTATGTAAATGTATATAAACAAAAATAATATGAAATGTATGTGTACATTTACGTGTATTCTCACCGTATGTGATAAGAATTTTTATGAGCCGGAAGATGAATGCCGGGCTTTACTTTCCGCCCAGGAACTTTAAATGTTGGAAATTTTAAGGAAGTCTTTTTTTTTTTTTTTTAGCGAAAAGTAGTTAAATTTGGAAATATTTCTAAAATATATCCAACTGTCCGATTTTTAATGATAATACCTCAATAATCCCTTAGTCTTTGCAAACAAACAGTTTTTTATGGAGCTCCAAAATGTTTACTAGATCAAAAGTTACAGACTTTTGGCAGATGGAATTGAATTTAATACTACTGTACTTCGATAGGATGCCGGTGAAATCAAACCCTTAAGTTTATTCTTTCTTAGTTTCCCGACCTTTTCTAAATCTTTTCGGAAATTCCCGGGACTTGATTTTCTTTATAAAATATAATGAAAAAATAATATTCTTGAAAAAAAATAATTTTTTTAAATCAAAAATCCTGTACAATTTAAATGTAATAAGATCAACTAGTTCCAGAATGATTCAGGAAGTGAAAATCATGTAATTTCCCTGATCAAAATGCAATCACAGTTATAAAAAGAGCTTAAAATCGTACACTGTTGCATTGTTTGGTAGTATTTTATACTCGGGAATCCCGACAAATAATCCCGTGAATCGGGAAGTAAAAAATAGATAAATTTTCCGGCAAATACACAGGTTAAACACTCTAATTGTAATAAAAAATTTAACTCTCCCATTATGTAGTTATCGCTCCATGGAGTTAGTGAGATATTCCACAGATTTCAAATTTAAACCGATTTTGTTGTTTCAATGATCTCTGCGTTCTGTTCTTTACTCAGCATTTTCCTAACAGCTTAGAAGTTTTTTTTTTGTACGTATATTTTTGTATTGATTTCACATATTATTCCCTTCTTGACATTAGACCTAACCAAATCCATTTAATTTGTAATCCCATTCCTCAACATTCACATTCCCGTACTTGAAACTATTTTTCTTATTGTATGCCCGAGGGAAATGTAGAGGGCGAGTGAAAAAAAGGAGCGTGTCTATTTATCATAAAATGAAAGAAACCCTCCTGAAAAAAAAACTGTCCGTACAACCATTTGATATTTAAATTTCCATACTGAGATCAAATACAGCATTTTTCAACATTTAACACTTTACTTATCAACACAGCCGGACGACATGATGACGACAACGAAAAAAAGGCTATTACAGTATAAACGGGTAGACGAAGATGGAGACGGAGACGGAGACAAAGCCAAAGGCAATATGCCGAAGAATATCAAGTTTCTTGTGAACAAGAAATCAAAATTGATTGGATGCGAAAGACATTGGGGTGACCAGGTGTCGAGGTGTTCATAATATTCAAAAATGGTAGTGAAACTATCAAAAGGGTCAGCAAACTTTTTTAATTAATTTTGGCGAGAAACAAAATATGTATTCAAATTTCTGGGGATCTTATGTATTTTTCAATAATTTACTTATAATTCCCTTAACATTCCGTGCAGGAACAGACGATGAAGTTCTCTGGAATAAGTTAACTGGTTACGACATAATTTGTATAAGCGAGTTGGTAGTGTGCTTGTTGTGGGTTCGAATCCCACCAGACCAGACCATATGGTATGGGGGGGGGGCAGAATTAATGTGAGTTGAGAGTTTACGACAGACTTGGACTATTTGTTTCAGGATGCAGATAAGAAACGTACGAAAGTCACATTCTTCAAATGTTAATTTAAATTAGATTATAAAGAGTTCGGTGGTGATCGTAAAATCGAATCCCCCAGATTCATAAAAATTTACGAAAATACAAAAACAATTTTCACAAATTTTTTAGTAACAAAGTTGTTTTAAATTTTTATGAATACGGGGGTTATTATTTTGCAGCTGTAATATTCCATATTCTTTGGAATGAAAACATTAGATTTTTTTTTAAAAAAAACATACTTTGTTTCTGGAGGTTTCAGAGTAATATTAGCAATAACATTAGCTACAAAGCCAGGAGCTGCCTTGTACCATGTGTGGGGCTTTTCAAACTTCACCCTAACATCGCTTTCACCCGGTTTACCCTTACAATATAAATTTACTTTGTATTGTAATTAAATAATAAAAAAAAAAATGTCACTGACCGGGACCTGCTAATTAAAGCCGGCTTCCATTTTGGAGGAACAAAAAAAAGACCCCATGAAATAAACACCCAAAGGGAAAATTCAATAGGACCACACAATTTGGTAAAGGAAATATTTTTTTTTTAATTTTATTTACAATACAATGGGTCCAATGGTAAATTTTGTAGACACAGACCATAGATCGCTAGATTTTTGCAGGGACACCAAAGCCCCGCACTGATGGACAAGCAGGCCACCAACTCGCCTACAGGCAAGCACAACAACTAGAATTGAGGTGTTATTTCTGATTTTCTTTGAGGGTGTTACTTCATTTTTGAATTGGGAATATTTCTCAACTTCGGGGGCTTTATTTCATTTTCACATTGGTGCCTTAATTTTATTTTGGTCTAAATTTCCCCCTGACAACTTATTAGTCTTTAACATTTACCTACAACTAACTAAACAACAACTGGTCATCTCCTAGTCGCTTTCTACTCCCCTCTCTCTCTCTATCTCTCTGACCATTCGTTGCTATGGCCATCAGGCCATTTGTGTATTAGCCAATCTATAACAATTCGCAGTTTTCCAATTTTATGCTCTGCTTTGCAAGAAATAAAGAAGAACAACAGCAAAAAAAAAAACAAAACTGGGAAAAACTAAACCAACAATACAGTATAACCAATTCGATTTGGAATCTATTCACTTGTAGTTCAGTCCGCTGGGAGCTGAGAGAAGGAACATGAGTGCAAGAATCCTCATGTCATCATCATGCATCACTGGCGGCTCATATGCTACAGGAGGAGGAGGGAAGGAGACATAAAAGGGCAACGATACCCATTGCACCCGCACCATGTCCCGATGAACTCTGGCAAGAGTATGTGTCGTTACGATGCCACTAAACATTTGCATGTCGTTCAATTGTTGGATAGTCTAATCTACATGACTGCTCCTTGTGCACAGCTCACAAATGAACAACAGCGGTTGAAAAATGCCGCAGCACCAACACCACGGCCACCAGCAGTGGTAGTGGCAATGGCATCAAACACTACAATTTGCCCAGATTCTTCCATTGTAGGGTGCCATACAGCCGTCTAAGCTCCAGAAAAAAAAGCGCGTTAAATACAACAACAACAACCAAATGCTGTCCACTTTTACTGGAGCTCTGTTTTTTTTTCTTCTAAGCATTTTTTTCTGCTGCTACTGCTGGTGACTGTCTGACTGTTGTTGCATGTATATTTTTCAAACTTGAAGATTATCCTTTTACAATTGCAATGATTACGTTTTATTTCAAATGTATGAATTTTGCTCAGTTGTTGTTTTTGCCCCTGCCCCACGCGCTTCAGCTTCTTTGTTAAGCTAGAAAAACACAAAAGAGACAGATAGCCCAAGCGAACGGAAGGACAGGCACTTAGCCGGAGCTGGAAGGAGGTTCTGGACAGACGGATAAGCTAAGAGTCAGTGGAGGGTATAAGAATAAATAAATTTGATCATGTACAACAGCTACAATCAGCTAGCGGCCATCACCCACCCTGCACCATTCCCCTCAAAAGGAGTGTTAGCTTCAAAACTGAAATGCAATGAAACTAAAATGGGAGAGGGGGTTAGTTTCTACAGTTTCGTTTCGTTTGGCATTATTATTCAACTAATGTCAGTCAGTTTGAAAGTTAGTTTTTCTTTATTTCGTTTGCTATTTTGCTATTCTTTTTTTTTACTATTGTTGCGTCTATCTTTTATTATATATTTCGTTTAGCTGGTGCTTCTGGTTTTTTCGCCGTACTTTAAACTTTGTTAACACCCACATATTTTACAATAAGACGAATGACGATGATGAAAAACTACTTCTACACACGGAAAGAACTGTAATGCCAACAATATGTACTCCACCCACCAAAAAAAAAAATCCCCTAAGGCAAAAGGTCTTCGTTTTAGACTGCGAAAGGTTTGAAAAGTTACAAATTTGGTGTCACGACTGGGCAGGCTATCAGGAGATGATACCACATTATCCAGGCCTTCATTTAATTTTTAATAAATTTCAGTGTTTATTTAAATTCAATTATTTTTTAATTCATTTCAATTTATTTAAAATTAATTTCAAATAATTTTTAATTAATTTCAAATAATTTTTAATTAATTTCCGTTAATTTTTAATTAATTTCAATTAATTGTATTTATTTTTAGTTAATATCAATTAATTTTTTTTATTAAATTTCATTAATTTTAAATTCATTGCAAAAAACTTTTAATTCATTTAAAAATCATTTTTTTTTAAATTAATTTCCATCAATTTTTAATGTTCCAGTTACTTTTAATTAAATCCAATTAATTTTTAATTAAATACATTGAATTTTTAATAAATTTCAATACTTTTTTATTTAAATTCAGTTAATTATTAATTATGTTCTCTTAATTTTAATTAATTTTTAATTTAAATTAATTAAATTACTTTAATAATTTTAATTAATTATTAATAAATTTAAAATTAATTTTTTCAGTTAATTTATAATTCTTTATAAAAAAAATTTAATTCATTTCAAATTCAATTTTTTTTAAATTAATTTCCATCAATTTTTAATGTTCCATTTACTTTTAATTAAATCCAATTAATTTTTAATTAAATACATTGAGTTTTTAATAAATTTCAATCCTTTTTTATTTAAATTCAGTTAATTATTAATTAGTTTCTCTTAATTTTAATTAATTTTTAATTTCAATTAATTTTTAATTAATTTAATTACTTTTTAGATAATTTCAATTAATTATTAATAAATTTCAAATAAATTTTTTCAATTCACTTTTGAAAAAGAATTTGTTTTTAAATTAAATTTTTGTTTTTAAATTAATTTCCATCAACTCAGTTAATTATTAATAAATTTCTATTCTTTTTAATTATTAATAAGTTTCTATTAATTTTTATTAATTTTATAATTTAATTTTTAGTTAAAATGTTTTTTTTATTATTTTCGATTAGTTTTTTAACTTTTAATTAATTCCAATCACAATTTTTTACTAAATTCAGTTAATTTTTAATTTTAATCCACAAATTTTTAATTATTTTAAATTTATTGGTAATTAAATACAATTATGTTTTACTAAATTCAGTTAACTTTTAATTCCTTTCTAATAATTTTTTTTATTTTTTAATTCATTTCAATTACTTTTTATTTAAATTCAATTAATTTCAATTTATTTAAATTCAATCAATTTTTTATTAATTTCAATTCATTTTAAATTAAATTCAATTCATTTTTAATTAAATGCAATTACATTTTAATTAAAAACAATTAATTTTTAAAAAATTTCAATCTATTCTTTTTGAATTCAGTTCATTTTTAATTAATTAATTATTAGTTTCAATTAATTTTTAATTAATTCCAATTATATTTCAATTAATTCTAATTAATTTTTAATTAATTCCAATAAATTTTTAATTATTTTTTTTCATTATATTTTTAGTCGTCATATTTCTGCGTAGTCATTCGACTTTAAGGAGAGCCACTAATAATACGATTCAATAGTGATTTGGTACTTCGGTGCCCAAAATTCTTTTCATAGCGTTGGCCAACCACATCCGTCGTGCCAAACAAATCGTGCTCCCCTTTTCCAGAATTTCTTAACGGTTCTGCTACGTATAAACCGTAGTTGGAAAAGAAACCAGAAAAAACCAAGCAGAAAACTACTAAGAATTGCTTGGTACTGGTATTATCCTATGCCATGTCCTGGGCAAAGTGTTAAGGATTTCATTTTGTTTGCAACGCAATCTACCTCCCCCTCAACTTTCACTTCGTTGCGCTTACTTCTTTCGCTGGACGAAGAACGGGTGGCAGAGGAGGGAAGTCCAGGATAGGAATATTTCAAGACAAGCGGTCAGTGGCTGGAATCCCAAATGCCAGCGTTAGGGGTGTGCGGAGCAAAGAAAAAAAAAAACAGTGGCAATAACAACAATAACAAAAGTTAACGCTTGATAGGTGGTGTCTTATGAACTACTCGCTGGCAATGACTGGGTGCTATGTTCAAATGTCGGTTTGACTGTCACTCTCTCTCTCTCTCCCTCCGTCTGTCTGACTATACCAACATACTTAGATTTGAATGTTTAAATGTATGGGTGTGGGTGTGTGTCAGTGTACGTTTGTATTACATGACAGTATTTTTTTTTCTTTATTTATTTTCATGACATTCTAGATAATCTGACTTGAAAGTTATTTATTTCTATTGTACCATTCGCAGAAAAAGAGCAGACAAGAAAAATACAAACTTGTTTCCTCTTAGTTTGGTTTGAGTCCAACACAGCATAAAAAAACACACCAAAATTGGAAATGAACTGCATATTGGATATGGTGGGGCCAGAACCAACAAAAAAAAAAATATCAAATTAGGTTTGGTAAATATATGTATAAGACAAAAGAAATTCAAATATTATTATATTACAGCGACGGAAACATGAAAAAAGTTCCGCTGAAATGAAAAAGAGTTCATCTTAAATTATTTAGATTTTGCAAACAATTCAAATCCAGTTTGCTGGAATTTGCTGAACTTTTCTTTGGGAGTATGCCGCTTATAATAACTCACAGATTTCCTGTCAATTCTTTGTGAGAAATTAAATTGATAAGATCATACCAATGTATGTATAGCTGTCAGTTAATAGAATTCTTTGCCAACGAAAAATGAAGCCACAGATTGGCCATGATTGACGCATTGACAGATAACATGGAGGACATCAATGACAGTTTTAAGCCACAATTGATGGAACTCATGGCAATAACATTACTCTCGGAACACTAAATCACAAACATTGGAGTGGTGGTGATGTTTCGTTCATTGCTAAGTAATTTTGGGCAAACAAAATCAGGGTAGACAATTTATGGGGAAAAAAAAACTATAGAGACAGAAGACAGCCGTGATTACTTCGAAACCAAAGCTGTCTGTAATTTAGCTTTCTTCTCCCCTTTTGAACTTCCCTAATACATAGAATGAAGTTTTTTAAAAAAAAAAAAAAGAATAATTAAAAAAATTATATGGCAAATTCCATAATAAACATTGACCCAGTCATAAAAGGAATACCCTTTCCACCAACTCCTACACCCATTCATCTTTCTTTACTCACTCATCATCATATATTCTTCTTCTCAAAAAGAATAAAAAAAAAAAACATTAAACTTAAATACCGGCATTTCCTCATTTCTCTAACAAATGTACCCACTGCCCTTCAAACACGACAAAGGCAGCCCCCAAAAGTATGCCATTATATTAATACTTACAATGACCTCTGATGAATGACTCACAACGAATGAATTAAAATGTATGCGCATAAAAGTCATGGCAAAAATGCGCTAAAAAAAGTTATCAATAATGTTGGTGGCATTCATTAAAAAACGCAAAAGATATGCGGGTCCTTTATCTTTTACTGCGCTGATGCCTAACGATGGCAGGCAGGTGTTTCTGTTGAATAACAGTGTGACAAAAACCATCCTAAATGTATGTCACCAAAATGTGTTCATCGATGTCTGCGAGCCGGCATTAAAAGTTAGAAACGAAAAGAAAATAAGTACTTCTGGAAAGTACGGTCGAATAGCGTTTAATTAGAATGTAATTCAGGCGTTTCGTGAAGCCAGTTTATGTTAAGCCTTAACGTAGGCAGGGGAAAAAAATAACAACAACATCTAATATGCAGCAAAGAGTGGAAATATGATTGCGGCCGCCAACTAATAAATAAAAGATTAAACTGAAAGACAAACTTTTATTCAGGAAAATTTGATATAAAACCAAATATGTGACAACTGAGAACGAGAATTACATGTAAGATAGGTCATTGGTAAGCTGGGTAGGTCGACATGTAACGAGTGTGACACATGTTACAGGTCTGGGAGTGTCGCGTTAACGATTTCGAAAGAGCAGAAAATCGCATATTCCCTCGTCGAAGTAGTTGGTAGCCCTATTTTCAAAATTCGGAAAAATAATGTTGTATTGAATTGTGCTCACTAAATACAAAAAACAACTTCCTAAGTTTTTCGAAATTTGACTGATATATTTGAAAATACGAAAAAACAAGAACTACAATTTTTTTTTTTTGAAATTGATTTTCACGAGGAAGGTCAATGATATCTCCCTTTAAAAAAAAAATAATAATAGCCAATTTAAAAAAAAAACAGTTTTAATTTAAAAATAGCCAGTTTCCAAAAAAAACTGACTAAAAAATTTGTCAATTTTAAAAAGGTTTTTTTTTTTAAATCGTCAATTTCTAAAAAGTGTTATTTTTTCCCCCGAAAAGTGAAAAATTTCAAAAAAATATTTTTTTAAAAAATCGTCAATTTAAAAAAGTTTTTGTTTTAGAAATCGTCAATTTCTAAAAAGTACTATTTTTTAACCGAAAAGTGAATAATTAAAAAAAAATATTTTTTAAAAAAATCGTCAATTTCAAATTTTTTTTTAAATCGTCAATTTCTAAAAAGTTGTATTTTTTCTCCGCAAACTGAATATACTGCTAAATAGAAACAAAAACAAAAATTGCGAGGTGAGTGCTTGTATCAGCCGTTTTAGAAATATATGTCTTTAGTTTTTTTCGTAAATTAAAAATTTGTCTAAATAGAGAATCGCACCTAGGTTGTTGTGCCGTTTACGAAATTCAAAAGAATATACTGTTCGGAGAAAATCGCTTATTTCCATTTGGCACTTTTTTGACGATATGAAACAAAAATAAAAAAAAAACACACAAAAATTGTTCTAAAACGAAAATTGGCTTATAGAAGTACTATTTTAATTTTGGAGATTTTTTAAAAAATCTTTTTTGAAAACCGGTGATTTTTTTTAAAAAAAAGTTATTAATAATTTTTTAAAAATTCCAATCTTAAAATCCTAAACCTGTGCAGAGATGTGCTAGCCGAGCACAAAAATGTCAGCCCACATCTGCAAATATTTTTTTTAAAATTCATATACTTTTTAAATACCGTTGCCTACTTTTCGGGTATTTTTTTTTAAAATTTTTATAAATTTATGAAATTTTTGAAAAATTTTAAAATTCGAATTTTGCACAGAAATTTAGGTGTATTTCGTAAAATGCCAACGTTTTGAATTTTTTTAACCCAAACATTGCGAAAATTCACAAATTGTGACTTATGTTACCAGCACGCCTAATTCAACCTTTCGGAAACTTGGCCTGAATTGTGCTAGACGAGTACAAATAATTTAGCATCAAAAAATGCTAACTTGTATAATTTCTAAAAAATGTTTTTTAAATTTTTAGAGTTTTTTTCTTAATAGGTTTCTCAAGATTTTTACTATTTTAGTATTGTAAATAAACTAGCGATTATTTTGTGTGTGCTTAAGGCCAAATAGGATACAAAAAACTCCAGCTTGCTGAAACTATACCACAAATTAAGGCGAATGTCAAGCAGCCAGTCCTTTTTGTTTTACTATTTTTGGTAAATTATATTAGCAATAAATAAACAAATATCACAAATTGAAGACGATATTTAAAAACTCCTTAATGTAGGCAACAAATTGCACAAATAAAAATCAGTTAAGTGTATATACTAGCATGAAATATTCATGAAATAGAGAGTTGCATCTGAAACCTTTACTCCTCGAAAGTTATACAAATAAAGGGTCAGTCTACTGACCCAGTTCTAACCAAATATTTGTTGTATTTTTTACCTTGATGAATGAAAAATCCCAAAAGTGTGCCTCCGAATGTTTATACATACAAGAGCAGGTTGTTTTTTATTTGCCCGACTCCAATGTTAATTGCGTTTTAATAGCTTTCTTTTGAGGTTAATTGAGCTTGGCATTTAAGATTTCAACGAAAGTGTTCGCTCTTTTTCTTTTGTCAACTCCATCATTTACTTTTTTGGATGTCAACGGTGTTGGCCGGTACCTTTTCACAGCCTTCTTTTTATGACCAACATTAACAAAACAAAAACTAAAATCAAATAAATACTTATGTTGTTTATTTATTTAATTATCCCGACTGAAACCCGACAATAGCAACAACTTTTATGACTGCCAATTTTCAGTTTATGAGCTATAAAAAAAAGTGGTTGCTTGAACCTCCACCCCGGCGCGCCGATGAAGCACATGAGAAGGTAGCAAAGCTCGTGGGTCTTCTGCATGCAACATTGCATGTTTATGGGATTTTATGAAAGTGGGACCATAATAATTATAAAGAAATGAACGAATAGAAACAAAAAGCAGAGAAGAAGAAAAAAACCCACTAAAAAAAATTAAATAATATGCCCGAAAGTATGGCAAAGTGATTGTATCGAAACGGGTATTTTAGTTTAATTATTTTATTTAGGGGTGGGGGGATAAAGAACTGAAATGAACCAGCATTCATACTAGGACAAATAAAGCACTATAACAATTTAATTTGATAAAACATGCGGAGAGGTGGAGGGATAGAGGTAGACGGTCGATTGCGCTATGTTCCAAAATGAGTCATTTCTATAGTCAAGCAACAAATTATCAGTTTTAAAGGCTATTCTAAAATGTAGTAGAACAATTTTTTCCAATAGACCTCCACAGGGAAGACATTAGACTGGTTTGCATTAGGAAAAAAACACTAAGTAGCGGATGTTGTGGGCGGCCGTGGTGTGATAGGTAGTGTGTGCGGCTGTCACGCAAAAGAACCCGACTTCGAAACCGGGTAAGACCATCAAACATTTATCAGCGGCTGTTTACACCTCGTAAATGTTGGAGACTACGAGTAGGAGAGTGATCTCTAAGCCATGTAAAACTTCTCGAGAAAAGCATTAGCCGTTCGGAGCCGGTAGGCCCGATCAGTGAGTATACAAATTATTATCGCTCACTGATTCGAGAGAAGTTCCCCGCCTGTTCCGTCAGGGAATGTTAATGTTCCAACTAAATCAATGGCAGAATACATATTAAAAATGAAGTCCTAATGACTTATAAAATGTCAGGACAACATACATCTAGAGAAACCCCATACAGCTAATATTTTCGAGCGCACCTTTCTCTCAGATATTTGCAAAGAGAGCATCAGCCGTCTTATGGTACGTGCCTCATAGCTCTATTGAAATCACTCTGTTTTCTTGTTAAATATATTTTAATTAATAAACAACAAATAAATATAAATGGAGATAAAATAAATAGAAAATAAAAACAGAAATGAAATTGCCCCCCAAAAGTATGCAAATTATTTTGCAAATATTCATGTGCCTTAACATATGCTCTACCATCATCATGATGCCCATAACATATGATAAAAAAAAATACGGTGCATTAAAGTGAATGCGATTCAAAAAACAAAAAAAGCAAAATAAAAAACACAAAACAAAGAAAAAAAGAACTGAAATGCAATTTCAATGGTGGTTTTCATTTTTAAAGTTATACATTCGCACACACATGCACACATAGACATTTTTTTATTATTATTATTTCGCGCCAAATGATGAGATCATACCATGCCGTCATGATGGGGCAAACAATATGGAGTTCACACACACTTTGTAAGAGGGCGGAATGACTTAAGGAACATTTGTATTTTTTTTTTAATCCAGGGAGTTTTTGGGTTTGTTGTCATCTTAGGTAAGCTAATATACTCATTATTTTGTAGATCTTTCAATGTTTATATATTTGTTATGTCATTTTCCCATCCGCCCTCGCATCTGTCTATATGTATTTCTTTTTTTTTCATTTACTTTTCTGTTTCGTGTGTGTTTGTGTGCAAATAAATGACTTTCCACACATTTAAATGCCATTATTCCAGTCATCTGTCAAATGTCTGTATGATTGTGCAATATCCTCCTATGTCTATGTATGACTATGGCTGACAGACTGCCGTACGGCTGGTTGACGAAATACCCCCCCTCCTCCTCTGTCACTGTCTCTGTGCATACACATATAGATTTATTTTTATATAGAATTGTAAGTGCGAGTGTGTGTGTTTTGTTTGTTTAACTGTGAAGGATCTCATTTTCTGTCGAATTTCGTTACGGCTTAAATTTCTGTTTTTTTTTTTTCTTGCGAGGGCAAACCAAATTGTTTATTAACTTTTTTTTGTTTGTAATTTATATAAAGCAGGAAGTAGTAATTATTTTGTTTCTCTCCCCTCGAAGCTTAAAGTTATTTAAAAACGGGATTTTTCAGAAATTGTAAAGCTATTCTAATGAAAATGGCAAATAGGTAAACAAAAAAAAATCCAAATGTAAAGCTTGTTTTAAGGCTATTTGGTTAAAAATAGGATTTACAGCATACTTTTGGGAGATGTTTTGATAAACAACCTGTATTAGGTTTATTTTTGGTTTATTCTCCCGAAACATACTTATGTGGGTTAAACAAAATTTTGAAAAAAATCTAACATTTGCCAGGAGCATGGCATACTTTAGGGGTTTTGTGAAAATCGATAGATGTTTTTTTAAATTTTCTTAAGCTTACATTAAATAGTATTCAATTTGCCATTTGTAATGCATACTTTCGGGTTTTTATGAAAATATACAAGAGCATCTAAACGTATAACATTTGCAATGCATACTTTAGGGGATTTTAAAAAACCTGTAACAGTTTTTTCAAATTTCCAGGTGCAAGGCAAACCTTATGGGTTTTTTTAATCTGTAGCAGTTTTTGTAAATTTCCATAGGCCTACATTTGGGCGTTAGGCAGATTTTTAAATCATATAACATTTGCATACTTCAGGGATTCTGTGAAAATTTTTAGCAGTCTTTTTAAATTTCCACAAGCACACATTCAGGCGTTAGGAAAAATTTAAAAAAAAAATACCAGGTACGAGGCATACTTTACGGATATTGCACAAATTTCCAGCAGTTTGTTAAACTGTTCATAGGCCTACATTTGGGCCAAAAGACAATATTTTGAAGGTGTAACATTTGCCATCATCGAGGCATTTCTAAAATAAGATTTTTTTTATAAATGACTACCAGTTGTTTTCTATTTCCATCGGCATACATTTAGGTGTTGGGCAAACTGTTAAAAAATCCAAAAATTTCCAAAAAGCTAGGCATACTTTAAGGGGGTTTCTGTTAACCGTAGCTGTGTTTTCCAGTCTTAAGCACACTTTATAACACTCTAACATCTACAAATATGCCAGGCATACTTTTGGGGGTTTGGTGATATAATGACACAGGTATATTGCATCATATCCGCCATCTACACAACCCATACGATTTTAATGACACTCCTTCTGACAGATTGTCAATCAAAATTTTATTACTCATATTGCGAACAGCATGGCCTTAACTATTTATGGAACAGTACTTCCTTCTTCACTTACAGAAATTGCAAATGGATTTTTCGAATCATGTAAAAATTCAAACATTTTCATTTCATTTTTTATATGTATATTCATAAATGTCATCATTTTTCGCCATTTAATGATTCTCTTTGGGTGGTTTTTGTTCGTTCGTTCACTCACTTGCTCGCTGACTGACTCAATGACGGCCGAAGTGAGCACCTAAAAGTATGCCATTAAATTTATGGAAAAGACAAGCAACCAAACCAACACATTCAAAAATCGATATCGTTGGCATTTCATGAATTTGTATTGAAAACGTTTTCAGTTCTTTTTTCTTTCCGTTTTTTTCTTCTTCTTTCTTCTACAACAAATTCATTTTCATTGCTCGTTGTTCTTCTTCCTTACCCCCTCTATCATACAATCAACTTTGTTCTCCTTTTTTTTGTGTGTGTGTTCGCCGCTGCTAAAAGTCACGCGAACCTAAATACCATTAACATTATGCCTTAATGCTTAGCAAGGGGTGGTGGCAGAGTGCTGGGGGCAACAACTGGCAAAGAAAGGAAAGTCATCAACTTGTATAGCATGAGAATATGTTTCGGTGTGTGTGTGTGTGTGTGTTTGTAGGTTAGAGTGTGAGTGTATGAATATATGGCGTGGTAAAAACATTAAAATAAAATTTTAGTTCCAAATGAACACTGTGTTAGAGGTTGCGGCATGGTGTGGCAGGGGGCAATCTACTCCACACCAAACCCTATGATAAAACAACAACAACACCACAAGAAATGGGTGCAGTTAAAAGTAATCAATGTCCTCCGTATTTCCGACATTTTTCGCTTTCCTACAGAGCGCGAGCAAAAAAAAAAAAAAAAAAAATACACATAACAGCAGATAACACAAAACTGATAAGGAAAATGACATGTATATACAAATATATACACATATATATACATACATATACATATATGTATACATATATACAAATGTTTATATAAATGACAGTGTATATGAGCATTGAAGACACAGTGCGAAAGCAGGAAGTCACTGCTTGTTTGTGTGAAAAAAGAATCTATTACAGTTTTAGTAGATTTTTTTAATGCTTTACAGAAATATTTCCCCAAAAAGAAAAAAAGAAATATATAAATTTTCTTTTAATGTCGCCGAGAAATCATAAAAACGAAACTGTATTATAATGTGCTGTCGCCATTAAGGGTTACTTCAAAAACAAATCATATTTTCAAAGCATACTTAAAGGGTGTGTTTTTATTGCACGTTTCAGAGAGTGGAGGTGAAAGAACTGAATAGAAGTGCACAAAAAAAACCTTAAAGATTTCAAAATAATTTCAGAGGTTCACAAATTATAAGCTAAGTAAAAATTTTCCCAATGAACTGAACTGAATGAATGAACCACTCGCATAATATAACCTATTATTGGAAATACTTTGCAAAGGCAATCTGGGAGGGCCGGCATCGATAACACGATTCAGATTTAAAGGCCATATAGGTTTTCTTCTAATTTACAGAGTAGTAGTGAATATTTTATGACTTTACAGAGTTCCAGATCAACAGTTCAACGATTTTTTTAAACTAAATAAATATTCACTCTACACCGAGGTGAAGGGTAAACAAATCTGCAGCATTTACAATGTATTTACTTATCCACACATTAATTATAATTTCAAAAAAAAATTAAAGCAATATCTCGTACAGTGCATAGGGCCTTCCAACAATAGGTGTTATTTTGGTATTCAAAGAAAAATTAAATTTTTTGAGATAAATAATCGCATGTTTATTTCATAATAAAGGGTAAGGTATGCCGTTAATAATGAAAAACAACATCAGCCAAATGGCCATCACGACCACACATACAGGACCACATCCTTTCCATGAAATTTTTTAGCAATAGCTCTTACAATGTATGAGGTGCAGTTTGAGAAAGTTAAAAAAACAAATTGAATTTTTTCAATTTACAAAATTTTAAAAGAGCGTAGATTTCAAATATGCACAAAATTAACAAAAAAAAACTGCCTCCCCTAAAAAAAACTCCAAATGTAATTAATTTCGGAAATATTTTTCCAATTGTCCGAATTTTAATGTAATGTCTTCAAATAATCCCTCAGTCCTGCGCCGTACAACATATTTTTTTACAGCAGTCAAAAATGTGTTTGGAATTGTATTCTGGACAATAGGGCGATGCGTTTGAAAATGTTTGCTTGTTTAATAAGTATAAGTTTAAAAATATATTTCGAATTTCGTATTTATCGCTAATACAAATGTTTTTCGCCACAAGTAGGATGTCAGGAAATCAGGGAAAGAGGGAGTATTGTTTGTTGACATTTGTTTTGAACTTCTGAATGTCACAACGGGCAGGAAACACATTTGCTGGAAGAATATTTCACATACGAACCGTTCGGCTGAAGAACGAATTTTCTCTATAGTGCGGCCACTTTACAACGAACGGATGAGAGTTATGTCATATTTTTGAAGATTGCAAACAACATACTTTCCAGGGACATTTCCAAAGATATAAATAACATACTAAACCCCATTGGCATCTGGAAAACCAGAGCAGACTATGAATATGCAAAGAACTGGGTATCTTTTCGGTAAACACAATAGTATTTTTTTTTTTAAATTTTTGTGATTGAAGTTTCCACTTTTATTGGATTTTTTTTTTTTTTTTAAATATTTGTGATTTTTTTGCTACAACATCAAATTGAGACAGTTTTGAGTTTTGAAGTGTGTTTAGTTTTTTTTCCAATGCTTTTCCTTTTTTTTTTTTTGTAAGTTTAAATGTGTGTGTACGCTCTCAATAAATTCCATGATTAATTTGCAGGCTTTTGATTTGAAACCACTTAATTTAATTAAATCAGAAGGCAAAAACAACAACACCAACAACAACAAATCAGATAAAATAAACAATTTTAGTTTTACTGTTTGATGTTTCCGTTGTAACTATTTCTCTATTTACCATAACGAATTTTTATATAAATAAACATTTGTACAACGAAGTTCTCTCCAGTTACGTGCTGTGAACAGTTTTTATGTTTATTTTTAGCATGATTTTTGTTCACTTTCATATGGGTGTACGAGTAGTTATACGAAATGTAATTGTATGTACACAAATGCCACTGAATACACTCGCGAACACATGGCTGTATCGGGGATATGTACACATGGGTGTTGTGTATGTATATGTATATATGTATATGGACAAGACAGGTATCAAAATGGTATAATTCTCACTTTTTCCGAATTAATTTCCGTTATTGGAAACCAATTGAAAATCCAATTTTCAATAAAGTCGTAAACTGTTTGAATGTATCACAGTTTAAAAAGTATTTGACGGAATGTGAGTGTGTGTGTGTGTCGGTTCCATATGCTAGTTTGTCTGTCTGTCGGTTTTAAATGGCATCATACCGAACTACGCATTGCAGAAGGCTTAAAAGTCCAGTTAAACAAAATAAATAGTAAAAACCACACACACACACACACATGCTTACCAAATAAAGGCAGCAGCAGCAAACACAGAAAACACCAACGCACAAATGGCGGCAACAGTAAAAGAATAAAAATACTTGCAGCCTAAATGTAGGCAACACAAAAAGAAAGACAATTAAATAACTACATACATATGTTGGTCAGCGGTGCATGGGTAGGGTGCACTTGTTGTCGATGTGTGCGTGTGTGCATTTGGGAAATGGACATAAAAAGATTTTAATAGAATGATATTGAATGGTGTTGCACGTTGTTGTAGGCAAACACATTTGAATATTTAAGCACATTATACGTATGTGCTTGTGGGAGGGGGTGTATAACACCCTCACCCCTCCCATACTCACACAAATATTTACATACTAAGAGACTTAATTTGCATTTGCTCAACAGGGACAATTTAAGCAAGAGAAGAACGATGGGATCTTGGCGAAGTTGAAGATGAAATCACCATCCTGTATATCTCTTACATAGTTAAGCCTAGAAACCAGTGTTATTATTAAAGGAAGATCTAAGTCACATTCTAATTTTTCCCCTACACAACAGCTAAGCCAATGAACGAGTCTGTGTGGTGTCAATATCGTCTATATTCCCATACATCGTTTCGTGTGCCCTCATAATGCCATTGATCCAGACAACATATCCTGTAGGCTGTCCATGCAAGTTATACATTCTGGTACTCATCTAACATAGTTTTGCATTACCTTGAAAATCCATCATTCCTTTTTAACAACGTACCCCCAAACAACTCTCCTCACACACACACACACACAGACAGACAGTATCACACTGTCTTTATAATGTTGTTTGGATGGTCGGTTGTTTATTGCATGCATTTTTGTTGCATGCATCGGGCATTTGCAGTGTGGGTTTTCCTGTGTATGCATTTGTATGTGTGTAGGTTTTCTTACACACACACACACACTTGAAGATACATCAACCACATACACACCCACTCATAGACACCGAGCATGTCATGCATTGAAACGCCGAGGATTTTCTGCCGGGCAATTCATTTGGCGCCAGACAGCTCGACGTTGATTTTAAATTACAGACTAACATACTGACTGACCACTGTTTATTATGAAAGAGTGTATGCGTTTGGTTGGGGTTAATGTGGGGTTTTGTCGCCCACCTTACCACCACATATGCATACACACACACACTACTACTGGATAGTACGTACTGTCCGTCAGTCACGTTATATTTCATTGTATATTTTAAATCATTGGTATATAAACAGTAAACACCGCCTCTACTCCTACTACGGCCCCCCTTAACAGCACCTCCCTGCCAATGCCGCCATAGAAAGAGGTAAAGAGGCAGGTGTGTGCATATTGCTGGCTCACCACCTCGCCAGTCAGACAGGCAGGTGTATATGGCGGCTGGCACTGGCACTGGCACTAGCACATTTTAACAGTTTTTCCCTTTTAGTCCAACGAAATGTTTTAACCAAAACAGAGGGGTAGCAGGCAGCTGAGGCCTGTCGTATTTAGCCCAACAACAACAACAAAAAATCCATACCCTTAGGATATTTTCACATAATACCTGAGGTTTTTCGTTTCAGATCGTGTTTTTTTTCGCTCACTCCCTACGCCATTGCCACCCTCTATGCTCTGCCCTGGTCGATGGGTTGCTGGCTGTAACTTTTATTTTTTTTGCTGTTGTTGTTGGTTTGTGGAATTAATAGCCATGGCCGCCTGGCTTGGCTGGGCTAGGTGGGTATGGTTTAAAAGGAAAACCTTTTATTTAAATGTTTTACTCGCACACACATACCCGGTAGTTAAACGGGCGAAAGAAAAAAACCGAACGCAGAGAGCAAAAACGAAACTGAAATAAAATGAATGAACGAATACGTTTTAATTTTATGGCTGTGATTAAATCATCTATTGGTTGGTTTTTGGATTATCTTTGTTAAAATACAATTTATCAAATTTAAAAGTGTAAAGCCGCCACCGCCGCTTCGTGGATGCGATGGGCGCGGGTGTTGGGGTTATACTTTCCATAGAATGTGAAGTTTGGTATTTAAAAAAAATCCGAAAAGACTTTGAATTTTCAGGGGAAGTCAACATTGTTTGGCTATTTTCGAAATTTCTAAAGGTCAACACAAAATGTCCCATTTGTGTGTGTGTCCATAATCACAGCGGTCCTCAATCCCAAGATAACCAGCCGAAATTATGGAATTGTTTTATTTAAATTCAAACAAAGAAAGTGCTGAATAGAAGAGACAACTAAAAATTCATTATTTACCTGAATTTTTCGTTTTTAGTTGACTGTACCATTTTGAAAATGAAGGGAAGCCCTCAATGAAAGACCATTATTTGGTTGTGGCAACTGATAATTTATTACTTACATCAAATCTTAATTTTTAGTTGACTGTACCATTTGGACAAATATATGAATCTTTAATAAAAGACCCCTGGTTAACAAATAATTCTTTATATACAAGAAATCACATATTTGAAGTTAGAATGCTGTGAATGAAAAACCAATTATTGGTTGTGACAACTAACTATTCATTATTTACCACAAATCAAATTGTTTTAGTTGACTGTACCATTTTGAAAATGAAAGGAAGCGCTTAATGACAGTCAATTTTATTTGTTACGCTAACTGGTAATTCATTATTTACCATAAAGAGCATTTTTTAGTTGACTGTACCATTTTGAAAATGAAAGGAAGCGCTTAATGCAAGACCCATTTATTAGTTACGGTACCCAGTAATTCGTTATTGACAACAAATAACATTTTTTTAGTTGACTGTACCATTTTGAAAAAATCCAGTACATCTCGAAAGACCCTTGATTTGGGTAAAAGACACTTTATTTGGTTGCGGCAACAAATAATTCACTATTTACACCAAATCTTATTATTTAGTTGACTGTACCATTTGGAAAATTAAAAGAAGCGCTTAATGAAAAATTAGTTACTCTAACTGATAATTCATTATTTACCATAAATAGCATTTTTAGTTGACTGTACCATTTTGAAAAAGATAGAAAGCGCTTAATAAAAGACCCCTTAATGGGTTGTGACAACTTATAATTGATTTTTTACAATAAATCACATTTTTCAGCAATCCCAAAAAATATCCCAAGATTGTTACTTATTTCCCTTCACTTTCAACATTACGTGGAAATTTGTTGGCACGACCACAATTTAAACGTGAAATTCCTCCTGGCCACCGCCATTGTTGGAAGAGAAAAATCAATATTGATTTCTTGCGGGATATTAAACACAAAAAAAACAAAAAAAATAAGGAACAAAATGAATTTCTCCCCCTAAAATACATAAAACGGTTGTCTGTCTGTCCTTCCGTCCGTCCATCTAACTGTCTGTCTCCAGTCGTTCATATTTGCTTTGAGGTATAAAATAAATACATATTGAATTCGTATTTCCTTTTCGTAGTACAGGAAGAAGTACAAAATTTCAACTTTTTTTTTTTTTTTTTTGAGATAAAACATCATCATTTGCAAATAAACCGTGATTCAACAGCACCACCACCGCCAACATCGTTTACTAAAATTTCTGTTCTTCTTTGGTTGATTTTTTTTTGTTTCTTTTCGTTTTTATTATTACTTTTGCCGTGATGCATTTTAAATCATGGCAAAAGTTATACAATATAATAGTGACAGTTTTCAAAAGTAACGAAATAAATCTTATTTTTATTTGCGGTTTGTCTATATTTGCAATAAAAGTGCTTTATTTGCCTTTCAACTTTTCGCATGAGTCGATGGCGACGGCGGCATCAATACAAAGAAAAAAAAGAAAAACTTGAAAGACGATGAAACGAAGAGAGCTCAACTCTTCGATGTGAAATGAAATTTTCCGAAATGGCAAAAGTGCTTAACATTTTTAATGGTATACATTTTGGAAAGACAGCTCAGCGTTGTTGTTAAAAATAAATTATGGATCTAGTTCAGCATCGATACGGCTTTATGATGACTATGGAAATCTGTTTGGGAGGAGAGTCGAGAAATTAAGTCATCATTGTCATACATATTAAATGAATCGTCATTGCTATGATCTGTGTCACCATCTTGGGCAACATCAGCATCCTCATATTCGCTGTTGCTGCTTATAAGGATTGTGATAAATATTAATAAGAGCATAAGTAATTAAGAAAAAAAAACAATAATATTTCAGTCACTTGCCAAAAGGTGTATTATTATTTAAAGGACATTAAACTGTAGACAACAAACTCATTTGTACGTACATATATTAGGGATGCCTACTCATTATTTGCGAGTCTGTTTTTTATATAAATGGTGCTCCATCTAACATTTTTTTTTTCAACTAGAGCTTACTTCGTTTTCGTTATCGGGCCATGTTGAACGAATTTGAACGAGGAGTATATTGGCAACATTTGGTTACGTGCCACACAGCCGAAGCTACACTCGCTGTTTTGCGCCCTGTTTTTGAAGATCGCATTATCAGCCGCAGAGCTGATGTCGTTAGGCTACTGCATGGCCAGCCGAGGCAGCCATTTGAATGAAATTATTTTCCCTTATTATCCGGAAGGATTTTAGTTTCAAATAAAAAAAGACATTTGAGAAAATAGCCAGTAGTTTTTCTTTTTATAGAATTTTCAAAAAAAAAAAAGTTATTTGGCGGATCCTGTATTTTCGAAATACTGAGAATTCCGTTTCCATTTATTGCATTTGTTATTTGTTATTTCCTAAACTGTAAAATTTTGCATTTTACGAAGAGTGGCAAAAACTTTGCAAAATTTAGAGAAGTTTATTCAATAATTAAAAAAAAAGCAATTTTTTCCGAAATTATAAAAGTTAGAAGTTTTCAATGTACAACGGATAATAGCACAACTAAACTTGATTTTTATATTTTGAATTTTTTTTTGAATTTGCTTAAACTCAAAGCAAATTTGTTATTATTCAAAAAAAATCCATTCTTTTTTTTAAAGAAATTTTGTTTTTAGAGCAAAAAATGATAAGAAGGCAAAGCAGAGCTAGGTGAGCCCTTTTGTAATCCCTTCCCTTCCACCGGCATCCCTAAGACCAACAATATGTTAAATGATTAATATTCAATGAGTCGAACGTTTTACGACTCTTACTCCGCTGTACTATATATGCCGCAAATATATATCTGTATACGTATATACTTTGATTTGTCAGTACTTAATTTCATATCCTTTCTTTGCATTGCCATAAGTTCATGTCGATTGACTGTATGTGTGGGTTTTGGTATGCATTTCAGGATGTACGTGTATTTCGGTATATTTGAAGGATTTCATTCATTCCCTGTATCACACACACACACACACACATATGTGAAATAATTATGTTCACACAAAATTAATGAATGAATGACTGAATGATGGCAAAGAGGAAATTCAGTTTTTCTGCTTCACAAGCTGCGGCGGGAGCCATCAACGTTTGTCGACAGCGCCATTGTTCTTGTGATGCTGACGATGTCGTTGATATGGATGGAACCGTAATGAAATTATAAAATTTAATGATTTTATTTATTTTTTTTTCGTATAGTTTTTAATGATTTATGTTCCTTGAAGTTCAATTTATTTTCAGTTTATTGTAAGTGGTTTTTTTTTGGGGTGGAAATCTATAGAACAGTGTTGTCTGAGCGGAAGGTGGCTGTAGTGTAGGCTGGCAGATGTCATGAACAGTCATTTAAACTACACAGGCAGAAATGGCTAGAAGAGAAAAAAGTATTTGTAGAACTTCTGTCGTTTGTAGTTAACCCTCTAACGAGCAAGAGTGCCTCAAGGCACTCCTATAGAGGCACATTCGTTTATATGTAGATTTTAAAAAATTGGGGTTTAGAGTATTAAAATGCTACCTAGCCTTCAAATCTGTGGTAATTTCATTGAGGAATTGAAAAAAATTGATTAACAAACTTAGGCGGTTATGACTTGTGAAGTGCCTTGAGGCACTCTTGTGTGTTAGAGGGTTAACTACTTCAAAAAACAACAAACGACAGAAGTACTAGAAATACTTTTTTCTCTTCTAGCCATTTCTTCCTGTGTAGTTTAAACAGGACAGACAAATTTTGAATTTAAAATTTTTTATAATAAAATCTCTAGTTTTTCCTTTAGCACTTTTTTTTGCCAATCTTTTCTTTTCTAAAGAAACATATTCATTTATAGATTTTAAAAATTTGGATTTTATGTCTGTGGTAATTTCACTGAGGAATTAAAACATTTGATTAACAATTGATGACTTGTGGCAGGACAGACAATTTGGTAGTCAAATTTTTTTAATTTTAAAATATTTATAATAACATTCCTTTTTTTCTTTGCTAATGAAAAAAATCTCTATTTTTTCCTTTAACACTTTTTTTTTTGACCAATCTTTTCAGGTGCCTCAAGGCACATTCGTTTATAGATTTTAAAAATTTGGGAATTATGGGGTTAAAATCTGTGGAAATTTCATTGAGGAATTGAGGTTACAAAAATGCTGTCTTAAATAAATGATTAACAAACTTAGGCGGTTTTGACTTGTGGCCACAGACAGGTAGACAAATTTTGAATTTAAAAATTTTTATAATAAAATTCCTTTTTTTCTTTGCTAATAAAAAAAATCTCTATTTATTCCTTTAGCACTTTTTTTTTTGGCCAATCTTTTCAGGTGCCTCAAGGCACATTCGTTTATAGATTTTAAAAATTTGTGGATTAGAGGGTTAAAATAATACATTGCCCTTAAATCTGTGGTAATTTCGTTGAGGAATTGAGGTTACAAAACTGCTGTCTTAAAGAAATGATTAACAAACTTAGGCGGTTATGATTTGTGACCCCAGGACAGACAATTTGGTAGACAAATTTTGAATTTTAAAATTTTTATAATAAAATGCCTATTTTTTTCCTTTTCTAATAAAAAAAACTCTATAATTATTCCTTTAGCACTTTTTTTTTGTTGGACAATCTCTTCCGGTTGACTTTACTTTTTTTTTCTTTGACAGCACTAATTTTGCACTATGGTTTATGCTTTAGTACATTCGAATGGCAACACATAAACAAATATCTAATAAAACCAGCACAGCCAGAGAAACACACGAAAAGCCATTGGAATGTATGCAACAGTTTCAGGTCCTTTAGTCGGTGCTGCTCTTGGCCGTTTAAGTATTTTTATTTGGTCCATGAAAAAAAAAACGAAAAACGAAAGACAGCAATGTCATTTTTCATGCAACATAAAAACAACAGCAAAAAACTGTAAACATTTACATATGTATGTAGAATATTTACATACATATATGTACATACATACATATGTATATACATAACCTATGTGCATATGACTGTAACATGTAAATGGGTAACTGATGAAACTCGGCACGAGTTCTGAGCTGGTTTCATATTTCTTGTTTTCTACTGCGGCAGTCTATTTGTCTAGCTGTCCCAGAGACTGTGTGTGTGTGTGTGTGTGGAGCATACATATGCCAGCACTTACAATTATTACTTTTGCTCATATCCATAACCATAACCATGCTTTGGAGTAGGTACTCCATTGCCACCACTGCTAGACCATCCCCGCATTATACACTTCTCTCATGCATATGTATGTAGATGTAGTATTTTTTTATTACCTCCATCAACAAATTGTTTCTATTTATGTATGGATACAGCCATGTGAGTAAGGGCTGCATCATTGGAATTGTATTGGTTTGTTGAATGACTTATTTGCTATCTATTATTCTTATTGTTCCTTTGTGAATCCCTCACAGGAGGGCTGGCTCCTTAAGTCGTTTGAACGCGAGCACTGCGGCTGGATGGGATCATAAGAAAATTGGTGTCAAGTTTTGTGTAGCCTTGGGGAGACATAAAGAATTGTTATCATCTAATGTGGTCAATTAACATTTTAATCCGAATAATAGAAAACAAATTTCGTTCGTGCTGTTTTTTTTTTCTATAATGTCCTTATAAATATTTAAATAAAAAACTAATCCAATAGTTTTATTTTTGTATATTATTACTCTAATAGAAATTTCTACAAGGCAACAAGAAACAGGCTGGCTCGTTTTCCTTGCTTCCGCCCAGTGGCCCAGAACTTAATACCCTGAACAAAAAGGGTGTAACTTTCGATCCAGTTAACATTTTTGAAATCTGTAAAAAATATGTTATTGTCAGGGAGTGAGGTATTATTTTAAGTTATTCGGAATGAAAATCAGTGAAATGGATATATTTTTGAAAAATATTTCCAAAGTTGACTACTTTTTGTCAGTACAAAATGTACTGAACAATTTCCATTAGAAAATATGGAAAAAATTAGTAATGAAATTGGGCAAAAATTGCGTATACAACTACGTATTTTCCGTAAAAGTATAAGATACTTTTCTCATGTCAGTGAGCTGTATCGGATATAATTTGTACATTTAGTTTTTCCAGAGCTTAGAAATACTTTGATCGGCGCCATCTATATGTGACATGTTACAGCGTATATTATATAATAACATTATATAAATCCGCCTGTCAAGCATGTCCTTTCCGTGCAGGTTTTTTGGTAATATCACCATTTGTATCATCAATGTCATTTGTTCACCAGGCAAACTCGACATGGAGTGGTGCCATCTACATGTAACATGTTACAGCGTTTATTATATATAATACTAGTAAAGACCGTCACTAACTAGACTATCATATCATGTTCGACCCTTGTGATGCAGGTCTTTGGTAATAGTACGTTTTCTATGAAACTCTGCTATGTATCAGGCCCTCGCAATCTAAGGGCGCCATCTATATGTCAGAATGTTTATGTGTTACAATGTTTTGTGTCCTCAGCTGACAATAGTAGATTTTCTTTTTTCTTCTATTAAATTGTTGGTGAACATTTGTAATTATGAACGCTCATGGTATTTTTAAGAAAACAAAGCGATCTAAGTCTATTCGTAGAAGTACACGGTCACCCTGGGGTTTCAAAAACGAATAACTTTAATTTAATATACAAAAAAAAAAACTAAAAAATAAATAAAAATAAATTGTGGCCTACGGGTGGGAAACTAGAAACTCCATGTGTTCGTCATAGCAAATATGGTCGTAGGAAAAGCTTAAGCTGGAAAATTCTCTGTGGTGGAGGTCGGGCCAAACAGTTTCGAATGAAAAGTCCATTTACCACGATCTGAAAGTGATTTTTTTTGTGTGTTGCACGTGCGCACCCACCGCAGCACAATATGACCGGTTCTGGTCTAAAGCTATTCAATAACTATTTTCTACTAGTAAGTTGTAATGCGGCGCCTATGGCGCCCGTTAATTTGCTTGAGAAAGTATATGTTACTTAATTTTAAAAATTTTGTAAAAAATATTTTGAGAAAACTATTTTGTAAAAAAAAATTTCGAAAAAAAATAAAATTGGGGAAAAAAAATTTTTGTTGAAAAAAAAAATGTTTGTTGAAAAAACAATTTTTGTTGAAAAAAAAAATGTTTGCTGAAAAAAAAAATTTTTGTTGAAAAAACAAATTTGTTGAAAAAAAAAATTTTGTTGGAAGAAAAAATTTTTGTGGAAAAAAAAAATTTTGTTGAAAAAAAAAAATTTTGTACAAAAAAAAAATTTTGGAAAAAAAAAATTTGTAAAAAAAAATTAAGTGGAAAAAAAAATTTTGGAAAAAAAAAAATTTTGGAAAAAAAAATTTGGGGAAAACACAATTTCTGTACAAAAAAAAAAATATTATTTTTGTTATTATTATTATTTATAGAATTATTATAGAATGCCTATTTAAATTCCTACGTACTGCGTGACAGAGTCAGTGAATCAGTGAATCAGTGAATCAGGGAATCAGTGTATCAGTGTATCAGTGAATCAGTGTCGAGGGTAAATATATATTAAGATTCTAGTAATATAATATCTTGAACATTTGACGGAAAGCGGTAGCCACTTAGCTTCAAACGCAAAGTCCTTAGACTGTAGGTCCTTCAGCTATTAAAAGGTTTATTTCTTTTATCGAGCAACACAGTGTTAGTGTCTTCCTTTGACATTACAAAAAATCCCCTCAACACCATTTGTCCTTTTCATTCCCCACATTTGCCGATGTCATTTTGCGAGAATATTTTCTAATTTTGTCAATGTTGTTTAACCATTGGCTACCCAAGGTTTTTGCACAAATGCTGAGAGCTGTTGTTGACCAACCGGATGTGAAAGTTACAAAAACCCTCGTAATAAAACAAAACTCTCGGCAAACAGACTTATGGTAAATCACAAGTGCAGCATCGGAAGAAGAACAAGAAGGAAAAGAACAAAAAAAAAACACACACACATGACTTGAAAAGACTTGAAATTAAAAACGCAAAAAGAAAAAAAAAATGTTCTGGAAACTATTGCAACATATGTTGTGGAACAAACTGAACAGGGACAAACACACACACACACGGGCATACATGTATATCCTTGGGAAAGGATAAGACAAACGCACTAAACCATAGCCACTGAATCGATGTTTGTTTGTGTTTATCCAAGCTTAGGTTGCTAATACTTGAAATTGAAAAAAAACGAGAGAGAAAGAAACGTCATTGTGAACATACGGCCACAGGACACAGTGATATAAAAAGTACACATACTCAGACAGGATGTTCACACAAGTCAGATGCAGCTGTGTGTTTGTGTATGAGAACGAGTTGGCCACCGCCTGTGTGTGTTTAAACCAACATACAAACATGTGTATGTAATTGTGTGCCACATCTAAGGACAATAAAACATGTTGTAATGAGCCTTGTTCAACATAATATCAATAAAGTTGTTGTTTTTTTGTACTTTGTTTTCTCCCTCTCTCTCTCTCGATGCGGTGTCCTTTTTGCTGACATTCTGGCAAATAACAAAAAGAAAAAAAACACAGACCAGCTAGAACATAACAATCGAGCTGAGAGAAAAAGAGATGAATCTTTTTGAACAAACATTGTCTTTTGACTTTGATATTACAGCATATCAAATATAATAGTATGAACAATTCCCTGATTACACACACACACACCCACACACCCACGCACGCACACACACACTCACATGTCAAGTGAATTGAAAAGGAAGGATAGTAAAATCGACCGAACCTCCCATCCACATTCAACTGGTAACCAGAGAATGGCCAGAGGGTTGGGTATGTGAGTGTGTGTGAATGCCAGACATGGCATGTTGCACGTCAACATATTGACAATTGAATTATGTTTAGATTTTCTTCTTTTTTTTCGCTTCGCTTGGTGAATCCTTGTAAACGTTTTTAATGCGATAATGTTGGAAAATTTATAGCCACACAAAGATTCGGTTGTTATTCTGACAGACAACGACGACCACGACCACGACGATGATGATGATAAAGTGACCAATAACACGCAGTAAGTTTTTAAAGATTTTCAGCTTCATAAGAAACAATGGATATTGTGGAAAATCTTATTGATTTCGGGCGAAACGAAATGCCAGTGTGTCAAGGGAACTGTGCGAGATTGGAAACGTAGCAACCAGGGGTGGGAAGAGAAAGATATAAAAAATTTCACCATTGCAATAAAAAAAAAAAAAAAACATGAAAGCAAATCACAAGTTTTGTCATCAGTTTAATAAAAAATACTATTCAGTCGGTATGGCGATTAGTTACGTCTCAGAGACATTTGTCGCTTAGCCAGAAGGGAAAATGTTGGATATTTTCAGTCATCAAAAATGATAATTTCTTTTAATTAAAGAAACGTAGCCGATTTTTTAAATGATTAAAACCATAAAATTCTGAAAACCCCCCACCAACACATAAATGAAATAGTTTGTGAGGGGAAATTGGGGAGGAAGAGAATACAAATGGGATTGTTTTTTTTTGGCAAATTGCAGATTTCTTAAAAGATTAAAATTTGTTGCTGCCTTTCAACAGATTTCGTCCATAATATGACGATGGTAGAATTTATACAGAGGGAGTATAGCGGATTAATTGAGGTGCTCTATAAAAGGCGTAGTTTTCAAAAATAAAATAAAAATATTTGAAAAATCCCACCTCACAATAACCAGAAAAAGTAAACACGAAACTAGCACTTCACCGCCACAGCCAGCAGGCGATCTAACTGTCTCGCATCTCAATAATGTTAAAAGTCAGTGTTTCCCATGTTTTTTACCAAATCAAGTATCTTCAAAAGAATAAAATCTATTTAATATATGACTAAATCGTATTACTTTCACTCGAAGGACCATTTTAAGATTTGCTAATGGCCAGATTTTTAGAATTTGCATGAAATAATAAAAAAAAGTTGTCAAGCTTTTGAGAGCTGACATACTGTCGGCTAAAACGAACTCGTGCGTCCGTTGCAAATTGTCAAAATTTAAAGCGCAATAAAACGGATATTTGTCAGCAATCCTTAGGGCCTGTGTTCTGATATCTGAAAATCACAATTGAATGCGATCAAAATCTTATTTCACAATGCTTTCAATATTGATGATTTGTAACTGGACACTGGCGAACTGGAGAGGCCAACATCAACAACAGGTTGCAGTAAGTGAAGTGGTGATCTGTTTTGTAATTCATTTGAAGGCCATTGATATTTTACAAGAAAACTTCTCATTGCACCACCCTTACTCTCCCAATGTTTCAACAAAAATCTAGTCGCCATAGAAAGTGTCCTCCTCAAAAGGCTGTTGGTTGTCTTTGCCATACTGATTATGGGTATTTATTTGCTTAAAACAAAGAAAAACGGGTTACAACATTTTGTTTTCCTTTTTATTTTACTATTTTTGGCTTTAGTTCAAATTGTGATATCAGGCTAGTATATCAGCACCTCTCCCCATCCACCATCCACCACCAACTTGCAGCATGGCGCCTCTTTTTACACAGTTAAGGCGCCCTAGCCCATGGTATTGTTGTAGTCATTTCGTAAATTACAAGACGTCACTGCTTGCTTCCATAGAATTGTTGGCTCATTTATCTTTTAGTTTTCTGGGTGTGTGTGTGTATGTGTGCCGTTTATTTACAATCAAAACATTAACCTTTGGTTATGGCATAAGATAAACAAAATGATATATAAAATTGTGAAAACCCCCCCACCAACACAAATGAAATACTTGGTAAGTGCAAAATGGGGGGGGGGGGGCGTAATACAAATGGGATTTTTCTTTTTGGCAAATTTTTGTTGGCTCTAATGAATTTTTCAAAACAACATCATGATCTCATTTTGGTGTTGCTTTTAGAATAATGAGACAAAAAGAATTATTGATTTTAACCTAATTTGTAACAGAAATTCATGAAATTTAAGTTTAGATTGGGGCCAGCAGGATTTCACAATACAAAATGTGGGTTAATGGAAGTCATTGGTTGAATTTAATTTAATTTTAGGTATTGAGGAATTTGTGGACATTACTTGTTGTCTGTAATAATGTTTTTGATGGGAACCTTCTTTCTGTACACGCAGTTTACTGATTCGTTTTAAAATATCCCCAAACTAAGATATTTCGAAAATACGACATATTTTTACAGAGTTTTCCAACAAAGAAGAAAAATTAAATTTTTTTCGATAAATGATCGGATGTTTATTTCATAATAAAGAGGAAGGTGTGCCGTTAAGAAGATCGTATCCCCTCTCTTACGGGACCATATCCTTTTCATGAAATTTTTCGATAGAATTCCGGATCATTTTCATGCATTTCAATCAGCAATGACACGACGTTGTTGATGATCGGCCTGCTTGAGTTCTTGTGTTAACTGAACTTTATTAGCCTTAAAACCCAAGTCTCTATGCAAAATACCGTGCAATGACGTTTGTGGAATGCCCAATTCCAAAGAACGACGAGGAATGGACAAACCTGGTTTTTCATCAACACTTTGGGCTACAGCAGCAATATTCTCAGTTCTCATCACTAGCTTGCCCCATCAGCTCGAATTTTTCCAAAAATTTCTTTTTTGCGGTCCAACAAAGTGCTTCAGGACGACCCAAAAATGCTTTACTTTTGCGAACTGTGTCTGCAAGATTTTCACCATTTTTGTAGTATATTTGAAGGGCTTATTGCAAAAACACGATAAGCCACACGATTTCAAAAAGTGTTTTTTTCAGCTCATTCAATTACTTTACACCATTGCAACGTTCACTGAAAATATTTTAGCAATTGTCCGTTTAATTTCTGACCTATAGCAAATGTTACTTTTTGCATTTCGATTTTATTCATAAATATTTTTTGTCAAAAACTCGATAAGCCACAACAATTAAGAAGACCGTAATACAAAACGATGGATTCTGGTGAAGATATTAGCGAAAGTGACTATTTTATTGATGATACTGATGACAGCGTGGTAGACAAAGGCTTTTTGCCGACTGGGTATGAAGTAATTTCAGAAACCAGCGAGGTATGATTTATTTTATCTGGTGTGGCTTATCCTGTTATTGCAAAAAAAATCTTGTAGTTTTTACGGATAATTGCCCAGGGCAAATCTACTCCCCAGAAGGTTGGCACAGTGTTATTAAAGAAGCAAATAAAAAGACTCCATTTGTCGTTACAGTTATGGAACAAGCTGATTTTTTAAATTGTGGACGGCATTAATAAAAATGCAATTACTACCGATAGGTGCAAAACGGATTTCTCTGGTGTATACTCATTTCACTTTAAAGTTCAAAATACGAGATCAATTTTTGTAAAGCATTCAATTCAAGGAGATTATAAGGAAGTAAGTATTATAAAAAAGGGAAGACCTGCAAATACAACCTTAAATGGATTGAAAAACAAATACACAGAATTCCTAAAACTAGCGGCAAAAAAAGTACACAGCGTAAAATCCTTACTGCCATATATTCCACCAATTTATCATTCCTTCTACAACGCTTTGGAGCCGTCTTCCGCTGAAACGGAATTAGAACTTATAGAAATTATTTAATGTAATTAACATTTTAATATTTATTTCATTTACTTTTTTAAAAAAGAAAAATAAAAAATTTTGTACTGCAAAAACACGATAAGCCACTTTATTTCAACCAAAATAACAAAACTTTTGATATTCAAAATAATAAAAATTTAAATAAAATGTATGCAATAACTCGATAAGCCACATATTTTTTTTGAAAATAGCGGTTTCCGAAGTTTTCTAGGTATTCATGGACTGGTATGTGATAGTAGTCTTCCTTAAACACTAATTACAAGTATTTAAATCATGATTTCATCAAACCCCTATTTTCTGCATTTATTTCAAACTTCAAAGGCGATTTTCTCAGTATTTTCATTTTGTGGCTTATCGTGTTTTTGCAATAAGCCCTTCATTTTAACAATTTCAAAATTTTTCAAAAGTGAAAATTCTGCTTCTTTTACAATTATAATGTAGTTTTTAGAGTAAACGGAAAAACGCAATTTTTAATTTTAATTCTGTCAAAAAAAAACGCTGTCTTATCTTGCAAAAATGTGCACCGTCAAAATGTTTGTTTGATGGAGAATTCTCTTGGCCGTGCCTTTAACAACCAAAAAAAATTCTAAAAAAATCAGCTCTGAGAAAATCGCATACAATAATTTGGCACTTCCTTTAAAAAAATTTTTTTTTTAGAAAATCGTTACATACTTTTTGGGGATTTTTAAAAAAAAGTCCTATAATATTGCGAGAACTGCAAAACTTCAAAATCGGAAAACTGTGCTGAGTCGTGCTAGGCGAGCACAAATTTTTCGTCATTTCTCGAAAAACGCTAATTTTCATAATATTGTTAACTAGTAAGTTGTAAATTAAGTTTGTTTAAAAGAAATTTTTTTTCTTGAAAAAAAAAATATTGTTGAAAAAAAAAAATTTGTGGAAAAAAAAAATTCTGTTGAAAACAAAAATTTTTTGTTGAAAAAAAAAAATATGGAAAAAAAATTTTGTAAAAAAAAAAAAATTGTAAAAAAAAAAATTTTGAAAAAAAAAATTTTGGTAAAAAAAAATTTGGGGAAAACACAATTTCTGTACAAAGTGAATCAGTGTCGAGGGTAAATATATATTAAGATAATTGCGTTTTATCATTTAGGTGTTTTTTTTTGCAATAACTTGGTGAAATTTCCTTCGAGGTTACTCTCACACATTTACGAGGTGAAAACGGCCGCTGATCATACTGGACTCGGAACCTGACTACCGATGCAGCCTTAAATTTGTCTCACTACCTGGCGGTTTCTCTTAAATTCTTTTGGTTTTCTTTAAACTTTATCTGCTTTTCTGTGGTTTTACTTTAAACATTGCCTCCTTTTGGGGGCACATTTACAGTCTGATCTGATTTGTCATTTGGTCTTATATTTTCGTGCCAAATTTTGTTAATGCTGTTTCAACATGGCCCCCCGTCATGTGCGGGTCTCCTTTCGCCTCCTCCTCCTCCTCCTCCTTTCTACTGCTGCCGCTGCTCATTATTGTAATTATTATTATTGTTACTTTGTACAGTTTGTTCTCATTATTAACGTATTGTAACAACGAGCAGTGCCACGAGAGACGATTTTGGTAGCTTAACGTTTTTGTTTTTGCCTGAGTATGCATGTATGTGTGAATGGTGGTGGCAGTTTTGTAGGCGCCACCAGTGTGTTGTTATGGCAACAATGGCGCATTTTTTCGTTGTTTTTCTTTCTTTCTTTTGAAGGGGGTTTATGGTCATAATATCCAAGTGGGAGGGGGAGGGTGTTACATGATTATTGTGACGTTCATACATTGTGGCAAAATGTGAAGGGCTACAAACACGTTCATTTATTATGGTTGTTTTTCGCTTTATTTATGTTTAATTTCAAAATGATGACGTTAAAGTTTTACAATGACGTTTTTGTTTTTTTTTTCTTGTTGTGTTCGCTTCTCTCCGGACACGTTTCGGTCAACTTTATGATATAATGCATAGTAAACTACTGGTGTCCTTTATGGTCTGATAACAACAGTGAATAAATTATATTTAGCCAAATTAACATTTACACAGTGCTTGAGAGAGAATGAGACTTCATATTAACGCCTTCAAAATTTGCATTCATTGTTTTGGTTTGGTTTTACAATTTCCATGAGAATCATTTTCAATTCCGTTTCATTTGAGCCAACCAATTCGCTGCCTTTTCAGTCTACTATTAAATATTGATTTTTAGTCATACGGTCATTGTATGCGTTCGCTCGTTCTTTTCGCCATACAATCCAAAATGGCATGTCTAGTATAAAAGAACCTAGAGCCAAAAGCAACAAGAACAGCAAAAAAAATACGAAAGGAAACCAACCCTAACTGTAGACGAGGCTATTCTCTAAGCACACACACACACGTATGATTCACATATAATGGCACAAAAACCTTAGCATAGTTTTAGGCAGGCGGCAAAAGAAATTAAAATTGAAAATTGTTTGGTTCCGCAGAATGAGAGAGCAGGGCGCAAAAGGAAATTATTTAGAAATATACAAGACCACCCTTAGATAAATCATAGACATGTTTTTGGGCTTTGAAAATATCTTGCAAATTAGCACAACATTTTTAATTAAATCAACATTAAAAATCCCACAAAGTTGTACTTTAAGTTTTGCGGGAAATTTTCATTATGTCGATTAAGAAAAGATTTTTGGGAAAACTTTAAGTATTTAGTAACGCCTAAAACCTAACCTAACCTAGTAACGCCTAAATGTATGCTACCGTTAATATCCCACTAAAGGTATGCTTTAAAAATGGGTTCAATTTAGCACATATGTAGCTTATGCTGTAATTGTAATAGATTCATCTTTTAATATGACGGAAAAGATGCGCACGGTAAGAGAAAGTTTTGGTCACGGTGTTTTTTTTTTAATACGAAACACCGATTTTACTTTAAGACTGTCGGCAGCATGTAATTTTTTGACAGTTTCTCCTTTAAGCCTCCTATAGAATGTCAATGAGGGAGTGTCACATTTCTCGGGTAAGCTGGATTTCGAATTAAATGGTTAGTCACTGCAGGGGGGACCTGATAGTATTTCATTTATACTTACAGCCGAATACATTAGAAAATATGTTTTATAATCGAGGGGTAGAAAATTTGTTATTGGAATTTATTTAAATTACCTGAAATGAAATGAAAGATAGAAAAAGATGGAGATTAGGTTTCGGTTACAGGTTGGGTTATACATTTTAGAGGTGCAAGACAAAGATTATATTGAAAGCAGAGAGGACGGAAGGATTGGGTAGGATAATTAAGTATGACAGGTGAGCCGAATACACAATGATCCAGGAAAAATCACCCAAATCACAAATGAGAATGAGCCTCAAAAACACAACATTTTACATTTTTTTTTTCCATTTTCATTACAGAATTAAGCTTCGAACATGACCCCCAAATATGTTTTGGGGCCCATTTTCATAAATTTCTTGGGTCTCTTTATCACATTTTCGGATGTAATTTTGTTTTACACTTATTCCCATAAAAATCTCCTCTTCGATCACTTTTTTTTAGAGCAAAGACTAAAGCCTTGCTAGAGCTGTACTTCGGAAGAAGAAGGGCAGTCGTTTAGAATTAAAGAATAACAAATGTTTCTAAATTTTCTAGAGCTCGAGAAATATGATTCCCCCAAAAAAGTTATTGACTTACATCTGGAAGAGGTCGTTTACAATTTCCTCCCACCTAAGAATTTTTATCAGAGCAAAGGTATTTCTAAAGCTCGAGGCATCCTAACCTCGAGTCTTTTTATAGTTCGATTCATTCGAGAACTGGCATCTTCCTAGGCCTCGAGTCTTTGTAGACCACGAATATTTCTAGACCTCGAATCTTTCGAGACCACGAGGCTGTGTTGACCTCGAATCTTTCAAGACCTCGCATATTTCTAGACCTCGAATTTTCCTAGAGCTCGAGTTGTTCCTGTATTCGAGTTTTTGAAGACCTAGGATCTTTTAAGACCTCAAGTCTTTGTAGATCTCGAATCTTTCAATCTAGACCTCGATTCTTTGTATACCTCAAATTTTTTAAGACCTCGAATATGTCTAGACCTCGAATACTTCTAGACCCCGAGGCTGTGTTGACCTCGAATCTTTCAAGACCTCGAATCTTTTAAGACCTCGAATTTTTCTAGAGCTCGAGTTGTTCCAGTATTCGAGTTTTTGTAGACCTAGGATCTTTTAGGACCTCGAATAGTTATAGGCCTCAAGTCTTTGTAGATCTCGAATCTTTCAATCTAGACCTCAAATCTTTTAAGACCTCCAATATTTCTAGACCTCTAGTCTTTGTAGACCTCGAATCTGTCAATCTAGACCTCAAATCTTTTAAGACCTCGATACTTTGTAGACCTCGAGTCTAGAAATATTTCAAGACCTGGAATATTTCTAAATCTCCAATCTTTCCAGACCTTTGTTTCAGTATTCGAGTATTTGTAGACCTCGAGTCTTTCTAGACCTCGACTTTTCCTAGAGCTTGAGTTTCTCAACATATCGAGTCTTTCTAGACCTCGAGTCTTTCTACAACTTTCTAGAGCTCGAATTTTTCTAGACCTCGAGTTTTTCAGGAGATCGAATTTTTCTAAACTTCGAGTCTTTCTAGAGCTCAAGTCTTGCAAGACGTTGAATCCTTCTATACCTCGACTTTTTCCAGATCTTGAGTCTTACTATACATTGATTCTTTTTAGACTTCGAGTCTAAATATTTTCTGAATATTTTTAAGACCTCGAGTTTTCTTAGAGCTCGAGTATTCCTAGACCTCGAGTCTTTCTACAACTTCCTAGAGCTTGAATTTTTCTACAGATCGAGTTTTTAATTTTTTATCAGCGCATACATTTAAAATATTTCTCCTTCCCTCAACTCTTCCATATTCTCCATTAATTCCTTATCCCAAATTCATTGGTTTATTTAAAATCAACTCCACTTTCTTGGAGCTTTTGAAATACCAACACTCCTCTCGGAGTAGGACAACCGAAGACAAACAGAAATACTTCGTAATGCCATATTTTTGGACGTTATGTGATGTGAAAAGTCTGCAATTTTCCCTTACACAAATTGGTCTGCGCCAAACCCCTTAAATAATAAAAGGAAATTGATATTTCTTAGCTGGCAAATCGCTTTCCTAAACTAAAACCGCAAATTTTCCATTAATAGTAAGAAGCTTAAGTGACAGCATGAAGCCTTCAAAGATAATGTACATGCCCGAAAGTATGCAACAAATTGTAAGACGACAAGATGACCCCCCAAAAGGTATAGAACAATTTTAAGGCGATAAACGGAAAAGCTTTATTAATTTCAAAGTTATAAAAAAACTATTTACATACATGAGAACCCACTTTCCTCGGGGGTCAAGCGAATTTAATGAATATTTTGAAAACTAAAAACAAACAAATGCCCTAAAAATACACTTCACTTGTGTGGAGGGAAAACAATCGATTTATGTTGTCACAAACATGCACACAGGACATTTGCCAAACTAACCCATATAAATTGACATAATTTGAATTTTAAAAGCTCTGCAGTAAAACCGAGTTCCCCATAAAAAGATAATGTGAAATAAATAACAATGCCCGGCATTGTTGGCCTTACATTTTCTACCCACCCAAGGTGGGCAAAATATTGCAAGGAGGGGTGGTGGGACAAATCTATATTTCATATCCGATTTGTTTACTACGGTCGGTGTACGGTCATCTGTATGTAAATGAGCTTAGCATAGTTTCAGTTGAATAGACTGCTGAATGGAAGCAGCAAAAAAATGCATATTAAAATTCCAACAAATATTTCATAAATAATCCAAGTTTTGACAAATCTCTGTACCAAAAGAAGAAGAAGAAGCTGTAAAACAAAATCAATTTCCTCGGCCTGACAGACCAATAATCCTGGCGGAATGTGTGGAATGTATTTGAAGGCACGGCAATCAAGGGGCTGAAAAGCATATTGTTGTCCAGGCATAAAATTAGACATAAAAAAAATGGAAAAGTCAAAGCTTAGTTTTCATTATTGCCTTCTCTTTGTGTCCTGCATCCTTAGACGCCACAAATGCAGGGCAGGAATTGCGTGCCGCAAAACAGGGAACCGTTTGCCGTTTTTTTAATAAATATTTATGTAAATTAAGCTTAGATGACCATTAGTTGAGTGGAGATTTTTCTTACCCTCCCGTTTACCGTTGAAACGGTAACCAGCTAGGAACACGCAACAACTCGAAATGCTTTTGCTTTGTTAAGTGATAAAGTAGAGCACAAAGCCAGGGCCAATGGCCACGCAAAAGGGGGCTGAACAAAGTAAAGACAAAAAACAAAACAACACCAAAAAAATAACGAAACTATGCCTTAGAAAATATTGCTTGTTTCCTGTACATCAGCCTGTGGGTTTCTTAGGCTGCGGCGTATAGAATTTCAACATATTGCACAAATTATGCAGATTAAAGGGTCAGCTGGCGGCTACTACACGAATATTGAAAGCCAGACAAGCCCAACTTCCGCTGGGTTGTCCGTCGTCGTCGTATGTAAATTTCGGTCGAGCAAGCTAGCAGAAGGCCATTGAGGCAGCACCTGGCCATGGTGTTACTTTCAACCAGCCAACCAATGTACAACAATATGTTTGACACTCTCCACACCAAAGTCGGTTTTCTTGCTTTTGCATCAAAATTATGCTGGCAACAACTGAGAGAGAAGAAAAAAAAAAACTTTTCAATATTTTGTTGTTAGTGTTGTTGTTTACAATCATCTCGTCCTTTCTTTCATAAAACGTCCAACAAGAGCTACCCTTTGGCTATTTGTAGAAAGGAAAACAAAAGTCTTCCGCCGCCTTGTCCGCCGCCGCTGTTGTTCAACATTTATTTAAGCAGAGAATAGAACAATATGGTTGAAGTACGGAACAGCCTTGCGAATAGATTAGAAAGACAGTGTGAGAGAGAGAGAGGTTGGTGTGGTCGGTATGGTCAATTGTTAAAGTGGAGGTATTGCGGCACAAAACAAAACGGAGTTACGAAAAGCTTGATTGATAAATCAAAGAAAGCGACATGTATATATCATGTTTATAGCCCGGGCTAAAATCTCATCCGTGCTGAGCTCGCTTGAGCTAATTAATTACAAAATTGTATTTTGTGTAACAAAATCTAAGATCCTAAATAAGAGATATTTGTCCAGAAAATCATACACCTCAAATAAAGCGCCACCTATATATGAGCATATCAATCATAGCCCATGTTATTTGGCCTCAGCTACAAATAACATTTTGTGTATGCCACATTTCTGGCTCTACTCCATTATAGATAGTAATTAAAGCGCCACCTATATGTCATATTTATTAGACTATTCACAAGACATTAGGCTTTCACTAATTAACTGTCTAATTATATTTTGTTCAGCAATACAATTTTGTCCAACTAAAATGGAGAATCTGTCGTCCAGATGACTGAAGTGAAATAAAGCTCCACCTATATGTCATATTTTCAGATATCTACGAATACTCCAATACCTGCCAAAAATCAAAGTCTTCCACAATACCATATTTGCTTTGTCTGTGTTTTTTGTTCGTTGGTGTATTTTACTGTTTGTCATCGATCAAACTGAAAAAGCGCCACCTACATGTCATGTCCACAAAGTATATAGAAGAAATTATATACTCATTAACTAATTTTTGCAAAATGTAATTTATCTCAAGAAAAAAAAAAACTATCAGTCTGCTTGACAAAAAAAGGAAACGAATACCTAAAGTCGAGCAGATAAAAAGCGCCACCTACATGTAATGTCTAGTAAGTACACATATAAGCGATATTATCATTACACTAACCTTGTCCTTAGCTAATTCTTTACAAACTATCATTTCTCAAAAGAAAGAAATGTAAGTCTGCCAGAGAAAAAATCTCTTAAAAGGTTTGCTGAAGATTGAGGCATCGAGCCAATGAGAAGTTAGAATCGGTATTTCGATACCATGCTGTGATCATAATTTATTTTGAAATACAAATTTTATATAAAAATTGACAAGCCAGCATAAATAAAAGACATCTCACAAAAGACATGAAACACCTCGAATAAAACGCCATCTACATATGATACCAAGTAACATATGGCGCTATCTACATATACTACCGAACACATACATTTCATTTTCATTCTTATTCAAATGTCAGATACTGTTTTGTAAAGAAAAAACTGTAGTGGTATCGTAACATAAAGACTCTCTGACTAGATGTTCAGCGCCACCTATATCTCATATGAAATAGACATAATTACCATATTAACAGGTCGATGGAATTGTTCATTCATTAGTGTGAATAAGTGTATTTGAATAATTTAAATAAGTCCGGCTAAAAGTACCATCATAAAATCATCTAACGAGGAGATCATCAGCCTACAGCTCCACCTACATGTCCTATGTGGCAGGCAGAAAAATGGTTGGCGTGTTTTCAATGGAGATCAATAAAGAGACCTGAATTAAAAAACACTGCTGCCATTAGACAGACGGTCGTGGTGTCATAGATACTGTATGTGCGACAATCACACAGCAAACACAGGTTCGAAACGTGGTCTGATCATCAAACATTGTTAGCGGCAGTTTTCCATCGTGTAAATGCTGGCGACATTACGAGTAAGAGAGCTACTTCTAAGCCATGTAGAAAACATGCAAAATGCAAAAGCCGTTCGGAGCCGACGTGAAAACGGTCGTCAGTGAGGTTACAAATTATATTCTGAACAGCTCACTGCTTGGAAAGAAGTTCCCCTTATGTTCCTTCATGGAATTCTGAGGATGTAGGAAGTTCAACAATTACCGCCATACTGATCATACCACCCCCCCCTACCCATCCCAGTAAGGAGTTTACATTTTTGTTTTATTTTGCAACATTCACATTGTGGAGTAGCAACATCATCAGTGTCGGCGGTGGCGGCGACTCAACATCATCAGAAATTATTAGAAATAGAGTCCAAGTAGTGCTTGTTATCGAAGTGGTCATAGTGGCCGTGTTGTGTGTGGCCGTCCTAGTGTCGTCAGCATCTTAAGACAGCTTGTTTGCTCTATGGCTACAACATTGTTCCTACCGCAGCTCCCCACCCCCCCCGCAATAGCCATTGTTATAATGGGTTCTTCTTGGGGTTTCGTTTTTTTTTTCCCCGGTTGGGTTTGCATTAAACCGAAGACAAGGATAGTCTTGTGTGCGTGTGTCGGTTTGTTAAATGTAGGGGAGTTTTAAATTGAAATTTACATAAAAATCAAATTTATATGTTCAGAAATTTTATATGGTTTCAAAGAATGTTTGCTCTTTGTCGTTTTTCTTCATTTTTTTTTTGTGTTTGCCGTGAGTGTGTGTGTGTGAGAGGGTATAGTCATAACAAGCAAGGACTTAAAGTCCTTACCACTACCATGTCAATGATGTTGCTGAGGAGGTTGTATATATGAGAATACAACTGGCGCTGGTGTTGTTGTCTTTGCAAAAGACATCCTTATTGTATAAATTCCTTTTGAATGTATTGTTTGAAAACTGTTTGTCCAGTAGTTTCCGTCCGTTCGTTTCGTTTCGATGTTCTCTGTCTTTTTCGCCCCGGCCCGGCTCGGCCCGGCATCCTCTATCATCTCTTGATCCCTTCACCGATTTCCTCCTTATTGTCCTTTAAATACTATATATGTGTGTGTGTATATAAAAGATATTGTATATATATTTTGTTCCACATAATTTTTGTGTATTATAAGGATGCTCAGATAGACAGACATACATTCAAACATTCATCCGAACAAACATTCCACTTTCTAGTGCCGAAGAAGGCGAACAAAAATCCGCAACATACGAGTTGTGTTTATATAAACATACACATACATTTCTATATATATATATAGAAGATTATATTTTTGTTGTTGTTGTGCTATGTATGTAAAGCATAGTTAGTGGTTGTAGAATTTAATGGATTCTTTCCATGGCTTGCATCAACAACAACAACAAAAAAAAAGAAGCAACACAAAAAAACTAGAACTGAAAATAATTCCAGTAATATTGAGATATTGTAACAATAGCTGAGTATTGCCATCATGACGATGATGATGATGATGAAAAAGACTAACAGTAATAGCTTTTAGAGAGCTTTCTGAAATGTTGACTGAAAAGAAATAATCTTTTATTGTTGCCTACATGGGCGAGGCGAGGGGAAACGAACAATGTAAGCCGGTTGGCCAAGTAAATGATACCAGCAATTATTTTCGTTTATTTTGGGGGGGAGGGGGTGATGGGGTCACATACCTTTTAAACAACGAACTTAATTGATTTCCTTTGAATAAATGCCGCTGAAAGGGAAAGCATTTTTTAATTACACTGATCGCCTCGGAAATCCGCACCGCAAAATTTAACAAAATAATCTTATCAGTGGTCTAGCTCTTGAAGGAAAATTTATGACAATTCAGAAATTCCTTTAAGAAAAATTGAAACACACTTCATTTTGACATATTTTCATATTAAACAGAGTCTGGCGTCACCAGACTGCAGGCCATCGTTAAGAAGTTGGGCCTTTGGATTTGGCAAATGGGAGAACTTTGATTTAGGAGATATACCTTATATCATTAATTTTATAAATGTTTTAGTTTGTGTTCTTTTCTGTGTTGCCTAGTTTCGGGCGCTTGTGGCCATTCTTTAGTTCTTGTTTTTGCTTCTGAATCGATTTCGCTAAGGTGATGATAGGGGATAGTAGGGTATCCAACTATATTGTCTCCCTATTGTCTCCTAGATTGCCGGACGACGTACTATAGAGAAAATTCGTTCTTCAGCCGTACTGTTTGCACGTGGAATAATCTTCCAACAAGTGTTTTTTCCTGCCTGATATTCAATACCCACATTTCATATCGATAACACAGTGCATTGCATTCATAGGGAGCATCCCCCGAGTATTAGTAAAAAAAAAAGTTGTGGCTACCATTCTGTTTCCCCGACTTTACGAGAAAGATGGCGATCAATAAGCTATGAAAGAACTTTAGCCGTTCTGAGCCGCCTTTAAACCGTTCACAGCTCTTAGAGAACCTTCCCAACCCAACCCAACTGCACCTTCATAAAATCTTAAGGGAAATAAGTAAGTACGAGCTCTCCTTGTTGGCGGAAGCTCTTATTATGTAATTATTACTTATGTGTTCCGGGTTATCCAAGAAACTTTTAAGTAAATCTGATGTTTTTCAAATGAGAAATTTACCATGAAAAAGTTACTGGACTTTCTCGATGTGACTAGCTTACTGAAGCCGATATAAGATTATTAGAATTATGTGTTTCCTTATATAATGTTTAAAGTAGGCAAATTGTATGCACTCCAAATCGCATTTGCGTGAAATTACGATTTTTGTATTAGTTCGATATGACATATAGGTGGCGCTGGTAAATTGTTTTCCCCAAATCGGATACAAAAATGTGTATAAAAACCCCTACATCATCATCAATGATATTTTAGCATTTTGGGAATGTTTTGCAAATATTTCTTCATGGCATGTTTCGTCTTTACGATTTCAAAGTCTTTGTCTGAATGGCGCCATCTGTCTGTGATATTACATAATTGTTTACAAAGTGAAAGCAATATGAGTTTTTGGTTTTTGTTATGATCATTTTTTCAATAACGTTTTCGTTTAAGAGTATGATGGCACTCGATTGCAATATTGTTAGGCACTTCTTGTAAATAATCCAAAAATAAAAGAGAAATATTCATAAGTCATTCGCATTAAATGAAAAAAAGTAGTATGGATAAAATGTTTTTCTGGACCTGGCGAAGGAGGTCTTTTATACGTTGACTCTGTCAGGCACTGAAAAAAAGAATAATCCCTGGGAAATCTATGCAAATGGAGAGATGATTGTTAGGCACTCCACAAAAGTAATCCAAATGATAAGCAATTACAAGACCGTGGTCTTCATTAGCAGGAAAAGGAATTGTGATGGGGACGTTATTATTTGAAGGGGAACGGGGTAATAGGGCTGTATGGAATGCCTCTTTAAGCCTGGACATTAAAAACTAATCAATGTTAGTAATTTGAAGTAGAAGATAAATAGAGAAAATATGGACCAAGTCAATAGACTTTGCAGAACTTTTTTTTTTTAATAAAACCTGAAATTGTGTGTTACTTTTATATGGTAGGTGATTATATGGAAATTGTAAGAAATTTTCAACAATGTCGAAGGTGTCAGACAGAAATTACGACAAACTACAAATGGCTAAAAAAGCCATTGTTAAATTGAATGATAAATCTATTATATTTCTAAGTATTCTACAAATATGAGTTCTAAAACTTATTTATAATAGTATGAGTTCTAATAATATGAGTTCTACAACTTATTTCCATAGAGTGGTCTTAATTGGTAAAAAAAATATTCTTCCCTCCAAATATTCCTCCTTATTTATAATAAGCTGTTCCATAGAGGAGACTAAATTGGTAAAAAAAAACCTTCCCTCCAACAAAAAAAGAAAGTTTTTTAAAAAAAATAACAATAAATTATTATCCTTAATTATTTTCTCATTCTAAGCAGCAGTGACAATAATTACCCCAATATTTTTTTTATTAAAGTAGAAGATAAATTACTTAAGAGTTCCAGAAAGACTTTCTACCTAAATATTTAAATCAAAAACTCACTTTTCATTTGTATTCTCAGTAGGGCGATGAAGAATACACACGTTTACTTTCACTTTTTTTTCGTTTGCCTAACAATCCGCCCCTCCCTCCCCCCCCCCCCCACCTATCTACATCATTTCAACAAATGCTATGCGTTTCCTATTTAATATTCCTTTCAACGCCCTGATAAAACGCCTTATCGTCCCCCCCATCCCCTGTCATAAAGATTTCCGTTTTGGAACGTTTCACGTACAGCGAGCGTCAGGGTGCCTTAATAAATTTCCCTAAACTGACACAAATTCCAGAGCGTGTGCCAGCGTGTTTGATTAAAAACACATTTAAATTGCCATTTATGGCACATTATACACATCTTCAAGCTAACAACAGTGAACGGGAGATGGGGACCGTATCTTGACACAGGACACACGTCCAACAACTTTTTACAGTTTTAATCATAAGACTGATGGCAAAAAGGGTGTCTCGTATGGCCACTGAAGACTTTGGAATTAACATAAATTAACACTAATAAAATTTGAAATGGTCGGTATGGGAATGTGAGTCACACTTCGGGAGGTGGATGAACAATCACAGCAGACAATACCGAAATAAGCAAACAAATAGATATCCAAAAACTAAACAATTATCATTATCATAAATTACAAAAGAAGTGGAAGAAGAAGAAAACTCAACGAAACAAAGGAGAATCGCAGTAAACGTGTTGAACCAAAAACTTTACAATTTGCTGTTGGGATATTCGACGAAATTGCCTTAAAGGCACCGATGGAGGGAGAGAAAAATGGAAGGAAAAAGTTTCACACTTTTTGTTGGGTAGGTTGGATAGAACTTATGAATTTATCACCTTTTTTTGCTGGGGTGCTAAGGTTAAAGGTTAACACTACAGCCGATGTACTGTAAAATCAGCAAATAAGCAACAATATGGCACAGCACACAATCACACACACGCACACCAGAGGTTAGACTTAGGACTGAATGGGACAGGCCGACCGACAGACAGACAATCACTTGAAATAGTCTGCTGTCATTCAAGGAAAGTGAAAAGGGTACTCGCTGCGGCGTTATCTCTGAGATATTGTCAACACAAATACAAAAGTATTTTGTCTTAACTCATATTATGCGGCATGTAGAAGTATCGTTGGTGGCGGCACAGTGGTGCCAAATGGGTGTGGGGTGAAGAGCAAACGATTTTTTGTTTAATAAAAAATTCAAAAAAAAAAAAATAATACGTTGTTTAAACATTTAAAGTTAGAATAAGTTCAGGCTTGGTCGGCAACGTGGTGCGAGTGTGACTACAAATCTAGGTTTGTATCTAGGGAAGAACATCAAAATTATATTTACCGGCACTTTTGAAATTCGAAAAAAATAAAATTGTGCGATATTTGAAATTTCGAAAATTGACCGAAAAATTTTGAAAATACAAAATGTGAAGGAACAGCCATTTTTTTTTTTTTTTTTTTTCGATAAAGTGTCAGCACAGACAATTTTTATTTTGTTTGAAAACAAATTGGTTTCTTGAATTACATTCTTGGGTTGATTTACCAAAAAAAATCCTGTTCACAAAAAGAAATTCTAAAAAAATCCCGTTCAGAGAAAATCGATAATTCCCATTTGGCTCTTTTTTATTTATAAAACCTAAAAAACACAAAAATATTCAAAAATTAAAATTTTGTGGTTTTTGTTGAGTATATGATTGAGCCGTTTACAAAAAAGTGCCATCTGCAGACGTTTTCAAAAAAGATCCAATTTTGAAAAAAAAAATAACTAGAATTTTCCTTGTATAAGGCAATACCGTTTCGGAATATTTTTTAAAAAATGTCAGTTCTAGAAAAACTGCTAAATTTCCGTCGGAAAATGCTAACTTTTAAGCTATCAAAAAATCGTATTTATTTTTTTAGCGTTTTTTTTTTTTAAATAACATTGCAACAATTTTGACAATTTTAACGTTTGAAAGCACTGTGCCGGGCAGTGGTATGAAAGAAAGTCTATGTGTGTAAGCGCGCTTCAGGATGTGTATGTCAGAGTATCCCTGTGTCACACAGAGACACTCATACAAAACGAGTGAGAGAGAGAGAGAGAGAGAGAGAGAGATACCTTAAGCTATCCCATTAGGGATATGATGATAATATGATATGCTCAAGTTCAAAATTATTGTCGTGCTTCTTTACCGGTTTCTTTTTTTTTGTTTTGTTCAGCAATGAGTGACTGTAAAAAGGGGCGAATGTTGGCAGGGAAAGGACAAGCTGCCAGAGGGGAGACAAGAGACAGACCCTCACCCTCGCTCACAGAATGTGACAACGGAAAAAAGACGAGAAAACGTCGACAATGTGTAAGCAACACAATAAACAAATTTGTGTGTTTTTCTTTTTGTTTTCGGTTTTTTTCCCTTTCTTTTGCATTTCTAACTCTTATTGTTTTCTGTTATCCTTTGCAAGCGGGGCAAAAGGCAAAGAAAGGAGAGAGTATAGAGAGGAAAAAAAATGAAAACATTATTGTATTTCTTTCGTTTGCCTTTGTTTTGTTTTGTTAACTGTAAAGTGTCATCCTTTCTTTTTTTTTACATTTGAGACGCATTCACAGCAGTCCTTGTCTTCTTTAGAAAATGAGAAAATGAAAAGGTTTACTCCACTCCAAAAGGATATGGATATACTCGCACACACAGACATACAAATAACAAATTGTTATGGTAACCATATTATATGTACGAATCAAAATAAAAATACAACAAAAAAAAAACGGGAAAAGCTAAAGGAAAAGGGGTGCCATTGTCTCTCACGCACAGACACTCATATGTAGAGAGAGACCATTACACATTTGCTCGTGCTCGCTATTCCCAAAGCTATAGTCAAGGGTTGGTTGGGGAGGTGGGGGGTCCGGAGAAAAGTGTGAATATCCTGCTAAGGATAAAAAGATACACACTTGTTTTCTTGTATCTGAAAAGTAAACAGTTTGTTCATTTTGATCAAATGCTTGAAGTGGTAAGAGTGAAAAGTTTGCGGCTCTAAGAGAAAAGACGACAATGGAGGGAAATTAATAGATTTTTAGGTCTTTCAGGTGCAAAGAAATATATACGACTTAAATTGCAAACTAAATCACCGGCCATCTAGACGTTAAGAGATCTTAGTCGGCTCTATTTCACCACAAATCCTGGTGCTGGGAATTTACCCGCTGATTTTCGGATTAGAAATATGTTAATGGTCCACTGCCGCGAGGATTATTAATTAATGCAGAGAGTCGCCTAGATTTCCCCACAAACCCTGGACTACCACCGGCAATGCCTAGAAGTTCATCCGGCGTCTTTTGGAAGTAGAAATAATCAAACGGTCCACTACCCAGAGTTTATTCTTAATCAGGAATTTGTAGGTTAAGTCTAGACATCGATTAGAAATTAATCCTGATAATGCATTCTAAGAAATGCGCTAGACTGCTGTCCTAGAAAGTGTCGTCTCGATTCACCTCAAACCCTGAATTATCATCGACTGTGCTTTGAATTTAATCGTTGCTTTTTGGGAGTAGATATCAGCTAATGTTCCAATCCCGAGTAGCTGATCTTAGTCTACAACTAAAAGAATGTAAATGTGAACATGGATTACAAATTTGTTCAGAAAATATTTTCCAAGAACTGTGCCTAAGCGCCAGCTTAGAATGTAGGCGGGGCTTACTGGGAGTAAAAATGGTCCCACAAGGTGAGTGTTTTCTTAATCTAGAACTTAAAAAAGAAGGTAAATGTGGACATGGGTTATGAATTAATACAGCTACTCTCTTCCAAGAACTAAACATCTAAAAAAAGACTTAGGTTGGCTGGACTCTAATAAAATCTGATAAAGATCTTCTAGCCGAAGCCAGCAAGGGAGTATTGAAGTGGAAAATTCTGCCAAGGAAATATTTACAAAAAAAAAGTAGATTGACTTTCTAGCTGGGTTTCTACCTTTAGCCAAGACCTGAAACAAACTCTTGACCAGACTGCTCTTTGCCAGACTCCCATTTCGTTTCATGTAGGCCATCGCGTTTATGTTTATAGGGAAAATTCTGCCAAGGAACTATTTACTAATGTTTTTTTGTTTTTTAAAAATGTAGGTTTACTTTCTTAGCCAAAACCTGAAACAAACTCTCGACTCTTCAGAGATCCTTATTCGTTTCATTTAGGCCCTCGCATTTTTGTGCATAAATCTTCGTCTGTCCGCGTTTTGTTTTGGATCTGTTTTTTTTTTCAGCTTGACAAATATTTCGCTTACTGTTCAGACGCTTCGCTTTAATTTGCTTGTGGCACGCTTGACTGCTGTCAAATTGCTGTCAACAATACCACTGAAAACACTCACACCGTTGCACACACACACACACACACCCTGAAACAAACACTTACAAAGTCACACAATCATTCTCCACCATACACAATATCCTTCTCATCACAGGGGAAAACGAAAATAATAGCAAGGCCTTTAAGAAGAAGTCATATCCTAGAAAAAGTACTAAAGCAAACTTTTTCCTTTCTACGGCTAGCACATTTTCAGTTTTATTGTTGCTGTTGTAGCTGTGGTTGGTTGAGTTTTCTTTGCTGACTGCCTCTGGTTTTACCCACAGAAAAGTATTGATTATTGAAAAAGTTATTGGCTGACAATCATTGTGTGTGTGTGTCTAAAAGTTAAAGGCGTAAAGGCACAAAAATCCTTTAAATTACCTTTAAGCAATCATGACATTTTATTGATTGCGTTTTCTTAGTTGAGCGACTCGACTCCACTCGAAACGTAACGAATTTCGTTTTCCTTCTGTTCTGCCAGTGTAAATATACACAGGATATGAATTTTGTATTAGGCGGAAAAACAACAACAGCAAACGATGATATCCTAGAAATGGGATGTTTAATGATGAGCCAACAATATATACATATTTTTTTTTTTTTTTTTGTAGCCTTGGCACTTTCACCAACATAAAGGTGCGAACTGTCAAGTCACTTGCTGGCGGCTCACAGAGGAGGTTCAGCACTTTCCAGCGATAACACAAATAAGAGACAAGTATTATTTGGGGGCGTTATAAAACAATTGTTGGAGTGTTAAGAAGACAATGATGTAATCCTCTTAGAAATCAGAAAACCAAAGAGGAGTTTCTGTGGAGAGCCATGTATGAATTTAGCAGAGTCGGGAATCGCAGAAGTATTTGGGAACTCAAAAGTATAAGAAGTCAACAAGGAAGTTTAGACTCCACCATTGATATTAGACAATGGGCTTACATTTTGTTGCGGAAGTTTTTGGAAAAGGTCAGCGACTTTTTTGAGGAGACATAAGTGTGCGAAAAAGGTTTCAGCTATTAAGGGTGAAATTCACAGTCCAAGGACCTTGTAATTTGCAAGTTTTAACAAAATAACAAATTGTACAAGACCAGGTCCATATGGCCGAGATTTTTTTGAATTTCTCAAGTGAGAGGGCAACACTGCTGCTGTCAAGAGGCATCATTCTGACCAGAGATTGGCAGCTGAATCCTGTTAAAATGAGAATAACCTCCGTCATTTAGTTTGTGTCTAACATAATATGGGAAAAAAGTGAATTTCTCACACATGTGCAGTGGCAAAAATCCAAAAAAATAATCACTCGGGTGCAGAACAGGATGGATGAATTGGCAATTCGTAGCCTAATTCAGGAATTTTTGCCATAAACCCTACACAGAGTGTATTTCCAATTGTCATCTGACATCACGCGCTGGTCTGATATCAATGGCTGTAAAACTAAAAGTAAGTGACACAGGTTATTCTAATTTTGATAGGAGGAGAAGCAGATATCTGTGGACAGGAGAAGTGTTGCCCTTGCAGTTAAGAGGCGTGAAATTCAAAGCGCCACGAACTTGTTGAACCTCTCTGGCACTATAAATCGTATATGAAATCTGCCCAAACTTTTGAGATTACACAGATTTCTAAACTCCCGAAAAAGTGAATGTCTAGAGAATGAGGACAGACTTTCGGAGTGTGCGATTTTATTTATGGTAAATTTAAATAATTTATGCAGAATTATACGACAAAACAAAATCTACTTTCTACAATCGAAGGGGAGACCTCAATAGATGAACGACCGATTTTAGATTCTCTGAATTTTAACTAGTGTAGAGGGCTAACCGATTAGATTGACAACGAATTGATCGAAAACAAGGAGACATTAATAATCTATACTCTGGCTTGGGTTTTAATTAAACCAATCAAGATCTCGATGTTAAATAATTAATTAAATTGTGTGTTTTAATAGTTTTTTTGCCTTTTCCTTACTTTCTTTTTCGTTTTCTTTTCTTCGATGAAAATAGCGAAGGCCAACTTTTGTCAATATTCTAAGAAATCATGAAACGGCCACCGTATCGCATTGACTAAGAAGGAATGGTTTAGGTGTCCATTCGACCAAAATGAAAGTAAAACTTTTCACACTCTCCAGAATTAATGGAGCATCTCTGCAGGTATGAGAAAAAGCAAACTACCTCAGGCTTGTTGTGAACCTGTAAACTATCGTAGAAACGCAATGCCGAGGAAACAATGTGCCTTTTGTGCCTGTAGGAAAATATTCTCCACAAAATGTGGTCTACCGAAAATTATTTTAATTTTTTTTTTTTTACCGAGAATCAGGACTATCGAGAGAAAATTAGGGTGTTGAAAGATGGAAAGAGAGATCTGGGCTGTGGAGTTAGAGGCGGAGTAAGACATTTTATGCCCGTAGTCGGAGTCCTAAATTCTCTTGAAAACACACACAGCAAGATTTCTTTGGAATATGTCCGAAATATTTTTTAAAAAAAAAAACTACAAATTTTTGAGACCTAAATTCTCATAACTTGAAAACAAGATTTCTTTGCAATACTTTCAAAAAAAATTATCAAAAATGTTCGAAATATTTTTTTTGTAATTTTTTTTTTAAACTGCAAATTTTTCTCATAACTTGAAATTATCAACAATGGCCGAAATATTATTTTTTTAAAAAAAACTAAAAAAATTTTGAGTCCTAATTGTTGAGTTTTGAAATACTTTTACAAAATTATCAAAAATGTCCAAAATATTTTTTAAATATTATTTTTTAAAAAACTACAAATTTTTGAACCCTACATTCTCATAACAATGCACGATATCTTTGGAATATTTTTAAAAAAAATTATCAAAAATGTCCGAAATATTATTTGAAAAGAAAAAACTAGAAATTGTTGAGTCCTAAATTCTTATAACTTGAAAACACACAGAACGATTTCATTGGAATACTTTTAAAAAATTATCAAAAATGTCCAAAATATTTTTTAAAAAACTACAAATTTTTGAACCCTACATCTCATAACAACGCACGATATCTTTGGAATATTTTTAAAAAAAATTATCAAAAATGTCCGAAATATTATTTATAAAAAAATGAAAAATTGTTGAGTCCTAAATTCTTATAACTTGAAAACACACAGAACGATTTCAGTGGAATACTTTTAAAAAATTATCAAAAATGTCCAAAATATTTTTTAAATTTTTTTTTTAAAAAACTACAAATTTTTGAACCCTACATTCTCATAACAATGCACGATATCTTTGGAATATTTTTAAAAAAAATTATCAAAAATGTCCGAAATATTATTTGAAAAGAAAAAACTAGAAATTGTTGAGGCCTAAGTTCTTATAACTTGAAATCACACAGCACGATATCTTTCGAATATTTTTTAAAAAAATTATCAAAAATGTCCGAAATATTTTTTAAAAAGAAAAAACTAGAAATTGTTGAGTCCTAAATTCTTATAACTTGAAATCACACAGCACGATATCTTTGGAATATTTTTTAAACAAATTATCAAAAATGTCCGAAATATTATTTAAAAAAAAATGAAAAATTGTTGAGTCCTAAATTCTTATAACTTGAAAACACACAAAACGATTTTATTGGAATACTTTCATAAAAATTATCAAAAATGTTCGAAATATTTCATAACTTGAAATTATCAAAAATGTCCGAAATATTATTCTTAAAAAAAAAAAAAAAAAAAAATTGTTGAGTCCTAAATTCTTATAACTTGAAAACACACAGAACGAATTCATTGGAATACTTTTAAAAAATTATCAAAAATGTCCGAAAAAGTTTAATTTGTACATTTTTTTTTAAAAAAAACTGAAAATTTTTGTGCCATAAATTCTCATAACTTGAAAACAATACTTTTAAAAAAATTATCAAAAATTACAGAAAAAAACTTTTTTTAAAGTTTTTTTTTTGGAATACATTTAAAAAAAATTACATAAAAACTCTAAAAAGAAAATAAGTGACCATTTGCAGCTTAAATCCACATATATTACAATAAGAATGAAGTTGAGATAAAGTATTGTTTTATTTTATCAGCGAAGTTAAGACGGAACCGTCTTTCGTCCTTTTTTTTGTATTAAAAAATTCATAAAAAAAATCTAAAATGCCAAAAAGTTAACCATTTTAACTTATTTATCATAAATGAGGTACTTTTTATTCACAATTTAGTGAAGGACCCATCTGGAATCTACCATACCAAATGTAACATTCCGTTTTTGCTTTTAACCCATTCAACCTACGAACTGAAAACGTTTTTATAAAAAAACAAATTTGACTGAATTTTTGAATTTTTCCTGAAACTCATCTGCAGAACTTTCCAAAAAGTTTCTACTGATAGTCCTACGTATACATACATACATACATTTTTTTTTTTTAAAAAAATTTGTGTTCTTTGAAGGACATTAAATTGTCATTTCAGTCGTTTTGGATGTCATTTGACGTTGAGGAAATCAATCTCTCTGACTAGTTTAAGTATACATGTGACTTCCACTTTCATATCTCAAAAATTGATCTTTCAAAAAACCCATGACTGTGCTCCCTTGTTTTTTTTTTCTTAAAAAAAAAAAAACTTTATATAGATTTTATGTTGATTAGTTCGGACATATGCACAGACGATAGGACTTACATACAAATATCGTAAATTCAACGATTAAGTCTTAATGATAGTAAGACCAATACAGTCAACTTCCAAACAAGCACCGTCCCCATCCGCGTTTCCCTCCTGCCCGCGCCCTAAAGGCAAACAATGGCAACTAAGCAAACATTTATATAGATTTATTGTATTTATATAGTGTTTCTTAAATGCGCATAAATGTCACTTGTCACAGTATGTGGTGGGCGTTCTTTTCTTTTTCATTCTTTCTTTTTGCTCCCAATCCTGTCATTCTGCTTATCCGGGCTTTTGGAATGGGTGGTGCTTTGGTTTTTTTTTTGTTGTCAAGCCCAAGTAGCGCTTTCTTATTCCGCTGCTGGCTGCCTTTACCAACATCGTCATCGTCATCGTCATCATCATCGTCTATCCCTTAACCAAATTGATTTCAATGATTTCGTATAGTTTTTTTCTTCTCGTTCTTCAATTCACTTCCTTCCTTCCTGGTGGCGAACACAGTCCTATACATAGCCATAGTCATTGTATCCGTGTATCTGTGTGTGTGTGTGTGTGTGCGTGTATTTGTGTGTATATTTTGCTTGATTTAATAAATGTTCGTATTGCTGTTAAATTAAGTGGAAATAGTAAATGTATTGCTTATTGATTTCCATGATATCACCAGTCTTTCTCTACACTCTCTCTCTCGCCCCCTCTCCCAAATTCATGGGCAAAGCCCAGCGAATGACAAGCGATGATAATGTGAATGATGGCGCTGTATAAGAACATTTTAAAAATCCACCAGCAGCTGTAGACGGAAGTCATTTACTACTAAAGATAAACGAAAGAGAACATGAACATTTACCCCAAAATACCAAATAAATTTGTATTTTTACAATTGTATTTTTGGTTTTTCCTATTAACATTAAAAGGTTAGGCTTGTTTTGGCACACGATTCCACTCAATAAAACATTTTGCCATTGCCTTTGTAAGGCATAAATTCAAAATTTATGAGGATATTTTTGAATTCTAGTGGAATTTGTCTCAAAAAAATTCTTTCAGAGCCCACCATGGCCTTACACAAATTAAAAAGCTTGTCTATTTTAGTATATTCAAAATATTCTTAAATTGATTGATATGGGGTTTGACCTTTTCCAGGTAAATGCTATGTTATCATAATTTATCAATAATATCTAACACAATATCTTTCACACTTGACTTTGCCTTCGAACCGCCTTTCTGCCACCTCACAACAGCGTAATTTGCCCACGCCATCGTTAACAAGCTCCTCTTCATTGTCAGTCTTGTGACAGGGCTTGTTTTCCATGTAATTGAATCTTTTTTATTTTTTTTTATTTCAGGTTATCCACCAACCCCCAGATATACTTTTTTCCCCCCGCCCAGGATAAACGAAGTAAAACGAATTAATCAAAATCTGACATATTCTCTGCAGTCGCTTTCGTGTCTGTGTGCGTGTGTTCCTTTCGGGTGTTTTTTTTTTTTTTTTTTTATTTAAATTTCTTTCGGAGAACTTGGTGTATTTGTATGATTTCTTGCAAAGGATCAACGCTACATGCCATAAGTATGTTAAATTCACAAATGTATTCATAATTTCGATATACAACACACAAGTACTTAGGAATATGCATGTCTATACGTATGTAACTAAGAGGAGAGGCTAAAATGCAAAAGAAACCTTGTTAAAGTTGCCATGTTTTTGTAAGTGCCAGTGAAGGGCCAAAGAGACTAAACAATTAGGGGCAAACGAATCATTATGACGAGAGAAACGATTTTCCAGACCATGATAACATGAGCGGACTGGCTCCTATGTCTATACGCGAGGCTAACTTATACGACAAGTGAAAATGCCGAAGAGGAGGTTAGTTTAAAGAATAGGTGACAATGCCTAATAATTATGTTAAATTTGTCATGTTTCTGCGTCTAGGAATGAAGTGCCAAAGAGAATATACAAGAAGAGCGAGAAAAATTATAGGGCTAAAAAAGAGAAAAGACTCTGTAGACTATGATAATATGAGCTGACTATCTCCTATGACTGTCCGAGAGACTAACCTATATGACAGCGTTAGCCTTAGAACTTTATTAAATGTGACATGATACTGATAAAACAAAACGATTATCCCGACTGTGAAACCACCAGCGGAGAGGCCATAGTAGTCTAAGGTCACTTGGTCCAGTGCTGCGCAAAGGGAGTCCGCACCTCAGTGTGATAAAGAGTATGGGAATATTGGAGGGAAATACAATTTACGAAATTTTGTTATTGAACAACTGAAGTCGGATACAACTCCGGAGTTGGAGTCGAGCACCTCAGTGTGATAAAGAATATTGGAGGGAAATACAATTTACGAAATTTTGTTATTGAACAACTGAAGTCGGAGACAACTCCGGAGTTGGAGTCGAGCACCTCAGTGTGATAAAGAATATAGGAATATTGGAGGGAAATACAATTTACGAAATTTTATTATTGAACAACTGAAGTCGGAGACAACTTCGGAGTTGGAGTCGAGCACCACAGTGTGATAAAGAGTATAGGAATATTGGAGGGAAATACAATTTACGAAATTTTGTTATTGAACAACTGAAGTCGGAGACAACACCGGAGTTGGAGTCGAGCTATTTGAAAATGGTGCCTTGACTTGGCCAGCACTGAAAATCACTTCTGCTGCCGGCAAGGATTTAAAAATAATTTTCTTCTGAATACCGTTAACTTTTCTCGGACTAAGTATACAGAATTGCACCAAATACAAAAAATCATGTTTTTTTTGATTTTTTTTTTTTATATTTCTAACATAGAAAACTCCAATTTTAGTCGGCACTCGCTGGTGGTCTCATTCGCTAATGTCTCAACTATTTTGTAGTCAATGCCTGGGCAAAAATTAATTTATTTTATTTTATTTTATTTTATTTTATTTTATTTTATTTTATTTTATTTTATTTTATTTTATTTTATTTTATTTTATTTTATTTTATTTAATGCCTGGGCAAAAATTAATTTATTTTCTGAACATTTCAAATTACAATTACAATAATGCTCAAGGGAAAATAAGTAAGACGAAGCTTCAGTCTGAAGAACCGAATGAAACCGCAATGAAGGTGTAAACTCTGCCCCTCTGGGGGGACAGGTTATGTCTACTAGAATTTGTAGACAAGACATCTGCCGCCTTAAGTACACAAAAGACTGCTCTCCTCTTCATCGTTGCAACATTTACTCTGTGGGAGATACCAGAGGGTTCTCTTGTGCCATTTGAAGTTCTGTCATTAAACTCAGAAGATGTTTTGTTATTTTTCAAGGGACACCTGTGGAGTGTTATGGTAGCAGCAGTAGAGAGAGAGAGAGAGAGAGACAAGAGGACATTACGCAAACTTCACAAAAAGTTAAGAAAGCACATTCAAATAATCCACCCTAGGCCTTCGGTGACTTCTACGTTAAGTTACTCTTGTTTTCCCCATTTCTAAATTCGAAAAAGCTCCAGTCCAGGAGTTTAAGTATACAAATATTTCTTCAAATCTCAGTGTGACACCGCAGTGGTTATAGTCCTTAGCCAATAGAATTTTCAAATTTGTTTCTCTTAAGCTAATATGCTTTTTAGCTAGTAAACGAACTTTTTCCCAACACATTTTTGGGACAACCATAAAAATGTTCTTTCTGTTGGAAATACAACAAATGTGTTAACGACAAAGGATGAGGTCTAAGGCAAATTATGTTGAATGTTGCTCGATGGTTCTTGTTGTTGCTGCTGCTGCTACTGCCGCTACTGTTGTTGTTAAGTATTTATGCTTGTGACAGGTGTTTCTCAAACACCATCGCCCACCATATACCGGGCGGCTCTCTCCTGTAAGCGTATTTTACAAACGAACCCCGCACAAAATAAAAAAAAAAGGTCATTTCGAATATTGTATTACACACATTTCTGGTTGTTGTTCCAAAAACAGAAACAAACAGACAGAGAGGGGGATTTTATGGGCAATTCTTGTTGATGGTGTTCTTGTTGTTGTGCCGTTCTGTGGCGTTTCATGCTGTTCAGGTCTGTTAGTAGGACATGCGTATGATTCAATAAGTATTTAAGCGGATAATAGAAGTTCGTGTGCCAAAGCAGGAGAGGGGAGGGGTGGACAAAGTACCTGAGGAGTGTCGAGGAGGCCATGGAAGTGTGGTGGCAGGGGTGGGGGTGTGCTGTTGTAATGTCGATTTCAGTATTGTGCTGTTCGGCTTTCTGTGTTTTTGCCGTCATTATTTCATTATTGCTTTAAATTGGATTACAAAGCCAATAATTTGTGTATCGGTATGGCGGGGTTGGGTTTGTGTGTGTGTGTATCGGTGTCTCGGTGTCGTTTTAAAACTAACAAGGTTTTCTTCGCTGTCTCTGTCCGTCTGTGTTTTGTTTTTTTTTTTCTCGTTTTTAAACGAAACAACAGTGAAATCACATGAAACGACATGAAATGAAACGACTTGACATGTATATATTAATTGGCTTACTTGCCTCCTGCACATCGGCGAGGCTGACGGGGCGAGAGGTTTAACACAGGCCCAGCACCACCACCACCAACAACAATGTTGTGGCTGAAGTTTTCGTTTTTCTTCTTTTTGCTTACAGTCAACATCAAGCCGATTATTAAGAAGCAGAACCAGGGTAGAACAATTTGAGCCGTAAAGTTTCAAGTTACCAGAGGAAGCTTCTTAAATGTTGTTGACTGTAAGTGAGTGATAAAAAGGTGGAAATTTTGATTTCGCTACAAAAGAATTAAATTACACCCAAGGCTAAGATTTTTGCAGAATTGATAAATAAATGATGATGAAGTTTACGATAACGTAAACGTCAAATCAGGATTCGTAGGGGTTAAAGGATTCCACAGAGAGAAAACACAGAAAGAGGACAGACAAGAAGGGGAGGACAGACAGAAAGGGGAGGAGCGAGTGGAGAAGTTTTATATTTATTTTATTTTATTTTATTTTATTTTATTTTATTTTATTTTATTTTATTTTATTTTATTTTATTTTATTTTATTTCATTTCATTTCATTTTATTTTATTTTATTTTATTTTATTATATTTTTATTTATCTCTTAGAGAGACAGCCGACAAAATCATTTCTAGGTGATGTTCGTTTTTCTTCAATTTAAAAATTATTATGGAATAATTGTTCCCTTACCACACCATGAAATGATTCCTTCGTCCAATTACTTGGAAGAGAGTATCTGGTGTTAAACAATTCCATTCTAATCGCTCAGTGAAAAATGTTTTTTTCTAATCAATTTTCTTTGCCCAATAGAAATTGCATATTTTTCAAATTTCTGTTAATACATGAAGTTATCCGTTCCCAGACTTCCCAAGCTACCACGACAGCATAATGACGTAATGCCATAATTGAAATGAATCGGTCCAAAAGGACATGCAGACACACACACACACGCACAAAGTGGCTGTTGACAAAAATCAAATCAATTTTTGTTGTTCCCCATTAAACAAGAAATCAAAAACGAAACGTATACGATAAGTGGACAATTGTGGAAATGGGGACAATTTCGATAGAGATAAGAATTCATTGATCCATTGTACGCCGAGAAGTGTTGTGTGTAAATCATAATTTATGGGTTTGAGACGAGACGAAGGGATAATAAATGGCCAGCACCCACTATTTGCTCCCACACACACACACACACACTCGCAAACTAATTTATGAAATTTTACATCAATTTCTTTTTTCTCAAAAGGCAGCCAGAAAAAGTTCGTGTTCTTTGCAAATGCTAAGGGATAAAGTCCTTGTGAGCTGTTCTACACTCTACCACACACCCCCCCCCCCCCCCCCATGCACTATTTATATGGGGTCGTAGGAGGGGGCGGAAAATACAATAACCATGTTCACAACTTGAATGAACAATATTTTATAGTTAACACATGAATAAATGGCATTTGTCGAGTGCCAGTGAAGTGAATGTCGGTTGTTTTGTTTCCCTCGTCCTCTTTTAGGGAAGTTAGACTGCTTTCACCCAGACTCGCACACAGACACACACACACATCCAAATATATTATTGAATGTGTAAATGTATGATGACTGGTTGGTTTGTCTGAACCAACCCATGTATGAATACAGAATAATATTGAGTTAGAACAATAGCAAAAATAAATTTCAACAGAAAAAAAGACTGCAGACAAATTGGATGGTTAGGGGAGCACCACTGGGCGGTGAACGTATCTTAACATACCGACAGCCGACCCTCGACTGAGCGCATATATGAATAATAAAAATAGAAATTAATTCCAATATGGGACACGCGACTGAATTGTGGCCGACCGTACAGCACAAACAAACAAAAAAAAGTTACCATAAAATAAGACCCCATTTTTATGGCACGACATCATCCCAAATAGGACATCTCAATTGTAGCTTTGTGTCGGGCAACTAACCAATGAAAGGGGTGGTGGTGGTGGTGTGATGTTTTTCGACTTTGGGGTTAACGAGGTGAACAGGAAAGGTGTCCCATAACAAAATATTGGCTAAACACAAATTAGTAACCTTTTTGTCGGGCCGCTTGGCTTTTGTTGCTGCGGTCACAGTTGATGGCTGCCCCGATGATGAAGTGTCGGGCCAAAATATTTGTTGGTTTCGCCAATGTTATTTCACCAGAGATAACAAAGAACATTTGGTATTTTATTTAAACAAAAAAAAAATCTAAAAAAAAACTCGTTTCCCTTTCAAAATAGTTCACATGACCTTCAGATGTTGCACAAAGCAAATGTTCCAAAGGATCAAAGTAAAGGATATAAATTAGAAACTAAAAACTTGTCTTATCAAAAGGAAAACTAGCCCGGAGTTTTTGGGGAAAAACAGTGGGATTTTTAAGAGACCAGTTACAGTTTAACCAGTTTTGGCAAACTACCGCAGCATCCCTTGGGAGCGATAGAAATTCTTGTTGGTTTTTTGAAGAAATCAATCCTTGGCAAAGTAGAACTAATCTTTGGAAATTTTATAAAAAAAACATCCCTTTAATGTGATGTCTCTAGGATGGCATGTTTGGTTAATAGGGTGCAGCGAATAAAGTCACACTCGGAAGGAGATGTAGTTTGGTAATCTTAATAAGGGAAAAATAAGAGAAAAAAAATATAAAAACTTCAAATTTGGAAATTTTTCCTGTTTCTAGTCACTGGGATGGCCATTTTTGTTAATAGGGTGGAGCGAATTAAAAGAGATGTAGTTGGCAGTCCTTAAAAAGGGAAAATAAGGAATTTAATGTTCAATATTTTTTCAATTCTCGAGGCCAAGAAAAATAAAGAAAATATTTTTTAATTTTTTTTTAGAGGTGTGAGACCACACCGATGTTCCCAAATTTGGTGTGGCTTTCAAAAACAATTTTTTTTTGATTATAGTCCCAAATGTTCACAATTTTAATACCAACAAGACCTGATAAGGGAAAATTTAAAAAAATAATTTATGAAAATTGCAAAAAGTCAAATAACCCACATACAGTGACATTTCTCTTGAGCGGACAGCGACGGGACCATTGAAAAGTCTCCGTACAAGAGGCGAGACTGTTCAAGGGACAATTATTTTCTAATGGCAACAGTGTCCGTCCAAAGGGGATGTCCGTTCAAGGAAGATGTCCGTTATGGGTGATTTCACTGTAGTCCTTTCCTCAACAAATTAACTTAAAATTTGATTCTCCACCAAAGCTACGAATATTGGTCGATCATCCTCTTCTTTGCTCTCAAATAATTTTATTTGGGTACCGAACAAGCTCAAACTTGAAAATTTCGAATACGTTGATTCATGGATTTTTAGGATTTTTTTTTTCTTATCAACACCAAAATTGGAAAAATTTTAGAAATTAAAAATTTAAATATTTTTTCTCTTATTTCTCCCTTACTAAGGCTCCCAAACTACATCTCCTATCGAGTGTAAAATTTTCAAATTAAAAAAAAAATATATATATATTTTCACTCCACCCTATTGGTTAACCCTCATGTGACCGGAGTAATTTGTTTGAGAAACTTTTGCCTTTGCAGTGGCATAAGCACCTAATCTTTTCTTAAGAACATGAACTGGAGTTAGGAAAGATTTGAACTCAAAGACATCATAAAAACATTTTTAGAAAATCTTTGCTAGTTCGACCAAAGTAACTCTTCACAAAAACCCCGTTTATCATCAAAGGGTTAATCTCATACAACTTTCCAGGAAATCCTCTTTTTTATAATTTTCCCATTCTTTTTATTTTCTCTATTTAATTCCTAGCATTTGCTGATTAAAACGGAGGAACTTTGTCTCTAAAAGTCATTAGGAGAAAAAGCGACATGAGAAACAAAAAAAAAAAAAAAACGAGTATTTAACATCAAATGTGAACCCTGACGGGTTGTGAGAGCTATAAGAATTCAGTTGTTGGCTTCAGAACTAATCCGAGGCATCACATGATGTTGATGCTGCTTATGATGATGATTGAATGACTTGCGGTCATTTCAATAATGTCCTTTTTACATCAACACATTTTCCCATTTCAAAGTTGTTAATCAACTAACAAACAAACAAACAAATAGAAAAAAGCATTAATACACGCATACAAACATGCAAAACAGGAAAATGTCTGGGATCACAAGGGACGTAAAGGAATGTTTCACACACATAGACAGAAACTATGGCAAGTATTCTATTGGTTTCTATTGTAAAGTGTGTGTTAATAATGATTATGCTGATGACGCCGCACGGTGATGGCGATGGTGATTGTGACCACGATTATGTACCAATGTTCCAGTTTGTTGGATTCCCGTCATAACTACCCGTTCGTTCGCAACACTCATGCCTCACAATACCTTTACTTCCACACTAATTGAAAAATTATGAGAAGAAAAAAAACAAATACAGCCAACCGAAAGACCAGTCAGGTTTTTGTTGGAATCCTGTTTGATTACAAAAGTCCAAGAGTTATTAACAAACGCCTATACAGTCTAACTAATTGAAAAATCCAGAGAATAAAAAGCACACAAACAACAACAATTATAAATGATTGTAACACATAAATGAAGGAACATCACAATTTTCTGAATTAGTTAGATTTTTTCTTTTTTTTTGTGGGGGCTAGGGTAGGACTGGGAAGTGGTTTAGGCTTTGGACAAAACAGAACTTGATACGATATTTTTGTTCATACTTACAGCCGTATACATTTCGAGAACAAAAAAGGCTTTTTGCAACCGACAGAGAGAAGTTTTAAATTACAACAATAGAAAATATATGTATTTTAATTACCTGAAATGAGAAAGAAAGGTAAACATGTTAGACATGGCAATTCACTAGAGATTTTATTAACAATTTAAGTTTGAAACGATTATTTGAGGAGAATGTTAATGATTAAAGGCTTTGATGAGTGCAGCAAAGAGAAATGTGTGTTATTAAACCAGTAAGTGTATCATTTAAATGTTAATTGACATTAACAAATAACTGAGAGAAACAAAAAACATGTCCTCTCAAAATATACGTAGATTGGATTTAAAGGAGTTACCCAATTCTGGGAAATATTAATTTTTAGGAAGATATAATTAATTCATGTTACAATTAGTTGACAGAAACACGAGGCTGAAAAAAAATCCAATTTCAATAAATACTTAAAGGGAGTTGAACAAATTTTCCCAATTCAAGTAATGGTTTAATTACTGAATAAATACATAAAGTGAGTTAAAGAAATGTACCCAATTCAAGTAATGGTTTAATTACTGAAAGCATTGAATTTTAAAATATACTCAGATTAAGTTAAAAAAAAATACTAAAAAAAAAATTATGAAATTAAAAAAAATTCACTTAGATTAAGTTAAAAAAAAATAACAAACAAATTAAGGCTCATGAAATAAATCTTATTTAAAATGGTTTATGTAAACTATTACTGTAGTCTTGTCTTAATTATACAATTAACTGACTTTGTGGGCAATTTAAATGAGCTAAATATTATTTCAAAGAAAAATTTAACTTTGTGGACAAATCCTGAGAACAATTAAGCTATTCATGACCAAGACATTTTTAAAAAAAAAAATTATATTTTGTAAAAAAAAGGGGTCCTGGGTTCGAATCCGTTGACATTTTTAACTTTACGAAATCTTTTTCTCTGTACCATATGGCATCGCTGACTATGAATGGGTTAAAGACGAATTCGCATGACCTAAATTTAATTTAAAAAATTTGCTTAAATTGTGTTCAAAAACATTACTCAATTCTAGTACATTTTAATTTTAAGGAAGATGCAATTAATTGCCGTTAAAATTAAGTGACAGCAAAAACTATGAAATAATTTTATTTACATTGAGTTCACAAAATGCACTCAGTTCTAGTATGTTTTAACTTTTAAGAAGATAAAAACGTAGATAGTCTATATAAATCTGAAGCGATATATGAACTAAATCTATTTTGAAAATATGTTTACTTAAATTCAGTTCACAAAATGCACTCAATCCATGTAAATTTAAACTATAACTGTATTCTGGTTTCAGTTGTAAATTTATTTTATCTAAATTTAATATAAAAAATTTGCTTAAATTTAGTTAAAAAAATTTACTCAATTCTAGTAAATTATAACTTTAATTAAAATTATTATGAACTAATTTAATTTCAATATATATGCTTAAATTGAGTTCACAAATTGTACGCAATTCTAGTAAGTTTTAATTTTTAAGAAGATAAAAACGTAGATAGTCTATATAAATCTGTAGCGATACATAAACTAAATCTATTTTGAAAATATGTTTACTTAAATTGAGCTCAACAAATTTACTCAATTTTAGTACATTCTTACTTTGAAGATGATAAAAAAAAAACTTAAATGGAGTATAACGTAAATTGAGGTAAATTGCACACCAAATTACTTTGAAACTGTACTTCGATTGAGTTCAAAAATGTACGAAAATCTTGGCCGAAGGAGAGTGTGGGTAAAGAAAATATTGGTTAACAAATTTGTTATGATTCCCCATTGGCCATTGCCTTTGCCGGCCATTTCCAGCACCCATTGTTCACTGAAAGCCAATTCTTGACTAAGAACACTTGAATATCCCATAAACATTGCATTTGATTGTAGGTCTTTATTATAAGAGCCAACAAAAGCTTTCGTGCCTTTTTGGAGAACGCATAAAGACAAGAAAACCTTTTTCTTTCTCTCATTACAACTTTTCAAGTTGATCATGCTTTTAAGTGTCACACACAGTGGAACCACAAATCAACAAACCCCCAACCGCCCGTCATCCACCGTAGTAATAATCAATAGTTAAACAATCTCGAAAGTAAAGTTGAATGCTTCTATTGTGGCATTCTTTTGCAGAAAGCACTTATGAACGGAGGGCGACATGGAACAAGGACCCTAAGACACCCCGCACTCCTGCTGTGTTGGTTGGGCTGCCTCACGCACATCATTTTGAAAAGCCATCAGGCAGCCGTGTCACTACTTTTTCAGTAATAAATACGAACAAAACCAGGATACGTGACTTTTTGCGGTTTGTTAGGATTTATTTTTATTGTCTTTCGCTGTTGTAGTTGTTGTGCCATTTCGGGATGAAGGAGCAAAATGTGCTCATTCAGAGAATTGTTATTAAATTCAAACAAACAATCGCAAAACTGTCATTGCGCGCGCAAAACACCAAAACGTGTAGGAGCAGCAGATGAAAATACAGCAAAAAAAAAAAAAAGGAAGATGAGGAAAATGTTTAATAAATAACGATTGTTATTTTAGTTGCGTAGTTAAATGCGGGGACAAAACATTAATAGTAGGGCTACTAGAGGCACCCTTGGGCGAGTAGACATTGAGTGATAACAATTTCGAGAATATAAAAACATATTGATATGGAATGGCTTGGAAAGTTAAAAGGAGATGTAGTAAAAATAATCAAATATCTTAATGAGGGGTAGGGAGTAAGAACAGCAAAACCTTTTACAAGTTAAGGCTTTTGTTATTGGTGCCTGCTATTTATTGATATAAATGAGGAGAATATCGACGCAAGGAAAGTGAAGCTGGTATAGTGAAAATGGGAAAATGAAATTTAGCAGGAAACTTGGCTAGGAGAAGAAAGTATAGACAAGGTACCAGGATAAATGGGGAGAAAACAAAAAATGGTCCAGGGATATAATTTAGTGAAGACAGCATGATACAGAGGGGGGAATTTGCGAAAGAGTACAAGGGTATAGAGAGGAGGCAAAAGACAGAGGGACCAACTCGATAAAAATACTACAAAAATACTACTAAAAAATAAAAAGATTTCCAGAGATATAAGTTGGTAAAGACAGCAGAACTGGGGGAAGAATGAGCAAAAGAGTACAAGGGATGAACAAACAAAAATTCTACAGAACGGAAATAATGAAGGACTGGACAGAAGACTACTACAGTCGAATTCTGTTATAACGTACACCGGTTATAACGAACTTTCGTCTACAACGAACACTTTTTGCCCTGGATATAACGAACTTCGCTAATAACGAACTAATTTGTGAGTCCATTGGAGTTCGGTATAACCGGACACGACTGTATAATACAGTCCCCAATTATACACACATATTTCAGAAGGACAGTCGATGTATGAAGAAACAACTTGGCAGTTAGCAAGACTGACGGAAACCAGATTGGGTCGAATGAAAGGCCGGAAAGCTAAAGCCCTTGGAGAACACATACTGACAGTTCTTTAAAGAAACAATGAGACATTTAGAGAAGACTGCCGGCATTAAGGTTGGACTGAAGTCCAGGCCCCACAGATAAAGTCGAAATGGATAGTGACAATTCTATGAAGCAACAATTAGAAATTTACTACCAACATTAAGCTTGGACTAAAGGCCAGGCCCCACAGATGAAGATAAGGCTTCATAGCCTAAACGAATGAAGGAGATACAGAGCAAAGGTGCGTAAAAGGACAGACACCCCAGTCATTCATATGCCAATACCTCCACATTATTATTCAATGCTACATTTTCTATCCCCTGAATACACCCCATTCCCCCCATACACACAAAAGATTACCTTTAACTCGCCGAAACGCAGCGAAAAGAAAAAAATTCACGCAATAAAATGCCGCCGCCCAAGACAAATATGCGCTCAACACATTGTACGACATTTGATCTTTCGAGTGCAACACTTTAAATTCTTTACAACATTTCTGAATTGTTTGTAAATGTATTGTCTTTGTTTTTTTTTTACTGTTTGTTTTTATCTGCTCGACGGCCTTCTCTTTCCTCGCAGCTCAGCCTTCCAACCTTGTGGTGAGTCAGATATGTGAACAATTTCGCAAACAGTCTTGTAACAGCCAGCAAGTGAAGAGAAAAAGAAGAAAGAATGGGTGCGGCCATGACGAATTGAAGATACAGTTCGTCATAGTGTAGGGTTAGGGGGAATGGTGGCAAAGAAAAGAAAAATTATAAAGGTTAATAAACCGAAAAGGGGCTGGACGATCTACACATTGGATAGGAGGAAAGGTGTTACAGAAAGAACTCCACACAAGAAGCCCAGCGTGAAGAAATAAAAAACTGATAAAGAAAAGGAAGGCAAAAACTCATTATTGGCGTATTATAGGCCGAACAGGCCTTCCGTCATCGCTTACGCAGTAAGTAAACAAATTGAAAAGCGGTCAGATACACCAACAAGTTGATGGGTAAGAAAAGAGGAGTAATCTCCAAGAAATTGGTGAAGGCCAACGGGAAGACAGACTAAATCGTGAGAAGGAAGAAAGCCCAAAACTCATTATTGAAGTATCATAGGCAGATCAGGTATTCCGTCATCGATTGCGCAGAAAATTAAAAACGATTAAGGGTTCACGATTAAAACATTCCTACCGCATGTGATCTTCGAACCGGGGCTCAACTATTTTCCCCCAATGGCAGAAATACCGTTGGCGGATGGACAATTTCAATCAAATGTTGATTTAAATCATGAAAAATTTAAAATTTTGGTTTAAAATTTGGATAAAAGGGAATGTGAAAGAAAAACGGTCCATCATTCTAAGCAAAAACTCTCATTACCCAGTCGCCGTTAATTACCCAGCGTATCCATTTTGATGTTGTGGAATAACCTTAGCCCTAAAAATCATGACGTTTCGAAGGACCAAGCCGGTCGGGTCCACATTAGCATCGCATGAGTATGTCCCAAATACTAAAAACTCCAAAATGTCATCATTTCAAATCTTCTCGTTGTTGTCATGTGGAAACTCTACACTGAAATGAAAGTTTCATCAATTTGATGAATTAGTACATAAAATGGATGAATTTGGCTGTAGAACTTTTCATTTATATTTCTTCAATTCCGTTCATTAATTTGATGAAAATTGTACATTAATTTAGTGAGAATTCTAACTGAATTTAATGAAAATTGTACATCAGTTTAATGTAAAATGTACATTAATGTTGATGAACATTGTAGATACATATGATGAACATTTTACATCAATATGATTAAAACTCATCAAAATTTTACATACATTTTATAAAAATTGAACATACATTTTATAAAAACTTTACATAAATCTTATTAAAATTGTTCATCAATTAAATGAAAATTTTACATCAATTTAATGAAAATTGTACATCAATTTAATGAAAATTGTACATCAATTTAATGAAAATTGTACATAAATTTAATGAAAATTGTACATCAATTTAATGAAAATTGTACATCAATTTAATGAAAATTGTACATCAATATGATTAAAATTCATCAACATTGTACATACATTTTATAAAAATTTTACATAAATTTTATGAAAATTTTACATAAATTTTATGAAAATTTTAAATTAATTTTATGAAAATTTTACATTAATTTGATGAAAATTGTACATCAGTTTAAAGAAAATTGTAAACAAATTCTGTGAAAAATGTACATCAATTTAATGAAAATTGTACATCAAAATTGTACATAAATTTTATAAAAAATTTACATAAAACTTATTAAAATTTTACATAAATGTGATGAAAATTGTATATCGGTTTGAAGAAAAATTGTACATACATTTTATGAAAATTGTGCCTTAATTTGATGAAAATTGTACATCCATATGATTAATATTCAGCACAATTGTATATAAATTTTATAAAAATTTTACATAAATCTTATTAAAATTGTACATAAATTTAATCAAAATTGTACATCATTAATGAAAAAATAATTTTTTTAAAATTGTACATTAGGTTAAAAAAAAATTACATAAATTTTTTGAAAATTTTACATCAATTTAATGAATTATTTCTTAATTTGATAAATGAACACACATCGAAGAACCAAATTGAAGGTTTTCGTAATACAGATGGACGCTTACATCTGTGGCCGGATCAAAATATATATTTTTTCCAGTACCCTGCAGTTTTAGAATGTCACACACCGAAAGATCATCATTTATATTTCCTAAAGAAGGTCTCTTGATGATTAATGCTTTGGCAATAGTTTAAAGGGTTTGTAAAAGGGCCGCCAATGTTTCTCAACAATAAGTTGAAAATGAAAAATGTTAATTGTGAAATTTACCTTCAACAAGACACATCGAAGGACCAAGTTTGAGGTTTTCGAACTTATGTATTTCATTGACACTGAAATACATTTAGAAATATTGTGAAATGTTTCTGAATTGTTTAAAAATAAGAAATGTGATATTTTTCGGTATTTTCATTTACTAAAACACAAATTTTGCTATTTTGGATTTATTTTAAGGGCAATGTAGCGGCTCAGGAAGTATTTTACAAGACATTCGGATGAGGTTCCCCTTTCCAACTGTTGCAAACATATCTCCTTTACGGAGTGTAGGGTATTGAAAGAAAGACAGACATTTTGCAACGCATTAATTTATAGACTGGATGTCAGACATGTGCGTGTTACAGTTGATGTTTAGTTTTTTTTTTTTATTCTTTGTTATTTTTTCTTTCTGGTAAATATTTTATGGTGCAGCTAAAAATACAAAAAAAATGGAAGACTTGTTTCTTGTTTAATGAGCACCACAACAGAGGATGGTAATGATGATGACAGCCCTCCGCTGGAAGGGACAGAGGTGTTGGAAAACATTGCGGATTTAAAAAATGATATAAAGCGGCCGATTACTAAACGCTTCAGCAAAGCAGCCTCAATATATACGTGTGCGAGTGTCAACAGGGACTATGGCGTCATCAGTGACATAAGACCAACAGGTACACCCACCATAAGTCAAAGTAAACGAAAATTATACTAGAACATCGGAAAAAATGTGAATATACTCGTACATTTAAATAGATTTTTTGTTTTTAATGAGATTCAAAAATTTAAATGAGAACTTTTGACAGAAACGAAAAACCGAATTCTATGTGGCACTTGCTCGCCAAATGGGCATGACTCAGGCGACAAAGCAAAGTCGCACGTCAGCAGCTGAGTGTCAATCATAAAGCAAAAGAAACCAAATGACGGCGAGGCAACAGCATGTGCCGCTTATGTCAACAATCCTTTTTGTGTTCGCTCTGATACTGAACTCGCTCGTATGTAACTTAATTTTGCCAACATATTGTCAATGCAAAAATGTCTTTCAACTGCAATAAATTTTAGCAGATGTTAATACAAAAAAACAAAAAAAAAAACCAAACACAAACACACTGACTACAACAACAACCCAGTGAACCAACAGCTTTCGTGCTGTTTGGCCTGCCACTCTCCCTGTCACCCGGACACCCCTTCGGATGTGTTATAATGCGTTGTTGTGCCTTTCCTTTAACATGAAGAGACAGCAGCATGAATGTAATTTAATTTAGCCCAATATAGACCGAAGCCTCAACGTATGTATGTCTGTCCGTCCGTGCGTCCGTCCGTGCGTCCGTCCGTCTATCTGTCATTATGAATGTATATATCACAGCTCACTTGCTGTGCGGCTGCTATTAGAGTTTACACGATCCCAAAGACAAATTTATGCCTGTTGTAATTATATTTCGAAGCAACACAAAAAGAGACAAATGCCGGACCGTCTGTCTGTAGGCCCCGTTTAGTATGAGGTCGCCGGCCGAGAGCAGACCAACGAATTGTCGAATTGTTTTGTAAGACAAGATAGGTGGTAATAAATTTTCGTCTATAATTAATGGGTGCTTGCGTTTTTTTTTTTTGTTTTATTATTTATTTCAGAGGAGCGACATAGAAAAAGTAAATCAGATAACAAAAATAAACATGGTGAGGGATAGGAATGTTTTTTACATGGACATAGGAAAGAATAGGATAAACCTAAAATTGGGAAAACTTAAAATCGATCCAGGCGAAGTTTAGACAATCTGAAAAAAGAAAAAGACCTGATAATGAAATGAACCAAACAACAGGCAACGATTACAGATCGTAATCAATAAGGTACGAATAAGGCTGATAAAGAATTACGATCTGGAATCAAAAGAGAATCTTTTAATCGATCGGTTTCTTTATGGAATGTAAACGAAGGTGGACGGCCGTGGTGTGGTAGGAAGAGCCCGAGTTCGAAACCGGGTAAGACCATCAAACATTTTTCAGCGGCTGTTTCCACCTCGTAAATGTTGGCGAATTTACGAGTAAGAGATCAATCTCTAAGCCATGTAAAACTTCTCTTGGAAAAGCATTAGCCGTTCGGAGCCGGCTTTGAGTATACACAATTATATATCGCGCACTGCTCACTGATTCGAGAAACGTTTCCCGTCAATTCCTTCATGGAATGTTAAGGGAAACAAGTAATAAGTAAACCAAGGTAAGTAAAGTACAAGGATCAATAGAAAGTTTAACAATAAACAGGACCAAAACGAATTTGTGACAAGGACTTGAATCAAATGTAAGTTTAACAAGGACAAAAGGTCAAATTAAAGTTGTAGAAGGACTAGGATCAATAGGAAGTCTAACCAGAACTAGGATCATCATCGACTGTCGTCCTACGACAGCCTTGCAAATAACCTCCACAGCGCTTTAATGAAAAACTCATCGATCATCCTTCGTATGATTATTGCGAATTAAAAAAATAATACACTTTTGCACGCTCATGAATGTTGCATTTTAGATTTCAGTTTTCCCAAAACTGTCATATGTCATAATTTCACACATTTCTATATAGCTCTGGTGTTGCGTTTGTGTTATAAACATTTTGCTGCAATTATATTTTTTTTCATTTGCAAGAAACAAAAAAAAAACGCATACAAATCAACGTTGACGACTTAAGTGCAGTAAAATGATTTGAAAAAAAAAATATTTACCGAATAGAGCAGACAACGAAAAAAAAGAGAAAATATCGATTCAAAAGAATATAGAATAGAAAGACAAGATATCAAGGTCCTTTTGTTCTACATAAAGATATATATAGATGTATTTATTTGTATATACAATTTTATGTATTCCATAAAGTGTTGACATTATGGAATGATGGAAAATGCAAGAATTCATTCGGATTGCGTAGAAACACTATGGAGTAAAGTTTATGTTCTTAATTCGACAAAAAATTAATCTTGTGCTGATTTATGCCGGAAACCGTTTTAAAAAAATTCCAATTGTGAGAAAATCGCCAATTTCCATTTGTAAATTTAATTCTACAAAATTCCACTTCTGAGAAAATCGCCAATTTCCATTTCGCAATTTATTTGGCATTGTAAAAAACATTCCACTTCTGAGAAAATCGCCAATTTCCATTAGGCAATGTATTTGGAATTCTGAAAAATTCCGCTTCTGAGAAAATCTACAATTTTTATTTGAAAAGTTCGAAAACCCATAATTTTTCCAATTGAAAAAAGAAAGAATTTTTTCCTAAACGTCACAACTCCAGAACAATTTTCACTTTGCAGCAGTTTTCTAAAAACTCGCCAATTTTGAAAAACTCGCGAATAAATAGAGAATTCGATCTTTATTGTTGTACGAAAAACTTCCATTTGGCAATTTATTTGGAATTCTAAAAAAAATTCCGCTTCTGAGAAAATCGCCAATTTCCATTTAAAAATTTATTCAAAATTCCACTTCTGAGAAAATCACCAATTTCCATTTGGCAATTAATTCGAAATTCTTAAAAATTCCACTTCTGAGAAAATCGCCAACTTCCATTTGGCAATTTATTCGGAATTCTAAAAAATTCTACTTCTGAGAAAATCGCCAATTTCCAAAAATTTTCCAAGTGAAAAAAGAAAAAAAAATTTCCTAAACGTCACACCTCCAGCACAATTTTCACTTTGCAGCAAGTTTCGAAAAACTCGCCAATTTTGAAAAACTTGCGAATAAATAGAGAATTCGACCTTTATTGTTGTGAGGAGTATGAAAAACTTCCAAAAAAAAAAAAAATGCCAGATCTGAGAAAATCGCTTATTTCAATTTGACACTTTTTTCGATATTAGAAAAGACACCAATTGTAAAAAAAAGTTAAAGTTTAGTAATCCATTTCCGTTGGGTTTCCTTAACCAACCTCGATGCTTTCCCCATTTGTTGCCTACTTTTCACTTTTCACATGCGTGACAAGTTCTGACTTGTGTCCTACTTTTGGCAACACCCTTTCTTTGACCCTCTACCCCTCTTTCACAACAACCGTTTGGTTGTCATTTTCTTTAATTTATTTATGCATGTATGTCACAATTTTATTAGTTCTAATATTGCATATGAAATAATTTTGTGTTTCATTTGATTTTTTTCGTCTTCTCTTTTGAACTGTAACCATAAACACACACACGCACATATCTATGCATATTCACTCAACGGATGTGTATATATGTGGATTTATATTTTTAAAAAGTAAAAAAAAAAAACAAAAACAAAGCAAAAATTATTGTGCGAATATGTGTTGGTTTGATGATTTTCTTGGCAGCCAAAATATTTATGACAATGTTGCCAAATTTCAATTATTCTCTGATACAAAACAAACCAAATGGTCAAAAGACTGACTGGCACACTCACACAAACGCATAGAGCAGGATGAAGAAGTGGCAGCAGCAGTAGAACGACAAAAACAATATTTATCTGTGCCAATTGCATTTTATGATGTCTCATCTCGTAATTGCTCCAAACGATTAGAGATGAAGTGAAGCAGAACAACAAATTGCAGGCAAGCATGGACGAAGGGTTTCGTTGACGGATTGGCCAGTGGTATCGGGTAGAATTTAGAAAGTTTAGTTAAGGAAGAGATAGAGATAGAGAGGATAGTTTGTACTAATAGTTATTATTATAAGTCTATACAGAAGTCCTGGCTGCATGGATAAAATTCGTTGTCAGAGGAAAAAAATTACATTAGACAAAAAATATTCACACAAAATAATATGTCCACACACAAAATATGTCCTGAGACGTAAACCGACCACAGAGAAAATCTGACCTCAGACAAAAAATATGTCCTCAGACCAAATATGTCCTCAGACAAAATAAGACCACAAACAAAATATGTTCTCAAAGAAAATATGTCCACAGACAAAATATGTCCTCAGACAAAATACGTCTCCTGACAAAATACGTCCTCAGAGAAAATATGTCCACAGACAAAATCTCTCCTCAGACAAAATATGACCAATAAGACCACAAACAAAATATGTCCTCAGACCAAATACGTCCTCAGATAAAATATTTCCTCAGACAAAATACGTCTCCTGACAAAATATGTCCACAGACAAATCCGACAAAATATGTCCTCAGATAAAATATGTCCTCAGATAAAATATATCCTCAGACAAAATCTCTCCTCAGACAAAATTTCTCCTCAGACAAAATATGTCCTCAGACAAAATATGTCCTCAGACAAAATACGTCTTCTGACAAAATATGTCCTCAGACAAAATATGTCCTCAGACAAAATATGTCCTCAGACAAAATACGTCTCCTGACAAAATATGTCCACAGACAAATCCGACAAAATATGTCCTCAGATAAAAAATGTCCTCAGAAAAATATATCCTCAGACAAAATCTCTCCTCAGACAAAATTTCTGCTCAGACAAAATATGTCCTCAGACAAAATATGTCCTCAGACAAAATACGTCTTCTGACAAAATATGTCCTCAGACAAAATATGTCCTCAGACAAAATACGTCTTCTGACAAAATATGTCCTCAGACAAAATATGTCCTCAGACAAAATACGTCTCCTGACAAAATATGTCCACAGACAAATCCGACAAAATATGTCCTCAGATAAAAAATGTCCTCAGAAAAATATATCCTCAGACAAAATCTCTCCTCAGACAAAATTTCTGCTCAGACAAAATATGTCCTCAGACAAAATATGTCCTCAGACAAAATACGTCTTCTGACAAAATATGTCCTCAGACAAAATATGTCCTCAGACAAAATACGTCTTCTGACAAAATATGTCCACAAAGAAAATCTATCCTCAGACAAAATACATCTCCTGACAAAATATGTCCACAGACAAATCAGACAAAATATGTCCTCAGATAAAATATGTCCTCAGAAAAATATATCCTCAGACAAAATATCTCCTCAGACAAAATTTCTCCTCAGACAAAATATGTCATTAGCAAATTTCAGTAATAACAAATGCCCTATTTTTCTAATTACTATTTTAATTGATTCAATTATTTGTTTCATTACGTAAAAGGAGGGTTCTACACTTACAGAGAAAAACATATTTCAGAACCTTTCAGATGATGTAAAATGTGAGTGGTTTCAAACGAATATCAGATTAAACAATTAGCTTATTTATAAAGCCTAAAAGTATCCCACATATTCTGTATTTTAGAAGAAGAAGAATACAAAAATTTTATTTTTTTGCGAATATTTCAATTCCTTTAAATATTTTCGACAGAAGGAACAGTTGGGGTCCTTTGTGGAATATTAAAGGAAAATTAATAAATATTTTCTTAATCAATTCTTTATCATTATTTTTAGAGTAATATTCTCATTGCTTTTGTAGCAGAATTTTAGGTAGACTTTAATTAAAAATAAGCTCACCATTTGTAAGAAAACCCATCGCAATACCCTGGTGGAAATGTCCCCCTAGACTACCGAACTTCTAAATTAAATTGTCACCATCTTAATTCTGACAAGCCGAATCTTAAGACTGCAATGTTTACCAAGCCAATGGAATGGAGCCCAAGTTAGAATTGTGTTATTTTCGAAGACTCCTAGATACTAATTTAGCCTATTCTGCCCTTGAAATCCAACTTTCCAAACCTCATGATTACCCAGATTTGTTTGCGCTATTTAAATCGTAACACAAAACTGTCCATTTAAATAAAACCACATTGGACTTACAGAACATTCACAGAACAGTCCTTGAATACGTTTTGCTTTATCCACCCAATCGCTCCTCCCCTCCGCCTACAGCTAAGAATAAGTTTTATTATTTTTTTTTTCGTTATACACACATAAGTATTATGAAAAATTTCATTAATTATTAATATTTCCACCCTCAAAGGCGCGGACATACGTATTCACATTCGTACCGAAATATGTATCTACCTAATTACACCCCTAACCCCCCTCCCACGGTATAAATACTAGTACTAAGTGGGAATTATGAGTGGTTGCTAGGACAACGAAAATAAGTAATGACCATCATGGGCTGGCCACAAATGAAACATAATGAAAAAAAGGAAGACGGCCAACAAATGATGAAGAAAGAAAAGAAAACAGTAATAAACTGCTGAAAAATATGTGTATGCACTCGTTGAGGAGACTTTTTTTGTGAAGCACGACATTCAACTGGAAAGTGGTTAATGGAGGAGCATGTTTGGGAGAAATGGTAACCAGGGGAGAGGATGAAGGGATTTAATAAAGAGGGAGTGTATTTCTATTGTAAACTAATTAATACCCCAAGCTAAGAATGTTGAAAGTTCGTAGAAAGTTCTTAATCGTTATTGATTTAAATGAAGAAACCGCAAATAGTTTAATTATAATTAGATTCAGAACTAGTACATGGTTAGCGGGGACACATCACTCCTACTGGTATTGTCTTGAAGGCTACAGGCAAACATTTTATACCGAGTACTCTCCAACTAATTATGCTGACAAACAGACAATAGTGGGTTCTTACTTCCTAAGGTACACAGACGATCAGGCCGATATTGGCTCTCAGTAGGGCTAAGGCTGATGTCAGAGTGAATGCTAGGAGCTTTGCTTTAAGCCGCCACATGGCACTACTTGTGTTTCCTATGTGAACTCTCGAAACATGTAAGCGAAAAGAAAATTGAAACGTTCAGAGCGGATTGTGCAGGGGCTTGTTTTATAGCAAGGACTCGCTTCCAAAAATACAAAGTGTATTCGTAACACACCAATGATTAAAAAGACCGCTTTGTGGCATAGACTCGCTGCGCTTCGAATCTGACATCTGGTAGCATTGCGCGAACTAAAGGGTTTTCCAACAAGAGGCGGTATTTAGAATCACCCAGTATTTCGGTAGCTCTCACCCCTGAAGCTTTTGTTCTCTGACATTTGACAAGTAGAAACTGCGCCATTACTAAAAATGGAACGATACACGGTTCAATAAGGCATTGAAATTATTAAAATTCCTTAAAAAAAATGGTGACAATCTCGCAGTCACAGTTCGCAAAACTAATAGATTTTTGGGTCGTCGTCAAAAATTGCGAAAATTCAAATATTCTAAAATCTGAAAACTGTTTTGAGGCTGTGCTGGTCCTCTGCCCTAATGGATTTTTGGGTCGTCGTCAAAAATTGCAAAAATTCAAATATTCTAAAATCTGAAAACTGTTTTGGGGCTGTGCTGATCCTCTGCCCTAATGGATTTTTGGGTCGTCGTCAAAAATTGCAAAAATTCAAATATTCTAAAATCTGAAAACTGTTTTGGGGCTGTGCTGGTCCTCTGCCCTCCAGATTGTCCAGCTCTGACAAAGCGCACTTTAAGGTTCTGGCTGAGAAAAATTAAAGATTCTTTTAAATGAATCTTTAAAAATAATTTAATAAAATTGCTTACGTTTTAATGAGATCTTCTGCAATTGCTGGGTTCTCGAAATTGCTAAATTTGGCAATGTTGTTCACTTTGAATTGCGAAATTTCCCACAGCATGGTCACATGTGTGTGTGAGTGTGTTTTTAATGTTTTCAAGTTTCTGTTTCTCGTTTTTTTTTTCTTTTCGAGATGATTTTTAAATTCGTTACTGAACATTTACCTCAAATATTCATGGGATGAAATGAATGTGCAGAAAAAAAAATAGTGAATTGGACAAAGTGAAACTGTTAGGGTGGGTGGGAGTGTGTAAAGTGGGTGGGCAGGGGGGCAGGGGAATGTGTGGATATGTGTACATTTCCTTGTAAATGTGCGAGTGTTTATTAAACAACAATTTTAAAGTAGCAGCAAACACGGAAACTCCCTACCAGCTCCTCAGCTTGCATACCCTACATCCTTCCAACACATTCCATACTCCTTCGTACATTCACACATTCCATCAACAACAACAACAAAAAAAACAGAAATGTGAACGTTTTTGCGTGCACAAATACAAATGCAATTTCGAAATTATTTTGTGTTGCACATGTATGTGTGTCCGTCCATACACACAGAAAAAAAATGCCAGTACTTTAATTTTTTTTTGTGGCTCAGACTTTCGCATTTATTGCCCTCACACCGACGATGCGGAGTGCGGACGGCGGACACTACCACTGCCACCCATCATCTATGCATGCATGCATGTGGAAAATTGTAGTATGTGTCCATTTTCAAAAGACTGCCACCCGCTGGGCTTATTACGATTTTCAATTAGCAAAATTACTTAACAACAACAACAACAACAACAAAATGGCCACAGCAACAGGAACAGCAACGGAAGCATCAGCAGCACAAGATGAAAACAAGCAAAACACATACATACACACATACATATATATACATATACCCTTACATGGGAGAAAATTGTAATGCTTTTAACCTTTAAAATGGTTTAGCACACCAGGCCGAAACAAAAACACACACCAACACAAGCTTAAAGGGGTTAAGTGCTAGAGAGCACGGGGTAGAAATATTAGGATGGCGGTAGACTCATAGTCAGCCAGACAGCCATAAAACCGCCTTACGCATGAATGCATTTGTATATCAAAAGGGAACAAAAAAAAAATATTTGAATCAGATAAATCCAACGGTCGTGGAGAGGGTTCTAAAGCCAGAAAATACTTTCCATGATTAACCAGAATTTTGAAAATGCAGGAAATCAAGAAAGTGTGCTGCCTGCATATGTGAAGGCAAATATGTCATTGCAAATGCCATAAAACACTTTCAGTATTACGATCTCAACTACAGATATTGTAAGTTCATTTTTAGTCTAAGCTTACTTACATATCTCCCTTGGCCGTCCTTGAAGTGACCGAGGGAGAACTTCTGCCACATCGGTGAGCTGTGCGCGATAAAATTTTGAATTGACAGTGATCGGGAACCCTGAAACGTCAGACTTGTTTTTATTTGAAAATCAGTCGTCGTCAAAGAATTACCTTACAGGTTTAAACCCAACTTATAACCGCAAAGTTTTTCTGCTAGAGAAGTTTATTATGGCTAAGAGCGTGCTCTCTTGAGCGTAGAGTCGCAGACATTTAACAGGGGCTAATGTTCGCTGAAAAATGTTTTATATCCGTGCCAGCATACGAAGTTGACTTGGTGTTGTGATAGTTGCACTTATTTTCTAATACACCATGGCATAAAAATATTCAAATATTTTTATATTTTGAAATATAGGGTTATTCATTTCGTTGTTTCAAAAGTATAGGGCTGGAATTTCGACATCTCTCAAACTTAGTTGTTAAACCAATTTCCTTTTCTTTTCAGTTAAAAGTCTGAAATTAACGAAAATGGATCGCTTAACTATCACACAACGAGTGAAAATTATTAAAACCTACTACAAAAATGGTGATTCTGGCACAGCCACATATCGAGCTTTAAGAGCAGGTTATGGTTTGTGGTTATGAAGCATATTTCTCACTCGGTATGTTAATAAACAAAATTGTCTTATTTGAGGTTCTGAGAATCCTCAAGTAATTGAAGAGACGCCATTACATCCACAAAAAGTCACTGTTTGGTGCGCTCTTTGGTCCGAAGGTGTGATGGGACGTTACTTCTTCGAAAACGACGAGGGAACGACTGTCACCCGTCAATTCGGAGCGTTATGGTCGTATGATAACCGACTTAAACAGAATAAACAAAGCTCAGCCACAAAGTTTATTATTTTGGCTGCTTTATGTCCCCCCGCCAAATATTTCCCCCACCATTTCTGTTCTTCTGCTCTCCTTACCTCCAATTTCCAATATTTCCATTTTCTTTTATATTTTCCGGTAATTAATATCCGTTTTTCCTTTTACTTTCTGCATAAGACACAGACACACACAAGCAAAACGAAACGAATATAATGGCCAACAATCTAATTAAAGAAAATGTGGCCGCTACGAAAAAAAAAAAAAAAAACGAACACGTAAAAAAGAAATCTTATAAAAACCAAAAAAAAAACACACACACACACATTTCCAAAGAAGAATATGGAAAAAACGGAGAAAGAGAGTATAGACAACAATAACAAGCGATACAGCTATGGCTGCATATCGACATACGAACATACGTGGACAGGCGTTCTATGCGCTGTTATTACGGTTAAGCCAATAAAAGTATATTGACCACACTAAGGCAGTCAGGGCGAAAGAGGAATGCGAGGATGGGGCACGGCCAAAGGAGCTTAAGGGATTGGGTTAATAAACTCAAATGGAAACGGGCTACAACAAAAAAAAAACATTACATGAACAAAGTGTTTATGACTTTAGACTCTTTCGGTCTTGGAGAAGAAAAAAAAGAAAAAGAAAACGAAAACGACTATTGTCTTAAATTGATTTTAAGTCAATTAAAAGTAACGGTTATTGAAGACAAACTCATATTGCACTGATTCACAAATTACCCCCTTTGGGTTTCCGCTCCTAACCGAAAGCCAAATTGGAAAGGGAGTATCCAATTACATGATTTCCTTTTGAAATTTAGCGACCCATGGCAGGGAAAATGCCTATGATAAAAATCTTAAGAAACCGATGTCATGGTGTCGATTGCTAAAAATATAGAATTCATTCACAAAGCCCTAAAACACATATAATTGTAAGTTATTTCTCTGGCCAAGTGAGCTGGTGCTGTCCGGCAGTTTTTCTCGGAAGCAATACACAAATTATGGTATGGATAACATTAAACAGCACTTTGGAATGATTTCCGGGAAGTAATTAAGACCAAATACACTGTAGCATTCATTCGTTTGTCTCGCTAAACCTCTTACCGGGTGTCAGAGAACACAGGACGGGGAAAGTTGGTCACAATATCATTAACTTTGAACCAAGGGTTGGGGGTATAAAAACAAAGACGAAGAGGAAGAACACTATGTGTATAGTAATTAGGGAGGAGTATACAAAAATCGGGCGTATAGAATTACAAAATCAGTGCATAGCCGTCTAAACTTAATTGACAAAGTCGTATTGCCCTAACAGACGTTTTGGGCGGAGGGAAACCCCTGTAAATAATATACAGGCTTCTCCAACAAGAGGTGTCTGTTTGAATCACCGGGTATTTGGGTAGCTCTTACCTTTGAAGCTTTTATTCGTTGACATTTGACAAGTAGAAACTGCTCCAACGACACACGCTTCAACAACGCATTGAAATTATTAAAATTCACTGCAAAAATGGTGAAAATCTTGCGGTCACAATTCGCAAAACTAAAACATTTTTGGATCGTCGTGAAGACCCTTGTCCGATCGCAATACAGAAATTGGTGGACAAATTCAAGCTGTTGGGACAAGTTAGTGATGCGACGACGGAGAATAGTGCTGCTGTAGACCAAAGTGTTGAAGAAATTCAGCTTTATTTCTGGATCCAAGATTTAGAAGAGTTTTGTCGAAAGACAAATCCAAAATAATGAACAGGTAACTATACTAAATTTTGAAAGTTGAGATTTAGTAATACACAAGAAAATTTTTATTTATTTATTATTTTTTATATACACTAGACTTGTCTTAATCCACTGCCAACAACATCCAGTAGTGAGTCATTCCCATTTCATGAGGCAAAAAACCAAAGCAGCTCCTCAAAATTACGAATTGGACTCTTAGACATGGAGCTATCAGATGCGTCGTCCGATGAAGACGATGGATGTTCCAAAGATTTCGTTCGCAAAGCATTCATGGAAATTGACTCATACAAGGAGAAGCGTATTGACGTTGATGTCGACCTTATGGAATATTGGGAAAACAAAAAATTTTTATATCCCCGTCTAAAGGACTTGGCATGTATTATTCATCAAGTACCTGCGACACAAGTTAGTGTAGAACGCGCGTTTTCAGCACTTAAGATTGTTCTCAGCGACTTGCGCTACAATTTGTCTGAACAGAACTTGGCTGCTATATTAATGGTGAAATTGAATTCTGAGTCATTGCAATGAAAGAGTGAACAATTTAATATTGAAATAAAGGAAATTAAATATAATTTGTATTTTCAGAGCAAAATATGCAAAACACCAACTCCTTAACTTTCTAATACAAATACAACATGTGCTTATAATTTTAAAAATAAAAACTGTGTTAATATTTAATTAAAATTTTATTTAACTTTTTTAACATCTGCTTTCAATAGGAACAAAATTCAAATTTTAACTTTTATTTCTGACTTAAAAAATAAAAGTCAAATTGTAACTTTAATTTTTGACTTAAAAAATAAAAGTCAAATTTTAACTTATATTTTTTACTTAAAACATAAAAGTCATATTTTAACTTTTATTTTTGACTTAAAAAATAAAATTCATATTTTTAAGTAAAAAATAAAAGTCAAATTTTAACTTTTATTTTTGACCAAAAAAAAATCGGTCAAAAAATAATTATTATAAAGTGACTTTTTCATAAAAGTCAAAAAAATTAAAGTCTTTTAAGTTTAATATTCCTTAGCATAACAGCATCAATATGCTGTATTCAAATATCTGATAGACAAATTATATCCACCTGACTTTTAGATTTAAAATTTTAAAAATAACTGTTATTTTCGGTTTTTTTAAAAAAAAAAAAATTTAAATCTTTAGGCAAAAAATAAGTTTTTTCCTTTATATATTCATTTTTAACTTGGAAACTGTTGCTTGTATAGGAAAACAATATATGAACAGATTAAGGGAATTGTAATTTTAAATTTTTTAAAATTTAATTCAATTAAATCGGGCTAGTGGTTCCCGAGTTATGCCGGACGAAACAAATTAACCACAAAAATTTTTTTTAAAATTTAAAAAAAAAAAATAAAAAAAAAACCAAACGAAAAAAAAATTTTTTATTGCGTTTTTCGAGCTCATGTCAAGGTTATCTACACAGAAAAAATTATCGCATCCGGAGTACATGAAATTTTTTTCATTTTGTTGAGTAGTGTTATAAAAGCCGTTTACTATAATTCAATCAGAGCTGTTCGAAACTTTGTCTGAAACTTTCGTATACCAGCAACAGTAGAGCGTCTCTGGAAGATGAAATCAGCAAACAAAATGGAGAAGGACCTCGTCGAACCTTTCGATACGAAACGACGGCTCAGTAATGGTTCTAATCTCTCATAAAGTCATTATGTGGTTTTGTCAATGAATACAACGACCATGTACTGGCATTCACGGCGAATCGATATCACAGCTGACGAATTTAGTCAAGCAGCTATCAAGTCAATCTTCATTAAGTTCCCTTTTATAAAAAAATAGTATTTTAAATCTAAATTAAAATTTGCAATTATTAAGTATTTTCTAAAAACAATTTACTTATATTAAATAAAAATTTGTTACCGCTTGAGGTGCTGAGGACAAACAATTTTTTTACCCCTTTTCCATCAATTAACAATCAACATAATCTATTTCAACTCTGTACTGCAACTCTAACTGAGTCAATTATACATTCACAAGTCAAATGATAAACTATCTCTGACTCTTCATTCTATCAAATCCTCGAATCCCTTTGGTATCCTTACGCCCTACGCCGTGTTTTACTTTCATCATAACTGAAGATATGTCAAATATCACAACTCAAATCTCTGCACGTGTCAATGCGGGCAATGTCATGTACACACAAACAAAACCTTACGTCAGTAGTTTAGCCCAATGTCCTTCAAATCTAATACTTTGTCCTTTTGGGCAAACACGTACGCGCTCGCCCATCAAACAACAAAAATGAACGCAAAGACGAAAAACGTAATGTACGCTTTAACTGTCAGTTAATGTACTTTTAATTTCTCCCAGTTAATTCTTGTAAACATGGAAAACACGACACGGGCCACACCAAATGACGGAAATACTCGAACAAGAAAGGCATTGGACGCTGAAGAAAAACGTTCCAGTGCAAATAGAAAGAGCAGAAACCAACATGGACAACATGGCGTCATTGTCATTATTTTCTATTACGATTTTTTTCCATTTTGTTCTATTTCCACTCGGACGTTTTTGTTGTTGTTGTTGTTGCTGTTGTTCAAGTGATATATCGATAGTATCTCGTTTTGGCGACGCCGATGAAGTGACGGTGAAACGGCGAGGTGGGCGGTGTGTATGTTCGGCGATTAGGGAGACGCCAGTGTTTCTATTATGGCTTTGGTTGTTCATTCAACCTAAGGCACAGTGTGGAAAAACCACAGGTTATAAGGCCATCAAATAAATAAAAATCATCAAAATCATTTAAAAAAAAAGCTGAAATCGCCTTTAAACTCTTGTCTATACTTTTAAAATAACATCAGTTCTTCGGAAACATCCGGTGACGGGGAAATACGTTCAAGAAGAAAAAAGCACTCTGTAACTGGGTAAGTCTGGAACATCTGTTTTCCAGAACATCCCATCGTATGCTTTTGCAAAGACCTTCATACAATGGACCGACAAAAACTATTGGACCAAAGGAAATTAACTTTTTGAAGAGTTCGGAAAATACGGATTTCAGTGGATACAGAAGGCACCTTAAAGTTATTTCTATTAACATAAAAAATTTCAGGAACACCCTGCAGGGTAATACATTCAAAAATGCATTAGTTTTTCGGAACCACCCTGTGGATGGGTGTTTCCTTGATTCAATAGGGGGGTGTTCAATAAAACTTTCAAAAGTATAGAAGTTTTCCAAAAACACCCTGTAGCTAATACCTTTTCAAAAAAAAACAACACCCTGTCACAGGGTAAGTCTGAAACATCCGAAAACACCCTTTCATAGGCTTTTTCAAAGACCTTCATACAATGGACCGACAACAACTATTGGACCAAAGCAAATACAGTTTTCGAAGAGTTCGGAAATTACTGATTACAGTAGATAACTCAAAGATGTTTCTACGGAAATAAGATTTTCAGAAACACCCGTTTTTCTGAACCACCCTGTGGCAGGGTGTTTCAAAGTCTTTGATATTTTCCCCAAGGAAAATAAACTTTTTGAAGATTTCGAAAATCACGCTTCGGTGGTTACTGAAGGTACCTACCTCAAAGTTCTTTCTATTAAAATAAGATTGACAAAAAAATCCCTTATCACCGGGTAGTACTTTAAAAGTACATCATTTTTGTAGAACTACCCTGTCACAGGATGTTTCAAAGGTAGGATACTGAAAAGTACATCAGTTTCGCTAGATGCTCAAGGTAATCCAATATAAAATTTACTGAAAAGAGATTTTATTTCATACCGGAAATCCCCTGGCCTTAATACCAAGTCACATAGACACATTTTGCCACCGACTATCCTTAACTGGAAACTAATAGCCAATATCTTGCAATTAACCGAGTGTGGCAGCAATTCGTAAGTGAGACATATTCCAATTAACAGTTTTCCTATTTTCATACGAGCTTATGTCTCTACTCCAGTGACTATTTCGTAGTTTTAATTAATTTGCAAAATCGCACTCTTTTAATCCAATTGTCCAATATTCACAAATTTCAATAAATTGTTCCGATATTTTTATATGTAGAGTGTTAATCGACAATTCAATTAAGCGACAAATATTCTTTAAAAAATTTGTTGCTCTTCCGATATTTTTAATTAAGTGGAGATTGGTTCAATTAAGCGAAAAAAATTCTTTAAGAAATTTTTTAATTAAGTAGAGTTTCTGTTAACCGACAATTCAATTAAGCGAAAAATATTCTTTAACAATTTTGATCTTCCGATATTTTGTGTTAATTGACTATTCAATAAGGCGAAAAAAATTCTTTAATAAAATGTTTGCTCTTCCGATATTTTCAATTAAATGAAATTTAGCTCAATTAAGCGAAAAAAGTTCTTTAAAAAATTTGTTGCTCTTTAGAAATTTTTAATTAAAAGGAGTTTAACTCAAATAAGCGAAAACAAATTCTTTAAAAAAATGTTTGCTCTTCCGATATTTTTAATTAAGTAGAGTTTTGTGAAAATCGAAGTGATTTGTTTAAACTCACAAGCGACTCGATGTTAGCAGCCAGTTTCAGCTATCCGATATTTTGCAAATTAGGCGAATTGCAGTTAAAGGGGCTCGACTGCACGTCACCTGAGTGATGAGACAGAAAGATAAGAAATTAAATTTACCGACTGTCATACAGCAAAGAACATCAAGCATTTGTCAGCGTCCTTTTTCACCGCGTAATCTCTAAGCCATGAAAACTACTACTCTAAACAAGCATTAGCCGTTTGGGGGTCGACTTTTGGCAGTAGATCTCGGTTATCGTTTACAGCTCACTAATTGGAGAGACGTTCCCCCAGCAGTTCCTTCGCGGAATGTTAAGGAATAATAATAATAATATTGAATAATTTGATTTTGAAATACTGTGCACACCAGCAGAAACAAGACCATTATTATCCATGGCGGTAGCTAGAGTTACGACAAACGGTGTTGCCTGGCATGATTCCCTTCCACCATCTAACTATGACCGTAGTAGTTTCACTCTTGTTCCTCCCGAACACACAAAAGCTATAAATGCACAGAAAACATTTCTACATACAATTGGGAATACTACCGAGTACTCTAGCACTATAAAAACAACACACACACAAAAAACAAGTAGCCAACTATATTTCACATATACACAGGCATAAGTATAGCATGATATCGAGGGAAGGAGTTAAAGAATGAAGGGTGGCCGAGGCCGAGGGTGGCACCGACCAGCATTATGTAAATACATACACACTCTTACCAACTGAAAGCCAAACAACGGGAAAGCGTGCGGGAGCGCTGGCAGCAACACCAAAAACACTGAACACCAACAGCTTATAGCTTATAACATATTGAAGAGCTTTAGCCAAAACTACCGGGTATTTAGTATGAATGTTATAGGGTGGATTTGGTATACATTTTTAGTGCTGGCCGACCCCCCCCCCCCCCCCCAACCTCTTCTCATTGCAAATTTAACTATTGTTGTAATTAACTTAATACAGTCTAATCGTTAGTTTTTTTCTCTCGCTCCCGTTGCCATTGCCTTTGCTTTTAGTTGGATTCTTTCATTTCATTTCATATTGTTTCGTTTCGTCTGCTGGACTTTTTGCTTGGTGAACTTATTTGCGTTGTTTCTATCCTTACAGGACAAAAGGTCTTATTGTAATGATGGCAACAAAATTGAATGTCTAACATGTTTTTCTCTCCCCCCTCCCCTCACACTATTTGTCAGGCATTCACGTTCAATTTGATAACTGTGAAGTCTTTAAATTAGTCGGCGAGAAGTCAATACATGAAATGAGGACGGAGTGAAGGAGGAATTATTTCTTAAACATTCCTTTGAAGTTCTTAGTTCAATCAGGCAGTTATAGATCAGATTCGTAGAACTAAGTCTACAGATCATATTGACTACCACATGCTCCGACAAAACAGGGCAAAGGTCAGTGAATGATAAGTGAACCCCACGTGGGCATTAACAAAATTAAACCTTTGCTGAAAGAAGTCGAAAGTTTTTAACCAGATTTAAAGCTGGGGTTTTTGAGTGAGATATCATACCACGGATGGCCAGAAGTACGGTAGCATCTACAGAATGTATTTCCCTACTTAATTATTTCCCTTAATTTTATAATTTTTTTACTCACTGTCCGGGACGTTACAGTTTAAAGCCGGCTCCGAAAGGCTAATGATTTTCTAGAGAAGTTTTACATGGCTTAGAGATTACTCTCATACTCGTAAAGAAGCAGCCGCTGAAAAATGTTTGATGGTCTTACCCGGTTTCGAACTCGGGTTCTTCTACCTACCGCACCACGGCCGTCTACAGAATGTTTACAGAAAGTAAATCATGAAAGCGGACCACAAAAATGTCACCGTGGGTCGAAAAATGGAAACTTTTTAAATGGCAAAAACAATCGAGTTTTGGAAATTTGGCGAAATGTTTGGTGAATATTAAAAAACTAGTAAGTTGTAATGCGCCTATGGCGCCCGTTGAAATATGGAAAAAAAATTTTGTTGAAAAAAAAAATTGTTGAAAAAAAAAATGTTGTTGAAAAAAAAAAATTTGCTGAAAAAAAATTTTTTTCTTGAAAAAAAAAATCTTGTTGAAAAAAAAAAATTTGTGGAAAAAAAAAAATTTGTAAAAAAAAAAATTTTTTTGTAAAAAAAAAAATTTGTAAAAAAAAAAATTTTTTTGTAAAAAAAAAATTTGTAAAAAAAAAATTTTGGAAAAAAAAAATTTGAGGAAAACTCAATTTCTGTACAAAAAAAAATATTATTTTTTTTATTATTATTATTTATAGAAAATTATAGAATGCCTATTTAAATTCCTACGTACTGCGTGAAAGAGTCAGTGAATCAGTGTATCAGTGTATCAGTGAATCAGTGAATCAGTGTCGAGGGTAAATATATATTAAGATTTGGAATTCTCTGGATTCAATTCTCACAATATGCCTCCATGTGTCAAAAAGTTCTAAGTCAAAGCTGATTTTATCTTAAAGCTATTCAAAAAAAAAATCGATATTTCTGATTAAATCCCATTGCAAAGCAATTTCTCTCTCTAAACTTTACAAAGTTTTTTTTTTAAATCCTCCCAAAACAAGGAAGATGGTTGGGTGGCTATGCTGTCTCCACAAAAAAAAAACGCGACAGTCTTTGTTATTAAGTAATTTTTATGTTAATAATGACTGGGAGAACCGGCACACACGCACACACTCACTTAGATTACAATGAAATTCAACAATAAATTTACACTTCAAAGCTTTATGCCCAATAAGTACGGGGCGTTACAAAATACAAAAGGCCATAGTGACAACCAGAAAGTATGAGACTTTTCCACAAAAGAGAAACCGAAAAGAAACAATAATAATGAATCCTTAGAGATTTCTCCTCAGAGAATTGTGAACATCCTCCCATCCAACAAAGCGGCCATTGATTTTATTTTACCACAGCAATTTTAGACGAGTTTACGGGTTTTGGCTTTAACTCATTGAGCGCAGTTTTGTGTTTTTTTTTTGTTTCATTGCTCCTTTGTACGTCGTCATCAATGAATGGCTACTTATAAAAATATTGGCATAAATTATGAACAACATTACACTTCCGTTCGATGCCAAAAGATGTCGGCCGCACTGGCTGGCGAACAGGAGCAGCGCAAAGGAGGAGGAAAACGAAGAAACGAAGAAACCGTTAAGGCGGCTAACAGGTCTATAAAGGATGTCATCTCGATAAGGATCAACTGATGGTTAAAAAAGGGGGAGCATCACAAGGGCGTATGCCTCGTATACCAATGAATATAGGCTGGCGTTGTCGCTGCTTGTGGCCATTTCTTGTTTTACAGTTCATTGAGCCGTGTTGATGGGTTCCCGGTCCTTTTCAGATGCGTTTCTTGAGATATAAGCGAGTGGCGGTGTGTGTGTGTGTGCTGTGGCATGAAGATCCATCTATAAGAGCAACTAAATGCAAATGACTTAAATCATTTCAAACTTGAAGAGCATTGGGTGGCATGAGGGTAAGGGCTGGCTGGTTCTAAGGGAAGGGAAAATGGCCAAGGCAAAAAAGGAAGCAAAAAGAACTGCTTATGATTATAGAACTAAGATTGCATAAAAGATATCAATTGCAGAAGTCATTTAGTGGTCGTTTGGAAGAGCTGTTTTTTTCTATTTTTTTTTTTTTTTTTGAAGAAGAAGAAGAAGAAGAAAACTTCATTAATTTCTTGTGCAAGGAAATGCCTTTTAAAAGGACTTGTAGTTGTCAGAAACACAATTGATTTTAGGTGGAGATCCCTTGAAAGGGTGAGGAGGAAGGACAAGCGAAAACAGTTGAATGGTCACTGGAATGCTGTGGATGAATGCCTGGATGCCCAGAGCAGTATTGAACTAGTCTTAAAACACCTCTACAGAATGGAGGGGGGAAAAAACTTCCTCTTCATTGCAGTCAAACTGTTTTCCACAATCTTCAGAAGCAAATGGGGCGTTTTCTAGTCTACAGAAATCGTCTGAAAATAGGGATACAAATAGGGATACAATCTTCTTGTATGAAGACTTCGGCCCACAAAAAAAGCTTTCCCTTCATTGCAGTCAAACTGTTTTCCACAATCTTCAGAAGCAGTCCCAAATAGGGCGTTTTCTAGTCTACAGAAATCGTTCGAAAATAAGGAATTGTAGGGGTCTTCCCTAGACTTCGGCCCACAAAAAAAAAGCTTCCCCTTCATTACAGCCCGACTGTTGAGAGAGAAGCAACCACGAATGCGGCGTCTTCTAGTCTACTACTAGAAATATTACGAAATATTCAGACCACAACGAATTAATGCCAGAAAGACCTCCAAAAATGCTGGGATTTACACAATGACTTTCTACACAGGGTGACCGATTTTCGACGATCGGTGGCGAAGGATGTGGAGAAGCAAGAGGGGTAGCTTCTTGTTACCCCTCTTGTTATTGAAAATTTGATAAAAAAAAAAAATATTTTTTCTGAGATTGTAAAAAGCCCACACAAATGCAGCTTTACTTTCTTGATCTAGAACGTTGTTCCTTTGAGAAATCATCTGATCATCAAAAACTAAATTTCAGCTGGATTTCCGGTCAGATAAAACCGAAATCGCAGTCTATTTTACAACTGCCGATTTTCTAATTATCATCGAATAGTCTGGGGCTGAGAGAAATTTCTCAGTCTCATCAATGCATCTGAAAATGCAAGAGAAAATGGCAACAATTTATTCATGGATTTTTGTCAGGTCATCAGAATTTTTGTGTACAAAAAAAAAAACCAAACGCCAAAGCTCTTCACTGGATTTACGGCCATAGTGGATATTTCTTCTCAATGGTCCAAACATGATGACTTTCTCACCTAAACTTTATTAAAAAACGGTGGAATTTTTTTTTTATAGAAATAATGATTATATTTTATTGAAAATGTTCTCCACCTCCTCCAACTCTCAAAACATATTGAAAACTAAGCGACAAAATGATTAAATTCCATTGAGATGAAGGGCGGAAAACAGAAACACATTGTAATGAATTTTGACAAAACTGCAGCCTTCCATAATCCCGTTCCGCATTCCTTCGTCTTTACTTCAGCAGCTGGCTAACATATCGGTCCAAATATGACCAAATTATTTTCGAGGCACAGAATACGGACCAAGCTCCAATCCAGACATAGCCCGATGATTCACCATCCATCAGGGTCGAGTAGGCAGCGCTATCGTTGGTCATAATATGCGATTTATTTGCAAAAATTCCTTTGAAGCGCAATTGAAGAAGTTCTCGATTTTTGTTGATTTTTTCTTTTTTCAAAAATATATTTGATCAGCTATACACGACTATACGACTGAAGTACTTTCCGAGTGTTTGAAAAATTCAATGGGAAAAAATTGGAATTGAAAATCAAGGCCTACTCACAAAATGGCAAATGGAATATTTTTTTTGGAAAAATACTTTTTATTTTTGTTGGGAATCAAGTAGTTTGTAGGGAGACAGAGAGAGAGAGAAAGTGCTTTGTTGAATTTCAAAACACCGTTTCCCAAAACAAAAATGTTCTTCTAATAGAAAAAAAAGTGCTTGAACAAAGAACCATTTGAAAAACAGAAGAACGGAATGTTATAAAAGAAGATTTTCAAATGGTTGTACAATTTTTATCAAATTGTCCAGCCAGTTGTAACGTGTGAGGACGTGTTGGTCTTAGATTGGTCGTCCGTTGGATAAAAATCAAAATAGTTTGATTTCAGCTCAAGTTGAACAACTTCTTTACTTCATTCGCATTTTACGAAGTAAACTCATTTTAATATCGATGTTTTGAAAAAATATAATGAAAAATTAAAGAATGTGTGCAATAAGTGATAGATTTTATTGAGGAATATAAAAATATGCCTCAGTTGAGGAAAACTAAATAATTGAACCAAAAATCTATAAATTAAAAAAAACATATGCGTTCTTGTTGACGCTACGGAAAATATTTGCCAATGAGATTGGATAAGAAATGGGTTGAGACGTTATAGCGTGTGAGGAGAACGACCAACTTGGCTGTTCAACTCAGTTGTTCAATCAGTTGTATCGTGTGAGGGAACTATAGAAAACTGTACGACATGTTATCTCCTCCACGTTCAAACTTATCTGCACTAAGAAAACCACTTAATTTGCTAAAGAAAAATTGTATTCTTGGCCCAATGAAGTCTTCTATCTTCAGTTATAAATCAAATATATGCTCGAAGTTGAGGAAAGTTTAATTTTAAGGGAGAAATCACTCAAAAAGTATCCCTGAACTTAAACAAACCCTTCAAAAAAAAAAACACGACGGTTTGATAATATTTCCCTAATTTATCACAAAGCAGACGACACGACTGACATGACACCAAAATCCCTTTGGTCTGTGATAAGTCTTGGCTTACTGACCACAAATAAGTCTAGACACAGAGATTACGATCGCGTATGATCTATTAGAGGCAGGAATTACCTTTGCACCTGAGCCATTATTTCCCTGCTACTTACAAAGTCTAGAGACAGAGATTTAGATCGCGTATGATCTCCCTGATAATAGAGGCAGGAATTACCTTTGCACCTGAGCCATTATTTCGCTGCTATCAGAGACATGTGGCTTCTACTTACGGAGACATGATTTTCAGCTTCTACATTCTGTGCTTGACTGAATTACCGAGAGAAAATGTAAGAGAGGAATTCATGAATTCCTTTACCCTATTCGTACCAGGCTGTGACTTCGGGTTACTACTGAAATAAATACTTCCATGTCTATTTTATTTTCCATTAGTCCCATACGTCTAAGATTTTTTTCCTTAAATAGTTTTCTTTAAAAAAAATTCCCATTACAATTTTTGTTTTTATAAACCATTTTGAAGTTACTCTTCGCTACAAATTTAGCTTGGTACGAAAAGGGTTAACAGAAGCCTTAGATCCCTGTTAGCAGATGCCGTAGATCCCTGAGAAACATTATGTCCCAGCTAAAAGAAACATCCCTGTTAACAGAAACATTATGTTCCTGTTAAAAGAAACATTGTGCCCCTGCTAACAGAAACATTATGACAGAGACTTTATGTCCCTGCTAACAGAAACATTGGGTCGCAGCTAACAGAAACATTGTGTCCCTGCTAACAGAAATATTGTGTCCATGCTAACAGAAACATGTCCCTGCCAACAAAAACATTGTGTCCCAGCTAACAGAAACATTGTGTCCCTGAAAACAAACAGATATGGCTACGACTCACAAAAGCCATCTTTTGATATTCAACATTTGCGATCTTCGATATAGGATTTTTTTTTTTGTATTTTTTTTTTTTTGGTTTGATTGTATATTTTGTTTTTTTGCTTTTAGCCTTTACCATTTTACGTAGAAGCTTAACATTTCAAAAACAAAATTTGCGCTTTGTTTTTGGCTTATGCATACATACATGTAGACGTAGAAGTAGAAGCTCTTAGAGACAATAAGAAGAAGCTGTTTTTCTGGTCTCAAACTAAACTAGTTCGGTTATAAAGCGTAACATACAAATATGAATAAATGTAAATGATAACTATTGATTATATATATAGAGAGAGATATAGAGATATATAGACAGATAAAAATGGCATAATAAAGGCGTATGTGGCGATCAAGGGGTAAAAGTGATGAAGTCAGTTTTGAAGTCAGATATTTTTTGTATTGTCTGCATTGTGACTTAATGACTTTTACCCTGGCGGCTGAACGGGCATGCATGAGTACAGATGTATGAAGTTAATGAGTTTTATGATTTTATTACATATATACTAAATGTTTGTAAGCCTACTAACCTTAATGCTATCATAGCAGGCGGTCACCTTGCCATTTTGCACTTCAACATTTGCAGGCGGATGGGCAAATTTACATTCGGTATCTTGGCGGGAACATTTATTCCTTTGAAATTCACGACATACTTCTAGCTGGAGCCAACGTGAATCTTTGCCATTCAACAGGCTGGTCATATTAACCATAGCAGCCATTATTTATTTTTTTATTTTTTTCTTTCTTTGCTTTAATGCGTTTTTACTGGATTTGGTTTACTTGTTTTGTTGTTGCTTTTACTTTTTTTGTGGTTTGTTTTGGAGGGGTATACTTTTCTTCTTGCTTATGCAATTTCTTTTCTTTTTTTTGTATTTTGTATGGTTGGCTTTAATAATAAAAAAAAAATAACAAAATTTCTAGCGTTTCTGGCTTGGGCGCTATACACACACTCGCACGCACACACAGATACACACAAAAAAGCTGCCGTACGGTAGATAAACAGAAACTGGCCGGGAGGGATACTTTTTTTTAAGAGGGATATCAAAAACCAGGGGGCAGGCGGGCAGTTGGCTGTTTTAACCCGATTACGTTGTTGTTGGTCAGCTGAGTCGGTCTCCTTAAATGTTGGCGACGAGATAATTGATGGAAATTGTTGTAACACTTCTGGCTTGAAGTTTCCTCGGCTGTGATGGGGACGTAGGATGATGGCACTCACTCGAATCGAAATGAGTATGGCTTTTTCTCTATTATTCTCCAATGTATTTCTTTCGTTTTATTGTGTTGACTTTTTGTTTATGCTGTCAGAACGTCGTGTGATGTTTAAGAGTTGCCAAATTGAGTTTTTCCACACCAAAAAAAAATAGTATCACTCACAAAACGACGGGATTTGAGTTTTTTCTTTTTTGTTCTGTTGTCCTTTGTTGTTGTATAAAAGAAGATGTGTACAAACAGTTAAACAAAACAGAAACGATTATACATAAATGACTAGAATATACGAGGAGCGTTTTAAGCCTGTTGCGCAGTAGTAGTGGCCAGCGTTTAAACTGAGCGTTATGGTGATGCCTGATCTTTCCAATCTCTGACTATTAGCTTTGAGTATATATCAATATATATGTATATATATGTATATAGGATATTGATTATAGAGTTATGCAGAGTTTAAGGTTTCCAGCAAAATCAATACAAAAACCAACAAACTGAAGTGTCAAAAACTCAAAAAATTGACAGCCAAAAGTAGTGGTGATGGTGGTTGGTTGTTTTGGTTGGTGGTGAACTTAAAAAGTATTTTATTATTATTTGTTTTGGGGTGGGGAGAGGGGTATTATTATTTCATTAGCATTTCAAGCGCAACAAACAACTCAGCAGCTTTTGGTATTCTTGCGTTCTAAACAAATGTGATAGACTCTCTCTCAGTGTCCTGGTCTTCAAGCAGCAGCAAGACTAGCAGTAGTTAAAACTGCGCGTTTACTTTTCTTTTGCTCTGGTGGCTTTAGATAGTTTAGATCTAACTATCTAACAGTCTATCGCTAGCTAGTCGCAAGATGATTTGGGATTTCGGAAAATCGTCTTTACTTTTGCTTTTTAGTCTAAGAAGCTACAGGCATATTTTTGTTGGTAGTTTGTAGGTTGTACATTATCTGAAATTAGACAAAGAAAAAGAGAACAAGAGAAAAATACAAAAAAACTGGTTAGCATATGTTCGGTAGTTAACAATATATAAATAGTCGAACTAAATTAAAACTAAATAAACAATACAAAAAAAAAAAACATGTATCAAATGATCAAGAGAAGCATTTAGAGTTAGGACTATGGATTGCTTTTGTAAGCCGACGTTACTAGAGTTTCGTTTTTCACAAAGCCCCCGTTTCACACAAAAACGCACACACAAATACCCAGCAAAACATTTGTATAAGCAATTCCATATATGGTGGAGGGGCGGGGGGGGGGAAATATAAAAGAAGTTATATAAAGCATTTATTCTTAGATCTACAGCAAGCAGATGTAACACAAATTTCCGTGTTCACTTTGGACATTTGTAGGCACAATACATACACACATACATAGAGTAAAAATATATATTTTCAAGCACAATTGATTTCTAATCCAACTGTCATATGTTCGTTTTTTTTTGTTTTTTTTTCAAGCAATTTTAGAAAGCATTTTTCACTCTTTCCGGGCTAACCGGAAATAAATATTGAATGTTTAAAGAACCAAATAACCATTTTATCGTCCAGTCCAGTGAAGTCACTGGAATCAGATTTTACATTTTGTTAATCATTGTCGTGAGGATTTAGTCAAGGACATCAAAGTTGGGTTTTTTTAACAATGAAATCTCTTTCAACGTTTTCTCAGGCGAGTTTCAAACCAGGTTCACAGATAATCTTTTTGCTCAATTATCTGCAGTACATCGGCAAAATTCTAGATGTCACTACGTCTCTCAGGGCAAATGTGTAGAAAAATCTGTAGATGGAAAAATCTCACTTAGATAATCCACCCTCTAGAAGGTCTCTGAACGAGATGCCTTTTCCACCAAATACACTTTTTCTTTGCATTTCAATGGCCACCAATCATATCGACCGAGTTAGGACAAAATAGAGAAACAACTCTTTTTGTGATAAGAAAGTACAAAAAAAGGTTTCCTGAGAATCTGTAAAAAATTTTAACCAAAAACGGCTGCGGAACTTTAAAGAGTTCTCCTTCAAAAAACAACTTAACCTATCATATCTTGAACACAATATGTTCAAGCTAGGCAAGGAAATATAAACTGCTCTACTAAAAAAAAACGGAAAAAAAATTACCCCCGTATTCATAAAAATTTAAAACAGCTTTGTTAAGAAAAATACATTGTTTTAAATGTTTATAAATACGGGAGGTTAGGCTTTTATAACTTTTAATACCACAGTTTTTCTAATACAAGGTTTTCCAAGAAGAAGCGTTATTTTGAATCACCCGGTATTTCGGTAGCTGTCACTTTTGAAGCTTTTATTCTTTGACATTTGACAAGTAGAAACTACGCCATTACTAAAAATGGAACGAGACACGCTTCAACAACGCATTGAAATTATTAAAATTCTGTACAAAAATGGTGAAAATCTTGCGGTCACAGTTCGCAAAACTAAAGAATTTCTGGGTCGTCGTGAAGCACTTTGTTGGACAGCAATACAGAAATTGGTTGAAAAATTCGAACTGTTCGGACAAGTTTGTGATGTGAAGACTAAAACACGTGCATTAGGGTGGAGTGAAATTCAAAAAAAAAAAGTTAACCTCGGAAAGAGATGTAGGGGTCCTAATGAGGGGAAAAATAAAGAAAAAAATTTTAAAAAATTTTTAGGGGTCGCGCCACTCCCTCGAAATTTGGAAATTATCGCTATTTTGGCGTTGATTTTAGAAAAATCCTAAAAAGTTTTATGTCAATAAATGTTTGCAATAGCGTAAACAATGAAATAAGGGCATGAAAAAATTTAAAAAAAATTTTCTCATTGTTCAAAAATTTCAAAAAGTAAAATAAGTCAAATCGTCCCTTCTTCAGAAAATTGACTGAACAATGAAATCGCCACCAAAGCTACAAATATTAGTCGATTATCCTCATATTTGCCTCAAATACTTTTGTTTGGGCACTGAACAAGCTCAAACTTTTAAATTTCGAATAAGTTAAGTCGTTAATTTTTAGGATTTTTCTAAAATCAACGCCAAAATAGCGATAATTTCCAAATTTCGAGGGAGTGGCGCGACCCCTAAAAATTTTTTAAAATTTTTTTCTTTATTTTTCCCCTCATCCTTAACGTGTGACTGTTTGGTGCGGTTTATGGTACGGCGGGGTCATTGGGGGTTGTCGACTCGATTCCCACCAAAGCCTTTGGTCTGTCGCTGCAAAAATCTAGCCAAATGGTACACTGGGACCCACAGACTGCCTACTTAACACCAAACAGTACTCCAGTGACTCTTACATAATTTTGTAACTTATAGTCTTTACTTTTTACAGCTATAATTTTCTTCAACTATTCACAATGGACTCCGGGAGACTATGGGTCTCCGCGTGGAGGTCCATCTTAGGATGTACCACCCTTCTTGACCTCACCTAATCAAATAAATAATAAAATATGTGTATGGGTTTTGGGGAACTCTTTCGTTTCATTTTCACCACCTCGCTCAGAAATCTAATATGTTAAGATTTCAATATAAAGCAAATTTTCTCTTTCTGTGACTGTGACACCCAAACCTTTAATATACTTCAGACAACACAATGTCTCCAAAACTGTTTGTTTTGTATTTAAACAAATTCAGTTGTTTCAATGTTTGCACACAAACAGTATGTCTGTCTGGCCATACGTCCGTTCTGCCACCGTACATTCTGTTCGGTTCTATTTTGTCTGTCTGTGTGGTACCCTATCGCCCATCTTTTGAGCTGATCTAGTTATACTAAATTAATAAATAGAATATTTCCTACTTTGACCAATCACCAACACCACCGCTGCCCATCAACAACCCCCCGCACCACCCTAAACATCCATCAAATTTGGCCGCCTCTACTCGGCAACGACTGTGGCAAAAATTTATGAGTTCTTATCTCATGACAAAACAAAAAAAAACACTTAAATAAAAACTGAAATAAAATTGACAAAGAAGGAAGCGGAGAGGGAGACAAGAAAAAACGGGGGAAAAAAACATTTTATTTCATTCAAAAAAAGAAGAAGAAAAAATTACGTCCGAAACAAATGGTGAAATATAAACAAAACATTAAATAAATACAATTTAACACTCGGTATTAAATTATTCATGGCGGCAGAAGTTAAGACATTTTGTCACCCCCTCCCAGCCCTATGGTTTGACGATGACGATGGGTGTGCTGCTCATCGTAAGGGAGGGCAAATTACTTTGCTTTCCGTTCAAAAAAAAAACCCAAACGGCCCGGTGTTTTGGAAATGAAATCGAAATGACAAAACCAACCTACAATTCCCAACCCATTAAAGCTAAACACATTAACAAATTATTATTGATAACAACAACAAGAACAACATCAACTGAAATGATATCTTTGACAACACAAATATTATCAATAGTTGGCGATTAGATAATTTTCCATTCTTCCGTTTATTATTTTTATTCCATTTATTGTTTTTTTTTTTTCTTTCTTTCTACCGTATAACTCTTCCACGACAACAACAGCTGGAAATATTTACCGACCTATATATAGAGAGTACGAATAAGTCGATGTAATGTTAATTGCTAGCAGACATATAAATGTATGAAAGGCTAACTTTGAAGGGGAAAGGGGAGTGGACACATTTTTAAACAACAAAAATCACTTACATAGTCGAAGGTGAAATGTAACAACAAAAAAAATCTGTTAATTGAAAAAATACGTCAATAACAATTATCATTAGAAAGAAGAAGAAGAAAAAAGTGAAACATAAATGTGCGAAGAATTAAGGCGATGGTGGTGTGAGAAGTTTTCGACATTATGGAGAGCTTCGCCCTTAAATTGTAGGTTGTCCAAAAACAATTTGGCAAAAAAGAGATTTTTCGATATTTAAAAGTAATTAAGCACAACTAAGAAGTAATTTTAAAAAATTGCTCATAACTTTCATATTTATTTAACGCTATCTTGTTTGCGTCCTTGTCCTGTCTGTATCCTGGCTATGTATCAAAGATTTATTTATTTCAAATATTAAAAGACTTTTTAGAAGTAGTGTCATATTTTTTTAGTTTGTATTTAAGATTTGTTTCTTTCAAATTTTAAAAGACTTTTTTGAAGTTTCTGATATTTTTTTTTAATTTAGGCAAAAGTGTGTTCGTTTTTCTGTACATTTTTTTCTAACCTTTGTCTATGATACGTATCTTAGTAGCCATTTATTATCTTACACTGTAAAAGATTTTTTTGAAGTTTTTGATATTTTTTTTTAATTTTTTTTTCCTGTGAGTCTTAAGATTACACATTTTTGGAGCTTTTGTTGACCTAACCCCAAAATACTTCAACCAAAGTTGATCCTAATTTCTATATTTTTTAATGGAGAGTGGTGGGGCCGTTACCTTCCAATCTAAGGCTGACATCAGATTGCATGCTACTACTTGCGTTTTCTTAAGTGACAACACGCAATATGTCAGAGTGAACGAAGCAAGTTGAAGCGACAAAGCAGGCCGTGAATTGGTTTGTACTATGGACTCGCTTTGCTTTCGGTTTGTGTTTTAATCTTTTCTTTTTTCTTTTTAATTTTTACCACAATTTTGTGATTAATTTTGCGAAGCCTTAATTTTATTTAAAAAAAAAACCCTTTTGTATGACGTTTTAACTCCACAGCAACCTTGGATTATGTGTTCACACACAATCGAAGTTTTGTTTGCTATTTAACAATAAACACAAATAAAGACACCTTTTCATTATCGCCATCAAAAGATGTTCCAAAAACACAGAAATGAAAAAATCATGTTATCTCCAAATTGCCATCACAAGCGATGAGATGCGGTGGCTAAGCAGAGTAATAGGTGGGTTTTAGTTAAGGCAAACAACGTTTTTGTAAAAATAACATTTCTTTGTCTTAGTGCTGCCACCTACTACAAACAGAGTTGCCAGTTTGTGGTAAATTAATCACTAAGGCCGGTTGTATGAAAAAAAAAACCCTTAAACCAAAACCAAATGGAGAATTCCCAAATGCCAACATGAACATTTTCCCAGAAATTCCAAAAAATCACCCAGATAAGTTAAGAAAAACTGTCAACTGATAAAAATGTATGTGGTTTTTTTTGGTTATTTTTTTTTTTTTTTTTTGGGTAATTTTTCATAGAGTCGAAAATAAATAAAGATTTCCCCAAAAAGGCCAACATAAAGTCAAAAATAAATGAAAATTTCCCCAAAAATCCAAAATGAACATTTTCCCAGAAATTTAAAAAAATCACCGAGATAATTTAAGAAAAAGTGTCAACTGGAAAAAAATTTGTGTGGTTTTTTTGTTATTTTTTTTTTTGGGTAATTTTTCATAGAGCCAAAAAAAATTAAAATTTCAAAAAGGCCAACATAGAGTCAAAAATAAATGAAAATTTCCCCAAAAAGGCCAACAAAAATAAATGAAAATTTTCCAAACATTTTCCCAGAAATTCCAAAAAATCACCCAGATAATTTAAGAAAAACTGTCAACTGAAAAAAAATGTATGTGAATTTTTTTTGTTATTTTTTTTTGGTATAATTTTTCATAGAGTCAAAAATAAATGAAAATTTCCCCAAAAAGGCCAACATGAACATTTTCCCAGAAATTTCAAAAAGTCACCCAGTTAGTTTAAGAAAAACTGTCAACTGAAAAACAAATGTTTCTGTGGATTTTTTTTGGGCAATTTTTCATAGAGTCATGCCTTGTTCAGGGAAGCAACAACTAAGTGACTGCAAGATAGTTTCTTTTGGAACAGTTTTTTTTGTAAAAGGATTGACAGTATGTGCCATAAATAGTCCTTGCCATGTCCAGAATCTCCCAATGAAAAAGAGGCACTACAACAATGACGGCGTTGCGTTCCTGCGGCTCCCTTACGAATTGTTATAATTCAAAGTTTTAAAGTTCGAATGTCTAAACAAAGCATTTATTGCCATATTTATTGGCCACTTATAAGAGAGTTGCCATTCGTTTTCGGGTAAATGCACCACTCTGTGCTCTCACTTGCACATTTTACAATGTTGCCATATTTATTTCTTAAAGTCAACGAAACTTTATAAACTTTCACTGAATCGAAATTACTCTCTTATCTGTTTAAAAAAAAAAAAACCATCAGCTATTTTTAACAACAACATTTCGGGTGACCCTGTGGATGAATGAATGAAAAAAACCATGTGAGTTTAACCCCACACCATTCACACCGCGCCACAATAAATATGTAGATTTCACACCAACACCAAACTACATAATCGTAAATATTCCTTGTACTTGCGCCAGCAGTAGTATTGAAACACACAATTCTCAAATTGTATACATAAATATTTGAAAACGTTTTGTGTGGCTTTTGTTGTGTTCTTTTTTTTTAAAGGGGGAGGGGTTTTTTCTCCTTAGCTTTATTTACGTGGCCAATATTTTTTCTCGCAAATGTATGAGTATTGGGGCGGGCTATTTTCGCCAATGTGAGTTTGTAGTTATATGTGTCGGTATGAGTGCTTGTTTTATTTTAATTGAGTAAAGCAAAATTTCGGTTGTTCGAATGTTTTATTATTAATTATTTTTGTTGTTTTGGTTGTTTGGTTGTTTTGAATACCCCCATAATAACGACAACAACGCCAAAGGTACTCGTACAACACCCCTCACACTGCCACTATCTCCATTTAGGTAAAAATAATTTATTAGAAACATTTTTTGTGTTTATTTTTTGAAAAACTCATAGGTACTAATGAAATTACGAGTGAAATAAAACTGATGCGAAAACAAAACACAAGCACACATGAAATACAAAATTTAAAGCGTCATTTTCTTCTCTTTTTGAGCTGATAACTGCACATTGTGTATGGTGGCTTTGATGAGTTTTTTTTTCTATTACTTTGATTTCTTTCGTTTTTTTTTTTTTTTGATAAAACAAAATATGACGTTTTTTTCTATTATTTTAGAAACTCACAAACTTTTCAATGTGTTCATTTCAAATGTATCTTTCTGTACGTCTGCTTGTGCATACATATAATTAAATAAATATGAAATAAAAGATAAAATTATGACTTGTTTAACATGAATTCAGGAAAAAAAAAATAAAAATATTTTAATAATCCCCCAATCGTTGGTCGTCTACATAATGGTCGTTTGTGTTTTGCTTATTTTTTACCGAAATGACCTTTTTTTTGTGAATAATAATAATAATAAAAAAAAGACAAACGCACAGCCACTGTCATAAAAGTCCACATGTGTTTTTTGTGTGTTTTATTTTGACGTCTGTCATATAAAATTTAATGTGTTCAAAATCGCCTGCTTCTGGTGGGCATGAGGTGGCAAAGTATGTGATACCCTACCAGCTGATGTATGCAAAAAAAAAACCACATGGATTATGTGAGATCGATGGAAATGAATGTTGCCTAAAGGAGAGATTTCACTTTAATGCTAATTTTTGTTCATAATTCATCAAAATGAAAGAACAGAGGAGGAACTTTTCTCAAATCAGTAAGTTGTCTCATTTTTATAGTCTCTGACAGAGACCTGCACTTTAAAGGCGACTCAGAGCAGCTAAAACCTTATTTAAAAAGAAAAAACCTTTGCGAGTTGGAAACGGCAGCTGAAAAATGTTTTCTGATCTTACCAGGATTCAAACTTAGGATTACACATCACTCTACGATAAAATTGCTTCACAATTATCTCAAACGAAAAAGTACACTGGGTAACAAGAGATGTTTTTTTTTTTAATAAATAACCTCTATACAATTATAATGTGCTTTGGTCCCCTTGAGTACACAAACGGCCAAAATATTTTAAAATCAATTTAAAAAATGGATTTATTTTTTTTTAAACCATTTTATTTATTAGTTTCTTTATTATCACAGTTTTATTTAAAAATCTATTTTTTTTAAAATAATTTTCTTTTTTAAAATCCATTTTTTTGTAAAATTTTTGCTGTGAAATTGAAGATTTTTTTTCCATTTTCTTTATCTTATCGTAGTGTGATGTTCAGTCCTAAGTTTGAAATCTGGTAAGATCAGAAATTTTTGTTTTACATTTTTTTTCAATTTTTTAAATCCATTTTTTTAAATTTTTTTTTTTTTTTAAAAACATTTTTTTTTAAAAAACAATTTTTTTTAAAATATAATTTTTAAAGAAAACATTTTTTTCAAACCATTTTATTTATTACTTTCTTTATTATTAGTTTTATTTAAAAATCCATTTTTTTTTAAATCCATTTTTTTGTAAAAACAAATATTTTGAAAATACATACTGGTAATATCAGAATTTTTGTAAAAAAAAATCTATTTTTAAAAAAAAATCGATTTTTTTTAAATACATTTTTTTAAATTAATCTATTTTTTCTTAAGAAAAACCAATTTGTTTTTGAAATATAGTTTTTAAAAAAAACATTTTTTTTAAACCATTTTATTTATTACTTTCTTTATTATTACATTTTTTTTTTAAATCAATTTTTTTGTAAAAATCAATTTTTTTTGTAAAAATCAATTTTTTTTGTAAAAATCAATTTTTTTTGTAAAAAAAAATATTTTTGTTTTGCTAAAAATACTTTTTTTTGTAAAAAAAAAAATTTGCGAAAAATATTTTTTTTTTTAAAAAAAAATTTTTTTTTAAACAATTATTTTTTTTTTAAAAAATCAATTTTTTTTAAGAATTCATTTTTTTAAGTGCATTGCTTTCTTTATTATTAAGTTTCGGAGTTGTAGACAAATTTAAGGACGATTTTTTTTAAATATTTGTTACACTGGTCTACATAGAATTGTTTTTGCTGATGAATAACCACTATGCATTTCTGATTTCCTCGGTCCACAAATGGTCAATTTTTTTTCTATGCTCAGATTTTTTTTTTATTCTGTATTAAATACTATTTTCTGGGACATTTTTTCTTATAACTCAAAACCGATTTGTCCCATTTTGTTGAAATAAATTTTGAAAAATTTATGATTAAATTGTCGTTTGCCATTAGTGTCCTTTTATACTAATGACAGTTTCCGAGATATAAACAAAAATTGAAGGGCAACTCAAATTTTGCTTTGTACATTTTTTTCAAATCACAAAAATTGCAAATGCTAATGCAAACTGACAAAGAAACGTATGCCCAGTCCCTACCGTTCAACCAAATCGTCTAGGTCCCCATCACAACCAGGTCCGCATTCCACAAGTCTTTTCTTATATTTAATTGATCTATGCCCTTAAAAGGACCACAATACCTGGGCATTGAGATTTAAATGATTTGAACTAAACCTACGATTTTTCGGCAAATGGCTCCTCTCTATTGCAATCACACGAGTTGTGCTGTGCCCTCAAGAAGGCACACACGTGATGTAAACTAAAAACCAGATAAGTATTGAAATATGTTTATATTCATGAGTGCCCCAAGCTGTGTGTAAGTTTTACAAGGGCAACCGTTGGCCAGGTCTGTCTGATCTTTCGTCATAAAAATAACTCTGTCTACGATGACTCACATTATCAGCTGATGTTGGTTTAAAATCAATATATTTTGTCTGTAGTTTCTTTTAACTTGTTATTTGGACGAAGAAGAAGACAAAAAAATCATGACCAAATAAGATTAATTAGAAAATTACCGATTTGGTGGATCAATACGGAACGAGTGACTGGCGATTGTAGTTCCCACCACAACCATAATTGTTATTGTGTTGTTTTTTTTAACTGCAGATTAGCTAAACATGCATGTGCATGTATGGCATGGATTCGATATTTCTTTGTTTCTCCATGAACCTTGTAAACCAGTTTCAGTTATCCACATTATTACTTCCTCAACCAGAAAAAGAAATCACTGAAGCTACAAATTCTGTTACTGTGTAGACAGACCACTATCGGAAATCGGTTAACGATTGGCAAAACACCACAACTACAATGAAAATTGAAATTAAAATTTCCATTCAAACAAAATACAAATTATGTAATTTGTATGGTTTTCTGGCTTTCAATATTTTGGCTATAAATTCATAAAAATAAAAAACAAATAAACTAAAAAAACCAATATTGTTTCTGCTGTTGTTGGCCTTTTCTGGTTTGTTTTTAGTTCATATGTTGTTGTTTTTTTCTTCTCCCAAATCGTTTCAGCCTCACAGATACACATAATTTTTTCGGTATTCAATTTTTCATTTTTTTTTTTCGATTTCAGATTTTTGATATTTTCAAAACATGTGCAGTCTAAAAATACTTTCGGTTTTCTTTTTTGAAAATTAAAAGAAAATCTTCATACAGCATTTTGAAAACAGAACAAAAGTGTATACGAAAATGCTATAAATATAGATGACGATGTTGTTTTTGTAGATACAAACTAGTATTTATTTATATAAGTAAAATAAAACACACTCACACACAGGCACAGCGAAAAAGATCATAAAAACTGTTCTGATGTTAACAGGAGCTGGCAGAGGTGGAACGACGATTCCCTTCCAAAAAAAAAAACAACAACAAAAAAACAATGTGGGGTAATGTGTGGAAAATGGGGAAAATTCACAACAGCGAGGAATGAAATTTGTTCATAGTTTGTGTTAAGAGAAAGGCAAAACTGAAGGCGTTCAGAAATAGACAATGGTCGAGTCTATGGAGGTGGGGGGTGTCCTCAAGACTTCATTGACAAGAACAAAAAGGAGACTTTTTTTGTTGGATAAGTGAGTCTTTGTCATTGTTTGAGGTTTCTATAACAAATCTCACATCTCAAAATCCGTCTTCCAAACATCTTTAACTGCGAATGCTAGACGAAAAGGGTCAATGTCAAAGTAATATAAATTAATCACATAAACGAGCACATCATAAATAATGGCCAAAATTAAAACTTATCTAATCACGTATAAGCAATTAATAGTTTGTCGTTTTTTCTCTAATTTTTTTCTATATGTTTTTGGCAAAGAAAATAATTACCAAATGGCAAAGGGTATTTGCAAGAGGTGTGAGAGAAATTCACTTCATAAAAATCGCACAGCTGACTGACCTCTTCGCTGCTAGTGCACACACGCACACACACACATTCATCATCAGTTTTTTCCATGCAATGTGGTCGACCGCCACCGGTGAGTGATTGGCGACGGCGTCTCCACAAACGACCGAAAACAAAAACTTAACATTTTCTTATCACAATCGATAATCAACGACCACAAGCGACGGAAATGTCGGAAGGGGTTAACCTTAACGGAAACAGTTTTTGTGTCATCAAAGATATGGCCGGGCGATATGTCATCGGGTAGTTTCAATGATTTGCTGTGCTCAGCGCAGCTTCACACGTCGTCAAATGAGGCAGACATTTTTAGGTGTAGACTTATTCGTGTGGAACATGATACAGACGCAGACAAGGTGTTGAAAAGTGTTGAACTAATTATGGTTTATTAACGAAGCCATTAAAAGAGGCAAGGGAGGGTGGCGGACCGAGTAAGTGTCATGGGAAATTCAGTTGCAGTGACCTCTGGGGGGGTGGGGGGTAGAGTGAGATAATGTCTATATAAACCATATGCATAGTTCAAATGGTTGATGCAACTATTTTGACAAGAAACATCTCATGAAGAAAGAAAGACACAACATCTGTCGCATCAAATCAGTGTACAGTATATAATCTGTAAAGGTTCTGAGAGGGACCTACCATCTAAAAGCGACGACGAACGATTAATGTAAGTCAAGTTCCAGTAATTATTCGATATTTTTCAGTATTTACAATTACTCCAGTAATCCGTTTCATCCAAGGGGTAATCACGATTTGAATAAGTTCAAACTAATTATTCGATATTTTTCAGTATTTACAATTACTCCAGTAATCAGTTTCATGCAAGGGGTAATCACGATTTGAAATGTTATCAATTAGTTTATCAAATCTACAACAAGTGTGGTTTTATTAAGAAATTAATTACGAACTTATAGTTTCCGTAATCCTGTAATTGTAATTATGTTTTTCAATGCAATCGAAAGCCGTCAAGGCGGCTCCTTTGAAGACAACTGCTGATAATAGAGACATTAATTTCAGTTTTAAAACTTACAAAAAACAAGTTTTTTTTTAGGATCATTTGGAATTTTTCTTTCTTTGCAATTACACAATAGAACAATAATTTCTTTGCAACTCAATTTTTTCGCAACGAATTTTTGATTAATGGCAGAGCGTTGGTAAATGAACATTCACAAAGGAAACATTAAAAGTATTATAACATTTTTATTATTATTATTTTCACAATTCAGTTAAGGTCTTTTTAATGGAGCTTTTTTCCACAAACGTAATTCGGTTATTTTACACCAAACCTTAGGCATGACTTCATTATGACACACACACACACATACAAAAGGCAACGACCAAAAATAAAGAAAAATAATTGAGAGCAGCAGTTCACGGCACAGACTCGCTCACCACCAACAGACACAGATCAGCATACAAAAGTAACAACAACAACAACAACGAAATGAAATGTCAAAGATCTTCAATAACCAGATACATTTTCTAAATATAGTTAACAGCAACAACAACAACAAGGCACAAAGTAACATTAGCGTTTATAGACAGTCAGACAGACCAGAGCGACGCGACGCGACGGTGCAGCAGCCTCAGAAAAAGATACACAAAAACTCAACCGAGCAAATGAAAGATACCCCGACTCACTTGCCAAAGGTTAAGAGAAGGCGCGCACACCGTACACACACACACAAATTACACTGACTCTGACTCTTCGACGGTTCGTACGCCAAACAAATATTCGTCGTCGTATGGAGATGATTGATCTTTTCACATTACAAAAAAAAAAAAAAAAACACCACCACCACCACTAATAACAACAACAAACGAAGAAACACCAACCAGAGTCAAATATATTCGAGCAAGAAGACGAAAACCCCAAACCTCTCCAGAAATGAACAACAACAAAATAAATAAAATAAAAACAAAAACTAAAAATACAACAACAAGCAATGATATAGACACACACAGCAAAAAAAACGCACTGAAACTTGAAAAGACCACAAAGAGTTTCGTAAGAATTACTAAACAGAGAAATACGATAACATTACAGACAACAACAACAACAAAACACACAATATTAATGAAGAGCAGCAGCAGCCGCAGACGTCAGAATGGCAACAGCACCTCAACAGACACAGAGACTACAGTCGGGCGCCAATTGATGAGGAACAATGGGAGAAAAGTGTTTTTTTTCACAAAATAGGGGGGGATTCGGAAGGGCTCATAATTTTCAGAAATTTCTATAAAATAAATGGTAGAGGCAACGATTTTACTGTTACAGAAATGTATTGGGAATGGAGACATGAGTCTTTGTAAAAATTATAGTTAGCAATCCATTTGTGGTAGTCAATATAATTGTCATTCAACAAATAATAATTTGATAATTTGAAATTGTCGCAATCGAAATTATAGAAAATGTCAGTTGCTTTAGTTACAAATTTGGTCGTAGGGATCGAATTAATGTGTTATAACAGAATTGCCAAATTGTAGTAAATATTAATTTGAACTAAATTTAAAGCGATTTCAACATTTCGATTGTGAAATTCTATAAAATGTTAGTTAAGTCAATTAAAACATTTGTAGTTGCAAAGGGATTGATGTCAGATTGACGTTGCCGCCATTTCTTTCTTATTTAAGACCAAAAATGAAGCGAGTGAAAATTGAATAAACCTTTTGTCGAATAAACCTAATTTCTTATCGACTGTCAGCGTCTCAGAACGTTTGACAGTATGGTCATGACAATGGGAATCCTAGTGATGATTCCGACAGGAGGTCATTTAAAGTTTTAGGCCAGCATGTATTAAATAAAATTTTTAGAAATTGTACATTTGTGGAAAATAATTACAGAGTATTTTTTGCTTTACATTAAATTACATTCCGTTGAGAAGAACAAATGGAATATGCAATGACTTCTTTTGGATAAATGAGAATTAGTGCCTCATCGCTTCTACAAAAGAAGTACTGATTTTTAGTTGGATTCTGAGGGGCACAGAACAATAGTAAGTACGCACCTAAGAAAATGATCGATTCTCTGCTCGATTACTTTTCTAGAATTTGTTTTTTTCCAGTGGCTTCTCGGTCGAATGAATCCAAACGCTCTAGCCAGAAAGGCGTTGGACGACAACGACATCGGAAGGCGCAGCCAGTAAAGACCGAGACTCCGTTAAAAGGGCCATGTGGAAGAAGACATGCAAATCCTGGGTATCACAAACTGGAGAAGCCCAGCTCAAGACCGAAGGCCATGTGGAATGAGACATGCAAATTCTGGTTATAACGAACTGGAGAAGCCCAGCTCAAGACCGAAGGCCATGTGGAAGAAGACATTCAAATCATTCAAATTTTTGGGTATCACAAACTGGAGAAGCCCAGCTCGAGACGAAAATAATTGTAAATCATTTCTTAAACAGGACAATGTAAGTAAGTAAATGAATGGTTGGTTCTAACAAAAAAAAGGGATCCGATTGTGACAACTCTTTCCGAATTACTCTTAAAATGCAAATTAACTTCAAATATCTTAAGCCATTCATAGCCAGCGATGTCATATGACAGAGAGAAAAACATTTCGTCAAGTTAAAAATGTCAAGGGAGGGGATTCGAACTCAGGATCCCTTCTTTTATAAAATATTAAATTTTTTTTAAAAAAAAATGTCTTGTTCATAAATTGGTTGATAGTGGTGTGGTGAAAGTACCACACCAAACTCACCAAAGACCATACAGAGGGCAGACGTCGCAAGTCGTTTTCTGATGCATTAGTTCGGAAGCAGACTCCAGATGTCACTAATATTTGAAAGGATTTCAAAGCAAATAATGGTTTTTTTAAAAAAAAAAAAAAAAAAAAAAAAATACCTACGTTTTTAATACAAATACTGTTTAACGGCCTGTTTCCATAAAACGATTTTGTTCGTTCGTTACAAATCTTCAATATTGGAACCATAATAACATAGGATTCAGACATTATTCAATTCTGGTTTTAAGATATATGATAGATATGGACATCTGGAACGCAATATCAATAGAATGAGCTCTCACTACTGACAAATATCCATTTTATTGCGCCTTCAATTTTAACAATTTGTAACGAACGAACAAATTCGTTTTATGGAAACAGGAAATGTTTAGGACGTCTGCACTCTGTATGGTCTGTGGCAATATTTGAAAGGTTTTCAAAGCAAATAATGTTTTTTTTTAAACAAATATCTACTTTTTTTAATACAAATACTGTGGGACTTCGACACTCCGTATGGTCTTTGAATTCACCTTGGCTATGTTTATGGTTTTTACACGCCAAAAACAAACGTCAAGTATCCCTAATCCACTGACCTTACTCTGTTTTCCCTACAGCATCAGCAGCATCATCAACAACCGGGGAAGACGAGAGGCAACAAAAACACAAACTCACGAAGGCTTTTATAACAAGACTGAGAGACGGACGGACGGACGGACGGGCACATACTCGACCAAAAACAAATTTCTAACTTATAAATCCAAATGAACAGATGGATTCGAAGGGGTAAGGCGGGGGGGACGGGGGGCAGCGGCCACACAACATATCCAAAACGATGCACGACAAAGAAGGAAGAAGAATTTACGAAATTCGTATAGTCAAAAAATAAAAATAAAACTCAAATTCATATTAAAAACAAAACAGAAATGATGAGGAAAAAACAAAACAAAATAAAATAACACCAAACAAAATTGGAAGAACAAATGAAATTGTACAGGGTGTAGTAACTTTCGAAGAGTCTTTAGAACGGAATGGAGATATTTTTTGCTCTTTTTTTTTCTTGTGTACAGGAAAGAAGATAGTTTCGAAGGCGCTTTGGCGATTGTTCTCGTTTCGAACTTCTCAAGTGTGAGTGTGTTGCTTTGGAGTTTTTGTAAATGCGAATGGTTAATTTACACAGCACACAGGTGTGTGTATGAAGTCAGCCCCACAAAAGAGATTTATCTGAACAAAAAAAAAAATAGATACGCCAAACACACATACACGTACATGCATACAAACAACACTTTCATTAATTTCCTTAATAGAATTTATCTAATGGTGTTGCTGTTGTTATTGTTGATGTCGATGATGATGATGCTGTTGTTGTTGTTGTTATTGTCATTTCTTGTTTAATGTGCTTACTGCACATTTAACACTCAACTCTCCACCTTCGGCTGTTTGTGCTGCGGCTATTGGGCGCTCACTCTGCTGTTGTGTGTTTGTCCGGTTGTTAATTGAGAGTGTGTGTGTATGAGTTTGTGTATTGTGTCTGTGTGTTTTCACGAGATACGTTGCCCGGTATCAGTTTGTTATAACGTGAAATGACGTCATAAAATGCCGGTTAACTTTTATTTAATTTATTATTATTATTGTTATTGTTGCCTTTTTTTTGCCAACATCTATTGACATTTATGTTATTGTTGTTGTTGTTTTTTTTTCTCATATTGTTGTCACAGTTGGTAAGTATGTAGGGGCTTAGGTGACTGCGTGAAAAGAAAAACCACAGATCGATCTAATTGTTTGTTGTTTTAAACGTTTTTTTTTTTTAATCTTTTCGAGTTGTTTTTTTTTTAAATACTTTGTTCAGTTTTTTTTTTTTGATAATTTTATTGGCGACTTTTTAATCTATTCAGTTTCACTTTTAGTTTCACGTGTATTTAGTTTTCACAGAGTTATGGGTTGGTATTCGCAAAAAAAGTTGTATAAATTAGGGATCGTGTAGTTCTGCAGTATGTAAATTGTCACAGCCGAAATTATATGAAATGTCAGTTGGGTTATTTTGAAAAAGTAGCTAGTTGTAAAGGGATTAATGTGTAATAGCAACTTTAATTGTCAGATTGAACTGTATTAGTTACGAATTTTTAGAAAATTTAATGTGATTTCAATTTCAATTGAATATATTGTCACAAGTGAATTATAGAAAATGTCAGTTGGGCTATTTAAAAAAGCAGCTAGTTTTAAAAGAAATAATGGATAATCACAACAGAATTGTCAAATTGAGTTACTAATTTTTAGAATGTCCGACATAATAGATGACACCTAGAGACTAATTCTTTTTTAAGACCAGTTCTTCCATGGCTCTTATTGGTGAAGTGGAAACAACGGCTGAAAAACATGTTGATGGTCTTGCCAGGTTTCGAAACTGCGTGTAATGTGTTACAGTTGCACACACAACCTATCTCAACGCGGCCGTCCACTGTTCAGGATTTCATCGGGTTTCTTTCATTTATCAGGTTTCTTCTACAGAAGCTCTAAGTTTTGCAAACAGCTTGGAAAACATTTACTCAGCAGGCCAAGACCAACAACAGGTTGTAAAGACAACTTACGGCAGTCAGATAGTCAATTTTTTCTCAACTCGATGAAAAGTTTCAGTTCGGCAGAGTCATTTGCAGACGAAATCCATGTCATTTAGATGTCTGATATTTTCAGTTGAGTCTACTCTCTCCATGCGGACACTACTCATAAACGGACACTGTATTCAGTACATTTGGTCTCTTGTATACTTCTCTCGTAAGCGGACAAAATTTTCAGTCCCTTAGGTTTCCGCATATGAGAGGGTACACTCTATTTGTTTGAAACGACCACAAAACCGCATTATTGGAGAAGTTTAATTAGGCTGATAGCAGTTATCCAAAGACAACTGTATACAAATCTGATTCGATCGTCATTGTTTTTTTTTTTTAAATTTTATTAAATTTGCACCACAATTTATGTCTATTTATCTATGATTCGAATTACAATTTAGGAAGTCTATTGTTATGTAAAGCCCCAATATGACAACACGTGCTTGCGGGGGCCGAATTTTAAATGTTACGACATTGTTTTTTTTTCGCAAACTCTGTTAATTTTCATTTTAAACAAAAAGCAACCATATCTTCGATCGGTATTTTAGAGGCCGTTAAGATATTTCTTTTAAATTGTCGACCTTGTAAAAAACTGAATTCTTAAGTTAGTCTTTGAATGGAATCCAACTTTCGTTTTGAAATAAACAGCCCATATTGCGTAGTCTAAAAATGCAAATTAATGAATATCAGGCCTTTATTACCCGTTTGTCCACATATTAGATAATAAGCTCGTTAAACGAAATCAAAATCACCGATATATGCAAATAAATGGAGCTAGTGTTTGCCAAATGTTGAACTCTACATAGACATTCAAATGGGAGACCTTATTAGCATTTATGAACATATTTCAGATTTCCTGGTGCCGATTTCCTAACAAAAAAAAAACAGGCCGCCACAAACATTTCAAATTCAAATTGTCAACGATGGGAGATAAATTATGAGCCAGAGTTAAAGAATAGATGGAGATGAATTTTGCAGAATAATAAAATATTTACCATTTGAAGAGAATACAAATGTGTTACGAAAACTTATTTTCTTCGGAGATTCCTAATGCAAATCCATGTCAAATATTGAAATAACCAATTGAGGGATATACATGCATATATATATTTTAAAATTTCGCAAACATTATTTTTAACACAAATGATTCAATCTTTTTGGCGAATTGTAAACGCTAAGTTTGGGAATGCCCACCCAAAAAGTAAATAAAAACACAAATCAAACGAAATCCAAAATCCTAAAGTGAAATTTTATAATAATACCCGTTTTTGGTAAAGACAACAAAATAACACTAATTAACAGACAGACAGACATGTGCATATCTAAATAATAACACAACAACAACAAAGAATGATTGAAAAAAAAATTTGCAAATTAACGGCAAGTGTCGGCACGACTTAATAAATAAATAAAAAACAATATGAATTTGTTAATCAAGTCTGGAGAACGAAACAAAAAATATTTTAAAACAAAAAAAAAAAAGAAACAACATTTTACAGACAAAATACAAACGTATTGTATTTTGTCGCTTGAACAAAAACAGACAAAATACTAACGTATTTTATTTTTTATATTATTTTATTTTGTCGGTTAAACAAAAATGTTATTTGTTTTTGTTAAATGTTGTTGTTTTTTTGTTTGGCTGGAAATGTTTGTATCCAATAAAATAAATCCGCTGAATGATTTGCACAACATCCTGGGAATCGTTAGCTACAGCACATATGTCAGTTGGTATTGTCCAACGCAATTGCCCAACTGATGCCAGAGAAATAAACACTAAGGTGGACATTTGTCCGAGGCTGCAGTCAATCTAGACCAGATGTGGTTCAGCGCTTCGAATGAGACACGTACAAATGTTGCGGCTTGGTCTCCTTGGTTGTTGTCCAGCAGGACAGGACACTGTCCGTATTGAAAGTTTGCAATATCAGTGAATGTTGCCTTCAGCGGCTACAGAAGAATCTCCCGTGGAGGAGGAGTCTATAACACAACTTTTCTGCACTTGTCCTGCTCTGACAGACAGGCAGCTCGGAGTCTCTAATTTCTCAAACGATCTTGGCGATTTAGGTATGTGAGGTATTAGAGTAAGAATTTCGTGGAGTCAGCTTAAGATAATGAGTTGCATAGAAGAAAATGGTATGGAATTCCACAATGGCCTGACATTTAAATCTATCGAACGAAACCAAAAAATAAGTCTTACATAGCCGAGCAATTCATCAGAAAATATCGTCATTTTTATAAAGCAAATTAAATTGTCTTTCAGTTGGACATTTTTTTTGCCACCGAGTCGCAGAATTTCAGCAGTTTTCCCATAGACATCGAGAAAATATTCTTGAAACTGTGTCGAATATTGTAATCCATGGATATGGTTCGATAAGACTTAACCCAATCGCTGCGGAGGCATTTTTTCTAGAACAACAGCAAATATAACCCAAATGACCGAAACATAAGAGACATTTATTTACCGTTAGAACACATTTTTATTAATATCGAAATGTTAAATTTGTATTTTTTTCTATTAAAGCGCACAAAACCAAATGTTTTACCGACCGTCGCAGTGATTGGATTAAATATGGAAAACTTTTCTTTTTTTGACATTAAATAATTGTGGACACTGACAAAATGTTTTCTTATACCCTCCTCTTTGAAGCCGACTCCGAATGGCAATTGCTTTTCTAGATTAGTCGTACATGGCTTAAAGAATACTCTGTTACTCGTAAAGTCAGTGTGACGATGGAGAAAATGTTTTTGATGTGATACCACACCAAGGCCCTTTGAGAACATTCGGTTTTCATTGTTTTCCTAGATAACTAACATAGCTAAATTTCTAGGGAAATTAATCAATTTTTACTCGAAAACTTGAGAGAATTTGCCAAACGATTTCTGATCTCCCGCAGTAATTTCTCTGACGTCCTAAGGCATGAACGATGCTGAACGAGAATGGAACGACAACGTCCGCATACTTTATTAGAGACAAACAGCTGATTTCGAAGCCACTAAACATCTGTTTGCCTCTAATAAAGCAGACGAACGTTGCTTAGGCTGTAAACCGCCATCTTAATAGATCTTTAATGTCTTCCAAAACCTGTATCCCAAAATATAGAAAAAAAACGAGTTGAATTTAGTAAAAACAAGTATTTTTTTTTCATTTTCCATAATGAGTCTAATGCGATTGAAAAGATTCATGGGAATATAAAAAAAACGAAATAAAAAACTATTTTTGTTTTTTTTTTACTAATATAATACTTTTTATACGATATGGTAATTCCCCTTTTTATAGAAGACCTTAAAATTAGTGGATGAAAAAGGAGGTTTGTGTTTTTAAAAAACAATTGAAATTGATGGTGAAATTTACAGCCTAAGTCATGTTATCGAACGACAACGTTTGCATGCTTTCTAAGCGACAAACAGCTGTTTTTGAAGCCACTTATCTGCGAACGTTGTCGTTCGGCATCGATAGAGATGGGATTCTACCCGATATATGAGAATATACCGGCTACAGTGCACTCTCTCATAAGCGGACACCTAAGGGACAGAGAGATGTCCGCTTATGAGAGAAGTACACAAGAGGACTGAAGCGGATTGGTACTGAAAAAAGTGTCCGTCTATGAAAGGTGTCCGCAAGGAGAGAGTACAGTGTATATAACTTTTGGGGGCATTGCTTTTGTATGCAAACAATGTCATTCGACATCTAAGGCTAAGGCTGTTAATAAGAAATGTTTCCAATGTTTTCGGTTTTTCTGGATTCGTTTAATGAAAACTTCATATTTGTAATACTTTTCTATTCTTTGTTCTGTTTGCTTTATGCGGTATATGGGCCAATATTACGATTTTGGAAATTTGTTGCTTAAGTTTTTGGGAATTGTGGGATTCGTTGATTAATAACGAAGGAATATTATTTTTAGTTCTGTATTTTCTTGTACACCCTAAGCCACTATCTTAACAATTGCATGTTTTAGAGACACACAGCTGTTTGGTTGCTTTGAAATCAGCTGTTTGTCTCTAAAAAAGTATGCGAATGTTAGCGTTCGACATCGTCGCTGAGGCTGTTTATTTTTCCAATGATGCTACAGACTCTGCGAAGTCGCATGGTAATGTGATGATTTCCAAATTCATTGAATTTTCCTATTTTCATAAAAAAAAAATCTGCGGACTATTTTATTGACAATATTTTGGCAGAAAATGTTTCCTTTAAAAAACATAATACCTACTTAACCTTTAACAGAGGAGGAGAACAGAACAGTCAAACTTGGATAACTCGAACCCACCATTATCCCGTAGAAAAGTTGGACTTATAAATTAAATAATGGAATTAATTATAAAATTGTTTAAGGGAACTTAGGGGACTTAAAGACAATTCAAGTTATGGAATTTCCACTGTATGTGATCTAAAAAAGTGTAAAATTTGCCCTCACCTCCTCAGTTAAAGGTTAACTTTGTTTTATTGAGGTTTTAACATTAAATTGGTCTTTGATTGCAAAAATCGATTGAAAATTATTAAAGGAAAACAAAAACATGTTTCACATTCATGTTCTCAGCATATATTTTTATTATTAATATTTTTAATTTGGTTTCTTTATGTATTGTTGATCTATTTTCTTTATACAGTTTTCTTTCTGTTAGTCGAGTTTGAGATCATTGACTGTTTCTATTTCTTTGCCAAAAAATAGAAATGTTCAAAAAAGGCTTCAAGCAATGTGTTTTTTTCTTTTAAATGAGCTTTTAATAATAATTAGTTTATGGTTTTACTGCTCCATATGCAGATACTTTCATTATCTATTTGTAATTGTAATTATTCTTTAACAAAAAAGCTCCCGGGTTGTATCCATCACAAAAAAAAAATCCAACTGGATGAAGTCGAATGCACTTTTGCCCAAAGAAACATAAGTTTAGTTTTTGTATAAATTGAATTGTTAAATACATTTTTGTAGTTAAATTCAAATCTATCTCCCGTATTCATAAAAACTAAAAAAAAACATTTGTGAAGAAAAATGTATAAAAGTTGTTTTTGTATTTTCATAAATTTTTTTTAACAAATCTGTTTTAAATGTTTATGAATTCGGGGGTATATCTCTGGGATCCCATAAGACACATATGTCAGCAAAGGCTTCTAATAACCTCAGTAAATAAAAATTCAAACAAACTGGATGTTGTGGATTCCCTAAGGCATTCCCTTTGTTTGCTATTTAATTATGTTTAAAATATTTCTGAAACAAATTCAATACATCACAATTGAGGAAGTTATGATTTCGCCCTGTGGTAACCCTGTATTTACAAACTGAAAATCCACTTGCAATTGTCACGTCTCCTGCTTTGACATGATTTCGATGCGCACTTTTTCTATAGACGAACACAATACATTTTCTTTTGATTTTGCAACGTAATAAATCGAATATTATGAGTATTTTAATTTTTTTTTCAAACATTTTTAAGATATTTTGTTAAGTTTCCTTTGAAGAAATATAATTTTTTTAGTTTTAAATTAAAGATTTTGGAGCATCAATTTTTTTTTGAAAAAATGCCGGACTTGTCTTATTTCTGAGATGGGACAATTTTGTGTCTTCTTTTTTCTATAAGAAAAATCTTATAAGTATTTCTTTTAGTTTGTTTTCTTCTGTTATTGTTTTGCACTGTTTATTATTGTAATTTACATATGTGGTGGACGGTTTGTTTGCTTATTTATTTTACTTGAATTGGGTTCAATATTTTGATTGACTTTTTACATTAGCGTGATTTTTCGATTATTTTTTTTTTTTGTTTTGCTTTGTCAAAGTGGGAGAAAAGAAGAAATAACACTTTTTTTCTTTTTTTGTTGTTAATTTTCACTTTATGTGGGCTTCATTTTTGTTAATGGTATTTTTTTTTTGTTGTTAATATTTTTTTTTTATTTACAAATAAACAATATTACACACACAGACGCAGTTACTGTTGTTCACAGTTTACACAATTGAACATTAAACAGAGATTTTTGTTGTTGTTTATGTTTGTTATTTTTTTTTTATGATAAACAGCGAAAGAAGAGCGTATAACTTTCAACAATTGCGGCTGAAAACAATGTGTAACCAACAACAACAAAAATAAAAGAAAAGAAATGTATGAAAACCCCGCAGCAAGTGCAAAAGAAGAAAAAAAATATATATTTTCTAGGAAAAGTTTAAACATTTGGCTTTTCTTTACTTTTTCGTGGGATGATTTTTCCGCTTTACATTTCTTGCTTGCTCCACACAAAAAAAATTTTGCTTTATTTCCAATTTTTCCTTATGTTTTCGGGTAGTATTTTTTTTTTTTTTGTTTTATTTATATTATTATGGTTGTTGTTGTTATTACAGGAAGAAACACAAACAAACAAATAATAATGAAACGTTTTCAAAAATGATTTTTTTTAGCGCTTTAGCGTCACGAACAACGAGTTACGGCAAAATTAAAGGCTGTGCAGTGCTCAGCGCCTGTTCACAGACTGAATTCATACATTCGCTCTGGAACTCTCAATTGCCCAAAAATAATACACACAAAAAAACCCAGCACACATGTACAGTGAGCGCACGCCAACTTACACACACACACCAGAGCACACATAATATCATTTCTTGTGTTAAGATAACGTCATCTGTAAAGCAACGCTCACTGGCACTCGAAATGTACACGAAGGAAACACAACAACAACAGCAATAGCAAATACAAAATCACACATTTACTCAGCTCTGGCTGACTAGAAATACACTCACCAAATAATAATGGGGAGAGCAAAGACACAAATACTCAACAACTACTACGACTAGTGCTGCTGCCTGCTGCTGTTCGCAGTGGTTTCCAAAAGACGTGCAAGATATTCAGAATGGGAAGAAGAAGACAACAACAAAAAGAGGAACCCAAGCAGTCCAAGTGGAAAAACATACACAACGACTGTATGTGTGTGTCTGTGTGTGTGGAGCACCATAGCCAAAGCACTAACAACAACCAGTTTTGCTTTCTTCGGTTTTTTTTTATTCGCTTGATAGTTTGTTCGTGGGTTCCCGGTTAAAGGGGGGCGAGGGCCCTTAAGAAATAATAACAACAAAAACACACAGAGACTTGGACTTGCAATAACAACAAAAACTACAGTACTAGCACTAGCCAAAGCACGAGGGAGCCCAGAGTGTACACACACACACGGACTAACAGTCTGAAACATGCAAACACAAATCCCCAACACGAAATGGATTTTTTTTGCAGACCAACGTTTTCTTGTACTTTTATGACAATATGTTTGGTTTTACTGTTGTTGCTTGTTTTTTTTTGGGTTTGTTTTTTTTTGGGTTTTGTGTGTTCTTTTCATCTTTGCAACCACAAAAATTTCATTAACAATAAAACAACTTAACATAGTAACTCTCACAAAGAGCACAAAAGTAAATGAGATAACATTCGTGCGAAAGAGAGAGAGAGAGAGTAAGTATGTAACAGAGAGTTTTACTAACGGAGAGTGTCACCACACACACACTCGCTTTATCTTCCCAATAAGAAGACATCTCCCTTTTTCCCATGCCAACCACTCTCACTCACACACACGGAAGAAAAGAACAAACACAAAATCGAATTGGTTTTGCTGTTAACCATTACCATTTACACTTTAATGTTGATGACTTCCTCACATGTCTGCAACGCGGTTCGTTCTCCCAAACGCCTGTTAAGCATAATGAACATTTCCTTGTTCCTGGCAGCGACACTTGGCCCTCTATGCTTTGTGGTCTATTAGCATTTCAAGAAATCCATGAATTATAAAACGCCACACTTTTTCTTAGCCACTAGTTTGTTTATATATTAAAAAAAATCGTACTTTGTTTAATTTAATTTTTTGTATAAACTCAAGCGTTTTGTCGGTTTCGGGTTTTTTCTTGTTTGGCATGCAGACAGACAGCCCACCATGTGTTTTTCTGTGGTTGCTCCCAGCACTTCATGCTCTTGCCATAAATAAATAACATCTCTTTGTTATCTTGTCAAAGAGACTGAGAGAAGGGCAACATAGACTCATTCTCTTTAGAATTTGTGGCCCAGAATTGTTGGGGGGTGGTGGTGGGGTTTATGTTAAAAACATAAAGCCCGCAGCTGCAAAGTCAAAGTGAAAGAGCCAACTGTTAGGGGATTTCTGTTAAGTACACTGTTTCCATAGTGTATGTAGGCAATTGTGAAATTGGTCAGAGTGAAATTGGTGTAAAGGCAAAAGTAGATAAATTCCTTTTAGCTGTGTGTTTTTTTTTGGATTAAGATTTTTTTTAAGGTAGAAATTGCTATACTTACTCAGTTTATAATTATGCTACACCAGTTAGTTCGACTCGTATATATGAATTCGATTGCATACCCTACGGGAAATTGAACCGAAACAGAACCAATCACGTGATAGGTCCCTCATGGATAGGGACTGGTCGAAGTACCGACCCAAATATATGAACCGGTAAATTGTACACGGCTTTGTCATTGTAGGAAGTCAATTGACACTGCTCAGATACCATGTGACATATCACTGGACTGATGGAAAAGGGCACGTACCGTACGTGTCATATTAGTACCCAACGTCTCCGTTGTACCCATCACAGAACCCAACAACACAATCAAATATGTCCAAACAGGTTAAACGATATTCATGTGTAAAAGAATTCAAATGTATGACATTTCTTAAAATGCATGCCGCGATCGAATATAAAAAAATATTATTTGTGACGTAAATTATGAAACCGACTTTATAACAAAAGCAGGGGGCGCGCATCAATTCAATTGAACGATTAGTCTAATCATTTGGAAAACTTGAACCCAGGTTTGTCCATTCCTTGTCGTTCTTTGGAATTGGGCATTCCAAAAACTTCCTTACACCGTATTTTGCATAAATACTTTGGTCTTAAATCTTATAAAGTTCAGTTAACACAAGAACTCAAGCCGTCAGATCATCAACAATGTCGTGTCTTTGCTGATTGGGTTCTTAAAATGCATGAAAATGATCCGGAATTCCATATAAAAATCATCTTGACTGATGAGGCCAATTTCCACCTCGGTGGCTGTGTCAACAAGCAAAATTGTCGCATCTAGGGCTCGGAAAATCCAAGAGTTATTGTTCCACGTGTGACTGTTTGGTGCGGTTTATGGTCCGGCGGGGTCATTGGACCTTACTTTTTGGAAAATAAGGCTGGATACACAGTTACTGTGAATGGATTGCGCTATCGAGTGATGATTAATGATTTCTTATGGTCGGAGCGGGATGATATTAATCTGGTCAACGTTTACTTTCAGCAAAACGGCGCTACGTGCCACACAATCAACGAAACCATTGCTCTTTTAAGGGGAAAAGTTTCCGGACCAAGTTATCTCTCGAAGAGGTAATCACAATTTTGCGATTTAACACCTTGCGACTTCTCCCTTTGGGGCCACGTAAAAGATATGGTCTACGCCAACAGCCCAGCATCGATTCAAGACCTCAAAGATAGAATTCGTGAGGATATCGAGGACATAGGGCAGCCACTTTGCGATTTGGTTATGGAAAATTTCATGAAAAGGTTATGGTCCTGTAAGCGTGGTCGTCGTATCCATTTGGCTGATGTTGTTTTTCATTATTAACGGCATAGCTTCCTCTTTATTATGAAATAAACATCCGATCATTTATTAAAAAAAAAATATTTTTCTTTGAATACCAAAATAACACCTCTTGTTGGAGAACCCTGTATTATTATGCCTGCAAACTAGATGTCCGTTATAAGCAAGCACTATTTGAAAGGTTTTCATAGAAAATACTGTTTTCTTCATAGAGGTTTCCGGTTATTTAGGAGAAAAACCTTCCAGCCCTCAAATGACTGGGGACATCTAAACTGTCTTTTATATTTTTCTCAGTTCTAGAATGGCATCTGTTATTTATTACACCGATTTTGAAAATTTCCATAATTCGCACATAATTTGTAACGGCTTTGATTGATTGATTTGTTTATGTTTACATTTGAATCTTACACCGGTGGCGTCATATAAACAATTAATAAAAACGACTGTAGGTTGTGATAGAGCGACTGAAGACAAAAGTGACGTCTTCGATCGATGTCGATGCGTGGGCTCCATTGAATAGAAAACATTTATGAGACAATGAAATTTAAAAACACAGTTAAATGAATAATCAAACGATGAAATTAAAGTCCCACCATGATTTTTGACAAATTACTGATGTTAGGCATGGGATCACCTCCCTCTGAAAGATCGACACAAAGGGAAATTCCGAAATTCCCATTTTTTTGGGACAAAGTGCTAATGAACACAGGGTGTTTCGAGGGTGTTTTTAAAAAAAAACGCATTTAGTTTACGTTTTATTGATAACATAGATTAGGTTATTTTGAAATTTACAAAACTATCTTCGCCGCCATTAATAAATGTCAGAAGCCGATGAAAAAAAAATGGAACATCGTCAATGTGTACGTAAATAAAAACTACAAAAAAACATATTATAAATAAAATATTTATGGATTTCAGCCATAATATAAACAATATGCAATGTGTTGTTTTGCCTTTGCCTTGTCATCATAAAAACAATAAATTTCAACATTTTCAAAAAGAAAATCAATTTAAAGAAAATCTACGAAAACTATAGAAATTCTCTAGCCCACAAGTGAAACAATCCGTACGCTGATGCTGCCATCCCCCGCCCACTCTCGTACAGTAGTCCCAAATAATGGCTACTAAATTATTAGTACGCCATCGATCGATCATTTGTTTCATTTTAAGAATGTTTTTTTTTTTCAAAAACTTTCTAAAACTCATGCCAAGAAAAATAGAACGATTTCTTTCCCCTGCCAAGTCTTTTCTGTGCCGTCTCGCTCAATGTTGTTTCTTTCTCGTTTTTCGGCATTTGTGCAGTCGTAAATTGTTTGAATGTCACACGAAATGAATTAATTTGAAATCAATGCAGCTGATTGGATGGATTTACTTTGCTCATGAGATCTAATGGGAAAAATAACAACAATATTTTGATATTTTATGTTTTTGTTGTGCTTTTGTTTGTCTTTCATGTGCCGTTATATTGCAATAAATTGCTGTAGTTGGCGAGTTTGCACTGTTGCAGATCATTCCACTGGTCTCTTTGGCGCAGAGAAAGAGTAGGATACGGTTGTGCTGGGGAGAGTATGACGAGCGACATACTCGCACCAGAATGCATGACTCGTTGTCTGAGAAAGTTCGCAACAAATTTTGATTATCAACAACGTTACGAATTTTTGATAATCCTCATTCCTTTTTAATTTATTTTTAATGATGTTCTTTTTATGGAATGTCGGGTTAGTATCACAATCGCTGGCAGCTGTGGATGTCACAAGTTCGTATTTGTAACGGCTGATTAGCTCTTAACGAAAGATGGTGAAAATGGGGATAAATTTGATATTTTCAAACTAATTTCTATTATTTCTGATTTGATTTTCTCCAGTTATTTTTTTGAGTTATTATGTAAATTAGTCAAATATGACAAATCAAAAATGTATTTAACTAATACAGGGATCTCCAACAAGAGGTGTTATTTTGAATCACCCGGTATTTCGGTAGCTGTCACTATTCAAGCTTTTATTCTTTGACATTTGACAAGTAGAAACTACGCCATTACTAAAAATGGAACGATACACGCTTCAACAACGCATTGAAATTATTAAAATTCACTACAAAAATTGTGAACATCTTGCAGTCACAGTTCGCAAAACTAAAAAGTTTCCGGAACGTGTTATCTCTCGAAGAGGTGATCACAATTGGTCACCATTATCTTGTGATTTAACACCTTGAGACTTGTTCCTTTAGGGCCACGTGAAAAATAAGGTCTACGCCAGCAGCCCTGCGTCGATTCAAGACCTATCGAGGACATAGGGTAGCCACTTTGCTATTTGGTTATGGACAATTTCATAAAAAAGGATATGGTCCTGTGAGCTTGGTCGTGGTGGCCATTTGGCTGATATTGTTTTTCATTATTATCGGCATACCCCCCTCTTTATTATGAAATAAACATCCGATCATTTTTCTTTGAATACCAAAATAACACCTCATGTTGGAGAACCCTGTATAAAATTAATAATTCGTTGATCGTTTCACTAAATCAATTGATTTTTTTTATATATTCTCAAGGAATTTTATTTTTTAAACAAAACATGGAATGGTTGCGATCTGGCGCCTCTCTCAAACATCATCTACGACGGTGTGACTGAAAATATAATTCAGGGTGCCGATGCAGGGGTTCATATAACCCCCCCACGGTTAAGAGCTCACTCACATCACTTTCATAAATGCAGCAACCCATTCAGCACATGCATCCATAATCCAATCACCTTCATACTGAGATTCTAATAAGAACAGCGATCAGTGTTCTAATGGTCTCATGCATTTCTGAACTCTCAGCTAACACTGAGAGTGAGTGAGTGTATAGGTGTGCGTGCGTGTGTGTGTATCGATAATGCGATAGTGTTAATGGATGTAAGTAAATCAATCTATTCTTAGTTGCAAGACGACAACAAACCAAAGAAGCATTGCGGGGGCGTACTAATAAACAGTTAGTTGTGCGTCGTACATTGTCTATTGATCGTGTGTATTTGTGTGTGATTCACATATGACTCTCAGCCACTGAGGCAAAGAGCGGGAAAGATACAGATAGAGAGAGAGACGTGCTTAAGTACTGTATGTCTAGCAACTGGCTACAATGTGAGCATAGATGTCAGTTTGGCCGTACAGCAGATACAAGATACTGGATACCTCGGTTACAGCAACAACAACAACAAAAAACAATTGAACATGAACACAAAATCAATTCATTCGCCTGTCGGCTGTTCTCTTGTTGTTTTTGTTGTTCTTAATAGGTTGGTAGGCTTCTATTTTGATCTTTTGTGTGTGTGTTTTTGTTGTTGTCGGTTTCAGTTCATTCATACATTCATTGTCTTCATCGCCATTGAGTGTATTTTAAAGAGTTTATTAGTTTTGTTCTACTTCGTCTTCATGGCAGTTTCTTGTCATCCAACCCCACCCCCCCCCCCCCCCCATTCATTGCCACTGAGGCGATACCTAAGAAAAAGTCATGTGTAATTATAATTTATTTCTTTTTAGAAAGAATCGAAAAAAAACATCAATTTGCTTAGAGGAGGTGGATTCGGTAGAAAGTGTGAGAATCTATTGAGGCGAGAGAGTAAAATTAGAGCAAGTGGAGGGTCATTGAAACTCGGAATTGAAGAAATTCTTCCAGAACGAAATACCGGAACTTTTGTAGACAAAAATTAAAAATACAGAAATATAAACTAATAAACACTATTTTTTAAAAAAAAAAAATATGTAGAGTAAGTTCTCGATTTGGAAATTAAGCCTCAGTAAATGCAAACTGAGATTGTTGCACTTACCGACACCCAAATACAGTGAAATCTCAGGTGGACGAATACCGACGGTCGCAGTTTGTCGATTGTCGAAAAAAGAATGCACCCACAAAGAGTGACTGTTTGGTGCGGTTTATGGGCGGCGGCATCATCGGGCCGTATTTTTTTTTTTCCAAAACGAGACTGGTCAGAAGGGTGGAGTGAAATTCAAAAAAAAAAGTTAACCTCGGAAAGAGATGTAGTCTGGGGTTCTAATGAGGGGAAAAATAAAGAAAACAATTTTAAAAAATTTTTAAGGGTCGCGCCACTCCCTCGAAATTTGGAAATTATCGCTATTTGGGCGTTGATTTTAGAAAAATCATAAAAATTAACGATATAACTTATTCGAAATTTAAAAGTTTGAGCTTGTTCAGTGCCCAAACAAAAGTATTTGAGTCAAATATGAGGATAATCAACTAATATTTGTAGCTTTGGTGGCGATTTTATTGTTCAGTCAATTTGAAGAAGGGACGATTTGACTTATTTTACTTTTTGAAATTTTTTAACAATGAGAAAATTTTTTTTAAATTTTTTCATGGCCTTATTTCATTGTTTACGCTATTGCAAACATTTATTGATTTAATTTAATTTTTAGGATTTTTCTAAAATCAACGCCAAAATAGCGATAATTTCCAAATTTCGAGGGAGTGGCGCGACCCCTAAACATTTTTTTAAATTTTTTTCTTTATTTTTCCCCTCATTAGGACCCCAGACTACATCTCTTTCCGAGGTTAACTTTTTCAAATTAAAAAAAAAGCATGTTTTTACTCCACCCTACTGGTCAGGCAGTTACTGTGAATGGTGTTCGCTATCGTGAGATGATAACGAACTTTTTATGGCCCGAAGTGGAAGATATGGATGTGGTTTCAACAGGACGGTGCCACTTGCCACACATCGAACGGAAAAATGGCTCTTTTGCGCGACAAATTCAATGGCCGTGTTATCTTACGTCGTGGCGATGTTAATTGGCCGCCGAGATCATGTGATTTGACACCGTTGGACTTCTTTTATTGACAGGCTGTAATTTTATTGACAGGCTGTCATTTTATTGCCTGACAGTCATTTTATTGACAGACTGTCATTTTATTGACAGACTGTCATTTTATTGACAGACTGTCATTTTATTGACAGACTGTCATTTTATTGACAGACTGTCATTTTATTGACAGACTGTCATTGATTTGATAAACTGTCATTTTATTGACATGCTGTCATTTTATTGACAGGCTGTAATTTTATTGACAGGCTGTCATTTTATTGCCTGACAGTCATTTTATTGACAGACTGTCATTTTATTGACAGACTGTCATTTTATTGACAGACTGTCATTTTATTGACAGACTGTCATTTTATTGACAGACTGTCATTTTATTGACAGACTGTCATTTTATTGACAGACTGTCATTTTATTGACAGACTGTCATTTTATTGACAGACTGTCATTTTATTGACAGACTGTCATTGATTTGATAAACTGTCATTTTATTGACATGCTGTCATTTTATTGACAGGCTGTAATTTTATTGACAGGCTGTCATTTTATTGACATACTGTAATTTTATTGACTGTCATTTTATTTGACATACTGTCATTTTATTAACAGACTGTCATTTTATTGACAGACTGTCATTTTATTGACAAACTGTAATTTTATTGACGGGCTGTAATTTTATTGACAGTTGTCATTTTATTGACAGTTGTCATTTTATTGACAAACTGTAATTTTATTGACGGGCTGTAATTTTATTGACAGTTGTCATTTTATTGACAGTTGTCATTTTACAGATTTACAAGAATAAGAATTCCAATATTTCTCAACGTTGTTCAAGCGATACTGACTTTCTGTCAGGATTTCCAGCAGGAAAGAACTGTCACTGTTAAAAGAACACACGATTCAATACTAGACCACTCGATGGACCTCCCTGTACATAAGGAGACCGGTGAAATTTAGCCGCACGTTTAGTCTCGAACCCGCTTCAGCAACGTTTGCATAAAATTACAATAAAAACCATAATAAACACCTACATTATTGCCGAAGCCATTTCTTCCGTTGAGTGGTTTCAATTCTAAACAAAAGAATCCAGTTCATTAATTGTATCCATAAAAATTGATAGACCTAAATGTTATATAATTGACGGAACTAAAGCACGTTTTCTGATTAGCTAACAATTATGTTCTGAATTGCAATAGAAACCAAACCGAACTGACCACTCCATAAAGTTGCAGCAGTTGAAGGAGTGTCTCGGGATTTCAACGAACTGGAATGAATTGGTATTTATGAAGGTTACCAACCACAACACAATATGTCAGCGACTAGAAACTGGTCAAATGCCGCTATAAAGTGAAACCTCAATATTAAAACCATAAATGCAATAATAAATTAACGGAACCGATGCGGACCAATGCGGTCCATCGCATTGAATTGATGTCAAGAAAACAAACAGGAAAAAAACCAAACCCGGTTTTAACCCAAAAATAATATAAACAATTAAAAAAATAACAGAGCCCCAACTATGGTCGCATAACAACAACGACAGTGGCAACAATGGCAACAAATTGTATCGACTTTCACAATTCCATCAAAACGAAGGAGAAGAAAACAAATCGACAAACAAAATACACAAAAAAAAAGCGAAAATGAATGCGAATATTTATTTAAATAAGAAAGAAAAGCAAAATGCAAAAACCATATGCAAAATATAACAAAAACAAAAAAACAGCATTTAGAAAAAGGCCCTAAATTTGTTAAACGATCGGCGGCATTCTGTGCGACAGTCTGTCCGTCCGGCGTGTCGGGTTAGACCGCTCTCAAAAAAACTCAAACCACCAGAGTAAAACTGATAACGAGAAAACGAAGGAAAAAGTCTAAAAAAAAACTAAAAGTAGTTCTTGAAACCGGTTGCAAGAAAAATCAAAAGTTGTTGCTCGCTGCTGCCAGTGGCTTTTGTCAGATGCTGTGCGCTCTATGGCATATCGAGATCTGGCCTCCTCTGTCCGTCCGTGCGTTCAACTGTCTGTCCCTCTGTCAACATGATGCTGTTATGCTGCTGTGAACTTAAGCTTTAACCCAAGAGCGCATGCGCGCAAGCGCACCTAAACATGCGAGCCGGTAAACAGACAGACAGACAGACAGGCAATGTAGAATGTTCGGGTTTTTATGCATGGAGGGACGGACGGACAGTCACTAAGAAAGGAGCTCGCACACACACACATACACAGTTACATATTAAAAGGTCTACCAGCTACAACAGCACAGAATTCTTTGGCCATTAAAACGGGTTTTTTTCTTTCCATTTCGTGATTTTGTTTATTTTTTTTCTTCTTAATGATCTGTTAAAAAACCGACAGACAGACCGACAGAAAAGCAGACAACATCAGAAAAAAAAACTGTATAAATATGTTATACGTTGCACAAAAAGCGTTGTTGCTTTTTTGTTTTTTTGTGATAGTTTGCAGAATATGAACTTTTGTCGGATATTAGGTTACCATGGAATTTGTGAACACTCCATCCATCGTGAATCTATAAATGGTCAGCTATGAAAGAGGGTTAACTCTAAACTGATGTTTGCCGGAGGACCAAAAAAAAAAAAACGAGATAAATGTCGTGTTTTTTCTAACTAACGAAAATTAAAGCTTTTTGTCCAGCATTTTGTTAAGTCACAGGGAACGCAAAAAAAGGCGATATCATTCAACCAGGGAATGGCTTTTTGGCGGTGTCCTCTTAAATAGTTTGGGAAAACTGGTCGCCGGCAGCAAACATTCTCTGTATTACTGACACAGAGATAATGTCTGGGTTGAGGGTAAATTAGTACACACTAATTTATTCGTCCGGTCACGAAGTCTTTAATAGACGCAATTTTATGCGTTTGGGCAAATTAACTTGGGACTTTTTTAAATGCCATAAAAGGCCAGAGTAGACATCTTTTTTTTTTGGAATTACACATCTGAATTTACTTTGACATTATTAAGAATAATGCAAAATATTCATGTGTTTCTGGAATTATTCAAAAATATCTGAAAAATAGAAAACATCTAAGAATCTTTTAAAGTTTAGGTGGGGTTGACTCGGATACCAAAGGTCGGTCCACCGCAATACCTGCTTGAAAGGCATTAGTGTAGAAGGTGGCGAAGAGGGAGGTAGAAAATGAGTATAGTGGTTATTTTAAGGCAAAACAAATTTTTTTGTTGCCTAGTGTTATTCAAAAACACAAATTATGTTCAAACTAACCAAAAACTTTATTATCTGTATATGAAAATTTTTCATTTTTCGATAATTATGTAGAAAGTGTCAACTAGTGTTACGTTAAACTGCAAGCAATCAACCAAAAAAAAAGTAGATAACGTGAAGTGGCTTTGCTCTTTCAAAGTCTTTGGAGTAGCTGACGTTATTGTGAATAACCACAGGTTTCACACTAACCACAGACACATGTTTTTCATCAGCTAATTTGTATTAGCTGAACACAGCTCCTTTAATTGCCTCTCAACTTTACAACCGTTTGAAAGAAAAAATATTATTTGGTTTGGAAATACTTTTTTTTTGGACAACATGGTACTTAAATGAAAGGTAATGTCTTCACGAGTGTTTTTTTTTGGTACATAAGGGGCGTCGCATCGAAACAACCACCCGCCGACTTTTTTGACAATATGGTAATCGAATGAAAGGAAATTTCAGAAGTAATAGAGGGAAACAAGAGATAGAGAGAGAGAGAGAGGCGGTGACTGAAAACCCACGTCGTTGCAAACATCATACCTTTTGAACCGAATACGATAATCGAATAATAAATTCAATTGTATCGAAAGCGCCACACGCTTTTTATCTTGACCACAAAACAAACCCTGTCCTGTAAAGTTTTCTCTGGGAGACGTATTCTGGATGACACAGATTTTGCAGACATTGTACTACATCGGCATAAAAGAACTTAGGTCATAGACCCTGTTAAACCTGGGCTGTGGCAGTCGTTTGCTAAATACTTCCAACAAAGGGCGTATGTGTATTTTTTGGTTTTTGTGTAAATAAAGGTTGTTATTTTTTTTGTAAGAAAAGGTTATTTTTTTTGTAAGAAAAAATTTTTTTTTTTTAAATTTTTTATTTTTTTTTATAGAAAAAATTTTTTTTTTTGTACAAAAAAATATTCAAATGGTACCAAAATGGTTATTTTTTGGATGTGGTTATGATGTTTTTTTGTAATACAAAATGGTTATTTTTTTTTGTAGAAAAAAATGGTTATTTTTTTAGATAAAAAGGTTATTTTTTTTAGAAAAATGATTTTTTTTTAGAAAAAATGGTTAAATTTTTTTTATGTTGTTTTTTTGTAATACAAAATGGTTATTTTTTTTTGTAGAAAAAAATGGTTATTTTTTTAGATAAAAAGGTTATTTTTTTTAGAAAAATGATTTTTTTTTAGAAAAAATGGTAAATTTTTTTTAGAAAAAATTGTAAATTTTTTTTAGAAAAAAAAGGTTATTTTTTTTTTTACAAAAAACATTCGAATGGTATCAAAATGGTTATTTTTTGGATATGGTTATGGTTATTTTTTGGTAACAAAAAATGTTTTTTTTTGTAATAAAAAATGGTTATTTTCTTTGTTAGTTTTTTTTTAGAAAAAAATCGTAATTTTTTTTAGAAAAAAATGGTTATTTTTTTTTTTAGAAAAATCGTTACTTTTTTTTTTAGAAAAAAATAGTTATTTTTTTTTAGAAAAAAATGGTTATTTTTTTTAGAAAAAAATGGTTATTTTTTTTAGAAAAAAATGTTTTGTTTTTAGAAATTTTTTTTTATTTTTTTATGTAGACAGTGAGAACAGAAATGGTTATTTTTTTGTACGAAAAAAAACATTTAAATGTTTATTTGTTTTTTAAAAAAAATTGTTACTTAACGAAAAAAAACATTCAAATGGTGCCAAAAGTGGTTATTTTTTGTAACAAAAAACGGTAATTGTTTTGTAGGAAAAAATGGTTAAATTTTTTTGTAGAAAAAAATCATACAAGTGGTGGCGAAATGGTTATTTTTTGTACAAAAAAGAAATGGTTATTTTTTGTACAAAAAAAAAATTTAAATAGTGCCAAAATGGTTATTTTTTTTTGTAAAAAAAATTGTTATGTTGCAGAAATTTTTTTTTTATTTTTTGGTAGAAAACAAAGTGTTATTTTTTTTGTACGAAAAAAAACATTTAAATTGTAGGAAAACATAATTTTTGTTTACGAAAAAAAAACATTCATTGTTATTTTTTTTGTACACAAAATAATGGTTATTTTTTTTGTAAAAAAACGTTCTTTTTTTTTGTAGAAAAAAATGGTTACTTTTTGTACAAAAAAAAAACATTCAAATGGTGCCATGACATGTAGAGTTTGCAGCGTGAGCCAACGACTGGGGACGTCTGCCCTCTATTAGTTCTTCTGCCATGTAGATTGTCTTTGGTCGTAATCTAGCAGAAAGTCGTCTATCTATCACAGTTCAAAACCGGATTCAACCCAAATATAGTTTACAACAACAATCAATGAATAAAGTGATGTCACCCTTAATAAAGCCAGTATTTTATCGAATCAAAACGCATGTACAATCGCTTTAAATACTTTTTTCTTTCAAAGATTCTTATTCATCCAATGATTAAAAACATGCTTTAATTGAGTTAAAACCTGGACTGTGGTGTGGACCAGTTTCCCGTACATATTTCCTAATAAATGCATGATAATGAAAACTTTATATGAACAAAAAAACACTTCACACATATGGATGATGATTTTCGAAGTAAAACTCGAATTTGTTAAATATTTTATTTAACACCTTTAGACTAGATCAGTGAGATAGATAGAGAGAGAAACGGCGAAATCAGAGGGGGGTTAGCGAAGGTTGCACATGCCATTGCGGATCCAGCTAAGTGGACATCGAACAAAATTAACTATTAAATAAACAGAGTATTACAGAATTACTGATAACGAGTATTATTTGCTTAAATGCATACATTGGATAATTGTTAACTGATTTAGTTAATGGTTAACGCCATTTAATTATGGCTTGACCACAATTTCATTCAGAATAGCAATTTCATTGGCAAACGATTCTTGATAGAAATTCAGTTATAAATCCCAGTTTATGTTGTTAACATAAGAAATAAGTTAAAACTATTTTTTTTCTCGGTGACACAGAGTTCACAGCGCATATGTCAACAAGTCGTAAACTTTCCATCTACCAGCGGCCACCCTGAACTTTTGTAATCCGAACGAATAATTTGAATTCGACAACAGAAAAACCAAATATGAACTCGCATTCGCTCATACTTGGCACAGTGGCCCAAAACCCCCATACTGCAGGGCTAATTGATGTATGCTTGTTGGTGTGTCACTCGGTCGGTCGGTCGGTCCATCCATCTTAAAGCACTTATAAGTATGTGTGCAATGCCAAATCAACAGAGTTTATTAAAGACCCTATAACAATAGCCATAATCGTTCGTGATCTTTAACCGAAAAGAAAACAATAACAGCAACATCATCGACAAGAGCAGCACCAACAATAAAACTTGTTTTCTTTTAAAGCCAAGAAGTAACAGCTCAGCTTCACCAAAAAATACCACCACTTGCCCTGTCCCCCTCTGACAAGAAAAGAAAAAAAAATCACCAAATAAAAAAAAAAAAACGGTAGACAACGAATGTGTTGGTAAACATATGATTCATCTTTTTAACAGACAGACAACAGCGGCAGACTGTCGAAGTCGTCTGTTGCTGTGGACCAGTGTGTCGGTCGGTAACATTTAAATGTAGCAGAACTGTATTTGAGTTACCAGCACACCAGCACCACTTCATAGATACTCAGTATCTTTGAAGTAGACTCCAGCATATGTTCGAGAGAGGCGAGATAAGTGAATGCTCGCATGGTTGAGTGGTAGTACTGAATAAAAATCCCAGTATTTTGTATTGTGTCTGGGTTGAGAAGAGTGTGTATGTTAAACATTTTTGAGTTAAGTTACTTTTAATAGTGGTGGGTTTCTGCACATCAAACTAGTTAATAAACCAATGTTGTTTGTAGGTTTAATGGTTTTTTTTTTACTTCCTTAATTGATTAATTGTATAAATTGAATTAAATAATTCAATGACTGAAAAGTTGATAAAATAGGAAAAACAATGTTCAAATAACGGAACAATAAAAAATCAATTAAGAAATCCTCACAGCATGGTTTTGTGGTCTTTGGAGATAAGTCTTGATCAGGGCTTCTTAACTCATTGAGGCAAGTGGAAATTGCCACACCCCCATCAGACCAAACAAACAAAATTTTGTTTATAAAGCCATGTCTGTCTTGATAGTAGCACAGGTAATGAATACGAGGTATTTTTTGCCATAGAACGGGCTGATAAGTTCATTATAATTAATAAATTAAATTTTTAAATTGTACAGATCTTGAGTTATAACTAAAAGTATTCGTGTGCAAAGTGGCTGCCCAATGTCCTCGATAGCCTCACAAATTCTATCTTTGAGTTCTTGAATCGACGCTGGACTGTTGGCGTAGACCTTAAATTTCACGTGGCCCCAAACGAAGAAGTCGCAAGGTGGTAAATCACAAGATCTCGGTGGTCAATTGTGATCACCTCTTCGAGAGATAACACGGTCTGGAAAATTTTTAGTTTTGCGAACTGTATCTGCAAGATTTTCACCATTTTTATAGCGAATTTTAATAATTTTAATGCGTTGTGGATGCTTGTATCGCTCCATTTTTGGTAATGGCATAGTTTTTTACCTGTCAAATGTCAAAAAAAAAATGTTATTGTATTTTTTCTTATTTATGGGAGATGTAAAAAAAAAAATAAAAAATATTTTTAAAACATTTTTTCTTATATTATGTTCAATGTAAGTAGAAAAACTCAGAGTTCTTTAAAAAAAATATTTTTATTTTTTTCCTTTTACATGGGAGTCGTTTTTAAAAAAATATTTTAAAAATTTAAAAAAAAAATCATTTCCATTTATATTTTCTTTTTTATGGGTAATTAAAAAAAAGTACGAGTCGAACAAATTTGTTCACTGCACGCTGAAAATATGACCATTTTAACAATTTTCAGCAAATGAGTTATATTTGCAGTCAAATAAACTTTGTTTCGAAACAAATAAGCTTTACTTGGTACAACCTCCAAACACACGATTTATTTGTGTGTAAACATTATAAAAAAAAAAAATTCAGCGTGTATGCAAAAGATACATCGTTCATGAAAAATATTTAAAATTTAAAAAATGAAAAACAACAAAGTTTAATTGAAATGTAAAACAAAATAAAAAAAAAATCTTAAAAAAATATTTTCAATTAGTTTTTTCCTAATTTATGTTACAAAAACAAAACACTCATAGTTTTTTAAAAAAAAAAGAATTTTTTGGTTTCTTTTTCATGGGAAATGTAAAGCCTTTCGAAACTAATATTTTAAAATTATTTAAAAAAATATTTTGTATTTATTTTTTTATTATTTATTTGTTTTAATCTTACAAAACTATTTCCAACATTAAAATAGTTATAACAGGTGGCGCAAAAGTAAACTTCCGATGTTTTTCGGCTGTAATTAAAAAAAAATGAAAAACTTTTATTCTTCTTGTGGATTATTTTTATTTGGTATTTTATTTTTTTTTACATCAAGTCGAGAATATGACTTGTAAATGACCGCCGCCAGAGTTGCCACTGACATTAGGGGCCAATCGCAAAATTTATAGCATTTTCTGATAGGAGGATTACTTTTGCGCCACCCTGTAGAATACTAGCAGCTGAGGCTATCGGCTCGATTTTTCATTTATATTTATTTACTTTTTTTTATGGGAAATTTAAGTAAACAAATCCGGAGTCGAACAAATTTCTTGACTCCAGGCACGAACACCGGCAAATTTGAGAGACTGCGATTCCGACTCTATTAAAAAGTATTGCATTTCTGTATTCTTCTTGGCCACTAATTGTTCTAACATAGCGAAATTATCACAGTTTTTTATACTCGTGATCGGTGGCCACATCTTTTATGATTATAAGTTCAGCCAAGCGTTATGAGCAACTGGGTTCAGTTGTTGCTCAGCGAAATGGTCGTATTGAAGGCAACATTGAAGCTGTGCGGCAAAGTGTCCATTTGTCTCAACTCGTCGCCATTTCGGACAATTGGAGAGTGTTTTACAGTTTGATTTAAACCCAAACACATTTTAAATTGTGCAAAAATTCGCAATCACTGCATCTCATTTGGACTACCCTGCTTACTTATTTCCCTTAACATTCCATGAAGGAACAGACGGAGAACTTCTCTCGAATCAGTGAGCTGTGTAGGAATTAATTTGTATACTCACTGACCGGGACCTATTGTTTAAAGCCGGCTCCGATTCTATACAATTTTTTACTGATTCTATACAATTTACAGTCGTGCGAAAATATTTCCGTGTCTCTGTCCTTCCTTATCTATTTTGGGAATTACTTTATAGATTCTATGATAATTCATTTATTCTCTGAATAATTTCATAGATTCTATAAAATATTTATGCCTGTGCACAACTGCATCCGATTATGCCCACTGTGCTGACTACTTTAATGACACCTTTATCGAGGTTTTTCTTGCATTCTACTCCATCGTCTGTCTAGCAAAGAGAGTGTATGTGAATTATTCCAAAAAATAATAGAAGAAGAAGCAATTTAGTGGTTGTTAATGTGACAGCAGCATTTCGTAGTCAATGCATTCATTCTACTGCGGCAGCGAGTTCGAATGTGACATGCAAATCATATGAAAAATGCACAAAGTGCAATTGACTCAATGTAACTTAAATTTATCTCCCCCACTCGTTTGCCATTGCCTCGTCTTCGGCTTCGGCTTCTGCTACATGCTGTTCTGCTCTGCTCTTGTCTTTGGCTTTCCAAGCACGTCTTTTATGTTTTGTCGGCAAACGGCATCGCCATCTCTCGCATTTCGATGGTGGAAGAAATTACATGGCAGAAAAATTCATATTTGATGAGTTTTTGATTGTGTCACCCACCAAGACAAGGGCCGCGTTAGTTCTGCCACCAGCTACTGGCAAGTGCTTCCCAGCTCACCGTTGCCGGTTTGCGGAGTGTGGGGTGGGCGGAAGCCTGGATGGGCGCAGAGGTGAATGCGGGCATTAGGAGAGCTGTGTACGCGCGTGTATGCCAGTGTCTATTGCTTGTCTTCATCTTTTGACATACATATTTATTGCTGTGGTTTCCTACCACATCCATCCATCCCTTCCATGCACGCTGCCTCCATCAGAGCCACAACATTGACAACGACATCGAGGAAACAGCCAAAGCGGATGTAGCATGTTGTGGAGGGGGGGGGGGGTGGTATTCAGGGAAAAAAACACAAGACGGTAACGGTATTTTAATGCTAAGCTATGACATGCCAATTCAGTATGTTGCACCATTTATTCACTGAAAGAATTTTCCGGAAAAAGTCACAACGATATCCTTGCGGGAGAAACCCGAAAGAGTATTAGAGATAGACGGAGAGCGCAAGAGAGAAGGAAGGACTTATCACCACAAGGCTTATGTGTCTATCTGTGTGTGTGTGTGTGTATGGGTGTGAAATTAAAGTGAAAGAAAAAAACGTTGAGTAATTTATGTAAGTAACCGAAAGGAATGTCCTTAAACACTGAAATATCATCCTTTTAATCTAATCCTGTGGTTTTTCGGTTTTTTCTTTTTCTTTCACATAGTTCGAAAGCGAAGAGACGGAGTTTGTTTAAAGTGCTTAAAGTTTGGATACTGCATTACTTTAAGATCAGCCAAATAATGAATACTCCGACTCTGCACAACACAACAACATTTACCTAATGTGAAATTCTGCTCAATTTCAAATCATTTCAATCAGCAAATTCTTACTTCACCCTTTCACTAACTTGCTAAAGTTGCAACCGCCTCCCCTCCGCCTAACCGTTCAATACCAATCAAAAACTTTGCAAACTGAATGGCCGCAGCAACGACTTCTGTTTCCATATTGTTGTTGTTATGTTGTGTCAATTCATTTGTGAAAATTCTTTGTAATTCTCGAAGATAAACACAAAACCGAAACCATGAAAAACGTTCAGCGTACACATGTAATGCCCGTGTTTGACGACAACCATAGCATGGAATGCGTGCGTCGACGCGCGTTGTTGGCAATCCAAAAATGGGGACTTAATTTTACCCCCTGCCCCTTAATGGGTGACCAGTTTCCAGGTGAAACGCGATGAAAAAGATGGAAACGTTTATCAACTCACCAAGTGTGTGAGTGAGCGGATAACAGTTGTGGTGGCAAAAGGGTGTAAAAGGTACGAAATTGTACCCGTTGTCTGTATTTGTATTGTATATTAGGGCGGAGTGAAACTCAAAAAAAAAAAAAGTTAACCTCGGAAAGAGATGTAGTCTGGGGTCCTAATGAGGGGAAAAATAAAGAAAAACAATTTAAAAAATTTTTAGGGGTCGCGCCACTCCCTCGAAATTTGGAAATTATCGCTATTTTGGCGTTGATTTTAGAAAAATCCTAAAAAGTTTTATGTCAATAAATGTTTGCAATAGCGTAAACAATGAAATAAGGGCATGAAAAAATTTAAAATTTTTTTCTCATTGTTCAAAAATTTCAAAAAGTAAAATAAGTCAAATCGTCCCTTCTTCAGAAAATTGACTGAACAATGAAATCGCCACCAAAGCTACAAATATTAGTCGATTATCCTCATATTTGCCTCAAATACTTTTGTTTGGAAGCTCAAACTTTTAAATTTCGAATAAGTTAAGTCGTTAATTTTTAGGATTTTTCTAAAATCAACGCCAAAATAGCGATAATTTCCAAATTTCGAGGGAGTGGCGCGACCCCTAAAATTTTTTTCTTTATTTTTCCCCTCATTAGGACCCCAGACTACATCTCTTTCCGAGGTTAACTTTTTCGATTTAAAAAAATGCATGTTTTCACTGCACCCTATCTTAATATATATTTACCCTCGACACTGATTCACTGATACACTGATACACTGATACACTGATACACTGATACACTGATACACTGATACACTGATACACTGATACACTGATACACTGATACACTGATACACTGATACACTCATACACTGATACACTGATACACTGATACACTGATACACTGATTCCCTGATTCACTGACTCTGTCACGCAGTACGTAGGAATTTAAATAGGCATTCTATAATAATTCTATAAATAATAATAATAAAAAAAATAATATTTTTTTTGTACAGAAATTGTGTTTTCCCCAAATTTTTTTTTTACCAAATTTTTTTTTTTCTAAAATTTTTTTTTCTTACAAATTTTTTTTTTTCCAAATTTTTTTTTTTTCCAAATTTTTTTTTTCAAGAAATTTTTTTTTTCAAAAAAATTTTTTTTTTCCACAAAATTTTTTTTTTCAAGAAAATTTTTTTTTTCAGCAAAAATTTTTTTTCCACAAATTTTTTTTTTTTCGATATTTTTTTTTACAAAATAGTTTTCTCAAAATATTTTGTACAAAATTTTTAAAATTAAGTAACAAATACTTTCTTAAGCAAATTAACGGGCGCCATAGGCGCATTACAACTTACTAGTTGTATATATTGATAGAAGTATTTTTATTTATTACAAATTGCTTAATAGGGGATTATATACTCAATACAAAATTATTTTTCTTAAAAGTAATCGAAATGATTACTAATCGTAATCGAAATTTAACAGCAATGCCACAGGCCAACCATTGTCTACTTTGCGTTGTTCATACGTGCAAAATTTTTGGATGAAAATCAGGAGTCGGTTTTTTTTTTTAAAAATTAACTTTCTTAGATAATTACACATTCTAAGGAATACTTTCACACTTACTAGACAAGTCCTAGCCTCTTAAAAAGTCCATGAATCGATGTATCGATCATCCTTAGTCTTTGCGGTATATATTTCGTACTTTATCCCCTTTTCAGGGCCTTTATTTGTACCCAAAGTTTGAAAATATGACAGGGCCAAAACATTTACGCAGTGAAAAAATAAATCTGCTGAAATGCATTTCATATTTGCCCGGAAAAATCATTATACGCCTCCAAAAACCCACCAACACCGACATGCAGTTGATGATGATGTTGGGCAAGGGACTAATGTGGGAGAGAGAAGCGGAGAATTTGAGTCTGTGTGTGGTGTGAATTGTGTGTATTGCACATGTTTCGACATCATCAGGAAACTGCACACAAGTCAAATTAAGCGTGTGCTTTTGTATTTGTGTCAGTATGAGAGAATGTCTGTCCTCTATGTGTGTGTGTGTGGCCGAATTCGGTTGTATGTGTGGCATACGTGTGTGTGTGTGCGAGGATGTTGTTGCTGGGTTATGAGGGTACTTTTCTCAAATGTTTTGTGTTGGCATTTCAATGTTGCCATTTCCACGACTGCCTGCTGTTTAGTTTCCGTATTTATGTTTTGTAGCTATTTTCGTTGTTGTTGTATTTTTGTTTTCATTTTCTGCTGCTGCTGTTTGTTGTCTCTGTGTTTAAGTTTATTGCTGAGATTGCTAAAATATTGTTTGCTGAACAAAGCATTTTTGTTTTCTTTTTTTTTTTTGCACATCTATTTTTAATTCGTTTTTGCTCCTGTTATCCTTCCGGGCCCCACACGTCCCCACTGTGTTCTTTACATCCATTCATTTATCTCGGGTTTCCCGCTTTCACTGCGTGTATTATTATTTCGAGTTCATGAAGATAATTTAGAAGGAATTAAAAAACATTTGTACATCCATTTGTTCTGCTTTTCTGTCTCATCTCTTTTCCCTTTTTCCCGTTTCCACAGTCTATGTGTGTGCTTTGTTACAGAACGCACGCACACACTCACTGCTATAAAAGTTGAAAAAAAAAGAACTGAAATGAATTTCAAATTAACAAAACATGAATCAAAACAAACCAAACGAACAAAAAAAAAATGAGAAAATAAAATTGGAAACTTATCAAAATGGAGGTCAAATAGGAATTAAGGAGCCATGGTTCAATGCATCCGAGTTTGTTGCGAATAAATTGGATTTCTTTTGTGTGTGTGTGTGTTAGAAATTCTTTGGAAAATGTTTCAATAATTCATAAGTTTTATAGAAGCATCGCTGAGAAAACAGAAAATAGGTTAACTTGAAGGAAATAACTGAGCTGGAGTGGAATGGATTTATAAATTTATTGGTGGCGTTCATCTCAATCAATTCTTTTTCGATTGACAAAAATAACAAAAGATTATAAGAGGATATATAATGGTTTCTCCAGGACCTGGGGGGATTTATCGGTGGACAGTTTTACATGATAAATACCTTGAAAGCCTGCACCATCATGCATACAATGGGGTAACTACAATGCGGCTACCCCATCGCCCCCAAGCGTACCAAGTAAACCTGGTACGTCTGAGGAGCCAATTGTATAATTCTTAGTACACGTCGATATGAAATAATACCCAACCGCAAAAAAGGACTATTAAATTACGCAAAAAAAAAATAACAACCCATGTTATTGAAATAAAAAATTAAAAAAAAAAAAAAACAAATAAAATATTTTTGGGGTTTTGAGAAATAATCATTAATGAAATAAAGCCCCAAATCCCCAAATAAAAAAATCCCAAAAATCCAAAAATAATCCCCAATTGAAATTAATTCCAAAAAAAAACAATAAAATAAAACCCCATTTTATTGAAATAATCCACAAATAAAAAATTAAAAAAAAATTAAATCCAAATAAAATTTGTTTGGGGTTTTGAGAAATAATCATCAATGAAATAAAGCCCCCCACCCAAAAAAAAAAAACAATGAAATAACACCCCATATTAGTGAAATAATCCCCAAATTAAAAAATCCCAAAAATCCAGAAAAAAAATATGGGTTTTTGGGAAATAATTCCCAATTGAAATAAAGTCCCAAAAAAAAAAAACAAAAAAAACACCAAATTTTAGTGAAATAATCTCCAAATAAAAAATTAAAAAAAAAACCAAAACCAAATAAAATTTGTTTGGGGTTTTGAGAAATAATCATCAATGAAATAAAGCCCCCACACAAAAAAAAAAAAAAATAATAAAATAATATGGGTTTTTAGGAAATAATCCCCAATTGAAATAAAGCCAAAAAAACAATAAAATAACACCCCATTTTAGTGAAATAATCTCCAAATAAAAAATTAAAAACAACCAAAACCTAATAAAATATCTTTGGGGCTTTGGGAATAATCCCCAATGAAATAAATCCCAAAAAAAAATATTTTAGTAAAATAGTCCCCAAATAAAAAATGGAGAAAAAAATTCCAAAAATCCTAAACAATATTTATGGGGTTTTGGGAAATAATGCCCAAAAAAAAATCAAATAACACCAATTTTAGTGAAATAATCCCCAACAAAAAAAAATTAAACAGAATATTTATGTGGTTTAAGTTATTTGGGGGTCATTCCATTATGAAATAATCCCCAAATGTTTAATTAAATAACCACCAAATTGGATTAAGCTTTAACTGATGAGGTGAATTTTTTGCACATAGTATGTGGCCTAAAAAAGTGTAAAATTAACCACCACCTCATCAGTTAAAGGTTAAGTAACGTCCAAATGATTTTTCGCACTTTTTTGGGGGTTATTTACTTTTCTCATTTGTGGAGTTTTTCGTAAATTTGTCTGTAAAAATAATTAGCCTTTCAAATAGTCAGTGTATATATAAATTGAATTTGGCTCAGCTCCCTGATTCGAGTGAAAATCTTCGTCTGTTCCTTCATGAAATATTAAGTAAGGATCTATTGATTGAAATTCTCTCTTGTATGTGTTTGTTCTTCCATAGTCGCAGTCTTTCAGCTATTTCCATTCTTTCCTATATACCAAGCCAACGTAAAACAAGTTTTTTTTCTATACATTAAAAACCCATCAAAAAAAGTCCCCGAATAGCGACACAATAGTGTCCAAAATCTCCCCATTATGCTGTCTACTGTCCACAGTTTCCCTTACCCAGAACAAGCCGAAGAAATTATCAGCATAGTCAAGTTTAAGGTAGACGAAGTACTCGTATGTACATAATACGCTAAGAGATTTAATAGAAAATGTTCTCCAACGTTCCTATGGCGCTGCTGTGTCTAGATTTTAATCAATGCGAATTTCCTCGTTTTTTTTTGCTGTTATTCTTCTGCAGCTGTTATGGTTGCGTGGCGCCAAACTGTCGCCGCTGCCACCGCCGCACGATAGCGGCAAGAGGGACAATGGAAGAATGATGAATGAAACAAAAACGATGATGACAAATTTGTGCTCAAGGTTGCTGTCTTATTTCTATTTTGTTTTTTTTTTTGCCAAAGAAATATTGTAAAGGTTGATGCTTGAAATCCTTGGACTGAGTAAAGTGGCATTGATGTGACATCACCGTTTTGTGGGAGAAGGGAGTGCAAGAGTTTAAATTGAATATTTTCGGTGGGTGGTAATGGTAGATAGGAAGAGATTGGGGGCTAGGGGAATGGTGAAATGAGGGGGGTAATATGTTAGAAGATCTTTTAGCTTTAGGGACTCAGACAGGTTAATCAAAATCCATGTTGTAGAATTATACGGATGGTTTAGGTGGGCGCTCCATTGGCAATGAGCCTCAAATAGCGTCTATTGAAATGGTTTTGAAATTGTTACCATACCACTCTGAAATCGCCTGATATACGGATATAAAGCTGAGTTTTGTATATGAAAGTCGCGACTATCACACAATTAAACCCAGGTAAGACCATCAACGGTAAGATCAGCAGCTGTTTTCCACCCTGTAAATGCTGGCGACTTTACAAGTAAGCGAATAATCTCTAAGCCAAGAAAAACTTCTCTAGACAAGTTTTAGCCGTTGGGAGCCGGGATTTTAACAGTAGGCCCCCGTCAGTGAGTATACACAATTATATCGCGCACAGCTCAGTGATTCGAGAGTAGTTCACCGTCTGTTCCTTCATGGAATGTTAGGGAAAAATAAGGATAAAAGGATAACACAGTCGAGTCAGTCATCCGACTACACAGTCTTTGAACCTCATCCTATCAAAGTTGAAAGTTCCTTCATGGAATGTTAAGGGAAATAAGTAAGTAAGTAGTCACTCTCACTCTCCCACCACATCTCAGTTAGCCAGTTCGTTAATTGACGCCCTTTGGGTGTAAGAAAATTAACAAAATTTACAAATTTATTTCGATATAAAAACAAAACAGCCCATAACTTCTCCAGTTTCCCACAAGTTCGCTTATGCGGGCTGTTTCCAAATCCAGAACTCCAGAGAAAAATTTGAACTGAAATGTCCGCAAAATATCGCCTTCCGCCAATTTTCACAAAACATCATTTACAAATTTTCCGCTTTGTTTTGTTTCGTGGTGCTGGCTTTTTTTTCTCATCTATTTTTGCTCTTTCAAAATTCATCTACACCACTTAACATGCTAATCGCTAATGTTTACATAAATGCCATAAAGCTCAAGCACTCGTATGTGCATGGATAGTTTACACAGAAAAAAAAACGAACACGAAAACGAAAACCAGCCACAATACGAAATATTGTAATAGAATCTAACCCACCACCACCGCCCACATTGGCAAATCGGGAAAAAGTGGCTTAAAAATACGTTATCCTTGCACAAAAAATATATGAAAGGGTACACCAATATGGTGTGATGGATTGAATGGATGGGGGGGAAGTGTTTACTTATTTTTACTCTTTTGGGAGATTCTAAACCTGGCAAAGTCTATTTAAGACACATACTGTCAAGGCTTGTTGGAAACGAGTCCCAAAGAAATTCCTCGCACATGAAAAATTATCTTGCAAATCATTTTTTCGTTGCGGTTCTAGCGGGGGGTTCTATGATTTCTCAAAAGGAAAATATAACAAAAATAAAAAAAAATGATACACAATTTTTTCTCATTGGGAAATTTATCATAAATTAATTAAGGGATTTTTCAGAATTTTTGGACACATTTTCATGTTTTTCCTTTTAAGGCATGTTTTTATGTTTTTCCTACATTTTGAACACATTTTCATATTTTCGTGTATTTTTGGGAATTCTTCATTTTTTTTTTTGGGTATTGGTTTGTTTTTGTTGTGTTCCATTTTTCACAGCACAATCAAAAGGTCTTGATATTACTCATTGCTGGCATCCCTCATCGGCAAGACATTCTTAAAGGTATTAATTTTATTATTAACTAGCTGACCCGGTCCGCGTTGCTGGCCCTAAGCAAACATTATATATAACATTTTTATATATATAGATGAGATTGGTCCACATAAAAAATTATGTTGTAGTCACCCTGTTCCAAAATACCCCCAAAAAAACAACATTAAATTTTTTAAAAATTATTTGAGGGAGTTTTTCGGGACTTTTTCATGTTGTCCTTTTTGGGCATGTTTTCATCTATTTTTGGGAATTCTTTTTCTGGTGGGGGAAGCATTTTTCGTAGAGCCCTAAGAAGGTCTTGACTTTATTTATTCCTGGGATCCATCTAAGGTAAGACATTCTCAAAGGTATTTATTTTATCAATGAGATTGGTCTACATGAATTAGGGAATTTTTCAGAATTTTTGGCGACTTTTTCTTCAGGAGTTTTCATCTATTTTTGGGAATTCTTAATTTTTTTTTGGTGGGGGAAGCCCAGAGACCTCGGAAAAGGTATTCATTTTATCAATTAATATTCCGCCTTCCTGTCTGACAGAAATCTTGATAGAATATCTCCTTTCTATGTACTACTGCCTCAATCGATATTGAGATAGAGGCTGAAACCGCAAACAAGGTATTGGACAGCATCTTGGGTTGACAGGATACGCTAATAGAAAGCCAGCCTTTTCAGCCATAGGAAATAAATCACCTTTAATAAATAATGTTTGCTTTTTAGAATAAACCAAAAATATTTTTAGATGTAATTTATTTTTTTAATAAAAAAAAAATGGATTTATTTACTTCAATAGTATTACAATTCAAAAATCACTTTTTATTCTTTTGCTCTAGAAACTAAACTTAAGTTGATTTTTGTTCTGCAGTGTGTTATACAAACATATGTCAAATCTCTGGTTTATTCGGGAATCCTATGGGGTTTTCCCATATTGGCTCTGTAAGGCGAAATTGGGAACTGGAAAATGTGTGATGTTGTGTAGACGGTTTTGAACCCGACTCTCACTCAGCGACCCAGGTCTCACATCGCATTTGTGTGGGAATTATGTCCTTTAAGAATCAATTTCCCGACTCTGTTGCTCTCGGGTGTACTTTAACTTTTATCAGCCCATTTTCCCATCACACCATCACCAGCCCACCCTTTGGGCGGCCAAAACGATTTCCAACATTAATCGCCACCAAATCCATGAAGTGTTGGGGCACGTACATCCATTCAAACAATGTACAATACAAATTTTAGTTAAAACAAAAAAAAAAAAAGTAACCGACAAAACGAAACAGCATTCATAGTTTTATGGAAAAGTTACTTAGTTTTGCGCTTAATGATAGTCGTTTTTTTTTTTTTTAACATATTCGGGAAAATAAAAATGAAACGTTGCCTATTGTGTGAGGGGTGGAGGACTTTAAAGCAATTCCAAAAAACGAACACGTTTTAATTGTAGCCCATAACAAGACTGGGGGTGAAAGAAATAAAGGAATTCCAATGGAAATTCTTTATAATCCGATTGATGGGTGGTAGGGTAGATTTGGAGATTTTGTTTAAGCTATTCAACCTTGTAAGGAGACTGGCTGGTAAATATTAAAATAGGTCAGCAATGTATGGGATTTAACTTATGGCTTTATATATCGGTCATAATAATCCTGTTTTCATCGGAGAGAACCTGAGAGAACTTTAGTGGAATGATAATTGCACAGAAAAAAATACGGGCCAAAAATTTTCAATTACTGTCGTAATTGAAATTAAGCTTGGAAATCAATTAATGTTGTAATTGAACTTACAAATTCTTGGCGAAATCCATGTAAAAAATAGTAAAAAAATCAATTACTTATTTAAAATTTGAGTAATTGAATTCACAACTTTTGTAATTGGAAGAAAATCAATTAAAAAAGTAATTGACGAATTCCATACAAACTTCGTAATTGATTTTAAAAATATGTTTTTTCTGTGTGGGATTCTATGGACTTCAGGTTTTTTTTCTACCAGAATGGCTAACAAGTTACATGTTGAAGGCCAAATTGTATAGTGTGAAATTCCCAAATAGCGCTGACCGCAGAATATATTAACATATTTTAAGGCGCAATGAAAATTATACTAAATTGCCTAGCGTAAACTGCCATTGGGTGATAGCTTGTCTGCTTGACAAAAAAAACAGGGTTATAACAACAGCCATATGCCGGAACTTTGCGAGTATACCGCTCTTTCTCTTTAAGTCTTGACATATTTTCTAAAAAAAAAGCTGCAGCATTCACCGGTGATTAACCGTAGAAGTTATTTCGTCTACAGGTCACTAAGGTGGAAAATAAAAAAAAAAAACAGTAAGTATGTAAATATTAGGACTACACTGCGTATGATTGTTATTTAAATATGAATTAATATTACTCATACCAGTAAGAACAAAACTTAAAACCACAATTATTTCAATCCAACATCTTTGATCTGCTAATAAAAAATGGCTGCTTCAAGCAGGTAAGCAGGTGTCCACAGCGATCTTTCAAACATCCTTATAAAAGAATGTTTTTAATGAATGATTCTGAGCTTTGACCACCCCAAAGACTAACAAAGCGAGTACTGCAACTTTTCCATGGAACGACCAGTAAGGATTACTATGCGTATGATTAATATTACTAACACCAGCAAAAACCAAAATCAAATTTGCCCAGTAATGAATTTATCTTCATTCGAAAGAGAGATGTTTTTTTTCTCGCTGACAAAATTTAAATTACAAAGCGAATGTAATGAACCCAATCATATATGTGTGTACGTTAGAGTGGGTGTGTTTCAAACGGAGAAGAACTGAGAATTATTTGCCGTTATTATATTCAAATTAATTTTGGACTACCGTGTACTCTCTCATAAGCGGATATCTAAGGGACTGAGAATTTTGTCCGTTGATGAGAGGTGTCCGTTTATGAGAGAACTACACAAGAGGACTGAAGCGGATTGGTACTGAAAAACGTGTCCGTTTATGAGAGGTTTCCGCTTAAGAGAGGTGTCCGTTTAAGAGAGGTGTCCGCAAGGAGAGTACAGTATTTGCCAGTCTTTGCTTAACTTAAACTGCATTTGAATTCGGTCATTGAAAACCTCAAACTCTGACAAAAATAAAAAAAATCCCTTAACACACAAACGATAGTTTTTCCTTATTGCGAAAGGAAAACTAGCACCATGAAAAGGCTTTACAAATACCATGGAGTCTTACTAAACTCCGCAGTTGTACCAGCCAGCTCCAATACGCAACCCATTCTATGGCACCCATACACTGTAACTGTACGTGAATAAATACGCTCACACTCAGCCGATACAGATAAATTAACTCAAACATATTTAACACCGAACGACACCGACTGCAACATGAACGACAGACAGAAAAATCGTAAAACATTTTATACAAATGTTAAATAATGTTTGGTGTTGCGTAATAAATTCAATTTGACAAAATAATCGCGGTAATTAAGAGATGCTTCGATATAAATTACAAAACAATTTTACGCACACATTTGTACTCAGGAACGGGAAGTAGGAAACAGAAGGCCTTTTAGAGGGCCTTCTCACCACTGGCGTCCTGGCATGGCCAATTTACACAGGATATTGATGGAATGCGGAAGGCCTTTACCTCGCTCCCGTCTCTTCATAGGCCTCTACCAGGTCTCCTCTGACGAGATGAGTCAAAAAGAAGAACAAACATTATATAGAACTGACTAACCTTTGCAGACACAAAAATTATATAGTCCAAAATTAATTTTAAACAGTTTTTTTGTTCTTCTCTATTTGAAACACTTTTTTGATTTTGGTTACTAATTTAAATGAATTTTTTTTTGGATAGATGTACAAATGTTTTAGGCGTCTCAAGGATTTAAAATCACTTGCAAACTCAAACTGGAAAATGTTGTTTGATTTCAATACCAGCTGCTGTCTTATATTTCCATAATTAAGTTTCACCCTACAAAGGGTTAACCCTAGTCTGGCGTCCGCAAAGAAACAGGAAATTCCATCTCCACTCAAAATCAGAATTGCCCTAAGGTTTTCTCAAAAAAGGCAACTGACAGTTCTTTAGATCTTGCAGTTCCATTCTGAGAGCAGACTTGCTATTAGGTCTGCTTAATTGAAGTAAGCTAAACCCAGAATAAAACCTTAAAATTCTGTTATGAAACCAAGTCACCGTCTCACAGAAGTGTCATCGAAATGTCTGAGGTACATTTTGTAAGGTTCTATGTTCTATGTGATTTGGGTATAGACCAAAACGTGAGTATAGCATCGGTGCGGAACTTTCAAGGGCCCCCACTTGATGTTTATGGGCTCTTGACTACCCGTAGTGCTAGACTTAAGTCTACGGCTAGACCTCGCATTCCTAGACTACTTGCAGTTCGAGATCCATAAACCACAGAACTGTCCACAAACAATTTTGTCACCGATAATGATTCGGGTGATGTGTTTCCTATTCAGCTTCGGCGAAATGTTAACAAATATCCTGCGAACTCCAATGGCAAGGTGAGACTTTAAGCCCATAATTCCTTGACTCACGCGGTACCAGAAGAAGTCTATGATTAGACTTTTTAAACGAAGTTATTCGTAGTCGACTGGAGACAACATACTATGGCGACGGTGGGCGGCCGTGGTGTGGTGGGTAGTGTGTGCGACTATCACACAGAAGAACCCGAGTTCGAAATTGAATAAGACCATCAAGCATTTGTCAGCGGCTGTCCACCTTGTAAATGTTGGCGACTTCACGAGTAACAGGGTAACAGTAACATCTCTAAGCCATGTAAAACTTCTCTGGAAAAACAGTAGGTCCCGGTCATTGGTATATAAATTATATCGTACACTGCTCACTGATTCGAGAGATATTCCTCGTCCATTCCTTCACGGAATGTTAAGGGAAATAATTAAATGAAATAATCAATGAAAACTGCTACAAAATGCCAGGCAAACAAACTGACTTGCCCTAGTATGAGATTTGCTAGTTGCCTTTATTTAAAACGATCATGTTCCTGATGTCCTCATAAGGTAAACAAGGTCACTGGACATGCAGCCAGTCATCGACTGTCCTACCAGCTATACGGGACTAAGTATAGCTGAGGGTCCTCGTAAAGAAAATTAGGATAAGCATGAAGAATTCGCATGTGGCTTCGGTCGTCTGTCCACTAGAATCACTTTTCTCAGACCTTCTGCCCACTCATATATATAATCTTTGTCCTCTAGCTTCTCATTGACCCACTCAGCGGACAGCATCACCTGCCTTCAGCGGATCTTACGGAGGCAGGATAAAATATGTATCGTGATGTCCTCGTAGCTCTCAGTAGGCCTTCGAAACAATTTCACTTTGCCGCCTTGCCAATTCCGCCGCTGAGAAGTTTCCCGAAAAATACGCACACATACCATCGCATAGAGAATCGAGTAACCAACTCCCCACCTTGCCACCAAATCAAATACACAGCGTGGTAGCTACAATGTTCAGGCAACGTTTAAAACAGACAATTTGCCACAGAGACGAAATGTGCTTGAAATGTTATGTGGGTGCGTGTGTGTGCTTGCGGGGAGTGGGCAAAGGCAGAAATGCTGCCATGAAGCCTTTAAATCAAACACCTACATAAACACACAGCTTTGTACAAAATGTATACGAGACATTCATACAAGCATGTGGTGTAGTATGCATAATGAGGCAACAACACCGCCATCATTATCATCATTGGCATTGTCGACAGCATCATCGTCATCATCATCACCATCGTATGTATGATTATCAACGACAACAACTGCAACTACACCAAAACACATGTGTAGAAGCTACACATACACCGACAACAACAACAACAGGAGAAGTAGAAGGAGGCGAAACAACCGAAAAACATCAGTTTACTTGGAAATCAGCAGAAATAAAGCATGCACAATATGCGCCTACTTACACAGCTCCCACTCACACTCTCTCACTAACTCTCTCTCTCTCTCAATCATTTGGTGTTTGTGAGCCTGTGCATGAGCAAGTGTTCATAATTAACTTTATGCTTTCACACACACACACTCACACGTCTACCCTAATGATTTACTTTAGTGTAATAACGCCAGTGTGAGCGTGTGTGTTGTGCCTCCTGCACTATGGTGTGTAATTGTAAATGCATTTAATTTATACCTTACATTGTGGTACTCTATCCTTTGATGTCATCTAAAACTATTGAACGACTGACTGTCTGGGCGGGAAGGGGGAGGTTGACACACACACACACAGTGATAGAGCAAGATAAATGTTTTTGATCTAGAACAAAAGCCAGCATACGAGATTGTGGGAGTTTAATATACGAATGTGTATGCACGAGTATTTCGGTGTCACAGAGTTTACCTTAGAAAATTGACAAAGGGATAGGAAGTCGGTAGATATAGATAACATCACCACTATCAGTTTATATGAAATAGTTAGCCATGAATTATCTACACAGGGCAACAATGGTGTCGGTGGAGTCATATCAACACTGATAACGAATTTGGGATTTCTTACACCGTGTTACAAAAAATAGATTTTTTTTCTGTCCTATGAACCAAATTTACTTTTTCGCAAAGGGGATAAAAAATAAAAATACACGTGTATCGGCGATTTTCATGTACACGTCAGAATTTTTTTTTTTTTAAGTTTGAAGTATAAAGCTCGTAGTGGCCTGTGTGAAAGCCTTTCGACCGATTTTTAACCCTTTTTCAGTGATCCAATCGAGCTGATTTTTGGCAAGCAGACTCGTGGAAATGTCTATCACGTCAAATTTTTTAAAAAATAGATTTTTATCAATTCCCAGATGTTCCCCAATTTTTATTATTTTTGAAAAAACAAATATTTTTTTCACTTTTCTTAGCATAACTTGAAGAGACTTCCAATTTTTAAACTACTTAAGCGTTACGAAAAAAAATGTTTTTTGAACTGAAACCTTAAAAAAAAAACATTTTTAATAAAAAAAAAAATTTTGGAAAATCTGAGAATTGATAAAAATCTATTTTTTAAAAAATTTGACGTGATACAGACATTTCCACGAGTCTGCCTGCCAAAAATCAGCTCGATTGGATCACTGAAACAGGGTTAAAAATCGGTCCAAAGGCTTTCAAACAGGCCACTACGAGCTTTATACTTAAAAATTAAAAAAAAAAAAATTCTGACGTGTACATGAAAATCGCCGATACACGTGTAATTTTATTTTTTATCCCCTTTCCGAAAAAGTAAATTTGGTTCATAGGACAGAATGTGTGCAACACGGTGTTATAGTAAGAAATCTTGCGATCTAGAGAAAGCATTATATGGAAATAATTTGAGATTATGTACTGTTTTTATTAGCAAATATCTGGAAGCTTTATTTTTATAGACCGCCGAAGCTTATCCAAGCATTCTTAATGAACGTAACTGAATTTTTGGCGATGGGTCGATGCCTATCTGACATCTCTGCCAATCTAGGGGTCACAGAACCTGCCTATGATACTATGCCAATTGGCAGTAACGCTCAGAATGACTGTCCGCCAAATGCCGGCTATAATCACTAAACAGTCTGTCCGCTCCGACTGGCAAGTCGGTACACAGAAATTAACGGATATACAGCCCTGAAGCTACCGCGATAGCAACGCAATGATCGACGTGCAATCACAAAACTCTTAGACAGGCCGATCAAAGTCGTTCTGGCTCCGGTTACAGAGATGGAGAAGACACCTCTAAACTATGGGCTGGGAACTTAAGCCAGCATCTGCAAGCCAAAGGCTTCAGTTTCAGTCAAAACGTCAACAGGTGTCCCGCAAAATCGGGCCTAAGGCTTTAAGTGTAGCGTTAAAGCGATTATCGACAGTAAGGACATGGACCCATCGATCTCTAGGTGTTGAGGTTATCTGTGGATATAATCCCGCCTTACCTCCTGCCTGCCTCACTCATACAATTACCGGAGCCGAGTCAACTCAAAATCCTTAGAAGGATATTAATCGATCTGATAGTCAAAGACCATCTAGTGGGCAGACTTCCTCTGTCAGAGGCAATATTTTCCTGTATTTATTTTCCTATATGAACTTCTCTAAAATAATTAGTGATATCTTGAGATTGAAATCGAACTATTGTGTGCACACATAGATATACGAACAGTGGAACTTCCATAAGACGAATTTTCTTTAAGTTTAAATTTATTTAAAAAGTTTTTTAATTAATTAACCGAAAGTCGCCGTAAGTCGAACTTTTCTACGTTACGGAAGTGTATATTTATTATAATTTTCTATAAATTTAAAAAGGTTTGATCTCAGTTAGTAGGACTTCAGCATAGACTATTGAATGGGCTAGAAACACTGTAACACAGTGCTTGGCTTGCCCTTTGATAGCCAGCTAAATAAAAGGTCAAACTAAATAAATACGCCATAAGCTGGAGTACTCCCTCATGATTTCTCAAGACTTAATTCTCTTTTATTTGTACTTTGTTAAAGTATGTTTTTGTCCATGTTTTTTGCATGTTCAACTTTAATTAGTGGCAGCAAAAAACCCGAAACTTAGAAGTGCTCGTTTTGGTCGCTGTTAATTCAGCTTTTAAGGTGTTGTCAGTTTTATGTGACCTTCTGCGTGCTGACAGGATTTCTAACGTGACTCATGTAGATTAATAAGGATTGCTGTTGTCGGTTCGCAAGACAGTGATATCTATCAAATGTGTTGGGTTTGTTGTTGTTTGTTTGTTTGTAGCTCTTAATAGTTTTATTATACTAAATAAGCAACGGAGAATGTGTCACTCATGCCTCGGTAGTTGATAAGAAAAGTTTCCGAATTAAAAACATTTTTCTCCGATTTTGCTCTAGGCCAGTTAGTATGGGAGAGAACATACAGTCAGCTTGAGGTTTAGAAAATATACTAAGTAATCCACTTATAGACGAAGATCTTAGGCGCTGAACAGCTAAAGTTGGGGTCCATTCCAGCGATAGGAAAAGAGATAGAGAGCGAGATATTGGAACACATCTTTGAGGCAGCATGGACGCCATGTTATAAAAAATGAATAACTCTGAGTGACACTAGAATAGTAAGCGACCTCTCCGAACAGAAGGGTGTAGTCACAGAGCTTATAGAGAAAAAACGATAGCTGCACTTCCGTATGAGAGTCCAATCAATCTAAACAGGTGTGTCCCCATTGGTATAAAACAAAGGTTCGCTCCCAATGCTGTCCTTAATAAGACCCGATTGAGTGTGTCTGTCGTGACGGGAGACAGCCTGACTTGAAGGCATTCAGTGAAGCTGATGGCTGCGACTAGTGGCTATGGTAGAAGCTGTTCGAGGAAGCGGTGGAGGAGACTGTGAAACCCATTCCCTACACATGCCTTGCCCCGGTGAAGAGGCGGGTATCAACACTAGGTGGGTCTATGAAGAATGACCCAAATGAAGAATTCCCAAAAATTTATTAAAAAATCCCCCCATTCCAAAATTCTGAAAAATCCCCGAAATTTTGGAAAATATTACAAATTTTCCAAAAAATTTTGGAGATTTTGGAAATTTTACGTACACTTTTTGATTTTAATACTGTGGGGAAAGTTTTAATGGTTTAGAATTTGGTTTATTTTGAATAAGGAAAATGGCTCAGACACAAAAAATAAAATATTTTCCAAAAATTATGAAAAAATCCCAGTTTGGGGATTTTAACGATTTCACGTTTTCTCTTTGAGTTAAATTAGGAAGAGAAGTTTTTCACAGTTAAAATTTTGGGTCATTTTGAAAATGAAAAATTTAATTAATTTGGGGATTTTGGAGATTTTCCGAATACGTTTTGAGTTAAATACTGTGGGGAAAATTTTAATTTTGAATACGAAAACTGGTACAAACACAAAAAATGAAATATTTTCCAAAAATTATGAACTAAATTCCCAATTTGGGGATTTTGGAGATTTCACGAATAATTTTTAAGTTAAGTACTAAAGAGGAATTTGTCATTGTTAAAATGTTGGGTTATTTTGAAAACGAAAAATTATGAAAAAAAATAAATATTTCCATAATTTCCATATTAGGGGGGTTTTGGAGATTTCACGAATACTTTTTCAGTTAAATACTGTGGGGAAAGTTTTATTAGTTAAAATTTGGATTATTTTGAAGATAAAATTTTTTCAAAAAATGAAATATTTTCCAAAAATTATGAACTAAATTCCCAATTTGGGGATTTTGGAGATTTCACGAATAATTTTTAAGTTAAGTACTAAAGAGGAATTTGTCATTGTTAAAATGTTGGGTTATTTTGAAAACGAAAAATTATGAAAAAAATAAATATTTCCATAATTTCCATATTAGAGGGTTTTGGAGATTTCACGAATACTTTTTCAGTTAAATACTGTGGGGAAAGTTTTATTAGATAAATTTTGGATTATTTTGAAGATAAAAATGTTCCAAAACCAAAAAATTTAATATTTTCCAAAAATTATGAAATAAATTCCCAATTTGGGGATTTTGGAGATTTCACGAATACTCTTTGAGACAAATAATTGTTTGGAATTTGGGTTAATTTGAACAAGAAAAATGGCTCAAACATGAAAAATAAAATATTTTCCAAAAATTATGTTAAAAAATCCATGTTTGGGGATTTTGGAGATTCCCCGAATACTTTTTGTGTTAAATACAATGAGGAAAATTTTAATTCTAGAATTTGAGTTAATTTGAACAAGAAAAATGGCTCAAACTCAAAATATTTTCCAAAAATTATGAAAAAATTCCGATTTTGGGGATTTTGGAGATTCCCCGAATACTTTTTCAGTTAATTACTGTAGGGGAATTTCTAATTATTTAAATTTTGGCTTAGTTTGAAATGAAGAATTGCCCAAAAACGACAAATAAAATATCTTCCAAAAATTATGAAATTATTTCTAATTTTTTGGGATATTTTTCATAATGAAAAATGATCAATGTGGTTGGAAAAACATACCCCTAGTTTTTTTTGTTGGTAACTGTCGTTGCGTATCAAGGGACTACGTAGTGTGTTTATAAATATTGTCACTACAACCCATATTGTCACCTAAGAATATAAAAGAAAAATTTTAACAAATGTATCTATTAGGTCCCTCTAACAGTGAGTACACTCAAACCTGTTTTTGTGCGGGGTATAGGAAATTTTTAAAAATTAAAACACATAATATTCTTTTTTAAACAAGCCACTTTTTTTTATTAAAAGAAATTCGCACAAAAAAAGGTTTTATAAATATACAAATTTTAATTAGTTATTTCTTGTTGGGAAAAAATTCAGAAACGCGACTTATATATGTTCATATTCATTCACATGCCTTCGTGGTAATGAGTATCTGTGTACATGGAAATTCCTTTTCGAACATTATCGTCCATTTGCCAGTTGATACATGTCACAACATTCCTGCCTCTTGGCTTCATTATGTCCTCGTGGTTGGTTGCCAAGCAGCAAGCAGCAGGAGCGACCCCAAAACATTTATAGATGTAAAAGACTCTGACATGAAGCGTAATAAGGTTTCGCTCAAGTCTTCCTGTTACCAGATTTACAACTTTTGTCATTTTATTATTATAACATTTTTCTGTTATTATTTACCCCCATCCCAAGCCAACACACACTGGAAGTGACACTCACACTGCCGTACATGGAGGACATATTCAAACTTAATACCTTTCGCCACAATATGTATCTTCTCGTTATTCATAGCATCCTGCTCGTATCCTGGCGTTGTTTCTTTCCAACTATTGCCAGTGAAAGACACAGAGGAAGTAGGTGAAATATTCCGATTCCACTAGAAATTACTGGGTCCGCTTTTGCTTATGTGGGGAGGGGATAAACCAACCCAAAAGAAGAACTCAAACTAAATGTTTTCATATGAAAACATACAATCAAATGTATTATTTGTAGATGATTGTTTGTGTGTGTGTGTGCGTGTGAGTGCGAGTGTATGTGTGTTTGCTTGTATGACTGTATGCGTGTCTGTATTGTTCAGTTCACTGGTACTATTGTAGTTGTTATTATTATTGTGTGCGAGTGTGTGTTGTATTCAGTTTGTTCTGCACTGCAGTCATTTTGTCGACTTTTATTTGCCATTTCAACGATTTTACAACTTTACTGGCGCCGTGCATAATCCTAAACCGCCCCGTTAATATATCTTGTGCTCTTTGTAGAGACGCGACCAGAACGATGACGGCAGCAATGTCGGTGGCGGCGCTGCTGTGGGGGAAAGAAGTAACCTCTTATTATTAAAAAAACCAACCATACAGTACGTACTGGAGCAGAGGTGGAACCGAAAGAAGGAGTGCACGATTCAGGGGAATGCTGAATATACCTTTACCGTCGTTTATTCAGTTATAAAAGGACTCACAGGGTCACGGGGTATTGTTGATTTCGAGATGTAGAATTTAAATGGTGGGAAGCGCCATGTCTAGAATTGACAGATTGGTTATCATTCTACGGAAAAGTAGTAACCTCACTTCAACATATGTTGTCCTGAAAAAGAATTTTAATAAAACTCGAATATTCAAATTACTTGTAAAGATTTAAGTTCATTATTTGCCACATTTTTTTAAAAAATCTTTTCTAATCTGTAAATACTACATGATCAGCAGTAGAAATCTCTGCCCGAATGACCTACACCGGTTTAAATATCTCGATGTAACAAATCCTAATTTGTTAGATCCTTGTACAGGGCTATAGGGACTAACAGTGTTAGGTTATATTTTAGAGAAATGTCGCTCTGTGACTTTCAGGTAGGTTGCTTCAAACTAATATGACTTAAAGGGGTTTTTAAATTCCCAATGTATATTATAGCAAAGAAAGGAATTTAATGAAACCTGAATTTGTAAAATCGGGACGTTGCGACGACATAAGGTCGCCAATTTCGAGGTGTATCTATGCAAAATGCCCCAAATGAAGAATTTCCAAAAAAACTGATCAAAAATGTACCCAACAATCCTGAAATTCCTCCCCAAGTAATTTATAAAAAAATTCTACAATAAAAGATCAGTGAAACGACAGCCGCCGTTTGTAGTAGTTTTGTTTTTGTATTTTTGTATTTGTGTATTTGTGTATTTGTGTATTTGTGTATTTTTGTATTTTTGTATTTTTGTATTTTTGTATTTTTGTATTTTTGTATTTTTGTATTTTTGTATTTTTGTATTTTTGTATTTTTGTATTTTTGTATTTTTATATTTTTGTATTTTTGTATTTTTGTATTTTTGTATTTTTGTATTTTTGTATTTTTGTATTTTTGTATTTTTGTATTTTTGTATTTTTGTATTTTTGTATTTTTGTATTTTTGTATTTTTGTATTTTTGAATTTTTGTATTTTTGTATTTTTATATTTTTATATTTTTATATTTTTATATTTTTATATTTTTATATTTTTATATTTTTATATTTTTATATTTTTATATTTTTATATTTTTATATTTTTATATTTTTATATTTTTATATTTTTATATTTTTATATTTTTATATTTTTATATTTTTATATTTTTATATTTTTATATTTTTATATTTTTATATTTTTATATTTTTATATTTTTATATTTTTATATTTTTATATTTTTATATTTTTATATTTTTATATTTTTATATTTTTATATTTTTATATTTTTATATTTTTATATTTTTATATTTTTATATTTTTATATTTTTATATTTTTATATTTTTATATTTTTATATTTTTATATTTTTATATTTTTATATTTTTATATTTTTATATTTTTATATTTTTATATTTTTATATTTTTATATTTTTATATTTTTATATTTTTATATTTTTATATTTTTATATTTTTATATTTTTATATTTTTATATTTTTATATTTTTATATTTTTATATTTTTATATTTTTATATTTTTATATTTTTATATTTTTATATTTTTATATTTTTATATTTTTATATTTTTATATTTTTATATTTTTATATTTTTATATTTTTATATTTTTATATTTTTATATTTTTATATTTTTATATTTTTGTATTTTTATATTTTTATATTTTTATATTTTTGTATTTTTGTATTTTTGTATTTTTGTATTTTTGTATTTTTGTATTTTTGTATTTTTGTATTTTTGTATTTTTGTATTTTTGTATTTTTGTATTTTTGTATTTTTGTATTTTTGTATTTTTGTATTTTTGTATTTTTGTATTTTTGTATTTTTGTATTTTTGTATTTTTGTATTTTTGTATTTTTGTATTTTTGTATTTTTGTATTTTTGTATTTTTGTATTTTTGTATTTTTGTATTTTTGTATTTTTGTATTTTTGTATTTTTGTATTTTTGTATTTTTGTATTTTTGTATTTTTGTATTTTTGAATTTTTGTATTTTTGTATTTTTATATTTTTATATTTTTATATTTTTATATTTTTATATTTTTATATTTTTATATTTTTATATTTTTATATTTTTATATTTTTATATTTTTATATTTTTATATTTTTATATTTTTATATTTTTATATTTTTATATTTTTATATTTTTATATTTTTATATTTTTATATTTTTATATTTTTATATTTTTATATTTTTATATTTTTATATTTTTATATTTTTATATTTTTATATTTTTATATTTTTATATTTTTATATTTTTATATTTTTATATTTTTATATTTTTATATTTTTATATTTTTATATTTTTATATTTTTATATTTTTATATTTTTATATTTTTATATTTTTATATTTTTATATTTTTATATTTTTATATTTTTATATTTTTATATTTTTATATTTTTATATTTTTATATTTTTATATTTTTATATTTTTATATTTTTATATTTTTATATTTTTATATTTTTATATTTTTATATTTTTATATTTTTATATTTTTATATTTTTGTATTTTTTATTAATAACCCATAGGGTGACACATTCCGTCAAATTTTGGCGTATTTCTTTTACTTGAAAATTCGTCAACGACGACGACTGACCATCCAGGATTAACCAGATTTTTAACTTCCCCTGACTAGCGATTAGTAAGCTTGGCCAATGTGAACGTTTCCAATAACACACATTTCTCTGATGACCCATTGGTCCCTCCCTGCCTACTGCCCTGATGATATTTAAACATTTATATTCCTTTAGCATTCCATTTCGCCGTGGTTGTCGCTATTGTTATATTTTTCTCTCCATGTACTCGTGCCATATGAAATTGTATGGGTTGGTGGTGTATGAGCCATTCCTTGCTCCGCGTCAAGTTTACCAATGTGAGTTGTGCTAGTTCTTTTTTTTTTTTTGTTCATTCTACGTTACGTGTTAGTTTTGGAATCGTAACCAACAGAAAAAGAGTTTCCTTTATAATAAACACACTATGTATGAGTGTGTGTGTGTGTGTGTGTTAGAGAGTAAGCGTTATATTTACCATGGTATGTGTGTGTGTATATGAATTGTATGTACAATTTCATGACATTCGTCGCCGAAATGGCGTTGCGTGTCTTAACAAATGGCATCAGGACTATAAAAATTATAGTGGAGCAATATGAATGTTCACATGTACGCCTCTATGTGTATCTGTATTATAAAGTATTTTATTTTCATTGGAAAGCACACACACACATACACCCATAGACACACTATACACCGAATACAAACAACTGTGTGGAAAATAAATAAGGAAATGTTGCCCATGTAGTCATGGAAAATGAAAAGGCCATGGCAAGTAGAAAAGTAGGAAGTAGACACAAACGAACGTCACGAGTATAATCAGCAGAATGCGACGAACGCCAGAAAGAATGCGGAAAACAGGACGATACAAAAATATTAAATATGTCTGCTTTTGTTCATTTCCCGTTTACTGAACGAAGCGACGCAACGCAACGCAGCGACCGAAGACCGAACGTTTTCCTATGTGATGTGAAAATCAAAATTATAGTTTTAGTTCGCTGTTTATCGACCAAAAAACAACAACAACAAACACGCTGTAGGAAAAAAATCTGCAGTATTATTATGGGCATTACATGGAGTGTAGGAAATAATTGTGAGTTGAAAGGTCATTTAGGGTGGATGGCAAAAACCAAACCCAAAAAGAAGTGAGGTAACAAATGAAGTCGTTAAAGAACGTCCTTAGACTCATAACTCACAACGGAAATAGTGTGTGCACCGAGCACAACTAGAAGTTTATGCGAGATGGCCAATCGTTGTCAATAAATAACCCTGCAGCAGATATAATGGACAGTTGGACAATGATGGGGGGAAAATTGATATGAACAAAAACATCAGCGTCATCGTCATCATCATCATCATCGGCATCATTGTCATCATAACTAAAATATACTAAAGAAAAGTTATAGAGAAATCCTTTAAAAGCCTTTGTGCCAAAGATTTACTTTGCCGTTTAAGTCGTTAAATAATGTTGCAGATTGAGGAAACTAAAGAGGTTGGCCTATCAAAAACAAAAAAAAAAAGTCACCAACAATTTTTGACAAACAAACCCCCATAAAAAATTTATAAACAATTATAATAAAAAAAAGAGGAAAATTTTTTAAACAAAATTTTAGCGGTCTCTTCTCTCCCCTTAAATTTGGAAATTTGCGAAATTTTAGTGGTATTTTAAAAATTTGATTTTTTATTTTTAAGTTGCAAATGTTCAACAACTTAAATACCAATATCACACAGAAGAATTCGAGTTCGAAACCGGGTAAGACCATCAAACATTTTTCAGCGGCTGTTACCATCTCGTAAATTTTGGCGACTTTACGAGTAACGGGGCAATCTCTAAGCCATGTAAAACTTCTCTGGAATAGGAGTGAGGCCGTTCGGAGCCGACTTTAAACAGTAGGTCCCGGTCAATGAGTATACGAATTATATAGTACACATCCCACTGATTGGAGAGAAGTCCTTCATGGAATGTTAAGGGAAATAAAGAAATGGAAAATTTAAAAAAAAAAATCTCGTAATGGAAAAATTGCAAAAATAAACCAAATAGTCAAAAACCCTTCTACAAATCATTAAATCGATACTTAAGCCACTAATAGAGGTCGATCATGCTCTTCTTTGCCACAAATACTTTCCTTCAGTTACCTAATAAGCTCAAACTTGTAAATGATTAATTAATGATTAGGAGTTTTTTCAAAACAACATTAATATAGCAAATATTTCGGAATTTTTAAGGGCGTCTCCAAAACCCTAACATTTTTTTTAAAAATTGTTTCCTTCAAATTTTTAAAATCTATAAACAAATGAGCTTCTAACTTAGTGCCTAGAGACACTCTTGCGGGTTAGAGAGTTAATGATCCCAAACTAAATCTCTTTACGAGTGCAATTTTTAAATAGAAAAAAAAATTGGACTCCACTCTAATGTAGAATTTGCCATGTGGACTTTGCGACTGCTTGCAGTAAAACGAATACTCCTGTAGACAAACTAATACTTGTGAAAATAAACTGAGATCGTCTGACAATTCCAAACACAATCTGGAGTTTTTAAGTCTCATGACGACCTTACCAAAAAAAGGGCAGCTGTGAATTTTTCAATAAACCCACTTTCTGACATCCAGGATTTCAAGACACATTACTTCTTCTGCAAATAGTCGTAAACGTCCTAAGATACTAAAGAGTCTATAAAGTCGTTATTTTGAATGAGAGTGTACAATTATATCCAGCTACGCTTAGAGATTAGGACAAGTGTTCCCCGTTCCGTTGGGTTTGTTCCCTATTCTTTGATGATCTTGAGCTATGACAGCCCATAGATATCGTCTAATCTGCCAATTGTAAGCTGTGTCCTTAACAATTATCCATCACTCGATTTCACACCAACCAACCCACACTTCAATACAACTTTTGACCTAAGTTTGCGGGAATTAACTTTAATAAATTAAGTTTTTCACAATGTATGAAAAACTGATTCAATTCAATTTCAAGTATATGCGAAGACATTTGGCGCCACTTACATTAGGACTCTTTAGCATATGTTGATGTCTGTACATGTGTGAGTATTTATATGCTTGACACACATACCGATGTGTTAAAGGATAACGGACATGTGTGCGTGCTGAAAGTCTTACCAACCGCATTTTCAAGTGAGTATTTTGCAGAGTATTTTGCTAAATTAAATATTTTCAAATTGAATTTCCTGCCAAGTTTTCACTTTGCCGGCAAAACATTTTCCAACAACAACAACAACAGAAACATCTTTAATATGGCCGAGAGAAATATTTTGCACAACGGCAACTAAATGAAAACAACAGCCAAAAACAGAAAGCGAACTCTGAAAGAAATGTTTTGAAAACAGAAAGAACTAAATGGTTTTTTAATTTTTACTCTCTGTCTCTCTCTTTCTCTCTCTCCGTCTTGCTCTTTACAAAACTAACCCGTTGACAGTCATTGTGCCTGGAAATGATGCTGATGCAGACACTACTTTTGCTCCAGTGCCACTGCCGCTGGTGTACGTTTGGTAATGGTAGTCTGTAGTTTTTCGTATTTTTTTTTTTATTGTTTTATGCCGAAAATGCAAAGCTTATGTTTTAATTTTGTTGCTTTTGTTGTTTGTGAGCCCGACAAAAAAAAAACTTTTAAATGAAAATTAAAAACTCTACCCTAAAGAAGCCCCATTGTTGTTATGGCACTCTTTTGGGTATTTTTCAAATTATTATGACAGGGTAGTGTTGCGTTGGGAGGGAGTCGATGAGGTCAGGGCGGCCCAATTCACAGAGCATTGACAGACACCAATGCAATCTCGTTTATGGTCCGCAAAAGGGGGAAACAAAATTCAGAAAGTCTTGGACGATAACGGGCCATCTTAAAAAAGAAAATCACAAGCTCCAACAATTTTTAAAAATTTAGATAAGACCCGATATTGAAACGTGATTGAGATTCTGATTCTGAGTGTTAAGTTTATACAATTTTCAACTGTAATCTACCTTAAATTCATTTTTGAAATTTTTAAAATTTATTTAATTTTATGGCGCGAAGGAAAACTGCCAAAAGGGAGATGTGACTTTCTAAAGACAAATTAATGAGATTATGATTTTAGTGTTAAACGTATAAAACCCATTTTCAACTGTCATATATGTTAAAATCAATTTGGAAAATTTTTAAAAAATATTTAATTTTATGGCGCAAAGGAAAACTGTGGCGCTAAGGTACGACTTCTATAGATAAAGACAGATTCGGAACCGGACTCTGAATTCTGTGTTAAAACAATTTTTGACATTTTTAAAAAATAGTTAATTTTATGGTGCGATGGAAAACTGTGGTGCGAAGGTATGACTTTTTAAAGATAAAGCCAGATTCGGAAACGGATTCTGAATTCTGTTTTAAAATAATTTTGGACATTTTTAAAAAATAGTTAATTTTATGGTGCGAAGGAAAATTAAAAAAATGGTGATGTGACTTTCTAAAGATAAATGAATGACATACTGATTTCTGTGTTAAGTTTATAAAATCCATTATCAACTGTAAATTGAAATCATTTTTGAAATTTTTAAAAAATATTTAATTTTATGGTGCGAAGGAAAATTAACAAAATGGTGATGTGACTTTCTAAAAATAAATGAATGAGTTACTGATTTTTGTGTTAAGCATATAGAACCCATTTGAAACTGTCATATGTCATTATGACAGCTTATTAAATTCCAATTCATTTTTAAATGATTGAAGATATTTAAAAAAAATACATCAATTCAGTTTAATTAACCACCTGTGCGTATGAGTGCTAGGCTTTCAAATTAATATTACTCATACGCTCCAAAAATTGGGTAATCCTATTCTAGAAAGCAAATGCGAATTGATAAACGTTTAAGAATCATTCCTAGGAAGTTCATATGTTCTACAGGGTGGATTTTTTTTTGAGATAAATGATCAGATGTTTATTTCATAATAAAGAGGAAGATCTACCGTTAATAATGCAAAATAACATGAGCCTATGGCAGAAATTAGTTGTGTTAGATGACCTTGGCATTTAAAAAAAAACTCCATCTTTAATAATGTCCTTCGGAAAATGTATTTTCAGAATACTCTTGTGAATAAGCATCCGATTTGTCTCTATTGGTAAAGCAATACAATTTGTAATCCATTTTTTTCACCAAAACTATTTTTTTTGTTTAAATTATTTTCTTTAGACCGATGCACGTACAATCGCCGGTCTTAAAGAAGTAATTCCTTTTCTGGCAAACCTCTAAATAGAGAATCTTTTCAATAGTAAAGTGTAATTTCGGATTAAATTTTCCATTTTCCTGTCAATTATTTTCTAAATATTTAAAAATATTTTTTGAACTCTACAAAATACTTTGGATTTATTTCCGAGTAATCTCATCCACACTTGTTGTGATGAGTTTGTTGTATACATTTTCTTTAATAACGATTCCATTTTATTTTTCACTTACTTGAACGGAATGTGGTATTGTGGTTAAATTTAACGTACCTGGAAATAAATTAAGTAAATATAAATTGTTAGTTTTCTAAGAATATGTACACGAGTATAGAGTCTAATGTAAATAGAGTTTACCTAGATGATAATAATTGGAAACCATACAGACGATAAACGGATCTTGTTGTTGCGATTTCTCTGAATTCCTTTAAGAAAATATTTTTATTAAATTACCAAGCGGGAGATTCTTGCAAATTTTGGTCTTTCGCAAAACCTTGTACATTTAATTTAAATTCTTTTAATTTTAGATTCAAATCTAGTGCCTCCAATAACCCCTTCTCAAAAATCGCACCAATTCGTATTTCACCTACTCACCTTGTCATCAAATAGTTAATGGTAAGACTTGTGTCGAGAGTTAAGAGTTGAAAGTAAATTTATCAAAAAGTTTCTTAAAATACTACAGCAACAACAATAGAAAACTGGAACTGAAATGAACGAAACAAAGCGCACAAAATATTCAAAATAGCTTGCAACAATAGCAACATCCAAACAACAGTGGCACTGCTCTTGCCACCGAACACCGAAGCCGAGATGAAGATGAGAGAGGAAAAACAAAACCCAGAAATTGTTGCATTAACTCGGTGAGGGAAGAACAAAAGTAAAAAGTATTTCAAAGAGTTGACAGTAGTGCAAGCCTTTATTTCATTTCTACAAAAAAAAAAACAAAATAATAAAACTGGTGCTGAAGTGAGTGGCAGCAGCTGGAGGTGGAGGCCCCAGCTAACGACAGAGTCGTAAAATGAATGAAAGTACGCCGTACGTCAGAAATAATGCAAGATGATGGCTGTGATGGGAAAAGTGGAAATTTCGAAACAAATTTAAATGACTTTAATTGATAATGAAAGAAAGTGGGAAGTGGCAAAAGTTATGGTTCTTTCCTGCTCTCTCTCTGTTGCGAGAGAAGAAAGTCGTTCGGAAATAGGATGGTGCAGGAATAAGTTTTTGGGGCGAAAGGAGATGTAATTTGATAGACGATTTTGGTCGGGCTTTACTTTTGCTAGAATATAGGACAGCAGTCCTTTCAAAGATCTTAAAAATTAATCAATGCAAACGTAATTGTATAAGGTGTATTGTTAATCTGAGTCTTGTCTTGAGTTGCAACAAATTAGCAAAGGCTGCCAAATGCTTGTTCTAAAGTTTATTTACATAGCTGTGGCTCCGCTACTCTGCCGCCTATTCTGAGGTCGCCTAAGATCAGTCACAACAACAATTTACCTCTTAACCACACACTTTCCATTTGATATATTACCACATTTATCACTGTTGTCGTATATTACGAAAACCTGCAAAACTTCAAAAAGATCAGCCAAAGAGAATGTCATCTACATGCATGTATTAAAGGCAATAGATTTTCTGTAGGCAGGGGCGGAGATGACCTGCCCGCCAGGCCTCCACAAAAATGTTTTCTGTTGTCTGAGATCCGAAAAATACCCACAAAATGCAAAAATAACCCGCTAACAATGATGAATGCCCCAAAATGAATGAAAAATCCCCCCAAAAGTCCAATATGAAAATTTACCCAACAAATTCTGAAAAAGAAATTAATATTTGTTTTGTTAAAAACTACACTTTTTCCAAATTACTTGGAGTATTTTTGATAATATTTGGAAAATTTTGCATTGGATTTTTCACAATTTTCGGGGGGATTTTTCTATTTATTTTGGTTAACTCTTCATTCTTAATTTTTTTTAATGGCATTTTGCATTTGGGGTATTTTAACACAGCCTTAAAAAACAAAATAATTTACTTTTATTTTGAAAATATTCCAAACGAAAAATTCTCCAAATTTAAAAAAAATGGGTAATTTTTCGTTGTTCAAAAAGCGGAAAATGAAATATTACCTAAAAATAATGAAAAACTCCCCAATTTTTTGAGGAATTTTTCATAATGAAAAATGACCCAAAAAATGATTGACTTCTGTTATGAAAATATGTCAAAAATAAACAAAGAAATTCCCCAGTTTTTAATTTTGGGGAATTTTTTGGGATATTTTCATAACCGAAGTCAGTCAGATATCGATTTTTTTTAAAATGTTTTTTTGTGGTAATTTTCCATAAATTGTTTGGTGGATTTTGCCTTTTTAATTTTTTGGGGAATTCATCATTTTTTGGAGGTATTTTTCATTTGGGTAATTTTTCATAGATCCTGATGGCGTCGACGAAGATTATGGAGGACGTAGGTGCAGTTTCTTAGAGTGCACCGGCGTTGCAAACGGCTCTGTGAAAAATAACACTAACAAATTAAGAATTTCCAAAAATAGATGAAAAATTTCCCGAAACGTCTAATATTCCCCATAAATTGAAGAAATAAAGAATTTTCCAAAAAAAAGTCAATGAAAAATTCACCAAAAACAAAAAAATATGCACCACGACATATTGGGGTACTATTCAAATTTGGGATATGGCAAATTATAAAAAAAATCCCCAACATTTTTGAAAAAACACGAAAAAAATTTTAAAAAGCTCCAATATTTTAAAAAAAATAAAAGAAATATTACCTAAAAAACCCCTTTTTTGTATTTTTCACAATGAAAAATTCCCCAATTTTATATGAAATTTTGTTTTTATTTGGAGCTTTTTTCATAGATTCATTTTGAATCTGGGGAATTTGTTCAAAGAGACTCCAGGGACACAAAAATAAAAACAAAAATAGCCCAAATGATCTATTCCCAAAACAAAATGAAAAATTCCCCAAAAATTCAGAAAAATCCCCCAAAATAATTTATGAAAAAAATATGTAAAACGAGAAGTCGTTTGCCGAAATGGCAACTTTAAGGAAATGTTTCGGATATGCTGTTTTTTTGGTTACAAATGTTTACCCGTTTAGACGCTTCGGGATTTTTGGAGATTTCCAGAGCTGTCCTCAGGTCCACATGTTCTCAAACATTTTTAAAAAAATCCGCCAAATAATATATGAACAATTCCCTAATTAATAATCGTCCCTTCTATTAAATCGATGACACGGGCTTTTGTACTCAACTTTTTTGTTATAAAGAGTATTTTCTTACCTTTATTATGAAGTTAATTATTTAATTCTTACAAATGCAGTTTGGTTGTAGCAACTATTTAAAAAAAAGATCGATTTGAAAAATAAGACCTCTACAAAATATTGCAGTTCAAAAATGTTAAAGAAATCAACACCAATTGGGAATGGTGGAAGGGTTTCCCATTTCTTGGGGGATAACTTTTGCCCTTCCGAAATTGTTGACTGCGAAGCTAGGGTACATGTAGAGCGAAGGTCAATTTTTTTTAGACTTATAAGGCGAATTAATTATTGTTTCAACTTATGACTTCTCCTAATGCTAACTTGTATTCCAAACAGAGTTTATTTGCCGGTGCTCTGGCCAAAACATTTATGGATTCCTAAAATATTTGTTGCTTTTTGCCCATCTTTCACTGGGCCACTGCAGAGAAGGCCTCACATTTGCGACCACTGACAGTGTATCTAGATTTGTATATACGCCACTCGTTAAATGTTATTTACACTTTATTTACGTATATAAACAATACATAATTTACAAGTACCGATTAAACAACAGATACGAAATGGAAAAAAGGTGTTAATTTCATTTGCATACACAACAAATTAATACACACACACACACACACACAGGCGAATGGGGGTCGGGCTCCAAGCACAACAACAGATACAGAAACATTTCCGCACACAGACACACGTCAGCAACAACCAAATTGCAATATCTGCATACAGAGTCGACAGCAACGACAACAACATAAACCATTTTTTGTATGCAACAAATAAATTTGTCATCGCAGAAGTATCCCAACAACAACGACTTGTGGCACGACGGAGCTCCTCCGATCCTGTGCTCGTGTGTGTGTGTGACTGCAACAGTATGCCAGAATATGTGACATTTGTGTACACACACACACACATGCAAACGTATCTGTGTTTTGTTGAAAGTGTTGCAACAACATCCAACCAATACACACACACACACAGTCGTACAAATGACTGAATGTCGACTTGTTTGTCGTTGTGTAAACAAACAACATGAACTTCATTATTGAGTGCATCAGTCACAACAGTCAGTCAGCAGAAAAGATGAGCTGATACGAGGACCCAGTCTACACACGTGCATACACCGCACACAGTCATACGTTCATGTACAAGTGCTGGCACATGAGTGTGTGCATTCAAACCAAAAAGTAACATTTCATCTCCGAATTGAGGAGGTTAGAGTTATCAGAATATTGCTGCAGAGATACTAATTCATATGTGTGTGTGTGTGTGTGTGTGGCAGGGGCACCGACGAATGTGTTTGAATGCTACAGGAGACCAATGTGACCAAAATCAAAGTAGAAACATATTCAAAAAGTTGTTTTTTAAATGTGGAAATGGGAGAAATGGACGCCTCTTAGACGGGCCAACCAAATGGTCCCCGTTGGCAACATGAAAGTGTTGTTGTCAATGGACATTATCACGCACACTACAATTAGGGAAGAATGCCAGAAGTCATCATCATCATGGTTTTAAGGCATCCCTACAGTGAAAACAATTTATGAACAAAAAAAAATTGTAAATTTAAGAAAACGCAGAAAATTTAGTTCTTATTCTAGAACTCAAATAAATATTTTATTTACTAGAACTTCTAGAAAATAATATATTTTTTTGATTCGATAAATCCGATTTAATTTTTTAAGTTTATTTTATTTAAATGTTGGCCACTGTGCCAGATACCGAAATACCGGGTGATACCGAAATAACACCTCTGGTTGGAAAACCCTTTATAAGTCATAAGTTTTGTAATTTTTTAGACCGAGGTGCTTATGTTAAATCTTCCAGGTGGTCGAATAAGACAACCCCTATGGCTGCGTTTAGTAATGGACGAACATCAGGGTGGAGTGAAAATATGTTTGTTTTGGAATTTAAAAATTTCACACTCGGATAGAGATGTGGTTTAAAAATCCTTATTGAGGGAAAAATTAAGAAAATGAGATGTAGTTTGCGATCCTTAAAAAGTCAAAACTAAGGAAAACAATTTTTAAAAAAAAAACCTCAATCTTCAAGTTTGTAAGTCGTTGCTATTTTGGTGTTGACTTGGAAAAAAAAATATTCCTAAAAATTAATCAATCAACTTATTAAAGTTTTGAGCTTGTTCTGTAGCCCAATTAAGGTATTTGAGGCAAAGAAGAGGATAACCAACCAACATTCGTAGCCTTGGTAACGATTTAACTGTTAAGTTCTTTTTTTTTGAAGAAGGGACTATTTGGTTGTTTGACTTTTTGCAATTTTTGTTTATAACATTTTTTTTTTCAGAATTTTCCATTAGCTGGCCTGGTTGGTATTAAAATTTTAAATATTTATTCGGAAACTTTAAAAATAAAAAAAACTATTTTTAAATCGACGCCAAAAATACGAAAATTTTCAAATTTCAACATGTAATTTTTTTTTCAAGAAATTGTTTCCTTAGTTTTGCTTGTTAAAGGATCGCAAACTACAACTCGTTCCGAGGGTGAATTTTTTTTAAAAAATTGTTTCCTTAGTTTTGCTTGTTTAAGGATCGCAAACTACATCCCTTTCCGAGTATGACTTTTTTTTATTTCACTCCACCCTAATATTTACTGTTGCTATTTCTTCTTTAAGCAGAGCTTTTTGTAAATTTTTTTTAAAAAACTGTTTTCTTATTTTCGCAAACTACATCTCTTTCCGAGTATGATTTTTTTTTATTTCACTTCACCCTAATGGACGTGTCGGGAAATTTACAGTTGATAGTTCTTCTTTCAGCAGGGTTTTTGATCCGGAAGAAAGTGAAGGAGGGCGGTGTCCAGAACCTCAGCATTCTCTTCAGAGTCTTAGGGATTTGTGCATCACATGTTGCTACAATTGTCTGGCGTCATTTCTATTCCCACATTTATTCGGTCGTTTTTGTATTTAGGCGACCATAGTACATCAGAATTGTACAGTGGTTATTCATTAGCCAAAAAAAGTTTTTTCCTGACAGGAAATTTGGCTGAGGGAATCCAACAGTTTGGATTTAAAGTCTACTTTAACTTAATTCCTTAGTTATCTCAATTAAATTTTTAAAGAATATCAGATTGGTATCACCTTCAAAATTTGACATAGTACAGCTGACCACCAAAATATGTGTGTGTGTGTGGAATAGGTTAAGCGACTTGGTTGAATTTTTCAGTGCCCTCAGATGGATCCAAAGCGTGGAGGCAAAATTCCCTGCTCTTCGTTGTCATCTGTTCTCAGATCTGAGGTAATTTTTTTTTTATGAATTTATTTGTTTAAACACAAAAGCAATCTTATGATCTAAGTCATGTACGAAATATATATTACCAACCTTTATTGCAGGGTATTGGCCATAATATGTTTAACGACAACAACAAGAACCAACGACAAATCATACAAAGGACGATGGCAAAAAGGAATCATTTGTAGCGAAATGCAGAGGGAGTAAACAAAAGATGTTCATAATTTATGATCAAATATGTTAACAAAAATACAAAACAAAAAAAAAAAACTATGCATGTGTTTGCATGAGTGCTGTGAACGAATGTGCACTTTGGAGCAAAAGAGCAAATTATTCAAACAGACATGCTGCCTGGCTGGTTGGCTGGCTGACTTGCAACATCAGCAGCAGCAACAGTCAGACAATGTTGACTTCTCCAGCAGTGATTCTGGGAAAGCTCTTAACACACGGGGGAATTTGTAATGTCTTTCGTAATCCAGCGAGTAGACAAAAAATCCGATTGTTTTTCCAAATGTCATACAACGTTAGAAAGGGTTTCGGTACTTCGGACAATATTTATGAATAGTATTTGATATCAAAAATTCAAAATGAAAGGGGTGCACAGCACAACACCAGGGATATAATGAAGTTCACCAGAAAAATGGCTTTAATCCCCAGGACATAATTAATCATGAAAGGAAGACAATTTTAAAAAATAATGAATCAATTCATGTTACCATTGGCCGCATGTTGCTTTGCCACACGTGTGAATGTGTATCAGATGCATTTAATTCACCTCCACATTTCATTCAAGCTGTTGAATAACATTTGCGTGTCCATCGATCTTTTTCGTTGGCTGATTTAGTTTTTTTTCTTTCTGTTTTGTTTTCGCTTTTGCCCATTTGTATCATCAGTCAGCGCTTGAAGTTAATTACTCCAAAATGCTGCAATCAATTAGTTGGTATATAACTTAATTCATTTAGACGATGTTCACTGTATGTGGGTATAATACGGTTGGCTGATAGTTGGATATAAAAATCGAGTACTTAGTGGTATTTAGACAAAAGAAAAAATTATGGCGCCACAAAAGGAAACCACTTAGTTGCCATATGTGAGGAAAACTCGATGCGATTTAATACACTGAAGACAACGCACATATTGGCATTAACATAAAACATATTGTTTGGTAATTATTCATACATTTGTATATTGTAAAACACATGAAATGAAGACAGGTGAAAGACATTGTAAAAGCGAAATGAATTACCTAAATAAAAAGGAATTATAAACACGGTGCAACAAAAAATACAAAAGTGTTTCGAATAAAGCAACACTGTGCAGTTCTGATGTACAAAAAGAGTCAACATTTTTTTACAATGGATAAGATTTAAATTACACACACTACAAAAGGTTTTTCAATGTATGTGTTTGCTTTGTTTGGTTTACTGCTGAATTTTTTTATTGGGGAAATGCGCTACTAAACAATAGTTCTAATTCACTTGAGGGAACTATTCGTATATTAGACCAATAATTTTCAGCAGAAATCATTGCAAATGGGTAACGCTGAAGAAGTGCGACAGCTTCCGAAACGGATCCTTATACCTTGTCTGCAATCAAAGCAAACACAATGCTTGAAACCTTTCTTAAAATTTATATTTTTGCAAAAAAAAAAAATGGAAAAATAGACAACGAACTCGACTAACAGAAACAAAATTTAAAAAAATAATTAGAAAATTATTCATTTAATTATTTTTAAACATCCCTTTTAGTGCCTTAAATTGTATGAGTTTTGAATAAAATAGTGAATGTCTCATCGGCTTTACTGATCTATACCTTATTTTAATTGCACGATATGTGGATTTATCAGATTTAGATTTATTAAGGAATTTAGGTGTCGTTAACAGCTGGTCAGGCTCAGACAAAAGTCGTTGGGAGCTCTTGGAAATCCACGGAACCAGATTACTGACTCCAGTGAGACCCCACCATCGAGACTAACACAATCTGACAATGGGACTGTGGACCGTTCCGCTCTGCGGGTCAGTAATCGATTAGTAGATTTTGTCTATTTACACAATAGCTTATTCGGTATTTATAAAGTCACATGGCGGTGTTTTCTTTGCTTGCTATCATGCTGATTTTTTTTTTTTTAAATTTTTGGATGGTTTTCAGAATTTTTGGGATTTTTTATTTATTTTTAGGATCTCGAAATTATTTTGAGGATTTTTCAGAGTTTTTTGGGATTTTTTTTTTTTATTTATTTTTGGGAATTCGTAATTATTTTGGGCATTTTTCAGAGTTTTTGGGAATTTTTTTATTTACTTTGGGGAATTCGTAATTATTTGAAGGATTTTTCAGTGTTTGGGAATTTCTTTATTTACTTTGGGGAATTCGAAATTATTTGGAGGATTTTTCAGTTTTTGGAATTTCTTTATTTACTTTGGGGAATTCGAAATTATTTGGAGGATTTTTCAGAGTTTTTGGGAATTGGAAATTATTTGGAGGATTTTTCAGAGGTTTTGGGAATTTATTTATTCACTTTTGGAAATTCGTAATTATTTGAAGGATTTTTCAGAGTTTTTGGGAATTTCTTTATTTTCAGAGTTTTTGGGAATTTATTTATTTACTTTTGGGAATTGGAAATTATTTGGAGGATTTTTCAGAGGTTTTGGGAATTTCTTTATTTACTTTGGGGAATTTGTAATTATTTGAAGGATTTTTCAGAGTTTTCTAGGATTTTTTTTATATTTATTTGGGATGATTTTTCTGAGTTTTTGGGAATATCTTTATTTATTTTTGGGTATTCGTAATTATTTGGAGGATTTTTCAGAGTTTTTGGAAATTTCTTTATTTACTTTGGGGAATTCGAAATTATTTGGATGATTTTTCAGAGTTTTTTGGTATTTTTTTTATATTTATTTTTGGGTATTCGTAATTATTTGGAGTATTTTTCAGAGTTTTTGGGAATTTATTTCTTTACTTTTGGGAATTCGTAATTATTTGAAGGATTTTTCAGAGTTTTCTAGGATTTTTTTAATATTTATTTGGGATGATTTTTCTGAGTTTTTGGGAATATCTTTATTTATTTTTGGGTATTCGTAATTATTTGGAGGATTTTTCAGAGTTTTTGGGATTTTGTTTATTTACTTTGGGGAATTCGAAATTATTTGAAGGATTTTTCAGTTTTTGGAATTTTTTTAATTTACTTTTAGGAATTCGAAATTATTTGGAGGATTTTTCAGAGTTTTTGGGAATTTTTTATTTACTTTGGGGATTCGTAATTATTTAAGGATTTTTCAGTGTTTGGGAATTTCTTTATTTATTTTGGGGAATTCGAAATTATTTGGAGGATTTTTCAGAGTTTTTGGGAAGTTTTTGTATTTACATTTGGGTATTCGAAATTATTTGGAGGACTTTTCAGAGTTTTTGGGAATTTATTTATTTACTTTTGGGAATTCGAAATTATTTGGAGGATTTTTCAGAGTTTTCTGGGATTTTTTTTATATTTATTTGGGAGGATTTTTCAGAGTTTTTGGGATTTCTTTTATTTACTTTGGGGAATTCGAAATTATTTGGAGGATTTTTCAGAGGTTTTGGGAATTTATTTATTTACTTTTGGGAATTCGTAATTATTTGAAGGATTTTTCAGATTTTTTGGGATTTTTTTTTATTTACTTTGGGGATTCGTAATTATTTGAAGGATTTTTCAGTTTTTGTATTTACTTTTAGGAATTCGAAATTATTTGGAGGATTTTTCAGAGGTTTTGGGAATTTATTTATTTTTCAGAGTTTTTGGGAATTTCATTATTTATTTTTGGGAATTTGTAATTATTTGGAGGATTTTTCAGAGTTTTTGGGAATTTATTTATTTACTTTTGGGAATTCGACATTATTTTGAGGATTTTTCAGAGTTTTTGGGAATTTTTTTATTTACTTTGGGGAATTCGTAATTATTGAAGGATTTTTCAGAGTTTTTGGGAATTTCTTTATTTACTTTTGGGAATTCGAAATTATTTGGAGGAGTTTTTGGGATTTTTTTATTTACTTTTAGGAATTCGAAATTATTTGGAGGATTTTTCAGAGGTTTTGGGAATTTATTTATTTTTCAGAGTTTTTGGGAATTTCATTATTTATTTTTGGGAATTTGTAATTATTTGGAGGATTTTTCAGAGTTTTTGGGAATTTATTTATTTACTTTTGGGAATTCGACATTATTTTGAGGATTTTTCAGAGTTTTTGGGAATTTTTTTATTTACTTTGGGGAATTCGTAATTATTGAAGGATTTTTCAGAGTTTTTGTGAATTTTTTATATTTATTTTTGGGAATTCGAAAAGTATCCATCCCATCTTTGTTCGCATCCTAGAAATTTCCATATGAACACATATTATTTGCCCAAACAAAGCTTGCACCGAAAGCCGAACATTCCAAAAACTTTTGTTTACTTATTTTTTGGATTTTAACTTTAGCTTTTTCCTATTATATTCCAACAAATCCTTAAGTATTCACTTGGGGGCCCTTCTCCATCGTTCATCCCGTTTACCTCATGGAAATTTGCAATCAGTCAATACACATGCACTCGCATCGGAATTGCTGCTATTACGTCATAATAATTGCTCCTTACGCGGCATCGTTATTCGCGTTTCTTCGTTAGCTCCACTTTCATTTATTGTTATGACTCATTATCGGCTAAAAAGCTGCTTATTATGGAGCAGGCAGAGAGTGCATTGGATATAATCGCTTTTCAGGCAAACATGCAATTGTTTGGCTAGCTCGGATGGCGTTGATTTCTACGTTTCTTCGGTTGTAGAAATGAATTACGAGCAGAGCAAAAAAGAAAATACGAGCATGATTGAATTGAAGCAAACTGCCTCAATGTAGCAAATACTAGTAAATGCAACATTGGCCACATGCAATGTGCGCGGCACCCAAACACGCTCTTGTTTTTGATTAAACCAGCATAGCAATATATTTGTGCAGTTGACTTGGCCAGCTTTAAAAGCGCGCGGTTGCTTTAGTTGCATGTTTTATGGCGGCACATATTAATTGTTGGAACAGCAACACCAGCACCACAAGAAGTGGCTGTTCATATGTTTGTTCATCAGTGACATAATGACACCATTGTTGCTAGTCCAAATCCAAAACACTCGAATCGCCTAATCCACGGCCATGCCACAACATCATAGCGTCCCATACGCCGCCACACGCTGAAGAAGAGCTCATTTTTGTGATTGATGACCAACAGTGCAAAGTGATGATGAATATTATTTTTTTTTTTTTCATTTTGCCAAAATGATCGATTAAATGTCAGATATTTGCCAGCAAATTGTTAATAAACGCCAGTGCATAATTGACTTTTCTGTTGGTGGGCTTCCACCGTCCGACCGCCCGTCCGCTTGTCATTTAAGAGAGTAATTTTTTGAAATGGTATGGGCGAAAAGTTAATTATGATGTGCAATTCTCTGACATGAAAGAAAAACAAAACGGAGATAACATTATTGACGTATCAAATGTCTTTGGAGCTGGTTGCGATGTAGTGGAGAATGTTTACGTACAAACGTATTTCCCTAAACACTCGATAAGGGGGAGATACAATTTTGCCCAAATCAATAAGCTGGGCATAATATAATTTGTATAATGTTTGATGATATTGTTCAAAGTCAGGAAAACTCCTTTGTAGAATGACTCTGTGTGGCACTAGATCCTTAATAAAAAGTAGCAAGCGACCTCTCCGGACAATGAACCACCCCAGGGTCTCAGCTTATCTTGTACATTTTCGAATTTACTGATATAGAAAATATATATACTCTAAAGGCGCCAGACATTAACAAATCCAACGCTACGGCATTCAAATTCTGTGGTGCCACTAGTTTCTCTGGAAACTTCCTCTTTTTTGCAACACAATTCGATTTCCCGTTTAAACTTCTGAACGCTTTTAATCACATTTTAAGTTTAATTTTCAGCCATTATTATGAAACTCTTTTAATTTCTTTATGATACTTTGGTGGTTCCATGCGAGCAGGCCGTCTCACTGTTGGCATGTGAGTGAGTATTTCATGCTTTCATGAAATAATCATAAATTTCAGTTGTACTCTGTAAGTTCTGCCTGTGCCAGGGCTCAATGTTTAGAATTTTGCACGTCGATGCAGTAAAAGTTGAGAAAGTTTTGTTGTGGAGTTGTTCGGATTGTTGTGTTGTTGCTCATGCTGTTTCTGTTGTTGGATGACAGCACATGTCTGTCTAATAAGTTGTGTGCATTATAAAACCGTATTTTAAGGACGAAACATGAGTCCTTACATTCTAGCACACATTTACAGTGGAAACATGTTGTGTTCGCAAGTATGTTGGTGTAAATGAATCCTCCCAAAATGATGGAAAACTTCCTTCTCATATGTGGTGCATACAGAGGACTGGAAGTAACAGGCTTGCAACTCGAAATGTATGTGTGCTATCTTATGACTTTTCTTACTCGCACCGAACTATTCAGTCCGGAGCATCTGTGTAAATTGTTCATGTTTATGCCTGCCAGCCAGCCAGCCAGTCAGCCATCACACTCATATGCCAGACGCCTTACTGTCTTACACTTTCGCTCTTGGAATAGTTTAAACATCAAAGCAGCTCCAGCAGCAGCAGCATCATCAGTCCCACAGCTCAACTGCGCGGCTCGGCTCGGCTCGGCGGCGGCAACATCATTAAAGTCTTCTTGTTATGCTCGTTTGTATTTCTCGTGTGTAACAATAGCCAAACAATGGCAAAAGTATCATTTTGATGCGTTTGCCGTAACAGCCATAAACAATCTCGACGTTTTGTGAATCTTTTCAATCGCACAATCAAAACGCACAGCAAAACAAAATACACCCAAGAAAGAAATACTCCAAAGATTAAGTTTAAATATTTGCTTAACGGAAAGTGAAATACAATCGAAACGCAGATGCATTTGAAACATTGCAACAGTGTTGCAGTGTCGACTTTGTGATGTCCTACCGTAAGATAATTTATTATGACTTCTGTTATGAAAATATCCCCAAAAAAAGGGAAAATTTCTTTTTCATGGTCCATTTCCAAAAAAAAAAATTAAATGTTAACTAAAAATAATGAAAAACTCGCCAATTTTTTCGGAAATTTTTAATTTTTTTTTTGAGAATTTTTGAGAAATTGAAGATAATTGATAATGACTTCTGTTATGAAATTATCCCAAAAAAAAAGGAAAATTTCTTTTTCATGGTCCATTTCCAAAAACATAAAATGAAATGTTAACTAAAAATTATGAAAAACTCGGCAATTTTTTCAGAATTTTTTAATTTTTTTTTTCAGAATTTTTTATAGAACCCACACTACGTTGTGGGCGACAGCCGCCCGATCAACTCCCTACATGGCCTGTTGTTAAGAACATTGCCCGATGAACTTTCTATGTCATAACCCTTCGATTGGCGAGTCACACGTTGGCCTTAAAGTTTGCTCTTGAAACAATTTTCCTGGGTCGTCTCACACACAGAATATTTCAGACGAGTTCCCGATCAATATCCTACATCGTTTCTGTTTTACGTTACAAACTCCACATAAAACCCACTGCAACCCATCGTCGTGTAGCGCTGGAAAAATCAACGGAAACCCCACCGAATTGTTTTTTTTTTTTTTTTTTTTCTTTACCGAATCCAAAAAGAAACGAGAAACAAATATTTTGCCACGAAAGTTTTGTATGAAATTCAATATTCTTTTATACGCATGCATCTTGTATGACTTCTTGAACCATTTGAAAAATTCATAACGAATGAAAGTCTGCACGTGTGTGTGTGTGAGTGAGTATGTCTTGGGATTATTTTCTCTGCTGAAGTTACAACAAATCAATGGAATTCAATTCATGCTTTTGAATGCAAGAATGAAAAGGGAAAGATTTGCTCGAAATCAATGCATGAATGTGTTAATGAAAGTTGAAATAATGTCAAATGAAATGGTAACATGATCGATTTCGATTTAAATGTTGATGGAGCTTCAATAATCATTAACATCTAGAGGGCGCTTTCTAACAGAAAGACCCTGTGGACATACAAAACAAACATGAGAGCTACGAATCCACCTGCGAAAGGCTAATTGCCAACATCAAAGTTTCCCCAAAAAATTCTGACATTCCAAAAAAAAAAACAAATTAAGAGTAATTCCCCAATAAAAAAAACAGGGTGCGATTTTGAAAAATACGTAAAAAAAATTACAAAATGCCAACATGAAAGTCGCCAAAAAAAACAAATTAATTTTGAAGAATTCGCAAAAATACTTGAATAATTCCCCCAAAAAGGCAACACCAAAATTTCTCCAACAATGCGATTTTGAAGAATTTCCAAAAATACATGAAAAATTTCCCAAAAATTTTTAAAAATCCCACAATTATTTTTAATAATTCCCCAATGAAAAATTAGATAAAATATTCTTCAAAAAAGGCTAACACGAAAGTTTCCGCAAAAAATTCTGAAAAAACGCCAAAAAATAATAATTACCCAATTAAAATCGGAATACGATTTTGAAGAATTCTCAAAAATAGATAAAAAAAAATCTCAAAAAATGCCAACATGGAAATTTCTCCAAAAACTGTAAAAAAAACCCACTAATAATTTATTAATAATTCCCCAATGAAAAATCGAATTTGAAGAATTCCCAAAAATGGCTGAGAAATTCCCCCAAAAAGGCCAACAGAAAATTTCCCCAAAAACTTGTGAAAAATTCCCTAAAAAATTTATGAATAATTTTCCAATGAAAAATCGGAAAGCGATTTTGAATAATTCCCAAAAATAGATGAAATATTGGAATCTCAAACAATAAAATGACAAATTCACCAAAAATTCTTAAAAATCCCACAAATAATTTATGAATAATTCCCCAGTGAAGAATTTCCAAAAATACATGACCATAAGAAATTTCCTCCAAAAACTGAGAAAAATTCCACAAATAATTTATGAATAATTTTCCAATGAAAAATCGGAGAGCGTTTTTGAAGAATTCCCAAAAATAATTGAAAAATTCACCAAAAAAAGGACTTGCAAATTTCCCCAAAAAAAATCTCCAAAATAATTTACGAATAATTTTCCAATGAAAAATCAAAGAGCAATTTTGAGGAATTCGTAAAAAAATAAATGAAAAATTAAAAAAAAATTCTGAAAAATCCCACGAATAATTTTTGAATAACTCCCTCATAAAAAATCGAAACTCGATTTTGAAGAATTCTTAAAAAAATAATTGACAAATTCCCAAAAAAGCAAACATGAAAATTTCCCCAAAAAAATCTGAAAAAATCCCCCAAAACAATTAACGACTAATTCCCCAGGCAGATGTTATTGTTACGTGCGAAACTCAGTGTAATTGATTTTGTGGTTAAAAGAGAGTTATTTAATTCTCTTTGAATTCAAACCGGGAAACGGTAGATTTTTCTGTCCTACCAAAAACTTTATATTCCTAATAATTAAAAATTCGTAAAACAAATGGAAATTAAAGAAAATCACAAGTCTTTTTCAACAACGTGTATCACAGCCATTTTCCCGTGTCATGACCCAATTTCAGCGGGATAATAAATGCCGTTCTTGTGCGCTTCACGATTAAATAAACAACAGCAGCAGCTATTGTTTGTAGAAAAACAATCTTATGACAGACTGCGTACCAAGAAAGTTTTCCGTTTAATTATGGAAATAATTCTGGGGAAGTCATTAAATTATACAGTGTTTCATTTGAATGGATTTAATAGAGGATTTCCTATGCGGGACAACTGACGAAGAAAGAAACCAACAAAAAAAAAAAAACCCTACTATCAGCAACTTTTATATTTGTCTTGCCTTCGTTTTGTTTGTTGTTGTCGTTGCAAACAATTATGATGCAACTTGTGTGCAACTAAATCTGAACTTTCATTCATGACAGCGGCAAAGACAAACGGACAGACAGCCAGATGAATGGACATGACGGACGGCATGACAAAGCCAAACGGAATGTTGCAAACAGAAATATGATGTAAACATGCACATAATGAAACAACAAGTGTAAAATTACAACGAAATGAAAATGTAGATTTTCCATGGACACATTTACAAAGAAAACTCTCAGTGGTCGCAGCGATTGTGAGCGCAAGCCGGGTTTGCAGAAAGCAAACAATTGGTGCGGCGTCCAAAAAGGTAATTACCACCAATGACGGTTAGCGACGCATTTTCTTTGCTTACATTTGTTTTGATTTTGTGCAAACTTGATGGATTTTGTCATAACTGGATAAAGACATTTGCAGTGTGTTTTATGTAATGTTCAGATTTTCTTTTTTTCGTTTTCCCAGCGGTTATGCATCGTCGCTGAGCAATTTTGCAAATGTTTTCTTTGCAAATCTTTGAAAACCACTTTGGCGTTGGTTTTTCTTTATTGTTATTTGCCACTCATGGAGTTGTGCGAACACACATGTAATTACTATCGATGTAGTTGTCAGTGTGACAATCCATCAATATCTCACGTTTTGTCGTGGAAGTTGCGGCATAACGCTACGGATTCCAACTGTGAAGTGGTAATTTCTGACTTTTACTTTTCTGAATACAATGTTGCCCAAGGACTAGAAAGGGGGGGGGGGGAGTACAGCCAAGCGGTTGAAGTGGAAGACTAGAGTGGAAACACACAAAAAAAACCTTTTGTCAGAATTATGGAGGATGAAAATAAAAAAAATATTTGGCTGTCCAAAGCCATAAACTCAAACGTGGTAAAATTCCCATGTATTAATTCCAAATCCAACAGCACCTGTCTCCCCGGTGGTAGGTGAATCGATGAGTGAGCCGGTATTCACGTCCGTACGCATGCCCTTTGCTGAATTATCTTAATATATATTTACCCTCGACACTGATTCACTGATACACTGATTCCCTGATTCACTGATTCACTGACTCTGTCACGCAGTACGTAGGAATTTAAATAGGCATTCTATAATAATTCTATAAATAATAATAATAAAAAAAATAATTTTTTTTTTTGTACAGAAATTGTGTTTTCCCCAAATTTTTTTTTTACCAAAATTTTTTTTTTCCAAAATTTTTTTTTTTACAATTTTTTTTTTTTACATTTTTTTTTTTTTTCCACAAATTTTTTTTTTTCAACAAAATTTTTTTTTTTCCACAAAAATTTTTTTTTTCAACAAAAATATTTTTTTCAACAAAATTTATTTTTTTACCACAAAATTTTTTTTTCAACATTTTTTTTTTCAACAAAAATTTTTTTTCAGCAAACATTTTTTTTCCACAAATTTTTTTTTTCCCAATTTTATTTTTTTTCGAAATTTTTTTTTACAAAATAGTTTTCTCAAAATATTTTTTACAAAATTTTTAAGATTAAGTAACAAATACTTTCTCAAGCAAATTAACGGGCGCCATAGGCGCATTACAACTTACTAGTTAATATATATTTACCCTCGACACTGATTCACTGATACACTGATTCCTTCACTGATTCACTGACTCTGTCACGCAGTACGTAGGAATTTAAATAGGCATTCTATAATAATTCTATAAATAATAATAATAAAAAAAATAATATTTTTTTTCGTACAGAAATTGTGTTTTCCCCAATTTTTTTTTTTCCAAAATTTTTTTTTCCACAAAATTTTTTTTTTTACAAAAAATTTTTTTTTCAACAAAATTGTTTTTTTCCACAAATTTTTTTTTTCAACAAAATTGTTTTTTTCCGAAAAATTTTTTTTTTCAACAAATTTTTTTTTTTCAACAAAAATTTTTTTTTTCAGCAAACTTTTTTTTTCCACAATTTTTTTTTTTCAACAAACATTTTTTTTTTCAACAAAATTTTTTTTTTCAACAAAAATTTTTTTTCCACAAATTTTTTTTTTCCCAATTTTATTTTTTTTCGAAATTTGTTTCTCAAAATATTTTTTACGAAATTTTTAAAATTAAGTAACAAATACTTTCTCAAGCAAATTAACGGGCGCCATAGGTATCGAGGTATCATATGATATCGAGACGACGACGTCGAGACGATTATATATAAACTTGAAGCCCCACATAAATCCTATTAGGACGAAGTCGCCAATGGGGTTTGTCAAGAGAAAAGACACTTAGACCAAGAGAAAAGAGACTCCGGAATAATCACCGGCTGTTGTGAGATAGGCAATATGGCAAATCGGCATGACTACTGTAGAGTTTGTAAAGACGCGCAGAGTAAAAAAATCAGCAGAACACTTTTTATGTTACCGGTTAGATCCACCGGACTCTCTCCTCTTTGTAGCAGGTGCCGGAACAACCTTGAACAGGCAACATTTTTCAAAAGCACCTCAAGGTTCTAGCTGTAAACATCATACTGCACCTTACCCTCTGTCAATCCTCTACCTCTCCCTCTCCTCCAGCAAATAAGGGTATCACAATGTATCAACGTATGTCGTTCGAGTGGTTATATGGCCACGCCCCTGCTTGTACCTCCCATACAAATGTACCATAACGCCAACTTACGAAATCATGTAATAACTAGCAAATACCCTCTACTCCGTATGCGTAAATTTCCCTTTTCCAACTTACGTTTGTTTATAAAAACAACTACTTTGTACGCAGTCAAAAGGCACTTTTCCAGTTTTTGGCAACAGACATTAATTTTCAATATTTATTCACACTTTTTAATTTTCCAAATTTTCGCTCCCTTTTCAGATTTTTTGCAACTTCTGGTATCTAGACCACAAACATTTCGAAACATTTATTTCTACTTTTCTACTTCTCTTGCTTTATTGTTGTTTTTAAAAGATGTCCCACATCTTCGATATTCCGCCCTTTTTTTAGTCTCCGCAGTATCCTCGAATTGTTAGCTCTTTTCATTAAACTTGCCCCCCCTAACTTTTGGCCCATTATGGTACTCTTCGGTGCTTTTTGGCCCTTTCTATAACTTTTTATATTTTACCTGTCTTGATTACTTTTGTTTTTCTTTATCCTCTTGTTTCATTTTCCCCCATTTTTATCCCGTCTTGGCCCATTTTTCGTCCCGTTCCCACCTGTTATTGGCTGTCGTCTTGTGGACTAAGTTTCCAAAAAAAAAATGTCGATATTTGAATATTTTGTATTTTGGGGACACATTTGTGCCGATTTTCCTAAAATTTTTTGATTCTAGATTAAGCCGTTTGGTCAGGTCAGTAATGAATAAGTCACGCAACAATTTTATATACACGCAACAATTATATACAACAATTTTATATATATATATTTTACATGCACCTAAGGGACTGAAGCGGAATGGTACTGAAAAAAGTACCCGGTTGTGAGAGGTGTCCGCAAGGAGATTATTTCTCATTTAAAGTATAGTAGTTTTAGGCCCGTTTTTACATTTATCCATCACTTCCAATTTTTGATTCATACCTGCCGATTACAATTTTGTTCATACACATTTTGGTTTTTCCCCCTTTTGTACCTTTTTAGTACCGCTTTAGTACCATTTGATCACTTTTTCGTCCCTTCTCCAACAATTATCCACATAATTTTGCCAAACATGTGTTTCGCCTGTTTTTGTTTTTACCCCTTTTTTTATCCCGTCCTGGCCCCTTTTTCGTCCCATCTCCAACTCATTGCCAACAAAAATCTTTATATTTGTTTATTTTGTATTTTTGAGTATTTCGAAGGATTTTGGGGACACATTTTACCCGTTTCCCCCCATTTTTATCCCCTTCCAATCCTGCAAGGGCTACGTAGTTCACAAATTTCATGATTCTAGCTTCAGTCGTTTGGTCAGGACAGTGATGAATTAGTCAGTCAGTCACATACAATCGTAAATTATGGATTTTTGTGAAGGTTTCAAGGGAAATATAGCCAAGGTTTACGGCCATACAAATGTCCCATTCCGCCCACTCTATAAATCGAGGAGTAGCCCTACTATGACCAACATAATCGGTATGATTTAACTACATTGATAAAGTTTTCGACAAACGCCATACGAAACGCCCCTTTTCAAAAGTGTGTAATTAAATAAGTTTTCTGTAAACTTCGGTATTTTGCATTGTTATTTGGATGTTCTGACAAATATAAAATCCAGAGGTGATGACAAAGCCCACTTGTGGATATCGGGGAATTTAGATTACGATACATACATGTCTGCTTTTAACTGAGACTGACGGTCTATCATTCCCTCAATAGAACAATGGTGTATTATTTTATTGAGGGGGACGATATGAAAGTCGATGATCACTTGTTTTGAGTGTATATCTTGTGTTGATGCAATAAGAAAAAGAAATTTATCACAAATAAATGATTAGCTACCAACATCCCTTTGCAAAACTCACCAAGATCTTCCAACAAATCACTGAGCTGGATTTCATTTGAATTTTCAAGATCTCATCAAGATCATCCAACAAATCACTGCTCTGCATTTCATTTGCTATTCAAATTTTAATTGAGGTTTTCTTTTGTGAAAAACTTTGATTGTAATCGAAAATATTATGTGACTTCAATGGAATGATAACTCGCTCATATACTTCGATAGATAGACGCAATTCAAAATTCTCCATTTAGTTTTCTGCTAAAAAAAAAACTGTAAATTTCTTATTTGAGTTGACTTTTGACCAGCGTATATTATACATACATATGTCAGACCTCTAAATTATTTGGAAAATCTATGAGTTATTTTCGTATATTTGCTAAGTAAGATGGAATTTTTAAATGGCTTTCCTGGAAAAAATCGTATTTTGCTTTGAGACACTATTGAAGTAATTGAGCGAAATGTATCGATGTATTAGCCCACACATGTACGGCAGTTGACCGGGGCAGACTGTCATAATTCATGACTGGGCTATATAGAACGTTGATGGCGGATTTTATATTATAACGATCCATTAGTTGACATTTTTGAGATTTTGGATAAGAAGTTTTGTGAAAAAATATTTTTTTTTCAGCGAACAAAAATTTCTTAATAATAATAAAATTGCGGAAATGATTTCATACAGTACGCTACCTTTGAAAGTCAGCCATGAATTATTTAAATTTCTCAAAAAGAAAACCTTTGTTTTATTGCCTACATAGACGGCAGGTAGTTCTGTTGTTGTTTCTTGCAATAAAAGTAACAACTTTATTCCCATTTGAAAACTTACTTTCCCTTTCATTTTCCCTTTTACAGGATTGCCTCAAGACAGCCAGCAAGTCTTTCATAAATCGTTACACTTTTTCTCATGCATAATTTTGTTTATTTTTTCGTCTTCTTCTTCTTTTTCTTGTTTTTTTTTTGATAACTTATAAGCAACGAAAAACAACATAAATCGATGGATTTTTCTTTATGTAATAAATATATGGGGGGAAAAAATGTGAAATAAATAAACGGGCGTGAAAATGTGGAAATCGGTTGAAACACATTCAAGCATATGGATGTATGAGTAGTTTGTTGCCTGTACAGATGCTGGTGCAGTAGAGTGGGTTACTCCAATGATACACATGCGGATTCAGCAATATGGTCACATTTTACACTCCCAGCTTCAATTACGACCAACGATTTTTTTTTAAAAATGTACCTCTGGAAAAGTTGTTTAATTGGAAAAATGCTGTCCACACCCTATCTAATGTTCGCATGGGGAAGTGAACATTTTTACCTGTACTAAATTTAGCAAACAATGAAAACTTAAGCGTTCCCTTGGGCGTATAACTCACCAACAATTGTAACATTACAAAAAAGAAAACGGGCAAACTTCCTCCAGTAACTCCACAACCAATATGCCAATGAATATATGGTGAATAAACGATTTCTGAGCGGGCAGACATAAGTGTGAATGGACTGTACTGGCAGAAGCAGCACGTGAAGAAGCGAACAACACGGTGATGGTGGCATTAACCACCATCAGTGGCAATGGCACAGCCCCGACAGCAACAAGAATGCCATTAAAAAGGTTTCCAATATGAAAACTTTAAGCTGTTCAGAAAATCCAACCCCCCCCCCCCCCCCCACAAGAAGAACAAAATGAAAAAAAGAAAAAGTGTATAAAACGAAACGATGAAATATTCAAACTTTCCTTCAAACACACAAGTGTAGGGAAGTTTTACCACATACATGCCATTACAGGCATGTGTGAGTATGCGTGTGTGTGTGTCTCTAGTACAAAAAACATTTATTGCTTTAAACAAAACAAAATAAAAAAAAAAAAATGGGAAAGAGAAAAGAGCGTAACGAATAAACGAACGAAGAGATTACTTACTTTAACATTTGACCGGAAGTTCGACAAAAGTTCAAATTATATGCACTATTGTTGTTGTTGGGGGGGGTGGTAGTAGTGGTGGTGGTAGAGATTGCTTGGTTGTTGTACAGTTAAATAAGGAAATCCACTACGCACACACACAGATACCCCCTTAAATCACACACACACATAGTCATACATTTGAACACTCATACTCATGCCCATAATGTCCTGGCACTTGAACATAGTTCGGTGTGGGTGTTTGTTATGTGAGTATGTGTTAGTGCACCCGTTTTTTTTTAACCCTCAACAGCAAATTTGTTTTACGACTAAAAATCATAATTTAAAGTCTGTGCAGAAAAAAAGAAAAATCTCCCTGTCCGACGAGGTATTAACGCTTAACGATAAATGTTGTAATGTGTGTGTAATCCTTTGGCAAATCCATAGACAGTGATTTGGATTTTGGCATTTCAACAAAACAACAACAAAATGAAATTTAAAGAAATGAAACGCCAGAAAACATTTTTAAAGTGTTACAGCCGTATTCAGATAAATTTATAATAGCTTTATAAACCGTTTTTAAGAGAAATGTGTGAAAATAGCTACTGGAAATTGTTTGATGGCCTTTGGGGGTTTTGAATTCGGGTTCTTCAGTAGCACACACTACCTGGCACACCAATTTTCTGAGTTAGACGAAACTGAAAACTTTAAATGGCTCTCCTGAAAAACTGCTATTTTGACTTGTGACACTATTGAAGTAAATGGGCGATATATCAATGTCCTTGCCCTGAACAACGAACAGCGCTGGTAAATCATGATGTTTTATGGTGTCTGTGATGTGAAATATGTTTCACAAACCATCGAGCTGGCAATTCAAGCCATTCGCACCAGTTGTTCTCTGTTGCTCTATCACTAGAGTGCGTACGGAGAAGAATATTACAGCTGTATCCGTCAGTGGAAATAATGGCTCTATGAAAAATGCCCCGAAAAAAGTTCATAATGAAAAATTCTCCAAAAAAAAGTTCATAATGAAAAATTCTCCAAAAAAAATTGTGGAGTTTTTCATAATTTTTAAGTAACATTCAATTTTTTTGTTTTTTTTTTCATATGAAAATTTGCCCAAAAAAGTTCATAATGAAAAATGCCCCAAATAAAATTAATATTGAAAAATTCTCCAACAAAAAAATTGGGGAGTTTTTCATAATTTTTAAGTAACATTTAATTTTTTTGTTTTTTTTCATATGAAAAATTGCCCAAAAAATGGGCAATAAAAATTCAAAATTCAATATTTATTATTTTTTGTTAAATTTTTCTTTTTTTTTTGGGGATATTTTCATACACAAGTCACTGATACATCGCGATATATCGATTTTTTTAATAATGTTGTTTTTTTTTGGGGTACTTTTCATAATATTTGGGGGATTTTACAATGGGTAATTTTTCATAAATTATTTGGGGGATTTTTCAGAATTTTTGGGATGCTTTTGGGGGGATCTTTCATTTACTTTTGGGCATTCTACAATTTTTTTGAGGCATTTTTCACAGAGCCGTAAATAAAGATGTCGATATATCCATCCATGGCCAATAGCAACAATTGAGTTTTTTCGTCCACCTGGAAGATTTTTTGTAAGGACCTCGGTCTACAGCCATACAAAATACAGCTTGTACAGGTGCTACAGCCAGTACAACAACGTATTTGGAGTGAACGGGCGAAGATCACCTTTTTTTTGTAGAACACTTGTCTTCAGAGACCAGGCTCAGTGGATACTTCAATAGAGTGAATTGTCGGATTAGGTACAAAGAGCTGGCAGGGGCTGTTCCAGGGCTAACAATGCAACCTGCAAAATGGTTTGTGGATCGTCCAAATGTGCAATTCGGTAGCAAACATATACTTAAAACAATTATACAGGGTTCTCCAACAAGAGGTGTTATTTTTGTATTCAAAGAAAAATGGAATTTTTTGAGATAAATGATCGGATGTTTATTTCATAATGCGAAACAACATCAGTCAAACGGCCACCACGACCAAGCTTACAGGACCATATCCTTTTCATGAAATTTTCCATAAACGGCGAATTTTTCATAAACCTCGATTGCCTCACGAATTCTATCTTTGAGGTCTTGGCGTAGACTTTATCTTTCACATGGCCCCAAACGTGAAAGTCGCAAGGTGTTCAATCACAAGATCTCGTTGGCCAATTGTGATCACCTCTTCGAGAGCTAACACGGTCCGGAATCAAAAGGTTCTAAAAAGAATTCTTTTCAAAATAAGTTCCAATGAAATTAGCACCGAAATTTTTAATATTAGAAATATTAATATTGGGGATATAATAAATACAAATAAATATACACCACCAGACTTCGTGCTCGATTTTTATTAACATTTAGCAAAATACTAGAAATCTAATATCATTGTTTAAAAAAATCTATTTTCTGAAAATTCTTGTTTTACAACGCTTCATTTATTTACATAATATCGAAATATTTATTTTACAACTTTTTAACCCAAAAGGGCAATTCATTCCTTCAGTTTGTCTTTAACTTACCCAGTCCCATCCTCAATGCTTTGTTGTATTCACATGAAAAGAGGAAAAACTAAAACTTCTAAGAGTACAACAAGAATAACGAAGAAGAAGAAGAAGATGAGGATACAAAAAAAAAACCAATCTTTTACAATATTCCAGCAATTGTTAACATTGAGACCCTTTCAAAACATGAGTTCGTTTCCACTTTGCAAAAGTATATTTGAGTTGAAAATAAATGAACCGAAAATATACTAAAAACAAACACAAAATTCAATTGCTCTGGAACAGTGGATCAAACGCCGTCAAAGGACGGCATCATACTGGCTGTGATAAATTCTTGTCGGATGAGGGTAAAATTGTGAAAATATTGCCAACACTTTATTATGGCGATTATCTCAATGAAAATGAAATGCTTTCGGAAGGGTTGCCTCACATAAAATGTTAAATTTGCCGTTTCTCTTTTCTTGTGGCACTTTTTTTTTTTTGTTTGGTCTTGAGGGTTTCGGTGGGGTTAACTCGGCCAGAACGATTTGTTCCACTGTTGTTTCACTAGTAGGGGACGACATTTCTATGGATGGTGGATGTACACACTATAAGTAACAATCTCTGGGGGGTTTTCCCATTCGATTTGGCCTTCTTCTATTTTGAGTGGATGTCAGTGTGTGTGTGCGTGCATTTTCTTTTAATACAATTTTCCTTTGGTTTCTCCCCACCACTCATTCCAGTTTTATTTGCAATTCTAAATAGTAACAGACAATTGCTCGTACAGTTGTTGGCGATAGTCGAGAGACATGATTTTGCCAAATGTTCGAAAGAAATCTTTTGTTTGAGTTTTCTATAACAACACCAAACAATTTTGCAAAAAAACATCCGACTATCTTTTGGAATGCAAGTAAGAGAATCAGCAAGAAAAGAATAGCACGAAACAAGTTCAAATTTTATTAATCGGTTGGGAACGACTTGGATGTTCAACAAGCTGTATGAAGCTGGATGAAGAGATGAGAAAAGTAAATTTGCGGTGATGCGACGGAAAGCGAAAGACACTGCAGTACTAGAGTCTGATAGGTTTAATGATTGCAATGAGGTTGTGGTCCTCCAGTTCAGAGAATTATCGACAAATTTATATTCCTCATTCTGAAGTATATCATGACTTTTCCAATAGTTTTTTTAACCCTGGAACGCTAATGTTAGTCGTTTCGACTACCATTTTTAGTGTGTTTATAATGCAAAGAAAAATAAGGTTATTGTTCTAGGGTTAAAAAAAAATTATGTTTTTGGCAGGTCCATAAGATTAGAATGCACTTTTAGATACAATTTTAAAAACACACACTTTTCCAGCATTTTTTATAGAAAAGCAGATCGCCCCGTATTTCTTAAACCTTCTTTTCTGAATAAAATCTGTGAAATTTTCTATAAAACAAAATTTTACTTTACTTGAAGTTTTGCAAAACTTACTGGAACTTATTGAGGTTAAATTGAACGTACCTGCAAAGAAAGAGAAAACACAAGTTGTTAGTTGCTGTTAAAATGTATGTGAAGTGTAAATGGAGTTAGTCTAGATTAGGTCTATGGAAATCTGGCAGACTAGAGAGATTTCTGTATTGAGTTCCCACTGTCTTCAAAGTAAAATTATTAATGTGCCAACAAATTCGTCCGTTGTTCGAAGAAATGTATTTGTTATTTTGCCATGTATTTTTGTCACCAAAACAAACAACCGAAACCACTGTTGAATTAATTATTTAAAAAAAAATAAATCAACATCGTGAGTTAAAAAAATATTTTTTTAACACAATATTAGTTTTTTGTATAATTCGCTTGGTCGAACACTTTGTAAGGTCCATCTCGGGATGTACTTTGTATTTTTTTTGCTCCAAAAGGAACACAATTTTCTTTCAACAGCAGTTTAGCAACTTAGCTCAGATTTTGTTAACAAAGAAGAAACATTTTTCGATGTTCTGAATTTTTGTCTAATATGGAACCCAATGTGATCGAATTCTCAGTATCTTTCCAAAACACACCAGACCCAGAAATAATGGTTTTGGTCGGAAGCCCATAATTCCTGACTAACGGCCTTCCAATGCTTGGAAGTAAGAACTTCAACCACTAGTCTAAATTTCAACAAAATCTGAGCTATGTTTTTTAAAAAGGAGATGTTTTTTTTTAAAATAAATTATGCCTTGGCAATTAAGGTATTCCTGTCCGAATCAATTAAAAAAAAATTGCCGTAGTTGGGATTTTTAACTAATATTTTAGCAAATAAAGGGTCCGCCAAATAACATTTTTTTTTTGAAAATTCTGTAAAAAAACTACTGAATATTTTCTCAAATTTCTTTTTTTATTTGAAAGTACAATCCTTCCGGTTAATAATGAAAATTAATTTCATTCAAATGGCTGCCTCGGCTGGCCATGCAGTAGCCTAACGACACCAGCTCTGCGGCTGATAATGCGATCTTCAAAAACAGGGCGCAAAACATCGAGTGTTTGTTCAACATGGCCCGATAACCCGATAAAATAACTAAAACGAAATAGCACTAGTTGAAAAAAAATGTTTGATGGCGACCCTTTATTTTGAAATCAATTACCGGTTTAATTGTTTCAATTAAAGGTTTAATTGGTTCAACTACCGGTTTAATTGTTTCAATTACTGGCTTTATTTTTTTTCAATTACCGGTTTAATTGGTTCAACTACCGGTTTAATTGTTTCAATTATCGGTTTAATTGTTTCAATTATCGGTTTAATTGTTTCAATTATCGGTTTAATTGTTTCAATTATCGGTTTAATTTTTTCAATTACCGGTCTTATTCTTTCAATTACTGATTTAATTGTTTCAATTACCGGCTTATTTTTTTCAATTACTGGCTTAATTGTTTCAACTACCGGTTTAATTGTCTCAATTTCCGGCTTAATTGTTTCAATTACCGGCTTATTTGTTTCAATTACAAAAATAATTGAAGTTTACATGGGAAAATATTAATCACCCTGCAAAAATTAGTCACATGTAACACCGTTGCAGCAATTTTACTCTATTGCTTGATGTTTGTCATTACTCCTAATAAGTAGTTTTCCTTAAGAAGTCCTTTACATTTTTTTTTAAAATGACAAAGCAATCGACCTTTATATCACGTGACCTCTATCAAAAATCGTAAAAACGTTATTTTTCCATTCATAATTTTTCGAAAACTTTTTTACTAAATACAAATTTTTTTTTTTTAGTGAACGACCTAATTTGCCTTTGATTATTTATTTTTCGCAGGGTGATCAATGTTGAACCACTTTGTAATTACAATAACAACAATAATTGTTATTTTTGGTATTTTTCTATTTTGACTTCAACTAAGAAAAAAAAAACATAATCCCCGAGATTTGCCATCACTTGTACGCAGTCATGAACTTTTGTAATATTCTCTTGACTTTTGCACATTTTCTTACTTAAAATATTAATTATTCTGATTTCTTGACATTTCCGTTTTTACATTTTCCTGTCTGAACTTATAATTTGTGCAAAATACTATGCAAACCAGAGAGAAAAAGCAACACACAGAAAGATCTTAAAGAAAAACTTTCACTAAGAAGGCAGAGAGACAGAGAGAGAGAGGGGGGGCAAATAAAATGCAGTGCAGCACTTAAGAAGTTGAAGGACATTGATGGAAATACGAAGAAACTCATTGATGCATTAATACAAATGATGATGATTATCGCAATCAATTATAAGTTTATATTGAGTTCAGGCGAGAGTTAACGATAGTTAACACCAGATTAAAGCCAGTCAGGTCAAAAACGATACGGAAAGTGGTTTTAACAGCAGAGCTGAGCACGAAAATGGGTTATTTAAATAGTTAAATCGGGCTCAATGTTCTTGACAAAAATATTTGTAGTAATTATTGTTTGCTTTAAACAATTTCACCACCAGTTCATTAGTGTTAATGAAGGTCTTTTTTTTACACGAGATTTCATTTTGTGAGTTTTATTTTTTTCCTTTCTTGTTGATTATTTACTACAACAACGGCATCTTGAACAATAAATTTTAATAAACTTTTATGTTTTAATACATTTAAAGGTGGATATTTTCTGTCTGGCTTGTTACGGATTCTTGTGGCCTTAATGGAAGTCATTATTTTCAATTAGCAAAAGTTTTGCGGATTTAAAATGCACTTTTTTTTTTGGTGGTGTGTATCATCGTCCTTCTACTGCGGACGAAGAAACGAAGAAAGTGTAGAGGTGGACAAACAATGAGAACTATTAAACGAAATGGCAGACAATTTAATGTTAAAATAAAAATAAGAATGCGAATAATAAAATAAACAATTGTGTCCTCTACGAATCTTTTAGATCCTGCATTATGCAGGATAATTGACAGTGGCTGGAGAATTCATTTAATCGAAAATTTAATAGAATTTCCTCCAAGCTGTAAGCCTAATCATATCAAGAACCCGCGTTTTATATATAAAATATAATACAGAATTTAAACCTAAAGAAAAACACACAAAATATTTACTACCTGTGTTATGAAAAACGCCCGAGCAGGGACTTGAACCCTGGACCCTTGGATTAAAAGTCCAATGCTCTACCGACTGAGCTACCCGGGCTATGTGCCGCCAGTTGCTAAAACCAGCACATAAATGTGTGTCTACACACATACACACACACCCAAACAGCGGCATACCAACACACCCATGCAGTGTGTGTGTTTATTTTTTTCCATTGTTGGTATGAAATTCATTAATTCCAAAAATAGCTTCATTTTTTTTGTTGTGTTATGAGATGTGTTTTGTTTAGTTTTAGTTAATAATAGAAATATTACAGAAATGGAATGAACGTGTTAATTTGAACATAGTTCGGAAAAATACGCAAAGTTATGGAAATATTTGTAAGATATACAACATATGTATTTTTCACACATCACAGAGTTTTGCGTTTTTAACCGATGGAATTTTATTCTGAATCACTGTGCGCCGGCCTTTCGGTCATCGCGACGTATTTTATTTATATATTAAGTTTTAAAATTAAATTAAATATGAGCGCATAGCTAAACAGAGCTCCTAGCTAAAAGCCTCACCAATGTTATTAAATGCAGCCAAAACAACATTTCATCATTCAGGAGCTCAAATTTCAAATATTTTCACTAAAACCTGATCCACTATTTATAAAATCGGAATATACATCAAATTACCTTTCCAATAAGGTATATAACTCCTTAATTGTAATGTGAATTATATTGAAAATATGCTCTGAAATATGTTTTATTTTTATAGTAATAAATAGTTGTTGTAAAAATATGTGAATACGCTCCCTATTTCCGGCTATTACTATTGACCAAACATCAAACATTTTCCTCAAATTATTATCTTCGACTTTTTAAAAAACTTTTTAAAAATGAATTATGGGCTGGTCTTACTCTACGATTTTCCACAGTGCGTCGGTTGTCTGGCAGTTGAAAGCAAATATTTGGTTTTGTTCTTGTTGATGATCAGACCCAACTTCGCCGACACCTTCAAGATTCCTAGAAAAACCTCCAGTAACACTCCATTTTTTTATGCCCGTAAGCAAATGAAAGTAAAATTTCAACTTTGGTGTTTTCAGCGTTGTCCTGTTTTGTTAATTTTTTGCTTATTTGAAAATGTTCTCCCAGCATGTTGAAGTGATTGCTGTCACACTGTCTGAGACCTCTTGTGGCGCCGATTGGGTTGCTTCCAATTTTTAAAAATTTTTTTTCTTTGATCTGCTCTAGGATTTGTCTCACTCAAAAAAACTAAACCAGCATGTTGAAGAAATTTCAGGACCAGTTGTGCCCTTGTCTGAAAACTCTTGTAGCGGTGATGTGGTCGCTTACTAGTTTTACAGATGTCTCTCATGACTCGTTCCTGACGACTCGACACACTGTGATTAGTTTGTCCTGCAGTAACACCGACATGCTTTAATCAGTTCCTCGAGCTTAAGCTTCAATTGTTCTTAATCAAAATATTTAAAAGGATCCATTCAGTATACGTCTATGATGTATGGAAGTGGTCGTGACCTTTTTTTTTTTGAATACCCCTCACGAAGGCTTTCCATCTAGTGTGTTATTTATTTTTTTCAGACTAGCTGATCCATGCAATTAATCAGCTCGTCTTCATCATTGGTTTTCATCTGAGTTCCTTTTAGTTTTCTTCCGAATGACACACTTCGCCATCAAGTATATGATGTTTGATTTTTTCAGAAAATTCTTGAATGTTTCGATTTCGTGTTACCCTATTTTATATAAAATCTTCTGGCTGTATTTCATGCCAACTTCTAGTACAGTTTAAATAAATTCACACCACTACAACATACATACGTTTAACCCCCGTCGATGTTCCCCTTCAATTGATATACATATATTTCAGTTGCTGATATTTTAATCTCTGCCCAGCAATTTTAATTCTCTGTCACTGCGTGTGTGCGTGTGTCTGTGTTTTTTTTTTGGAATTTCGACTTTGGTAAACCTGAAAAATTAAAATCGAAAATTTGTTTCACTGAAGCATTCATCTGTTGAGGCCAGCGACAGCGTCCATTGTACGCTGCTGCGGCCACGCATTGTAACATCGGGTCAATAATCATTTTGTTTCAACCTCAGTGCGTTAGTGTGCGTTGATATTTTGTGCACTGTTTGCCAGTGCATGTGTGGGTTTTGTGTCTGTGTAAAACATAATTAAAATTTAACCAAAAATATGGCTCTGTCACTTACTTTTCGACCACCTCAAAACCACAATCACATAAAGCCGTTGATTTATTCAAATTCAAATGAGTGTCTGTGTTTTTGCGCCCGAGTGTGTGAGAGCGGCAGTGAAATTGGACTCATGTATGCATTTTTACAAAAACATGTGGCCGAGTTCAGGAATGCTGGTGGACATTGATATAGCATTACATGAGAAGGTGCGGTTCGGATCCGAACAGTAGTGAAACAGGGGCTGGCATCGGGCAGATTTTTGAAAACCCTTAATGGGGGTATGCCGGTATGTAAGTTATAAATGATCATGTTTATGGGTTTCCATTAATGTTATACTGTTTTTTATATTAGTCAGACATTTTATTCCACCAATTTGTCCCTATATTGTTTCCAAATTTACCGTAGTCGCTTTATTTTAGTTTACAAAAAACAAATTCTGTGTTAGTGAAACGCCCGAGCAGGGACTTGAACCCTGGACCCTTGGATTAAAAGTCCAATGCTCTACCGACTGAGCTACCCGGGCTCTTGACAGTTGTCTACCAACCGATTTTCCCCCTCAACAACAATGACACATATTTTCTAATATTTTTCTATATTTTTATAGAAAGTCTATATTTAGAACTCTCCAGCCAACCAACGCACTCGTGTGTGCTTTCAGAGACAATTTTCCGAAAGATATCTCTCGATCGATGTTTTTCCCTTAATAAGTATTATTGGCTTCGTACAGGGAAGTAAAATGCCCACCAAAAAGTTGAAATAAGAAAAGACGGCTAACAGAGAGACATTTAAAATAGAAAAATAATATTTTGAGAGTACTAAAAATATTATATAAAAAAAAATACTTTGAGATTTGTAAAAAATAATTTTAGTCAATGATGCAAATTTCTATGAAATATTTATACAACTGATGTTCTATGCAAATACTCTGTAAGAGGCAGAAGTTTTCAGTCTGTTAAGTCAGACGCATTAGTTCAACGGCAAACTAAAGATGTCACTCATTCTCTAATAGGAATTCAATGATACATTCGTAAAAAAAACATAGTTGTCATACTACAGGATACTATAGTTTCCATCAGACTTAGGCCGTCTGCCTTTTTTGCTCTCCGGTAGCAAAAGAAATAAATTTCTTGTCAAATTAACCTTAAGAGAAATGAAGGTTTTTTCAAAAATTTCTGTTTATACTGAACGATCTAATAACGATCTGAAAGAGGGAGTAGAATTTGTTCACTTTTATCTTAAATTTGACGATGACACAGCTATCTGGAAAGACACATGCTGGAAGAGTATTCCGCATATAAAAAAAATTCAACAGGGAAACAATTTTTTTTCTGTATACCTTGCCTGTTATCTAAACAAACACAATGCATAAAGCCTTTTTCAAAATATTTAAAAATTAAAAAAAAAATAATTTTTAAATATTATTAAATATAATAATCGATCTCGACTAAAAGAAACAGAAAACTCTTAAAGACAAAAGATCGAAAAAACCAAACTTCATATATACGATCGATAAATCGCGATTGAGTGAGTCATTCATCGATCGCCTTTTGTCACCGACCACCAGGGGACTCGGCCGAACCTGATAAAACTCCTGCGTTCAACCTATGGCCATTAGAAGAGACCTCATCTATAACATATCGTATAGAGCGAACTCTGAGAAATATCGATGGGAGTCGAGAGACTGAGTGCACCGTGCCCGAACCTATCGAACGCCTGGAAAATATCTACATCCACGATCTCGCTTTCATCAATGTGGTGAAGGGCTCGTCTCTATTGTCATCAGGTCTCCCGTAGATTGGTATTTAAAATTTTAAATTTAGATATTTAAAGATAAAGATATTTAAAATTTAAATTTTAAATTTAGACCGCCGAATTGCAATTGGGTGGTAATTTACGGGATATTGGGGAATCGGTTTCATATTGACAACCTTCCAACGTAAAGCGTAAATACCCACACGCCATGAATACCCCAATTGTGATAATGCCAATATTTTCCAGCTGAAAAGATTTTCAAACATATTGTCTAACTTTTTTTTCCAAATTACACTGAAACGCATTTTCCTACCCCGCCCCCCGTACCCTTTAAATCATTCTTGTCCAAAACTCATTTCGATTTTGTTCAATTCCAGGTAGTCCATTCCATTTCATTAAATTTGCTTTGTTCGGCATTTATTTATTTTCCACTTCTCTATCCGTAAAACCGAAACTTGCTCAGTTTATTTAACTAAACTTTTCTTTGTTTATTAGAAATATATACAACAATTATATGCAATTATTAGAAATATTCATTCAATACAATAGCAAATGTATACAGATAAGGGTTCGTCAGTTTGGAGCAATAACAGATGAAGTTATAAAACAGACAATGCCTGATGTGTTTTAAAAAAGTATTTATTTATCTTGGTTTTTTTTCCTATGAATTTGAAAATAACTTTTCTTACAGGATTCAATGTACTAAGGGTTCTTAGGACAAATGTGGCAGCACAAGAAAGGACTTTCCTCAGCCTATAAGAAAATCCTGTTACACTATTTTTGTCTAAATTGTTGCCAATGGAAAATTTTAAAGCAATATTAAATATTAAAGAACATTCACTTCAAAGAATTCCAGTTGTTAAAGTGGAAATATATAATTGACTTTTATGCTCTACCACTTCAAATTGATAATGAATTCTCTTGTCAGCAATTTTTTTTTAAAAGCAACTTGTCTTTCTTATTAAAAACTGAGCGGAAACCGCTGACAGGGAAGACCGAGACTCCGGTGGAAGGACCAAGTGGAAGAAGACATACAAGTCCTGGTTATGACGAACTGGATAAGCCAAGCACACGACCGAAATGCTTGGAAATAATTTATTAAGTAGGCCAAGACCAACAGCTGGTTGTACAGCCAACTTAAGTAAGTAAGAGCGAGCAGACGTGGTCCTGTCAAAAATTAAATAAAGGCTTTTGAAATTTTTTGGGGGAAAACTATTCGAAATGTAAACAAATACAATTTTACCCTCATTTTGGACTCAAACGTCAAATAAACTAAAATTTCATGTCAAGCTACTGCTTGTCAACATAATCAGCCTAGTGACATCATTATTTCTAGAAGCAGTCCTGTTCACCGGCCCCCTCGTTCCGGCGATTTAATGCCTCTGGATTGAAAATTCTACATTAATTGTATGAACATTTTATTTTTAATTTATGAAAAATGTACATACATTTTGTGAACATTTTACATAAAATTTATGAACATTTTACATAAATTATATGAAAATTTTACAAAAATTTTATAAACATTTTACAAATAATTATGAAAATTTTACAAATAATTATGAAAATTTTACAAAAAATTTATGGAACTTTTACTAAAAATTTATGGTTTTTTTTAAAATGTATGAATTTTTTTTTTAAAAAATTATGAATATTTTACAGAAATGTTATGAAAATTTTACATAAATTTTATGAAAATTTTACACAAATTTTACATAAATTTTATGAACATTTTACACGCACTTTATGAAAATTTTACACAAATTTTATGAAAAATTTTCAAATAATTATGAAAATTTTACAAACAATTTATGGAACTTTTACTAAAAAATTTTGAATTTTTTTAAAAATTTATGAAAATTTTACAAATAATTATAAAAATTCTACAAAAATTTTATGGAACTTTTACTAAAAATGTATGAAAAATTTTCAAAACTGTTTTACACAATTTTTATGAAAACGTGAACAAAAGTTTTATGAAAATTTAAAAAAAAAAAATTATAAAAATTTTACAAAATTTTTATTTTCATAAAAAAAAAACTAATCTTTTATGAAAATTGTACAAAAATGTTGATAAATTTTATGAAATAAAATTTGAAAATTTTGCAAAAAATTTCTGTACATTAATTTAATGAAAATTAAACACCAGTACATCAGTCTGATCAATAATAATGTAAAATGCATATCACTTTGATGAATAATATACATCATTTTGATGAATATTGTATATCACTTTGTGGAAAATTGTACATACTTTGATGAAAATTTTATATCACTTTGATGAAAATTTTACAAACTGATGTATTCTGCATTAATTATTATACATTAATTTAATAAAATCTTGTACGTCAACTTAATCAGAGTTGTATATCAATTTAAAGAAAATTTTACATCAAACTAATACAAAATTTTACACCAATTTTATAAAAAAATTTACATCATTTAATTAAAAATTGTACATCAATTTTATGATTGTAAGTTAGTTTAATGAAAATTGTACATCATTTTGATGAAAATTGTACATCACTTTGATGGAAATTGTGCATAAATTTAATAAAAAATTTTACAACCACTTAATAAAAAATTGTACATCAATTTAATAAAAAAAATTTTACATTAATTTAATAAAAAATTTTAGATCAATTCAATGAAAATTGTACATCAATTAAAGGAAAATTGTACATGAACCTAAGAAAAATTGTTCAATAAATTTGATGAAAACTGGACATTAATTTAATGAAAATTGTACATCATATATATATATATCTGACCAGGGGCTTCAAAGACATCTTTGCGGCTTCTGGACCGCGTGCAGAGTAGAGCGGTGGTTATGATAGGAGATAGTAGGGTAACCAAATCTATTGTCTCCCTTCAACAACGCCGGAATGGGGGATGCACATCGTTGTTCTGTAAATATTTTACCGCTTTTTGATTGGCAGATATCCGATATCTGGTCCCTGATGTTAAAATCCGTTTAAATCTCATTCGTTCATTGTCAAATGGCCGGTTGACTGGACGACGGGTTATGGAACAAATTTGTTCTTCAGCAAAAGTGTCCATTTCTTCCATTCTCAAATTTACGACAAATGTCCACAAACAGTACTCCCTCTTTCCTCCTTCCGATGCCCTAATTTCCCATCGCCTAAACTGAGCGTTGGTCTTTTTTAAATAAGGTATACGAGTTTTTTCTCTTACCTCACTTCAAATTGGACTTACTTTTCCCAATAAATTTTTAACTACACTTTAATACCTCGATACCCTTTTGCACTGCCTTCTTCTCCAATAATTGGTTTAACATACGCTATAGTTCTTATCGTTTAAGCGAGAGCCACTATTTAGTGGGGCATATCCCCCAAAAAAAAAAAGGTTGAGCTTGATGGTCGCTTGTCCGGGTTTAGCAGCCGTCTCCTTTTGTAGACCAATCGACATCAATGTCTGCTCCGGACTCTACTGCGTCTAAATACATCACATATTCTACCGGCTTGTCTTATTGTTTTCTCTATGCGGAAAAACTTATTGTGGCCAGAAAGAGAAGATGGTGGCAGAAAAAACAGCTTAAGACAAGATTTAGAGGTAACAAATCTTGAAATATGCAACTACCCTCTCCTGGTCGAGCGTCTGCAGTCGCTAACAAAAACCCATCGAAAAACGAAGATGAAGAAGAAAAATAAAATTTAAAACGTTAACTTTCAAACAATATAAATATACTCTCCCCAACAGGAAACCGCACACACACCCGTATGGTTGGGTGAAATGCAAAGTGGTCTATGTGTATAAATGTATTATTTGTTTTATTACTAATTCTGCAAGGCGTAGAAACCAAAGACAACTGATTGGGAATAAAAGCGATGACTTGAAATATTTTTGAGTTACAACCATTTGCAGTTAAGCCAACACACATATAACTTAACCTTAATTTTGTTATAACGAAATTTTTCACTAAAAATCCAGCACGAAGCGAAGAAAAAGATAGAAGAAAAAAAATATATATACACACAAAAGTAAAAGAATGAAAATAAAAGAAATGCCATCCATGCGGCAGCAATTTGAAGAATATATGAAGCCCCAAATAAACCCAAACACACACATACTCACACTTGCATCCAACCAAAATCTAACTAAATTTGAAATAGAAGAAAGAGAAACGACAAGAAGAAGACGAAGAAGAACAGCAACAGCAACGACAACAAAACAGATTTGTAACATGTTGGCGTCTCAAAACTTTTTCAAACATGACATTAAATGTTACTGCATGTCTGCTTAAAAATTTATATCCAATAGCCGAAAAAATATATTCCGTATTTTTCCAGAGGTAAAACTTGGATAAAATTCTACTGCACTGCACTCACACTTTGGACGGGTATGCTCCAGACGAATATGTGAGCTGTGCGCTGAAGGATAACAAACAAGAAAAGTGCATAGACACTCACACACACACACACACACATACTTCCTTACCAACATGTGAAAGGAAGCACTTGGAAGAAAGATAGAAATTATTAAAATTGGAAAATCGTATCAGATTTGGTAATTTGGAGTTTTATTATAAAAAAAACGATTAAAATATTAATGAGGTGAACAAAAATTATAATGAAATTTTGTATTTTAGAAATGTTTAAATAACATTTCGACATGCACTGCATAAAAATCCATCACTACAATTGCGCACACACCCTTTATTTATACGAAAGGGAAATGAAAGAAATGGGAAAACTGCTAGAATTCCTTATTTTGTACAGGCAAACTAAGTTTGAAAAAAAAATTCTGAGGTGTATGCGATTTTTTTTCGGGCCAAGTTTTATCATGCTACCGGAGTCAGCCACCAGCTAAGGACTCGGCTAACAAGGAGGTGGACAGGGCAGGAACAAAGATATTGCAGTTGTAGTTTTAACATAATACTTGATGTCGCATTTGTTACGGCAGTTTTTCTGTGGCGGAAGTAAATGACGCAAACACTACATGATGGCAACGAAAAACTTTCATTTCATCCTTTCCACCGCCGCCAGTCTTGGGCGTCGTATCTCAAGACTGAAATTATGGTCGTCGGTCGGTTGCGTGGATGGTTGCTTGACTGACTGACTGGCTGGCTGGCTGGTTGGCGTTAGCATGGATAGATGAATGTTTCCTTACTTGGTTGCCTTGCATTGGTTTGATTTGTGCTCATCTTTAAAGACATTGCATGTTTCTCTGTAATTTTGATTGGCTCCGGGGACTTTGTATTATGGCCATTGTTTCATTATAGATGAAAACCGATTTGTGAATTCCTGGACTCCTTAGAGGGCACAAATAGAAAATTAATAAAAGTTGAAAGTTTTAGGAATAGCGTTTTGTTTGTTTTTTTTGCGTGGGAAATTATTCCCCAAAGAAAAGACGTAAATGATTGTAGAGATATAAACGGCAGAGAGTGCATCAGAGGAAAAGTGAAGTCAGAAGAAGTTTTTTTACTTTAATCTATGCCATCGAAAGCCAGTCACTTTCATTTGCACGGAAAAGCGATCCAGTATCGTTTTGAGAGCGTTGTTATGTCTACAGTTCCCAAAATAATTGCAAATTTTAAAAGAAAGAATTCTTTACCGTGTAAAAAGCCCAGTTGACTCTGCCATGAGCTGTAACCACAACAAAATAGATGCAACTAAATGTTGAAATATTTTTTGATTATATGAAGTTTCTCCCCGGAGTCGGTTTTTGAGATGCTGTTCGCCACGGAGAGCTGTCAGAAACCATATGTAATGAAAATGTGTTCCCTACACACAAATCATCGTCCGCATTTGGATACGGAATCTGATTTTTACCAGAGCTGTGGAGTCGAGCCAGAATTGCTTGCCATCACCCTTTTTTAAATTCTCACTTTAAATTGTCACCGTCTATCACCAGTAACTTCCACTTAAAATTCAAGCGTGACATAAAACTAACGCCGACGTGATATGACTGTTTTTAAATATGGTCTGTGTGGGCGGGGACATATATTTTTTCTAAAATAAAGGAGCATTTTTTTGAAAAGATTTTATATAACCTTGAATACATGCCTCTGGCTTCGCGAGGAGATAAGCAATAGCAATAGAGATTTTTTTAATTATATTTCAATAAAGAATTAATTATAAAAATAAAAATAATTAGGTTGTGACTCGCTCTTGGATTTCATCAATTTTAGTGTTGATTTAAATTTGTTCTCCTTTTTTTCTGGATGCGCTAAATGCAATTAAAAAAAATTAAAAAACAAATTATGTTTCCCTTAATAACGATTCCAAATAAATGGATTTTTTTTTTAAAAAAGTATGGTCGAAATATTGCCAAAATTGATATAACACAAATAGTTCCATCTTCAAAAAATCGTCAACAAAGCTGCGACTATTGCTCGATCATTGTCTTCTTTGCCTCAAATACCTTTACTTGGGGTACTGAACAAGCTCAAACTACATTTTGAATAAGTTTATTCATTAATTTTTAGAATCATTATTTCAAATCAAAACCAAAATAGCAAGAATTTTATAATATTTATGCGACCCAATAAAACTAAAAAAAATCGTATTTTTGCCTTAACCCATTCGTAGCCAGCGATGCCATATGGTACAGAGAAAAGTATTTCGTAAAGTTAAAAATGTCAACGTATTCGAACTCAGTATAAAAGTTTTTTTAAAAAATATTTTGATCATGAATGGGTTAATAGGGATCTCAAACTAAATCCTTTTCCGATTGTGAAATTTTCAAATCATAAAGAAAAGTGGGTTTTCATTCCACCCTAATGTAAAATATCATAGAAAATCATTTTTGACAATTTTGGATTTTTCGCGCTTAGCCGATTGGCCTTGTCCAGTTTTCAGGAATACAACACATTGGCCACATCGCTCCAGCCATTCTCAAGTAATGAAGTAACATACAGGCTTCGTTTCATTTGTATTGATAGGGAAAAATATTGAAATACAATTTTTATTTGAAAATAATTAAAATTTTTAGTTACAGTTCTTAAATTCAAACATAAGAAATTTATAATTTTCCATGAATTGACAATAAGTATTTGATTGTAGTTGTTAGTTATGTGTACAGATCTGTTTCGAAATTTGTGTCCTGATCTGTATGTAATTATACCACTTCATTCGGAGGGCACATTTTCATTAGTTAATTAAACGAAATGAGTTTTTACTCTGCAAAAGTAAACAACTTAAACGGGGAGTCACAAATAAGCGAGATAGGACATTAGGCATGTTGACATTTATGCGGCAGACAAAGTACCTGATTTCCTTTGGAAAATTCGACCAATGTTTTTTTCTTTTATTCGCTGTCTTTGCTACACAAATAATTTGTTTTATATACCCGCGTGACAGATAATGCACGGTGTTGTCTGGCTCCCAAAAAAATCTATATTTTCTTATTAGAATCATATCACACTCGTGCTCGCCTTGGGGCACAAAACATTCCATTCGTTCGACGCACTGGGTGTACAGAGTGTAATCTCAACCCAGCATTGCAGCGCTCTCCAATTTCAAATCATCTTGGGCTCCTGTGTCGCACTGGCCCAGACAGCGTATTTCAGCCAGTAGCCCGCTTTGTCTGCCATATCATCCGGCGTAGCCAGCGTGGTGTTGTCGTAATACGAGTGTTTTTAGTACCTGAAAATCCGAAAGTTACGTTATGCCACTTTGAGTTTGTGGAATTCCTTTTTCCACCCGGTGATATCGTTTCACATTTTCGTTTGTTGCAGCTTCTTCGAGGGATTTGGTGTTGGACCAGGGTGTTGGGTTTGTTCTTGTTGCTGTCCATATCTTTAAGGTGTTGTTAGGAAATTTGTTTCATTCTTTGCCGATTCTTCTTACTACTTTGGCTTGTTGTTGGTTGTTTTGTCCTTCTTTTTTTCTTCTTCTTCGCTTTAGTGCTGGAATCTTTTTGCGAAATTGTTTAACAAACAATAGAAAACAAAATACTTTTACAAATACACAATGCCAGACACATTTTATACTTATGGAGCGCAGTTCTTGGAGTTTTTTTGTGTGTGAGTATGAGTGTTGTATTCTTGCGTTTGTGTTTTGAGATTTTTCGCATTGTGTTGCGAGGACTGCTGCTGTTGGTTGCTTTTTCTTTGTAAGGGGCGGTGTGTTAGGAGGTGGAACAAATTAAGTAAAAATGTTGGAAAATCACTAAATTGAAGTTATACGAGTTATTCAATAATAATAAAAAAAAAAAGGAATTTGAAAAGCTAGAACAGAGGGGGCGGTTTCGCGGGGTGTGGTAAAACATATGCACTTTATGTGTTTTTGTTCGAAATTACACAAAATGACTTTTAGTTGGGGAAAGTTTGTTTCACTTTTTGAGAAGAAAATGAAATTGAAATTGAGCAGTGCTAGAAGGTGTATTGAAACAATATAAAGTCGAATCGAGCCATACAAAATTTCCCCAATTTTTACCTTTTCTTCTCTTATTATCTTTACCGAGAATATGAAATATATGGAAGACTAGGGAATATAACTAAATCGGTGGCTGCCATAGGTCATAATCGAAGAGTTTCCCATTTGAAGTACCACTTAAATGTTATTTCTAATTCCCATAATGGATGTCATTGCAACCGGAGTAGTACCTCAAACTTTTAGCACGTCACTTGCAGAGACATACACACGCACACACACACGCACACTCGTCCATATCGATTTCAGAGCGTTTATTATTTATCAATTTGTTTGACTTTCCCTACACCGATTTTCATTTCAATTCAAGCATTGGCATGATTTCAATGGCAATCATCTCTGGACACACGGCATACATTCGTGGTCGTTGGCTGTGGGGAAAACAACTGCACTGCATTGCACTGACAAAGTCAAGCACGTCAATTATCCAATTATCTCCGTGTTTTAAAATCTCTGTATCTATATGTGTGTGTGTATTCTATAGATGATATCCCTGTATAGATGTATGTATGTGTATGGGCTGGAGGATGAGCTATAAAATGCAGTGTTGGATTAAATGGAAAGAAACTCAGCAAATATTGATATTGTTTCTCATGTATTGGTATAGAGTTTCCTTTAATGTGCAAGTGTGAGTGTGTTGGTGATTTCGGAGGTGATTTTAAGGTGACCAGTAGGTTGGCATAGAGTCTCAGTAATCAGAGACACAATTTTTCCTCAAAAATGATAAGTTAAATTTTTTCCTAAGGAAAAACCGTATCAGTAAGCTGAGACCGAATTTCTTCTTTAGGAAAATGTTCTCAGTTAACTGTTATTATAGAAAGATGATCTCTGTTAATCGAGGCACAATATTTCCTATAACAAAATGGTCTTAATAAAATGGAACATGATTTTTCCTATAGAAAATTGGTCTCAGCCAACTGAGACACGATTTTTCCTATAGAAAAATGATCTCAGCAAACTGTGAGACCATTTTTCTATAGGAAAAATTGTGTCTCAGTTGGCTGAGACCATTTTTCTAGCCAACTGAGACACGATTTTTCCTATAGAAAAATGGTCTCAGCCAACTGAGACACAATTTTTCCTATAGAAAAATGGTCTCAGCCAACTGAGACACAATTTTTCCTATAGAAAAATGGTCTCAGCCAACTGAGACACAATTTTTCCTATAGAAAAATGGTCTCAGCCAACTGAGACACGATTTTTCCTATAGAAAAATGGTCTCAGCCAACTGAGACACAATTTTTCCTATAGAAAAATGGTCTCAGCCAACTGAGACACAATTTTTCCTATAGAAAAATGGTCTCAGCCAACTGAGACACAATTTTTCCTATAGAAAAATGGTCTCAGCCAACTGAGACACAATTTTTCCTATAGAAAAATGGTCTCAGCCAACTGAGACACAATTTTTCCTATAGAAAAATGGTCTCAGCCAACTGAGACACAATTTTTCCTATATAAAAATGGTCTCAGCCAACTGAGACACGATTTTTCCTATAGAAAAATGGTCTCAGCCAACTGAGACACAATTTTTCCTATAGAAAAATGGTCTCAGCCAACTGAGACACAATTTTTCCTATAGAAAAATGGTCTCAGCCAACTGAGACACAATTTGTCCTAAAGAAAAATGGTCTCAGCCAACTGAGACACAATTTTTCCTATAGAAAAATGGTCTCAGCCAACTGAGACACAATTTTTCCTATAGAAAAATGGTCTCAGCCAACTGAGACACAATTTTTCCTATAGAAAAATGGTCTCAGCCAACTGAGACACAATTTTTCCTATAGAAAAATGGTCTCAGCCAACTGAGACACAATTTTTCCTATAGAAAAATGGTCTCAGCCAACTGAGACACAATTTTTCCTATAGAAAAATGGTCTCAGCCAACTGAGACACAATTTTTCCTATAGAAAAATGGTCTCAGCCAACTGAGACACAATTTTTCCTATAGAAAAATAGTCTCAGCCAACTGAGACACAATTTTTCCTATAGAAAAATAGTCTCAGCCAACTGAGACACAATTTTTCCTATATGAAAATAGTCTCAGCCAACTGTGACACGATTTTTCCTAAAGAAAAAAAAACACAATTTCTCCTAGAGGAAAAATGAGACACAATTTGTTATTGTGAAAACTGAGACAGACTTTTTCTTATTTCTTCTAAAGAAAAACGGTCTCCCATTTCTTCCAAAGAAAAACGGTCTCCCATTTCATCTAAATAGAAAGGCTCTCACATTTCTTCTAACAAAAATTGGTCTCATAATTTTTCCTGATGTTTTTTTCCTGAAAAATTAAAAGGCAAAATCCTAACTTCACGTATTTTTTCTACAATATATCCGTACCACCAATCCGTTTATCTTTCTCCTGGTCACCCCGCTGCCAAAATGATACTATTTAAACAAAGGAGTATCAGATAAGCTGAGTACGATATGCGAAAAAAACAATGTAAAACTCAGACTTACAATTTACTTAAGTTGTTCAAGTTTATCTTCTTAATTAGTGGCAAATCACAGAATGCAACGATGCAATGTTCATACTTGAGCGACGGCTGCTGATGAGTGTGTTTTATCAACAAACAATGGAAACCACGCCAAAACCCCAAAGACATGAAATCAGCAAATGCCTTACAACGGAAAGAAAAACGACGTTCAAAAAGTAACACCACCTATTACAATCTACAACAAGACATTATCAGCTAATTAAACAGAACAACCGACGTATATTCAAATGTAAAAGTTTGCTGGGTTATCACCACCAACATTTTTAGATATATGAACATTTTTTGCATCATTATCTACAAGTCTGATGGGCATCTGTGCCGTTGGTGCCTCAACAATGTTGGTTTACCTAAATAGTCACGCAGCGTTACCCTCATTCTACCGGCACCCGCTGCCGCATCTCTGATGTGGTCCACTTCCTTTGTTACCCACACAACGAAGTGACTTTTATAAGGATTTCATTTCATTGCATGCAAAAATAACCGAGGTCTCATTGTGAAACTATTCGGATGACAATTATTTGAAAAGTAAACAATTTTTTGTGTGTGCTGATATCCACCGAGCACTCCATTAGTTGGAAGCCAATGAATGGCATGGACTCACAGTTCGTTTTTTTCTTCTTTTTTTTGGAGTACACTTACGGAGAAAGACAGGACAATATTTATTTAAAATATTATGATTATCTTACAATTAAGCGTTTGTCTTTTTACTTATGAATTCATTTTGTCAAAATGAAAAAGAAAAAAAAAACGAAACCGACTGGGAAGTACGACACAAAGAAAAATGTACTTGTTGTTGCTGACAAGGAATCACGACAATGTTCAAGAATATGGTACAAGAGTGGTTGACGGGCAGAACAGGATTAAGTCAAATTTCATGGTGGTAGGAATTCTGCACATTGTGTTGAAAAAAATATGAATTGGAAATACACTGAGATATGTGTGTAGACGAAGAATTACTGAACTATACAGAAAAAATTGTCGCTCACACAATTTTTTTTCCATAGGGAAAATGTCTCTGTTTTTCCATAGGGAAAATGTCTTAGTTTTTCCACAGGAAAAATGTCTCAGTTCTTCCATAGGAAAAATGTCTCAGTTTTTCCATAGGAAAAATGTCTCAGTTTTTCCATAGGAAAAATGTCTCAGTTTTTCCATAGGAAAAATGTCTCAGTTTTTCCATAGGAAAAATGTCTCAGTTTTTCCATAGGAAAAATGTCTCAGTTTTTCCATAGGAAAAATGTCTCAGTTTTTCCATAGGGAAAATGTCTCAGTTTTTCCATAGGGAAAATGTCTCAGTTTTTCCATAGGGAAAATATCTCAGTTTTTCCATAGGGAAAATGTCTCAGTTTTTCCATAGGGAAAATGTCTCAGTTTTTCCATAGGAAAAATGTCTCAGTTTTTCCATAGGAAAAATGTCTCAGTTTTTCCATAGGAAAAATGTCTCAGTTTTTCCATAGGAAAAATGTCTCAGTTTTTCCATAGGAAAAATGTCTCAGTTTTTCCATAGGAAAAATGTCTCAGTTTTTCCATAGGAAAAATGTCTCAGTTTTTCCATAGGAAAAATGTCTCAGTTTTTCCATAGGAAAAATGTCTCAGTTTTTCCATAGGAAAAATGTCTCAAATTTTCCATAGGAAAAAATGTCTTAATTTTTCCATAGGAAAAATGTCTCAATTTTTCCATAGGAAAAATGTATCTCAATTTGTCTGTAAAAAAATGTCTCTCAGTTATTCTATAGAAACCATTTCACTCTGTTATTCTATAAAAACAATTTATCTGTTTTTCAATAGAATACATTTCTCTCTGCATTTCTATAGAATACATTTCTCAAAACTTTTTCTATAGAAACAAATTCTCTCAGTTTTTTCTGTAGAAACAAATTCTATTAGTTTTTTCTATAGAAACAAATTCTCTCAGTTTTTTTCTATAGAAAAAATTTCTCTCAGTTTTTTCTGTAGAAAAAAATTCTCTCAGTTTTTTCTGTAGAAACAAATTCTAATAGTTTTTTCTATAGAAAAAAAATCTATCAGATTTTCTGTAAAAAAAATGTATCTCAGTTTTTTGTGAAGAAAAAAATGCTCTCAGTTTTTTCTGTAGAAAAAATGCATCTCAGTTCTTTCTGTAGAAAAAAAAATTATCTCAGTTTTTTCTGTAAAAAAAAATTATCTTAGTTTTTTCTGTAGAAAAAACGGCCCTCAGTTTTACTATAGAAAAAAAGATTTTTTGAAAAAATTTCTGCTCTCAAATTTTATTTAAGAAAATAGTCTCTCAAATTGCATTTAGTTGAAGCAGTATCCTAGTTTACTGAGACAATACATGTTTCCCAAGCAAAACGTATGTTTCGTATCTCATGATTGCATTGTAGAGAAACAATTATCTCTCCTTGTTTGGAACTTGTCCGCATTTACACAGATTATTGAATGTAATTAGCAAATCTGTGTTATGTTGGCCGAGAGAGCGTGTCAGAATCTTTTTTTTTTTGTCATAAAAACAAAACGTAATTAGTGACTTTTTGTTTTGCAACGATTGTGTTTAACTTTCAATTAAATTTGCATACATTTTTTGTGAGTGTGTGCGGTGCGGTGCGTTCATTTATTCTGCTCTACTCAAAATGACAGAGACGAGAGAGACGGATATATAACTGAAATCGTTGCTACTCTTTGCATGTAATTGTGTAATACGAGTATAAAGTATATTGTCACATTATTTACTTATGTAAATCTTCTATGCATTGTACACTTACACACACACACACAGATAACACATACATAGATTACACAGATACATATTTACATACATGTATGACAGCAGATATGTAGAATGAAGTTGACACATACAGATTTCCCAAAACACACAGCCACGCACACTTTTAAACATACACTTGGTGAAACCATACTCACTCATCCAGGACCACACACACACAGACACACAATCAGACAGCCAGGCAAACACCCACACCGACAGACAGGCAGACATACTCGTATAGATCCTGTCATCCATCCATTGAATGATTAGAATTGTTTACTTTGCTTTTAATGACAAACCTTTGCCTATAAATAAACAATATCTTATGTGTGTGCATGTATTTATTATGTATGCATGTGTGAGTGAGTGAGTGCATGTTTGCCTGTATAAGTGAGTCTATGTTTACCCACACATATGCTGCAGTATTAGTGGCAGTGGCAGTGGCATCGGTATCGGTGGCGACATCACTTCATTGTCTGTATGTGAATATAATTTACTTATTGTTTAGTTTATATAGATTAGCTATCATTTGCTTTATCGCATCTCATTTGAAAAGTGTGTAATATTGATACATCTATGAACACATGTATGAGTGTGCCTGTGTGTACTTGCATATGATATTCATATGTATGCAGAAAATAATGTATTATTTATACATGGCTTTTGCTGGCGTCCGATGAGGCAGTGAAACTTTTGATAAATGATACAGATAATGGCTGAACAAGGTAATTGGTGTATTTGCAGAGCGATAGCTTTATAAAACTATTTGGAGTTCTGCTTATAGAGGTCTTTGAACGCGAAAAGCAATTGGTTTTTTTATCGAGGTTGGCCAGTCTTTATCGGGCTCCCATTGTCTACAACATGAGGTCACTTAGTCGACTAATTTCTCCTCATTGAAATAAAAGTGGCTTAGTTTAATGAAAACATTTGTTCAGCTGCAAATTTCGGTCTAGCCTATTTCTGCCATTGGAAAATTCCTTCTAACTCTGCTGAGCTAATTTTTCTATTAGCAGTAATTTTTCACACAGGGAAAAATGCATTGCTTTGTATGAATTTTCTAGAAAACAATTTTAGACGTCCTTGCCGGAAGGGGGTGAATGTGAATGAAATCCAAGAGTGCCACAATTTTGAAATAAATTCGAAGGGCGACCAAAACACCCACACGATCTTTAAAATCCGTAATTTTATGTTTTTTTTTTATAATATAAATAAATGAAAAATCGTCCCGAATGCCCAATATAAAAATCTCCCAACAAATTCTGAAAAATCCCCCCCACCCCAAAAGAAAATGAAGAATGTCCCAAATGAAGAATTCACCAAATAAATTGAAAAAAATCCCCCAAAAGCTCATTATGCAAAATTCCAAAAAAATTCTGAAAAATCCCCCAAAAAAGTGAAAAATTCCCAAAAAATAAATGAAAAATCGTCCCGAATGCCCAATATAAAAATCTCCCAAAAAATTCTGAAAAATCGTCCCAAATGAAGAATTCCCAAATTAATTGAAAATGAAAATTACCACAAAAATTCTGAAAAATCACTTCAAAAAAATCAAGAATTCCCAAAAATAAATGAAAAATTCCCAAAAATAATGCCGCCCCCCCAAAAAAAAGTGAAGAATGTTCCAAATGAAGAAATCCCCAAATTAATTTTTGAAAAATTCGAAAAAGGTCAATATGAAAATGTCCACAAAAATTCTGAAAAATCCGCCCACCCCAAAAAAAAAAAAAATCAAGAACTCCCAAAAATAAACGAAAAATCCCCCAATAAAAAAAAATTCCCCAAACAATTTATGGAGTTTCTCCCAAAATAATTCTGAAAAATGTCCCAAATGAAGAATTCCCAAATTAAATGAAAAATCCCCCAAAAGCCCAGTATGAAAATTACCACAAAAATTCTGAAAAATCACCTCAAAAAAATCAAGAATTCCCAAAAATAAATGAAAAATTCCGAAAAATAATCCCGCCCCCCCCAAAAAAAAAAGTGAAGAATGTTCCAAATGAAGGATTCCACAAATTAATTTAAAAAAAAATCCAAAAAGCTCAATATGAAAATTTCCACAAAAATTCTGAAACCCCCCTACCCAAAAAAAAAATCAAGAACTCCCAAAAATAAATGAAAAATCCCCCCAATAAAAAAATGTCCCCAAACAATTTATGAAAAATTACCCAATGCAGAATCCTCAAAAATTTCGTAATTTGGAAAAAGTTTATTAATAAAAAAAAAATCAAAAGTATTAAGAATCGCCCCAATTTGGGGTGATTTTTCATTGTGCAATATCACCCAAACATAAAATGTAAAAAAAAAACTCAAAGAAAAAATAAAAAAAAACCAATAAGTGAAAAAATTATATTTTCCAAATCCCAAAAAAGCCCAATTAGAAAATTTCCACAAAAATTCTGAAAAATCCCCAAATGAAGAATTCCCAAATTAATTGAAAAATCCCCCAAAAGCCCAATTTGAAAATTTCCACAAAAATTCTGAAAAATCCCCCCAAAAAATCAAGCATTCCCAAAAATAAATGAAAAATTCCGAAAAATTACCCTAATTTCAAAATGAACGAAATGTGAAACATCATCCTAAATATACGTGTTGTTGTAACTACAAATTAAAAAAATTTCAAAATTTTAGTTTTTGTTCAATTTTAGGGGCATTTTTTTATATTAAAAATCAATTTATTACCAAACAAATTATGAAAAACTCATCCATTTTTTGGAGAAATTCTTCAAAAATATTTTGTTTTGGGCATTTTTCAATTGAGGAGTTTTTCATAGTTCTGCGCGAGTGAATTTCTAAGGACACGTATTAAATATTTTGATCCCAATATATTTTCTTAGTTCAGGAATACAGGGATATTTAATGAAGTACTGAATTTACCACCACAAATGCAATTTTATATTTAATTTGGCTTAAGTTCAATTTAATATTATCAGTAAAGCGTAGTCCTTTTCATAAAAAAATCTGCAACTAACTCGTCGTCCGAAACCTTTTATATCACCGTCTGTTCCAGCCTGTTGGTTGTTGAACAATTGGCATAGGACGGCCGGAAAATCAGTGCAGAAATTCACCTGGAGCCAAAAATCACTTAGAGGCCCGTTCATGAAGATCATAGCGTTCACAGCTTACTATACAGATTTACAAAAATAAATACAAAGGTTACAAAGTCACTGAACTCAATTAACTCATCTCAAATTCATTGTAGGCCAAGACTAACAACAGGTTGTAGAGCCAACTTAAGTAAGTTGTATTCGGCTCTGAATACAGATAACATACTGAAAATGATAAAATATTGTAAATTTTTTACAGTTATCCGTATTATGGTCGAAAGTATAGTTCGGATATATGAAACATGTTGCAGTTAAATGATATTGTGGAAAAATATTGTTATCAATTAACAGATTATTTCCTGGTTTTAATTTATATCATTTGTTTTTTAATTCCCTTTCTCTTTCTCAAAACTTCTGCTGGGCAATTCATTCATCACATACTAGAGTACCTCCTTCAGTGGATTCCTTCACAGTTAACTGTTTTCTAACCATATTGTTTGTGCCTGCTGTAAAGTTCTCAAGTCACTCCTGTACCCCAGCATTTTCTGACTCTTTAAATTAATTGTTAATACGTGCAAGACCGTCACAACTCAAAATAGCCCACATTTTATACGGATATTACAAAATATTTTCCCGAGTAGCATCGGTCTCATTAATTCTCATTCTCATTAATTGTCATTATTATTAATTGAAAGTGTTGTATTTCCCATCATACGATGTAATGAAATCTTCAAAGTCACTTGATGTGAAATGACAATTTTCGAATTGTGATAATCTTGCACGACATGAGCGATATGTATATTTTTTTATAAGGAAATCGACATGAGCGTGTATGTGCGTGTATGTGTTGTGTCTTTGGCATAGTGCTCCGTTGAGTACATATTTATGTACGAATACCTTTTGATGTTATTGTCGTTTGATGCTAAAGCGATTTTCATTTGAATATAATGATGTTTAAATACATTCATTTCATTTTCAATTGAATTCAGTTCATTCCTTTCAATCTCATTATAAAATGGCATTAATTTTGCCTTTTTGTCTTTAGGCCTTGTTATGAGTGATAATGACAGTTTAATAACAATTAAGTTCTCCATATGAATGTGTCTTCGTTTGTTTGTTAACTCTGTACTCGTCTGTACTGTATGTGAGTATGTGAATGAAATCATTATATAACGCTCATCGACGAGTGTGTGTGATTTATGGGGGATAGGGTGTCCTGGACTTCAGTGAATCCCATAAAAGATTCAGATAAATGTAAAGTCATTGACAGACAAATATGAACTCATTGAGACAGAAGAGATCAGATTACCCCTTCGATTAGTGAGTTCCCCAGTTGACCTTGGCACAGTAAAATGATTCCCAGGGACCTTCTCAAAAACGGCAGGCTTAACTTCATAGAATTCGCGATTGGAAAGCCGAATTATTTCATTATGTGCCGTTTAAAAAAGTAAAAATTATAATTTTAACACATTTCGATAGTCTACGTCAGGGCTGTGGAGTCGGAGTCTGACAGATTTTGCACAGAATGGGAGTCGGAGACTGAAGTCGAAACTTTTTGGCTCTACTCCACAGCCGAGGTCTACAATATCTTAAACAGATATCAGGAACGACGAAGAGGTGACGGATCCGACAAACAAAAATACCAAAAATAGTTAAGGCAACTTCAGTTTTGGAGTTATTATACAATTGCTATAGTTTCATTCTTGCGTTACTGCAATTTGTAATTCTTGCCACAATCATTTAATGTTCTTAATTCTCCCTCTCTTCATAAGATGTGAACAGCAGCAGAGAAAAAAAAATAATTTATGTAAAATTTTAAAAAAAATACCAATTGGAAAATGGCATGTGGGCGAAAATGTTACCAATTTGTTACCAATTGAAAAATGGTATCTGAGCGAAAATGTCGCCTTTGCCATTACACATTTCCAAATGCCTCAATATTAGGGCCACCCTAATATACCCGAAATATCTGTATATATAACAGTATGTGTACACACATACACACATTGTGAAAGTCAAGGATATTTTAATTACCCGCAGGCTTTAAGAATCTCCATTCATTTTATTTTCTTTCCTCAAAGGTATTACAATCTTAAGGCGGTGCTTCAGTTTTAAGCGAGATAAAAAGTTTGTCAGCTGATAAGGTGATAAGAGACCGAAAAAAGATAAGAGTTTGCAGTAATGACATAATTAACATGTGGGGCTTGAGTTAGTGGTAAATATGCTGCAGTTTTAATTAGCATTTCATGAAGGATCCGATGAGAAACTTCTCAAAAATCTATAAGATGTTTATGAAATAATTTATATACTCTCTAACCGGGCCTTACTACCTAAAGCCATCTCCTGGCGGCTTGAGCTTTCTCCAAAAGAGTCGAGAGATTAAAAACCCTAATTGCTAGTCGCTTAACTTTGCTCCATCTGCGTCCAGTAGATTCCATTTCACAGTATCTATGTATTGGTGACCCGACACTCCTCTGGCCTTGAGAATTCCAATCTTTGGCCATTTCCGGCTGCATATCTCCATATGGTGTGTAATATGCCATAGATCGGCGTTTCAGATAAAATTTTGCGGGGTCAGCTATTTAAAAATACTCGGATGGGTGATATTCCAAGATTCGTTGGCGTTGGTGGAGTTGAATATTTGGCTTTATGGAAAATGACCAAAAAAATTAAGAATTCCCTAAAAAAAAATTCACAAAAATTGGGTAGTTTTTCATAATTGTTAGGTAACATTAAATTTTTTGTTTGCGATTTGGTTATGGACAATTTCATGGAAAGGATGTGGTCCTGTAAGCGGCATACCTTACTCTTTATTATGAAACTAGTAAGTTGTAATGCGCCTATGGCGCCCGTTAATTTGCTTGAGAAAGTATTTGTTACTTAATTTTAAAAATTTTGTAAAAAATATTTTGAGAAAACTATTTTGTAAAAAAATTTCGAAAAAAATAAAATTGGGAAAAAAAACATTTGTGGAAAAAAAAATTTTGTTGGAAAAAAAAATTTTTGTAGAAAAAAAAAATTTTGTTGAAAAAAAAATGTTTGTTGAAAAAAAAAAATTTTGTTGAAAAAAAAATTTTTGTGGAAAAAAAAAATTTTTGTTGAAAAAAAAAAATTTGTGGAAAAAAAAAAAATTTTGTAAAAAAAAAATTTTGGAAAAAAAAAAATTGGGGATTTAAATTCCTACGTACTGCGTGACAGAGTCAGTGAATCAGTGAATCAGGGAATCAGTGTATCAGTGAATCAGTGTCGAGGGTAAATATATATTAAGATAAACATCTGATCATTTATCTCAAAAAATTTCTTTGAATACCAAAATAACACCTCTTGTTGGAAACCCCAGTGTGAACAAAGCCCTATCAATTCGAAGGCAGCCGAACAGACAGAAAGAAGGACATGGCCCAAATATCTTAAAAGAAAATTTAAAAGTGAATTTAAACCAACATATAAATGAAAGTATTTAAAGGGTTCGATGTTATATGTAAATAGTGCACTCTCCATTACTCAATTGCTAACACTTTTCTTATATACCCCCAATTATTAGGTGTTCTAATTCTGGCACGGGTTAAGGGAATATTTTTAGGCTTTACGCTTATCAACGATATAAATTGTGTACGCTGTCGATGTTAATGTTCTGAGTTGAAGACGACGATAGCATTTATGTCTCCAAGACAGACATCTTATATCTATTTGCTGGATTATTTATTCATCTATGGACTAAAGACGTCTGTATGTCTTTTGGATAGAATGAGTGTCGGGTTCGGAGAAAAAGCCCACTGATTGCCTTTCATGCGCTCAGAATGAGGACAAATACTCGTATGCACTCATCATTCTCATAAAAACACAGAGCTGTCCTGTCTGTCATGCATGGATTATCTATGCTTGTCCTTTGGCAAAAGTATTAGTTCTGAATTAGACTGAAATACCACAAATTTCCTAATCAGTGATGCCCTCGATTGGAAACATTCGCTTGTTACTGGGGACATCTGTCCTGTAGATAGTCGTTGATTCGAACCCATATGGTGTGGTAATAAGTGACAGGATTTTAACTGTAATATTCTCGTACTCACATTTATTGTATAATTTTAAATTTTCAAAACTCCAACATACTCGTACCTGCAAACAACAACAAAAATAAGGAAAAAGAAAATCAAAGTATTTTCATGATCATTATATTCCACACAAAGAATCTGAAATCACAATTTAAAATATGCAATAAATAACATTGACAAAAGACAACTTTAAGCGCAACCACGAACGATGCCAAAGAAATCTTCGCCAGAGTAATATTTCAAATTTTGATTGACATCTTCTGTTATCCTTCCATCAAGCAAGCAAGCAAAAAAAAAAAAAACGAATGGAAAAAAAATAGAAACGACCGAGTGCTGGATTACAAGAAAACGAAGAACTAAAACGAAATAAAAAAAAAATTGAATATAGAACAAATAACAAACAACCAAAGCACAGTGGTGTCAAACGAATTAGAAAAGGGGTTTGGAAAATAAATCCTTTTCGGATCACAACAAGTTCTAATGCCAAAGGCTGAATTATAGCGGAGGAGTTACAGACAAAACTATGAATAGGGTAACCCTATTGGAAAATCTCTGCTTTATGAATCTGGAAACAAGTATTATTATGTTCGTCTTAGAAACCACTGTGCCCTAACCCTCTGTAACAGCCCAACCAGGACTAAGAACACAAACTCAGCCAAGTGCTTTAGCAGCAGCTTCAGCACAGTGCACTCACTGTGTGTGTGTGTTTGATTCTAGTTTGATGTCGCCTAGGCGACTTTTTCTACCCACAATCAATGGCTTTGGACGTGTTTTTCTATTTTTTTTTTTTGTTCTACAAGAGAAAACAAGCAAAACAATATCCCAGTGAAGAAAAACAATATTTGTTTTATTTTCTCATCGATTTGTTTGTTAAGTTGTACGATGTACTCGTTTGTATGAGTGTACTCTACTCCTTAAATGGCTGTGTGTGGGTGTGTGTGTTTGTGTACAAGAGAGACCGAGTGGGAGAGAGAGTCACAGCGTTTGTATGTATTATAAGGATTTTACTCAATTTGTTAAAGATAATGTAACATGTTGGATAAATTTGTTCAATGGAGTGCATATAAAACCAACTAAATTGATTGCAATTGATGGTTGACATTTTGTATTTGTGTGCCCCCTCTCCACCAACCCCCCCGCACTTGCCATGCCTTGTGTCCGGCTGTCGTTCTCGTTGTTCTGCTGGAGGTGCGGGGTGGGCTTTCATGTTTTCAATTCAATTTTTGTTTTCTTCGTTGTGCTTTATGTATGTTCTAGAGGGACTTGTAATAAAATATAATTGAAATAAATCAGTAAGTTTTCGGTATTTTTTTTTCCATTTCGTAAACCATAAATTATTGCCGAAAAAATCGAAAGGAGGTCAAAAGCATAAATAAATCAAATGAAATTTTAATTGAAATAATAACCAAATATTGTTAAGAGAATTTGAGATCAACTGTCAAATGGAATTGGTGTTTTTTCAAAAAAATTTTGGTACTCTATAATTTTTTTGTATTTGGGCCATTTTGCATATGCGAAATAAAAACGTGAACAATGACGCCTACAGTATTTAACTCAAAAGGTATTAATGAAATCTGCAAAATCAGCTGGGAAAATCTTTTGTTATCATTTGATGTGATTTATTTATGCTTTTGACCTCCTTTCGTTTTCAGGAAATAATTTATGTTTTACAAAAAAAAGAAATTAAAACTTACTGATTTATTTCAATTATATTTTGTTACAATTCCCCATTTTTAATTGAGGTATTTTTCATAAATTATTTAAGGGTTTTTATCGTAATTTTTGGGGAAATTCCTTTGTTGGCCTTTTTGGGGAATTATGCCTTTTTTTTTTGGAAAGTCTTCATTTTGGGGAATTCTTTCTGTGTTTGTGTCACTTTTCAAAGCGTCTTTCCCAAGTCAATTTATTTTCAAAATCAATACCTTATAGACGAAACAGTGCATTTATTGAAAACTTTGTTCTAAACTGCTGTCCTCCACCCGAAAAGTGCCTAACCCAACCAATGGGGGATTTTTCAGAATTTTTTGGGGAAATTATAGAATCTATGAAAAATGCACAAAAAAATTAAGAATTTCCCAAAAAAATCTCATACAAAATGAAGGAGGGCGATTTATCAACATTTTTTGGAAAAATTATCGGCTCTATGAAAAATATCCCAAGAAAAAAGAAGAATTTCCCAAAAAAAAAAAAATTGGGGATTTTTTCATAATTTTTAGGTAACTTTTAATTTTTTCATATAAAAATTGATCAAAAAAATTTACAAGAAAAATTCCTCTAATTTTTTATTTTTGGAGAATTTTTTTTATTGTATGTTCTCATAACCGAAGTCATTCTTTTTTTGTTATAATTTTGTTTTTTTCATAATATTTGGGGGATTTTGCATTGGGCAATTTTTCATGAATTTTTTTGGGGGGATTTTTCAGAATTTTTGTAGAAATTTCCATATTGGGCTTTCGGGGGAGTTCTCATTTATTTTGGGGATTTCTTCATTTGGTGTATTCTTATATTTTCAAATAAAAACAAAAGCTGTAGCTGGCACAGAATATGGCTCAAAAATACGCTGTGGTATGTGTTGGATATTGAAGGGACAATAAATTAGTTGTGGGAAACCCTCATAGGTTTTGTAGCAATGTATAGTCCACCCTGATGTCTGACTTCCATCAAATACTTAAATAATTGAATAAAAAAAAAATCGATTTGTTGGACAATTAAAAGAAATTGAAAATTGTTCATAGTTGAATACTTGAGTTTGGGAATCAATGTTCCCAAATTGACTGCAGTCAGCCAGAAAAAAAGATGTGTTACTTCGCGGCGATGCCTTTGCAGCTCTGTGTAATCAATGCCTGTCAGATGTGTCACATACAAAAGTGTTATGATACAATATCAGTTTAATTTCTTTCTGCTTTTTTTTTTCTTTCTATCTTGTATCCTTCATGCAGGATGTGTTTGAGTTTGTGTGTGGATGGTGGTGTGGTGTTGTTGTTTTTTTTTTTAAATCCGACATTTTCAAGGCAATGATTTGCTCTCATATGTTGTGTTTGGATTATGGATAAATGTATGTACGCACACACACACACACATCATGTATGGCTACAGTTGACAGTGAGTTTTGGCGTTGTTGCTTTTTGCCATCGCTGTGGATGTGGATGCGGATGTCGATGGCTGTGTGTTTTTGTTGTATGTATGACAATATTGACACAAAGGATTCACAAGTTATTAATGTGGTGGATATTGAGGTAAAGGAGAGCACAACACTCACACTACCCACCCACCCACTGTCACACATATTACTAGCACTCCGCCATACCCCTCACTCGCCCACACTCGCAGCCAAAACTGATTTGTTAGTGACTGTGCGATGGTGCTGATAATGGTGCTGTGAATGATGCCGTTGATGACGATGGTGATGACGATATCATATTGATAACTAAAAAAAAAAAAGAAACGAAACAAATAAAAAAATCCATTCATGATTGATGGATAACATCGACAAGAACAGAAATCTGTGATATGATTATTAACTTAATATTAAAAATTCAAGAGTTACAAAACTCAACTGAATTGAAGTGAAGTGAAGATTGACTGATTCAATACACACACACACAGACCAATTGCCAGGGGAGAGCCTGGTACTGGTCGGAGGGGGATTTGGCGGTGATAGAAAGGATTTACATGGAAGCGACATAATCACGGTGAATTGCATTTTTCCCCCAGCAGGGTTTGGCTTCCGCAGTCTGTGTGTGTTTTTAGGGATTTTGTAAGGATTGCAAATCAAGTGGTCGCAATTTATAGAATTTGTCAATATTTTTTTTTTTTCAAATGGAACATTGTCTTGATTTATGGCATAAGGAATATTGGGAGGCTAAGAGTGGCCAGTACTTGAAATGCAGAACTCAGGGGCGGAGTTTCTGGTACACAGCACAAAGAGTAATAAAGTGAGAAAAAGGTGAGCCGCTATAATGCGACATTATCATTTTGAAACATTCTGAATTACGACATTGGTAAAGTCCGCGAATTTGTACATATTGACAGGGTGCTCCATATTTATGTCGGCAGGTAAACAACTTTGACATTTTGAGCCAAAAAAAAAAGAAAGCACCATTTTTTTCGAAACCCCTTTTTTTAATGAAATGCGAGAGAAATTCGGTCTTACTCTGAAAATATTAAAAATTTAAAAAAAAATTTAAATTTGGCGGTTAGAGCGTCCTAAATCATTTCATTTATTACCGCTGTACATTGAAAATTTCATTCAGATGTGTTAACGAAACGTTGGTTTCTTCGAAAAAATCGGGCCAATAAGGCAACATTTTTTTTTTGTAGATTTGTGTTGAATTTAGTTTATCAGGGGACCGTGGTAGATCGTCATCGAAACCCACGAATGGGTTGAAGGGGTAACAGAGAGAGAGACAGAGAGAGAGAGAGAGAGAGAGGGAGACAGAGAGAGGGAGAGAGACAGAGAGAGATACAGAGATGGAGAGAGAGGGGGAGAGAGGGAGATAGAGGGAGGGAGAGAGAGAGAGTATTGCCGAAGTATTGTCATCGTGTCATCATCTCATAATTTGTTGCGGCAGTGGCCCCACTTTGTAGACCAAATAACTTTTCCCATGTCGTGACGAAAAATGTTTTTTTTTTTTTTTGAAAACCCAAATAGGTCAAACTTGAACGGTTATATGTTCTAAACTAAAAATGTGATATTATTAAAGAGAAGCATATTTGAAATCGTTGAAAAACGTCCTATAAAATGGATTTATTGAAAGTATCTTAGGCGCACTTGCAAATGTTTGCTACCCCGTTTGGTCTACGGGCGCCACTGTGCGTATCTTGCAATACTGCCAAATATTTGCGGATTTTTCGAAGCAAATGTTGATGAAAAAGTTTGTGAAAAGGGCCACAAATTCCAAATGAAGAATTCCCCAAAAAAAGATGAAAAATTCCCCAAAAAGGCCAACATAAAAAATGTTCCCAAATAATTTATAATAAATTCGCCAATGAAAAATCGAGAAAAAACGAAAAATGTCAAATCAAAGGCCAACTTGGAAATATTCCCAAACATTCTGAAAACTTTCCCAATGAAAAATCGGTGCTAAGACAATTTGCGCCGCCGTTGTTGTACCGCAGAGGCCCAATTGTGGAATTTGCATATGAAAAATGGCCTAAAAACGAAAAATTCAAAAAAAAAAAAATTAAGAAAGCCCCGAATGTAGAATTCCCCAAAAATAAATGAAAAAATTAACCAAAAGGCGAACATAAAAAAAATCCAAAAATTCTGAAAAATCCCAAATGATTTTTAAAAGAAAACAAATCGATGCTACGACATGGGCGCCAGCACGAGCCATTTGCGTCGCCGTACAAGGGACTATGTAAGGATTGCCAACTCTGTGTGTATCTACAACGATACACACACTATCTTAATATATATTTACCCTCGACACTGATTCACTGATACACTGATTCCCTGATTCACTGATTCCCTGATTCACAAATTTTTTCAACATTTTTTTTTTTTTCAACAAATTTTTTTTTTCCACAAAATTTTTTTTTTCAACAAAATTTTTTTTTCCACTAAATTTTTTTTTCAACAAAATTTTTTTTTTCAAGAAAAAATTTTTTTTTCAACAAAAATTTTTTTTTCAACAAAAATTATTTTTTTTTCAACAAAAATTTTTTTTTCCAGAAAAATTTTTTTTTTTCAACAATATTTTTTTTCCATATTTCAACGGGCGCCATAGGCGCATTACAACTTACTAGTTAGCCAATAGGAACATTTCGCGTGACGTCATTCGCACAACCTGTGCAGAACATTTCAATTTTCTGCGCGGGATGGCGTAATCTTTGTTTCTATCATTCTTGCCTAGACGACTGATAACACAATTGAAACAATTTGATATGCAAAAGATCGTTTGTGGCGTGGACTGTGTGAAATGTCGCATCATCCTGCTCAAAACAAAGATCGTCTACGTCAATGTTTGTAGTTTGTGGCCAACAAATATTTTGAAAAAACTCACCCATTGAGCCGAACAGAAAGTGAAAATAAATTTGCTCTACTTAAACACAAAATAGAGAAACAAATCCACAAATGTAACCTCCCTTTAGTGTAGGAGTATTTATTGGCCCCACCTTTCCTGTTGCCTTTTACAGAATACGGCGATGAGTTGCTTAATGGCTGTAAAAGATCATCGAGAAAGGACCAGTGCTATCTACTCAAGCTTAAGTAATCGAAAACTGATGTCATTGTGTATGCATTTAATTTACTATTCATCATTTTTATGGTGGTCAAAGTCCCCTCCACCCACCACCTTTTGAATGTACTTGAAAACTTTCAATTTAATCTACACAAATTTATTATCATCACTATGTTAGTGTGTGTGTATGTGTGTGTGTGCTTATATTTGAAAACGTCTCATTATATTCGATATGAGATTGCAAATAAAATCGAACCACTTCTTTGCCATGCACTCTCTGTCATCGTTCTTCGTGCCACCGTAACACCGTACCTCCGTGCCGCTAGCGCCCGGCGAAAAGGATACCAGCAATCACATTCTCATTCATTTGAACGTTCTCACTCATTCATCAGATCTACTTACAAAAGTCAATTAAGCATATTAAGTGTACGTACATAAGTGCATTTTTGTGTACATTTTATTGCAAAATTTGTATGTGTTTGTGTTTATTTTTATACACACACATGCATGTGTGTGTGTGTGGGTATTTTATTAAACAGTAAAAATAATATGCCATGTGAGAGGAAGGATATGGAGTGTAATAAAAGGGCAGTTGGGGGGAGGGGGCGGGGGTGAGGCAGGGCAAAATGCCCTTTACGAAAAGTATTCGATGAACGAACCCTTTTCATTTCATTTCAGCTGCGATGGTTGTTCTCGGCCAGCAACAGCGACAGTGGCAACAACAACAACAACAACGACAGCAATATTTACTTATAAAAATGTCCTTGTATGACTCTTGTTCAAACATACGAATTCCTGTGTGTTTGTGTGAGTGTCTGTGTGCTCTTATGGAGGCTATGTATGATTGAAGGGACAGTACAGCAACCGCAGCCCCAACAATTGAGACTGAGTATGAGCCTTGTCCTGTGTTTGCCCCTGTGTGTGCCTGTGTGTGTGTGTGTGTCTCTGTGTATGTACGTGTTCACTCATACATGTACGAGTACATGCATGTGCATATATAAAATGATGTCATTGCATGTGGTGGCACAATTGTATTGAGCAAATGTCACATGTTGTTCATGCGGGGCTGGACAACATTTGTGCAATTCAAGAAATTAAGTGGGATTTTTCTTAAAACATTCGCCGTTTGGGGATTTTATACGTCAAATATGCCAATGACTGGAGTTTTGAAAACGGTACGTTCCACTTTACACTTTTGATTATCAAACAAAAATCTAGCCGCATAGGTTGTCCCTTGCGGGCTTATAGAGTACACATTGTAAAACAATTTCATAAAGTCGTGCCATCGGTTTTTTTCCGGTCATTTCTTTGTGGAAATTTTTCAAATATTTACTTAAATTTGCACGTTTTTAATTTTATTTGCATTGGAATGGAAAAGTTTGTTCTTTCCACTTTGGTAGCAGATTATGAGCAGGTGTTCAAATGAATATTATAACCAAATTTCATAGTCGGTATTGAGTGGAATTTCCATTTCCATTCACATTATTGAATATTTTATTTATGAAAAATACACAGCGTTCTGATTGGACACGAATTGTATGTAGGTGGGCGATGGTGGGAACTTAAAAATACGACTTAGGAAAATGATTTCACTAGAAATAAAACGAGATTGCCCAATATTAGAAAACTATCATATCACTTTAATGATTTTCTGCACAGAATGTTGTGGATACACTCAGGATACTCAGATATTATCGAACTAAAATACTAATCAATGGTTGAGCTTTGGAATATTGAAAGACGGAGCTTTCATTATTTCACGAAGCCCAACGCAGTAAAAGACCTCTCACTCTTAATGAGTACAGTACTCATCTTACTCAGGATCTCAAACCAACACACCATGTTAAGCACAAAGAATGATAGAAACAAAGATTACGCCATCCCGCGCAGAACATTTAAATTTTTCGGTTGGGCTATTGGCTAATAGCACTAGTCAACAGTCAAAATGTACTCGGGATGCGATAATTTTTTCTGTGTAGATAACCTTGACATGAGCTCGAAAAACGCAATAAAAATTTTTCCTTTCCTTTATATATTCATTTTTAACTTGGAAATTTAAAAAAAAAAAATAAAACAAAAACCAAACGAAAAAAATTTTTTTTATTGCGTTTTTCGAGCTCATGTCAAGGTTATCTACACAGAAAAAATTATCGCATACGGAGTACATGAAATTTTTTTCATTTTGTTGAGTAGTGTAGTCAAAGTGGTTTCAATTGCAGGGTTGCCAACAACCGTTCTTATGCTGTATTCCAATCTGAAACTTTTTACTCGTTGTAGATACCCATAGAGTTGGCAATCCTTACAGGGGAACAAATACGTCATCTAACAGGAAATCATGCGCATGGCGTAAACTTTCTTTCTAAAGGGTGTTTTTTATTGGGGTATAGAACTTTAAGTTGGCATCACTTTTTTAACTGGCGGCCATTTTGTCAGCTGTCAAGTGATTAATATTTAGTTTGGTTTGCCATTTCATCATGAACAGGTTGACAAAAGAACAACGCTTGCAAATCGTGCAAATTTGTTTCGAAAGTAATGGTTCAGTTCGCGAAGTTCACCGCAAGCTCCGTCCATTTTATGCCATTACATCCACAAAAACTGACTGTTGCCAAAGTGAAGCCAATGCCAATTATTCACAACAAAAAAAAAATCATCTTCTCCTATGGCTTTGTGAATAGCGTGCCTAAAAAAATGGATTTATTGCAGCAACGATATCCGGAATAAATTTTCCCAAGAACTTCTGATTTCACTTGGACACAAAGATCATGCATCTTAATGCCGTGTCTAGTGTAGTTACTAAAAAGGTTAGTGGTTAAAGTTCTGTTTAAATATTCTAAAGACTTGGCTTGGTCAATAAAAAGCATTTTCAAAGTCGTTGAGTCATCATTTCCAATGAAAAGGGTTCCAGCTTTAATCTGATGTACATTCTCTAGTACATTCCATGAGAAACGCCCACTTTTAAAAACGTGCCACTAAATTATGTTTCTGTAAGTTTCGGTATTTTGGGCCCCTACGCCCACTTCTTGATTTCAGCTACTTTGAAATTTGATACTTGCATGTTTTTAAAGTGAGCTCGAGGGTATATATAAGTCGGCTTAGCCGTCACAAACTTTCTCTCATGTTTATTTTGTTATCAGTCTTTGCATTTCTTTAAAGACTAATTAAAAGTTTTAATTTGTCTTGTTCTCGGCAGTTTTACTAAGATTTCAGTTTAGTTTTCCGATTTTCAAGACTTGCGAACGTGTTCTCGTACGTGTATATGCAATGAGATGTTTGTCTTGCTGAATGTTTTTCTCGGTCTTCTTCTAGTCTTCAGTCTTAGTTAGGATCCTTTTATCCTTTAGATGCATGCATTACACACTCGACATTCATGTCTGTCAGTAAGTCTGTAGCATTAAATACAAATACACGTACATGAGAAATACACACACACACACCGATACAGAAAAATACTCACACAGAGAGACTCACACATATGCAAATAAACAGACAGTGTAAAGTACTGCAATTAAACCACAATTATTTTAATTATGACATGTACGAAGTACACACATACACTTGTATACGTAACTCTTGTAATGTAATTACACTGTACAACATTTAAATAAATACACACACCCGTCCACACATATGAGTGGTGTTGTCAGAACATCAAGATAAGTTGCAGCTAACGCTTTACTTGTCAGGGCGACGAGACCCTGAAGGGATTGATGGCAAGCACAGCGATTGGCTGGCGCACTCTGTAAATATTTTGACTGCTTCTGTTTCTTCTTCTTATTATTATTTCAGCAGTAATTTGCGCTTTCTTTAATAGACTCTATCTTCGCTGTGGCAATATCCGTAATTGGCAAGAAAACATGTTTCAACAGGAATACGCAAAATTAATCGCCAAACCTCAAACGAGTCAAGAATACGACGAAACGAATTTCAGGATACGACGAAATAACGGAAAAGACGATTAATTAAAGAACAGCAACTGAGCCAGCTTTAAGCCAGCTCATGTTATAATCTTTGGTGTTTTCATTTCATTTCGTGTTTATTTTTTTCAATTTAATTTGAATATGCCAACCCTTTTACAATACCTATTGTCTGTTGTCTAGTGTAGTTACTGAAAAGGTGAGTGGGTGTTAGCACTGTAAAGTGCTGTTCAAATGCTCTAAAGACTTGGCTTTTGGGGTAATGAAATCTGTACGAATTTGTTCTCTGCTTGCGTTGTACAAGATAATGTCAATGGCATTAGAGGCGAAGGGGTGGACGAAAAACACCAATTGTCGTGATGTCAGTCAGCAACGTAATAATGCGAAGCGAACGGAGTAAATGACTTTAAGGCGCATACATATGAAATGGTGATGCAGCATTAAAGGTGCATTAATCGCAAGACAGACAGATACATACAATTAAGTGTTTAAACAAAATTCGTGTCATTTAAATTGTAAGAACATATTCTCCAAAGAGAAGGCTAAACGGAAAGGGGTTTTCTTACAAAAAAAAAAAAATGTTAGTGCCACACACACATTTGCCGTGTATTGCTGACAGACACATTGCCAGCTGATATTAATATGGAGTATATATTTATCCCTATGATGCAAATCAAAGTGTCAGCAGATTCCTATACTACAACATGAAAAAATTTTAATTGCCCTTCAGAATGTATACAATTATGTAGACAAATCGAGCAGCATGAGGTCACAATCATAAAATACTGCGAAACTGAGATGGCAGACTATGTACCAGGAAAGTTGTTTAACTGGTGTTTGGTCCGGCTATCTTATTTATACCCCAGCCTTCGTTGGAGTTACGAAATTATATCGACAAAAAGCAAAATAGGTTTCAATGTCTTTAACATATGTATCTGCCTTTATATTTTTATTTTTGAATTTTCCTTTTTACAGACAGAAAGCCAACAATATTTTAGGCAGCTACCGGTAAGTACAGGTATCTACCTAAACTAGAAGTATGTTTAAATAACGCTCAAAACTGAAATATGCCTGGCCAGAAATATGTATTTAAAGGTATTGGGATTTATGTCACTAAAAAACAAACATTTACTTCTTCTTCTGTAGAAGAAGTAAATGTTGGTTTTTTATTTAATTAAAATACAAATTTAATTTATCTTAAAAAAAAATTTTTTCTTAAAAAAAAAATTTTGTTAAAAAAAAAAATTTTTTTTTCAACAAAATTTTTTTTTTCCAAGAAAAAATTTTTTTTCAACAAAATTTTTTTTGTTCAACAAAATTTTTTTTTTCAAGAAAAAATTTTTTTTTCAACAGAATTTTTTTTTCAGCAAAATTTTTTTTTTCCCCAAAATTTTTTTTTTTTCAACAAAATTTTTTTTCCATATTTCAACGGGCGCCATAGGCGCATTACAACTTACTAGTATTCTATATTCTAATAGCAATTTAAATACATGCTCGGTTTACAATAATAGCAAGGATTATTTAGGAAACTTAAGGATAACTCTTTGATTATGGCGAGAAATTCCTCCATTTCCGTATTGTACTTGTGTTCCGCCTCCCTCTTTCTTCTCTCATAAACGACTGTAGCTGCTTGTCCACTGTTGTTCATGGAATGTTAAGGTTAACAAGAAAGTAACACACTTGAGCTGTTTTCGAATTTTTTTCGCGGTATACTCCCACGTTCAATACCTTCGGCCGGATATCGTTACTGTAGTGAGTCCCAGGTATTTGGAGGTTGTAATCCACAGGATTTTCACATTCCTGTTTATCACATTCTATCCTATTTCTTTGCCCACAGAGGCCTTGTGGTAATGGTGTTGGGTTTCAGAGTCAGCTCAAAAGATCCAAAACTTAATTTAACTTTAATAATCATTTTAAATTAAAAAGAGGCACAACAACTAACTGTATAACTGTATCATGAAAGTAATCACCTTTCCACAGTTATATTTAGAAATTATTACTTATCATTGCTACCGGATCTTCAAGTGAATAATCCCGGCATCGATTTCAAATATGATTTGACAAACATCTGTCAAATATGCCCACAGTTTGTCAGTAGCTTTGCCAATACCACCACCTGAGTTCAAACTAAGTACTCAAAGGTTCCAAATAAATCCCGCATATAAAGTGATTACATTACCCGCACATAGTCAAACTTACATACATAAACACATGTGTACGTACATCCTTTCACTCCTGCATCCTTTCACTACTTCAGCTACCAAAGCCCATAACTCTGTGGCGGCGGCGGCGTCGGCAAAGAAGAAGCTATCAGACGACAGTTGCTTGTTAACATGATGAAATAAAACAGCGGGATGCCGGACAAGCAACAATCTCATTTTCATTTCATTCATTTCTCATGGAGCGGGGAATTCTTAATGTCATCATTACATACAACGTCATTATCAGCGTCAGGCGTACAGCCAAAACTTCAAATGAAAAAAAAAAAACAAAATATATGAAAACCAAAGAGTAGGAGAAGTCAGAAATCCCCAAGACTTTGGGCAGACAACATGTTAGCCTGCCTTTTCGTCGCACAGACTGCTGACTGCCTGCTGATTGTGCTGTTGCATAGCTCAGTTTGGCTGACTGCCGGGCTGCTGGCAGCCAAAGTTGAAAATGTTAAAAAATTACGATAAATATTATGAGTGAGTGTGTGTATGTGTGACTGCATGTTTCGCATTATTTTGTTCAGAGTTGTGTTGTGTTGTGTTGACGCCGTTGTTGCTATTATCCTTATGGTGGCTCTTGGTCTAGGGGGTCCATTTAAGGTGCTTTTTGGCTGTTACCCTACATGAGGTCACTTTTTTTTTATTAGTAGAGGAAAAGGGTAAATTTTTCTTAAGGAAAGAGTAAATGTTCCTTAAATAACCCAAGGAAATTGGTGAACTGGCCCAACGAACAATGAACACAATTTGCTACTTATTGAAGAACAATCACGAATCTTTAGCGACAGCGCCATCTATAAGCCCCAGTAAGAGGCAAGGCCCGGCGACTGATGGTTGTGTGCCATCTCTACCCTTTACAAAGACAATCTGGAGGACGGACATCTTAGGTCCATTTGCAGAAACAAAAGTTTTGCATCCGTATCACAAAATCCTAATTGATACTATCAAGTAGTTAATAATCTACGAATCTATTTATTGACTGAAACGCCACAGGCTTCATTATTCCCAGAGTTTGCATTGTTTTGTTGTACTTGTTGTTTTAGCTTTGAGACTGCAAAATGTTAGATAATTTACTGACATTCATCAAATGAAAGGTCTCCATGTAAGCGGATCAACATCACACACACCCACACACACCTCCTCACATCCCAGTCGGCCCAAGTGTAGGGCATCACATAATAAGGCTTAGAAGCGTTCGTTCGTTCGTTTGGTTGCTGGTGTTTACGAATCATTTGAATGTACTCGTTTGTCATACAGTCGATGCGTCTATGCAGACGAAAAAGACATTACGCAAAGTCTTTTGTGTCATTTGTGTCCTGCATGTTTTGTTGTTTTGTTGTTTTGTATTAAATCGTGGCAAAAGTTAAAAGTATTGTCATTGTCTTCAGCCGACGTTGGAGGAGGGAAAAAATGAGAGAACTCACATATGAAACTGAAGAAAAATTGTTGGCAAATGTGTTCGAAAAGATATGGTGCACACACACACACACACACGACACTAACACACATTTTGAAATGGCATACACATCGCTGTCTACACTTTGGCATATGTATATGTACATTAGGGTGGATTTTTTTTCGAAATCCATAGGGGATCATGCTTTTTTTTTAATCATGTAAATTTAAAGTAAACCTTTTTTTTACAAAAAAAAATCGAATTTTTGGAGTTTTTCGTATTTCAATCACAAACAAGTAAATAAAAAGCATTTTCACAGTTGTTGAGCCATCATTTCCAAAGAAAAATGTTCGAGCTTTAATTTGATTTTTTGGAAAACGTTTACAGGTGCCATAAAACGGGTTTTTTTTTTTGCGAAAAAATCGAATTTTCGTAGTTTTTCGTATTTAAATCACAAATTGGTCAACATAAACATTTTCAAAGTCGTTGAGTCATAATTTCTAAAGAAAATTGCTCCAGATTTTATCTGATGTATATAAATCATAAGTTTTGTAATTTTTTTTTGATCGTTTCGCTAAAAAAAATATATAAGTTACATAACATTTGAAAATTTTCGACAAAAAAATGAATGAAATTCTCAAAAACTACTTTACTCCATAAGCTATCAAAATCAGGTTGATTCAAAAAAAAAATATTTTTTTGGACACCCTAATGTACATGTGTGCAATGTTTATACGATGGTCATTACAAAAGTATATAGACAATAGTACAATTGAAAACTTAGACACAATGAATACAGAAAAGGTCCAAAGATTTCAGTAAATATAAAAGGCCGGATATTGAAATGGTCATGGAAAATCAAATCACAGAAGTTTTTGGCCAACAAGAATCTATTATTGGTATGCTGGAATTCCATTGACTACTTTAGAGACCAACAACTTTTTTTCTCCAGATTTTGGGTGTTATTTCTTTGCAATTGAATACAACATTGGGGATTATTTCATATTTCATTTTCTGTCTTATTTCATTGTTTTTCTTTTTGGGTTTTATTTAATTTTTAGATTATGCAACTCCACCGTCTCCCTTCAACATCACCGGAACGTGGGGTGTGTGTTGCTGTTCTATAGATCTTTTAGCGATATCAGTTAGTCAGATATCCGTTGTCTAGCCCCTGATGTTAGAACATACAGCCAGAAATACGCAGCTATCCAGGGAATCTAATCCGAGCGACCCACTATAGAGAAAAATAGCTCTTCTCCAATCTGATCGTATGTAGAATAATCTACCTGCAAGTGTTTTCCTGCCTGCTATAATATTACCAAATACAAGGCCAACGTCAACAAATACTACACCCTCCTTTCTCACTCCAATACCATAATGTTCTATCGCTAACATCGATAATTGCATTCATAAGCAGCACAAATTTAAAAGAATAATCTGTCCGTTCTTCTGTTTACCTGTACATACAACTATCCATCCGTCCATCATCTCCTGTGTCCTTTCCAACATCCTTCTTCCCGGCCAATTTTGTATCCATCCATCGTCATCAATTCGTCCTCCTTTTGTTCCGTGATTCCTACGTTAATCCATTTATCAGTCAGAGAATCCTTCTGTTTATCTGTTAATTATTATGCCCTTGATTCATGTCTCTTCTAGCATTACGTATTCTGTCCATCAGGTCGAATATTCTGTCCATTGCTCTGATCCTCAGTCCATAACATTACCCTTCAATCTATCAA